>OU342948.1:38209095-39577278 GCA_910592335.1 Adalia bipunctata
AACTTTGTGAATATTCACTTATGAGAACACAAACTGCAGGTTCTTACAAATTTGAATCCATGCATAGATTAGGGCTTCAAATCTACCCACTTTCCCTATTCGAATTCCTGATGGGGTTACAACCCTCACCAGGGGGTTGCTAGTAGAAACAAGCTTTGTATACCAGATCATGTCCCCCTGTCATCAAAAATTGACCTGTCTGAGAGTTTTCACAAATTTTGATTCGTTGTTGATTTATTGAGGGCGGACACTTTTAAATGGGACATCCTATGTATTAATTCATTGTTTATTTTCCTCAGTAAACCCATTTTTCCTGGTACAGCCTGACGGCCTCTCGAATCCACCGAAAAATGATATAAGACTACTTGAAAGCGATAAAGATTTGATATGTTTGAAGAAAACCATTGTTGAGTTATTGCACAATATATTTGCCCGAATCAGTTGGAGAAGTCGTTAGTATTATTTTAAGCTCATACCTTAATTTTCAATGCCACCGAACACAAATTCACAATGTTGTTACTTTTTTTTTTCAATTTTGAAAGAACACTGAATATCGGAAAATTCTGTAGGGTGAGAAGTTGTTTGGTTTGTAGCTTTGCGAGTAATTACTATAATTCTATAGTGTTTGTAAGTGAATAAATGAATAAATGATTGTATTTTCGATATTGAAGCCCATATAATTCCTGGAGATTTAATGAATTAATAATTTCAAGACTGAAACAACTAAATTTCGTCATCCAGGAAGTTAAGCCAGTCGATAAAATGTGGAACTCTTCGCACTCAATGAAAACGTTGTTAATCATAGGCGTGTGAAAATGTACTTCCCACCATCCTATACAAAGAACGTGACCCTCCACAGTTATATCGGATGAAACCTTGAAGATCGTGCATTAAAATCATTCGCATCCCAAACACGAGTTAGCATTTGTGCCTTCGTATAAAATATAGAAAAGTATGCTGTCACGATCCATGTTTAAAAATTTCGAGATTCATGCATCTGCGAGATTAGGGAAGGTCACGTTCGTGACAGAAATATTCTCAAGTGTAAATTGGGAGTGTTATTATCAAAATGTATCTCTCATGGATGATTCGTGTTCTGTGAAATGTTGGCAGTTTCTCTGAGTGAGGAGAAGCGACTGAGGGCTGTTGCTTTGATTTGATTTGAATTTTGTTCATGAACGTAGGTATCAAGTAGATTCAGAAGGATTGAAAAAGTTGAATCATATCAACACTAGTTTCTAAATTGGCTTTTTCCTAGAATTTTTCCTGATAAAGTTTCACCCGTAAATTATTACTGCGCTTTGAATGAACATAATTTATTTTCTCATAATATTTTTCGGTGCAGGTTCGAAAAACAAATCATTCAAATAGTGGTTATCTCGTTTTAGTCAATTTTGACTAAGATTCTAAATCATCAACTTGTGACCTCTGTTTAAATCATATATTCTCCGCAAAATGGCTAGAAATTTTGACACTCCTAATAAAATTTGTCATAGAGAAAGTCAAGATTTCCCAACTGTTTGTTAGGAAATATTCATTTCCTTACTGTAAGGAAATGATATTTCCTTACAGTTGTCAGTGTTCTATATAAGCATATTCGTACTTTTTCCTAGATTTTTTTGGCAATAATTCTAATGAAGCAGTATTCACTGCCTCAACCAGCTCTGGGGGAGTTCCAGAAATGGAAAATTCATCATCACTTATTGTTTCACACTGTTTTGTCTTCGGAAAGACCAGCAATTGAATAATATTCTTCAAGTTGGACAATTCAGCATTAATACGTGTCCATAGTAACGCAACCAATTCCATTCCGAATTTCAAAGCTCCATTCATTTATGAATGGAATAATTCCCGTTTTTTTTCAAAATTTATTTAAATCTGGCGAACTTCAAACGATTTTCCGAAAGATAGTATGTTTACCTCGTAGGAAAAGCCACATTCCTGAACTCTGTGATGTTGCTAAGTGTCAGCTTACGCCTCGACTTAGCAATTTTCACAATCGTCCAGGAATGTAATAATTCCTATATGGGGAATGAGCCAATGAAAACCGAAGCTGAGCTCTTCCTCGTTACCGACGAAGTCCATTCGAGGTACAACTTTGTGGTAGGTATCAAGAATAAATAAAATACGAATTCCGAACTATTACTGTGTCTGAACGGGACGCGGTTCTGCATAGTCCACAGTTCAGAGAGTTTTCAGGTTCCTTCATTTTAAATATTTGCTATTGAAAGTGATAATTTTCTGAATATACTTATATTAACGATGTAAACAATTCGACGATGTTCTGAAAAAGCTTCCGCATATTGCATTCTACATGGGGATATATTCGAGTTGCTTCTGAGAAGTTGGTTTATTACCAAGTCTTTAATCAATTATTGTCAACAGAAACCTCCGAGCGGAGTTTTTAGACGAAAACCCGTATACACAATATGAGGCCACAGTGCCGCTTTCTGGGATATCTAGCCATTTCTCACCAGCTGATATATTCAGGCTTTTTACCCCGTGTCATATTTCGGATCAGTTTATGTGCCACTCCAACGTTTTTTCATTCCGAACGGAATTTATCGTTCCCCAAGGAATAATTGGACAGTGGTTATGGTCGCCGTGTTGTTTTAGTGGAATTAATTTTCGCTTTCATATAAATGAACCTAAACTACTATCGCCTCGGATATCTTGTAGGTTGTAGGAAAACTAACATTAGGGCCCATTGGAAAGGCTCCATCAGATTATGTAATTCAGATATCAGAAGATATTAGCGACGTCAATATTATTTTTGTCCATATTCGATTGGTTAAACATTCGATATGAAACAGTTCGTATGTCAATTTGTTCATGGAAATTGTGACCCAATGCTTTTGTGTTTTTGTTGGCGGTTGACGTTATATTGCAATTATATGTTCGCAATGATTTTGATTAAACTCTCATCATGTGCATTTCCTGCTTTCATAGTTGGAGAACGGGACATATTTGAGAACTGAAAATTGGGATTACGATATTCTTCGAAATTCTCTACCGAGCCTAAAAATCTTCAGAGCCTGGGCAGTTCTGGTAATGCAAGTGAAAATAAATTTGACGAACAATTTTTTTTTTAATTTTTCGTTTTTGATATGATTGAGTAGGTAAACAAAGCTCAATACATTGAAACTATACCTACTACATATAAAACTATTGAATTCATTGAAATTGTTTTCAACATATTGATAAAAGGAATAAAAAGGCGAAACAATTATTGATATCGATTACGAAAGCTTGGATTGATACAATAAAGAGATTGATCTCATTGCATTTGTGATTACCACACAGCAAATATTCATAGTCAGTATTTTATTCATCTTTCTTATTCTCAATATCCTGAGACTAATCCGTTTTCATAACGTCAAAGTAGAAGGATGGATGAAAGTCTTTTGAATTTCATGAATATCATCACAGGGTGTTCCGTATTTTGTGACGAAAACTGTGATCAAAAATTGGCCATAACTTCTTGAGAACCCTATTTTCAATGATTGCGTTGGATTCTATGATAAAAAAATAATGATGGCACTCTGAGATGCTCCTATTCCTAAATTCAGTAGTTTCTGAGTTATTCGAGATTTTCTTGATTTATGTTGTACGTGACCCCAAATTGTTATTTGAATCACATACAACAAATCATTCCCCAGAAATCACCTCAAACACCATGATCTCGCTGATGCTTCAAAAACTAGTTAAATGATGTGGGACAAAATTGTTCTCCAATCTTATCTACACGACTATTATACAGGGTCTTTCACGAGGAACCTCACCCATATTTATACGGGAAACTACTGAACGTATTTTCATGAAATTCAGCACTTATAAGTATTTCACGATGCTGATGAAATCTAAAATATTTTCAAGGCATGAGCACCTCCGGTTTTTCCGGAAATTACGTCAACTTCCGTTTTTCAAATTAGAACACCATTTTTTTATTGCAGAAATAGATTCCTTAGAAAATTTCAAGTTATTTTGATGTAACATTTTTCAGTTTTGGTTGGAAAATTCTTTCTGAGCGGGAAAATTCGAAAAAAAAATCGAAAATAGAGCTCCGCTGAAACAAGAATAACTTCGAGGTTTTTGGATGGAAAATTTTCATTTTTGGGATTTTTCAAGATGTAAGATTGATGTATCCACTTTAAGAATCGAAATCGCGATTCATGATACAGGGGGTGAAAAAATCGCTTTCAAAGTTAGGGATGACAAAATCGTGAAAAATCAATTTTTTCAAATTAGAACTCCATTTTTTTATGTCAGATATTGAATCTACGTTGAAAAAATAATGTGAGTGTATGCATCACACTCTTGCCCTAAAGTGGATATTGATATCCATGATTTTATTTTTTTTATTCTGTTTTCTGCAAAAACGATGAAAATGACGCAACCTTTCGAGCGATATATCACAGGCCAATACTTCCTACTCGAAAAATTTTGGGGTTTCCTCGGTCTTTCGAAGGAGGTTGAAGGTAGGGTTCGCATTATTACGAAGATGAATGTCACTTTAAAATTAAAGTTCGATGTATTTCATGAAACTCCACAGTAACCGAGATAGTGAATTTCCAATTGGCTTTTCGACAGTGTATAGGTATGATGTAGGTGCCATATAGAACGGCATGAAAACCATATTTTCAGGATGATGGTAGTAGTATGGAGGGCTGAAATGTTTTCTTCGATCAAAATTGGTCCTAATGTTATGTTCACTGCTGATGAGTAACCTTTTTCCAATAAAATATCCTAGCTTTTTTTTTCATTACTGAGACACGTGACCGTTCTTCGCAGCTTTTATCAGATAAGAAAATTGTTGTGATAATTTACTCTCAAACACCATCCTATTTCAGTGTTTCTACTTTGAAACAAGCCGCCTACAACTCCTACAAAATGACGATGAGAAAAATTACCGGCCTTGTTCGACTTCTTATAATCTCTGTATTCACAGGACAGTCCACAAGTATTTCAGATTCGGAGATTAGAGCAAGCTTCGTCAGATGAATGTGAGGTTTATGCTCGGCTTTTCTAATCAATCCCAGTAGCTTCCCGGCTCATTCCCGCAGTAACTTGGGGGGTCACGTTGAGGCGTAACGCAGTAGTGCTAAGCTAATTAGTACGTCTTTGTGCGTGACTCTAATAGTCACGCAAGGAGACGGTAAGTGTGAAATGTTGGCGAATACTGCTGAAGAGAATGCACGAATGAAAAATAATCGATTTTCAGGTAGGTGCATAGCGAACCGTCATTGGGAAACCCTGAGGTTTGTTGGAGTATTATCTGATGTATAATTAGATGACCGACGACATCTGTCAAAAACCAGCACATATCATATACCGAAGTTCAGCAAACGTTCGAGTAAGTCAGCGAAATTATACCTTCTTTTTGGGTGCAATTTGAGGAAAATTTTCAGTGCCTAGAATCTGAGACCTCTCGATATCTGGCCCTTTTCGATTTTTTAAATACAGTATCCTCAGTCCTTTACAAACCTAATATTGACAAACTAAAAAAACGTCATATAAGGTAACCATGGATACATGATGACATGTCCCTTCTCTCCGCCACAACATCTCATAACGCGTGCGTATAGCCCCAACGGGCGCTGGAAGGAGGCTAACCCTTTTTTTTAGTTATTGGCCACAACACTCAAATTCCATATACATTGAGTGAGGTCAGTCTATTATTCGTTGTCACATCGCGCCGAGGGTTTCGATTATTTTATAGGTCCACTAGAATAAATTCATACTCTCGTGAAACGCTGGCTTCCCTATATTTGCTTTTCCAAGTTCCCTACCTATAATTATAATTCTATGCTTTCGGCATTCCTTTATAGTATAAGAGATATTCCACATTTTGTTAGTTCGAATCGATCGGCGATTTTGGGGAGAAATATCGATAGGAAATCGCCTATTTTTCCGTTCTTCGTCGTCCAGAAGAAGTTTCCCGTCGATACGAGAAATTTCGTGCAAGTGTCATTTTTTCCTTTCACGACTTTTGGAGTGAGTACGAACGGCAAATTTGAATTGGACCAAAAATCGATTTATAAGCATAAATAAAGCGAAAGTAAGTACTAATCGACCTTTTTACACTAGATAACGAAGTTTTTCAGGTATCTGGCCGTTTAGAAAGATTTCAAACGAAATTCCGGTCCCCCAGAAGTTTGGTTAGTTTCGGTATCGTTTTTGGTGCTCAAAATTTATTTGGAATGTGTGAATGGACAAAAAGGCTTCCTTATACGATCTTCTAACGAAAGGGACCGGAAAATATGGTTCAGGTAGGATTTTCGAGGAATTATGAGGAAAGAACTTGCAGAATGAAACTGCACGATTTTCGTAAGTAAACGGGTTCTGGATGGCCATCATCGGTCTCTAAATGATAATTGTTGATCGTTTTCACGTTTCAGAAAAAAAACAAGTCGAAAAAGCCAAAAAAAAAAATATGACTATATTGCATTCAACGGAAGGTGATTTCAGATTCCGATGAATTAAAATGTTTCACTGGAGCTTTCATTCCTATCAATCCTTTGCCGAAAGTAGAAATAGGCCATATTGAACCAGAATACATCGTTTTTTTCCATATTCCAGGAGTTTGTGTCTTATTTTAGAACAGGTGAATGATAAATGTGAAGCATATGTTTGACCTATTCCATTTTATTTGTACAAACCTACTGTGGTAGTAATGTATGAATATTTTTTGGACTAATAAATTACTACAATCAGAATATTTTACTCCTTGTTCATAAGATCAAATAAATGAAATCTATAAAGCTCCCTTAAACTATTTGGATTCCAATAGAGGGATATAATGTTCCATTATTCTTGATTCTTGTAGTTACCCATCAATTCATCTTATATCTTTGGGTTGATTTTTTTAATGAATTCTTGATTAGAATCAACAATTGATGTCGTCAAGTCTTGAACTTTCAGTTCAAGAGGATAATAAACATTAAATATTCACAAGCCACGTGAAGTCATTGGTCTATCTCTATGCCAACAAGCCGACGACGTTGGTAGAGCTCAGAGCCAACATTGAACGCGAAATAGCTGCCGTTTCGGCCGAAATGTGTGGCAGAGTCATCGAAAATTGGGTCCAACGAATCGACCGCTGCAAACGTGCCCGCGGTGGACATATGAAGGAAGTCGAGTTCCATTCATAAATGTTTTGATTGTACTTCAACCCGATAATAAAGTTTTTGATATATCTCAAATGGTTGGCTTTTTATTTCGAAAAAAAGTTGTCAAGTCCTTATTGGAAAATCCCTTATATGAAAATTATGTGAAAGCAATGCAATATTCTTCCATGGCGAAAAATAATATATTTTAACAGTGATCTCTTGTACTTTTCATGCAAATAACTAGAAAAGGAATCCTTTCTATCAATTCATATAAAGGTAAATTATTTTCGTCCATCACATCTTTTCCAATTCATTCACATTCTGAGAAATACGCTAAGAATGTAGAAAGGGCAACATAGTGTTGACTTGGAACATAAAAATATTTTGAAAAACGTCATAACTTCGATACAGAGTGGAATGTGTTAAATTTCCAATGCCAGAGTTGTGATTTTATAATTGTGAATGGAGTATAGCTACCCTTATTTTTTGGTGAATTTTGTCATAAATGAATTTCCCCTGTATTATTCTCCAGTGAAAAAACATTGATCTCATAATATTAGATATACAATGTCATGATACTATAGACGATTCGGAAAAATTTGTGGAACACGTTCTTGACAAAAGCGTTTTTTGTTAATTCATTCATCCGAGAACTGACCATATGGGATTTTTCCAGAGAAGACCACCTTATTCAACTCAAAAACGTTGAATCCATCGTTTATTTATATCCTTATTTTAGAGTTGGACAAAAATTTGGAAAACTCTCGAGTAGGTAAGTAACAAAATCATTTTACAATATCCTGGAGACGATTCTTCATGATACAGATTTTATGTTCATGGGAAATATACGTTCCAACTGTGAACCTATAACACTGTTCATTCACTTTTCTAAAATAAACACCTATTTGTCAGTGCTTCGAAGACGATTATTATCTGGAGGAGACATAGCTCATTATTCAAGGCGTAATGAACAGACAGCTAGTAGGCTGTGTGCTCATGTTGGACATGTTGTGATCTAGCAATTTCAAATATTGGTGAATTGATAGTGGTTACATCGAACTATTAGCAAAACAATATCCAATCAAATATATAATTGAATTAATTTATGAACGGTTATAGGACCTGCCAACTGAATCAGGAATATTCAACCCATCCAGACTCACATAGGGAGTCAAAGTATTATAAAATAGTGTCTAAAATATGCAGACAACTATTCTCGCGTTCTCCTCATATTGGTTAGCAATGACTTTGTGAGTCTATAACTCCTTCAATCGAGTCATCTCTTATGTATCATCGTCATAAAATTCCAAAATAATTTTTTCTTAATTTGGTGACAGAAAAATGAACGAATTTTGATTTTTTTCAAGAATGGTCTGACCGAAAAACATTACGTGTACCTAATTCACAAGGCTTCTGTTTTTAATCAAAGTCCTTAAAGAGGGAAAATTAATCTGTCCTTTCATTTCTAGTAACCTCAACGATTATGAAGATTTGATTGATAGATAAAGTTCAGTTGATCGCATATCAGAATATCTGTTTAAATATGCATCACCAGAATATGCGAATATGACAGCTATTTTGGGAGCTGAATCCGAAACAAATCTATTGATTTTTCTTTGGAGTCAGTTGACCATTTGAACGGTATCGAACTTCAGTTTGAAGTAGAAACCAATGTCATTTCAGCTGGATCTGGATATAGGTCATATGAACCCTTGCTAATTCCGTTTTAGGAGCTAGCGTGCCTGGTTGGAATTATAATTTCACACTTGAGTTGAAAGATTTAGTGTTTGCGGTACTCGATATTGCGGTATTTCTCGCTACAGTCTCCGCATGAGAAGTTACAGATTATCGGCGTAAAATCAATTTTCTCATCGAAAAAGGTATTGAATATTGACAAGCTGTTTCTTAATTGCCAATTCAAAACTCCGCAGGGGAGTTGAAATAATATTTTCAGAGGAATATTTTGTGACAAGAGAAATAATAATAATGTAGTGCCCGTAGCCCAGTGGTTGTGGCGATTGACTCTAACGCGGAAAGTTGTGAGTTCAATCCCGAGGCTAGGAAAGAAACTTTTTAGTCTCGGTAGTGGGCAACCATTTCACTGTTGGGTCGACAATTAACAGTGCTGTGCCTAAGGTGGCATGAGGATACAGCAACAAAGTCTACACAGAACACAACTCAAAACTCAAACACCTGAAGAAAACAATAATCATTACTTGGAAGATCGGACCTAATCGGAAGATCCTCCCGATCCAAAAGAGAGTATGAATTTAGTGAGAGGGGTTTAAGCAGATGAAGTATTTTTTATCGTTTTTCTCATTTTTTCTCGGTACAGATATAATTTCAAGATACTTGCATCCAGATCGATGAAAAAGCTTGTTTTCAAGAACAAGAAGCTCTATAACATGGATATCAGCATATTTTTCCAACAAATTCAGTATCAGTACACATATACGGGTTTTTATCTCTTATCTGTCCTCATGTATCTTATGCAAAATTGTATGGTAGGTAGGTACTCTGTTTATATTTCTCCTGTAAACACTCAGATTTGGAGCAGGAAACAGATTTATTCTTATACGTTATACACGATCTTTTCGTTTTCACACGTGCCATATGCCATATACAGGGTCTTTGACTTGTGAATATATTTTAACTGTAGATTCAAGAAGAAAGTATGTATTGCTCTCATTCGAAAGAAATTATATACAGAGCGTAACAGCCAAATGGAATAAATTCGAGACTTTCAAGAAATTTTTCTTTACATCAGTTCAGGAAAGTACATTCGGAAAATATGTATACAGAGTGTAACAGTCAAATGGAATAAATTCGATAACGAATAAATGAAGGGGTGTTAGGAAAAACGCTCGGACACGTCTATTCGTAATTTTGAATGCGCATATTTTTCAAGAAAATAAAATTATATAGGGTGTACCATGCGACCGTGGCCAATTTCATCTTTCTTATTTCAAATGCAACCCCCTGTATATTATTTATTTTTTAGATTCTTCAAAAAATTCTAGACATAATTCATGTACTGTCCTATACTTATCTTCAACTTTTTCGGAAATATTGAGTTGATAATAATAATAAGACGTTCGTGGCGAGCATTTTGAACATTTCCTACATTGACATTAATGTTTTTTCCTTTTTTTTTTTTGAAATGAGAGATAATCTGTATTACTTATTAGGTTTTGAGTTTAATGTACCGAATTCTGTGAAATAAAATGATTGTTATTTAAAACGTTGATTTTTGCAATAAATCTGAAAACAGACTACCTCGGTGGTCCAGTGGGCTGAATAGCCGGCTGGGGTAGGTACTGAAGGTACCGGGTTCGAATCCCGGTTGGTCATGGATGTTGTAAATGTCTGGTGGAGGTGAACGGCTAATGGCCAAAGTAGTCGATGCCGAATTATCAAAAAAAAAAAATCTGAAAACACTTAATACTTCCGAAATAGTTAAAGATAGGTATAGTACATTGTGCATGACTTGTGTCTAGAATTCTCTGAAGAATCCAAATAATAAGAATATACAGGGGGTTGCATTTGAAATAGGAAAGTTGTTATTGGCCACGGTCACATGGAACAAACAGCCTAGCCTATATAATATTATTTTCTTGAAAAATAATATTATTTGTAATTTAAAATTACAAATCGACGTGTCCGAGCGTTTTTCCCAACACGCCCTCATTTATTCGTTATCGAATTTATTCCATTTGACTGTTACACTCTGTATACATATTTTCCGAATGTACTTTCCTGAAGTGATGTGAAGAAAAATTTCTTGAAAGTCACTTGAACTTTTTGTATATAAATAATATGGATCTGTGCTGTTCAACGTACTTGACACGACTTAACATGTCTCAACACTCTCAACGGCAACAATCTGTGGCCAAAGTCCGTGCATTGGGAATTCCAAATAAATCGCGTTTCACGTTTCATACAAAAAAGTAATTACGACAATATATGTGGTAACTGCAAGAAGGGAAACTGAATCCGCTCATGTGAAATTGCAAATAGCGCGTGACTTACACGCTACAGGAAACATAATCCAGCGTTTGTAAATCCCAAGCCACCCTAATGAGATGAACAGGCCAGAAGGCCCACGGCTCATGATCCATACGTCTTCACGGTTATTCTGTTTCAGGTATTCTTATTGCCCCGGCACCGGGACCCAGAACTAATGTATTAGTAATCCGGACTTGAGTTCGGCCCCGTTTTATGTATTCCGGCTTCTGCCGAGATACACAATTTCGTTTCGCTCCATACATTTTTTATGTTGTGCATATTGAAAGGTTCTTTAGGCTCCCCATGAAATATTGAACGTCGAGCAGACAGAGCAACAATCACCGGATACACCTTGGAGTCGGCCCTTAACCGATTGCAATTTGCGTAGCGCCGCGACGCGTCGGCTGTACATACGGCGGCTGTTGGGTTGGGGGGCACTGGTTGGAAACTTTACATCAGCCTACCGAAATTGGCTTTCTGTTCCCCGGCGGGATACAATCGACTTGGAATATTATGTACCAGTGCTAGCAGGTGATCGGCATATATAAAACGAAGTTCGAGAGTGATTCCAGGCAAGATTGGAACATGTCAAATTGCGCACATGAATGGTCGTTCAGGACTCCATACAGGGAGCTTTCGTAGAACAGGTATGAGGAAATGAGTACTGAACGGGACGCTTGGAGCATGTTCTGATCATTACTCAATTAAGGATAGTGCACATATCTAATTAAATATTTATACAGAGTCGTTGGAATTCGATTACTTTACAATTGGTTCCTTATAAACTGGTTTGGATTCTGGTATCTGTTATGCCTCTGACGAGGCATCTGTTTTGGGCATTCTGGAAGCCGGCCTCGGAGCCCGACTATTCAGGCACTCTGGCGAACTCCAAATTCACCACCCACCAGGCATCCAAGCGGGCACCCTAGGCCGCCTCGCGAGCGCGTTTCGGTTCTAGCAGTCACTGGCATTCCGTTCAGACTTTCCAAACACTGCGAACTTTGGGCATCGACTGCCAGTGTTGGCTACCTGTCACCACACACCAGGCATCTCAGGAGTCGGGCATCAAAGTACCGGGTTAATTAGATTATATCAAGAATAGGTAAAGAAAAGTTTCATGAATATGAACTTGCAAACGCTTCGTTTTCGAGACAGTGTTGAAGTTTTCCAAAGTTTTTCCTGATGACAGATGCATTTGTCAAGATAATCCTCTGAAATTTGGTATATACTCCATTCACTTTCATAAAGTATCCCGGTCCGCGGTCGGCCATGACGCAGGTTGGCACTCGAGAAGGTAGAATAATTCTGAGAGACGTTGCAATGCTATTTATTTTATTTACTCTCTTTTAACATTGTAAATGTGACACAGGTTTCGTAGTACCTACTACTACATTTTTATACTGCAGTATTTCAGGTAGTGCAAAAAGGTATTTGGATGACTTCTGTAGGCTTATTTCTTGAGGATTGAAAAGTGGGGAATTCCATCAGGCCCGGATCTACGATTTTCTCTGACCAGGGCAACAATTCATGCTGGCGCCCCCGCCCCCACAAGGTTTAGATATGACAATCGAAAGCTTTGAAAATGTATGTATACAGGGTGATTTTTTTAAGTATATCATTAGCAGAATCGAGGAAGGAATTTTGACATGAATTCAAGATTCTGTATTTCTGTTTAAGAGTATATGAACCTGAATTGTAAAATATTTCAAGCGGAATGTACGTCCGATTCTACCGGAAATATTGTAAACTTCGTTATTTTGAATATAACACCCTGTAAATCTATACATATTTGAATCGTACAATTCGTACAATTCTGCATTGATTTGATATATGATATGCGCAACCACTTCAAGCAATTGTTGAGTTATAGTCTGATTGTAAAATTTGTTGACAGAAAGAGTGTGACAAATTAGTGTTTATATCTCCATAATCCCTCATTGTAAGAATTTCTTTTTGTGACAGTGAAACAAAAGATAGTACGCTTAAAGGTACTGCTCCTTATATGAATTATGAGGAAATATTATACAGGGTGTCTGAAACAGGGCTTCAAAGTGAGCATCAATGAAGCTATGAGATTTCTTCTTTTTCGAATGGTAACCATATAATTTTGTAATTCCGAGCGATTGCTCGTCAAAAACTAGTTAAAGTGTGCCAAACATTTAAGGCCGCAACGGACGACGAGCGATAATATAATATATATTACAGCTCTGCATTGACATATGTCATTTTAGTATAAGAAAATATCGTAATATATCGCTTGGATGAAAATATAAATATATTTTTCTATACTAAAATGACATATGTCAATGCAAAGCTATAATATATATTATATTATCGCTCGCCGTCCGTTGCGGCCTTTAATGTCTTGAAATAAAAATAAAATTCAAATTTCATGACTGAAGACAGATTTGGCTCTGTCAAATTCATTGATACGCTCTTTTTTTGAACAGGCTATGTTAGGAATTGTCATTCTCACTCATTTTCATTGATCAAGTTCTATGCAAAACATGCAATAATATTAGGTACACAAGAATAATATATCAAGTCAGTTCTCAATTTGCGGCGTCTAATGTGATAAATAATCAAAGCAGATAATGAATGATGACGAAATAAAAAATTCTTACTTTAAAAACATCACAACAATTTTCTTAACAACAAAAAACTTCGAGAGATATTTGGTAATAGCTATTACAATAAATTCTTCTACGAACCCCATCTACTGTAGTAGTTCTCATCAACAATGCATTATAAATGAACTGATATCTTTTAACTTCTAACATAGCCGACTTGAAAATTCTCTCAATAAACCTATGACTAGACAAAGAAACCTGGCTTTAGTCGTGACATTCGAATTTTATTCAATAACGGCAAAACTACTGATTTTGAAGACATTAAATGTTTGGCACACTCTAACTAGTTTTTGACGAGCAATCGATCGGAATTACGAAATCATATGGTTACCATTTGATGAAAATTAGATCTCATAGTTTTATTGAGGCTCACTTCGAAGCCCTGTTTCAGCCACCCTGTATAATATTTCCTCAATCTTTCTGTCAACAGACAGGACAATAAGGCTATAACTCAACTCAGCAATCGCTTGAAGTGCTTACACATAATCATGAATCCAATCAGTGCAAAATTGAACGAAGAATTCAAATATGTATAAATATATAGGGTGTTACATATACAGAAGTTTACATTCGTTTCCGGTAGAAACGGGAGTAGATTCCGATTGAAAATATTTTACAATTCAGGTTCATGCACTCATTTGTGTTATACAGGGATGGGATAAAGTTTGGCACCAAATTAATATCTTTAAAACGAAACGGGCGATATTTTTGAAATTTGGCAGCTGAGTGTAATGGACCACAATGCATCTGATGAGCATATTTTCATTAATGAGATACTTCCGGTTTAACCGGAAATTACCAAGAAAAATTTTTATTTAAATGGGACACCCTGTATATTTCTGCAGATTCTGAAAGTGCACCTTGTTTCGGATTTGTCCATATCGGGTTCCATGTAAAAATTCTCTGTAAAAAGAAGAAATTCAGTCTTTTTGTACATTTGAGAAAAAATCCATTCAAATAAATAAATCGTTGTTACTTGTATCAATAGTGAGAAATAAAACGAAATACTTCGTAGTAGATAACTCTTTCTGATTTTCATGACGTATTTTTTATGAAAATCTATAAATAGAAGATTTTTGGCATAGTGATTGTTTATAATGTTTACATTCGACAGTTTCGATTTCAGCTCTAGGAAATTATTTTTTTCCGAGAAAATAAAAAATAAAAATCTTAACGTCTGGTTGATTTTGACGCCCCCTTAAGCTGGCGCCTGGGACAAGTGCCCCGCTTGCCTCCCCCCAAGGTCCGTGCTTGACTTCAACCAGTATTGTATCACATACGTAATTAAAAAAAAACACATATCTCAAAGTTTCATTCTGGATCTTCTGCAGTCTGTACTTATGCTGATTCAAAAAGTGAAAATGTAGAGCACTGCTATGATCAATTATCGTTTGAATAATTTTTAATTTATAACCTGAACCCAGCATTAATGATAACAACACCCATATTCTTAGCCCTCAGAAGCTCAGTGCTTGCTCCTCCAAATTAATTTTCAATTTTTGAGTAGGTACCAATGAGCGAGCATAACTTTAGATTTTATGGCATTAATTCTTAGTCCATGCGATCAACACCATATTCATGAAATATTTTTCTATCGAGTACAATTCGGAAATCGCAGAAAAAAGGCGTGAAATAAACCAGAAGAAATGGATTATCTGTGTTTTTTCACTCCATATGGACTTCGAAAATCAATCGACATTTATTCCTAATCATTGTGATAATTTTCGATGCATATTCGGAAAGTGGTTCTGCTAACTTGATCTAAAATTAGCAAAGCCACCTCGTAGAAAAAAGAATTGGGGTCGCTACAAATTTTTTTCTTTCACAAAAAATTCAGGACAGGTATTCGACAATTAATGCAACAGAAAAAAAGTCAATAAAGAATATGCTCTCGGCAAAAGTGCGATAAATTTGGAAAGACGTTGTTCAAATAGTTGCGCACCATAGTGTGTCAATAAATACATCATACCAATACTTAATACATTTCATGAAGAAATCTGTTGGAATTTCATCAATAATATTTGCAAGGGCGGATATAGATGTTTTTCATGGGAGGGGTAATAACAATCATGGGGGGTTGATAACGATCGAAAACTATTAAATCAAGTACATAAGGTATGAAAAACAGGGTCTTTCACGAGGAACCTCACCCATATTTATACGGGAAACTACTGAACGTATTTTCATGAAATTCAGCACTTATAAGTATTTCACGATGCTGACGAAATCTAAAATATTTTCAAGGCATGAGCACCTCCGGTTTTTCCGGAAATGACGTCAACTTCCGTTTTTCAAATTAGAACACCATTTTTTTATTGCAGAAATAGATTCCTTAGAAAATTTCAAGTTGTTTTGATGTAACATTTTTCAGTTTTGGTTGGAAAATTCTCTCTGAGCGGGAAAATTCGAAAAAAAAATCGAAAATAGAGCTCCGCTGAAACAAGAATAACTTCTAGGTTTTTGGATGGAAAATTTTCATTTTTGGGATTTTTCAAGATGTAAGATTGATGTATCCACTTTAAAAATCGAAATCGCGATTCATGATACAGGGGGTGAAAAAACCACTTTCAAAGTTAGGGATGACAAAATCGTGAAAGATCTATTTTTTCAAATTAGAACCCCATTTTTTTATGGCAGATATTGAATCTACTTTAAAAAATAATGTGGATATTTACTCAGAAAATGAAAGACCCTGTATTGTATGTGCACCACTTTTTCCTAGGTCTTCGATACTCATGGGGGGAGGGTGGTTACCCCCATTAACCACCCCCCCGTAAATCCGCTCGTTATTATTAATTCAGCGATTAATTGTCTCAAACATTAACGAAATTAAATGAAATATTCAGATTATACATTAAACATTATACAATAAACTAATATGTACCTCACTGTCGGTACAAACACCATTTGTACCGCATGGGAAAGTCAGCAGATGAGATTTGCAGGCTATGTGGATCAGAAGCGGAAACAGCTGAACACATGGTATGCAAGTGTCCAGAGCTGGCTGAACTAAGAACCATTCATATGGGGAAACCGGTCCTGGATACCCATGAGGTCACGGCCAAGGCTCCTAGGGAGGTTGCCAATTTTATCAACACTATTGACGACCTCCTTGGGTTTCCATGAATGAGTAGGGTAGGGAACAAAAGATCTACACGGTCGCAGTTCTCGGAAGGCTTAACGAGCCAAAACGACCCCAGTTCAAATAATAATAATAATAATATGTACCTCAAAAATCCTAATATAATAATTCATTATTGAAAAGAATACGAAAAACTTGTGAAGTGGTCTGGAGAGAATTCGGTTAAGTAGTTGAATTTCAGGTACCTAATGTTTTGTTAGCTTATTTTGAATAACGTACCTATTTATGAATTAGGACATAAATGTTCTACATTATTTTTTATCTGTTGTTTACTTATTCCACTGGTTTCATTAATGGTGTTAGTAGGTAATTGATAGTATGGAATTGCAGTGCTCGTACCCGAAACGTTAAAAATTGTAGCAAATAAATAAATTCAATTTGGAATTCCATACTATCAATTGACAATTACCCCACACCATTAATGTCCTACATTATGGCACACCATTAATGTTCTACATCATAGTGAACTTATTCAATGTAACGCAATATGGCTCAGAAATTGATGAATAGAACATTTCCAACGAGAATATAGGAAAAAACGAGCTGAAGAACTACGTATAACCTCACCTTCCAAACGGAAACTTCCGGATTTTTCTGCAAAAACTAAGAGGATTGCCGACTTCTCGTTATCATTTTCGTAAACTATGAACCAAACTTAGTGGGTACAAATTTTTTCACTTTTCCAACACGATCCTTTCAGTTCTAAATAATTAACATGAAAATGAATAGGATCGGAAGCCAGTGCTGACAATCTCAAAACGAAAAATGTAACTTGAAACAATGCTGTAATGTCATTACGATACTGAAATAGAGAAAATCATCAACTTTAAATGTTCATATGAGTATGGCCAGTAATTGACGAACAAAAATTTCGAAAAATGCAATAATCACTGAAAACCCTCAAAATATCGTTCCAAGCAAAATCCAAGATGTCCGTTTCCATTGGGGTATCTGTATGAATATAAATTCCCCATAATCAAAATGAGATTAATTATCGCCATCCCACCACAACTCTTCAATATCCGATTATATCTGAAGTATCATTTTCGTTGCCTACCTTCCTTATAAAGGCATATTAAAACAAGATTTAATTGGCTGTTTTTGGATAAATATTTCCTTCATTATTTCCTTATTAAAGCACCAAACAAATATTCACCCTATAATCACTAGGAACTCAAATATAGCGGGGTTTGATATTACTGACCACCTTCAACAAGAAATTTTAATCAAACTTTGCGAGGGTTGAAATACGATCTTCATTTTGTACGATATTCCGCCGCCTGAGCAGAGGAGAAAACTTACGACAGATTGCGTGGTATATTAGAGCATTTGAACTTTCTATGAGTTCATTTATGCGAATCCCAGTTCGTCTAATATAAAATAAGTTAGGCGAACTCACTGGAAAAGTTTGAATGCATTAATCACGAAGGCTATGCGTTCATTTGCTCAAATTTTTCACAGATGCTGTGTTTTTTGTTCAATTCTCATTTGGTGCGATACGAAGGCGTGTATCATGAAATTAAATAAACCATTTATTGTCCCTTCTTAATCAAGGTAAATCTCTTCTCATTTATTCACTTGAGCTACAAAACCTGCGACTGGTGTCCGGTCAATGACTGCACATGGTTTATTCAATCCGAGTTAGAAAAAATTCAAAATCAGATTCTTCTATCCATACCTGCAACCACTGCAAACAGATATTCGTTGGTACAAAGTTGTTAATTTGAGATTGTGCGTAATTTCAGTCAATTTTGTCTAGTAATTTTCTTTCTTCTTCAGTAATTTCTCCTTATTATTTTGTCTCATTTGATGTTCGGAAAAAATGTCGGATTACACGCGAAGTGAAATAGTAGATATTTTATAGTCATAGGAGAGAGCAGAAGAAATTATCTTGCTGCAGCACGATGATATCGAATCCGTTTTCCAAATAGAGCTCATCAACCAAGTCATCCATCAGTAATCGCCTGAATCGAAAATTGAGAGAGGCAAGAAACTGGAATGATACTGCAGCGACGTATAACTCTAGCTATTGAGAGGGACGACCCACAAGTTTTAGTGGTGCTAGCTATGGTATCTCCATATTTCACTTCAAAAAATTCAAGTTCAATCTGGCGTTTCGAGAGAAATAGTAAAAAGAATTTTAAGACTTCATCGCTATCATCCATTCAACATAACTTTGACTCGAACGTTAATACCACCTGATTTTGGAAAAAGATTACAATTCTACCAATGGGCAGAGGAAAGATTGCGAAACGACCTAAATTTTTTCAGGTACATTTTGTTTTCTGATGAAGCCACTTTCCATAACACCGGTGAACTGAATGGTTATAACGGTCATTATTGGTCTGCGCAAAATCCTCATTGGACACGAGCAGTCGATCATCAAAATCGTTGGAGTGCCATCACATGGAGTGTCATAGTTGATGCATTCCTTATTGGGCCATTTTTTTATGACGATTTTAACTCAGAAAGATTTTTTGACTGATATTCTACCAAGTTTTATAGTTCCCTTTTTACATAATAAAGTAATCGTAAATATTTTGAATGAAGAATTGATCTCTGTAGGAAAATGGATATTCGTTGTATACCTATCAAAATATTATCTAAGTTGTGAACAAAACTACACTTGTTTTGAAAAACAGTAGCTTTACACTCTCGTTCGTTTCGTCATATCATTCTGCTGAAACAGGGGAAAAACCTCTTCTGAAACTGACAGTCCGGCATATCCAGTGAAAAATATGGAATGTGAAATAGCTCTAAAGCTTCAAAAACATGCGACATAGTTATCATCATCTGGAGGTACAATAACTCCCTTTATTTTTATCAGTGGGGTTGGAGTTACATAATTTGATTTAATAACATATTCGGGCACAAAACACTCACTTCATCTTGATCGGATTAGGTTCGAGAGCTGACAGGTAATTTCACACAACAGATTAATATCGATGCAACAGCTGGAATGTGGGGTAGGATTTACACCCTCTGTTGTGAACGAGGGTGTGAATTCAATTAGTAATATATCAATAACATAACGTTCTATTTGATGGTGATATCGATAACTCTTTAATTTTCCGAATGTCAAAGCTGAAATAGAAGGCAAATTATTTCTGTAGTACACGATGTTCGCGTTGTGTGGTAATGGAATCCGAATAACATTGAGCTGTTAGCGAGGCTGTTAGATACTAGACTGCTCAAAAAGTTTTGGAAATGGAAATGAAAGAACATGAGTTCGTGGATATGTGCTTGCATTTTAAGGAATAATCCTGAAACACGTCGATTTTTGATATTAATTCACCGTATTTTAAAATAAAAATCTAATAAACAGGGTGAATTACGTTCGAGTAATGACGTCACCGTCTTTTTTTTTAATGGAACACCCCCATTTTGTCTCAATTTTCGGATTACTCTAGCTGAGCTGATTCCAAAAATGTATCAAATGTTGATTCCAATTGGTACAGGGTGGTCAAAAATACAATAGTTTTGTGTGTGCTCACAAAGTAACGCGTAACATTCTTTATTTGGTAAATTAACAATAGTATCAAAAATACTTATTGTTTAGCGGCAAATGTTTTAAATGTAACACCCCGTAGTTTGCTACATGTTTAGAATAATAAAAATGAGCTCTTTCCAAACATGTTTGGTACTTGTGGTCTAGCAGACTATTGTATTTTTGTCCACTCTGTACCAATTGGAATCAACATGTGATACATTTTTGGAATCAGCTCAGCTAGAGTAATCCGAAAATTGAGACAAAATGGGGGCACTCCATTTAAAAGAAATGACGGTGACGTCATTACTCGAACGTAATTCACCTTGTATCTTAGATTATTATTTTAAAATATGGTCAAGTAACATCAAAAATCGACGTGTTTCAGGAATATTTCTTAAAATGACCTGTTGAGCTAAAAACGAATTTGTCCCATACTTTACAGACACAGTGTATATGTAACTAAAAATTCTGATATTGGTAATGAGCCAATGAGAATTGAAGCCGAGCTTTGGTGGGAATCCGTATATGAGCATGTGCAGTGCCTAATATTGAAAATAAAGATAACTTACTAATTCTTTCTCTCTCTGACACATTGAATTATGTCGTGAAACGTATGTCATCTCTTACTTCATGTGAATACTTTCGATCATAACATAACATTTTCATGTGATATTATTCAATCGC
Organism: Adalia bipunctata; assembly: GCA_910592335.1. Lineage (NCBI taxonomy): Eukaryota > Metazoa > Arthropoda > Insecta > Coleoptera > Coccinellidae > Adalia > Adalia bipunctata. The sequence continues at coordinate 38,230,156 of OU342948.1, forward strand.
TTTAATCCCTTCTTCAAGCTCTGTAGGTATATCGTTGTTAACTTTTATTCATAGTTTAGAATTTAGGTGAATATCCTCGATATATATTTTTTTGTTGAACCCCGAAATATACATAACCTCTAAGTTTCCCACGGTTTTTGATTTTCCAGTCAATATTTGGCTTCACTCTGTGACTGTGAATAGCAGGGGTGTACACATGGGCACACGCAGAAATTTTTCTCAGTGGGAGGGGGGCAAAGTTTTTCTCAGGGCGGTGGTCATTAAAGACACTCAATTCTTTTTCACCATCAGCGCAATTAGATAGTGTAATATACAGGGTGTCCCACGGTCGAATGCCTATTAGACGTTTCTGGAGAACTGGACATATTTGAAATCCGAAACTTGGGATTATGATATTGTTGGGAATTCTCTACAGGCCTAAAATATTTTCGGAGCCTAAGCACTTCCGGTTATACCAGGAGTGGAAATAAATTTGTTCAAAAAATATTTTTTTCAATATTTTCGTTTCTGATATGAGTAAGTATTCAATTATGAATACATTTCTGTTGAAACCATTGTATTCATTCGAATAGTTTTCAAAATATCGAAAAAAAACCTGAAAAAATGTCAAATATTCACAGTTAGTGTTATGTTCATTATTCTCATTCTGAACATCCCGAGAGTAAACCGTTCTCACAACGTCAAAGTAGAAGAATGTCGGAAGGTCATGCATCTTTTGTATTTCATGAATATCATCACAGGGTGTTGCAAATTTTGTGTCGAAAACTGTGATCGAAAATTGGCCATAACTACTGTTTTTCAAATTAGAACCCAATTTTTTTATGATTGCGTTGGATTCTGCGAAGAAAAATAGTGATAGCACTCTCAGATGTTCTTGCTCCTAAATTCGGTAATTCCCGAGATATTTGAGGTTTTCTGGATTCATTTTGTACGTAGAGTCAAATTCATTTTATCTTTCGCATGAGAATATTCTGTGACCATAGAAGATATAATTATCCCATTAATAATTCACAAGTGACAGGTCATTTTAGGCCTTAACCTTACTTCTCGATTTTACCTCAACGGTTACTATGGTTTCATGAGAATGGTCATCGAATCTGTTCACTGCCTTACTATAGTACATCCAAGAATGATTGACATCAGAGCAGGCCTTGAAAGTCCAGTCGCAGCTTTATTTCTAGTTACAAAAAAGTTACTGAAAATTTTCTGTGCTTTCATCATAGATATAGAAATAACCTAAAAATTGGACGATTTTTTGAAGTAAGGAAATTTGAACATGAGAATGTTCCCAATTTTCACATACGATTACCAGCAGTATACTTTTTTCATCTTGTATCGATACATTTTCGATCTTACGATCAATTGTAGGAGCATACAGCCTGGAAATTCGGTTTGATAACGAAAAATATCGTGAGTGATTAAATAGCACGGTCCGTTTCAATGTTCAATATGAATATTCGCTAAACCGAAAAAATCTAGTTGATAGTTTGCAGCATGTTACTGCAATGTGAATGGATTGGGAAATTCGTAATAGATATCAAGACAGAAACAAAACTTAACCAATGGATCTATTTAATATATGAAGAATTTTGTCATGACATTGTAACTTTCAATATTTGTGGACAATGAAGGTGTAAAATATGAAATATAAAAATGTAAGTATTCCTATTATTCTGTTTCAACAACCACAACATGTTATTTTTTCCTAATCTGGGCAGAACTCGTCATGTTCATAATGAAAGGTTTTGTCAGCAATATGTCATAACATTCCTTATATTTTGACTAATCTTCCCTCATTTCTTTTTCTACGTGCTCTGTGCAGGCTTTCCATTTTTAAGCTGTTCACTCTTCAAGAGCCTCATTTCAAAGATATTTATTTCACTTGCTCAATTTTTTGCCAAATTTGTTCGAAACATTAATGGCAGAACAAAATGTCAGTGTTATTTCCAACACCAACCTGAATTCTGCAACTCAAAATATTACTGAATGGGCATTACCAACATAATTTCGATTTTCCAAAGCCCCCCGAGATGTCAATCATTCTTGGATGGACTATAGTAAAGTATTGATCTGTTGGCATGATAATATTCTGTGACCGTAGAAGATAAATGATCCCATTCATAATTCACAGGTGACAGGTCTAATTATTTGTTGTTACTATGGTTTCTTAAGAATATTCATCGAATCTCTTCAGATCCGATGAATTTTACTCTACGTACAACATGAATCCAGAAAAGCTCAAATATCTCGGGAATTACTGAATTTAGGAGCAAGAACACCTGAGAGTGCAATCATTATTTTTCTTCGCAGAATCCAACGCAATCATAAAAAAATTGGGTTCTAATTTGAAAAACAGAAGTTTTGGCCAATTTTCGATCACAGTTTTCGACACAAAATTTGCAACACCCTGTGATGATATTCATGAAATTCAAAAGATGTATGACCTTCCCACATTTTTTTACTTTGACGTTGTGAGAACGGTTTACTCTCGGGATGTTCAGAATAAGAATAATGAACATAACACTGACTATGAATATTTGACATTCTTCCAGTTTTTTTTTCGATATTTTGAAAACTATTACTATTCGAATGAATACAATAGTTTCAACAGAAATGTATTCAGAATTGAATACTTAATCATATCAGAAACGAAAATATTGAAAAAAATATTTTTTGAACAAATTTATTTCCTCTCCTGGTATAACCGGAAGTGCTAAGGCTCCGAAAATATTTTAGGTCTGTAGAGAATTTCCAACAATATCATAATCCTAATTTTCGGATTTCAAATATGTCCAGTTCTCCAGAAACGTCTAATAGGCACTCGACCGTGGGACACCCTGTATTGATAAAGGCTTTCACATCAGATTCAACTTCAGATATACAGTATTCCGGTCATTCGTCGGGGCTCGACCTTCTATCGACAAAACCTCTGAAGATGCCTACCGCAGCTGCAGGCGAAACGTCAGGTGAAATTTTTATGGAACCACGGCTAAGAAACCCGAAATATTTTAAATTGGAAGGAGAAATATGACTTGTTTCTGCTCGATTCACAAAAATCGATTGCGGTCACTTTCGATTATAAAGGGTTTCTCATTAAGAGGTGTTAATTTGAAGAGCCCGCTAATTCGGCAGATGTCACTTTTGAAGCTGTCATTTTTCGACAAAACAATACCATAAATAAAAATGAAACGATACACGCTTCAAAAACACATTGAAATCATTAAAAATCACTTTGACAATTTGGCAAAAACTCGAACATTTCCGTGTCGTCGTGAAGCACCTTGTCGGACCGCAATACAGAAATTGATGAAAAATTTCAGCTCTTGGGAGAATGATGTGAAGATTTAAACCCTGCACGTTGCTCAAGAACAGCCGAGAATGTTGCTGCTGTAGCCGAAAGTGTTGAAGAAAACCCAGTTCTATGGAATAAGGCAATTCACAAACATCATAACACCGTATTTTGCATGAAGATTTGGGTCTTATAAGGCTCATAGAGTTCAGTTAACAAAAGAACTCAAGGTGGCCGATCATCAACAACGTCGTGTCCTGAAATGCGTATAAATGATCCGGAATTACATCGAAAAATCATCTTCTTCCTCTTTATAGAGAAATAAACATGGCATTTATCTTCGAATGTCGAAATTACACCTTATATTGAAAAACCCTTTACTTCATCCTTGATAACTCTTTTCATTTTAACAGCTTCACATAAATTCGACAAACTATGGTCTCATCTGAATCTGCTCAAATATACGGACTCCAATCTCTAGAAATAAACAGGTGAAACCCAAATTGACAACACCTATATCAATAGATTCTGGAGAAGTCGCAGAACTATGCCAACTAATAGCGTAAGCCTTGTAAATCACTTTCTATTGAAGTAGAGGCATTAGAATACAAGTTGGAGTCGTTCGAAACGGCGCAGCTTCCGATAGCGCCATTCCAATTCGATTATTCACCTGCGTTCTGCCCCACCGCTAATAAACTAATATATTCGGAAATATTCAGAATGTAGACCATAATCTATCAAGCTCCCTCACCGGGATACACAAAAGGTCAGGCCTTCCGGGAAAGCAGCCTATGCAAAATATATATATTCCGCTTGAGTGGAAAATCCTTTTCCGAAGTCAGCGTTTTCGCACAATCTGTTCGGGCCAATCCCGGTATTATTGTTTTCTCAAACATTCATAAAAGCATCGAATTCAAACGAGATGGCTTATTGGACAATCGTTATTTATGTCACAGGCGTCCGCTTCCCTATCCTCACTTGCGGTGTGCCGCAGGCTGTGTTGTATTTTTTTTTTCGATAAATTTGCAATGAAGGCAATCTGCCCTGCTGTCCTATTTCAACCACGAGAGATCGATCTATAGTTACTCAATATTTCCATACCCATAAATATGGGACCGTTTGAATCTTTCTGAATCGAAAACTTTCATATCGATACGTCCATTTTTGAGCGCTCGTTCCACTTAAACAGCGTATATATTATTTTGTCACGATGTCTGTATGTTTCGAATTTTGAGCCGAAAATGGTCTCAATCGACTAAGTTGGTCTCAGTGATCAGAAATCCTTGGTCAAATTTATATTCTGTCTGTACGCCCGGCCGTCAGCACGTTTACACTCGAACGGCTGAACCTAGAGACATGAAATTCTTAGGGTAGGTTCGGATATCGAATACCGAAGTTGGGTTCGTTAATGGGTCGAATTCAACCAGGAGTAAATATGGCCGTTCGAAATATTGTTTTTCTGATAATTGCAAAACTTTTGAGAGTCGATCTTGATGAAATATCGCATTTGGATGTAGAATGACGTATTCAAGCTACGTGCAGACGCTCTACCAGTCTACCGGACTAAATAAAATTCTGGCGAAATATTGACAAAAATATTTCCAACATTACTGAAATATCACATCCAAAATCATTGACTGTTGCTTCGACAATCTGATGTCAAATTTTTTTGCCAGTTGTCAAATTTTTGTCCCTGGATTTTTGAATACCCTATGAGATTGATCAAAATGGATGAACGAGCTCCTGACTTTACATAAGTGCTTAAGGTGACCTATTTTCAATATTTGATGCTTGATGCTGTGAAATGATATGAAAAGAATAGAAGAAAGAAGAGACAACATAAAACTTTGTATCATGGCTCCATTCCCTTTAACAACAAGCTAGGTTTGAGAGTACCTACCTCTCTCAGAATATTTCGTTCTTTTGACAAATGAAAATGGAATAGTTTCGCAACTGCTACCACCCTGATGATGTTCATCATTATAACAGACACAATTCAAATAGTAAAAAAAACTGCGATATGGAAAAATATTACCAGATGAAATACACCAAGGAATTGAAGTAATGAATTAAACAACGTCTTAAGCCGAACTCCCACTACTCGTGTAATTGGCAAATATTTTCCACTTGTCTATATTTGGCATGTAGTGGGAGTGCTTCACTCGGCCAATACTTGTCAATCTTGTCATTCCAATTCGAAACTTCATCTACTTGCCAAGTACGCAAATAATTGTGTACTTGCCAAATATACGAGTAGTGGGAATCCGCCTTTACCCAAGAAAATTTAATTGTCGAGAATTTCGTTACCGGTTAGCACAATTCCTCAATTTCTTCTACACTCAACGCGGCGCATTCACCATTTTGTAACACATATTTCCCAGTTCCCGGGTTGAATGATTTCACGTCTCCGCACTTTTTGAACCCTTACATATTACGAAATAGTTGGCTCACAAAAGTGGCTCTTTGCAATACATTCTAAAATTCACATGTACTGGGTTATCCATAAAGGGAATTTACTAAATAAACTCTGTGTAAAGGTTCTTTCAAAGAAGAGTAATGTTATTCAGAAAATACCTTCCCACTCGAAATATTTCCATTCATAAAATTATTTGCCGAAATTCCCAATCATGCTAAAAATCTTTCGGATATTTATAGTTATCTATAGGTCCGTTGATATATCATATCCATATACCATTTCACAATTTGAGTTTTTGCCGCATTTGTATGCAGATATACTTCAACAAATGGAAAATGTCCAAGCAGATGGATAGGACATGGTGGCTCTGCGGCATGTCCTCCCAAGTCATCGGATTTAACTCATCTTGATTATTTTCTGTGGTGTTATTTGAATGGAAAGGTATCTGCCCCTGAATTCACTTCACGAGGGCAGCTGAGGCAGAGAATAGAAGAAGCTTGCGGGAACACAATCAAGATTCGATGATCGATAAAATAGGTTGAGAGCTATAAAATGTGTAGGAAGGACAAATAGATTGGATCGTTTTCTTTGCAAGGGATTTTTTTCAAAAAGCTTTCGTCAATACTTGTACTAATTTTTTCTTCCTAATTATACGTTTAAATAAAACATGATGATCCTTATAATGAAATGTTTATTTTTCCTGAAGTTATATTTTTCTTTGTTTTAGTGAGAGACAAGAATGATGCGTACCCAGATGAATAATTCGGAAACTAGCTCAAACACTTTCATTTTATGAAGACAAGGTAATGGAATAAAATGTCCACTCATTGATCAACTATTCTGTCATCAGAAGTATTGGAAACTTGGAAGGTGTCCAAATTCCCAAGTGCTGTGCTTTACCCCTTCCAAATCTTGATGTCCATTAATATTCAAAACCTGCATATTTCATGAGCCGCTAATAGCAGCGCTACACCTTCAGTGAGAATTCATTCAGATGAGGGACATTGGAATAAAAATAAGGGCAAATACATTTTGGAGTGGCATCCTAATAGAAAACTGTCAGGAAAGGATGGGGAGGAGTGAATAATGAACAAGTTTGGGTTACCCCTACCCCAAAACCGTGGGAGAATTATAAATGGCGGCAGCCAGTCCTAATTTCTACCTGTGGGAAGTAACGCTCATGAAAAACGTTACGTCACGATGTACATACATACTCATATTTCCATATGCTAACTATTTTAATTAGTTCGGAAGTTATTCCGTTTAAACTGAGCGAAAACTCGTTCAGCAGATTTCGCGAAGTTCATTTGAAGGGAAAATTGGTGGAAAATTGGGGACGGACATAGATTCCGTTTAATGAGCGTTGCGGAAAAAGGTTTCTACCTCGTTTCGCGCAAAAATCAGATCACGCATTTTGAAATGAGGGAGCTTCGGAGCTTCAACGGCGACTATTAGATTTTAGGAATAATGAAATTGGTGTTTTTGAGATGAGTTTTCAAACGGTGGAAGGGCAACGGGTTGGTAATGGCCGATAAAAAAACGTTATTCATGTATTCATCGATTATTCTCTGGATTTAATGCTCCACATAGTGAACAAAATAAATGTTATCTTCTTCTGCTTGAACATAAGTAACACTTAACTCAAACTGTTGGATCACTTTCATCCTGGATACAGGTTCCATTTTGGAAAATGGGAATTTGTAATTGGGGAAACTTCAATGTACCAAAATGATTGGTTAGTTTTTCAAATCACCCCACGAGTCAAATGAATATATATGAATGTTCCAAACAGCCAATATCTGGGCTCCTACACAAGGTAGAAAGTTCAAACAAAAAATTTTTCGAATGGCATCAAAAAACTCTACCAGAATCCATTGTTGAAAGTCTGTTTCTAATTACCACCCCTGAAAAAACTAACCCCAGATATTTTTTCAAGAGGCACTATTTTATTTTTCTCACCCAAAACTAATTCCCAGTAAAAGAAGAAATATGTTAAAACAATTTTTATCATGTTACGTAAAATCAGCCCTTAGCGAAATTATTAGGATTTCCGACACATTCACTATTTTTTCTCAGTCCATTCTCTATACCTATGTTCTATACTCTATAATTATTCTATACTCAAAGGTTGCAACCGGAAACAATACCAGTTTTCAAAATGAAATAAGTTGTCAAAAGACAAAGAGAATGGACTGAGCAAAAATGGTGGGGTAGTTTTTACAGGGGTGGTAATTAGAAACATGATTTTAATGACGGATTCAAGTAGAGTTTTTGATGCCACTTGAAAAACTTCTTGTTTTAACTTTCTACCTTGTCTGAGAGCCGAGATATTGGCTGTTTGGAACATCTTGGGACTTGGTTTTTATTTAGAACTGAAAGAATCGTATTGAAAAAGTGAAAAAAGTTGTTTTCACTAAGTTTGGGTTCCAGATTACGAAAATAATAACGAGAAGTCGGCAATCATCATAGTTTCTGCAAAAAAATCCCGAAGTTTCCGTTTGGAAGTTGAGGTAGTAGTTTTATAGCTAGATTTCTTCTCTATTTTTTCAATCAATACTCGTTGGAAATGTTTTATTTTTCAATTTCTGAGCCATACAGTATCACATTGAATAAGATCACCATAATGTAGAACATTTATCTATATGTCCTAATTCATAAATATGTTATTCAAAATACGCTAACGAAACATTAGGTACCTGAAATTCAAATAACCGAATTCTCTTCAGACCAATTCAGTTCTTCGAATTCTTTTTCATACATGGATTAGGATTTTTGCGGTATCAATTTATTTTTAATTCTGGAGGTGTTTAATCGATTTCTACAAACATAATTCACTAATTCAATGCGTTATTATAAATGATTTCAAAATTCGAAACTTGAGATTCAAATATCCATTAACAGTCACACCAACTGCCAAGGTACAATTCAAAAGTCACTAGGATGTATAATCTAAATTTTTTATTTAATTTCGACAGTTTTTCTCAAAACCTACGTACGATTGAAATGACGTAATCTGTCAATTTCCGTAAAAGTCCCACCAACTTCACTAGGATGTATAATCCGAATTTCTCATTCAATTCGTCAGTATTTCGAAAGACTCGACTGAAATAGAGAAAATATCGTCTAATACTCGTTGCAGAATGGAAATCCTCATGTAGACATGCGTTCGAATTTCGCATAGGTGTTGGAGTAGGAGCCCATTCTGCAACTTGTTTTAGAATATACTATTATGTGTCCAAATGGGTTTTCTTTTGAAAACAGAATCAATTATCTTTCAATTCTAATTCTCGCAGAAGTTTTGATAAGTTGAAGTAACGATATCGCGAAAAAAGGTTCATCAAATTCAATTCTCCATCGAGAAAGTGTATTCGTTTCTCCATCCAAAATATACAATAACCTCTTGAATCGATTTACTTTTCATTATTTCACCATGCGTTCTGTATATATTTTCTCCCGAATATTATATCGTCCCCTGCTGTTCCAGCCCGTTGAATATTTTTCCTAACACTTAATTATCGCACCCCTCTTTCTTGAATGCCAGTATATTTTCTATCTTCCCCGTTTCAGTCTTTTATGCTTATTTGGAAGAAAAGCACTTCCGAATTCTCTTGCCATTCTTAAGATGTATGCACTACACCCACTTTGAGTATCTAGGAATTCAAAGTGTATCTATTTAAGTATTTTCTATCGTTAATTCTTATTGAATACCGATAGCAGAGAACTTGTGGAAGAAGACAAACAAAAATCTTTTCAGTTGCCAAGGGCGTCGCCAGCCTTTGAGCTAGGGGTGGGGGGGCAATTGAGCTAGGAGGGGGGCAAAATGCAATGAGAATAGAAAAAATGAACTGATTTTCGTATATTATGCTATTATTTCATAAGTTTTTAAGGGATTTTTAGCTCTAGGGGGGGCTGCTGCCCCTCCCTTCCCCATCCCCCCTTGGTGACACCCTTGTCAGTTGCTCATTCCTCAGTCAATCAACTATTTGAAGACTTGTGCAATAGGTTATTCGGATATCTGGCTATAAATAGGGCAAAGGTGCATTTTTTCAGAAAGAAATTACATAATGAGTTCTGCTTATTCTTAAATTCATGACTCATAAGCAACTCCGCCAGTAGCTGAAACTGGATGGATCGAGTAGTTCAGTGGAAGCTGCTGCCGGTCCCAAGCCCGGATGAAGGAGGAGGGTTCAGAGGTGAGGTTAGCATCCTGCCTCTGGTGAAAACATGAACTGCTCAAAGTACTGCTGAAGAAGCCTCGGAACACGGACGGATTACGAAGGTTGACGACACGGCACGAAAAAGGAAAAAACGATTTTGGAGAGGGAACAAACTGCGACTTGCTTGTTGGAACGTCACATCATGGAATACAAAAGACCAAGAAATTATCACTGAGATCACTAGTAGTAACATAGACATTTGCGCGATATCGGAGACTAAAAAGAAGGGCAAGGGTAACATCAAATACAGAGACCATGTTCTGTTTTACAGTGGAGTGGACAAGGACTGCAGAGCGCGAGCAGGTGTGGGCATACTGATGCATGAAAAGTTTGAAACGATGGTGGATGATATTACCTATGTGAACCAAAACCTAATGTATATAACACTAAATATAGAAAAAGAAAAACACCATTTCATTAGTATATACGCACCGGATATAACAAGATCACGAGAAGAACGAGAACAATTTTTTGACCAACTACAAGAGACACTCAGAATGTTGCCTAACAATGACAAGATCTTCATAATGGGTGATTTCAATTCCCGAATTGGTAACCAGGTAATACCGGGGGTAATGCAGAGATATAATGAGGAAATATCAAATGAAAATGGAAATATGCTGCTTGACATCTGCGCGCACAATGAGCTTAGAATTAACAACACATTCTTCGATCATAAGGAACAACACAAATACACATTTCACAATACAAGAGGACAGAAATCTATGATCGACTTTGTGATAACAAATAGGCGCGTACACCCAAGTCAAATATTGGATGTGCGAACTCTAACTTCAGCTAATGTGGGGACACAACATGGACTAGTTCTCTGTGAGTACCGCTTAAAACAAACAAAAATTAGAAAGAAATCACCCATCTACATCACTAAGTTCAACACGGAGTCACTAAGAGAAGATAGCACAAGAGATTTGTACCAGCGCAGATTGAACGAGAAAATTTCTCAGAACATTATAACTTTGGAGGACAGTGTAGACATGGCCTGGAATAAAATCAAACAAAGCATAATACAAAGCGCGAAGGAAGCAATAGGGCAGAGAAAAATCAATATCAACAGCAGAAAAAATACCAAACCTTGGTTTACTGAGGAAGTGAAAGACCTGTCAAAGAAAAAGAAGATGGCATACATTAGGTATATAAATAATAGGTCACCCGAAGAGTACCAGAAATATAAGGTAATAAGAAATAGAACGAATGATGGGATTAAACAACTAAAAAAAGAGTATTGGGAGCGGTTTTCTGTCGAGATGGAACATGATCTATACGGATGCCAGAAGAGAATATGGAACATGCTTAGATAAAGGAAGAAGAATGTAACAGAGGAAGTAGAGATGAACAATATAACAACAGAAACTTGGACAACATACTATCAGAATCTATATAGCAATTGCACGGACAATAGAGGGGAACAACGACAAGAGTATCAGGAAACATATGACGAGGGAGACACTATAACTATGGAAGAAGTTCAGACAGCCGTACAACAACTCAAAAATCGGAAATCACCCGGAACGGATAACATCACAAATGAAATGATCAAATACGGAGGAAGAGATATACATCAAGAAATAACAAAACTCTTCCAAAATATCATCAGAACCGGTGAAGTGCCTCGTGAATGGAAAACCAGCTTATCCGTACCAATATACAAGAAGGGCAAAAGAAAGGATCCTGATAATTATAGAAACATAACTCTGTTGAACTCCACACACAAACTGTTCACTAAGATATTGACTAATAAAATCTCCAGCCAAGTTAATATATCCGAAGAACAACAAGGATTCAGACGCAACAGGTCAACGGTGGACGCGATTTTTATTTTGCGGCAAATGATAGAGAAATCAATCGAGTTCAACAAACCAATGTTCACATGCTTTCTCGACTTAACAAAGGCTTTCGACAGAATTAGACTCCACGACGTTCTTGAAACCCTTCAAGCTAAGAATATCTCTGAAAAATACATCAGAATTATTAAACATCTTAATACCCACAACACCACCAGGATAAAAACACAATGTGGATTATCTGAGGAGATCAGCATATCCACTGGCATACGACAAGGGGACAGCCTGAGTCCACTACTTTTCAATCTTGTAATGGACCGAATTGTTGAAAGAGTGAAGAAGATACGGGCAGGCTATAAGATGGGACGCCGCTCATTGAACATCATGTGCTATGCTGACGACGTCTTTCTAGCAGCTGAAGATGAAGATGACCTCCAGCGCCTTGCATACGAATTCACAAAAGCTGCAGAAGAGCTGAATATGATTATCTCATGCGAGAAATCAAAGACCATGGTTTTCGCCAAAGAGCCTATCCGATGCAAGATAGTAATTAACGGAAAAATCCTGGAGCAAGTGTCAAGATTTATCTACCTAGGAGTGACAGTATCCAGTGAACGACGCATCGTAGAAGAAGTCCGAACACAGGCGCACAAAGCAGCTAAGATCGGAGGCTGCCTCAGAGATATAGTCTGGAACAACAAAACCATGAGTCACAAAGCGAAAACTCGCATATACAAAGCGTGTGTGAGACCAGTGCTCACATACGCCGCCGAAACGAGGGCAGAAACGTCGACAACGAAAAGGATGGCGAGAACAACCGAAATGAGGATACTAAGATCAATCAAAGGGATAACACTCAGAGACCATGTGAGGAGTTCAGACATAAGGGAAGAACTGGAGGTGCAGGATGTCGTCAGATGGGCGAGAGCACGCAGGAGGTTCTGGAGAGACCACGTGGAGAGGATGCCGGATGAGAGACTAGCCAAATGGGCGGAAACACAAAAACCCAATACACGCAGACCATTAGGGCGCCCTCCAAAGCGTTGGAAAGAGAGCTGGAACTCGTTGTCCCAGGGAACACAATAACAGGCAGGAAGCAGAAAACACAGGACATAGTCCTATTCAAAGTGGAAGAAGAAGAAGAAGATGACTCATAAGCCATTTTTATGAATCAAGCTTTAAGAAGGTGAGAAACATTCTTCGAGCACTTCTTTACATGTTACTGTACAAAATCATTGTAATCTTTATACGTACAATAATAATCTCTACGAAAATCCATGGAGAGACACCCAACATATGTCCAAGATCATTTTAAGAGAAAATAATCGAAAAATGCTGATATAAAAGAAGCTCAGCCTACAATAATATCTCCCCCTAATTCAGCTGCGTTTCTCGATATGTACCTCATTACTAATATCTATTAACATCAATATGGCTTATACCTCTTCTATTCAAAGATGAAGCCAAATCGTTGGTAAGAATTGAATTTCAATGACTGAAAACTCAAACATCGCGTGAAACGCAAAGGTTAATAGTGCTGCTGCCGGCTTTTCACGCAGTAAACCGAGACTGGCGTCTCACTGCCTACTCATTCTTATGAAGGGCGCTCCTGATTGGTCACTTTCATGAATTAACTACGTTATCAAAAAATTTCGAACATGGATTTTTGGACTTAGAATATTTCTCACTTTCGATCCCCTCAATGAGGTGCGCGACTTCTGGGACACCCTGTTTATTGAACATTGGAAAGAAACATGCTTTTTAATCATTCATTGGTAACTTGTCTATGAGTGATTTCTCTACATTTGAGTTCCACGATATTTTTCGTTACCAAACCAGAATAACCAGGCTGTATGCTTCCAAAATTTGTTGTGAGTTCGAAAATTTATCAATAAAAGATGAAAATAATATAGGGTAAAAGAGGGTATAGGGGGAGAACTCAAATAAAATTTTAATCATAAAAAAATGTCTTGTAACCACCTTAAAACATCATGCACTCAATTAACTATCATTAGAAATAATAATCAGTCACTTTGGCAATCAACTTTGGATATTATAAAATAAAACAGGAAAAACAGTTTTGACTCCCATTACACCAACATGAGGGTAATGGTGGTCAACCTTGGGGGCAATTAGAGTCACAGTAAATCTAGCATATATCGCATACATAACCCTCAGCTGTTTAACCCAGTGCATTACTCGTCATCCCATAGTCCACATGAGGTGCATCTGAACCACATCTCGTAGTTTTTTCCAAAATCGTTGCATCCCAGGCATCTGTGTCCAGCATCTTCTGCGTCGTCATCCTCATCGTCCTTGCATAAGTCGTTAGTGGTAAAATCTGATACAGAAGTTGCGTTCTTTTTCATACATGAATTAGAATTTTTGAGATATTAATTTATTCGCAACATTATTCGTAACTTTTCTTGATTCTGGTGGTATTAAATCGATTTCTTCAAACATAATTCACGAATTCAGTACGGAATTATAAAGATTTCAAAATTCGAAACTACGATTCAAATGACGCAATCTGTCAATTTTCGTAACAGTCACACCAACTGCCAACCAACAACTTCACTAGCATGTAGAATCCGAACTTTTCATTTAGTTTCGACAGTATTTTGGAAGACTTGACTGAAATAGAGAAAATATCGTCTAATACTCGTTGCAGAAGGCAATTCCAACACTCATGCGTTCGCATTCGTGTTGGAATATGCTGCAACTAGTTTAAAAATATACTATTATTATTGCAATGATGATACAACAGAAAATTTTAGTTACTTTTTGGTAACTAGAAATAAAGCTGTGACGGTAGTTCCAGCCAGAGGCGGCCTTAGGGGGTGGCGAACGGGGCAATCGCCCAGGGCCTCGCTCTTGGAGGGGCCTCGCGCAAGAACCCAAGCAAATTTTCTTCACAGTGAAAATTTTCATTCGAATTGTTCAAGAAGTATGATTTTGCGATAAGTTTGGGCCAACTATCGACTGACGTTGTGCTGCGAACAGTCGTACTACATGCTATGAAGTAGTGTCCAAAAATGTATTCTTGAAATTAATCCACTTGCTCATTTTTTACCTTGTGGGAGTCATAGCTGGAATCTCATCTTAGGAGATGCAGCATCATCTTGTGCCCAAGCAAAATCTTTTTTTGAGTTGCTACAAAAGTTGTACACCCTCTTTGTCATCCCTTGTAACAGCGACAGAAATAGCTTAAATAGGAAATTCATATTGAAAGATAGTTTAAAGAAGTTAGAAGACGTTGTGAAAAAAATGCATTTGGATTATAGAGTGGAAGATGAAGCTTAAGAATTGAATGTGGAAGAGATTTTCAAGATTAATTATTTTTATGTCATTGTCGACAATTTGCGCACAAGCTGCCATCCTAGGTTTCTGGCACTTAAATAGCATGATGTTATTTTCCATTATTAACGGCATACCTTCCTCTTTATAATGAAATAAACATCCGATCATTTATCTAAAAAAATGGCATTTTTCTTTGAATGTTAAAAAAACACCTCTTATTGGAAAACCCTTTAGTTAAAACATTTTTAAGCCGCTGGTAATCAATTCAGAATGAGGCAGTATGGAAAGCAAGAGAAAGGAGAGTCTGAATGAATTTTCATTTGTATTTATCTTTTTGATTGTAAAAAATGGGGGTGAATCTACAAGTTATAACGTGGAATTCATAATTATAATAATAGTAATTTCACGAGCTATAGCATGCAATTGAATTTTTGACGGATTTATTGTGAATTTGCCAGCAAAATCTTTTTTTGAGTTGTTACAAAAGTTGTACATTCTCTTTGTCATCCCTTTTAATAGCGGCAGAAATAACTGAGGAAAATGATATTGAAAGAAAGTTTAAAGAAGTCAGAAGTCGTTGTAAAAAAAAGCATTTTGATTATGAAGGGAAAGATGAAGCTGATGAATTGAATACGGAAGAGATTTTCAAAATTAATTATTTTCATGTCATTGTCGACAATTTGCGCACAAGCTGCCATCCTAGGTTTCTGGCACTTAAACAGCATGAGGGCATATTTGGTTTCATATAATAAGAAAAAATAGAGGAAATCAATAATAGTGAACTTATGAAGCAATGCAGCGACTTGCAAACGTCCATGACAGTAGGAGAATCATGTGATATTGATGGAGATGAATTATACAAAGAACTGAATATGTTCATCAGTGTGTATGACAGACACGACGATATTATCTCGGTGCTGAAATACATAACAGAAAAAAAAATATCTGAAGTTTACCCCACTATCGAAATTTTCTTGAGAATTAGGTATTGCCACCACACCTGTTATAGTTGCGCCTGCTGAAAGAAGTTTTCCGAGGCTTAAAATGATCAAAACTCATTTGAGAAATTCGATGGCCCTAGAACGGCTTTCAGCACTTGCTTTTCTTTCAATAGAAAATGACGTAGCTCATTCGTTGGATTATTGTGCTCTAATTAAAGATTTTAGTTTGAGAAAAAGCCGCAAACATCAATTTTGAAATTTAACATCAATTTTAAAATTCATCTTCTCCGAATTTGTTGAATTTGTGAATCTTTCTAAGTAAAATATTTTAAAACACAAAATTTATTTATTTGTAAAATTCGGGCAGTTTTCGTCAAACATGACAAAATACCTAAACCAAACGACTCGAATCACATACTTTTCACGAAAGACAAAGGGCCTCGCAAAGACTTGCCGCCCGGAGCCTCGCAATGGGTAAGGCCGCCGCTGGTTCCAGCCTGCTTTGATGTCAATAATTCTTGGATGGACTATACGTATAGTATTTTTGAAAAACTCTTCAAGTGAGAAAGAAGATGAAGTGAGGAATATGTTTTAATCGGAGTGTCAACATCCGTACCGTATCAATCCACGAAATCAGAAAAAAGGTCTGTATCCTAATGACAGTCCCCTTGTAAGAAGCAGTTTCTATGGCAACGATCTGACATTTTCATTGTTTTCCCTGAATGTTTCAATTAAAACCTCAGCGCCGATATCAGGAGCAGGGTTGATTTGTCAATCACTGCTTCCAGGTTTTTCCTCCAACCTTTATTTGATCTGAAGGAGAAGGAAATTGTTTTCGTTTCCTTGTACGTGACCTTTGAATAATGCGAAAATCATCGAAGTTATCGTCATCCACGTTTGTTTTTCGGGGGGAAGGCCCTATGTTTTCAGGCTTCGACGCGTTCTTCGTTTGTGTGCGTTCGATCCTCTGCGTTTATTCAACACATTTTGTATTTTTGCCTAGGGCACGGATTATTATTTTTTCCGAACGTAATCTTCAGCCCCACTTTTCAACGCTGTTGTCATTCCATTCTGTTTGTTTGCGATTCGGGTTCAATATTTGAACGAATATTTCGTTTAGAGTATGTTTATTCCATTCACAAAAACTTTCGGACTAGGGATGATTGCGAATGCGATAGATGAAAAGTTTGAAATGAAATTTCGTACTCATCCACGCGAACACAATATTTTATTCACTTTGTTCTCGACTGCTAAATGAAATGGTCATAAAGCTAGTATTCCAATTAATCAATGATTGAATGCATTTTGGATGGTTAAAGCTGAAAATTTGGAAATTGCTCGGACATTCATAGTAATGCATGAAAATACTGAACTTATATCATCATCATTACATAGTATAAAACGAAGTCGCTTTCGATGTCTGTCCCTATGTATGCTTAAATCTTCAAAATAACGCAACGGATTTTGAAACGCTTTTTTTTAATAAATGAAGTGATTCAAGAGGAAGGTTTATATGTATGATACACTAGCGACCCGCCCCGGCTTCGCACGGATGCAATGGCAATCCTTATAAACAACGGTAGTGCCGGCCCGCACCGCTAAGTCCCTGCATGTAGAATCTGTAATGTCTTCGGAAATATTCATTTAAATAACATGCTGTAAAGGGCCATATTGATGTATATTGAATAATGAATATATTTAATGTATTCAAGGTACTCAATTGTATAAGGATTGATGCTGTATTGCTTAAAATAACTTCCTAAATAAGCCATTTTTTCCTGTAAAATGTGAAGGATAAAAAATGGTTTTTGTGGGTTATCCTTGAGAGACAGACATATACCATCGCGGACTTTTTTGGTGACCTTTTTTAGGAGTACCTACAATACCGAGTAAATTATTTTGATTTATCTCGTGGGGTTCAGTCAGCGTTGGCAATGTTAGCGCAAAAAAAGTGTTTATTTACGACATCACCTTAGAAACCTGTAAATTCATAGGTGTTCCTCTACAATATTATGCATGTATCATACATTAAAAACCTTCCTTTTGAATCACTTTATCTATTAAAAAAAAAGTTACAAAATCCGTTGGGTATTTTTGAAGATTTAAGCATACATAGGGACATGGGACATAGGGACAGACAGCGAAATCGACTTTGCTTCATACTATGTAATGATTCATGATATTGTAGAGAAACACTGATGAATTCAGAGGTTTCTAATGTGATGTCGTAAATATACACACTTTTTTGCGCTTACATTGCAAACGCTGACTGAACCCCACGAAATAAATCAAAATAATGTATTCGGTATTGTACTCCTAGAAAAGGTCAACAAGAAAGTCCGTGATGGTATATGCCTATCTCTTGAGGATATCCCACAATAACCGTTTTTATCCTTTACATTTTACGGGAAAAAATGGCTTATTTAGGTAGTTATTTCAAGCAATACAGCATCAATCCCAGGCCCGGGTCTACGGTGGGGCAAGCAGGGCGCTTGCCCTAGGCGCCTGCCCTGGGCGCCAGCTTAAGGGGGCGCTAAAAACAACCAGAGGTTGAAAATTTTTAAAATTTGATTTTCTCGGAAAAAAATATAAGTATTAAATATGACCCGACTCTGGAGTGCCATCTTGACCACTCAAAAAAGGGCAAACATCCTATCTTCCCAAAAATATGCAAAATGAAATTATCGATTTAATGGCCACCAAAATTCGGAATAGCATTAATGAGATCAAGGAGGCCAACTATTCCACTATTATGTTCGACTGTACCCCAGATGTATCTCTCACAGATCAAATGAACCAGGTTATACGATATTTAAAGAGAACGTAGTCTGGATATGAGATAAAGGCAAAGACTTATAATACTAAAAATAAAGGAAAGTTTTATTGACTTCTTAGAAGTTGACAAGCTGGCATATATAAATAAAGGAGTCCAATCCAGAATTCTACACTCTCTGAATCTTGTGGGTGTCCATTCGTCTTCATCATGTTCAGAAGCAGTAAATTTATTTGGTGTTGTACAAAAACTGTATTGTTTTTTTGTTAGTTTAACCACACGATGGACAATCATGAAAAAGTGGACGAAAACAAATTTTGAAGGAAGTAGCCAAACTAGATGGACTAAACAGTAAACATCAAGCTGTTAATACCTTGCTCAATAATTTACCGGGAGTTGTGAAGGCTGTGGAAGAAATCAAAGAATCCTCACTAGTCGCAGAATACAAGTATGAAGCTGGTCATTCGCTTCATGCTGTATTGGATTTTAAATTCATACTGAACCTAACAATTTGGAATAATATTCTGCGAGAGATCAATATGGTCAACGTAGACATTCAGAAAGGAGAGACAGAGTGGGCCATTGAAAACGAAACAGCGGCTCTGTAGGTCGGCAGAACCGAGTTATATAAAAACGCTCGGACACGTCAACCACATTTTCGAGGGGGACATCGTTCGCGATAAACTTCACCCGAAATACATTCCATCCCTCGGAGCTGTGACCGCCACCCCTAAATTTTTAAATGGCACCATATGGCAAGTGATACCTCATTTGAAAGGTAGTTTCCTTCTTAATATCAAACAACGAAAATAAATCAATTCTATCGATTCGTTTTCGAGATATAGGTACTTGAAGTTGGGAAATAACATTTTATTCACTCAATCAAAAAAAAAATATCTAACAATGCAACTGTTCAAAGATTATCATTGTCAATAAATCAAATGTTCAAACTGTCTACCACCCATTTCCATAAAATAGTACAAGTTCTGTTCAAAATGTGACCTCACATTTCGTAGCATTTCCAGTGTAGTTCGACGGCATTCTTCAATAATTCTACGTCGTAAATCTTCTAGAGATTCTGGTTCGGTTGTATAGATTTCGTTTTTCAAGTGACCCCACAGGAAAAAGTCGAGTGGGGTTAAATCTGGAGATCTTTAAACAGTTGCAATGTTAGATCCTATTTTTATTGATTAAGTGAATAAAAAGTTATTTCCCAACTTCAAGTTCCTATATCTCGAAAACGAATCGATAGAATTAATTTATTTTTGTTGTTTGATATTAGGAAGGAAACTACCTTTCAAATGAGGTATCACTTGCCATATCGTGCCATTTAAAAATTTAGGGGTGGTGGTCACAGCTCCGAGGGATGAAATGTATTTCGGGTGAATTTCATCGCGAACGATGCCCCCCTCGAAACTGTTGTTGACGTGTTCGAGCGTTTTTATATAACTCGGTTCTGCCGACCTACAGAGCCGCTGTTTCGTTTTCAATGGCCCTCTCTGTATAGTTATTTCACGTTCATGCAAGATCATGAAGATCTTGCAAGGAATGACAGAAAAACTTATTGAAAACTGGATCTCGGAAGCTACACTTCTTTCAGAAGAATTGGACGTGGAGCCAATTCTTAGAAATAAACTTGTTTCCAAGAAGAAAAAGCAGGTTGACGAAATGTGCGATGATGAGTCAAGAACGGAATGAACGGATCTAGTTGGTTTATTCTCCGAGGAAATTAAGGTTGTACGAATTTCTCATTCCTCAATGGCCATGCCCTTTCAAACATGCAAAAAGAGAGTGCAGAAAATGGGACCTTTTCAGCGCAAAAATATTGGAGAGACTTGAATGCAATTGATTTTTGTTAAGAACTAGCGGTTTTCAAAATGTTGGTTCCTGAAATAAGTGAAAGATCGACTTCATTAGACCTGCTACTAATTCTTCACAGGCAAGATCTGAAAGATGTCAGTATAGCTGACTATAATGTCAGTATATCTGACATTATATAGAATATATAGTCCATCCAAGAATGATTGACATCAGAACAGGCCTTGAAAGTCCAGTCACAGCTTTATTTCTAGTGACAAAAAAGTAACTAAAAATTTTCTGTGCTTTCATCATAGCAATAAAAGATATAGACATAACCTAAAAACTGAATGATATTTTTTCAGAGTAAGGCAATTTGAACATGAAAATGTTCCCAGGTTTCACATACAATTACCAGCGTGTGAATCTGTATACCAGCAATATATTATTTTCATTTTGTATTGATACATTTTCGATTTTACGATCAATTATAGGAGCATGCAGCCTGGAAATTCTGGTTCGATAACAAAAAAATATCGTGGTTGATTAAAAAGCATGTTCCTTTACAATGTTCAATATGAATGGATTGGGAAATTTGTAATAGCTATCAAGACAGAAACAAAACTTAACCAATGGATCTATTTAATATACCTATGAAGAATTTTGTCATGACATTGTAACTTCCAATATTTGTGAACAATGAAGGTGTAAAATATGAAAACGTGAATATTCTTTTTATATTCTGTTATTATTTCCAATATTTCCTCATCTGGGCAGACCTCATCATGTTTATAATGAAAGGTTTTGTCAGCAATATCATAACATCCCATATATTTTGACTAATCTTCTCCTACTTCTTTTTCTACGTGCTCTGTGCAGGCTTTCCACTTATTAGCTGTATACTCTTCAAGAGCCTCATTCCAAAGATATTTATTTCACTTGCTCAATTATTTGCCAAATTTGTTCGCAAAATCGAATCATTAATGACAGAACAAAATGTCAGTGTTATTTCCTACACCAACCTGAATTCTGCAACTCAAAATATTACTGAATGGACATTACCAACCTAATTTCGATTTTCCAAAGCCCCCCCGAGATGTCAATCATTCTTGGATGGACTATAGTGCACATTGCCTACCACGTCTGCAAGATGTGAAAGCAGTTTCAGCAAATTGAAAATAACAAGAAATTATTTGCGTTCCTTAATGAGTCAGAAAAGTCTCTATGGCCTCTCGATCTTAGCTATAGAATACAAAACTGCTTCCGAAACAGATTTCGAGGAGCTGATAGATGCGTTGGCGGAAAGAAAATCACGCCGCGTGATGCTATGTGAAGAAAAAAGTCCAATTTCTTTCCTTGTGATATTTTCCTTATTATTAACTTTTTTTTCATTATTCATTTGTATTATTTAGTTTTGTTTTTTCTATGAATTCATATATGTACATATTAAACAAATGGGGGGGGGGGGGCACTCATCAATTTTTGCCCCGGTCAGAAAAATTCGTAGATCCGGGCCTGAATCAATCCTTATCCAATTAATTACCTTGAATAGATAGATAGATAGATAGATAGATACATTTATTTCAAAAGTTATTGCCAGTAACAAAATATCGCCAACAATAAAAGAGATACAAGTCAAAAAAAAACAATATGAAACTATAAAGTATCCTGTGTTTTACAGAAATCATAATATTCAGCCAACGAATATGGCTCACATTTTATCAAAAAATTCAAAATCTCTTGTTTGAAAGACCTCTTCTCACAAATTCTCTGGAGTCTTATAGGAAGAGCATTAAACAATCTCATGGATACGCCATGAACACTGTTTTGGGCTAGAGATGACGTGTGGAGCGAATAAAGATACGTATGCATGCGTCTTGTATTATTGCAATTTTTATTCTGTGTGAAATATTCCTTATGTTTAATTGTGAATAATGAACATTTGAACACATATAGACCACTGACCGTCAGAATGTTGTTCTCCCTGAAACATCCTCTGCATGATTCCCTGAATTTTTTCCTGAACATTGTTCTCAAAGCAAGCTTCTGGGTAATGAAAATTCTATTAACTTGTGAGCTATTACCCCAAAAGATTATACCATAGGCCATTAAGGAGTAAAAATTTGCATAATATACAGTCTTTAGTATATCTGGTCCAACGTGATTCCTCAGTACATTCAATGAATAAACAGCAGATGTCAATTTTTTATTCAATGAAGTAATATGTGCGTCCCATTTCAAATTAGAGTTAATATAAACTCCCAAAAATTTGATAGTATTCTCGACAGTAATAGCACAATTATCGAGTTCAATAGCCTGTGGGAAATCGACAACTGACCGATCAGTATGGAAGATCATACACTCTGTTTTCTCAATGTTTAAAATTAAATTATTATCAGAACACCATCTATTAATGAGAACGAAAATTTCCTGTGCATCAGACTCCAAATATTCGGGATGTGAGGGGGAAACTACTACATTAGTGTCGTCAGCATAAATTGTGGGAACACACCTATGTGACGTCATACGAAATATATCCGGCAAGTCATTGACATAAACTATAAACAAAAGTGGTCCCAAAATGCTACCTTGCGGTACTCCCATAGTAAATGTCTTAGCTGTTGATGTAATGACTTTGTTACCAATTTTCAGTTCCACTATTTGTCTACGATTTTCTAGGTAGGATCTTATTAAATTCAGTTGTCTATCTCGCACACCATATGTTTCTAACTTTGATAACAATCTATTATGCTCAACACAGTCGAATGCCTTCGAGAGGTCTAAAAATATACCAATTGGTAAACTTCCACCCTCAAGAGCAGTAAGAACAGATTGAATAAGCTCGAAAATAGCACTTTCCGTGTTCTTGTTCTTAGTAAAACCATGCTGGTGGTTACTGAAGATTTTACATTTTATAAAGAAATTTAGGAGGCGGTTGGCCAGCAACCTCTCAAAAACTTTTGAAAATGAAGTGAGGAGTGAAATTGGTCGATAACTCCCAACTTCATCGTGAGGACCCTTTTTATACAAAGGCTTGATCACAGCCAATTTTAAAGTATTTGGAAAAATACCCTGCACAAATGCTCTATTCATAATGAATGTCAGTGGATTGGCAATTATGTGAATACTCTTTTTTATGACCGACATTGGTATCTCATCATATCCATATGAAGCCTTGTTTTTGAAAGTTTTAACCAATTTGATGAGCTCATCGGATGACAAATCAAACATAAAAAAAGACCTTTCATTGCGTGCAACATTTATTTCCTGATGACTTTTTCTTAAATTTCTAGTGATATTAGGAGCTATATTAACAAAGAAATCATTAAATCTATCTGCAATGTTATCAGCTTCTTCAAGTCGAATTTCAATGTTATTGTCCCTCGATTTACCTGTCAGTTGATTTATAATACTCCAAGTGGCCTTCGATTTGTTATCTGAATTTAATATTTTTTGTCCAAAATGTTTGTGTTTGTGGACAATTAAAAAATTGTCATATTCCCTTTTTGCCTGCTTATATAGTTACATTATCCATTCAATATAGATCAATATGGCCCTTTACAGCATGTAAATTAAATGTTTATTTCCGAAGATATTACAGATTTAAAATGCAGGGACAAGCGGTGCGGCGCCGGCACCACCGTTGTTTATAAGGATTGCATTGCATTCGTGCCGAGGCGGGTTGCTTGTTATAAATATATATTTTACGTTGAATTCCTAATGATGAATACATATGTATTTCTAATTTCTTAATCAACACATTTCTTTTTAAATACCTCAAGTTGAAAACAACTGCACAACGAGTGTAATCCATACAGTAAAATTTACATAATAGGAAAATTCGCCACGTGATTCTTATATGTAGGGAACGTCTAAAGGCGTTGAATCGCAAGAGCGTGGAGGCAAATTCTGGTCACCAAATCGGGATATGACACACAAACTCGTGCAAGATCGTCAATGTTTCATAGTCGGTTTGACACGCGTTGCACTGTCCTGCTGAGACTGTGTTATCATAGCACCAGGGCCGATCCTAGCAGGTGTGCAGCGCGTGCCCCGCACGCGGGCGGCCAAATTCAAGGGGCGGCCGCAGGCCGCCTTGTTTTTATGTCAGTTTGTAAAAAATATAATTTTCAACAAATTTTAAAGAGATAATTGTTTTTAATTGTCGATTATTACTCTAATCATCAAAAATTGGAAAGAGACAACCAAAAAATTCAATGAACTGAAATAAACATGAAATTGCGCTTAAACATTTTCTGTGAAATCTTGGTGCTAGTTAAAATTGAGATTGGAAAAGAATTATACCTACTATATTGATGCGGAACAACAAAATGTTCATAATCGATAAGAAAGCGATGGCGTGCGATCGCTCATCATTGAAAGAAAGATTGTTGTAGTACATTTTTTGGCCAGTCAGAATTTGGCATTTAGGTGAACTAGTTCAGAATTATATCGTAGAGATAATGTAGTAGTTCCTGCTTATACACATAGTTTTTCGTGACATATAAGTTTGTGTTTTTTTAGTTTTCAGTTCGTGTTTCTTTCCTATATTATCTACATATTTTTTATTGAATGTTTTTTATTTTGTTGAAATGGATGTATCATGTATCTAGTACATGATCCATCATCTAGCACACGAATATAGTAGTATATGTTACGGTATAAATTTCGATTAATTATTTTCATTAATTATTTCATGTTGTATTCCAAATTCTGCATTTTAATAATTAATTTTCATTCTTCTAATTTCATTGTAGGCCAACCCTGTTATTTTCATTCATTCCGTTTATTATAGTTCATAGTAAAATTCTGATTTAAATTAAAACATGTTGTCATTCTGAAAATTCCCGTATTTTATCATTGAGTCATAGTCGTATCATTATCTTCATGTCAGCTTAAACCTTCATTAATTCATATTTCACTTATTGAGTTTAAAATCATTTCCGAACAATATGCAGATATACTCCTCCATCTCAATTTAAATATTCGGTAATGTTCTGGGTTCGGATACGAAAGATTCATTTTTTTTTTAGTTCAAGTTGGATCGTTTTATGTGGTACGCCATTGATTATGATAAATTGTGTTCTAGTTACTTTGGTTATGATATTGGCAGTACGTACCGACATGTAACGATTCCTACCGATTCATTAGTTTTTTTTTAAACATTTTCGAAGAGGGCCTCATTCTTAAAATTGGACCTCATTCACGATTAGATTTTTTGGAAGTCTTAAGCCTGTGAGAGAAGCGACGCTTTTATCGAAGTAAAATTTAAACGGCGTAGAAATTTTGAGGCCGGATCAATTTCGAAAGCGAGCTAGTACCTAGATTCAACGGCTTTGCCGGATTTTGGCTTTTCGTTTTCCCTGGTGGACTTCAATATCGATAGAGCAACTAGAAGTTATCGAATAAATCCAAAGAAGCATTATCTTTCCTGACCACAACGTATGCTCAGACCAACCGAGCACATTTTTGGGATACTCCCCTTCGATAAACCATTTCCTGGGAATTATTCAAGTCCTACTGGAGTTATTTTTCTGTAATCACGAACTGGACCGTCTCCGACTCCCGAATGTTTACTTGACCACAAGAGGACAAAAGGAACAACGTGCGAACAACAGTCAGCCATTTATAGGACCGAGAGTTAAGTGGTTATTTTTTTTTCCTTGTTCATTTTTTTCATAGAGAACCTACGACCCAAGAAAATATTACTCAAGACATTGCTATTTCCCTTTCTTTTTTTTAATTTTCTCTGTTGAGTATTGATTGATTGTATTTGATCTTCGGGTTAGGGCACTCGCCCGAAACCTTAACAAATAATTTTGTTCATTGATTTGATTGATTATATTAAATGTGATTTTGTTAATAAATTGTTTAAAATTGACTTTTTCCTTACTGCAGTAGAACTGATTGGTTGATCAAACGTCTCATATATAAAAATATTATATAGTGCATGTAAATTGCATGTTCATTGTGTAAGATAACATAAAAATCCTTAGAGAAGATGTCGGAGGGCAGAGGGATCACAAAAATATTTACGGAAAAAGTAACGGTGTTATCCCCCCCTTAATTCTAATATGTGCAGTTTTTTCCTAATACTAAGAAGTGGACCATTGAAGATTTCATATGTACAGGTGTCCCAAGTTCGAGTGCCTATTAGACGTTTCTGGAGAACTGGACATTGTATTTGAAATCTGAAAATTGGGATTATGATATTGCTCGAAATTCTCTATAGACCTAAAATATCTTTGGGGCCTGACCCCTTCCGGTTATACAAGGAGTGAAAATAAATTTGTTTAATTTTTTTTTCAATTTTTTCGTATATGATATGATGGAGTATTCAATGCTGAATACATTTCTGTCAAAACCATTGTATTCATTAAAATAGTTTTCAAAATATCGAAAAACCTGAAAAAAAGTCAAATATTTATAGTCAGTGTATTATGTTCATTTTTCTAAGTCTGAACATCCCCAGTGTAAACTGTTCTCACAACGGCAAAGTAGAAAAATGTGGGAAGGTCATACATCTTTTGAATTTCATAAATATGATCACAGGGTGTTTCAAATTTTGTGTCGAAAACTGTGATCGAAAATTGGCCATAACTTCTGTTTTTCAAATTAGAACCCTATTTTTTCATGATTGCGTTGGATTTTGCGAAGAAAAATAGTGATAGCCCTTTCTCATGAATTCAGTGGTTTCTGCGTTATTTGACTCTACAGTCTACGTACAACATTAATCCAGAAAATCTCGAATAACTCCGAAACTACTGAATTCAGGAGCAATATCTTAGAGTGCTATCACTATTTTCTTTGCAGAATCCAACGCAATCATAAAAAAATAGGGTTCTGATTTGAAACACAGAAGTTATGGCTAATTTTCGACCCAAAATTTGAAACATCCTGTGATGATATTCATGAATTTCAAAAACTGCATAACCTTTCCACATTCTTCTACTTTGACGTTGAGAGAACAGTTTACACTGGGAAGGTTCAGAATAAGACAAATGAACAGAAATGTATTCAGCATTGAATACTCAATCATAGCAGAAACGAAAAAATCGAAAAAGAAATTTTTTGATATACATTTAAAAAAAAAAGGTATATTTTGTGTCTTTGGGGCGGCACATAAGGATTCTGCACGCGGGCGGCCAACACCCTAGGATCGGCCCTGCATAGCACTTTAAAGTTCGAAATTCACCGCCATTCATTTTTGACAATCAGGACTCGTTGTTCCACCGTGTAATGCTCCATGTTTACAACTCCCATCTGTCACGTCATATTCATGTGACATGAGGACTGTCCAACATGGCGCGCAATTCAAATCTTGCGCTCATATAGAAATATGCTTTAGTATCAAAGGTGAATAGGCGCGATGATAACAGCTCTGTTAGGGGGCACAATAGACTTTGAGGTCGCAGTGGACTGTAACCCCTTTTCACTATAACTATATCAAAGGTGAATTGATATAGTCTTTTACTTCCTGTTGGTCAGAGACAATTTCTTTTCTGTCTTTTTCGACTCCATTGTGATTACCTGTTTATGAACAATAAAACATAATTTCAGTATGTTCAAGAGAATTTCTTTCAACTGATAATATTTTATAGGCAATAAATCATCTCAATACTGACGTGGAAAAATATTCCCCAAATAATCCCTTTATACGAGTTTATGGGAAAGTACCTATTTCAATGTGAAGTCGGCGAGGAAAGAAATGATGAGAAAACCCCAATAAAAAAGATTTTCTCCAGATCAGATCACTTGAAAATTCTAAAGAATCCCCAACGAAATAAGCGAGCCGAAGAATAGATCCAACAAGATATCATTTCCAACAAATATCAGACAGCCCCCTCTCCATTCTTCGTTTTGAAATTCATGGATAATCCGAATAGATAAGAGGTCTGAGGCGGATAAAATACGAGATATACGATTTCCTATGCGGTGGAAGCCGGAGTGCCTTCGAATAATATTCTGACACATGACAGGTTTCACTTCCAGCGAGCTAAGGCGCGGCTTAAACTCTTCTGATTCATAATGCCCGCGTACTCCTGTTGAATGGACTCAAGTCAACGACGCGACGTCTGCTTCAATCCGTCCATGCTGAATTATATAACAAAGAATATGCTTGAATATATGCCACTCATGCGTGAATTCGCATTCTACGGTGGATGAAGGAACCTTTAACTACTCTGAAGAGTAATACGGATGGATTCTGAAAGCGGAAACATTCACAAGATATCTTTTAATCATAACATTTCAGATGGTATGGCGAAGCATTCGATGAAATTAACAACCTGTTGTATTGTCCCAAACAGAAATTAGCAGTTTCATTATTTTTGTTAAAAAAATATAGTCAGATTTGAGAAGTTTTACACCCACACGAAATAATGTTTTCAATTTGATTTTCTGGCATTATGTTGGTTTTATAACCGAATTTTATTGATTTGCATGAAATTTTATTGATGGTTTTATTAAAGGTACAATCCTGTTCACCTTCAGGCATCGACAAAATGGGTCGATTTTGTCGCAACCGATGCAACTTTGCGAATTAACTGTGTCGAAGTCATTAGAAGATGAACAACCTTCTGCCCAGAATTCATTCGACGAGATTCAAATCCAGTGAAACGGAATGGAAATGCCAAAACATTTACTTCTGGGTTTATTTCTTTCGATGCGCTGGTATACAAACTTAGTGTTTTTAATGGTGATTTGTTTCTTCAACATGAAATAGGCGAGAGTGGGTGTTCGGGCTTTTCCATATGTCAATATATTATAATTGATTGAATTCAAAAACTCGAGCACGTATCCAGAATATATAGGTATACTTCGGTATCAGTGGACTGAATGACTTACCCAAACTCTCAATGAGGATGGTTGTCTTCTTGTGTTGAAAGGGATTCGTGAAGGATGTGGAAAAATAATGGGGCAAAAACAGGAAAAGAAGAGAAGATAATTAATCCTTGAGTGCTATCACTCACTACACAATTAATAGTTCGAAATCGACTATATTCTTCACTAATCTACAAATGGAAATCGGCTTACTAATTGAAAACTTCCGAAAAATATGTCGAGAAAAACTAACAATTTTGCAACGAGAAAACTAGCAAAAATCATAAGTCCGAACGGTATCAAATCTAAATACGTATTAATTTCATATTTTGCAGGACACATGCTCGATCTGAGAAACGAAACACATGCATAATTATATACAGGGAATCCGCGTAAACAGTGGGGTAAGATGGGGTACTTAACATTTAGTGATTTAGAGGTGAATAAAATGATAAAAAACTCAGATTCATGAATTGAACTTTGAAAGATGTATTTGTACATATAACAAGTGATTAAATTTCAGCATAAAAAATAAACTTCTTCGAAGGTATGTATTATTATTAATAATTTTCCGTTTACTGAACAAAACTTCATCTTACCCCACCAGGTGGGATAAGATAGGGTAAGTACAGAGCATGATGGGGTTAGTCACTTGCAATGTCCACAAACATGAACTGTTTTGTCATCTTCATCTCCTGCACAAAAGCAGTGAGCCCACCTTTGACAAATGGAACACTGAATCTAGTCTTCAGAAGATTCTGAGTATAAATAACCGCAGTACAGACATTCTGCGTCTGATGCCTCCGATGAGAAAAAACATCACCGTTTCCGCTTTTTTTTGTCACTTTAGCTTTATTTTTTCTTGCTTGCTCTTATCATGTTTTGATGTGTCTTGCAAGGTCTTAGTCTGTTTGTTATAAGATTTATTCGTTTGAACAAATCTTTCAGCCAAATTTTGCTTTTTCTTAATTTCTTTTTATGATTTCAAATTAAGTTCTACTTGAAGCTCATTCTGAGGGTAGAAAATACCATATTAGGAAAACATTGATGGAATAAGATGGGATACACCCCATCATGCCCCATTGATTTATACATCTTGCCCCACTCATACCTTTTTGTCATTAGGTGGTTCGTTTCAGGTCAGGATTAAATAAACTTAGAGATTAGAGAAGGTATGGAAATGAATGGTTCATGAATACACTGTCCAATGATTCTATTATTTAGTTTGACCCGTTGTTGTGGCTTACCTCTTATCAACAGTAATCTGGCACTGAATAAAGAATATGATGAAATCGGAAACATTTGGCACAAAAACATGCGTAAATGACAAACTGTTCAGTCAAACTGGCCCCCACTTATCGGAAGTTTTCTTAACTATTTCCTACTATTTTTACTGGCACCCTACGCTAGGTTGCAGCTTCTGAAAGGCCAGCTTATCTACCCCATCTCACCCCGGTACCCCGTCTTGCCCCACTCTCCCCTAGAATAACTAACTGAAATGGACGATTCGACCAACATCACATTTCAAAAAGTTTCAATATTTCAAACTTGAAAAAATCATCAATTAAATCGATGGGATAATGCGAAGATTACCAATTTCGTACAGCAGGAACCTTTCACGAATGCGAGGCGTTGAATGCGCGGCAGGGATTGTCATCTTCTAAGTAATCTAAGTTATCGGTCAGGAGCAGATCCGTAGGACAGGACTCCACATCAAACGCAGATAACTTTTTTATGAGAATTACTGCCTGTTCCAGACGGGACAGAAACAGGAGACCGTGAACTGAGACCAAGATCGGTGACAGAAACCTATTATAACACCTCTGAAATATTTCGAATATTTCTGTCATAACAGATTTTTGATCATGAACAAATTCTTTGACAGCATCACATGAAACAGTGCTCATGACTTGCTCATCCCATTTTGGTAATCGATCAATTTCAATAAATTCAAGAACTATGTAATCTACCGCATGAAAGAATTATATGTCACCCTAACCTTTCGAAATTCAGGAATGGGAATTAAGTTTCGGCGTCACTTGTGAAGTGGCGGAAATCATGATCCAGGATCCAGTACTATTGCTTTGACTGCTTGAGGGGACGACAAATTTCGCCAATACTAATTCGATTTTTATCGTTTCACTCAGTCAGCATTCGCAAATTCATTACGGAACTTGGAGAAATATAATTGTTTCAAAGCGATAAGTTGGTCTCTGTTCTGGGATTTACCGTGACAATAATTATTATTTATTCATTTCGAAACATCGTAATTAAGTTGGGGTGCAGAAAAGCGATAAATACCCTCCACTTAATGGCGCCTCCGCTGCGCCTCCACTCACTCCTGCTACGGCAGCGGCATTTCTCATCCGTACAAGGAATGGCCAACAGAAATACTGACATCGGCGATAAATGAAGCATCGATATGTTCAAGAAGAGGGAATCAGAACACTCTTATCTCCTATGATATAATTTGATCACAAATGTAGCCACTATCCAGGATCATTTTAAATTGAGAGAAAAAGGATTTGTACTCACTGGATCTTCATTTATCCTCAGGAGCTCTAAAAGATTATTTTAATAGTATATTGTTCTATGAGCGGTAATAGCGGCCTTTACACATACACGCTTTCCGTACGGAAAGGCCTGAAATAGGAAAGAGCGAAGTAAAGCGCGTATGTGTAAAGGGCAGGATTGCGCTTTCCCTATGGATTTGCGCGATGGTATTACTCGCACGCTTTCCTCGAAGTCCCAGGAGTGTGGGAAAGCGTGTATGTGTAAAGGCCGCTAATGTAAGTCATAACACACGCAGATGAATTTTGCAGCCCGAGCCGTCAGGCGAGGGGTGTAATTCATCAAGTGTGTTATGACCATTACCGCGAATTGAACACTATACTTTATCTTCGACCTCTTCAGTAAAATTCGAATTAATCTGCATTTTCAAAATTGACAACAGTTGTCAAAATCGATTTCTGTGGTCGAAAATCGAATCGATATCGAATCCCGTAGAAAACGTCAAAAATTCACGTTTTCCGAATGCAATTTTTGGATATTCAGACCTAAGAAAATGTAGAAATGGATGGCGAGAACCGAGGCGAGAACGTTACCTTGATGTCTGAAATAGAGTTCCCCATTGACCCGACTTTTTTATTCATTTCGTAAGCTACATTTTTCCTATTTGTATTAGAGTGAGTTATAGACGTGAGTTATTATTACCTCACACTATTGGTTTATAGAGGCTAATACAGATCAAATTCAGTTGAATAATGGATATATTATTCTATGGGAGTAGATAAAATATTTAACAAAATTCTTACAAAAAACACAAACTATGCTTACTTGTCAATAGTAAAAATACTGAATTCCTAAGGAAAAAACTGATATCCACAAACAATAAAAGTGCTGGAAAACTTTTCTAGGAGTCACAAGTTATGAATTTTAATTTTTAGGGTTATGTTCTTAAAAACGCGGTCGACCACTGAAAATAAACACTGCGCTCTTCAATTCACACAGAGCCACCCATCTGCCTACATTAAACCATAGTCTTATCGTTAGATTAGGTTTTCAAAAATGGGTTTGTATAAGGGATTGGTCTTAGTTTGGTTATTCAGACAAAAATGTTGCATTCTTCTTCAAGTTTTCCTTAATCTCTTATATTTCAAGTAAATCGAACTTATTTTCTCTCCCAATATTATATAACAGCTGTATGTCTTCTTTCTTGTCAAATTCATGTTTGGTCGATTTCAAATGGTTCCCAAATGCACTCTTCTGATTATAATTTCTTACATGTTCCTTTATTCTGGTGTCTAATGACCTATATGTTTTCCCAATGTAAAAAGCATCACATGCTTTGCAACTCAGTTTATAGACTCCGTTTTTTTGTAATATTGGAGTTTGGTCTTTGCAATTGATTATATGAGAATGTAGACAATTTTCGGCCCTGAAAGCTATTCTCAATTTCTTTCTCTCGAATGATTTGCAATTTTTTAGCTGATTTCATTGTAAAAAGGCAAAGAAAATCTAATCTTCGTTGTTTCCTCTTCATCTTGATTATTTTTATATATATGTTCTTGCGTTAAAATTTTGTACATTAATTTATCCACTATGTTCGGATTGTAGTCCTTTTCTTGTGCAATGTACTTGATAATTTTCTTTTCTTTTTCAAAATTCTTCTTGCTAAGTGGAATCTGTAACAATCTATTAATATACGAGTTGAAAGATGCATTTTTGTGAGCTTCTGGGTGATTAGATAATTTATTAATGGTGTTTGTGTATCTTTCTATAGATATCCATTGATAACCTATTGTCCTCGATTTTGAGGGACAGGTCTAAGAAATTAATTGCCTATAATATGTTTAATATGTTTGAATAAAAAAGCGTTCTCCTTCCTAAATATCATGTACCTAAATGCAAAACTCTGGCCATAATAATTCCTGTTTGGTACATGGGGTAGGAGGTACCAGTTTTCTGTTTGTTCACCTAGCATTTCGTTGAATCTTCACCACAGAGTGTATAAGAATTGTGATTGCATTAGCCTGTGACCATGGTCAAAAAGAGTAGATTAAACATTAAACCGTGGCATTTGAGATCTGATTCTGACCTGCAAAGGTTCTAGGTCCATCAGTTCGAGAGTTATCGTATTTAAGGACGGCTGGACCAAGAAACTAATCTATTCAGACCATTCTGGGCTCAAAATATTCGTGTGGCACCACATTCGAAAATCGAAATCGCGATTCATGATACAGGGGGTGAAAAAATCGCTTTCAAAGTTAGGGATGACAAAATCGTGAAAAATCAATTTTTTCAAATTAGAACCCCATTTTTTTATGGCAGATATTGAATCTACGTTAAAAAATAATGTGAGTGTATGCATCACACCCTTGCCCTAAAATGGATATTTTCTGAGTTAATATCCACTTTAGGGCAAGGGTGTGATGCATACACTCACATTATTTTTTAACGTAGAACCATTTCAGCAATTTCGGTCGAAATTCACTGAAGACATGTAAAAAAAGGTTGAGTTCGAATTTTGAAATTTTTTTTTCAGTAGTGCTTTCCAAATTGGCAACTGAGAAAAAAACTCCAACTTTGCAGGCTTTCCGCCATTTTGAAATTTTTTTTTTCAGAATTCTACACCACAATTGAATTGAGCCCTGAAAAATACTTAGACGTGACCAGTAACCGTTATTTAAAATGTCATGCATAACTCACCACAGTTATCAGAATTTTGCTCGAAATTGACATTAAACACCCTGTATCTCGCTTATGCGTCAAAAACCTGGTATATGTCATAAGGTAAAAATGACTTCCTCGGTGTCGTCTACACGGCTATATACGTTTGTCCAGTTTATGGTGAAACACCCTGTATATGTAGGTATCGGGTGTTTCTTTTTTAGAGTGATAGAAATTTCGATATAGGGATAACTGTGACTTCACAGAAGGTAGAAGCCATGTTGTTTTGACATCTAGGTTCTGGGAGCATTGACAAATTATCACCCTTCAGATAGACCCCAAGATCGCAGTGCACTGAAATACCTTTATGAAATCAACAATCTTCTACTTCGGATACCGCTTCCGCTACGAAGGTTGGCCATTAGCATGGCAATTAATCTTATTTAAAGCAGTTCTGATAGCTCCATCAATGTAATTCAGAACTATTTTCGCAGAGTTTGCACACACGAGTGTCTTCGTCTACTTGGCCCTCTTCTGCTGACATATTCACCTCGGATGATTAGTATAGAAGCAGGCGATACTTTTTGTGATTCCTTATGTGGTCCAGATATAGATACACGGTTGGGATATATGGATAATATAATATAGGATATATGAAGGATTCGTCGGTATACTCACATTTCAAATTATTCCAGCCTTTTCATGAGTGCCTCAGTATAAGCAATAAGCATCCATTTTAAGAGCTCTGATTTCTGTATTCTGTTACTATTCGAATTCACGACGAGATATACGTAAGATTCCACATGAATAATGAGTATGTTGTTTATCCGTTCAACAAGTTGTTGATTTATGCTTATCAGCATCCATTTTCTCTCACTGAGGTTGAGGGCTCAGACCGTCCTCCTATAACTGACTGCATTAACTCTTTTCATTATGTATTTGCTGCAATTCTTCCATGCTACCGGCAAAAATCACTGTGTCATCGGCATATCTTATTTCGTGATTCACCTTCTATTTTTATGTCCCCTGTTGCACCTTTCAAACTCGTTTTCGAAGTTCCATCGGAGAATATATTGAAAAGGAGTGGGCATGAGTTGCACCCCTGCAATGCACCTCTTTCAATTTCCACACTATCAGTAGGTATAGCTATAGATATAAGTGCATTTTCACTCTTGCTTTTTGAAACCAGTGTAAATCCGCCACTATATCCGAACATAATTGTTCTCGGTACATGTCTTTCGTAGGATATCTATGAGCTGTTCATGATCGAAAAGTATTGGCTTGTGGTATAGATGCATAAAAACCCTGGTGTAACGACTTCTAACTAAAAATCGTGACCAGAATTTGTGGATCAAAACGGCATTTAGGATTGTAGATCGGATCCTACTTCCGGAATAATATGCAATATTTAACGGTCGTGGCGCTATTGCGGAAATCGAAAATAAAGCGACCCATTTCATGATAAATGAAAAGTAGGACTCCATCTCCGATTTTCTATCGATAAAAGAGTCCTAAGCAAAATCTAATCACCATCAGGTATTCTATGCATCTATCTTGTGATACATCGTTTGAAAGGTCGCGACATTCCCTATCCGGAAATTTAATCATTTTCTTGTTTATGGCAAATATCCAAATCGAAACATTCAATTCAAGTGGAATTCGGTACAATATCAACAACTCAAATTCAACAAAAAATTATGAATGTACAGGGTGGCCAGATTTCGATGATTTAGTACAACAACTCCTAAACTATAGGAGGTAGAGAAGAAGTTATATACATGTCATGTCTTTTTTTTTTTTGAGAAACCGAAATTGCTGAAAACCCGAAGTTGCTACGGCGTCTAGTTTTCGAGCTACAGGGCGATTTTTTTTGCATTCGTTAGTAACTCGTTAGTAACTATTTGTAACATAAAAATTTTCGTTTGTAACCTAACCCTTACTGAAAAAATGACACCCCTTGAATGCGAAGTTAGCACCCACATTTTCGAAAATTTGGGTGTTAACTTCGCATCCTAGGGGTGTCATTTTTCCAGTAAGGGTTAGGTTACAAACGAAAATTTTTATGTTACAAATAGTTACTAACGAAGGACTTTCCGATCGTATTTTTTATTTCGCAAAAAATCGAGTAGTGGATGCCCGTGAAGTTAGCACCCAGCGGAATGCGGAGTTTTTCTATGAGTATCCTTGAGGTACAAACGAAAATTTTGAGGTTACAAATAGTTACTAACGATCTAATAACGAATGCAAAAAAAATTTCTTCATTTTCGAAAATGCGGGTGCTAACTTCGCATGTAAGGTGAGTCATTTTTTCAGTAAGGGTTAGGTTACAAACGGAAATTTTTATGTTACGAATAGTTACTAACGAGGTACTAACGAATGAAAGAGAAATTTTTTAAATTTTCGAAAATGTGGGTGCTAACTTCGCGTTCAAGGGGTGTCATTTTTTCAGTAAGGGTTAGGTTACAAAAGAAAATTTTTAAGTTACAAATAGTTACTAACGAAGGACTTTCCGATATTATTTTTTTTTCGCAAAAAATTAGGGAGCCCGTGAAGTTAGCACCCAGCGGAATGCGGCGTTTTTCTATGAGTATCCTTGAGGTACAAACGAAAATTTTGAGGTAACAAATAGTTACTAACGAGTTACTAACGAATGCAAAAAAAAATTTCTTCATTTTCGAAAATGCGGGTGCTAACTTCGCATGTAAGGTGAGACATTTTTTCAGTAAGGGTTAGGTTACAAACGGAAATTTTTATGTTACAAATAGTTACTAACGAGTTACTAACGAATTCAATATAAAATTTGTAAATTTTCGAAAATGTGGGTGCTAACTTCGCATTCTAGGGGTGTCATTTTTCCAGTAAGGGTTAGGTTACAAACGAAAATTTTTATGTTACAAATAGTTACTAACGAAGGACTTTCCGATCGTATTTTTTATTTCGCAAAAAATCGAGTAGTGGATGCCCGTGAAGTTAGCACCCAGCGGAATGCGGAGTTTTTCTATGAGTATCCTTGAGGTACAAACGAAAATTTTGAGGTTACAAATAGTTACTAACGATCTAATAACGAATGCAAAAAAAATTTCTTCATTTTCGAAAATGCGGGTGCTAACTTCGCATGTAAGGTGAGTCATTTTTTCAGTAAGGGTTAGGTTACAAACGGAAATTTTTATGTACGAATAGTTACTAACGAGGTACTAACGAATGAAAGAGAAATTTTTTAAATTTTCGAAAATGTGGGTGCTAACTTCGCATTCAAGGGGTGTCATTTTTTCAGTAAGGGTTAGGTTACAAAAGAAAATTTTTAAGTTACAAATAGTTACTAACGAAGGACTTTCCGATATTATTTTTTTTTCGCAAAAAATTAGGGAGCCCGTGAAGTTAGCACCCAGCGGAATGCGGCGTTTTTCTATGAGTATCCTTGAGGTACAAACGAAAATTTTGAGGTAACAAATAGTTACTAACGAGTTACTAACGAATGCAAAAAAAAATTTCTTCATTTTCGAAAATGCGGGTGCTAACTTCGCATGTAAGGTGAGATATTTTTTCAGTAAGGGTTAGGTTACAAACGGAAATTTTTATGTTACAAATAGTTACTAACGAGTTACTAACGAATTAAATATAAAATTTGTAAATTTTCGAAAATGTGGGTGCTAACTTCGCATTCTAGGGGTGTCATTTTTCCAGTAAGGGTTAGGTTACAAACGAAAATTTTTATGTTACAAATAGTTACTAACGAAGGACTTCCCGATCGTATTTTTTTTTTTCGCAAAAAATCGAGTAGTTTATGCCCGTGAAGTTAGCACCCAGCGGAATGCGGCGTTTTTCTATGAATTCCCTTGAGGTACAAACGAAAATTTTGAGGTTACAAATAGTTACTAACGAATGCAAAAAAAATTTTCTTCATTTTCGAAAATGTGGGTGTTAACTTCACGGACACCAATTATTATAATTGACTATAACTTCGGTATTACAGGATCTACGTTCTCGAAATTAACACATCTTTAGGGCACTTTTTTTACTGCTTTTCAGCGGTGCTATTGGATTTTTTGTATCTGCTCAAATTTCGGAGCTATAACAAAAATTTTTTTTTTGCAAATGGAAACCATAATGGGAAATGATATTTCCGAATAGATCTTTCTTCAACGATTTCAAAAATATATATCATGTTATACTTCCGAGTTCACTATATATCGAAAATTTCGAAAAATCACTTCTCGTTTAACACAATCCAATCAGGCTTTGATTCACTTCTTTCAAAACTTGGAGGGTCATAGAATTTCATGTCTTATTTATTTTCACTTGTCAAATTCAATTCAGTTTCATCATTGTTGTATCGTCTGGCGCTTCTGAAATTCTTATAAGGTCATAGAATTCGATATCTCACATTGATTGTAAGCTGCCAAATTGATTCAGGAAATATTAGCTCTATTATTACTCAGACCAATAGAGGGGCTTCGCGAAACTTGTTGATTCTAGTATGATTTCTCTGCTAAATTGAAAAATGAAAAGCATTTGAATACTCATGTAACCCGTTTATAGCAATAATTAGTGTTTCCATGAGGGGCAAAAAAAAGCTCCTTCAAGAAAAAATTAGATTTATTTGAAAAAAAGTATATTCACAACAAATGTTTAAATCGTTGTCCATTGAAGCGAGCCATAGGAGGAAATACATAAATTGCATGATGTGATATAAATAAGAACTTTAGAAGCGCCAGACGATACAATGATGAAACTGAATTGAATTTGGCAAGTGAAAATGAATAAGACATGAAATTCTATGACCGTCCCAGTTTTGAAGGAAGTGAATCAAACCCTGCTTGGATTTTGTTGAACGAGAAGTGTTTTTTCCAAATTTTCGATATATAATGAACTCGGAAGTATAACATGATATATATTTTTCAAATCGTTGAAGAAAGATCTATTCGAAGATTGCATTTTGCATTATGGTTTCCATTTGAAAAAAAAAATTTTTGTTATAGCTCCGAAATTCGAGCAGATATAAAAATTCCAATAGCACCGCTGAAAAGCATTAAAAAAGTGCCCTAAAGATGTGTTAATTTCGAGAGCGTAGATCCCGTAATACGGAAGTTATAGTCAATTATAATAATTGGCCAAATACCAGAATCGCCCTGTAGCTCGGAAACTAGATGCTGTAGCAACCGCCGGGTTTTCAGCAATTTCGGTTTCTCGAAGAAAGAGAACATGACATGTACTTATATAACTTTTTCTCTATCTCTAATAGTTTAGGAGTTGTAGTACTAATTCATCGAAATCTGGCCACCCTGTACATGAAGTAGATGTTCAAAGTGTTCACCAAGCCTTGACAACATCCTAACCTCAAATAAAAATGTTTTTCAACTTCTAAGGAGTGATCGACTTAATCGCAAGCGTTATTCGATCATTTAGGTCATTTCAATCAAGGGGTTTAGTTTCGTATAAAATGCTCTACAAATTCCCATAAAATTGAAAAAAATATAGTTTTTTTATTTGATTTTTGCAATGAACATAAAAATGATAATCATTCTGAATAGAGAACAACGTAAACTTTCAAACGATGTATCGCAATCCATAATTACCTACTGTTTGAAAAATTGAGGGCAGGAGCTGTCTTTCTGAGGGGATTGAAAATAGTATACGCATCCTTACGTAGAAGAATGACACTTAAAAATTTGAGTTCGACATGTTTTGGGATATTTCTTGAATATTTACAGTAACCGAGATAATGGTTTCATTCCATTTGACTTTTCCACAATGTTTGTGATTGAGAAGTGCAACGAGATTGTCAAGAAATCTTTGGTACAAAGTATCTTTAGTCTTTCGTCATATAATATGTCCGGGCCTGTTGTTTTCAAGCTGCGTTGGCTTTTTCCTTCTCGGAGGCCCTTCGTTTCTTTCTCCATGAACCGTACACTAGTCCTGTAAGATGTGAACAGTTATCATGTTTTAAGTCGATCTTCTCCGATAATATGAATGAAGAGGTGATTCATGTCACTGGCCGAGCTGACTCGATCTGATTTTGTAATTATACCTAACATGCATACGTAGCATGAGTCCGAAAAACAGCATTATCGATACTTCGAAGTAGAGTAGCCATCCCTGATCTGGTCGATCTGGATGAAAAATGCCAATAGAGGCAACACCATGTCGGATTTCGGGCGTAGGGGCTCAGGCGCTGACTCACCAACATACGCAAACAGAACAAAATAGAAACATGGTTAATATGCCTTCCGTAACGTCAGCAACAATGGTTCATATGTTTCATCCCTTCAGGTAACGATTTATTGCAAGAGACCACCCATAAATACAAAGGCTTTTATGATGTATGAGTGGGAGATTTTTCCGATCAGGCAGCCGATTTCTGGGCAATTTCAATTTCGCCGTCCGGACGGACGATTGAATCCGTCGAGGACAATAAGCGGCCGATAGTGGAAACTTTCTGATCGGACTACATCATCAATTTTACTCGCTGTCATTCCGAAATGAAACCCTGAAATGAAACTGCCTCCCAAAAATTCGTAATCGAAAAGTGTTTTCTGAATACAGGTGACCAGATGAGGGATGGAGTGATTAGTCAAGCTGCATCGGCAAAACCACAAGGCTTCTGACAACTTCCTCATCACGAGATCTTGAAATGATATACTTTTCATAATTCAGATCATTTCGATGCACATTTCATTCGAGAAAAAAATTCCAGGGCTGTGATATTAATTCAACCTTAGAACATAGAAAAAGGAGACACCAGCATCTCATTCATGAATTCGAGAATTGGTGAAGCCAAAATTTAGTCAGTTTTCGATGAGTGGGACTAAGATAGCATGAATGATCGTTAGATACTGCCGTGGCAACATTGCAGAATCTTACTTTAAAAGGTCCAGTGGCGTGGTGTTATCGATATTGATGTATAGAAATAAAATTAACCGGAAAATAATCATTGAGTGTATAGATTGAAGTGAAAATTGAAATTTTTTTGAAGCAATAATCTGATATTACTTTTCAACAATTTCGAATCTTTTACAAGTCCAGTGTGGAAACCAGCGCCGTTCATCGCCATTCGAGGTAATCGTATATTGGGCAGTCCAAACGCTCAAGCCTCTTCACGTTTTTGTCTGCACAATCTTATACAGATATGCAGCATGAAGCCTGTACCGTATTAAGATGGCATCCACAGTTCCAAAGGCGGAGCTCGAGTAAACATTGACGAAAAGAAATGAATTACGGAACTCAATCTTACTTGAACGACTGTAGAGGAAAGTCACCGAATATGAAATAGTATCCTAATATGGAATACCTTCCTTTCTCCAAGACTATGAGTAATAAACGGATTTAACGGAACATTCGACCATCTTCTGTTTCATTCGGTCGACTAA
This sequence comes from Adalia bipunctata, assembly GCA_910592335.1. NCBI lineage: Eukaryota > Metazoa > Arthropoda > Insecta > Coleoptera > Coccinellidae > Adalia > Adalia bipunctata. Next base: position 38,272,050 of record OU342948.1, read on the forward strand.
CTATCGCACTCACACCATCGAGTGACTTGCGCAAACGCTAAACGTGTGGCAGGCGTGTTTTGTTTTGTTGCCGTGAAGAAAATTTTAAAAGGTAAGTAGTATATGAGTATTACCAGCTGTTATGTTTGTATACATAAGTGTTATACTATTGAGGATATCGGTATTATGTTTATTCCACCATTTTGTGATCTTTTGTCATTAAAATATTGTGACTTGAAAAAATATTCAGTAGAGTTTGAACTAGTATAAAAATCCAAATATGGACAGTCGTCGGTGTCTAATTATGGAATATGCTTGATGTTTGGGCTCTGGGCACATGCTGGTCCAGAGTTTGATACTTGGATCTGTGACTTTTGCAAGTGATTATGTTACTTCTTTGATTTATCACAATATGTTAAATTCATTTAATTGATCTCAAAGATATTAATGTCCATTTTTGTTATTGTTATGTTGATTCAAGCTTAGGGGAGAGGCAGGCAAGATGGCATACAATCTTTTGAAAATCGATATCACTTATGAGGAAAAAAATATAGAGTACAGCATTAGTTGAATCTTTAGTCAATCAAGTTAGCTATCAATTTTTGAAGAAAGATATGAATAAAAAAAACTATAGACAAAAAAAAATCGCGATAATCTGAAACATTCGAAAAACCATTTTGCCCTACAGTGTCGGGCAAGATGGCATATCATATAATGTGATATATTTTGTAGTGAAAAAAACAAAATTCCAATAAATAACAGATAATACAAGAAATAAATAAAAAATAAATATAAACAGGAACAGAACATAAAAAGAATTCTCACAGATTTAGGAAATCACTGAAAAATATTTCATAATCTTATATCAAACGAAACAAGAACTAAACAAAACATAAAATTAATTCTCTTGACATATTATTCTCATCCCACTCTCCTCTGTTGGTTTTCCTTCGATAATTGTAGACCATCTAAAACAATATTTTATTGTTAATAAAAAGTACCATTTTTCGGGCAAGACGGCATACCAATATACCATGCCATTTTACCCAGCCTCTATGTATGCCAACTTGCCCTAACCACGTGTCCAAAAAACGAATAAGTAAATCAACATTTTTGTGACATCTTTTTGTCAAGGTAAATACATAAAAAGGATTACAATAAAGGTACAATTCTACTCGGATATAAAAAATTTAGTGAAATAATCTGTACTTACAGTAATAAAGGCGAGAAGAGAGAGCTTACGTCGAAGTTGTACACGGTCACACCACTTTTTCACCATTTTTCACGACTAAGTCATCAACTATCGTAACGAATCCCTTGAAACAACGTTCGTACACTGTTGCCAACTAATTCGAACATTTGCACCGAGTTCTAGGATTCCACTCGCAGTGGATTCTTCAGTACATATGGTATGCCATTTGGCCCTACTATGCCATGTTGCCTGCCTTTCCCCTATATTCTATATATGGGTTCCTATTCCATGTTTGGTTACAAATTTGTGATTTTGTTTTTTGTGTTAGATTTTTATTAGATAACTAATATATTCTATTGACATATTCTTTCGTACCCTCCTAATTCTACTAGACGAAAAGATTAGTGGTTTGTAGGGCTGGGTGATAATGAATCAATCCTTTTCGATTGGCCGACGTTTCGAGTAAATTTTACTCTTTTTCAAGGCTTAAAAAAAATAAAATAAAATCTCAGTCAAGCAACATTACACATACAAATGACAAAATGGTCAACTAACGACATAACAAGAAATGATGAAGGCGAACACATCAAAATAAAAACTCACCGAATTGATGAGATTGAAATACACCCTTCACAGGGAGGTTGGTAAGTCATGCAATTTCTTTTGCTCTAAATTAATCATTCCAAAAGTACAAGAAAATCTTTCTTAAAATAGTTGTCTATTGTTTCAATCGCAACGTATGAAAATATGTCAGCTGATAAATTCGAAACTAATACCCGTCGATCACACATCTGTAGGAGTCGATGTTGTCATATTTATCCTTCTTCGACTATTTTTAACTTCCTCTAACAAATTATGGTATATTACGCTAAGGCCCTGAGTGTCTGTCCTCAAATTAACGGTGTTATGTAATTTGATTTGTATCATCTCACTGATACTCCTTCTAACATAATTACTTTCCCTGTCTAATAATTTGAAATTGGGAAAATCAAAATTATGACCGGTATTGAAATGGTGTTGGGCTAAGGCTGTCTCAGAAAATTGGAACAATTAAAAATTTTTTATATAGAGCTTATCATCTGAGTCATGAGCGGTATCATCCGGAAAGTGAGAAGAAGGTTGTAGAGATGTTGGCACTCAACAATTATCCTAGATCATTGGTGAGAAAAGTCATAAACGAATATAAATATAAAATATCAAATAACAATAAATCAACAGAGACAGACCCTACATTAAAACATTTCAGATTTCCTTATATACAAGGATTGTCTGAAACAGTCAAAAGAATTGTAGAAAGGTCAACACTAGATTGCACTCTCGCCTTTTATCCGATTAATAAAATGGGCCAAATATACACCAAATTGAAAGATAAAAATAAAAAAGTAGAAACGTCCAATGTGGTATATGAGGTAAAATGTGAAGGTGGCGATAAAAGCTATATTGGGATGACCAAACAATATATAGGCTCTAGAATGAATCAACACTCGAATGACTGTAGGCCAATAAATAGAACAAAAAAAGAGAAAACAGCCTTAGCCCAACACCATTTCAATACCGGTCATAATTTTGATTTTCCCAATTTCAAATTATTAGACAGGGAAAGTAATTATGTTAGAAGGAGTATCAGTGAGATGATACAAATCAAATTACATAACACCGTTAATTTTAGGACAGACACTCAGGGCCTTAGCGTAATATACCATAATTTGTTAGAGGAAGTTAAAAATAGTCGAAGAAGGATAAATATGACAACATCGACTCCTACAGATGTGTGATCGACGGGTATTAGTTTCGAATTTATCAGCTGACATATTTTCATACGTTGCGATTGAAACAATAGACAACTATTTTCAGAAAGATTTTCTTGTACTTTTGGAATGATTAATTTAGAGCAAAAGAAATTGCATGACTTACCAACCTCCCTGTGAAGGGTGTATTTCAATCTCATCAATTCGGTGAGTTTTTATTTTGATGTGTTCGCCTTCATCATTTCTTGTTATGTCGTTAGTTGACCATTTTGTCATTTGTATGTGTGATGTTGCTTTGACTGAGATTTTATTTTATTTTATTTAAGCCTTGAAAAAGAGTAAAATTTACTCGACACGTCGGCCAATCGAAAAGGATTGTTTCATTATCACCCAGCCCTACAAACCACTAATCTTTTCGTCTAGTAATATATTCTATTAGAGGCTGTTAATTACTACATATAAATGTATGACTGATAAACTGATAAACATTAAACTGTTTTAATTAATATGTAGTTATTTTTTTTATCCCAAAAACCAAATGGTATTCCATATTTGGTGACTTTCCTCTATGTTCCCTGTTAATTGCGCAAACTAGAATGTGCAGGAATAATGACACTCGTACATGTGAATATAGTTTATTAAATGGAATTCTAGAGTCGAAATTTCAGAATGATATAGATATATCCAGAAAATTTCCACTAGGTCCCGATGATGATTTAATCCCTTATCTGTTCGAACGGTTTACAGTTGAGTACTTGTATCTATAAGACACAAATCTAATTCCCCATTTCCTGCTATATCAAACGCCGTGCCGTACAGTGTTACCTCTGCCTATCTCCCATGAATATACATGCAGTTTTGATCCAAAGAGCACGGCAGATCTCCCTGTGCGAGTGCCTGCCTTCACACAGATCGATGAAACAATTTACCGCTGAGCAATTGATTAGGTGAGGCATAAACACCTGCGTCTGTACCAATCCATGTAGTATTCCATAGCACCAAAGCCATAAATGCAATTAATGCAAATGTGCCATGCAGGTCCAATATTCCATTGTCATGTCCGATGTCGGCATATGTGAATGTACCCGTCAAGTGGTGCGTGCTTGTTGGAAAAATTAGTCATCTGGACATAACAAGGAGGTACTTGAACTATTACTTGTTCGCTCTTTAATCAAGTTGTGGTTACTGAATGAACGTGCATGGAAATCATGTGTGGATATGCATATTTGGGAGGTCTATTATTGATTATAGGTTATTGCTCTTGTTTGGATGAATTGTACTATTTTCGATCATCGTCGGAATGGAGCCATGAAAAAATAATTTTTACTCCAAGGAACATCACAGCAGGTATCTCAAATTGAGAAATGAAGAAAGATCCGTCCTCAAAAAGCAGTGGTGAAATAAGTCGATGCATTACTTCCATCAGCGTCACTAAATAGGTTTGGAAGCATATTTTTGAGCTCATGCTGCTGCGAGTATAAACAGGGTGTAACTTAATTAATGAAAAAGATCTATTAGGCATTAGCTAAATGATTTCCGAAAAGCATGCCGATTGAGATCAATTCAGGTCTAGAGTGAAACAGATATCTTCAAGAGTATACATAATTCTTGTGGAGTAGCACTACAGAACTACTGATACTGTACAGAACTTCAGCACGCACATTAGACTTGGCAAAACTTTTTCGGCAGAATCGCTGTTATGAAGATTTTCTGATTTGTTGCTACATTGAGCAATTAGGTGATGAAGAAGTTTGCCGCAAAACTCTCAGCCTTTCCGCAGAAAAAAATAGTTAATCTCTTTTATGAATAGGATGACATATAATCGGTTTTTGAAAATTGGTCAAATGGATTAATTCTTTTCTAAAGGGGGTTCATTCCGGATAGAAAGACGAAATTTCGTAATGCACCCTATGTGGATGAAGCATTTCTGTAGCAGTATTATTCACAAAATAGGAATAAGGAGTAAATGAATCCAGGGTTTTTTTTAATTGTTCATGGAGAAAAATTAAAGCTATAGGGGAACATATGAGAGAGATTATGATTGAAGTTGTGGTTCAAAAACTAGAAATTTGCACATAAATCCTTCACGATCACCTATTGATATAACAAACATTACTTGCCTTCGGTAATTGAGATATAACATAGTGTCTGAAAAAAATTCAGGATGCGTGGTATCGATTTATGCAGAATTTCAGCGAAGAGCATGGCTAGCGTTCATCAGAGTATGTATGATTTGACCTCAATCTACTGGCATAAAGCAAAATCCCTCTCTGCCCTCGTAATGTAATTAAGACTAATGCAATCATGGTTTTTATTGAAACTCTAATAATGTGCAGTAATGAAGTATGGTTTTGATTGATTTTGAGGCAGCCGCGCTTTCGTTCTGTCGATACAACTACCAGACAGATTCAATTGATTGATGATAGCAAGCTAATTGATTGTGCTGATTGAAATTAGCCGTAGTTTCACTTCAGTTTGTGGCGGACATGAAATGATCGTGAATTGTTCATTATATAGCAAAAAAATACGTAATTAAAAAACTTGTGCTGTTTATTTTACTATGAAACATAGATGCATAGTGGTGCAACGACTCCTAACTAAAAATCGAGACCAAAAATTGTAGATTAAAAACGGCACTTCGTGTCCTACTTCGGGAATAATCCACAATATTTCGCAGTCGTGGCGCTACTGCGGCAAAGGAAAATAGCGCGATCCCTTTCAAGAGAGAGGAAAAGCAGAACAAATACTCAGATTTTCGATCGACAAGAAAGTCCCGAACAAAATCTAATCAGTGCCAACACCAGGTACTCTATGCATCTATTTTGAAACATATGATTTAAAGAAATTGTCACAATGATGTTTTCGCAACTTGAAAAGAAATTTTTGTTTTGATTGAAATCAATATATTTCCTAGAATTCTTAAGAACTCGCATTCTATCCTGGATTATGCTGTCGAAACTGAGTATCCAAGAATACAAAGGTGTGCATTTTCAGGTGCAGTGTCCCACCTCGCAGGTAAATGTCTACGCTTCATCCCAGAGGTTCCTTCAAGAACTAGATCTATACATACTGTTATGGTTCAAAATATCATTTCAAAATTCAAAATTCATTCCGATCTATCGAGGCCAAATTACAATGAAAGATTTAGATAAATTATTTTAAGTTTGTACATAGAAAATAGATTCTGTGAATAGTTAGGATTAAATTAGAAAAATCAAGAATGTGGAAGATGTTTTGAAGTATGGAAACCAGGGAGATGAAATAGATAGAAAATCTAGAGAAAAGTCAGAAAATAAATTGGGAAAATGAAGGGAAAATGAAATGAAATAATTGAAAATATAAGAAATAATTGGAATTGACTTGATCCTGAATGCCAAATATTATTATTGAAGCCATAAGAATACAAAAGAAATATAAAGAGAATGTTAGCTTGGTGAAAACAGGAATATATTGTACGGACAATTGTCATAAATAAGTAAGAGTAGTTTTATCTCATAGAATAAGAAGAGGTTGTTTATTTTTATCTGAATTAGAATATTTAAGAAAGATGATATTAGAATTAAAGTTTGTATAAATCTAAATTTTTCATTTTAAGTTGAACCCTCATGTGAAATAGAATTACCGGGCATATCAAAATTTGAAATTTTCTAATTGATTTGTTAGATTCAAAATTCAATTGATTCGGAATATAAAGTCACATAAAAGGAATCATAACAATACATTCATTTTTCCCTACGGTGTTCGCAAGTAGGCACTTAATTTGAAGTCTCATGCAGTTTACCCTGGGAAGTTGAATACGCCCGTTCATACGGTACGACACTGTACATTGAAACTGTACTCAAGTGTTCCTGCTAGGGCGTAATATAAGTTCTGCAATTTCAGTTGGTTGCTATCGCAATAAAGGGCTATGTGGCACTGATGACGGCAAATAAGCCAGAAACTAGTCTGTCATTGTCCTTCTGTGGTGGCGACACCAGTGGTGTACGTCGGAAATTGGACCTCTGCTAGTCCAATTCCCTCGTTTATTATATTCTATGACCTATGGACTTTAAATCCTCTATTTTGAATTCAAAATAAACAGACACGAACTACAAGTATTCAAATATCCACTCAGAATTACGTATCATCCATGTACCTGACGATTAATTGAGTTTGAAAGAAGGGGAATATCCTAAATATTCAATAATCCATTGGGTGCATTTAACACGCACACCCAGCGCTGGTCGACTAGCTTGAGTTCACACTGGTCACGATATTTTCGTGAGTAATATCATAAGGGCATCCAATTTATCCGAAAAAATCGAAAAAACACGTTGCTAAGTAATATTTCAACAAGAAGCATGAGTACTGGTGGCAACAAAAATCCGAGTCGAAGACGAGGATTTTTGCACCTGCACGAATGATGAAAAAAATATTACTTATTTGCATTGTGTTTTTTCGATTTTTTCATAAGTAATATCATAAGTGCATCCAATTTTTCCGAAAAAAATCGAAAAAACACGTTGCTAAGTAATATTTTAACAAGAAGCATGAGTGCAGGTGGCAACAAAAATCCGAGTCGAAGACGAGGATTTTTGCACCTGCACGAATGCTTTTTGTTAAAAAAATATTACTTCGCACTGTGTTTTTTCGATTTTTTTCACAGGAAAAATTAGATGCACGAATGGTATTTGACAAGACTATTTCTTGAGTAACAGATTATTCTGGATGCATCTATGTATGTATTATTAATTTTCGTTGACAACAACGGTCAAGTTTTGCCGCGGGTAAACCCGAAAAAACTGCTGACAGCTGCTGCCAAACAATTTTTCCATCTAGAAACCATTTGTGATTCAAAATTGCGCGTTTCTGATTGGTGGAAATTAAGACGAGGGAAATAGTCCCAAAAAAAATTAGATGCCCGAGTGGTATTTGACATTCATGAGTAACAGATTATTCTGGATGCATTATGTAATATGTAAATAATAATAAACTGCTATTTCCACAAAATTTATTGATGTTAAATGACGACGACGATGTTTCACTACACTGTAGCTTTTTCAAGTCGGATGCTGAACTGAGTATTCCCAAATTATAACATTCGTTTAAATAGGTATTGATAACATAGTTGAGCAGAAAATGTGTTTTAAATGAGGTAATAAAATTATATTGGAGGGTGCCGCTGGTTATTCCAGGATTGTATAAAGATGTTCAATAGCGGTGATCTATTCACATCTGTTTGTTCATTCAATAGGACCTTCTTAGAATTATACCTGTTTATTTCTAGAGATTCTAAGAGTGTGAGTCTAGAACTCTTGTTTTCTGTATGGAGAATCTGATAATTGTTGTTGAACTCATGTCCGCATTCTTTCAAGTGGTTGGCGTATGTAGAATGGGTGGTGTTAGATGTGAAGCTCTTCTGATGTTCATGGATTCTCTTTTTGAAAGATCTTCCGGTTTGGCCTATATAAACCATGTGACAATCCCCACATTTTAGCTTGTAGACTCCAGATTTGTTATCTTTGTTTGTTTTATCTTTATTATTTCTGACGAAAGTTTTATGTAATATGTACTTGTTATTAAGGTCGCCGTTTGAAGCGCGTAGGACAAGTCAACCGATAGAGGCGCCACCGTGCATTTTATGAAATATCTCCATAGAACTTACATCATCTCTATGAGTTCTATGAATATCTCTCTAATTATGAATGAAATGAACAATGGCGCTCTCTATCCGAAACTCGCTGAACTATGAAATTAGTGAAAATGTGGGTAAAGCAGGAATTTTTTCCCGCTAAAATTTGAATTTGGCCATTCTCTGCCAATTCCGTATTTCAAGTTGTTTTTCTGAATGAAATTATCTGTAGATTCACTTTTAATCGAAAGTTGAACTATTTTCATGGGTCTTTCGTTTGAAATAAAACAGAAGCATGAGTTGGCTCATTTTCTTCTATTTTTCAAAGAAAAAAAATGAACTGTTGAAATGCAATTAATCTCAATTATCTCATTAAGAACTCCAATCCTTTCTGAGTTTATCCACAAAATTTCAGTTCTCAAAGTGAAACCATTTTCAAATGCAACTTGAAATAAAAACACACTACATTGAACGCCCACCTTAATTTTCGTTGTCAAGTTTTGCCGCGGGTAAACCCGAAAAAACTGCTGACAGCTGCTGCCAAACAGTTTTTACATCTAGAAGTCATTTGTGATTCAAAATTGCGCGTTTCTGATTGGTGGAAAAGGTCATCTGAATACACCTCAAAAGTCTGAAAATTTTGTTTTTTGAAAAAACAATACAGCGGTTTCTACACCTTTTCCAATTGCAATTCAGAAAACGTAAAATGTAATTCAGAAAAGCAAATTGTATTTCAGAAAATGGAAATTGTAATTCAGAATAGTAGGTATATGATATGTATCAACTTACTATTCTGAATTACACAATTTCCATTTTCGGAATTTCAATTTGCTTTTCTGAATTACATTTTACGTTTTCTGAATTACAATTGGAAAAGGTGTAGATGAAAACATTCTCATATACCTCTATAGTATGTTTCACATTGTATTATGTCATAACGATTTTCATTTCTTAGGTATAGCTCCGGAAGCCCTCCATCATGGTATGCATTACTTTGAGTTCTCCTTTTCCGTTATCTACTGCTATATTATCAAATATACACTTTGAAAATGAAGTGTTATTTTTATTAATTGAAAAGAACTTTACCTATTCCATAACTATGGAAGATTATCAACCAATATGTACTGTTTCTAGGGTATCTGAAAAACGGAATATTCATCACTTAGAAGAAAGGACCTTGTCGAAGGACCATAACGATCAATACGAATTTAAAACTTCATGAAAGGAGTTTTTATTAGCAGCTGAAGTTTATTTATCACCGCTCATTTCTCGTGTTTGTTTTTGTTTATTTGTCTCGATGAGAAAATTTTGTTTCAACTTGAAAAAGCTCCGCAGTCCGCAACCTAATATGTCGGCAAACCTGCAGCAAGATCGTCAATGTTCCACGGGTGGTATGACATGTGGCACCGTCCTACTCAAACCTAGTGTAGTCAAGATCAAAAGCTTTCAAATGAGGGTACAATAACTTTCGCCATTCACCGGTACTGCATTAAGTTCTTCGTTTTCGAAGCAAAACGGTCCAATTTATACCGTGTAATGCTCCACGTCTACTAACACCCCCATGATGATCATGCGACAAAATCGATGGGCTTCACAACGCGTAATAACCGGTGATCCGAGCTTGATCTAGAATCAGCTCGATTTGACAGTTTAAAAATCAGAGAATCGTTGATCTCCGATCACCGGTGATTACGCTTTGTGAAACCCACCGTAAGACTGGCAAACATGGCGCCCAATTCAAATCTTGCACTCTTATTGAAACACCTATACTATACCTGGTACCATAGGTATCGGATGAGCCTTGAAGGCATTCATTACGATTTCCATATTCATTATACGAACGCTCTGTATCAGTTATGCGTATGATATTAGGTATGTAAATTCTCATTCTTAATCCATTGACAATCTAATATTGACAACAGACTCAGTAACTTCCCTACATTACACTATCAAAAATGCGATTTTTTTACTTTATGCAATCACGTTGTGAACTATCTCGGTCTTCTTTGATGTTGTTGACGGCTATGAACAAAGCGAATCTAAAAATACTATACATAAGAGGATAGACAGCTATCGGACATTTAGAAAATAATTGAAAATCCGTTGGGAAATAATGAAATGTACCCACTGTCGATATTTAAATGGGCGAATATCTTAGACCTCACATTATGATGGCCTTATATTAGCCTTGATGCTCTGCTACTGGGAAAACATCTCAGATGGTGGAACAGAGAGATATTCATGTTTTCTATGGACATGAGCTTTCACACACAACAATAATATGTAAGTTATCAATTATGAACAATTTAGGCTTCAGTCGTTTCCTCAAATACATTTATCTTACAAACAGCAATTCAGAAAACATTTCAAAAATGAATATTCACTGTTTCACCATCTTGAGATGTCAACCCGTTTTTTGATCTGGTAATAGCATTCCATGTTACTATAAATTCTATTGCGAAAATTAATTTATTTGTTTGTTTCGGTATGATTATACCGAAACGAACAATTTTTAGTGTGGTGTCATTCGGCCACACTTTGAAAAATGAGCTCATATTAAGACTCAAACAACAAAAAATTTTGAAAATTTTGAGTACCTATGCTTTTCAATTTGTCAAAACTTTATTCAAATGTGGGTTCGTTATATGACGTGAGTGAACCATCATCGATTGCATATCGAACCTGTATACGGTATGTGAATAGTGTCAAAAATATAGATGCAAAAACATGCCCCATTTTCAGGTACATTTGGATAGGTAAGTATTCGAACACAATATAAATAAAACCTGCACATCAGTTGAAATTCGGAAACTAATCACACGTTGCAGGTCATGCACCTGTCAGTTTTATTACACCCAAATTTTATGTGCCTTGCTGTGTCAATATAATTCCGAAGACGTGAAACAGAAGAGACATCAAAAAAATATGAACAAATATCGATTTTCCATCAACTTCAAATATTCAGCGAGCATTCGTCGATAAGTTATTTATACGGTTTCAGGTTCCACAGCCCTAATGAAACTTACGGAATCGAGGAGTATCAATAATGGAATAACCCCAAATTACAAACTGGTGGTCTGCTAGACGATTAGCTCTCAGCGTTCCCGCCTGAGCGTAAATTCTGTTTCCAGAATTTCAAAGAAATGGAGTAATGACGGTAATTGTTCAAGGCAAGTTGAATCTGAAGGGAGAAAAGTTTCCACAAATGAGCGGGACCAAGATCTAATTAATAAATTACGGGAAAACCTTTTCCCGAAAGGCACAGCCTGTTTCTGAGAGTTATTTCCCTGGTCTGGACTGCTAGACGGCGAACTGAGGAAACTCCGAATTTCAGTGCTGTAAAACAGGCACTAAAAAGTTCATGCCGATATAAAAGGCTCGAATTGGATGCGCTTTTAATTCCTTTTAAAATACATTAAAGGTGACGTGCTTGTAACAGACGCATAGGTTATCTACATTCGTTACTAATGAAATAGCGTAGGGAAATTCAATGGAAAGTTGTATTTTCAAGCAGAAGTGGTTAGATCTTATCATGATGTGGGGACCAAAAAAAATTGCTAACAACAACGATACTATGGGCGTATGGCAAGATTGGAGACTGCAAGATAGGAAAGATAGTATCTTTTTGAGCGAGTGAAACATACAAATTCATAAAAACACAATATCAGCGTTGTTAGCTTTCCCACACAGGAGCTAGAGCCGCTAGAGGAAGTATTTATGTGTCGGTTACGTTGGAAATTTTATCATCCTATATAGCTTCAATTCTTATTTGGTATATATTACCAGAGTACGATCGATGCGGTTCTGAATTTTGTGCAGCAAACGCTTGGTTGCTTTGAGCGGGGTTTGCACTCGTTGTCGGTGTTTTTGGATTTGACCAAGGCCTTCAACTGCGTCTCTCATCCGATTCTGCTGAACAAGCTGGGGAGGTTTGGGTTGACGCCTGGGAGCTTGAATTTGATCAAGTCATATTTGACGGATAGATATTTTTCTGTTACGGTGGATAGTGAGTGGTCGGGGCGATCTTTGGTGGAGATCGGGGTTCCGCAGGGCTCAGTACTGGGCCCGTTGCTTTTCCTTGTCTTCGTTGACGATCTTCCTGATTACTTGCCGGAAGCTGTCATGCAGCTATTTGCCGATGATACAACTCTGTCGGTGCCTGGTTCTGATCTGGATGACTTGGCTAGGGTGGGTGACGGGATGTGGTCGAGGGTGGTAGAGTGGTTTAATGCTAATAAATTAGCATTGAATGCCAATAAAACTGTGGCACTGTTGTTCAGCTTGAGGCGGAACACTGTGGTGGTGGATCGTGATGAGAGTGTGAGATTCCTCGGTATTTATGTTGATGTGGGTTTAACATGGAAAACACAATATGTGGAACAATTATCTGTTAGAATTGTCAGGGGGGTTTTTGTCATTAAAAATTTGGCTAACTCACTACCGTTGTTTGCTTTGCGCGCTGCTTATTTTGCGTTGGTAGAGTCTCACATCAGATATGGTGTGGTTGTGTGGGGAGGCGCTTCGGAGGCTAGGAGTATATTTGGGCTCCAAAGAAGGTGTATCAGGATCTTGGGGGGCCTGGATTACCGTGCTTGCTGCAGGGGTGCCTTCCTTGATTTGGAAATCCTAACTTTTTCCCGTCTCTACATTTTGGAGTGTTTGATTTATTGTCATAAATTAAAATTGAATAATGGAGTAACATTCAATTCTGACATTCATTCATATGACACAAGAACTAAACAGGATCTTCGTACTAACTGGTGTAGGCTGAGTAGAGCACAGAATGGTCCTAATTTCTACTGTTTCAAATTTTATAATAAGTTACCTTTCCATGTTAAAAATTTCACTCTAAATAAGTTCAAGAAGCATGTCAAACTTTTTTTATTACGGGAGGGCTATTATTCGATTGAAGAATATTTAACAGCTCCTTCACTTGTTATTCAGCTTATGACTGTTTTTTTTTTGTTTTATGTGTTTCATAGTGGAGGGGTTCACATGTTATTGTTTTCTCCTCGTTTCGCTATTATGTAATTATGTAGGTTACATGTGTAATGAGTTGATGTTTTCTTGACCTGTGCTAAAATGTAAAGTTAGAATTGCACCAATAAACTCATCTATCTAACTATCTATTTCATTTTAATTCTTCATTCATATAAATTTCAAGAATTATTCTCAATAAAAGCAATTTCTTTCATCCTTATAGATTCGGTCGTATTGCACAGGGCTTGTTCGAGTATAAAGAAAGGATTTCGAAAATTCCCTTGCAGTACAACAAATTCAGCTGAGTTCAACCTCTAAGTTAGCATCGTCTACTTTTCGCGTCGCTTTTCCATGGGTTGAACTCAAGCCATGAAGCCCATTGTTCATACCGCATAAAAGTTGTGGAGACAAAAACTCGAAGGCATAATGAAAAGGTGACCCTTTCACCACAGATACAGAATGTGATGGGTGTCCCAAGTTGGGCTAACATCAATTCGAAAAAAACTAATGAACGTGAACAGTATTTGTTCCGCCGTTTCATCTGTATTCCTGCACCAGCGACACAACGAACAGTCAGTGAAAGCCAGCATTCTCTCAATTCTCTGTAGCCCGCTCCACACTCGTGGCAAGAACCTCGGCCAATACCGCGAACGTGAGTGTGGATAACTTTTTTGTCTCACGTTCGCGCTTCGCGGCCTTCCCCGTTCGTTGGCGATTTCTTGTCGAGCGTCACTGACTTTATTCGATTTCGAAATGAATGGTTCATGTAGAGAAGAAGTGGAATTAGATAAGATTTAGATTTAGACAAGTGGGATGAGAATTTCTTGATTATTATCAGAGTAAACCCTTCTTATAGCAGGCTAAACAGGTGAAAAGTCTTCGTAGACAGCGAGGATGCCGCGAACCAAAGTGCGAATATTTGGGTGAGTGTGGATGACTTATTTGGCCGCGAATTCTTGGCCAGGTTCACGGCAATAATATTCTTGGCGTGATCGCGCCATGAGTGTGGAGCGGGCTTGTCAATGCTTGTTTATCAGATGGCTGGTTAAAACTCCAGTCCGTCCATTTCATCTTTCTCTTCAGAACCAGGGATTTTTGACTCACTACTTGGAGGAAGGCTCCTTATTGATAAGGAGCCTGGGCTCGTATTCTCGTCAAGTGATCTTCCGGTGCGTATACGTTTGGTATACATAAATACAATACAGAAAACGTATACGCACCGAAAGATCACTTGTCTAGAATACGGGCTCTGGACTGCCTGAGGTTAGTTCTCGCGCTCTATTCAGAGGGAAATTTTAAATCAATCCAACTCCCTTAACTTTGTAACAGTTGTTTGCCAGAAGGAAGCGATGGTTCCAGTCTTCCAGTCCATCTACACGAGGCCAGAAGCTGAAACAGTCCAGTACTGTCCACGTGCATATAGAGATAATCCACTACCCCATCATTGCCATTCCATTCAAATAGCACAGCTTACCTAACTGACTCGTCTACTGGCCTCGTGTAAAATGATTGAGCTATCCTGCATTTAGTCACCAGATACTCATTAACTTTAAAAATATTTACGTTACAGCATATGAAAACAAAACACACATACATGTTTATTCAGATAAAAAGTCCGCTGTTCTTACTTCTATTCTATTTTCATCAACAAAGGCAAATTGAAGTTGGTTCATATATGTATACCTAAAATGAACACATCATCCAGAAGTTATAATTTTTCAAATAAAAGTCCCAGGTATTTCTTTGAAATATCCCAATTCCCATATGTATATCAATTATTACTCAACAACGAAACAGCTGCCGTTGGACGCGAATCTATTGAGAAAAGAGACGTCCTCTCTCAAGCGCAATAATTCAATACAACAACTTTTTACCTCATTTTGAAAAATCGAGAGACACCGTTTTGAATTCACTCGATCTAAAGAGCAATTTTCAACCTGAATCATTCCATAGGAAATTTTATGGTTCATATAAGATGAGAATGAGCTGAATATAAAAATTTGATAACTCATATAGGAAAAAACATCAAAGAACTTTTTTCTTCAAAATCCGCCCCACTAAATCAGAAAAAGCAAACTAAACAGATTTTAAGTTAAACTTTCCATTCGTACATTTGAGTGAGACTGCAATTCAGGAAATTACGAATCCACGAATTCCTTTTTATAGACTCATTTCGAGAGTATCCAGGGCACCATAAACTGAAACTTTAGCCACAATTGAATAAATGTTTCAGATAAGTAGTTTCAAGATATTCAGTAACCGCAGATTCCAACGAACAGTCAACTTCAAAACTTTTTAAAAAACACGATTCGTAACAGCTTCCCAAAGTCAACGTTATTAAATAGTTCAATGCTGTTACCGCCGAGTTGTTGTTGGGCGCTCCGGCAAAATTAGCTGTTCCTGATGTTCATTATCCACCTTCCGTGTTATGAATCGATGAAACATTGTTTGGTATACCTCTGTTCTCATATGTCTCGAATCGTATGGAATTCACTACGGTTTTAGGTTTAGACAGGGAAAATGTTATACAAGTTATTGCATCTCATCCTAATCAATATTTTATCGTTTCGGGTGATTAGACAGATCGAATTGTGATTTCAAGAAGAGAGATAAGACAGAAAAGATATTCATTGCTGTAGCAAATGGCTTACGACTTTAGTCTTTCTGCCAGTATAATATACATTGTTATATACATTGTTTTTTTGAAAAGGTAACATGATAATTTAGAAAAAAATAATAATTTCAAAATGTTGAGTTGACAGTATCAGCCATCAGGAGGTTTCCTTATTGCATCCATAAGTGGTTTAACTGGGTATTTTCTTTTGTTTTGCCCTTGGTCGCGATATTGTAGTGTTACAGGTTTGAGGATTTGGAGGTTGATGTGGACTGTTCAAAAATTTCTGTCGTAAAGTCTGAAGTCTATTGAGTATCGGGTCTATCTCCATTTTTTCATACAGAAGAACATTTGGTGGATTATAGAGTGAATTTTCTGGATGGCGTATTTTGCTCAATGTTCTCAAACTACTTCTTTCTGCAACTTCCACATTATTTAGGGTTGGTCTTCTAGAGTTGTTATATATAAGGTGTCCATATTCTAATATCGATCTGCATATAGTTTGGTAGATTCTTGATGATGTTGTGATGTTTATACCGCGGTTTTTGTAGGTGAGGGATCGAAAGTGTTTTGATCTAGCAATAATTTCTCTTTTCTTATTGTGGGAATGTATTTTGAAGTTGGTCTTATTATCTATTATAATTCCCAGGTATTTAGCTATTTCAAGAAGATTATTCCATGAAAAACTGAAAGATAATTTGAATTAATCGCATTCAACGACCTTTCGTTGAATAAGAATAAAAATTCTGCATACTGATCTTATAAAACATTTCCCACAATGGAATCAGTTTTTTATGTTGCATTTTTTGTTGCTTCAAAATGAAATTGTGAATGGTGGTTCCTTTCAAACCTCAGCGATTCAATATGCTACCATTTGAATAATGCAAGATAATTTATTGAGCACATATCTTTATCATACACGAATGTGCTGGATTTGCTGTGGAGGGAATAGAGAATCCACTTTGTCTCTCTCTATTACTAACGAAGATGATTTGACCAGCTAGTGAATATTCTGTGGAAATAATGGCAGAACCCCAAGCAGAAATATTCAACTGATAATGAAAATTAACGGTCTCTCCTAATACCAAAATTCACTCAGAAAGTTCACAACCATACTTAATCGTTGCTCATAATGAACATTAGGAAACTCATCATACTCAATATTTTGATTTCTCAGCTTCTTGTCATTTCAATTTCAATTTCTACTTCATAAAGATCATACAACTTACGAACAGTCAGCCTACGATTCGAGTACGGTACCTACCCTGGACTTACTATTGAATTGTCCTACCGCACTTTTATAGTGATGTCTTTTTGTTGATGATTGCTGTAGAGAACGAAAATGTTTATTTCCAAACGTTCGATAACAACGTCATTTCTAGACTGCTAGGATTACAGAGAAGTTCTATTTCTCCGCCTAGGCGGAGAAATAGTTGCTATGGCTTACTTTTCCCTCCGGCGCGGCGGCAGGAAAAGTGTTGTTATGCAAGGGACTAATTTGGCAAGACAACCGTAACTATACAAATGTTACATTTTTCACTCAATTATAACGATCGTAAATGTCAATATTATTCAGATTTCCAGGAATTTCAAGATGTTTGAAAATAAAATAATATATTTCATTCGAAGGAGAAGTGACTTTTCATGGCTCGCTTTCAATTACCCGCCTCACTACGTTCGGCGGGCAAACTAAAGCTCGTCATGAAAAGTGACACTTCTCCTCCTTAAAAAATAATATACTTTTATGTGAATTTGGCAACATTTCTTGCATATTCCGAGAATTCATGTTCGATGCGTTGAAAAACCACCTTCTTCTGTTATTGCAGTTCCCGCCTGACAAAAAATTAGTTTGTTTCTGGGAATACTGTATAATAATAATAATAAATTTATTGATCCCTTCAGACATACAAATGTATAGGAAAGTTAAAAAAAATATATAAATCAACAATTATTCGCTCATATACATCGAAGAGAAATCCATTCCTAGTGGAATAACATTTTTATCACTATATTCTTACTTTCTTGAATTCACTGAAATTAAGAGATTGCGTGCAAAAAAGCAAATTATCGAAAAGTCTAAAGCACTGGTAAATAGGTGACAACTCGAACCTTGTAGTTTCATGTTTTATATCCATGAAAGCTGGATAATTTTACTATTATATTTTTTATTTTTCTCCACGTATAAAAGACATCTAAAAACGACAATTGAAGGCAATGTCAGAACACCAGTCTACAGGAAGACCGCGGAGCTATATTAAATATCATACGTTTGGAACACTTCTGTGGTATGAAAGCTCTGCCAATATCAGAGGAATCACCCCACAGAAAGATAATTATTTTATGATAACTGGTTATATATCAGACCGTTATAAATATTCATTAGAGATCTATAAGGGAGCAAATTTTCAACTGTATTCATGCCGTTCAATTTTCTTAAAAATTTTTGCACTACAAATCAATTTGTGTACACCATTTCAAGATGCAATCCAAATGGTGCTCTCTTTCGAGATGGTCACACTGTTTTATGAACTGGTGTCATGCTAATTATCTTATGATCAATTGGGTACACTCTATCATCAGAGCACGACGTGAACTCAGGAGTGCCACAGGGGTCCGTCCTTAGACCTCTTGTGTTCTTAATATTTATTTTTGTATATTCGTACCAAAATATTTCACCATCGATAGAGAAATATAGAAAAGGCTTGTTTGCTGACGATTCATCAGTGGTGTCCACTGCCCCAAGTTTTCAAGAGCTTCATATAAGGTGTAAGCTTGTTTTACACTGTTTTCTGAACTTGTGTCCTGCTAATCATATTATGAATATTGACAAAACCGAGTGTATGAAGCATGTAGACGTTGTAAATGATTGCAATGACAAAAGAGTGACACGTGTTCACAGATTCGATAAACGTCAGTGGGAACATCTCTAGATAGATGCATAGAATACCTGGTGCAACGAAACTGAAAATCGTGACCAAAATTTGTAGATCGAGACGGCACTCTAGATTTGAGTTCATGTGCTACTTCCGGAATAATCCGCAATATTTTATCGGTCATGGCGCTATTGCGGCAATGGAAAATAGCGCGACCCCTTTCGGGATAAATTAAAAGCAGCACGAAAACTCAGATTTTCGATCGACAAGAAAGTCTTAAACAAAATCGAATCAGTGCCAACACCAGGTTTTCCATGCATGCATCTATATCTCTAGACTGGATGATTTTTGAAAAAGAAATCAAACTTCAAAAAATCCGTCCTTTTTCAAAGCAGCTATCGTGACGCCCTTGCTTATTATAATCCAACTCAAATTGATTTAATAAATCAAAATAATTTATGACTGCCTATATCAATATATCATTATTTAAAATAATAAATTCTCGGCTTATACCAGTCCGAGGCTCGCATGATCCGCCATGATTTTGTTAAACATCTAACGGAATTAATGTTCGTCGTAAGCCGGTAGCATACAATAAAAATGTTAGGAATCAATCTCGCATCGGTGTATGTGTAATTAGGAAGGAACCGAACCACGCAATATCAAAATGATGGGGAAAATTAATACTTGGGAAACTTACCTAACTCCAATGCGCCGAGGACGAGGGGTGGGGTGGCTAGAATGAGCAGTAGGGCGACGGAGACCGACCGAGCAATTGCTGATGCCGAACCGATAGTTGCCATGATAGCTGTCGACTATGGAGAGTCGTGTTGCATGCCAAAATAGTCTCTGAAAGAAGAAAAAAATCAGTCCTGTGTCCCTGGTGAAATATTGTGCTATAATATTTCATCGTCATAATTATCGGTAGAGTGTGATATACGGTTTCGAAAAAGTAATCAATATAGCACATTTTATCTTCCAGTCTGATATATCAACTCAGGAAATGAAAACCTTCGAGAAATGGAGAATCATTACATAGTATAAAACAAAGTCGCTTTCGCTGTCTGTCCCTATACATTGCAAACGCTGATTGAACCCTACGAGATAAATCAAAATAATGTACTCGGTATTGTACCTACTCCTAAAAAAGGTCAACAAAAAAGTCTGCGATGGTATATGTCTTTCTCTTAAGGATAACCCACAATAACGATTTTTTATCCTTTACATTTAACGGAAAAAAATGGCTTATTTCGGAAGTTATTTTAAGCGATACAGCATCCAATTGAGTATCTTAAATACGTTGTCCATTCAATATAGATCAATATGGCCCTTTACAACATGTAATTTGAATGAATGAAATAAATAAATAATTAAATAAATGCATTTAAGGCAATTGACCTAAGTCCTTAAATGAATATCTCCGAAGATATTACAGATTTAAAATGCAGGGACATAGCGGTGCGGTGCCGGCACTACCGTTGTTTATAAGGATTGCATTGCATCCGCGCGAAGCCACGGCGGATCGCTATACAGGGTCTTTCACGAGGAACCTCACCCATATTTATACGGGAAACTACTGAACGTATTTTCATGAAATTCAGCACTTATGAATATTTCACGATGCTGAAGAAATCTAAAATATTTTCAAGGCATGAGCACCTCCGGTTTTTCCGGAAATGACGTCAACTTCCGTTTTTCAAATCAAAACACCATTTTTTTATTGCAGAAATCGATTCCTTAGAAAATTTTAAGTTATTTTGATGTAACATTTTTCAGTTTTGGTTGGAAAATTCTCTCTGAGCGGGAAAATTCGAAAAAAAAAATCGAAAATAGAGCTCCGCTGAAACAAGAATAACTTCGAGGTTTTTGGATGGAAAATTTTCATTTTTGGGATTTTTCAACATGTAAGATTGATGTATCCACTTTGAAAATCGAAATCGCGATTCATATACAGGGGGTGAAAAAATCGCTTTCAAAGTTAGGGATGACAAAATCGTGAAAAATCAATTTTTTCAAATTAGAACCCCATTTTTTTATGGCAGATATTGAATCTACGTTAAAAAATAATGTGAGTGTATGCATCACACCCTTGCCCTAAAGTGGATATTAACTCAGAAAATATCCATTTTAGGGCAAGGGTGTGATGCATACACTCACATTATTTTTTAACGTAGATTCAATATCTGCCATAAAAAAATGGGGTTCTAATTTGAAAAAATTGATTTTTCACGATTTTGTCATCCCTAACTTTGAAAGCGATTTTTTCACCCCCTGTATCATGAATCGCGATTTCGATTTTTAAAGTGGATACATCAATCTTACATCTTGAAAAATCCCAAAAATGAAAATTTTCCATCCAAAAACCTCGAAGTTATTCTTGTTTCAGCGGAGCTCTATTTTCGATTTTTTTTTTCGAATTTTCCCGCTCAGAGAGAATTTTCCAACCAAAACTGAATAATGTTACATCAAAATAACTTGAAATTTTCCAAGGAATCTATTTCTGCAATAAAAAAATGGTGTTCTAATTTGAAAAACGGAAGTTGACGTCATTTCCGGAAAAACCGGAGGTGCTCATGCCTTGAAAATATTTTAGATTTCATCAGCATCGTGAAATACTTATAAGTGCTGAATTTCATGAAAATACGTTCAGTAGTTTCCCGTATAAATATGGGTGAGGTTCCTCGTGAAAGACCCTGTAGAATATTCTAGAATCCAAAATACTCAGTGCAATTTATATCATCTCAATTCTCGACTTGGTAGGAACTATTGGATCCTTGAGTTCCTTTGCAGAAGTTTAGACTCTTCGAATAAATATTAACGTTTCCGAAACAATCAACAATATTTATAAACAAATTCAGTATAGTCCCTCTCTCATTTAAGCATCGTTCGAACTCCTTAATTTCCAAGAGATACTCGTACCATAGTAGCGTTGTGATAATATTTTTCAATTATCTGAGGGTGAAAAGAATATTTCGGAGAAGATTATTGATTTACATTAAATCATGGAGACAATATCAGAATGAACTACCCAATATCTTACTCATTGCATCAGGTCAATAGTTAATGAGAGTATGAGATATTTTCATCAGGCTCATGATGCAATCACAGCTCAATCCTCAATCATAATTCTTCATCAGTGACAGACCGCAGGGCAAAAAATATGAATTTTTGCCTTTTAATGCAACGTATTGTGGAAAGACCTGTAATTACCGAAGTTCTCCTATAAACGTTATTATATCCTAAAAGGTTGAATACGATTAAGTTTTACGGAGTGAAAATAATGGAGAGATTCTAAGGGAGTTTTAATTAAAGTTTTGTTTTTCATTATATGATTAAATTTGATTCCGAATTGCTTCGCAAATGTTTCTTGGTAATTTTTCTGATTTCAAGGAAATTTAAATCAACGTTTGCATTCGAACTTTCTCATTATCTCAAAGCAATTCATCGGAGAATCATGAAGTGACAGATATCACTTTTTTTTGATGACCCAGATTATGTACTCACCATGTTTCGAAGTTAAAAAGTTAATTAATTTGCGTCATTCCATTTTGATTCGGTGTAGAGTGATTTGCGTATTCTTTCATGAATAGGTGTATCGAGAACAAGCTTTTATAAAAAAAATATTTTTCAAGACAAGCTTTTATGAAAACCCCAAGATACCAATTTTGAATAGAATAAGATCATAATTACGAAATTCGTCCGCCATATTGCAGCCATCTTGAATTTTGATAATTCGAATTCTCTGGCCAGGTCTATGACACCGAAAATTTTGCGATGATAACGACCATTTCCCTCGTCTGAATTTCCACCAATCAGAAAAGCGCAATTTCGAATCACAAATGGTTTCTAGATGGAAAAACTGTATGGCAGCAGCTATCGAGCTATCAGTAGTTTTTTCGGGTTCACCCGCGGCAAAACTTGACAGTTGTCAACGAAAATTAATAATATACTCCATTCACTTTTATGAAGTATACCGGTTGGCCATGGAATTCTGACACATTTCACCGTGTATATTTTGAAAATGTTAGGTTTTAGTCATTCTTCTATCAGTTGAACAAGCAACGTTGCCATTTTTACATATATGTCGTAGTAATTAGGTATTTAACAAAATGATCATTTACTTCGGGAAAATAATGAATTTAAAAAAAAATTATCAGGGTTACTTTTAGAATGCGCAGATTTCAATTCTGAATGGCACTTCCTGATACTTTGCCTCTGCTTTTTCGAAACTACTTTCGGCATTCTTAGTTTCTAGGCTTGATAATTATTATCTAATGAACGTCGGCAACGTCTACGAGATTTATTCATTGACGTAATGCCATTCACAAGTGCCAACCTGCGATTTTTTCAGGTAAAAAAACTTGATAAACCTAAAACTTGGCCAACCGCGAAACTTTATAAAAGAGAATGGAGTATACATACATAATGCATCCAGAATAATCTGTTACACCTATGAAAAAAATCGAAAAAACACAATGCAAAGTAATATTTTTTCAACAAAAAGTCTTCGACTCGGATGTTTTTTTGCCACCAGCTATCATGCTTCGTGTTAAAATATTACTTAGCAACGTGTTTTTTCGATTTTTTTCGGAAAAATTGGACGCCCTTATGATATTACTTATGGTAATCAGAATTTCTTCAAGGTGATCTATGAGGACGTTGGATGTGAACAAAAAATGAGTCTGCTTATTGGCTATCGAAATCGAATAATGTGTAATGCGTTTCATAAATGCATTAGGACATCCTCTTTGTGCAGACTCATGAAATCGTTTTTCGCTCCTCGATAGTATCTTAATCTTGGCATTCTGAGACCCCACAAAGGTTCATTTCTCCCGTCCACATTATTGACGAATAAGTTATCCAATTCCTTCTCCTCACTGCCTTGAGTATTCTATTGGGAATTACTTCCTCCATTCATCCCTTTATAAATATATCAGGTAGGTACATCGATTTGTTTTCATAAAACAACACTCAGCTCCTCTATGACAGTCGAAGTAATGTGAGGGAATCCTTCAATATAGAAGATCATTCTTGGTTTTGATAATTTTTGAGATGGAGGAAATACTCATAGAACCAAAAATTTTACGCATTTTACGTGAATTTTGTTTAATCAACGTTTCATCTTCAAAACAGGAAAGAACTTGGTGAACTATATGAAATACGTTTTTTGTTTCACCTTCGAGAACGAAGAAATTAGGAGCGATCGAAATGTTATCATATACCGGGTGGTTTAAAAGTCTGAAACGGTGAATTTATTTCGCGCAAAGGTTGAAAATCGAAATTTAGTATTTCGCCCGAGGAATCGAAAGGGTCATAAAGGGCCTTCTACGAGACATGAGGCCCAACTATGAAATGTCGAATGCAAATCCATGTTTTTTATGGCAGATTCGGATTCAACGGGAAATTTCACCTCCGAATTGTTCGAAACCAAAATTTTTTCGTCCATTTTCGAGAACTATGCAGCGTTTTTTGTTCAAATGTAAAATTTCCGACTGGATCCGAATCTGCAATAAAAAAGATGATGTTGGGCCGGAATTCCAAAGATGCGTAGTTCGACTCCGGCTCGAAATGAAAATTTTTCCGGAATTCGAATTTGTCTAATGATAATGATTTCTCAATTCAAAGATGAAGAATCGGGCCGAATACGTGCCTAATACGATTCTCCGGAATTGACGCAAAGTTCGTATTTATTGATTGAAATTGAGTTGATACATTCAGGAAATACTCAAGCACTAACCTTAGTTGAATCAGAATGTTACAAACATGATATTGCCTAACAAAAGCAGTTCGTCCGATTATTTCTGCAATTGAAAATCCATATTTCTCCTTTTTCGATTTTCCTGAAGATAAGTTTGTAAACACTTATAACTCTCATATTTTCATCCATATCCCAAAAATATCTGATAAAAAATTATTTTCACACTAACCTAACCTGATCAACTTCTATGATATTTCACAGAGCTTTTGAAAAGACGATGCGAGATTGTGTTGATTTTCTCTATGAACAATGGTTCACGCGAAACTAAGGAAGCAGAACGTCCCCTCACGTTAACCGATGAACTAACGCAAGGGCACTAGTTTTGTTTACTTTTCGCTGATGGCGTCTAGTCGTTTCCATTTGGAAATGCCGAACGAGTAGTTCTGATTATTGCCGATATAGCGCTACAATCTCATTTCCTGTCGCCTTTAACGGCAGCCTGCGCGCAAGACAAACCGTTGTCCCACAGACCAACCAGTTGTTGCGTATAGCGGTAACCGGCGTGATGGATTAGAATTTGTCGATTTATTCAGGTATTTACAGTGAAGAATGTAAACATGTGTTGATTATGTGAATTCGTGCAGTGTCGAGTTTATAAAATTCCAAGAGGATATTGTTTAGATAGAAACATCGCCACAGATCATTTAGTGCTAAGAATCATTTTATTTTTCATTAATTTCAATTCAATACGAGGTTTGTATGGACATTCATCATCAATATCCGAATTTTGTATTTAATTGACATTCGTTTTTGATATGGACCGGTAACAATGAATTTCTAATAGAATCTGTGCATATCAAATGTATAATTCTCGACACCCTGTATATTTCGAACGATACCGAATTTTGAAAAATGGTATAAAAAAAGTGTTTTGTTTGATGAGAGGAATCTACAGTTGAAAAATATGTACAAATCAAAGACTCACCCTGTATGAAAGAGGGACGTTTGAAATGACGAGAATTGTTTAGGAAAACTCAAGAAGTTCAGAATGAACTTTTTAATATTAGGTAATAAAGAAAACCCGTAATCAAATTCAATCATGTCATGAAAAACAAGAATTTTATTAAAACTCTCCGAGAATCCCTTCATTATTTTCACTCCGTAAAACTTAATCGTATTCAACCATTCACGATATCATTACGTTTATAAGAGGACTTCAGTAATTCCTAATCTACCCACATTACGTTGCATCAAAAGAGAAGCCTCAGAGGCTCACTGGCTAAAATTTAATCATTCTAATGGCTAAGCCGAACAGCATTTCAAGGTGGAAATGAATTTAGGTAATAAGCATTCCTACTACAAATCTCTGTACCTCGATTGTTGTGTCTAAGTTTTAAATTATAGCCTGTGCTATCAATTTGCATAATGAGTATTTCCGATCTTCATTTAAAGCTTCTGGATTGAAGAGTTCAAGAGTCTAGACGAAGCGACGTTGAGTTGCTATAGGTCAGGATCTGCTGAATACAAAAACATATGTTGCTGAAACTAATCGCCTATTTGCGATTTGAAACTGTTTGAGATGCTGCCATACAGTATTGAACATTTGTAACATTTAGAACACAGATATTTGCGATATGATTTCTTGTACCTGCTCGACAATTTCGAATTTTCAACGCCACTTAATATCGATTTTGTGCAGCCCATTCATGTCGTTCAAATACTTTCGTTCCAATACTATTTGTCGTTTTTGTATCATACACTGGTAGTTTCCAATTTGGAAGCAATATTATATAGTTCTCAAGAAAAATTATTAATCAATTGAAGAATAAAAAATTTTTAATATGAAAAAAAAAAAGAAATCGAGATACACGTGGTTTATGTATTCACTAAAAATTTCAATTCCTCATAACTTTTGAACCAACTAGTAAAGTCGGTTGATATTTGGAACGTATAATTCCCAAAAAATTCCAGGTCCGTATTTGAAAAATATGGGACTTCCTCCAAGCTGAGATTCAACACCCTGTATATTGAAATTTCAGGTTTTGATCGGGATATTTGAAAAGGGCAAAAAATTTATAACGGGATTCAGTAGATTTCATTGTCCCGCTTGTCATTTTGCTGGAAGAGAGCTTCAGGGAAAGATCCAATTGAATATTGGAATTACACAGAAAAATCGTACATTATTATTATTATTATTATTAGTACATGTTTAGAGCTGAGGCAAAGCCTATGCAAGCTCAAATACAGAAAGAAATCAATTAATACAAAACAAAACTTAAATACTGGAGAGAAAAAATAAGAAATGATTCAGAAACAGAACAAAACTCAGGTAGTGGAGGATTACGAATGTCTTTTATGTCGGTCCAATCTATTCTTAAATGCATTCACGTTTGCAGCCCCCACAACATCAGCTGGTAAGTTGTTCCAGGTGGAGAACACTCGATTAGATAAAAAGTGCTGACGAGGGGTTGTTTTGAAGTTCTCCTTACGCAACTTATGATCAAATTGAATTTTTTTCGTCCCACTAATTGTACATTCGAATTTCATAACATTGGTCAACTGAATTTCATTTATTGATGAAACCATATTCACGAGGGATGGGGTCTTCAATATGAGGAATTCGCATGAACGGGCTGAAGAGAATCTGTATGCGGTCAGGCATACGCAATCCCAATACAAATTTTCAAAAAACGTATAGTGTGGCGTTTATAAAAATCGATTGATTGGACCACACGTCCTACCAAGACGGCTTACGAGTGATCTTTACTTAGATTTCCTCCAAAATCCTCCTGTATTACTATATATCTCAATCAAATCCCAAAATTTCAATATACATCAGGGTGTTGAATCTCAGCTTGGAAGAATTCTCATATTTTTCAAATACGGACCTGGAATTTTTTGGGTATTCAAAAGTAAATCGATTGACCTGTCGAAGTAAATGATGATTCAATTCGACATATGCATTCCAAATAGGTATCAACCGACTATACGGGTTGGTTCAAAAGTTATGAGGAATTGAAATTTTTGGTGAATACATAAACCACCCTGTATCTCGGTTATGGAATTGATTAGACCTATCATATATCGGTTTTTTGGACTCGCCTAGGGTACCTCTAGCTCAGGTCACCATATGTTCATTTACCAATGAAACATCTGTATATTTAAGACTATACAGTCGATGCTGATGAAATCTAAAATATTTTCAAGGCATGAGCACCTCCGATTTTTCCGGAAATGACGTCAACTTCCGTTTTTCAAATTAGAACACCATTTTTTTATTGCAGAAATAGATTCCTTAGAAAATTTCAAGTTATTTTGATGTAACATTTTTCAGTTTTGGTTGGAAAATTCTCTCTGAGCGGGAAAATTCGAAAAAAAAATCGAAAATAGAGCTCCGCTGAAACAAGAATAAGTTCGAGGTTTTTGAATGCAAATTTTTAATTTTTGGGATTTTTCAAGATGTAAGATTGATGTATCCACATTAAAAATCGAAATCGCGATTCATGATACAGGGGGTGAAAAAATCGCTTTCAAAGTTAGGGATGACAAAATCGTGAAAAATCAATTTTTTCAAATTAGAACCCCATTTTTATGGCAGATATTGGATCTACGTTAAAAAATAATGTGAGTGTATCAGAGCTGTGCCAAAGCATTGTGCTTTGTGCTCGTGAAAGTACTCGGAGCCCTTTTGTGCTCCCGAGCACTGTGCTCCCAAGCACTTTTCAAAAGCAGTGCTTAGTGCTTAGTAATTGGAGTGCTTCGGCCAAAGGCTTAGTGCTTAGTAATCCCAAAAGTGCTCCCGAGCACTTTTGCGGATTACTAAGCACTAAGCCCTGAGCCAATTTTGTACGAATTCATTTTCACATTATTAAAATCTAAAATCAACATTTCCTTACATGACAGTAACATCCCAAAACTGTTTGGATTACAATTACAGAGAGATGATAATGAGGAAACTTGATCATTATGAAAGGAAAATTGAAGGGCCCATGTGTATTTTGTTAGATGGTAATTTGTGCGTTGACAACTGAATATAAATAGAAAAAGAAAAATCCACGATTCTGATTTTTTTACGTTTTCATCTGACCCAAGAGTCTTATATAGACAACATCAAAACGTTACACAGTTCATTGAGTTCTAATTTTGATACTTCTTCGTTATTCCTCACGCAACAATGTTTTGCAACTGGTTTGCTCCTGACAAATCAGTGCAAGAATTGACAGAGGAACATTTTCATTTTTAATTTGATTTTGTTACAAGGAGTGGGAGTTTTTAGAAAAAAAATAAACTTCAGTAAATTTATGAATATTATCAAACAGAGAGATCCAGGAGCGAACAGCATTTTTCTCTTTCATTACCAATAAGAACTTATTAGGTATATATTATATTGAACCGAATTCAAAATTTCCAATATCACATACCTATGCCAACTTTCTTTTCCGATTAAAATAACCTCACTTTCAATATTTCCTAAAAAAATTCTTAGGGCTTAGTGCTCGAAATGTCGAATTACTTTCACAAAGTGCTTAGTATTCGCGAGCCTTTTGTGAAAATAAGTGCTTTGTGCTCGAGACTCGGAAGCCTTTTTATTCAAGTGCTTAGTGCTTAGTGCTCGAAGCACTTTTCTTCAGTGCTCGTCACAGCTCTGGAGTGTATGCATCAAGGCAAGGGTGATGCATACACTGACATTATTTTTTAACGTAGATTCAATATCTGCCATAAAAAAATGGTCTCGTGAAGTTAGCCACACTTTTCCAGCCACGGTTTCTGACGTGAAGACTGTCGAATGTGGGATAGAGGAATATTGGCTCACAGTGTTGCCATATCTACTCGGTAACAGGAGATTTGAACTTTAACGGCTTCATGGCCAATTTTGCGAATAGATACGATGTATGATGAAATAATATGTTCTATATTCGAACCTTATTGTGCTGAACAAGAATTCGCAGAAATAGGGATGAATTAAGTTGGATTAAATTCAAAAATTCAGATATGATTCCACTGAAGAAATTAAGGACATAAATATAGTATAATGAAATCACGAGAACTTCTTTTTGGATGGCCGTCGAACTACCAGAAAAAAATAAAATCTGTCAGTGGTATAGAGAAAATCCAAGACGGAGTCGCGGTGCCGCGAAAAAAAAATGTATTTGAAATGATCATGAATCTAGTATACTAAAACCGCGAAAACTTTTTTTTGGATGGCCATCGAAGTGCCAGAAAAAAAATAAAATCTGTCACGGGTAGTGAGAAAATCCAAGATGGAGTCGCGGTGCCGTGAAAAAAAAAATGTATTCGAAAAGATCATGAATCCAGTATACTAAAACCGCAAAAACTTTTTTTTGGATGGCCGTCGAAGTGCAAAAAAAAAAATAAAATCTGTCACGGGTAGTGGGAAAATCCAAGATGGAGTCGCGGTGCCGCGAAAAAAAAAATGTATTTGAAAAGATCATGAATCTAGTATACTAAAACTGCGAAAACTTTTTTTTGGATGGCCGTCGAAGTGCCAGAAAAAAAATAAAATCTGTCACGGGTAGTGGAAAAATCCAAGATGGAGTCGCGGTGCCGCGAAAAAAAAAATGTATTTGAAAAGATCATGAATCTAGTATACTAAAACTGCAAAAATTGTTTTTTGGATGGCCGTCGAAGTGCCAGAAAAAAAAATAAAATCTCTAACTGGTAGTGGGAAAATCTAAGATGGAGTCGCGGTGCCGCGAAAAAAAAAATGTTTTTGAAAAGATCATGAATCTAGTATACTAAAACTGCGAAAACTTTTTTTTGGATGGCCGTCGAAGTGCCAGAAAAAAAATAAAATCTCTAACTGGTAGTGAGAAAATCCAAGATGGAGTCGCGGTGCCGCGAAAAAAAAAATGTTTTCGAAAAGATCATGAATCCAGTATACTAAAACCGCAAAAACTTTTTTTTGGATGGCCGTCGAAGTGCCAGAAAAAAATAAAATCTGTCACGGGTAGTGAGAAAATCCAAGATGGAGTCGCGGTGCCGCGAAAAAAAAAATGTATTTGAAAAGATCATGAATCTAGTATACTAAAACTGCTAAAATTGTTTTTTGGATGGCCGTCGGAGTGCCAGAAAAAAAATAGAATCTGTCACGGGTAGTGAGAAAATCCAAGATGGAGTCGCGGTGCCGCGAAAAAAAAAATGTATTCGAAAAGATCATGAATCTAGTATACTAAAACTGCAAAAATTGTTTTTTGGATGGCCGTCGAAGTGCCAGAAAAAAAATAAAATCTCTAACTGGTAGTGGGAAAATCCAAGATGGAGTCGCGGTGCCGCGAAAAAAAAAATGTTTTTGAAAAGATCATGAATCCAGTATACTAAAACCACAAAAACTTTTTTTTGGATGGCCGTCGAAGTGCCAGAAAAAAAATAAAATCGGTCACGGGTAGTAGAAAAATCCAAGATGGAGTCGCGGTGCCGCGAAAAAAAAAATGTATTGGAAAATATCATGAATCTAGTATACTAAAACTGCAAAAATTGTTTTTTGGATGGCCGTCGAAGTGCCAGAAAAAAAATAAAATCTCTAACTGGTAGTGGGAAAATCCAAGATGGAGTCGCGGTGCCGCGAAAAAAAAAAATGTTTTTGAAAAGATCATGAATCTAGTATACTAAAACTGCAAAAATTGTTTTTTGGATGGCCGTCGAAGTGCCAGAAAAAAAATAAAATCTCTAACTGGTAGTGGGAAAATCCAAGATGGAGTCGCGGTGCCGCGAAAAAAAAAATGTTTTTGAAAAGATCATGAATCCAGTATACTAAAACCGCAAAAACTTTTTTTTGGATGGCCGTCGGAGTGCCAGAAAAAAAATAGAATCTGTCACGGGTAGTGAGAAAATCCAAGATGGAGTCGCGGTGCCGCGAAAAAAAAATGTATTTGAAAAAATCATGAATCTAGTATACTAAAACTGCAAAAATTGTTTTTTGGATAGCCGTCGAAGTGCCAGAAAAAAAATAAAATCTCTAACTGGTAGTGAGAAAATCCAAGATGGAGTCGCGGTG
Source organism: Adalia bipunctata (assembly GCA_910592335.1). NCBI lineage: Eukaryota > Metazoa > Arthropoda > Insecta > Coleoptera > Coccinellidae > Adalia > Adalia bipunctata. The sequence continues at coordinate 38,303,760 of OU342948.1, forward strand.
CCGCGAAAAAACAAATGTTTTCGAAAAGATCATGAATCCAGTATACTAAAACCGCAAAAACTTTTTTTTGGATGGCCGTCGAAGTGCCAGAAAAAAAATAAAATCTGTCACGGGTAGTGAGAAAATTCAAGATGGAGTCGCGGTGCCGCGAAAAAAAAAATGTATTTGAAAAGATCATGAATCTAGTATACTAAAACTGCAAAAATTGTTTTTTGGATGGCCGTCGAAGTGCCAGAAAAAAAATAAAATCTCTAACTGGTAGTGAGAAAATCCAAGATGGAGTCGCGGTGCCGCGAAAAAAAAAATGTTTTCGGAAAGATCATGAATCCAGTATACTAAAACCGCAAAAACTTTTTTTTGGATGGCCGTCGGAGTACCAGAAAAAAAATAGAATCTGTCACGGGTAGTGTGAAAATCCAAGATGGAGTCGCAGTGCCGCGAAAAAAAAAATGTTTTTGAAAAGATCATGAATCTAGTATACTAAAACTGCGAAAACTTTTTTTTGGATGGCCGTCGAAGTGCCAGAAAAAAAATAAAATCTGTCACGGGTAGTGAGAAAATCCAAGATGGAGTCGCGGTGCCGCGAAAAAAAAAATGTATTTGAAAAGATCATGAATCTAGTATACTAAAACTGCAAAAATTGTTTTTTGGATGGCCGTCGAAGTGCCAGAAAAAAAATAAAATCTGTCACGGGTAGTAGAAAAATCCAAGATGGATTCGCGGTGCCGCGAAAAAAAAAATGTATTGGAAAATATCATGAATCTAGTATACTAAAACTGCAAAAATTGTTTTTTGGATGGCCGTCGAAGTGCCAGAAAAAAAATAAAATCTGTCACGGGTAGTGATGAAATCCAAGATGGAGTCGCGGTGCCGCGAAAAAAAAAATGTATTCGAAAAGATCATGAATCTAGTATACTAAAACTGCAAAAATTGTTTTTTGGATGGCCGTCGAAGTGCCAGAAAAAAAATAAAATCTCTAACTGGTAGTGGGATAATCCAAGATGGAGTCGCGGTGCCGCGAAAAAAAAAATGTTTTTGAAAAGATCATGAATTTAGTATACTAAAACTGCAAAAATTGTTTTTTGGATGGCCGTCGAAGTGCCAAAAAAAAAATAAAATCTGTCACGGGTAGTGGGAAAATCCAAGATGGAGTCGCGGTGCCGCGAAAAAAAAAATGTATTTGAAAAGATCATGAATCTAGTATACTAAAACTGCGAAAACTTTTTTTTGGATGGCCGTCGAAGTGCCAGAAAAAAAATAAAATCTTTCACGGGTAGTGGAAAAATCCAAGATGGAGTCGCGGTGCCGCGAAAAAAAAAATGTATTTGAAAAGATCATGAATCTAGTATACTAAAACTTCAAAAATTGTTTTTTGGATGGCCGTCGAAGTGCCAGAAAAAAAATAAAATCTCTAACTGGTAGTGGGAAAATCCAAGATGGAGTCGCGGTGCCGCGAAAAAAAAAATGTTTTTGAAAAGATCATGAATCTAGTATACTAAAACTGCAAAAATTGTTTTTTGGGTTTTAGTATACTGGATTCATGATCTTTTCGAAAACATTTTTTTTTTCGCGGCACCGCGACTCCATCTTGGATTTTCTCACTACCAGTTAGAGATTTTATTTTTTTTCTGGCACTTCGACGGCCATCCAAAAAACAATTTTTGAAGTTTTAGTATACTAGATTCATGATCTTTTCAAATACATTTTTTTTTTCGCGGCACCGCGACTCCATCTTGGATTTTTCCACTACCCGTGACAGATTTTATTTTTTTTCTGGCACTTCGACGGCCATCCAAAAAAAAGTTTTCGCAGTTTTAGTATACTAGATTCATGATCTTTTCGAATACATTTTTTTTTTCGCGGCACCGCGACTCCATCTTGGATTTTCTCACTACCCGTGACAGATTCTATTTTTTTTCTGGCACTCCGACGGCCATCCAAAAAACAATTTTAGCAGTTTTAGTATACTAGATTCATGATCTTTTCAAATACATTTTTTTTTTCGCGGCACCGCGACTCCATCTTGGATTTTCCCACTACCAGTTAGAGATTTTATTTTTTTTCTGGCACTTCGACGGCCATCCAAAAAACAATTTTTGCAGTTTTAGTATACTAGATTCATGATCTTTTCAAAAACATTTTTTTTTTCGCGGCACCGCGACTCCATCTTGGATTTTCCCACTACCAGTTAGAGATTTTATTTTTTTTCTGGCACTTCGACGGCCATCCAAAAAACAATTTTTGCAGTTTTAGTATACTAGATTCATGATATTTTCCAATACATTTTTTTTTTCGCGGCACCGCGACTCCATCTTGGATTTTTCTACTGTGACACATTTTATTTTTTTTCTGGCACTTCGACGGCCATCCAAAAAAAAGTTTTTGTGGTTTTAGTATACTGGATTCATGATCTTTTCAAAAACATTTTTTTTTTCGCGGCACCGCGACTCCATCTTGGATTTTCCCACTACCAGTTAGAGATTTTATTTTTTTTCTGGCACTTCGACGGCCATCCAAAAAACAATTTTTGCAGTTTTAGTATACTAGATTCATGATCTTTTCGAATACATTTTTTTTTTCGCGGCACCGCGACTCCATCTTGGATTTTCTCACTACCCGTGACAGATTCTATTTTTTTTCTGGCACTCCGACGGCCATCCAAAAAACAATTTTAGCAGTTTTAGTATACTAGATTCATGATCTTTTCAAATACATTTTTTTTTTCGCGGCACCGCGACTCCATCTTGGATTTTCTCACTACCCGTGACAGATTTTATTTTTTTTCTGGCACTTCGACGGCCATCCAAAAAAAAGTTTTTGCGGTTTTAGTATACTGGATTCATGATCTTTTCGAAAACATTTTTTTTTTCGCGGCACCGCGACTCCATCTTGGATTTTCTCACTACCAGTTAGAGATTTTATTTTTTTTCTGGCACTTCGACGGCCATCCAAAAAAAAGTTTTCGCAGTTTTAGTATACTAGATTCATGATCTTTTCAAAAACATTTTTTTTTTCGCGGCACCGCGACTCCATCTTGGATTTTCACACTACCCGTGACAGATTCTATTTTTTTTCTGGCACTCCGACGGCCATCCAAAAAAAAGTTTTTGCGGTTTTAGTATACTGGATTCATGATCTTTTCAAAAACATTTTTTTTTTCGCGGCACCGCGACTCCATCTTAGATTTTCCCACTACCAGTTAGAGATTTTATTTTTTTTCTGGCACTTCGACGGCCATCCAAAAAACAATTTTTGCAGTTTTAGTATACTAGATTCATGATCTTTTCAAATACATTTTTTTTTTCGCGGCACCGCGACTCCATCTTGGATTTTTCCACTACCCGTGACAGATTTTATTTTTTTTCTGGCACTTCGACGGCCATCCAAAAAAAAGTTTTCGCAGTTTTAGTATACTAGATTCATGATCTTTTCAAATACATTTTTTTTTTCGCGGCACCGCGACTCCATCTTGGATTTTCCCACTACCCGTGACAGATTTTATTTTTTTTTTGGCACTTCGACGGCCATCCAAAAAAAAGTTTTTGCGGTTTTAGTATACTGGATTCATGATCTTTTCAAAAACATTTTTTTTTTCGCGGCACCGCGACTCCATCTTGGATTTTCCCACTACCAGTTAGAGATTTTATTTTTTTTCTGGCACTTCGACGGCCATCCAAAAAACAATTTTTGCAGTTTTAGTATACTAGATTCATGATCTTTTCAAATACATTTTTTTTTTCGCGGCACCGCGACTCCATCTTGGATTTTTCCACTACCCGTGACAGATTTTATTTTTTTTTTGGCACTTCGACGGCCATCCAAAAAAAAGTTTTCGCGGTTTTAGTATACTAGATTCATGATCTTTTCAAATACATTTTTTTTTTCGCGGCACCGCGACTCCATCTTGGATTTTTCCACTACCCGTGACAGATTTTATTTTTTTTCTGGCACTTCGACGGCCATCCAAAAAACAATTTTTGCAGTTTTAGTATACTAGATTCATGATCTTTTCAAATACCTTTTTTTTTTCGCGGCACCGCGACTCCATCTTGGATTTTTCCACTACCCGTGACAGATTTTATTTTTTTTTTGGCACTTCGACGGCCATCCAAAAAAAAGTTTTTGCGGTTTTAGTATACTGGATTCATGATCTTTTCGAATACATTTTTTTTTTCACGGCACCGCGACTCCATCTTGGATTTTCTCACTACCCGTGACAGATTTTATTTTTTTTCTGGCACTTCGACGGCCATCCAAAAAAAAGTTTTCGCGGTTTTAGTATACTAGATTCATGATCTTTTCAAATACATTTTTTTTTTCGCGGCACCGCGACTCCATCTTGGATTTTCCCACTACCAGTTAGAGATTTTATTTTTTTTCTGGCACTTCGACGGCCATCCAAAAAACAATTTTTGCAGTTTTAGTATACTAGATTCATGATCTTCTCAAAAACATTTTTTTTTTCGCGGCACCGCGACTCCATCTTGGATTTTCCCACTACCAGTTAGAGATTTTATTTTTTTTCTGGCACTTCGACGGCCATCCAAAAAACAATTTTTGCAGTTTTAGTATACTAGATTCATGATATTTTCCAATACATTTTTTTTTTCGCGGCACCGCGACTCCATCTTGGATTTTTCTACTACCCGTGACCGATTTTATTTTTTTTCTGGCACTTCGACGGCCATCCAAAAAAAAGTTTTTGTGGTTTTAGTATACTGGATTCATGATCTTTTCAAAAACATTTTTTTTTTCGCGGCACCGCGACTCCATCTTGGATTTTCCCACTACCAGTTAGAGATTTTATTTTTTTTCTGGCACTTCGACGGCCATCCAAAAAACAATTTTTGCAGTTTTAGTATACTAGATTCATGATCTTTTCGAATACATTTTTTTTTTCGCGGCACCGCGACTCCATCTTGGATTTTCTCACTACCCGTGACAGATTCTATTTTTTTTCTGGCACTCCGACGGCCATCCAAAAAACAATTTTAGCAGTTTTAGTATACTAGATTCATGATCTTTTCAAATACATTTTTTTTTTCGCGGCACCGCGACTCCATCTTGGATTTTCCCACTACCAGTTAGAGATTTTATTTTTTTTCTGGCACTTCGACGGCCATCCAAAAAACAATTTTTGCAGTTTTAGTATACTAGATTCATGATCTTTTCAAAAACATTTTTTTTTTCGCGGCACCGCGACTCCATCTTGGATTTTCCCACTACCAGTTAGAGATTTTATTTTTTTTCTGGCACTTCGACGGCCATCCAAAAAACAATTTTTGCAGTTTTAGTATACTAGATTCATGATATTTTCCAATACATTTTTTTTTTCGCGGCACCGCGACTCCATCTTGGATTTTCCCACTACCAGTTAGAGATTTTATTTTTTTTCTGGCACTTCGACGGCCATCCAAAAAACAATTTTTGCAGTTTTAGTATACTAGATTCATGATCTTTTCAAAAACATTTTTTTTTTCGCGGCACCGCGACTCCATCTTGGATTTTCCCACTACCAGTTAGAGATTTTATTTTTTTTCTGGCACTTCGACGGCCATCCAAAAAACAATTTTTGCAGTTTTAGTATACTAGATTCATGATATTTTCCAATACATTTTTTTTTTCGCGGCACCGCGACTCCATCTTGGATTTTTCTACTACCCGTGACAGATTTTATTTTTTTTCTGGCACTTCGACGGCCATCCAAAAAAAAGTTTTTGTGGTTTTAGTATACTGGATTCATGATCTTTTCAAAAACATTTTTTTTTTCGCGGCACCGCGACTCCATCTTGGATTTTCCCACTACCAGTTAGAGATTTTATTTTTTTTCTGGCACTTCGACGGCCATCCAAAAAACAATTTTTGCAGTTTTAGTATACTAGATTCATGATCTTTTCGAATACATTTTTTTTTTCGCGGCACCGCGACTCCATCTTGGATTTTCTCACTACCCGTGACAGATTCTATTTTTTTTCTGGCACTCCGACGGCCATCCAAAAAACAATTTTAGCAGTTTTAGTATACTAGATTCATGATCTTTTCAAATACATTTTTTTTTTCGCGGCACCGCGACTCCATCTTGGATTTTCTCACTACCCGTGACAGATTTTATTTTTTTTCTGGCACTTCGACGGCCATCCAAAAAAAAGTTTTTGCGGTTTTAGTATACTGGATTCATGATCTTTTCGAAAACATTTTTTTTTTTCGCGGCACCGCGACTCCATCTTGGATTTTCTCACTACCAGTTAGAGATTTTATTTTTTTTCTGGCACTTCGACGGCCATCCAAAAAAAAGTTTTCGCAGTTTTAGTATACTAGATTCATGATCTTTTCAAAAACATTTTTTTTTTCGCGGCACCGCGACTCCATCTTGGATTTTCACACTACCCGTGACAGATTCTATTTTTTTTCTGGCACTCCGACGGCCATCCAAAAAAAAGTTTTTGCGGTTTTAGTATACTGGATTCATGATCTTTTCAAAAACATTTTTTTTTCGCGGCACCGCGACTCCATCTTAGATTTTCCCACTACCAGTTAGAGATTTTATTTTTTTTCTGGCACTTCGACGGCCATCCAAAAAACAATTTTTGCAGTTTTAGTATACTAGATTCATGATCTTTTCAAATACATTTTTTTTTTCGCGGCACCGCGACTCCATCTTGGATTTTTCCACTACCCGTGACAGATTTTATTTTTTTTCTGGCACTTCGACGGCCATCCAAAAAAAAGTTTTCGCAGTTTTAGTATACTAGATTCATGATCTTTTCAAATACATTTTTTTTTTCGCGGCACCGCGACTCCATCTTGGATTTTCCCACTACCCGTGACAGATTTTATTTTTTTTTTGGCACTTCGACGGCCATCCAAAAAAAAGTTTTTGCGGTTTTAGTATACTGGATTCATGATCTTTTCAAAAACATTTTTTTTTTCGCGGCACCGCGACTCCATCTTGGATTTTCCCACTACCAGTTAGAGATTTTATTTTTTTTCTGGCACTTCGACGGCCATCCAAAAAACAATTTTTGCAGTTTTAGTATACTAGATTCATGATCTTTTCAAATACATTTTTTTTTTCGCGGCACCGCGACTCCATCTTGGATTTTCTCACTACCAGTTAGAGATTTTATTTTTTTTCTGGCACTTCGACGGCCATCCAAAAAAAAGTTTTCGCAGTTTTAGTATACTAGATTCATGATCTTTTCAAAAACATTTTTTTTTTCGCGGCACCGCGACTCCATCTTGGATTTTCACACTACCCGTGACAGATTCTATTTTTTTTCTGGCACTCCGACGGCCATCCAAAAAAAAGTTTTTGCGGTTTTAGTATACTGGATTCATGATCTTTTCAAAAACATTTTTTTTTTCGCGGCACCGCGACTCCATCTTAGATTTTCCCACTACCAGTTAGAGATTTTATTTTTTTTCTGGCACTTCGACGGCCATCCAAAAAACAATTTTTGCAGTCTTAGTATACTAGATTCATGATCTTTTCAAATACATTTTTTTTTTCGCGGCACCGCGACTCCATCTTGGATTTTTCCACTACCCGTGACAGATTTTATTTTTTTTCTGGCACTTCGACGGCCATCCAAAAAACAATTTTTGCAGTTTTAGTATACTAGATTCATGATCTTTTCAAATACATTTTTTTTTTCGCGGCACCGCGACTCCATCTTGGATTTTTCCACTACCCGTGACAGATTTTATTTTTTTTTTGGCACTTCGACGGCCATCCAAAAAAAAGTTTTTGCGGTTTTAGTATACTGGATTCATGATCTTTTCGAATACATTTTTTTTTTCACGGCACCGCGACTCCATCTTGGATTTTCTCACTACCCGTGACAGATTTTATTTTTTTTCTGGCACTTCGACGGCCATCCAAAAAAAAGTTTTCGCGGTTTTAGTATACTAGATTCATGATCTTTTCAAATACATTTTTTTTTTCGCGGCACCGCGACTCCATCTTGGATTTTCCCACTACCAGTTAGAGATTTTATTTTTTTTCTGGCACTTCGACGGCCATCCAAAAAACAATTTTTGCAGTTTTAGTATACTAGATTCATGATCTTTTCAAAAACATTTTTTTTTTCGCGGCACCGCGACTCCATCTTGGATTTTCCCACTACCAGTTAGAGATTTTATTTTTTTTCTGGCACTTCGACGGCCATCCAAAAAACAATTTTTGCAGTTTTAGTATACTAGATTCATGATATTTTCCAATACATTTTTTTTTTCGCGGCACCGCGACTCCATCTTGGATTTTTCTACTACCCGTGACCGATTTTATTTTTTTTCTGGCACTTCGACGGCCATCCAAAAAAAAGTTTTTGTGGTTTTAGTATACTGGATTCATGATCTGTTCAAAAACATTTTTTTTTTCGCGGCACCGCGACTCCATCTTGGATTTTCCCACTACCAGTTAGAGATTTTATTTTTTTTCTGGCACTTCGACGGCCATCCAAAAAACAATTTTTGCAGTTTTAGTATACTAGATTCATGATCTTTTCGAATACATTTTTTTTTTCGCGGCACCGCGACTCCATCTTGGATTTTCTCACTACCCGTGACAGATTCTATTTTTTTTCTGGCACTCCGACGGCCATCCAAAAAACAATTTTAGCAGTTTTAGTATACTAGATTCATGATCTTTTCAAATACATTTTTTTTTTCGCGGCACCGCGACTCCATCTTGGATTTTCTCACTACCCGTGACAGATTTTATTTTTTTCTGGCACTTCGACGGCCATCCAAAAAAAAGTTTTTACGGTTTTAGTATACTGGATTCATGATCTTTTCGAAAACATTTTTTTTTTCGCGGCACCGCGACTCCATCTTGGATTTTCTCACTACCAGTTAGAGATTTTATTTTTTTTCTGGCACTTCGACGGCCATCCAAAAAAAAGTTTTCGCAGTTTTAGTATACTAGATTCATGATCTTTTCAAAAACATTTTTTTTTTCGCGGCACCGCGACTCCATCTTGGATTTTCACACTACCCGTGACAGATTCTATTTTTTTTCTGGCACTCCGACGGCCATCCAAAAAAAAGTTTTTGCGGTTTTAGTATACTGGATTCATGATCTTTTCAAAAACATTTTTTTTTTCGCGGCACCGCGACTCCATCTTAGATTTTCCCACTACCAGTTAGAGATTTTATTTTTTTTTCGGGCACTTCGACGGCCATCCAAAAAACAATTTTTGCAGTTTTAGTATACTAGATTCATGATCTTTTCAAATACATTTTTTTTTTCGCGGCACCGCGACTCCATCTTGGATTTTTCCACTACCCGTGACAGATTTTATTTTTTTTCTGGCACTTCGACGGCCATCCAAAAAAAAGTTTTCGCAGTTTTAGTATACTAGATTCATGATCTTTTCAAATACATTTTTTTTTTCGCGGCACCGCGACTCCATCTTGGATTTTCCCACTACCCGTGACAGATTTTATTTTTTTTTTGGCACTTCGACGGCCATCCAAAAAAAAGTTTTTGCGGTTTTAGTATACTGGATTCATGATCTTTTCGAATACATTTTTTTTTTCACGGCACCGCGACTCCATCTTGGATTTTCTCACTACCCGTGACAGATTTTATTTTTTTTCTGGCACTTCGATGGCCATCCAAAAAAAAGTTTTCGCGGTTTTAGTATACTAGATTCATGATCATTTCAAATACATTTTTTTTTCGCGGCACCGCGACTCCGTCTTGGATTTTCTCTATACCACTGACAGATTTTATTTTTTTCTGGTAGTTCGACGGCCATCCAAAAAGAAGTTCTCGTGATTTCATTATACTATATTTATGTCCTTAATTTCTTCAGTGGAATCATATCTGAATTTTTGAATTTAATCCAACTTAATTCATCCCTATTTCTGCGAATTCTTGTTCAGCACAATAAGGTTCGAATATAGAACATATTATTTCATCATACATCGTATCTATTCGCAAAATTGGCCATGAAGCCGTTAAAGTTCAAATCTCCTGTTACCGAGTAGATATGGCAACACTGTGAGCCAATATTCCTCTATCCCACATTCGACAGTCTTCACGTCAGAAACCGTGGCTGGAAAAGTGTGGCTAACTTCACGAGACCTAAAAAAATGGGGTTCTAATTTGAAAAAATTGATTTTTCACGATTTTGTCATCCCTAACTTTGAAAGCGATTTTTTCACTCCCTGTATCATGAATCGCGATTTCGATTTTTGAAGTGGATACATCAATCTTACATCTTGAAAAATCACAAAAATGAAAATTTTCCATCCAAAAACCTCGAAGTTATTCTTGTTTCAGCGGAGCTCTATTTTCGATTTTTTTTTCGAATTTTCCCGCTCAGAGAGAATTTTCCAACCAAAACTGAAAAATGTTAAATCAAAATAACTTGAAATTTTCTAAGGAATCTATTTCTGCAATAAAAAAATGGTATTCTAATTTGAAAAACGGAAGTTGACGTCATTTCCGGAAAAACCGGAGGTGCTCATGCCTTGAAAATATTTTAGATTTCACCAGCATCGTGAAATACTTTTAAGTGCTGAATTTCATGAAAATACGTTCAGTAGTTTCCCGTATAAATATGGGTGAGGTTCCTCGTGAAAAACCCTGTATATTCCTACCTTTATAACTTTATATCAATCAGTTCAGAATTTAATCAAATCAAATCAAATTTATTCACAAAAAGTTACATAAACAAGGTAACAATTAATAGTCATAAAGAATTAATCCATGAAAAAAATAAAAACAAATTGGCAAAAAGGAAACTCCCTTGACCTCTACTGGGACCCACTCGAGAAAAATTCATCCACTGAATAGAAGCACCGATGAAGCCACTTCCTGTCGAAACAATCGTTGTTTCACGGTTTTTAAATTTTTAAGGAGTTTCTTATTGTTATTATTCAATCTAGAAACAATAAATGAAATTTTCAGAAGTCCTAGTGTCGTTTCTTCATTTTTTAAAGCTTGATATATTTTCTCTCATTGTACACTTAGATGATATTGAAGCAGAGTAATCGTAGGAAACAAGTTCGCAAGCAAACACCATCATGCCGAAAATTGTACAAAGCCATCTTGTTTGAGGAAGAAACCCAAGAATTCCTTTCAACTCCGCCCAGCCAACTTCGAGGTTGTCGTACATCGACTTATTACAGGTGATCTTTTACGCCACCGAATTCTCCAAATTCTAACTCAATCCCAGTCTCTCGTGGGGTTAACAGACGGTGGTCTTGAGGTTTTCTTGATTGAATAACTCGCAAGCCTCGTAGGCTTAATTTATCGCAGGATCTAACCGTAATTAGAATTTTTATTCTTAGACGGTCTGTGCTCATGCCGTTGGATGATTCGCGGTGATTCTTCCGCAAAAATCCTTCTTTGATAGAATTTAGGAGACGAAGCGCATATTCTTCCATGAGAGTTATTGCGGCGAGAAAAAATTCAAAATTTGGGAATTATTCACCTGGACCATCAACAAAACTCCTGATTCTGAGCGAGCTTATAGACGTGATTGTTCAGGAATGTTGTAGATATCACAGAATGTTACAAAAAAATTAATTGGCTTTCTCGATTTAATTTGGACTCCTCATGAGTTGATCCGAAACGCAAATTCAGGAATTTGAATATCGCAAAGGAATGCAGAAAGTTATTGAACCTCGATCAGGAAAGCCTATTTATAATGACTATTTCCCTCGTCTTGATTTCCACCAATCAGAAACGGCCAATTTTGAATTGATGTCAACGAAAATTAATAATACATGGATAATGCATCCAGAATAATCTGTTACTCATGAAATAATCATGTCAAATACCATTCGGGCATCTAATTTTTCCTATGAAAAAATCTAAAAAACACAATGCAGAGTAATATTTCTTTAACAAAAACCATTTGTGCAGGTGCAAAAATCCTCGTCTTCGACTGTGTTTTTTCGATTTTTTTCGGAAAAATTGGATGCCCTTATGATAACTTACGACTATTTCCCTCGTTTTAAATTCCACCAATCAGAAACGCGCAATTTTGAATCACAAATGGTTTCTTGATGGAAAAACTTTATGGCAGCAGCTGTCAGCAGTTTTTTCGGGTTTACCCGCGGCGAAACTTGACAGTTCTTGTCAACGAAAATTAATAATACATACATAATGCATCCAGAATAATCTGTTACTCATGCAAGAGTCTTGTCAAATACCATTCGGGCGTTCAATTTTTCCTGTGAAAAAAATTGAAGAAACACAATGCAAAGTAATATTTTTTCAACAAAAAGCATTCGTGCAGGTGCAAAAATCCTCGTCTTCGACTCGGATTTTTGTTGCTTTTCGTTAAAATATTACTCAGCAACGTGTTTATTCGATTTTTTCGGAAAAATTGGATGCCCTCATGATATTACTTACGAATATTTAAATAAATTTCCTTCAAAAAATTATTTCAATTCGTTCTAGTGATTGTAGTGAAAATTTCATACAGATCATGGTAGATCACATTAACAAGTTCATTCTTTGAATGAGCTAGAAATTGAAGATTCAGATGATTCACTCTGTATGAAACTCTTTCATCACCGGATAATGAAACTATAACGCTAAATATCATATCCTAAGGATAAAACGATCCGACTGGGAGACATGACAATACCTTTAGGCGAGACAACAATTGGAAAGCTGGTCTGAGATCAAAAGTATTGAGTTACTACTGACTTTACATGTTGACATGTATAAAATCGTCGCCAATGCTGTTGTAATTTGAAAAGGACCCCGCACTTTTTCTATGGGAAATGGCGTTCCGTCAAACTTTCTTAAATTTTGTTATAATATAGTACTCGACATTATGATCAAAAGTGTCCATGGCCCCAACTCAAGCCTATGACTAGTTTTTGAGATACAGGGCGTTGAAGTTGAGAATTACCCACTTTTACTACGCCCGTATCTCGGAACAGAATCGAATGAACTTCAATTTTTCTCAAGAAACATTTCATTACATCTCCAAGGAGCAAGCATATAGAGGAATATGACCGAAAATCGTTACGAGTACAGGGTTATCCATAATTGAATGCATGCCCGATATGGAAAGTATAAAATATGTTAGTTTCAGAGCGAAAACGTTCGCAAAATGAACTATTACACTAGATATGTTATTGTTACATCGAAAAAGTCTGAAATACCGAGAATTTATACTGAGTGATCCATTATTATAGAAACTATTCTCAAGGAAGGTTAAATGGAAACCCTGTATTTATGGGTTGATTCAAGAAGTTTGTTTATTTTTTTTAGAAAATATCATCATGGACTTCAAAGAATACAGGGTGATTCAGTCATGAAATGAACTTTGAACCCCACGAAAATACCCAAAAACCACGTGTTTTTTTCATCACCCTCTATCTCAAGATTAAATCCGATGAGGTGGGAGTTTCCTCTCACCATTGTACTTGATATAAAAACATCAATACGGCTGATTCACTTCCTATGACCAGATTTTTAGCTGGAATAAGAATAGAATAACATAAATAAATAATTTTCATATTACATAAAAAAAAATCTGGTCATAGGAAGTGGATAAAAACTCTCAGCCGTATTGATGTTTTTATATCAAGTACAATGGTGAAAGGAAAACTCCCACCTCATCGGATTTAATCTTTAGATAGAGGGTGATGAAAAAACAGGTGGTTTTTGGGTATTTTCATGAAGTTCAAAGTTCATTTCATGACTGAATCACCCTGTATTCTTTGAAGTGCATGATGATATGTTCTAAAAAAATTAAACAAACACCTTGAATCAACCCATAAATACAGGGTGTCCATTTAACCTTCCTTGAGAATAGTTTCTATAATAATGGATCACCTAGTATAAATTCTCGGTTTTTCAGACTTTTTCGATGTAACAATTACATATCCAGTGTAATGGTTCATTTTGCGAACGTTTTCGCTCTGAAACTAACATATTTTATACTTTCAATTCATTGTTCTCGTCAAATTGGCTTGGACAAAAGCAGTGAAATTTATCAAATAGACAGAGCAGAACTGTATGGAAAAATTAAGGAAAATAGATAGTTCTATTTTTTTTCTCGGGTTGAGTTGAGCAGATTATGCATGTGGATAACAGGACTGCGCCTTTTTTTGCAAGGTATTGAATGTAGAAATTTCATTCATTATAATTGGTTTTTGGATTGATATACACTCTCCAAAGAGATATATAATTCATTAGTCATTACTTCCACCCAATATTCAATCCATCAGTTCAATCGTCTTTCTTCATTTATCAATTTCCATTGAAACCTTGAACTGTGACGTTTACAGGGCTAATTTCAATCTGACTACTGCGTTGCCTAGAACACAGAACATCAGAACTTGAAACCAAAGGCTTTTGTAGTGAATATTCTGCATCCAGAGATAGATATCTCGTTATCCATAGCCCTTCTCTATTAGCAGTGATTGGCTAGTTGCGACCAACCAGGAGGAACGACCCTCACCTTTGTGTTCTTAGCGCAAATGTGCATCTGATGGCAATCGAATTCGCATTGATGCCGTTGATGCAGATGCGACACATGCTTCGTAATCGATAATGGGATATATTCTGAAAATTGTTTGGGTTGCAGAAAGTGAGCTGAATAGTTCTAATCCTTACATTTAAAATTGAAGTTCTCATTTTGCTTTCTTTTTGCATAGTTCATTTTAACCGATGTTAACAGCAGTTCTGCGACATAATGATAAATTGAATGTGCGGCTGAGTTTATCATGGGATTACTGGTAAAAACCACATTTGGCCATCCTAATTTGAAGGAAATCCTATTACATAGAGTGTTTACTGTTGTGATCTATTCAAAAATATCATTATGCCTGTAATTTTTTCCGGGAAAAACGGTAAATAGCTATGAATATTCAAATAAAGAGGAATAGGAAGAGAATAGTGGACGCGTTACTCAATTTATCTGACTTCTTCGGATTTTTCAATGTTCACCAAAATAGGACGCACATGAAAGAACTTGAATTCAATTAACAATAATTCCGGCATAGCTGGCTGGACCTCCATCTTACTTGAAAGATGTGCCATCTATTCGAGCCAGTGGCCAATTATTTTCTAAACTCCCACTGTAATTTAATTACAGTGGTATTCAGCAGAATTTGAGAATATTCGAGGTAAGATTCCCCCAATAATTTGATTTAAAATTTTTTCTCGAAATCAAAGCAAGAAACCTTGAATTCCAACCCCTCCCCAATGTTCTATAACTGCATCTTGTAATCAATGAAGTTTTTTATTTTTTATAATAACCTCTTATGTCTCTGTGGTTCTAATCGTTCTGATCTTAACTTCAACTTTTTTAAATCTGATGAGTAATTTTTTCAAGAGCTATAGAAAACATAAAATTCATAAAAAGGCATAAAATCATTATTTCGAGCGATAGTATGGTCCATGTAATTTAATGTTTGAAGATTTCATATACCTATGCTCAGCCCAATTTTGGCATACCTACTATTTTTAACATTTCCGCCGGTATCTAACGAATAAATGCTTCAATTTTGTCTTCTTATACTTCAATCGAAGCAGGCTGGTCAGTATGGAAATGAGCCCCATAAAAAGTAGTCTAAAGTGAAACAAACTGTTCGCCGAACTTGCCTCTTAATTTGTTCATTGTAGCGCCTGCTTTGTGGCATGTGGTACCGTTCTGTTGAAATCACATGTCATGCAAGTCAAGCTCTTTCATTTTGGTAAAAAAAAAGTCGTAAATCATCTCACGGTAGGCGCCAAATCGATAATTCATGGTCATCACTATAACTTTTCGATACAGCTGCGATATTTTCTTCAGTTCGCACTAAACTTACGTAAGCGAGTGGGTAGTTTAATGTCCAACAATGTAAAATTGGTGCAAAATCAATTCACAATAGCCCAAATTTCATACGAATCTAATTAGACATCAAATGTCAAAAATAAATAGGCATACACTCTAAAAACATTACCCTCCTTCAGGCGCAGTCAGGAGAAATGTTACTATTCCAAGCCTGCTTACATGATGTCTTAGCGATCTTCCATAGAGAATTTTTAGTGCAATATACAGGGTGTCTCATGAGTATGAGGTGGTGGTATGTGGACAAGTAGCAAGAGCATGAGGATTTCAGTTGCGATAACATCATGCAATGCGAATTAACGAGCGTTCATGTCATGATTATGATGATAACTGTACGTGGTTTCAACAAGATGGTGTCATGACGCATAGTAGGTTAATGTCGAATAACTAAATTACATAACTGTTTCTTGGTACGGATATTTCCATGCAGATATTCCGTTTCCTCCACAATCCTCAGACCTGCCCATCTTGGTTTTTTCTAATAAGGAGTAATCCGGTACCATACACTATTCAGTTCCCATTACCAATACTGTTATATAGGTATGTTGATTTTATTGAGAAGATGGTAATGGTAATTACTTTAATTCTGATTATGTTATTTTCAGAACTTTCATAAATTCCCGCCGCCCCCTAGAAATTAATCCTGCATCTGCTCCTGTGTGGACAAATCTGCGAGCTTCGGTTGGATAAGTTTGCGTGCTTTTTGCGCGCCTTCTAACTTCATTCATTTATCCATGTTCCGCGTACGGAATAAGGAAAGCCGAGTCATATAGCGGACTAAGAATTTTTCCACCATTCCGCAATACTCCCCCCAGTATTCCATTTGGCGGGATTATAACGGATCCAGTTCTCTCTGAGCATAATTCAGGAAACGGAATGGAAACTGGAGTTTTAAAAACTCTGTTGCTTTCTGGAACACCGACCACAAACTAAAACCTGCGCATGTGTCTGAAAGATCGATTGCTAAACCATTTGTTCTAGTCATTCTCGTATTAGCATGTTAACCGTAACATATGACATCTGACTATTTCGGCCTTTTCCTTTCTCCCGATGGACGTGGAAGCCGAAGGAATTTGTAAATTGTTTGGTTTCGTTTTCCATCGACGGGGTCATTCGAAACGTTCTGTCCGAATTTCATGCAGGAATGTTCCATCTATTCATTTTGTACAGAGTTTCAGTAGAGGTTATTGTGGGTTTTGTTTTCTTTTCGAGAAATATTAATCATCATTTGAGAGCTGTATCTTGGGAAGGGGATTGAAGGTTATCCGTGTGTCTTTTGATCTTCGGCGCTTGGAGAGCGCGAAGCGGTTAAATGGTTAATTCCAGCCAATTTTTCTCCTGCAAATGGGCAATGGCGAAGACCCTGAAGAAGGGGATGATAAATGATTCACTCCCCAGGATGCACAAGTAACCCTGAGCGAGTTTAATAAAAATTGAGGCAAATCGTCGGTGCTAGAGTCAATATCGATTAAAATATTTTTTTTAAATGATGGAGGCTATGAACTGACGAGATTATGATCATCGGATTGAGATTTGACAAACCATGCTACGAAACAACGGGAAGTCCAACAATTCTCAAAAAAAAATTATGTGGCAGTGAATCGACATTTGGAAATGTTGGTTACATGAATCTAAACAATTTACACGAGTCGTACGTAAAAATCCGAATATAAATCAGACAAAATAGATCTTAAAATCATTTTAAGGTGAACATGTGGAATGGAATTTTGAACGGAAGAGACCTCTTGAATTTCATTTTGATTTTTCATGAAATCATTTATACCGAATAAATATACCTGCAGACTTCAGAATCTTCAGAGAAATGTGGTTTCAGCAAGACGACTGCCCACTCAATTAGAGAATATCTATTAGGGTCATAATTCGAAGAAAATACAGGCAACGGGAAAAAGTCGATAACGGAAAAATCACATATCACAGTTTTTTTTTATTTTATCGGTGCTCTTCGGCGGAAATTTTATGCTATCCTGTTTAGTGTTGTTCGCGATGTCACCGTGTTTTGCATTTGTTTATTCTGGAACAATCATTCAATTGATGTAGGTAATTGCAAGAGTATTAATCGGAAAATGGGTCACTCATTAACATAATGCATTATAATTAAAATGAGCCTTCGTTATTTTATAGAGCCGGAAAATCAACAAGTAGGCTGAATATTAATGATAGATGCTAACAACGTAGCACGATCCCAACCTCGAGTTATATTTTTCAGCTTTGACGACATGACCTGTAAGAAAAACTCCATTGTCGTTTTTGCCACATTTTTCTCCGCCGTTAATGGATGGCATCAGGAAAATTCTTTTTAAAAGTAATTAATGATATAACGTTGCTATCAGAATGTCGTTCTCATGAAGGAAAAGTGATCGTAGACGAACATTCGCCTATATTCTAAATACGTCATTGTCTTTTGAATGTTCCTAATGAGAATAAAATAAAATTTAATGGATATCATTATGCTTAATCTTTTGAACCCAATGCTCGTCGCTGAATTACATTAGGAGCTACAATTTCATGTCGTTTGAGGCAACTTCAACTAGAGGGTCATTTTTCTCCAAACAAACCCATAATTATTCAAAGAACTACTCCATGAAATCAATTATCAGTTACCGAGAACATCTATAATATTTTCATGTTTTTGCTCCTTCCGCTAATACCAGACGTAGGTGTCAATTTTTCAAAACGGCAATTTTTGGATTTTCCATCAAATTCTGAGGTGATTAAAATGACATCACTTCACTGATATTTCGGAGCATTCCAGATTATTTGAGCTTTTATAAAGGGAGTTTCAAAATTTGAATTGCGCGCCATGTTTGACTAACGTAATGTCACATGATTATGTCGAGACGGATCGAAAGTTGTCAGATGGGAGTGAGGGAACATCCCGGGGAACATGGAACATTACAGAGTAGAAAAACCCGTCCTGATTGTCACAAAAAGCAATAACGGCCAATGGCAAATGTCATCGTGCGATGATAAAACAGTTTTTTGTGCCTCATTTCAAAGCTTTTGATCTTGACAACATGTGGTTTCAATAGGACGGTGCCACATATGTCATACCGTCCGTGAAACATTGACGATCTTGCACGAGTTGGCGATCAGAATTGGCCTCTACGCTCTTGCGATTGAACTCATTTAGACTTCTGGCTGTGGGGTTATTTGAAGAAACCCGTTTATGCCAATAAGCCTGCAACCGTCGAAGCATTGAACGCTATATCGATGAAATACCACTACATGTATTCAATAACGTTATTGAAAATTTCGTCAAAAGGGTACGCATATGCAAGCAAAGCCGTGGCGGCCATTTACAGGATATTTTGTTTTTACATAATTCCCAAATGTAAATTTTCTGAATCAATGAGTAATTCAATACTTTGCTAGGAAACACCATGTTCTATATTGAACATTGAAATGTTGCGCTTTCATCGCAACACCCTTCAGTTCATTTCATAGAGACCTGAAAGTTCAAATTTCCATTTGCCTTCCTTAATTCGAAAAGCATCAACGAAAAAAATTTCCTACAAAAGCCCATAATATGTTGAAAATCAAGCTTTTCTGGATACAGGTTTATATGAATTTTCACTCCTATTTTGACGCAGAATGACGTTTTATAATCTTGTCAAAATATTTTGACTTAATTTTCGAACACCTGTATAACTATCAGGCAATCAAAAAAGTGTATAGCAACTGGATAGTGAAATCAGACAAGCAGGAAAATATCCAGATGTTCATTCAACAAAATAGAGCCTTATTTGCTACCATAGAAATGGAATTCAATCGAAATGGTTGAAGGCAATCAATCATTCACTATGATATTTTTAATTGAGGCAAATGATCTGTTAAACCTCCTATTGAAAATTTCACCAGAGAAATAGTCGGGGTACACACAATTCAGAATACATTTCCAGATATGATTCACATCTTGCACCCTCGATGAAATTTCCTTTCTTATTCATTTCTACCCCCAAAAATATACTCCGAGTCGTACGAAAACACTTCACTCAATTTGAAACGTCCAATTCCAGAACAGCACTTAAATATAGTTAACTGGAGGCATCCGAGAATTCCTAATTTACAGGTGGCATTTTCTTAGCGCGACCGGATCCACCAAATCCCAGTGGATCCCTTCATCCGGACACAATCCATTTTTTACTGTCCTTTGAGTAACATGAAGTAACTGTTGGACAAAATAGAGAATGATGAATCACCCCTTCAATTTGGTGAGGGTATCCGTATGTCGGCGTTACGGTGAATAAAATTATTGATTGAAATCTTATACTTGCGGTATTGATTTTCGCTTAGAAGCATGGAATTTAAGATACGGGAGTATCTTTATCACCAGAATGAATTGCGAGATGCAGCGATCGATGAAATCCACATATGGAGGAATCTATGCCAAATATATTGAATCTGAGATTATTCCTAAAATAAGTTCCAGAAATTATTTTCTGCGGAAGATGTGCCATTTTTAGCCCTATGAAAGTGACGAATTCAGGTCGACTGCAATAATCCAGAATCCTCTAACCTGACTTTAGCAAGTCATTGGGTAAATTGGGTTGCAGTAACATGCCATTGCTACACTACTGACTACTGGTAAGGAAATAAAATAAGAACTTTAGTTATAGTATGTCACTGCTCATTGTTTAACGGGAATTATTTTATAACCACGTATTTCAAAACCAGAATCTGTGAGATATGCCTTTTAATAGTTTTAATAGTTTGAGAACTCAGCTCATATCTGGGTCTGGTACCTCAGAACATATTATGTATTCCCAATTCGTAGATGACGCTTACTAGTTTCACATCATGTTAGATAATTATGATATACAGAGTGACCCGTTTCAGAAGGTCCACTGGAATAAATTTCTGGGAAGGGCCTGGATCAGAAAATGTTTCAAATGGAAGTCGATTTGATCTTGGAGTTTGATTTCAAGGTCATTTCAATGTCAAGGAGACTTTTTCGATATCGAATTACGTGAGGAGCTGAATCATTCTGTCTCTTTTGTTTCTATTAAAAAAAAATTCTCTGGACATATGAAGTGTTCATGCTTAAGTTAGAGTCATAGTAAAGTACTTCGAAGTTATTCCTCATAGAATTATTTGGTTTCGTATTTTGCATGAACATATTCGAAAAAAAAACTGGTTTGTGTTTTAAATTTTTTTCCAACCACACAAATGAGTTAGCACCGCGATAACGATATCTCATCGCATGCTGAATTTTGAAATCATTGTTACCACTGCAAACAGATATACATGGATCATAATAATTGTGAATTCCAGATTGTGCGTAATTTGAGACAATTTTTTCAGAGATATATTTTTCTATTTAACCAATAAGGGCAGAAAGGAAAAGTCTCCTAGTGGGAAAAAGGACAATCCAAAAAAAAAAAAAACTCTTAAATTATATTTGGCGACGTTTCGCAGATTTTCATCTGCTTCATTAGGCTGAAAACCAAAAATGGAACACATATAAAAAGCACAATGGTACAAAAATTACCTCTATAAACTAGAGTTCTATAAAATCTAAAAAAGTGGACCGAAAGGCATCACCAGTCATCAATCCTAAAATACCGCTCACAACGTAATTTAAAATCGAAAAAACATCTGACAGAAATTCGAAACTAAGAATAAACAGAAGGTAACAAAATAACCTCAAACAAAGGTACAGTCACAAAATATCAACCACGCATCACAGAACAACAATTATTTCCCCTCTTCTATGTTGTTCTGTGATGCGTGGTTGCCCTAAAGTGGATATTAACTCAGAAAATATCCATTTTAGGGCAAGGGTGTGATGCATACACTCACATTATTTTTTAACGTAGATTCAATATCTGCCATAAAAAAATGGGGTTCTAATTTGAAAAAATTGATTTTTCTCGATTTTGTCATCCCTAACTTTGAAAGCGATTTTTTCACCCCCTGTATCATGAATCGCGATTTCGATTTTTAAAGTGGATACACATCAATCTTACATCTTGAAAAATCCCAAAAATGCAAATTTTCCATCCAAAAACCTCGAAGTTATTCTTGTTTCAGCGGAGCTCTATTTTCGATTTTTTTTTCGAATTTTCTCGCTCAGAGAGAATTTTCTAACCAAAACTGAAAAATGTTACATCAAAATAACTTGAAATTTTCTAAGGAATCTATTTCTGCAATAAAAAAATGGTGTTCTAATTTGAAAAACAGAAGTTGACGTCATTTCCGGAAAAACCGGAGGTGCTCATGCCTTGAAAATATTTTAGATTTCATCAGCATCGTGAAATACTTATAAGTGCTGAATTTCATGAAAATACGTTCAGTAGTTTCCCGTATAAATATGGGTTAGGTTCCTCGTGAAAGACCCTGTATGGCTCCATATACCAACAACACGACTTTTCAGCATAATGATGTGATGTTCCATTCCTTGATAAAGTGACAAAATTTCGACCAAACAGAGATGTACCTACTAAGCACGTCTGGCAAAAAACATCTTGATATTGCAATATCAATGCATTGGAAATGTCTACGTGAGAAAATGAAATCCAAAAATTTACACTAGGTTTCTATGCATATCCATCAGAACATCAAGAAATTATTACAGCGTTTGTCTATTCGAATAAACCCACCCAAAAGTATATCAGCAGACTTAATAGAATAAATCTCCATCGGTAATTGTATCGTATTTCTGAAAAGTAGGAAATGGCTTCAACCAATCGCAGTATGAATTAAACTTCGGATAGGATAGTTTGATGAGGGTTCCATTAGAATTGCAGAAATCTACGACATTTCAGTTGTTCAAAACAGCTACTGAATGTAAATGAACTTCTCAGAGAAATTGAACTGGTTGAGACCGATTTCGAAATCGATCGCTAAGTTGTCCCATACATTGAAAGTCCATTTGCTCTTCATCGTTTATTGTAGTTGACAATTTTCATCCATCAATTAGGCGAGTCCTAATATCTAGGCGTTTCTGTGTTTCGAGTCGATACTGATAACAAATCGCATGCGAGTCCAATGAACTTGCACTTTATCCATCAAAAAAGGAAACAGCATTGAACTAAATATCCTTATTCATAGATGAATTTCACGGGTTAGGGCCACGAATAGGCAGTTTTACTTGAGTTTTTATCATAGCAAAATGAGTACACTCAGGATATCCAATTATTTGATGTTCAATAAATCTAGTTCTATGAAATATGTCTTAATCAATCGAACACTTCTTCTCTGTAACCAGGACAAAATAAAAATGGTGTTATGGTTTTACATCAACCCTGGCGACGCGACGTTTCGCAGTAGTTTCGAAGAAAAGACGATTGTTTAACGGAGGAGGCAATGTCCAGTATTCACATATGTCTTAATATTCATTCCGATGATACACAGACCACTTTTTGCCCATTTATTTGGAACATATCTAATAAAACCAATTTGGCTCATACGCCTGCTATTCGAGGTCACAAAGTGAAGCCAAATCTTGACAAGGATTGAGTTCTACGCATGCGTCAACTGGAAAATGAAAATATGCCACTGAAAAGGCCCAAGGTGACTGCCCTGTGGAAAACCCGATTGAACAACGTAAGATGTGGAAAAAGAATTTCAAACCTTGACTTTCTGATGGAAACGGGCATGCAAGTATGACATGAACCACTCAAGCAAATGGCCAAACGCTACCAGCTTCCTCCGCAAAATAACATGATTCACCTTGTCGCATGCCTTGGAGAAGTCTGTGTATATGACGTCAACCCGCCTTCCTCTTTTTCCAAGGAATATACATATAGCATAATGGAAAAATACAATGAAATTTGATTCAACTTCCCTACCAACAACAGAACCATGATGCAGCTCTTACAGCCTCAAAGACTAAGGACTCAAAGATTTTTGGTATTGCACCAATAATACTGATTAAAGGTCTGTAGTTGCAAACGTTCGATCTACTACCAGACTGGTACAATGGTTTTACTATAATGCATTTCCAATTTGTAGGGAAAATGCCCAAACTCAACGATCTATTGAACAGCAACTGAAGTAGAAAAGCAAGGGACGAAGAACAGTTTTTAAGAAAAAAGGTGGAACTATTGGGTTCTCCTATGTTCGGGATCGATTTGGTATACACTAAGCTGACTTTCGAGTCGACGAAAAAATACGTTACCTACCTACTTTTCCAGAAATTCCGTTACCATCGTATATTGAATGAACGAGGGAGTGCACAATGATTTTTTCAATGGGTAAACGCGTACAAATTCGAACTCGCACATCCCCGAATTTTCCATTAACACATCCATGGCAAGAACACCGAAATTTTTATCCCACTATCATCGAGGTGGAGGGAACAAAAACGGACGAATGAATCTACTTCGCTTCGCTGCGAAAAACCATGTAAATTCCATGAGGGTTGTATGATGTACGCTAGCCCACATTCAATTCGAAAACTAAAGAATTATTCAAATGAAAGGGAATGTTGAATTCCCGACAGCCTGATGGACATATACGTGTGGCCCGCACAAATAAATCTGCATATCCTGAGTGACTCGAAAAGCTATTTCTTTTATGTTCCGCCTGGAAATCCGCAAACAGAGGTAAAACACAAAGGGCGCGGGGATTTTTCATCGTGAGGCATTTGGATTCCTTATGAACTTTATTGTTGAATTGAGGCTGCATTATTGGGGATCTGCGCTGGGTATTTACGAGTGTGTTCGGTTGCTTCGGGGTGTTTCGAACGAGGAATGAGCATATCCCTCCGTGTATTCCGTGGAAAATATGGTCAGTATTACGACAGAGTCAATACTGTGGATTTCCGGGTTTCGACGTTTTTCAGTGATCGCGAAAATCTATTTGGATTTTTACGGCATGTACGTGTTTGTTCTTTGAGGGAGGATTTGTGTCTATAAAATACCTGATACGAAAAATCAGGAAAAGGGATGGCATATTCCTGTTTGACTAGCATCCGGTTTTTCTTTGTATTTACCTTCTGTTTGAGGTCAGACTGAATCCATATTTACCTCATTTTTTTCTAACAGCATCCAGGATTTATCGAGTAAATCGTGAAAATCGATACTGAAATCCCTCATCTTATGCGGTGAAATACATGATCTCACGAAATATTCCAAACTGAATTCTGGGTATAGAGGTTGGTTAAAATATATTATGATAAATCACCTACGCTCCAATTGGACAAGTTACGAACGCCCAACAATTCCCTTTTCCCTTTCGAAGAGAAATGGCGTACCTCTCATTAGCCTCTTCAGCAAGCAGAATATGAAGTTTCACTTAAAATATTCAGGCCTGAAGCGCGAGAATCGTTCGAAGTTCGTGGTTCATTCCCAGAGCAAAAAGCTCAAAAAAGGTTCGTTCCAATAGGAAATCCTAATACTTATATGTAGTGGCTTCGAGAGAGAATTGTGTTCCGATTCTCCTCTAGATGTCGCGATGTCTAAGTTTCTGCTCATGACTACCGTTAGTATTGTTTTAAGAGGACCGACATTCCAATCTTATTCTCATCGGAATTAAGTTATGCTTATGTGATGACATATAAACGAATCGTAACCTAGCATCTATATTCTTTGATGGAATGGAACTTTGTCTACCTGGATGGTGGTTTGAGTCAAGTTCGAGTCGGGTGCCAGCGTTGGTTGATATTTATATTTTTGTAGGATTCCTTATAATACCCATATGTCACGTACCACACTGTTTAAGTTCATATTTAAGAGTTCTCTGGATGTAACCACGGATCTGGATGTTTAACTTGATTACCGAAATGCTTCAGGCAGTTGTTGAGAAATTTCTATTTCAATCAGGGTTTTGATTTCATTGAAACCGTTGATTTATACTAAGATATTAACAAAAAACCACTTGTTCAAAATGGTAGAGTAGGTATCAACCGGGATACCTACATTATAAAGGTGAATGGAATATAGGTGAACATCTCAACTCATATCTAATACCAGAATGACGTCATACAATATCTTTAGATAAAATGAAAATATCCTTGTTCCACCCATGGGGGTGTTATAGCTATTCATCCGAGCTAAAAAGCAAATTTTGTTTGATTTAAGAAAACAGTATGTACTTAATTATGTCTTTCGAAAGAATATATATGTTATTCGCAATAGCCGAAATCGGCCACTGTCCGAATTTTTTGCCCACAACGCGTTATGGGTATCCAAATTTACCCACGATGCGAATAGATGTTCTTTTTTCGAGCACTGAGTAAAGCAGAATACCCAGAACGCGTTGTGGGTAAATTAGATTATCCACATTGCGAATTAGATTTTAACGCGCTTTCATTCTGCGTTGTGGACAATTTATTTTACCCACAACGGGTTGTGGGTATCGCACTTTACCCAGAAAGCAATGAACCAGAATTTGTATTCGAAGACAGTGTGCTGTAGGTTGAGTACTGCCAAGTACGAGAAGCCATTATCATGAGTATCTAACGTGAATAGATTACGCACCTTGTTAATTCTCAAGTTTGATTGAAGGGCCTCTTTTCGAAATTATATCAATATGATAACCTAATTTGAACAAAAACTAAGTGAACGTATGCTAGAAAAAAAAAGACAGGTCGTTGTTATTGTTATTATCGGACGAACGTTATTTGGAGTTAGTAAATGAAATCAAAGTGGCACTACAGAGAAAACAGGATGGGCTTCAATTATCATCCAAAAAATATCGAAGATTGAAAAGATATGATTTATTAGATAACAGTTGGCCAAAAAAAAACCATCTTCTTCTTGATAAAGAACACCTCCGACGCCTACGTCACAAGCATCCGTAGCAATAAAAAACGGTTTCGAAAAATCGGGGCTCGCCAAAATAGGAGCTGAAGTTAGAAGCTCCTTCACCTTTGTGAAGGCTTTCTCAGCTTCTTCATTCCAAGATATGGCTTGGCCTTTTTTTCTACCTTTCAATAGGTCTGTTATAGGAGCACAAATAGTGGAGCTATCTTTAATAAAACGCCGGTAATAACCTAACAAACCGATCAACCTTCTAACCTGCGTCGTATTTTTAGGGACCGGGTATTCTAGAATAGCCTTAACTTTTTCCGGATCAGTTCGTAAACCCTGATCGTCAACTACAAATCCCAAGAAGTTCAGAGAATTACGGCAAAATTTACACTTATCAAAGTTTATTGTTAATCCCGCCATACTTAGACGATCGAAAATCTTCTTCAAAACTACCAAATGAGTTTCGAAATCCGGCGTAACAATTATTATGTCATCAACATAGTAAAAACAATAAGGTTCCAGGGATGGTCCAATGACTACGTCCATCAAGCGACACATGGCTTGGGCACTGTTATTCAGACCAAACGGCAAAACTTTAAAACAGAAAAGGCCTCTGCCTTGCACTGAAAAGGTGGTTTTAATCTGAGAAGCCTCATCTAGAGGTATTTGAAAAAACGCTTGTTTTAGGTCCAAAGATGAAAGGAATGAGGCATCCCTCACTTTTGTGATAATGGAATCTATCAAAGGCATGGGGTAACTATCCGAAACTGTAACGGAATTCAACTTCCTCCCGTCAAAACAAACTCTATAGGAGTTATCAGATTTGGTCACTAACCAGAGGGGTGAAAGCCATGGAGCACATTCAGTTACCGGTCGAATAATATCCAGCTTTAACATCTTATCAACTTCTTCATTTAAAACTTTTTGCATGGCAGGAGATAACGGGTATTGTCGCTGTTTAATGGGCTTATTATCCCCAGTGTCGATGTTGTGAGTATAAAGATGGGTTCTACCTATCCTATCCTCAGGATCTAAACCTTTAAATAAATCAATTACATCATGTAATTCTGACTTTTGGACATCCGTCAGGATTTCGGGACCGTGTATCGCTCGGATAGCTGACGTCGAGAAACAAGTGTCATAAGTAGAATTACTGAAATTCAGACAGATTTTGAACGCTTGAATGAAATCCATACCTAAGATAAGATTTTGCGTTATAGAAGGTATAACCAAAACTCTAATTGTTTTAGTAACATCAAGCAATGATATCGGTAGCCAAATATATCCCAACGTGTTTTGAATCTGTCCATCCGCAGTTGTTACTTGGACAGTTATGTAATAATTCAAATTTAAATTGTATTTCTTCAAGATATGAAGTGATGGTTGACCAAGAATTGATACGTTACTTCCACAATCGATCAAGGCACTAATAGTTTCGGATTGTACAAGAACATTGAGGTAAGGACGATTGTCATTCGTCTTAAAATTGAGCAAGTGACTAACAGAAAATTTATTCACGTCAGGAGAATGATGCAAACTAGAATCCAGAACTTTCGAATCAAGTTTATCGTTGGGTAGATTGGATGATAATGATTCATTATTTTTAGAAAAGAATTTTTTTATAGTTAGCAGCCAGTTATTCCAATCCTCCACGTCAAAGTATGGTTCGATTAGCGGGATTTGTCGGTTGCTTTGCCCTTTTGAGGCCTGGCAGTGTGGTTTTGTTTGTTGGATGGACCAGCAGCTTCTGCCTGGCTCTGGCCCAATAGTACGTTTTTTGAACAGGATTGGCATTTATTTTTGGAAACGCCTTTTCTTCCACAACCGTAACAGAAAAATTCTAAAGGCTTTCTACACTCATTATATTTATGACCATCGTTACGGCAATTCCAGCAAACAACGGGTGATGCACCTTGTTGGGCTAGAAAACAATTTTCATTCCTTCTAAAAGGCTTATCAATCCGGAACAAGGTATCCTGAATACGCTTACATAAGGAAGTTAATTCTGAGATAGTAGATATATCATGAAGTACTAAAGCTTTTACGTAATCAGGTAGAAGATTATTGCGAACAATTCGAACTTGTTCAATCTCAGGTGGTGGAGAATTCAGCCTGTTAAATTCAGACTCCATTTCGGATATAAAAATACAAACATTTTCTCTGAAAGGTTGTCTACGCGATTTAATTTCACTCAACTTAACTTCATCATAGTTATTCTGAAGGAATGTTTCTTTCAATTTTGAAACCAATTCAGCCCAATTATTGAGGCGATTGCGATTGACATGCCACCAATTCCACGCATCCCCAGAAAATAAATCAGTAGCCGACTGAAAAAGATCCGTATCACTACAACCACGGGAACTTTTCAAGGAATTAATTAATTCTAAGAAAGTCAGTAAATCCCCACGACCTGAGAATTTCTGAATACCCCATTTGAAAATAGGTATTTTCTTTGTAAACTCTACTGATGTATGAGAGGAGGTGCTAGGAGTTGACGCTGATATAGGATTACCAATATTTTGAGGAGTTGTAGGAACAATTTTATCCGATAAATCTGCTTCCAATGTCAATATAGCTTTGAGAAAATTTTGTCTTGTTAACTGCTCATCATCATCAGATGTACTTAATCTTTGTACTCGTCTTGTGACGTGAGTCAACCTAGTTATCATCCGTTTATAATCATCCGCGGCTGAATTACCCTCAAATCTATCAACTAAAACCTCCAAATCAGACAAAGTTTCCTGAATTTCAGCGAAATTTTGAGCAAAATTGTATTTATCACTGATTTCGAAGAAACTTCTGTCTGCAGTCTCTTGTGCCAAAAGACCACGTAAAATTTTCCGTTTTTCTTCCACCGTTGATGGCGGATCTATACCTCGAACACTGATCTCATATGAGAGTTCAACACTTTTCAAATAATTAGGATTAAATTTATTCATTTCGTTGTTAGTGAAATAAAGAGATTCAAAAGTAGGTACGTACTCAAAGCAGTTATCAAAGGTACTTTCTATGAAACAAAGGAAACCAAGGAAGATATAACTATATACGCAGTAAAATTATCAAATCATGCAGATATAGAATAAAAAAAATAAATGAATAGAGAAATTGAAGTGACCAAAAGAATTGAGGAAATTTCCACTTCCTGATCTTTTACAAAAAAAATTCAAAGAACCTTAAGATCAATTCAGGCTTGCACGTATTAGATGCCCCACGTTGGGCGCCAATTTGTAACCTACCCCTTTATGATTTTGATACCTAAGTTAAGGGTGGTACTTCTGTTATTATCCTCCCAGATGGAGATTATTTTATTTCGGTGCTCAGTCGTAGAGAGGGTGTGGGCTAAGCAAGAATTGATCGAAGGAACTTGAAAATAAATTAGCAGAAAAAAAATTACTATTATATTAAAATTCTGAAATTACAAATTTTGAATAGCAGCATAAAATTCTTTCGTTGTCACTTCCCTTTCGAAAACTTAACTTCAATTCAGATGTTCCAATTTAGAAATAGTACCAAAAATCGTTATTTCCAAATTCAGGTGTTGAGTAGAAACTGTTGTCAGAATTTCTAAGGATTGCCAAAATTGTACTTGTCCAAACTTTTGAGGTGTTTCCAAAAAAAAAGGTGGTCCAAAATTTTGAAGTGTCACCAAAATGTAGCTGTCCAAAATTTTGATGCAGGTGTTATCAAAACGTAGGTAGGTACTTGTCCAAAATTTTGATGGAGTTATCAGAAACAGAAATCCAAATTTTTGAGTTATTACCAAAAACCGGTCATCCGGTTTTTGATCGCGAAAAATAATCAAATATTTATCACCTTCGTAAATAAAATGGCGAAATGAAATATTGATTCAGTCAAACAATATCGATCGCAGATAATTTTGACTGAAATGAAACGTCGTTAATAGGCAGACAATCAGGAAAAGATACTCTAGTTACGATGTATTCGATCGTACCTCCGCAGCAAGAAAGGAAAATTCATAAGTGAGGAACGATCAGGCGTGGAAATCTCGGGTATTGCGAGCGCACCCTACCGGCTGAAGTCTCTCTTGAAGTCGGGAAAAATACAGTGGCGTAGCATGTAATGTGGAACGTTACACGCTGAGCTGGCATTTTGTTTAGATTCACCAGCAAAAGCATATCAACAAGTTCATTATTTGAATAAACGTGAGGCATTTTCAAAACATTAAACACTCGTACAATCTACACCCCTCGCCGTAACACGATCGGAGATATACTGATCACAATCGATATTGTGAGTCATGTATAATAAGATGCAAAAAACAAAAGATGTTGATATCTAGAAGGCGAGGGAGCAGGTTAGGACTGAGGAGTTTTCAGATTCACCTAGAAACTAGAAAATATTCAAGTTTCATTTTCTCGAAACAGGGGCATAATTCATGTGAAAATTTGGTGGTAAAATTAATAATTATGATGAGTTCTACCATCTGTCTGAAGAAAAGCCTTACCTTTAAATGCACCCTGTATATTGGGCACAAAATATTGGCATCAACTTTGTTTGGTGGTTTGAAAATGTTGATGCTGAGTGAGATGTACTTATGATATTCAATACCACATATCACACAAACTACAAGTAATAATTAAGGTCATTCAAACGGCTCGGAGCACTAAATATTGACGTCGAAATTTTTGAAAAATGTCTATGCCAATTGTGAAGGTAGTGCCAAAAAGTTCAAACTCGAATAACTTGAAAGACTACTTTATTGTCCGTAAATAAACTCCACCTTTTCAGGTGATGATTCTGATGCCACAGAGTACATAAGTTCATATTCGCAAAGAAAAGAATATTATTCGATGGCGGAACCGAAGGCCACCACATCGTGAAGTCGTAATTCCTCTCAATAGCTCCCCCTCAGTCCATCCTCTTACATTAGCCCTAATATATTTCATTCGGATCTTGTTCCAAGTCGTAAAATCAATGCGAATACATAATTCGATCATGATTCGTCGAAATTTCGGTGCTTTTATGGTGCCCTGTTCTCTGCCGCTAGTCCGATAACTTTATTATCGAAGTTAACTGGAAGATTCATTCAATAATTCATGAGATCTGCGGCATTGGTGGGCATTTTCGGTGAAATCTCTCCAGAAAATCAAGTTCATGCACTCATTAGATTCCCATTTCCAAAAATGATCGAGAAAAATCACAGTCTTAATGGATAATCGAAATGGAATGGTTTTCAACAAATCGATGATGCACTAGATATGGTGGGAGGTACAAATCTGTATAGAAATATCTCAACGTGGTTGTTATCATTCAGATTGAATGAAAATATTGGTGTCCTAACCCAAATTCTTCAATGAAGATATTGTGCTTCATCAGTGAGAATTCTCAGACAATCAACATTTGTCGACCATGACTACAAGACTACAGAATTGGACCAAATAAACTGATATCAATCAATATGGTTACTCTGACAATAAATTTCTTAATTGCGATCTTTCTTCAATTGGATCAATATACATACAGGGTCTTTCACGAGGAACCTCACCCATATTTATACGGGAAACTACTAAACGTATTTTCATGAAATTCAGCACTTATGTATTTCACGATGCTGATGAAATCTAAAATATTTTCAAGGCATGAGCACCTCCGGTTTTTCCGGAAATGACGTCAACTTCCGTTTTTCAAATTAGAACACCATTTTTTTATTGCAGAAATAGATTCCTTAGAAAATTTCAAGTTATTTTGATGTAACATTTTTCAGTTTTGGTTGGAAAATTCTCTCTGAGCGGGAAAATTCGAAAAAAAAATCGAAAATAGAGCTCCGCTGAAACAAGAATAACTTCGAGGTTTTTGGATGGAAAATTTTCATTTTTGGGATTTTTCAAGATGTAAGATTGATGTATCCACTTTAAAAATCGAAATCGCGATTAATGATACAGGGGGTGAAAAAATCGCTTTCAAAGTTAGGGATGACAAAATCGTGAAAAATCAATTTTTTCGAATTAGAACCCCATTTTTTTATGGCAGATATTGAATCTACGTTAAAAAATAATGTGAGTGTATGCATCACACCCTTGCCCTAAAATGGATATTATACCTGAGTTAATATCCACTGTATATCAAGTTCGGACACAGTCGTCAAATGTAAAAATTCGGAGAATTATATCACGAAGATCCTATTTTTTGAGAAATATTGTGATTACGATTATAATCATATCTACTGAATACATACCCGAGGGAAACCATCAGAAGTTTGTAGCTTGTGCGAGTTAGGAGAATCAGTTGCGTTCTGTGTAGGCTTCGTTACCGTGTCCTCGCGCCATCTTAGGCACTCTTAATTTTCGACCCCACTGTAAAATGGTGGCCCCCTACTGTCTGACTAGAAAATTCCTTTCCTAGCCTCCTAGCCTCGGACTTGCCTGTCCTAGTTAAACTCCACTAGTGTGAACTAACTGTTAAAATATAATCAAAATCATATCTTTGGAGATGGACGTGGCACAGTTGTCGATAAATGCAAAGGATTCTTATCTAACGAGATGAGGTATATCAAATGTAAAAACATTATTAAATGTATCTCCTTCATGATTATCTGGTCCATTTCTGGCCTCCCTCAAACAAATCATAGAATAATATCCAAAATAAACAATAACCATAGATCGCTGGTTATCTTTTCCTCTTCTTCTAAGCTGAAGACATTTAATGTTGAATTATAATGCTATCCATGATATGAATTGCTCCAAGAGTCAAAATAGAAATTCAAATAAGTATATTCGAATAAGATTCAATAGAAAAAACCATTTCGGGTAGCAACGTAGCAGGCATTCGAAACTTTGGCAACACCGTATTTTATCTCCTAGTTGGGGTCGGGATCGTGACTTGTAGAACAGGGTCGCCTTGAGCTATTAGTGATATTTTGATGAATTATTCGTGTAGAAATTATGGGATACTACAAAACGATTCACTTAAACCCCAAGTTTTGATTCTGCGAAAAATAATCATCTCTCCAATCCTGTACCGGAAGCTTTTTGTTCGATTCATATCTTCTTTGCAAAGACTCATCTCAAACTGGGATTCTAATGGCCGTAGTTCTTTATACAAGGAAATTACGTATTTAAAATTCCGCATATGGAAACAGAGGGTTCACCCGAATTCGCGAGAGCCCTAGGAATGAATGAACAATAAAATCCTGAGAATCCACAGAATAAAGAGCTGCTCCCCATCCCCGTCTTTTTAATTCTTAATTGCTCTTCTACCGGTATGGAAGCAGCTGAGTGAAATTTTATAATTTTCTCACTCTTTTAAATTGCTCGAGAGTATCCCGGAAATTTGAGGCATCCCCCGAATCTTCACTGAGAAAAAATTCTCATTATCCCGATTATAATTCTCATTGATTTTATAAAGCTATCTTCATTAAATAGGTGACCATTGGACGTCCCATAACTGTAATGAAACTCGTTTCATAAAAATGGATTTGGCTTTGCTATAGAAACAATGAAAGCGTTTCATTAAAAAAATGGTTAAGTTTAATAACCTCAATGAAATTTCATCATGAAATTAATGAAACCTCCTATTGAATTTGTTAATGCGAGTTATAAATTTGATTAAAAAGTATTTTCATCTTGATGAACACTCCTATTAAATTTAATGAACTGAATAATATTTTCAATTAAATAGTATAATGAAATTGATGTAGCCACCTTCTGAATAGTATAAAGTGAATTGTAAAAATAATCGTACTGCATCATTCATTCAGAATTTCAGTTTCACTATTGTTTTGAAGATAGCACATTATATTTATTAGACATCATGCTTCAATTCAAGAATGAAGAAAAATTGATTATTCAGCAATATGAAGAATAAAATTATAGAAAAATACTATGGAATAATGAAAATAATATGGAAATTTACCATAGAATTTAACGATGAAAATGAGATAATATGTATAGGCTTGTGATGAAGGAATGATATAATCCTAAATTAACATTATAAACTCCAGTTTATTTAACAATCAAAGTAGGTACTTCTAAAACTCCATAGCTATTAACAATGAAAACCCAATTCATTTCTATAACTCAAAACATTGCAAACAATACAATTTCAGTATTATGAAACAATATACATGTCAAAGCCTTGAGCATTCTCTTCTGTAGAATCCTATCGTCCGGTAAAATGAAACGAAAGGATTCATTATCCATTTCTCCTTCTGAAAACTAGAAAATATGCCATAACAAACTCTACAGTACTCAAGTAGGTATTCAATAGGTATGAAAAATGTCACCTAATTTCAGCAGTATCGGCTCTATGCCTCTATTCAGTGATCTCAGCTTGAGTGGAAAATGAAGTTATTATAAGCATTCAATCAGTTTTTCATTAGTTATTATTGAAAAGATGACCTTGCTCACATATAATTTCTAATGTAACTTACCTAAACCGAGATCAAATTAGATCTTAAGCTTCAAATTCACCCGTGCACAATTAAAAACCACAGAGTAACGAAATAACCTCTTGTGACGCACTTCCACGACTTTGTTGTTAAATTAATAAGAAGTGACGCCAAGCCATGTTCATCCCCACTCTATAAAATGTTAAATGCAATGAAGCGTCACATAAAAACAATAATGCTATTTTTTCAGCGCAGTCAGAATGTTTATTGAAATAATAGTAAAATTTTGAATGAAACAGGAAGTTGTCTTATAATTATCCCTAACATTGACACTATAGGATTTGTCATTATTCCAATTAAATTGATAACAATGAGATAGAACTTCTAATGAGAATGAAACGAAAACATTGAAATGAGCAGACAGATAATCGAAATAATTAAATTTACTATTGTAACGATTATGTGAGAGTTAATAAAGCTGTTTCATTAGAATCAAAATGAACATTTTTCTCAGTGTTGAGCTACTCAAGTAATTTCCAAAATAAATTGAATTTCAGGAAATATTTCCTACACTGGATTATTCGAGGTGGAAAAAGCGCGGGGTTGATGATTCTGGTTTAGGAATTTCAACACAATTCAAGGGGATTTCACAATCATATCGAATCATTCGTGAACGATGGATAATACCATGCGGCCAATGTTCACGAAATTAACGAATATTTGGCTGATATTTCACTTCAAAAATTCAAAATTATGAAGATGTTGAACAAATGAATATTCAAGTTCGAAATACCCAAGTCTATGGATGAGTCACTCCTCTCCTATTTTAAGTTGCATGATATTATCAGAATGATACTTGAATTGTTCGGGGTCGTTTTGCTATAGGTAAGAACATCAAATTTTGCGATTCAACCTGTAGTCATTTCCATTTTTTTTTCAGAATATCGAAATTTCAAATCAAGGGTTACTCTTTCAATGCCAAAATTTACCAACCACATTCGTACTGAGCTCTAAGGACTTTTCTGCACACATTGAATACAGGGTCTTTCACGAGGAACCTCACCCATATTTATACGGGAAACTACTGAACGTATTTTCATGAAATTCAGCACTTATAAGTATTTCACGATGCTGATGAAATCTAAAATATTTTCAAGGCATGAGCACCTCCGGTTTTTCCGGAAATGACGTCAACTTCCGTTTTTCAAATCAGTACACCATTTTTTTATTGCAGAAATAGATTCCTTAGAAAATTTCAAGTTATTTTGATGTAACATTTTTCAGTTTTGGTTGGAAAATTCTCTCTGAGCGGGAAAATTCGAAAAAAAAATCGAAAATAGAGCTCCGCTGAAACAAGAATAACTTCGAAGTTTTTGGATGGAAATTTTTCATTTTTGGGATTTTTCAAGATGTAAGATTGATGTATCCACTTTAAAAATCGAAATCGCGATTCATGACACAGGGGGTGAAAAAATCGCTTTCAAAGTTAGGGATGACAAAATCGTGAAAAATCAATTTTTTTGAATTAGAACCCCATTTTTTATGGCAGATATTGAATCTACGTTAAAAAATGATGTGAGTGTATGCATCACACCCTTGCCCTAAAATGGATATTTTCTGAGTTAATGGTGTTCTAATTTGAAAAACGGAAGTTGACGTCATTTCCGGAAAAACCAGAGGTGCTCATGCCTTGAAAATATTTTAGATTTCATCAGCATCGTGAAATACTTATAAGTGCTGAATTTCATAAAAATACGTTCAGTAGTTTCCCGTATAAATATGGGTGAGGTTCCTCGTGAAAGACCCTGTATAGATTGCACTCGTTATGTCACCTACAAAGAATCACTGAATTGATTCATTCTATAACTCCATGTGCTTTTTCGAGCGCTCGTCCAATTTAAACGGGGGCTATCTGTATTCTACGATTTTGCATTATTATGGAGAATGACGTATTCAAGCTACGTGCAAAATTTTGTCCAGATCGCTATCGGAACCATATACATAAAATGCATATACATTCTCATTATGTATTTCCATAATAAAATTTTTTTGAACTGTAAATTTTTTTTATATTCTCTAATTCTTACAATACTTACATTATGGATGAACATGCGATGATTTCACGTCAGGTGCTCAGGTATTCCATTTCATATGTGAATTTTTACTCGCGAAAAAAACGATAAACATTCTCGGAAATAGAATAGATATCCTTGGTTTGTTGAACCGTGACAGATTTAACTGACTATTATCCAAAGTACCAACGAATTATTTCCTAGAATACCCATGTACGAGTATGCTTTCTAACTCATAATAGTTGGAATTATTGATATTTTCCATTGTTTATAGGTAAAAATTTCAACCAAACAATGTGACTTCAAAGATTTATAACAGTACATAATCCATATGATTGTGATGAGTTTGACATCATGATAAATGTGAGTAAAGCTGGTTAATATGCGTGATTGAAAATTATTGCTGTGTATCTCCACCATGAATGAATACTATTCAGACGTCAAGTAATCGTTGAGAACGCGATTCGAATGAATCCCCTCTTAACTCGAATCAAGAACCGTCCGTTACAGAAATGAAATTTATGTCTTTTAAGACATAAATTTCATGACTTCAGTAAACGTTTATTTGAAACCAGATCTGGTTACAAAATAACAGCTTAACCGAGTAGCCGACACATAAATTGATTAAACTAGTTGAATTCAATTTGAATATATCTTAAACAAACGATCAATTTCAGAAATAGAAGTTTACAGAAGGTTGATTCTCGAGAATCAATTGAATAAGTATGATAAATATTCTTCCTAGGGTTTTCGTACCTACATCAGCGACCCAGGGTAATGAAAGGGATTATAAGAATAAATTATCATTATCTGTCTAAGAACTGAACAGAACCTGGATATTTCCAATAAATTCGTTAAAAGCAAATCTGATATCAGAAAGTAAAAACTTTTTCGATTGCCAATTACTCTTTTCTTCC
Organism: Adalia bipunctata; assembly: GCA_910592335.1. Classification (NCBI taxonomy): domain Eukaryota; kingdom Metazoa; phylum Arthropoda; class Insecta; order Coleoptera; family Coccinellidae; genus Adalia; species Adalia bipunctata. The sequence continues at coordinate 38,341,623 of OU342948.1, forward strand.
CTTAGCGGTACGAAGTTTAACATCAAGATCAGATTCGTCCATGTTTTCAAAGGAAATGAAGCCCCAATGTAATCCGAGTTCCCTTATCTTGGACCGTGTTTCTTTCCGCCATACAAACGAATATTCGCGAAAAACTTGGAACCATTTGATGTCTCGGATCACTCAACAACCCCTATTGGCAAGAAATCCTCGACTTGTATCCTTTCACTCTCTCGCAGATAAGATCTTCCGCTCGAGTTATAAATATAAATCTAGGCGGCTGAGAAGAATGGGGCGACCTCACTTATGACGTTACCTCAGATCTTCAGCGGGAGATCCTGTGTTGTTACACACCTAGATAAGGGCTGTTTATGTGGAGAATCCTTGTTTGCTCCTCTGTATGTCTGGGATAGGTCCGTTCCGCTGAACTTGCAAGATGTGGTTCAAAGCTTTCAATTAGAAACGAAAACAAAGGGATACCTTTGACGAGGCATGAGTTTCTCATTACTCACTCGTAAAATCAGAGAACTTTGGTGAACTAAATTAGTTCCGCTTTATGTAGGTATATGCAGTGCAACTGTTGCCAAATATGCTTAGCCCGTCGCCTTTTGTTCATACAGAGAATGATATTCGAAGCTACGGTTGGTTTGCTCAATGCGTTCAGGAGAATTGGATTCTGTCGAGTGGGCTGGAGCACAGTTGAGGCCATTGGGGTTCTGTTTTGCGAACGTTCACATGAAGGGAAATGATAGGAAGTAGGAGGAACTGAAATAAGTTTCAAAGCCATTTATTTTCTACTGCCATTTTCTCTTACAATTTTGTCAAAATAAAAGAGTATAAAAACAAAAATCCCTATTGCAAAAACATATAAACAAGAAGAAAAAAACTCAACCTATACTCAATCATTGAAATTTTGTGTGAATAATGTTCAAGATTCACTAGGCAATGTTTTTTCCTTGGCTACCTGAGCAGTTATGTATTGCAGGCGTGAACAAAATGTTTGATAGCAACTTGATGAATTCGTTTAGCGTCCATAGACCATAATTGACTACTTTATTGGGCTCACTTTATTGGACAACACTTTATTGGACTCAACTGTCACAGTCTTCTATCGATTGTGCAATGTTCTTTGTTTCACACCACTTGTTATAGGCCGCATACAAATTTTCAGCACTTCCAGTGGGTGGCAGAGATTCTTTGGCACTTGCGGCTAAATTTTTTACGCTTTTCTCTCCCGAACTATCCATTTTAGGGATTATTATGACGTTTGTCACAGAATTAAGGTGGGCGTTCAATGTGATGTGTTTTTATTTTTTTATTTCACTTTGAGAACTGAAATTTTGTGGATAAACTCAGAAAGGATTGGAGTTCTCAATGAGGTAATTGAGATTAATTGCATTTCAACAGTTCATTTTTTTTCTTCGAAGAATAGAAGAAAATGAGCCAACTCATGCTTCTGTTTTATTTCAAACGAAAGACCCATGAAAATAGTTCAACTTCCGATTAAAAGTGAATCTTCAGTTAATTTCATTCAGAAAAACAACTTGAAATACGGAATTGGCAGAGAATGGCCAAATTCAAATTTAAGCGGGAAAAAGTTCCTGCTTTACCCACATATTCACTAATTTCATAGTTCGGCGATTTTCGGATAGAGAGCGCCATTGTACATTTCATTCATAATTAGAGAGATATTCATAGAACTCATAAAGATAATGTAAGTTTTATGGAGATATTCCATAAAATGCACGGTGGCGCCTCTATCGGTTGACTTTTCCTACGCGCTTCAAACGGCGACCTTAACGGAGTAAAAACCTTTGTTGAGTGAGGTTGCTAAGGTCGCTGATGGTTACTAAGGTAAGAAAAGCAAAAGCATACTTTATACTTTTCAGTAATTAATCGAAAAATATAATAATTGTCATTTCAGAAAATAAAATTTCTGCATTGCAGTCAAACATAAAGCTTTCCATGCAGCTCGTACATAATTTGGCTTATGGACTTGCCCGAATTATTGGCCTCGCTCACTTTGCTCGCTCTGCCATAAACTTTTGGACTCGTCCATAAAGACCTAATTTATGTACTTGTCACATAAATAGCTATTACAATATGTTCCGAAATTCTCATTTGTTTCCACCTGCACTATGAGATCAAATTGTGTTGTGTAAATTTTTTTTAAGTAACCGATGTAATAGGTGTCCGAAACAAGTAAGCCACTCCGCTAACTGTGAATTCTCTGATGATAATAAGTACACTATTATAGAAATAATTTTCGGAAGAATTTACATCGAAAAAATCATGATGCCAATATGATTAAAGGGGTGGCTATACCTTTTGACTTTATGTAAAAAAACGCCGAATATTGAAAACGGAATTTACAGTCAAAAAAAAATATTGAGTTCGAAGGCTCATCCTTTTTAATTCGTCATTGCATTATTCGAACTTTTTTTCCATTTTCACCTTTTGATCTCTCAACAAGCATTTATTATGAATTACATTTTTAGCTCAGTTTCAAAATTCAATGCACCTTAATTTGTATGAATTCAATCCTTGTACTCCAATTATATGATTTCGAATTCGATTCAATAATTTTATATCCAGAAGAAAGAACGCTTTTTAACTATATGAATTAACTTACGACCCGCCCCGGCTTCGCACGGATGCAATGCAATCCTTATAGTGCCCATCCACGGGAGACACCGAATCGGAAACATTGTGTCCCGATCTGCAATAAATCATGGCCAATAAAATGTGCCGCTTGGGTTTTGACAAGAGGTAGACGGATTATGTTGCTAGAATTTGCCAGCGTTGCCACTTCAACGGAATTCAGAACGCAGTACCTACGAAACGCACGATTTTGTTCGGTATTGAAAGGAAGTACATATTATGAATTATCTATTATTCCCTAATTCTACTGAAATTTTCGTAGAAGTGACTGACACAACTGCAAAAATTCCGATGTTCTTCATGGGAACTGATAGCATCTGCAATGGCACGCGCCGGATTTTATGGCCCTTTATTATCTTTGCCGCTTGTGTCCGGATCGGTAGCATCGTGAGTGGAGACCATTTATAAACAACGGTAGTGCCGGCGCTGCACCGCTATGTACGTGCATTTTAAATCTGTGATATCTTTGGAAATATTCATTTGAATGAAGGACCGTATTGATCTATATTGAATGGACAATGTATTCAAGGTACTTAATCGGACAAGGATTAATGCTGTATAGCTTAAAATAACTTTATTAATAAGCCATTTTTTCCCGTTGATTGTAAAGGATAAAAATGGTTATTGTGTGTTATCCTTAAGAGATAGACATATACCATCGCGGACTTTTTTGTCGACCGTTTTTAGGAGTACAATACCGAGTACATTTCTTTAATTTTTCTCGTGGGATTCAGTCAGCGTTTGCAATCTGAGCACATTGCAAATTGTGAACCACTTTATCTATTGAAACTATTAAAAAAAAGCGTTTCAAAATCAGTTGCGTAGTTTTGAAGATTCAAACATACATAGGGACAGATAGCAAAAGCGACTTCATTTTATACTATGTATTGATGATCTTTTCATGTGGATCAACTCCACTTTTTCTGTATATTCAATCTATTAATAGGAGAAAATTCTTATTCCTGAAGTTGAATAAAAGATCAAGGTTATATTCAATTTAAATAGTAATCAAAGAACCCTCTCTCGAAGCGAATTGACATAAGAGACGAAGCAAATGAGGAGAAGACATCTGACAGTCATTCACATCATAAGAATCCAGATCAGATAAAGATGATTTGTGAGAGATCTCCCTGTAGAGATGGTAAGATACCAAGAATGTATAATTTACGTTTCCTCTAGCTCATTTATTAGTTTATGGTCTATTAATAACCGTTCAGGAAAGACTTAAAGGATGATTTAATGTGGCGGTAGTTAAATTCCGCACTTGTCGACTGTGTCAGAGACAATGAATTTAACCGCCTCCTCCTTCGATGTAGATTCTTTTTGAAATCAAATCATTCATGATAAATCGGTTACTGAACAAAACTTTATTCAAATTAAAATAAAATAAACAATATCAGGAATTGGACAATTTAATTCTCCTTAGCGAATTTCTTCAGGCCAACGTTTCGGAACAAGGCTGTTCCTTTTTCAAGGCTAAAAAATACAAGACATTTAGACAAAAACAGATACAAAATAAAATACGCTAAAACTATACCTCTCGAAATTTCCGTATCACGGAGATATTTCAAAATTAATTAAGCGTTTGCTAGAGCACATCTGATTCAATAAAATGGGAAGCAATAAAGACATATCATAAAATGATCTATATACATACATAAGGTGAGATGTTTCTGTCTTCAATCAACAAAGAAAGATGTCATGTCATGTCAACAACATAGAATATTATTAAAAAGTTCACACAAAATAAATAAACAGTCAATCTTAATATAATAATGGTCAAGTGAGGGGCAAATGTCTTGTATTTTTTAGCCTTGAAAAAGAAACAGCCTTGTTCCGAAACGTTGGCCTGAAGAAATTCGCTAAGGAGAATTAAATTGTCCAATTCCTGATATTGTTTATTTTATTTTAACTACATACATAATGGACGAGGAAAACATTAATGTTATTCAAATTTTTTTTTTAATTCAATAAAAAGTTAGAACAAAATGCGAAAAATCATCGAATGCAATGAATGCGATCTTATTATTATTTCTTCTGAATATTTATGTGACCCTAATAGTTTGTTTCCATTAACTTTTAGTGCTCAACAAAGTCTTTGTTCACTTCGTTTCAACGTGTACTATAATAGATGTGACATGAACCTATCTTTTTCATAGATGTATTTTTTCATAAGTTATATCATAAGTGCATCCAATTTTTCCGAAAAAAATCGAAAAAACACGTTGCTAAGTAATATTTTAACAAGAAGCATGAGTGCAGGTGGCAACAAAAATCCGAGTCGAAGACGAGGATTTTTGCACCTGCACGAATGCTTTTTGTTAAAAAATATTACTTTGCACTCTGTATTTTCGATTTTTTTCACAGGAAAAATTAGATGCACGAATGGTATTTGACAAGACTATTTCCTGAGTAACAGATTATTCTGGATGCATCTATGTATGTATTATTAATTTTCGTTGACAACAACTGTCAAGTTTTGCCGCCGGTAAACCCGAAAAAACTGCTGACAGCTGCTACCATACAGTTTTTCCATCTAGAAACCATTTGTGATTCAAAATTGCGCGTTTCTGATTGGTGGAAATTGAGACGAGGGAAATAGTCAGCAAAAAATTTCGACAGCTACTGAAAAAGTAAAAACCATTTCATCATCAGGAAAACGTTTTTTCGAACTGCCACATTCAAGGAACTCCTAAACGAAATTTCCATTGAAATACCCTGGAAATTTTAAGATTCTAGATTTTTCCGTTCCAGAGTTATTATGTTTACGGACAAAATTTTACCAAGGATTCGTCATCAGCGCTCGAAATTCGAAAAATTGAGATGAAACATATATCTCTCGTTTGAAGAGAACGAAAGCTCAAAAAGTGGTTAATGCACCTTTGGAGAGAAGATATATTTATATTCTTTTGAGAGAGGGCAATACTTAATTTTTTCAAATCGAACAATATATGGAATATGGCACGGGTGAAGAAATAGCGAAAGTTTAAATTTATTGGGAAAAACTATCAGTTGGAAGAATTGATAGCTGAATGTTTACTAACATCATAGCAGATTTTCTAATGAGCGTTAGAAAAATTCAGGGAAAAATATGACCCCATATTTCTCAGTTATGAAATGTATGGATAGGTACAGAGCTCAGAGTACATTAAACAGATATAATACAAGCTGAACCTAAGCTTACTTTCAATTTAAAAATGGGTACCCAGTCGCAAAGAGTTCTGTGACCACGCAACCAAAATAATCGTGATATTTCGGATTTTGATTAATTATGAGGAAAAAATGGTTAACGGTACGAAGGGTTTTATAGGGAATAAGATACTCTCACTTTCAAAATTGATCGAACATTTGATTATTTAGAATAAATCATTGATCAATATAGCAACTTGAGTAATTGAATTAATGAATCCGCCCAAAGCTGCTTGGTTAATTGGTTATGGCTTACAGATAAAATTATTCTCCGATTTTTGATTGGCAAGATAATAATAACAGCATCTGTTTCATTGATGATCATGGGAAATTTCACGATCTTTACGGAACTCGTTGAATTTGCTCATACACTGTTTCACCAAATTCCTATTTATTTGGAATATTATATTGAAAAAAACAACGAAACAATTAGACCACTTTTGCCAAGCAAGGACCTCGGCCGAGGCATTCAAACGCGGTCTTTTCTTCTGAAAATTATTATGCTTGGAGTCTGCCCGACAGATATAATTGAATTTGACCAGTAATTCTTCATCAGTGAATTCAAGCTAATAGTTCAAGGCCATTTTCAGCATGATATTCAACTGAAGACATTTGTGGAAAAAGATGACCCTGTTGTCCATATAAGAACGGGGTGAGTATTTGACTTGTACATATAATTTAACTGTATATAGGTTTCTCTCATCAAACGAAACACTTTTTTCCTTTGCCATTTTTCGAAATAAGGTTTTGTTTGAGAGATAGAGGGTGTCGAAAATCCATTTCTCTGTCATCGGAACTATTATTTAAAATGCACTAAATTTTGGTTGAATGTTCACTCTATTCTATTCATGCTGCATATTCCTCGATCAAAACTCATTCAAAATTTTTTCTGGTATGGAAATTAGAAGATAACCGACTCATATATCCACGCGTTTTTTCAATGAAACGCAATCGGTTTAGAATTTTTCCAAATTTTATCCGATAAAATTTGACGAAAAAATTATAAATCTCAAGAATAATCTGGACGCTCCCTGGATTTTGAATATCACTGAATCGCAGAAGAATTATCAAAATCCCTCAAACGTGGGAGAAAAAAATTGAATTTCCAGGAGACTTAAATTACACATTTTATACGCAGAGTTTCTATTGAAAATTGATTGTTAATGTCCATGCAAATATGCTAATTCACACGACAATACACGGTGTATATTCCTTTAATTTACCGAAAGTCTCCTCATAATCATCACGAGATCGAAGAAAAACACCTATAATAATCACTTAACCCTTTCATAACAACATAGCTCTGGAGAAGATTTTCTCCCTGTTTGTTCACTGTTCTCACCACTTTGTCCCTATACGTATGCGTCGTGACCTTTCAAAGATTCTGACGTTTGATATGGATCCATTCATAAATACTCATAATATATTATCCGAAAAATTAACAAGCTGGCATCGTCTTCTCCAAAACTCTGTGAAATATTCATAGAAAATTATTGTTTTGATTGGTTTGAATAAAAATGGGTTGATATAGCTTCATTGGTCACAAATTGGATGAACAACCTCTCTTTACAAAATATTGTTGGTATTTCGGAAAAAGTATGAACAAGTTATCAGTGTTCACAATTAAATCTGCAGGAAAATCGATGAAGGAACCTATTTTGATAGGTAAAATATACCTTTTCAATTGCAGATACAATCGGAAAAAAGTGTTTTTGTTGAGAAATATCGTATTTGAGTACATATTTCCTAAATGTAGGTATCAACCCAATTTCTATCGAGAAATAATATGAACTTTGAGGTGTTTGCGAAGAATCGTATCAGGAACGTATTTGGCCCATTTTATTTTCAAATGACTATATCTAGAGCCGAATTCGGAAAAAATTAAAAAAAAAGTGTTTCTTTTGGACTCAAGAATCTACAGTTCAAATATATGTACATGTCAAAGACTCACACTTCACAAACATGCGCACAAAAATCACGTTCGTATACTTGCTAGTCTCTTATTACGTCAAAAGCGGTTCGTAAGTCCACCACTATTCTCGAGTTTGAAAAATGTAAACAACTCTGAAAGAATACGTAAACACCAGGTATTATATGAATCTGTCCTGAATATGAATATGTCATGCATAATAACCCATGAAAAATATAGAATAATGAATTTTTCAGTGCTCAGTTCCTAAAGCTCTGAAAATGATTAATTTCAACTCCACAAGAATATTTAATACTGGATTGACTAGGTCCTACTGGATGGAAATTCCTTTTTATAGGAATCAAATGACAGCGAAACAATTGTTGTAATAAATTAACCAATCGGAGTCCAACACTCTACAATTCAAAGTTGCTGAGAGAAAGAGGCAGAAAGCTTGTAAGTACCTACATTTTGCGACAAGTTCGAACTTGTATCAGCGTACACGAACCTTTGGAAACTTGTTAAAGAGTTCGCGTTTACTCTAAGCATGAAAAATTTCGAGGCGAATTTCAGAAAGAGAAATTTGAAATCTGAAAAAGCTACTATATGGCGAAACAATTGATTTTTGAATTATTAAAATTGAAAATATACTAACTTATCATTTAATTCCCATCAAAATCAATTTCAATCAAGTGGAGATCGAATCACTATAATATTTCAAATCCTGTTGTAATTTTGCTATTGAAGTATTGAGAATATTGTGATACTCATTATTTATAAAAAAATTACATCAATTCTAAGTTCATTCACGGAATATAAATGTTCAAAAATGATTAAATACTAGTATTGTCTGATAGTAATTCCAACAAACTTGAACTTTTGGCCAATCAAGACCTTATTGTTCACAACGAGTGTTTATGTAACGACAAACTGACAATAAACGTAGCAGAGACTTGTCTACATGGTTATAAAACATCAAACAATCCTGACTGTGATATGAATTTGTAGGTACCTGAACATGATACAAGCTGAAAGCTTCCTTATCTAAAGTTTCTACGCCACTGAATCATAAACAACCACCAAAGTTTCTCCTGTAATTCAACGGGTTATTCCGGCAACGTTGGTTTATCGAGAACCACGTGTTGACCAAAGTATCTCTCCATCTCTGTTCAAACTGAAGTAGAGATAAGGGCGGTGTTGTCATAAATCTAACCAGAATTTCTTCGGTACAATATCCCTGGCATAAAATAGTATAATCAACTATGTTCTTTGATGAACTCTTTAATGATATTTCCGAAAAGATTGTCTCAATTAAAAATTACGAGATGTAATATCAATTTAGCATTGTAAATGAGATAGATAGTTTATGTGTATGATAATACGTCATCAGAGAAACCTACAATCTGCTCAGTTTGGCAACATGGACATATTGCAAACGATTCTAGTGGACCAGTATAAGGTACAATCGACCAGCTCTAAGTTTCAGATGCGACACATTTTAATGTAAATAAAGGGGTCTCTATATAGTTTAAGGCATGGGCGTAGCTAGCCTTTTTTCCTGGGGGGGGCCTGAGGGGGCACAGTGGAAAACGAGCAAGGAAAAACAAATGTGTTTTTCAGTAAGGGGGAGCAACGTGGGCACGGCCCCCCCAGGCTTCCCCCTATCTACGCCCATGGTTTAAGGATTACCCCATCACAATATTTCCTATCGCACACACGCAATAGTTCTATCTGGCGTTTGGCAGAACCCACTAAAAATTTCACTTTTAATATCAAGGATCAAATAATAGCTTTATGTGAAATTTTTGCTCGCGATTTTGATTTACGAGTTGCTTCACTGGGGTTTCGATGCATCTATGGCACGGAATATAATGACAATTTTTATTGAAAAATCTTCTGTGCCTAACTGTATCCCTGTTGTGTGAAAAAGTGACGCATTGTTTGTCAACGAGAGGTAGCAATATTCCAACATGACAATAGAAACGACACGTATCCATGAAGACTTTCATCTATCTCATATAAATATTGTGAATGCATTCGGTTCGATAAGTCTTCTCTGAAGGAACAAGAAAATCTTGTTTCAATTACGAGTTCGCAGAATACGAGTGAAATGCAAATATTAGGAATTAAACTCATGCAAATAAATGAATAGCAGGGGAGATGTATCCATCAGCGAATTCCGTATATAGAATGAATATATACATACTTATTGATTGCTTTGTTCAGGTTAAACGCGAGTCGACTGAATTATAAAATACTGTCAAAAAACATCATATAAATAGCTCATTTTTCATTTCAATATGAATTCTGACACATCACTGTTTCAATCAGTTTCATTACTTGTGGAAGGAATCTCTCCTATTCGATTGTACCTCCGATTAAGGAGCACCCTGTTACTTTAGGTGGTGGAAGGGAAAAAAGGACCGAGAAAACATTCTATTCCTCTTCGAAAAATAACGTTCTGATCCAAGATTCGGCGAAATAGTCGTCAATTTCAAGATTATTATGAGAGTCGCAGCAAATATTTATCAAACCATTCCTAAATTAACAATTTCATCTCTTTCTTCGAAATATATATTGACAATTTAATACATTATAAATATTTCAAAACTGATATCATTACAAGCATTAAATACAGATATGGGAAGAAAATTGTTCGGTTCAAAGATTTTCAATACCCGGTCTTTGTCAAATGAAGCCGAATTTGGAAAAATGGCGAAGTGAAAAACTGTTTCAAAAGCTGACAGAAATCTACAGTCAGAGACCCACCCTGTATGTGGTTCTGATAAATGGATGTGAATAAACTTTCGCATGTAGCTTGAATACGTCATTGTTCATTTACCAGCCAAATTTCATCTTGAAAGAACCTTCATTTTGGACATTATCAGGAGAGAAAAATTCCGCCAGTCATCATTTACGGAACCCGTTAACGAATTTAGACGCTGCATTCGAGATCCGAAACTCCCCTTTGAAAATTTTGAGTCTCCAGGCTTTTTAGATCGAGAAAAACTGAGTCAGTTTTCAATGAGTGATATGGAGCATGAAGGATAGTAATATCATTTTATAATGCCGTGGCAACATTGCAGAATCTAACTTTGAAAGGTCCAGTGGCCAGTGGCGTGGTGTTATCAGTATTAAAGAATGGAAATGAAGTTACCTCGGAAATTACAAGTGAATCAACACTTCATAACCAGAGTAAGTTCAATTCAGAATTGATAACCAATATCAGACGGGAATTCGAAAAGTGAAATTCTAAAAATCCAAGAATCTACAAAACTGTTTCTTGATAAGTGTAGAACATACCTGTGTGAACTCAAATCACGTTCAAATAGTCCATTTTACCATAAACAAAACACATACTAACCATTTTTTCAACTTATTTCGCTTATAATATTGAAATGAAACCAAATCGACCAGATTGCACTTTTCTATGCGATATCGTGAAGACAACACTGTTCAAAACGTCATTAAGTAACACAAAGTTTAAATAGAGGTACGAAATAAATGAATGAAGTGACCAGATTCAGAAAACAGTGCTGCCATAACGTGGCCCATTATCTGAGCCGTTTCGCGAACATTCCGATACTTCAAAAAGTGAAATGTGAAGAATGCATAATATTCAAGAAACAAATACTCATTTCTGACATTCATGCACAAAAAAGTGAATGAATTTCAATCTAAAATACTTTTTCATTTCAGTTTATTTATTGCAAAATTCAAAGAACGTCACAAAGTTGCAAAAATGTCTACTACATTTTGATTTCCGAGTAGAACAGTTACCCAGTTTATTTCTGTTGATTCTGAAAATTAGCTCTTCTATTCATTATTAAAAGGTGCGCCTCCCCCTCCCCTTTCTATGGCATAAGGATATAGCTCTTAGGGGGGGGAATAACAGCGCCCAAAAATACCGAATTCTCGTTACTCGAGGTGAAACATACTGTAGAGCGTAGATGATATCAAGAAAATGCAAATTCTTCTCTCAAGACTCTACGATCTTTGAGATTAGAAGAAGTATTATGGTCAATTTAAGGTACCTATGGATCTCATCTATATTAATAAAAGAGGATCTATGGTTGGTTCAAGACTTCGAAATGCCTTATTGTTCAAACGATCGCACCAAATTGGACAATTGTTTTTTTGTTTTGTTTATTATTGTTAGGGCAAGGTTTATATATCAAAATATTCCCAAAAAAATCCTACAGAAAAGAAAAGGCATTCCAATTTATTACGACGAATCGAGCAATCATAGAGTACTTATATAGGTTTTGACATTTGGACAAAGGAGGTTGGTTTTTCTTCCACAGAATCGCATGTCAAGTGAATTATAAGCCATGAAGTAGTCTGGCAATGGTGCATTTCATTTTCTTGAAGGGTAGGAAATTCATAAATGGTATAGAGTATGAATGGCGATGTATACAATTATTGTGAAATTTGCATAGAACTTATAATAACATGGAAGGCTATTATCAGATCTCAAGTTGGTGAAACAGTGAATTTTTACCGGAATGTAAAGTAAATCGGATAGTGACGATCGGCATCAATCGTGAGTTGTCCATTTTCATCTTTTCTCTATATTTCTGAAATGTTTTTGATTTATGTTTGGGTAATAATATATTTGCGGAAATAGCTGAATTCAAAATTGCCCATAATTAGTAATTGACATATTATTTTTGTATTTCTGTTTTGTGTGACAGCTAATATCCATGGAAAAGATGACCGTTGACAAATGACGTTTGACAGATGACGGATGACAGATGACATTTGTCAGTAGACAGATGATATTTGACAGTTGACAGATGACATTTGACAGTACTTTTTTTATGCCCAATTTATCTCCTGCTTGAAAAAATAGCAATGGTAAGTTTATACAACTTTAACGGGGGTTTCACAAAGCATATCACCGGTGATCGGAGCTTGATCTAGAATCAACTCGATTTGACAGTTCAGAAATCTAACCAAGCCGTTGGTCTCCGATCACTGGTGATTACGATTTGTGAAATCCACAGTAAGTATAGGCACGGCCTTCTTAAGATGAAGATGGCTATGTTATAGGTATCATTTAGGCGAAACAAAGTTCGCCGGACCAGCTAGTTTCATATAAATCATCATAATATTTCCTCGCACCCAACATGATCATTGAATTCCTTGAAACATGTCCTTGGATCAACTTCAATGTATGAAAATGTATTTTTCAATTTCCTCTGGTTAATATTCGCAGGTGCATTCGAGATTCTGCTGAATGAATGGCTCCCTTATTTTTTGAATTCTGGAATTAACAAAATTCATATAGCGCGCCATCTCGTAGAGAGCTAACAATCTCGCAATAACCACCACGCAACCTATATCGGATAAAATTACATTTCAAAGAAAACAAGTTGGGCCAACATCAGAGATTACAAGGGCGGTTGAGATCGCTCCGAGAAACTATTCGAGTATCTCGAAATCCAGGGACCGCAGATAAGAGGCCGAAAGCCAAAAGGAAGTCGTGGGAAAGTTTCAATAGTACAAAGTACCCCGTATCGACCTTCCGAAGTGAAATTTGTAAGCTATCTTGTGTTCGATTTCCTCCGTGGCTATGACGAATAGACCTGGCTTTCGAGGTTGATTCAAGAGGGACGCTCAAGAGCTTCGGAACTCTTAGGACAGAATAAAATTGACCGTTCATATTGGGGTTTTAGGTCGACAAAAACGGACAATGGAAGATTGACGATAGATAGATCGAACTAGCCTTGGTTCAGATGACAGACGTGTGGAAACGTGTGATATGGGAAATATTACAGCTGAATTTCTTGTTGGTATCCATATCTTTGTCCTATTTCCGATATCCAAAGGCAATTGTAATTTCTACACACATAAAGTTAGCACAGAAACATATTGCATTTATTATCGAGTAATTGTGGAGAATTTGTCGTGAGAGAAAGAAATTTTTTTGTGATTTCGTGAATTCTGTGGTGATATCGCATTCAGTGCATTTGAAAAGAGACTCTTTACCTATTGCATTAGTTGTCGAGAATTTTTCGTGAAAAAAATTTCCTTTGACGATAAATTATCGTTAATTGATGCATAGGATTCATTGATTTGCTTGCAAGTGGCTCTGTAAACTTTATTTCAATTCCTCAATGTATTGAAGATGAAATAGAAGCAATCGAAACAACGAAATCTATCAATAGGTGCTGCATCGACCTTTTTGTGCCTATTTCTACACCTGAAGCATATCATATTATGATATTCTTGAATGCGATGTTCATCCGTGGAGTTATCGATAACCAGTTAACTCTATACATACTACTATAATACAGAGTTCACTGTCGATAACTTTCGAATAGAAGCCTAAGCATCCTAGCGTCTGCTTGGTCGTAATTCTGGCATGAGCGCTCATCAATATTGCAATAGCACTAAATATTCTCACATCATGATCATCGCGACATGCCGGCTGTCGCTCCACGCATGCGTAGAGAACTTCCGCTTTATAGAGAAGAGACATCACATATAAGAGACTGACGTTTGAGATGGGTCGATTTCTGATATTGAGCTAGGGGACCAATGGTAGAATTCATAGATCTTTATACTATGTTATCCGAAATATCAACAAGCTGGCAACGTCCTCTCGAAAGCTCTGTGAATATTCATAGAAGATTATTGTTTTACCTGTTTCGAATACAAAACAGGTTGATATAGCTTGATGGATCACAAATTGAATGAAAATCCTTTCTTTATAAGATATTTTCGGGTTATAGAGGAAAATTTGTACAAGTTATGAGTATTCACAAACTGATCTTCAGGAAAATCGAAGAGGGAACTCATTTCGTTCGGAGAGGTATGGCTTTTGAATTGCAGATATAATAGGGCAAAACTAACTGTTTTTGTTAAGAAATATCGTGCTTTTATTCCAACAAGGTTAGTACCTACTCAACTCAGTTTCCATCGAGAAATATGAACTTCGAGGTTTATACAGGAGAATCGTAGCAGGCACTTATTCGGCCCAAATTTTTTCCCAAATGACTTTATCTTTTCAGCCTGATTCGAAAGAATGAAAAAAGGGTTTTTTTGGGCTCAAGAATCTACAGTTAAAATATATTTACAAGTCAAAGAATATACCGGAATATGAACGATTCAGAGTGAACAATTGCATACCTGAAAAAGCAAAAGGTGTTGAAATTACTCTGTTGATATACGAATGGCTATTGAATGAATTTTTATCAATGAAGTATATTTTTCATGTGGGTAATGCTCGCGAAAACGAAAATCAATCAGAGCTCTGGGACGGAATTCTATAGGGTGTCCCAGAATTCGCGCACCCCATTGAGGGGACCGAAAGTGAAAAATATTCTAAGACCAAAAATTCATGTTCGAAATTTTTTGAAAACGTAATTAAGTAGTAATTAATCAATGAAAGTGTGCTATCAGGAGCGCGCTACAGAAGAATAAGTAGGCAGTTGGAGACGCGAGAGTGGGTCGCCACAGCTGCTGCCGGCATTTCACGTTCACTGTTGTGTAGCGCGCTCCTGATTGGTCACTTTCATTGATTAATTACTTATTAACTACGTTATCAAAAAATGGATTTATGAGCTTAAAATATCTTTCTCTTTATATCCCCTCAATTGGGTGCGCGACTTCTGGGACACCCTGTATATGCCTGGCCGTGCATACGATAAACTTACAGGGTAGGTTGGGATCTAGAATGCCGCATTAGGTTTTTATGGCCAAAGCTCTTCTAGGGATTTCGTGAAAATGGTTGACCGAAATTGTTTTTAAATATGTACCTATTCGAGCTAAATAAAATTTTACATTTAGCTGGAGAATTCAGGCTACGTGCAAATTGTCCAGATTGCGTAACAAAAGCTATTCAAAATAATCTCCATGACAAAAAATTCCGCTGAACGCAATTTTTCTGTTTCCTATCTGCAGCTTCCTATCATAGGTGACCTCAGAGAATTACCTCTGAACAGAGATAGCAGCATTTCACATACGAAAGTCGCATTACATAAATAATCTTCTAAGCTTTCTACGCACCCTGGAGAAAATTCATGAAGACATTCGGTACGGAACAACTATCAAATATCCGCCTAACAAACATTCGGATCAAATTGCACAGAACGGGAAAAGGGACACGAATCCAGAGGCCATAAATTATCGCAACTTTTCTTTTTCTTCTGAACAGGATGGTCTCACCGCTGTGACCTCCTTAAAAAATAATGGAATTAGGATTCGATGAATGCCCTTCCTGCCTCTCATTCATAATACAGGCGTACGTGCCTTGCCTGCGAGACGAGAAAAAGCTCCATTATAATCATGTAATTAGAAATACCAACTACGGGTAAACATCGCTTCGAATCTGAAACCGGCAGATCGGAAAAGAAAATTTGTATTCGAGAGGAAATTAGCTCTGGCAGATAAAAGAAAGATTGGAGGATCGATGGGGTCTGCGGAAAGAGCAGTGGGTTTTATTTTGTTGGAGTGCAGCAACAGATTTTTAATTTGAAATTCACTCCGAACTTTTCTCAAGGCAACCAATGATATTTATAGACAGTGAAAATATCCAGAAATAGATCGATGTTTATATATGCTTCAAGAAAATAGTTATTTTCCTAACGAGTGCGGAAAGTGGTACTTCTCCTCACGAAATTGCAGTTTCCTGAACGAGGCGCAGTTGAGTTCAAAAAAGACACTTTTCGCATGAGTTGGTGACAATATTCCTTCTACTAGCGTTCACACACCCAACCGTAAAATCTTATATATTATCTTATACAGGGTGAGTCTTTGACTTGTACATATATTTTAACTGTAGATTCTTGAGGCCTAAAGAAGCCTTTTTTTCATTTTCCATTTTTCCGAATTCGGCTCTGTTAAAGAGATATAGCCATTTGAAAAAAAAAAAAAGTTGGGCTGAATACGCTCCTGAAACAATTCTCTGCAAACACCTCAAAGTTCATATTTTTCAATTGAAATTGATGTGATTATCAGATATTCTGGGTGATACATTTAGAAAATACTCAAGCACTAACCTTATTTGAATAAGAATGTTACAAACACGATATTTCCTAGCAAAAACGCTAAGTTTTGTTCCATAATTTCTGCAATTGAAATGCCATATTTCTCACACCAAAATAAGTTCCTTCTTCGATTTTCCTGAAGATTAGTTTGTAAACACTAATAATTTGTTCATATTTGCCTCGATACCCTGAAACTATCTTATAAAAATTAGTTTCTCACTAACCTATCCTAACTCCATTAATCAAAGTCATATGATTCGAGGTCAATGACCTAACCTAATCCATTCCTCTGTGATGATATATCATAGAATTCTAGAGAAGACGATGCCAGATTGACGATTTACTCTTCAACAATGGTATAGGCGAACTCAAGAAAGCAGAACGTCCCCTATCGTTAACGGAAGAACTATCACAGAGGCTTCTACGCATTGCTCTTCGGAAATGCCAAACGAGTAGTTCTGATTCTCGCCGATACAGCGCTACGATCTAAATTTAAGTGCGCTGCCGGCTGCGAGTGCGATGTAGCCGCCACGCAAGACAAGACAAGACGTTCTTCTGTGTCTCCAGAGTACAGTCTACAGTCTGTGATTACAATGAACGACGCCGCGATAACCTTTCTACATGGATTCGTTTTATTATTTATTTATTTACTTGAAGTTTGCAGAGAATATAGCAAACAGGTGATGAATGTGATGTGAAAACAGTTTAGGGTCGATTAAAAATTCCAAGAGGATATTGTTAAGAAGATAGATTTTCCTGAAGGACGGGTATCAATAAAGTTTCAATAGAAACTTCTTTTAAACTTTGTAATTTCATGCTTCTCGGAATTCAGTTGATAAACATTGACAACATTGTTAATTTGTTAAGAGACCAGAGAAGAAACAATATTCGATGATATTTAATTCAGGGAAGCATTCAGATTTTTTATGAAATTCATGATTTTTTCCTCAAATTTCTTCGTATACATTTAGGAATAACTCGAAAACGACGCGTTTTATTGAAAAAATATAGGAATACTTTTATTCTCTAAAATGGTTGATTCTTTCGGAAATATGAACCGTTTATCCTTTTCGAGTGATTTGATAGTGTTTTGGCATGAATTTATGAGTCGACTACCCTGTAACTTTTAAACTAGGAGAGATATTGAATAAGTTTCGATTGAGGAATATGCACCATGAATAGAGTAACCAATGGACCAAAATTCAGTTCATTTGAAATAACGGTTCCGGAGATATGAACAGGAAAGGGTTTTTTTCGTGGATTTTCGACACCCTGTATCTTCCAAACGAAACCGAATTTTGAAAAATGGTATGGGAAAAAAGTTTTTAGTTTGATGAGGGGAATCTACAGTTAAAATATATGTACAAGTCAAAGACTCACCCTGTATATGTATATCTTATATATTATTTTATATTACGACATCGGTAATAATTCTTACACACTGGGTAACAAGGTATGCTGGAGGAATTATAAATAAAAAAAGTTCTCTGTAGAGCAGTACCTAGATGATGAGCATTTATATTTTCATTAACTGCTCATCATCTTTACAATTTATTGCTCATGTCCTTTCTCAAATATTCGGTTAGCAAAAGCTTGCAACTATTGAAAAATTATTCTGCATTTCAATGTATTATCAGAACTCT
Organism: Adalia bipunctata; assembly: GCA_910592335.1. Lineage (NCBI taxonomy): Eukaryota > Metazoa > Arthropoda > Insecta > Coleoptera > Coccinellidae > Adalia > Adalia bipunctata. The sequence continues at coordinate 38,359,997 of OU342948.1, forward strand.
TGTACAGGGTGGCCGCATTTCGATGGTTTAGTACTACACCTCCTATATGAGAGATTGAGAAAAAGAAATATACAATATACATATCATTTCCTCTTTTTTCGAGAAACATAAATTGCTGAAAACCCCAAGGTGCTACGGCGCCTAGTTTCTGAGCAACAGGGTGATTTTGGTATTTGGTTCATCATTATAATTAACTATAATTTCCGTATTGTAGGATCTACGCTCTCGAAATGAACACAACATTCGGGCACGTTTTTAACTGCTTTTCAGCGATGCTTTCGAATTTTTTGTATCTGCTCAAATTTTGGAGCAAAAACAAAAAACTTTTCTTTTTAAATGGGGACCATAATGGGAAATGATATTTCAAAACTGACCTTTCTTCAACGATTCCAAAAATATATATCATGATAGACTTTCAACTTCACTATATTTATATCGAAAATTTCGGAATAGTATATTCTAAAACTAGTTGCAGAATCGGCTCCTATTCCAATACGAATGCGAAACGAGTATAAACGATATTTTCTCTATTTCAGTCAAATTTCGTGAAATACTGTTGAAATTCAATGAAAATTTCAGATTATACATCCTATTGACTTTTGTATTGTACAGAGTGTAACAGCCAAATGGAATAAATTCGATAACGAATTAATGAGGGGGTTTTAGGAAAAACGTTCGGACACGTCGATTTCTAATTTTAAATGCGCATATTTTTCCAAAAAAAAATAACATTATATAGGGTGTTCCATGCGAACGTGGTCAATACCAACTTTCTTATTTCAAATGCAACCCCCTGTATATTATTTATTTTTTGGAATCTTCAGAGAATTCTAGACACAATTCATGCACAATGTCCTATACCTATCTTTACTATTTCGGAAGTATCAAGTGTTTTCAGATTTATTGCAAAAATCGACGTTTTAAATAAAAATTATTTTATTTCACGAATTCGGTACACTATAAATAATACTGATTATTTCTTAATTATTGAAAAAAACAAAAAAAAAACATTAATGTCAATGTAGGACTGGAGAAATGTTGAGTAACGTTACAAGACAATTCTACACCAGATTAGTATGTTGCCAAGACGTTCACGGCGAGCATTTTGAACCTTTCCTACATTGACATTATTGTTTTTTTTTAATAATTGAGAAATAATCAGTATAACTTATAAGGTTTTAATTTTTATTCAAAACGTTAATTTTTGCAATAAATCTGAAAACACTTAATACTTCCGAAATAGTTGAAGATAGGTAAGAGACATTGTGCATGAATTGTGTCTAGAATTCTCTGAAGAATTCGAAAAATAAATAATATACAGGTCATTGCATTCGAAATAACAAAGTTGGTATTGTCCACGATCACATGGAACACCCTATATAATATTATTTTCTTGAAAAATATGCCCATTTGAAATTACAATTCGACGTGTCCGAGAGTTTGTCCCAACACGACCTCATTTATTCGTTATCGAATTTATTCCATTTGGCTGTTACACTCTGTATAGATAGTCGTATAGTCTGTCATGTCACACTAAATTAATCTCTTAATTTTAATAATGGATGTGTTGAATGCTTTCACAATAATTAGACTTATAGAGAAGGTATAACTACAGTTTTTGGTAATGTAGAATACATGAGTGATAAATGTTTACGGAAATATACAGTGCACCATGTGAAAAATGCACATTTGCAAATTAAGTATATATTGTGGAAACGAGTGATGACTGCATCAACGTTATGTTCAATTCACTAATAGGAACCTATCTCAGGAATTTAAAAACACATGTTGAAGATATTTTTCTACAAGTTTACCTGCAACATTTTTGTTTTCTCACTCATGCAGTAGATGAACTAGTGAGTCGTGTTGTAAAGTTGAATTCAGATTTTCCACAAAAGAATATTATAAATAGACCTCTTGCAGTGAAATGATCGGTTCTTTGTATAAAAATTGGCAAAATGTGGTGATAGTTTTGATTTTGCAATTGTATCAACTCATTTTTGTGTCCATGCGAGACATTTTCATCGATCATCAGAACACAAGATTAAATAAAACTGTTCGTACAATGTCCTTTCGTTAAGGATTAAGGAAACGGTGACTTCAAAGCAACATAGGATAAACTTACGGGATATTTTGATTCATTGATGCGAACACTTCAATACTCCGGCATATCTATCAATATGTTCTGAAAGAAGAGTGAAGTACCACTCACAAGTAATCATAGTGTCTATACTGGATTGAAATAAATAGCTAGATGGAAGAAATTTCCTGAATGGCAAGAATCTTTGGAGAGTAATATACATTAAGTGAATTAGATAGCGTAAAATGAGAATGAGATGAGAAAGACAAAGCATAAATTTTGTTTTTTTTTGCGGAGGTCCCCTAGGTCATTTTTTTGAGAGATTTCTATGATTGAAAACAGCAGTGCTTGGCACATTCATAAACTTTTGTGAAATGATTTCATTTCACGATTGACGAACGATAATTTTTATCGATGATCGGTATGTAAATTGTAGTGTATTTATCCATTATCTTGCCTTCAACTTCTTCTCGCAAAAATTGGATAGGAATATCGATTTGAAAATCATTCAGTTGACTGACTAGAAGTAATTAATTGCCGTAATGTTGAAAAGTTTCTCATTAACCCGAGAACTAGGTTAAATTGAAAATGATGGACATATTTTCTCCTTTCAAATCCGGAGTACAAAATTTTGTACTCATGATTGAGAAAAATTGAATTTTGAAGATATCGACTCAAATTCAAAGTAACTTCTTCATTGAATACCTAATTTTGTTTTTCGTGGAGCTTTACAGGAGAAATCTTCTTTGCTAAGAAAAGAAGTTCTGGCAAATCCAAAAACAGATATGACCTCATCCTCCATGGGAAAAATGTAAAATTCGAAACTTCAGACTGTGGGAAAAGTGATAAAATGGCTAAAGTGATTGAAACACTGATTTTGTTCAAGTGGACATGGTACCAAATTCAGAGTTCGCATTAATATCAGTGTTCAAAAAATTTGAAGAGACTATTCGAATTCTTCAACTTTTCGAGTCATCGTTACTATAGATGACCATAAATAACCCAACAACTCCTATAGTGCATCTCTGGATAACAATTCTGTAGACGTCACCTGTAGAAAAGACAGCTAAAAGTTGTACCTTTTTCGCAAAACTTTTTCCGAATATTTCGGCAACGCACTCTAGAACAGTCCAGTCGAAAAAATCCAAGAGTCGGTTCACAACATAACCTCAATAATTGTTCCAACTTTTTAACGTACGTATTGACAGGTACAGGTCACGCGAAAATCACGAATTAAACATCCCTCATCGCAGAGCACCGTGAAGCAACCTCACGTCGGCACGCGACAATACGCGGTTCACTCCCACGCACGACTACGGGGATCGTGGAAGGAGCGCGACTGGCACCGTAGCGCCAGCTCACTGCGCGTGTATATTTCCATCTGGCCTCTGCCACAAAAGTATTTCCTGACGATTTAATACTTATCCCTTCAACTTCCCGTCTCTAACTTGTTCATTCATCATTAGTGGGACCCGAATGGATAATCTCCAAATCTGGGCTCTGGGCACATATCGTCCGAAAAAAAGTTCACCGCAGATTTGCTTGTGGTTTTTGAAGAGTTGAAGCCTTTCCGGTTCAAAAGGGTTCTTATTGTGCAGACAACCTTTGTCTATGATATTCAACGATATGAAACTGCTCAAAATAGCATTCAACACTTTCTTGCTACAAAGTTAGTTTTGAATCATAAAATTTTAGAATTCGAGATTCGGCAAAGGACCCCGCACTTTTACTACGGGAAATGGCGTTCCGTCAAATTTTCTAAAATTTTGGTATAATGTAGGTCTCGACATACTGATCAAAAGTGTCCATGGCCCCAACTCAATCCTATGACTAGTTTTTGAGATACAGGGCGTTGAAGTTGAGAATTACCCACTTTTACTACGCCCGTATCTCGGAACATAATCGAATGAACTTCAATTTTTCTCAAGAAACATTTCATTACATCCCAAAGGAGCAAGCATATAGAGGAATATTACCGAAAATCGTTACGAATACAGGGTTATCCATAATTGAATGCATGCCCGATTTCGAAAGTATAAAATATGTCAGTTCCAGAGCGAGAACGTTCGCAAAATGAACTATTACACTAGATATGTTGTTGTTACATCGAAAAAGTCTGAAATACCCAGAATTTATACTGGGTGATCCATTATCATAGAAACTATTCTCAAGGAAGGTTAAATGGACACTCTGTATTTATGGGTTGATTCAAGGTGTTTGTTTAATGTTTTTAGAACATATCATCATGGACTTCAAAGAATACAGGTTGATTCAGTCATGAAATGAAATTTGAACCTCACGAAAATACCCAAAAACCACCTCTTTTTTTCATCACCCTCTATCTCAAGATTAAATCCGAGGAGGTGGGAGTTTTCTTTCACCACTGTACTCGATATAAAAACATCAACACGGCTGAGAGTTTTTATCCACTTCCTATGACCAGATTTTTTTTTATGTAATATGAAAATTATTTATTTATGTTATTCTATTCTTATTCCAGCTAAAAATCTGGTCATAGGAAGTGGATAAAAACTCTCAGCCGTGTTGATGTTTTTATATCGAGTACAGTGGTGAAAGAAAACTCCCACCTCCTCGGATTTAATCTTAAGATGGAGGGTGATGAAAAAAAGAGGTGGTTTTTGGGTATTTTCGTGAGATTTTACACATTTCCCTTTCGTGTGTGCCTTGCTCTTGATATTACAGCACATGCGCCGATCGGGAATCTTAACCGGCTTCAATTTCCATTGGCTTATTACCCATATTGGAATTATTAGATGAAAGATCCTTATATTCCACAAGGAATGCGCTTCGAATAGTGTTAAATTCAGAGTGAATCCTGACGAACTGTTCCGGGTGTCCCGAATTCGTTGTCTAGTGAGGTAATCTCAGAAACCTGATGAACTAAAACAAAATGAGTGCCACGAAAAAAAAAAGTTAAGAACTTTCCGACTTGAAGAACTCAAATTGAATAATAGTGAGAACCCCATATAAATTGGTGGTCTCTATCATGAGAAATCCCGAATCGCTTTTTGAACTAAACCTCGAACGGTATAGACCCCTCTTTTAAAACAAATTCATGGAATATATCAGCTTCCAAAAAAAATTCGTATAAAATAACATTAGGTTGTTGCGAATAGTTTCGGCAAAATCGTAGAAAATACGTAGGTATACAGGGTGTTTCACCATAAACTGGACAAATATATATAGCCTTGTAGTTGACATCGAGAAAGTCATTTTTGCCTTATGACATATACCCCGTTTTCGACTTATAATCGAGATACAGGGAGCTTAATGTCAACTTTGAGCCATATTCTGTGAACTGTGGTAAGTTATGCGTTATATTTGAAATAACGGTTCCTGGTCACATCTTAGTATTTTTGAGGGCTCAATTGAACTGTGGTGTAGAATTTTGCAAAACAAAATTCAAAATGGCGGAAAACCTGCAAAGTCGGAATTTTTTTCTCTCGGTTGCCAATTTGGAAAGCATAATCTCAACGTACTCGATTTTCTAAGATTTTCCGTGAATTTTTTTTTTTCAAGTTTCGAACTCAACTTTTTTTTTCAACATGTCTTCAGTGAAAAAAAAATTTCGCCCAAAATTTTTGGAATTTTTCATGGTTGAACTATCTTCAATTCTGAATACTTGGGTAGAAACAGAATGAAAAAATATCAATTGGTTTTCTTTTTGTAGCCTTCCGAAGATTGCGCTAGGTGTACTTTCTTAATTTTTATGTGAGAAACTGGAGGCCGTACGAAGGTCAAAATTGTGCTGGTGGGCTGCCAGAACGACCCAGATAGAAATATGAAATTATAACGGAAAAAAATTTTTTTCGAAAAAATAAAAAAAAAATTTGATAAAAAATTTTTTTTTTTATTTTTTCCAAAAAACTTTAGTAAGGTTCGAACTCTACACTCTCGATTAACTAGTGTTGCTTTGGTAACGGAGATTTATAGGATTAGAATTAATCCAATTCATACTCGTAGAGTTCGATTCCTACCAAATTTTTTTTGGTTTATAATTTCATATTTTTATCCGGATCATTCTGGCAGCCCCCCCTCCGTACGGCCTGCAGTTTCTCAAATAAAAATTAAGAAAGTACACCGAGCGCAATCTTCGGAAGGCTACAAAAAGAAAACCAATTGATATTTTTTCATTCTGTTTTCACCCAAGTATTCAGAATTAAAGATAGCTCAACCATGAAAAAATCCAAAAGTTTTGGCCAAAATTTTTTTTTCATGTAAAAAAAGTCGAGTTCGAATTTTGAAAAATTTTTTTTACGGAAAATCTCAGAAAATTGAGTACGTTGAGATTATGCTTTCCAAATTAGCAATCGAGAAAAAAAAATTTCAACTTCGCAGGTTTTCCGCGATATTGAATTTTTTTTCTCAAAATTTCATACCACAATTCAATTGAGCCCTCAAAAATACTGAGATTTGACTAGAAACCGTTATTTCAAATATCACGCGTAACTCACAAGAGTTATCAGAATATTGCTCGGAGTTGACATTAAACACCCTGTATCTCACTTATGCGTCGAAAACGGGGTATATGTCATGAGGCAAGAATGACTTTCTCGGTGTCATCTACACGGCTATATATGTTTGTCCAGTTTATGGTGAAACCCTGTATACAGTCGAACTTCGATGAATCGAATTTTTGATAACTCGAATCAAATTGGTTGGCAACAGCGCCAAGATTGAAAATTAGTGTAATTTTTATTCGATAAGTCGAACTTCTATAACTCGAATATATTGATGCCTCGAACGAAATAATCCCTCATTCACATGTGATTTTAACGAATCGTTTCATAGCTCAACCGCATGCCGTGAAATTCGTTCAGTCCTTCAGTTGTGAATTGTGACGTTTCACGACAATATCGCTAACAAAATGTCGTCAAAACGAACTTTGAAAACTTCATCTCTTTTCCTACGAGGTAAACATAATATTTTTTCGCAAATCGAAATTCGACAGATTTCAATCTGGAGAAATTTAGATTCCTGTACTCGTTCCTGTATTTATATCTAGTATTTGGAAAATAGTCCGATAGATGGCGCCAGCCTCGATAATCATCATCAGTAATTCATTAATTTAATTTCTTAATTGTATTCTCTTTCATGTAGGTATATTTTCCATAAAGATGGTACATTCTGTATAATTTAATGCTTAATATCTTTCTTAATTTCATGTTCATGTGCTTTGATCTCTTCTTCTTTTCCATGTTAAAGTTCTATGTATTAGTCAAATGTTGATGTGCCTATTTCAAATATTTAAAATAACTCTCTCTTCTTCAATCTACTAAAGAGTAGATATATACAAATTATACTCGTCAAGTCGTCAATCTACTGTGAGTTGCAGTTAGATTATTAGATGTTCTGTGATTTGCAGGCATTTACGTTTATAGTTCTATACTACACTAAACTGGTGTAAACATAACCTAAATTGGTTATGTGCTTAATTCTTCTTGAAATAAACTGTTAGTGTTAGTACACACGTGTTTCTTTTAAATTAATCAGCGCAGGAAAAGAAGTTCATACAGTCCACTACGTCGAAATAAACCCACAATCAATTTCGAAAAAATCGTGAATAATTTCATTCATAAATAAATGAAGCTTTGAAATTCCGAATGAAATTGGTTGCGTTACTATGGAAACTTATTAATGTTGAAATCTCAAACTTTGCGAATAGTAATTTTCCGCAAATCGCTAGGAAATTTTGACATTCCTGACAAAACTTTTCATAGAAAAAGTCCAGATTTCCCAACTGTTAGGAAATGTTCATTTCCCTACTGTAAGGAAATGTATTTCCTTAAAGTTGTCAGTGTTCTACATCATATGCATATTCCAACTTTTCTCTCGATTTCTTCGGCAATAATTCTGATGAAGCAGTATTCAATGCTGCAACCTGATTTGCAGGAGTCCCAGAAATAAAAAATCCATCATCAGTTATCATTTTACACTGTTTTGTCTTTGAAAACAACAGCAATCAAATGAATATTCGTTTGCCAATTCCATTCCGAATTTCAAAGCTCCATTTATTTATGAATGAAATAATTCGCGATTTTTTCAAAATTGATTGATACCTGTCGAATTTCAAACGATTTGCTGAAAAAATGATGTTTACCTCGAAGGAAAAGACACATTCCAGGACTCTGTGCAGCAATCTTCACAATCGTCTAGGGATGTTAGGCTTTTCCTACCCGGTAAACAATGTACCATTAATTGCTGATGTTTTGAAGACAAAACAGTGTAGAATGTTTAGTGATGATGAATTTTCATTTCTGGGACTCCTCCAGAGCTGGTTGAGGCAGTGAATACTGCTTCATCAGAATTATTCCCAATGAAATCAAGAGAAAAGTTCAAATATGCTTATATGAAGAACACGGACAACTTTAAGGAAATATCATTTCCTTACAGTGAAGAAATGAATATTAATAACAGTTGGGAAATCTTGACTTTTTCTATGAAAAATGTTATCAGGAATGTCAAAATTTTCTAGCGATTTGTGAAAAATTTGTTTTTCCGCAAATCGCTAGGAAATTTTGACATTCCAGTCAAAATTGGTCATAGAAAAAGTCAAGATTTCCTAACTGTTATAGGAAATATCCATCGACATATGCATATACGAACTTTTCTCATGATTCCTTCGGCACTTATTCTAAAGGAGCGGTATTTTCACTGCATCAACCAGCTCTGGAGGAATCCCAGAAATAACAAATTCATCATCACTTATCATTTTACAATGTTCTAAATTCGAGACCACTAGCAATTGAATTAATTATATGCGTCAACTTTGACAATTCAACATGAGTACGTTTCCATAGTAACGTAACCAATACGAATTTCGAAGCATAATTTTTTTATGAATTGAATAATTCGCGATTTCATCAAATCTGCGAATCTACCAACAGAATGGATCTATTCACAAGATGGATGGAAGAGCAGCCAAAAGCACCTGACTTCACGTTTTCTGCTTTAGATGAAGCATTCTTCTTTATACGAAATCAGAAAATTTCAGGCTTTCTAGCCGTAGAAGCCGTAAAATTCAGTATTTATATTTACTGTTTGCGTTAGACAACCAACATGCTGGGGGGCGCTGGCAGGAATTCAGACAAAGAATTATTGATTAATGTGATCGAACACTCGGAGCAGGAAAAGGCTTGCATAGAAGGAGAACGAAGAGTAGGTATTTAAAACGTTTGAAGTGATTCTGTTTGAATTATTTATCATTATTAGTTATTCAATTAAATAAAACTCTTAGGCCAAAGTGAATAAATTTACCTATTCCTGAATTGTGAAGAAAGTGTTAATATACAGTATGTCCCATTTGCATAAAAAATCACATACTAGGACCTAGGAGCATAGATAAATAGAGAGAAGGCACCACTACATTATTGAACTGCCGGAAACGGTGGGACTCGTAATTTTTCGTGAGTAATATCATAAGGACATCCAATTTTTCCGAAGAAAATCAAAAAAACACGTAGCTAAGTAATATTTTAACAAGAAGCATGAGTGCTGGTAGCAACAAGAATCCGAGTCGAAGACAAGGATTTTTGCACCTGCACGTATGCTTTTGTAAAAAAAATATTACTGTGCTTTGTGTTTTTTCAATTCTTTTCACAGGAAAAATTAGATGTCCGAATGGTATTTGACAAGACTATTTCATGTGTAACAGATTATTCTATACCTTTAAACTTCAAATTGGGATCTATCAAAATCAAATTGGGAATTAACATATTCAAAATGGGAATAAACACATTCAAATTGGGAATAATCAATTTCATTTGTTGTATTGACGTAACATGAAGAGAAAACTATTAATATATATTTGAACTTATCAAACATTCAAAAAGTGTAAGAAGTACTTAAAAAATTTCATATTTGTGCTCAAACTCTCATATCAAAAAAAGTCAATTTCTAGTTTAGCTCCCCCTCTCCGATTTTTAAAATATTTTGTCTCGTGATTGTGAATGTTGAAAAGATACTACAGTTTTAATTGCAGCATTGGCAAATAAGTAGTTTTAGAGAAAAAAAATAAAAAAGATTGTGAATATTTCCACCTGCGTTTAGACTTTATATTTATTTGAATCGCATCGGCAGTGTAAAATGCCGTAAGGTGATTTTTTCTCGAACAGACGGTGTTGCCAAATCTCAATAATTTCTTAAATACGAAGATAGACATAGAACTTTCAAACATGGTCAGGTGGATTTTTATGGCCTTATCGTTTTTCAGCAGTTAGGTTAGGTTATGTCAGTTCGTTATGGCTTAATTTAATATATACTGCAATAATAACATAATTCAACTGATATTATGATGTAAACGTAAACCTCAAGAAGGCAACGTTACATTCGGGAAATGACGTTTGAATAAAATGTGTCCAATCTATTTTCTATATCTTGTTCCATTCGTACATTCCTATAATAATAACATATTTAAATTCAACATATCGTCGATGGGTTTCGTTTTGGTAGAAAACTTCGGTTACAAATTTTGAGCAATGAAGATGCAATGATTCAACGTGGCAACAAGCATCGTACGCTGAATTCAATTCAAACAAAATTTTCACGTTAGTAGGTAATCGTTACTACGGAGATCAAAAAAAAATAATTCGACAGTTGAAAATTAAAAATTCATTCGAGATATTCATTCATCTCAGATTATAAAATAGTAATTTGTGAGAATTTCTTCAAGTGTGGAAGAAGAGGAAGATTTGAATGTTGCGGTTGAAATACAGAAAAGAGGATACCGAAAATGTGTTCATTGTCTTGTCATTGTCTTTCAAGCCTTTGAAAGGTACGTTATTCTTGAAATTTTCAGAAACTATAGACTCGAGAAAATTTGAAATATTCATTGATTCAGCGCTAATGAAATTGTACATTTTTCAAATGATTTTGAATTCTTTTCAAGGTCATGTCCTTGAAAAAATAGGTCAATGACCTAAGACATTTTTGGCAAATTTTGATCTTTCTAGACTATGCAATTCTTTTCGTAAATTATCGTTTTTTTAAGAAAATCTCTAAGAATCTAACCCACCCAGCACCCCTATTCACTCCAGATCCCGTTGAAAAAACAGCAAAATTACTTGTTTGCCAGCATTGAAACTAGTAGTAAATCATACCAAATCACTTGTTCACTATTATTCGAAGATCCATACATTTATGTTTTTCAGTTCATCTCAATTGACAGTAAGTAAGATTGCACACTCTTACCTAGATTCATTCTCCGCATATTGTGACATATGTAGTTTAGAATGGAGTATCGTGAAAAATCAATTTTTTCAAATTAGAACCCCATTTTTTTATGGCAGATATTGAATCTACGTTAAAAAATAATGTGAGTGTATGCATCACACCCTTGCCCTAAAGTGGATATTAACTCAGAAAATATTCCTCGTGAAAGACCCTGTATACTCCATTCTAAACTACATATGTCACAATATGCGGAGAATGAATCTAGGTAAGAGTGTGCAATCTAACTTACTGTCAATTGAGATGAACTGAAAAACATAAATGTATGGATCTTCGAATAATAGGGATGAATCATGAAATTTTGGCATATGATTAAGACGTAATACGCAGCGGAGATTGAAGGGCCGGTGTTAATTTGAGTTGACATCTGTAGTGTGTCTGTCATCGTGGGATGTGTTCGGGAAATTTACCATTCTTATTAGGCTGTTATCGTAAATGGAAGTCGGAAATTTCATTTAGTAAATATTGTCTCTGTTCTTCATAACAGGTGGCCTGATGATGGTTTTTGAGAAAACCGAAATCGATCGCCAAAGAATAACTTATAGAGTGTGTTTTATTCCATTTCCACCTACCTATCAACCATTAAAAGTGATACACATTATGGAAGCCTAGATACATCACCAAAAAACTTTATAATGAATTAACCGTATCAATTGAAAAATCCCAAAAATGAAAATTTTCCATCCAAAAACCTCGAAGTTATTCTTGTTTCACCGGAGCTCTATTTTCGATTTTTTTTTCGAATTTTCCTGCTCAGAGAGAATTTTCCAACCAAAACTGAAAAATGTTACATCAAAATAACTTGAAATTTTCTAAGGAATCTATTTCTGCAATAAAAAAATGGTGTTCTAATTTGAAAAACGGAAGTTGACGTCATTTCCGGAAAAACCGGAGGTGCTCATGCCTTGAAAATATTTTAGATTTCATCAGCATCGTGAAATACTTATAAGTGCTGAATTTCATGAAAATACGTTCAGTAGTTTCCCGTATAAATATGGGTGAGGTTCCTCGTGAAAGACCCTGTATTTCTTCTTATCAAATTTTCCGTTCTTTGAAGACGGAATTCTGTCTGTGTTATGTTTCCATTGCAAATTGCAATTCCTGCTTTTTCATTGAATCTGCAGCTTTCTTCTTTGTATAAGGCATGATTATGAAAAGGAAATTGTAGACTTATCGTTCGTTCTTACTTTGGACAAATTTGAGAGTTAATTACATATCGAGTAATTCAAAGATCTGATTCACATGGATGTCATTCCAATATGAAATTGATTATTCCCAATCTGATTTTGATTATTCCCAATTTGAATATGTTAGTTCCCAATTTGATTTTGATAGTTCCCAATTTGAAGTTGAAAAGCTATAGATGCATTTTTTATACAGGCTGTCCCGTAAAGACCACGTCAAACGAAAACGGAATGCAGATCAGAATGTGCTCTATCTAATGTGGAAAAATCGTTTATATGAAAGTCTCACAGTTTTCGAGATATTTGATGTTTTATGAAAATGTTGAATTTTTACACTTAAAATGCTTTCTCTCTTGCGGAAGCTACAATTGAATACTTTTTGAATCATTTTTTTCCGTAAATATTGTTGAATGATTACTTCTACTCATGCAATGAATACACAAAATATTATACAGGGATTCTGAAAAAAAATTAAAATTCATGTTTTGAAGGAAGTGTTTTTTGTACTGAATTCAATCTGACGTGGTATAAAAAAAAGACACTAGACCTTTTCTGCATATAACGTTGAAAAGTTTTCCATTTTGTGAGGATTCCGAAAAGGTAAAAAACCGGTGATAACCTTCTCCAGAAAAAAAGATATTCCAATGTTTATCGAAAATGGAGCATTTCTGTGAGAAACTGATTTTTTCACCTTTCCCATGAATACTTTCATTTTGCACTTCCTGCTGAAAAATATCAATCAACAAATCCATAAAATGTTATTGAGATGCCAATTGTCGAAGAAAGAGTTTCTGGGAGTCGTAAAAGTAGTGGCCGGCCTTCGGTCGTGGAGGATGACACCATTTTGAATGAAGTCGAAAATAATCCTTCAGTATCAACCAGAATGATAGAGCTCATGACAGGCATATAGAAATCAAGTGCCCATAGAATCTTGAGGAAACACAAATATCACCCCTACCATATTCAGCGAGTTCAACACCTACTACCAAGAGACTATCAAGCCAGAGTAAAATTTTGTCAACAAATGTTGCTGATGAAACATACAGAAAATCCCGATTTTTTCAATAATATCCTTTGACCTGATTAGTCTTCCTGTATACTCAAAGCGGGTATATCAATCTGCATAATCTTCATAGTTATGAAACATCGAGAATCCGCACAATATAAGGCAAAATTCCCAATATCGATTTAAGGCACCAACTATTTGAATTTTCTAAGGAACAGTGTACCCTTACTCTTGGAAGATATACCACTGGAAATGCGACGTAATCTATGTTTTCAACACGTCGGTCGCCCAGCACACTCTAGTCGTCATGTTAGGGAATATTTAAACCAAACATATCCTCACCGGTGGATCGGAAGGGGCGGTGAAATTTTGTGGCCTCCTCGTTCACCAGACTTGAATCCTCTTGATTTTTTTTACTGGGGTTTTTTGAAAAATGAAATTTATTCGAATCCCATTAGAGATGAAGCACCACTAAGGGACCGCATTCGTACTTCAGTGGCCAAAATAGCGGGGAGAAGTTTGTATGGTTTGAAAAGGTCATTTTTCAATAGATGCAGGGCATGTATTAGCGAAGGGGGTGGTCATTTTGAGCATTTGCTCTAATAGGAATCCTGAATTTTCATTATTGATATTTTTATGAAGTTTCTTCACAATAGATTTGTTGATGTTGAAGGTCCTGTGCGTTATTACATTATATCATTGCAATTAATGAATAATTTCACTTTATAAGTAATTCAAGGACTAACTGACATTTTTCAAGAGAATTATTCAATATATTACAGCAGAATCTGCCAAATGAAAGGATTTGTGGAAAAGGTGACTAAATCAGTTTTTCAAAAGAGAAATGCTCCATTTTCGATAAACATTCAAATATATTTTTTCGTGAAGAATGTTATCACCTGTATTTTACCTTTTCGGAATCCTCACAAAATGGGCAACTTTTCAACGTAATATGCAGAAAAGGTGTAGTGTCTTTTTTTGATACCACGTCAGATAGAATTCAGTACAAAAAAAACACTCCCTTCAGAACATGTATTTTAATTTTTTTTCAGAATCCCTGTATGATATTTTGTGCTATTTTTCATTGCATGAATTGAAGTGATCATTCAACAATATTTACGAAAAAAAAATTATTCGAAAAGTATTTAATTGTAGCTTCCGCAAGAGAGAAAGCATTTTAAGTGTAAAAATTCAACATTTTCATAAAACATCAAATATCTCGAAAACTGCGAGACTTTCATATAAACGATTTTTTCACATTAGATAGAGCACATTCTGATCTACATTCCGTTTTCGTTTGACGTGGTCTTTACGGGACACCCTGTATATTATCAATTTTCGTTGACAACAACTGTCAAGTTTTGCCGCGGGTGAACCCGAAAAAACTGGCTGAGAGCTACTGCCATGAAGTTTTTCCTTCTAGAAACCATTTGTGATTCAAAATTTCGCGTTTCTGATTGGTTGAAATTGAGACGAGGGAAATATTCGATATAAATAACAACTTCAACTTTATGGGAAATTATCCCTTAACATAAGAGGCTTGCAGCGTTCAAAATGTTCGGTCCAGCGTATGTTATTTTACTTCTTGCTAAGAATGTCGCATATAATTTTTGAGCGGTAGTAATTTTGGTCTATATTATTCCTTCACGAATACTGCATTTCTCGATTTTTGACTCGACAATGATCTCAACCGACTAGGTTCGACCCATTGATCACGAAGGCGTGGTCAAATTCAATTTTGTCTCTACTTGCTTCTGGCAGGAGGAACCTGAGTCTAAAAGACTTGAAACTTTCCATGTGTTTCAGATCTCGAAGTTCGACCAAACGAAGTTCCGTAAACATATCAGTTCTGAATTCAGGTTTTTCTGATCATTTCAAAACTACGAATTAGATCGAGATGAAATGCATAATTTTGTAAAGTAGTGGATGCTTCTGGAAAAGGGGTGATGGAGCTAAACACGAACCTGCTGCAAGGCCGAAAAAGAATAATTTTATTGACGGTTTTTTAATGTGAGTCCACGAAACACCAGGTAGATTATTTTGAAACTTCCACTATTATAATGAATTCTCTCCGTATTGAGCACATTTTCAGTGCCATTTACGAGAAATGATATACTTCGTCCGATTTAATTGTTATTCAATGTTCATATTCCGGATGCAATCAAGCACTAATTAAAACCCCTTTTTCATATTCGTTATTCGACATGTTTTTTGTGGCTTTTTTATCGCATTGCCAGCTTTGAGTGAGCTCGTTACAAGCCGCAACTGTCTGTATCATTTCGAATACCCGATTTTACAGAGAGCTCATTTCCCTTGATGATATATCTACGTCATACAATAAATCCAGGTCTTTGATGGTGTAACTAAATATATACATAAATGATTTCTTACCTACCGCTGCAATTCTGATACGTCGTTGGCATTTGGCCATATAGTGGATGTGCAGATTCCAAAGCTGTTCCTTTGGTAGAAAGTCCGAAACTTGAATCATTTTGTTTGAGAGTAACTCTAATTGGTAGTTTCAGTCCAGAATTGCTTCAAGCTGCTCATGAAGTGGAAAGTGGGGGGATGGAGGAGAATATTCGGCTTTTCCTTTTATACATGGCCATATGTAAATTAATTAGACAATATATGAGGCAATAATAATAATAATACGAGTATGAGAATATGAATTCATACATTTGTAGATATTTTTCTCACCAATGGCAAATTAATATCTAATAAACAAAAAATTCATTCTACAGACCGTCAATTACAATTCTTTCAACTCGACACTATAAGAACTATGTTATGTAGGACGTTATATATACAGGGTGTCCCTGAAAATGTGGGAAATCTCTCGGATTATTGGGATTATTGGGTATTATTGGGAAATAGATTATATATATTTTTTAGTTCACCAGGGGTGGACTAGGTTGTACATTTTAATGCTTACATTTTCAACACCCTGTATGATAAGGAGTGGAAAAAAAAAAACAAATTTGGATAGCTTGAACATTAAGCTAAAGGAAAGGTACACCTGTTTACCGTCAATAAAATGAACCGTTTTCCAGTAAACTGGCATTGTATGATCAAAAACAATTTGCTGATGAATTGTAAATTTCTTGTAATTGGAAAAATTCTTGTAATCTTGTTAACTATGGTCGCTAAAAATAATGGGAAATAACTTCGCATTCAAACTTAAAAACTTAGTTGTCGAATTTCGTTGAAATCAGTGAACTTGTTAATTATCACTACTCATTTTTCCAATTACAAGAAATTTAGAATGCGTTGCAAATTGTTTCTAATCATAAAATGCCAGTTTTCTCGAAAACGGTTTATAGACAATAAACAAGACTAACTTTTCTTTAGCTTAATGTTCAAGCTAACCAAATTTGTTTTTTTCAACTCCTCATCATACAGGATGTTGAAAATGTAAGCATTAAAATGTACAACCTAGTCCGCCCCTGGTGAATTAAAAGAGCTAAAAGGGCAGTATTTTGAGGGGTCCTGTTCATTATATAAAATTTTTTTCGAATTATATTAGGTAGTGTAAAATTTATTCCAGTAAAATGGATTTCCATCAATGACGTCATTTAGGAGGCCGTATTTCCGTAGTGAGGGCCGCTAGGAAAAAAAAATGATGGGAACTTGTCATCTTATTTTTGAATGTTTTATCTGAATCCGAGAGATTTTCCACATTTTCCGGGACACCCTGTATATGCCCAGAGTCAGTAAGGCTCGTAGAACACGGTACTTCCAGTTAATCATGGTAAGTGTAATTTCTTTGCAATGAAGATGAGATCAAATAACAACTTATATGAAATTTAGAACATATTGACAACAAATCATAAAGAATGTGGGTAGGTACAAATAATGAATGAAAATTAGATTACATCTGACTTCAATTCCAACCAATTAAACTGGCGCCACCTATCGGATGACTTTATAAATACTCTGAATCGCTGTGGGATTCTGAATTTCTCCATGCCGACCGACTCGACAGATTATAAGGATTCGACACAAAAAAAATTATTGGAATTCGCTCCCATGACATGAAAATCCAAATTATTGAATGTATTAATTAAACTTCAGATAAATGGAAAAAACTCCATATAGTCCATCCAAGAATGGATTGACATCGAAGCAGGCCTTGGAAGTCCTGACGCAGCTTTAATCCTAGTTACAAAAAAGCATATATCTAATAATACCTATATGGGGAATGAGCCAATCAAAACTGAAGCTGTGGGCTTTGGTAACAATCCAGATCTGCGCTTGTGCGGCAATATTGAGATTAAAAATATTTTTTTTGATTCTATCTCTCTCTGACACATCGTTTTATGTCGTGAAACGTATGTCATTCTTAACTTCATGTGAATAGTTTCGATCGTAACCTCACAATTTAATGTGAAATGTTTCAATCACTCTTTATTCCGTTTTCTTCAAGTCCTTATCATGGTTAACACCTAAGTATTCATATTATTCCAAAATTGAACTGAAAGTATTTAAGTGACATTTTTTCACTCTGGGTATCCATTTTTTGTTGTCTTTCAGAATAAACATAACCTCTAAATTTCTCGCAATTTTTGAATGTCCAGTTGACGCAAGCGTACAACTCAAGCCTTACCAAAGATTTGGCTTCACTTTGTGACTGTTAAAAGCAGGGGTATAATCCATATTGGTATTAGTCTTGGTATTAGTAGATATACAGGTTGTTCCAGAATAACACCGACAACGCTCGGCCATATATTCTCAAGTTGAAATTAATACGTTTAGTCGGAAAAAGTTAGGTAAAATTAGAAGGAAAGATTTTAGCGGCATGCAGACATTTTTTTGAAATTCCGGAAAAAGTTACACACCGTGCAGGAAGAGCCCCGATCCGAAAAGTAGGAGACGCAGGTTCACTTCCTGCATGGTGTGTAACTTTTTCCGGAATTTCAAAAAATTGTCTGCATGACGCTAAAATCTTTCCTTCTAATTGAATTCACAGACGATAAAATCATTCATAATATGTAAGGTGAAATGTTTTTAGTTTTTGAGTTATAAGCCATCAAAGATTGCGTTGTAATGATTTGATAGGCTGATTTTTCTCGAAAACGGTTGTACTTAGGAAAATTTTGCAGTAGAGCATTTTTCTTCTAAAATTGTGATTTTATACGGTGAATAGATCAAAATGATGAAAAAATGTGGGTAAAGAAAATACGAATGTTTTAGGGTGGCCAGGACGCTAAAAATCATAGATCTATATTTTCAATCTGAATGACATTTCGTGAAAAGAAGTAAACTCTAGTCACTGAATTTATCCACCAAATTTCATCACAAATTGAAAAAAAAATCGCCATTTTTGATGGCTTATAACTTGAAAACTAAAAACATTTTACCTAACTTTTTTTCGACTAATCGTATTAATTTCATCTTGAGAATATATGGCCGAGCGTCGGTGTTATTCTGGGACACCCTACCCTGTATGCAAAAAAGTTACTTACTGAAAATTTTCGGTGGTTCAATCATAGCAATGAAATATTATGTATATAAATATAGGTAACCTTGAAATTGTTGTTCGGCTCCGCCTCACACGGGAACTCATCGCCCGCGCACTGAAAAAGCTTACTTTCTGCACTAGTAATGAAATTTGTATACTATTTTCCCCAACCATCAAAAAATGTTGACATTTTTATACTATTTTCTGGTGCAAAAGCCATCAATTCCCTTACCGTACAAAAATTTGCTCGTTGAGCAACACTTTTAAGCCTAGGATTAAGAACGCTACTTTTAATCCTAGGACTATAAGTAATTGCATTTGAACTCTCTAATTGAAATTTGAAGTCTACTGACGTCTACTTGACAATCAATATTTACCAACAATACCAGATATGTATTTGACTTGGTTGGAGAAAAATAGTAGATATCATACGGACTAAAAGTGCCTATTTTTAATCGCAATTTTGCATTCGCTCGGCTGCGCTGCGCTCCGCCTCGCAACTGCAAATATTACTCGTAAATAAATTAAAATAAAAAAAACCTTTTTAAAAAAAGCTTTTATTTAAATGCTCTAAAAATAAAAAAATAAAATTTTCCTTTTAAATTTTAACTATCAACTTATAACTTCATTATACACAATTTATGTGATCATTAAAGCTTGTCGCGCGATTAACTCGTGCAAATAAACTAGTACCTATTCAATTGAGTATCTTAATCTGCTAAATTTAATTTTTTTTCAGTTTAATTAAATACTTATAGGTACTAACGCAAACCTCGCCCTCGCGACAAGCTTTTATGATCATATAAATTGTGTATAATGAAGTTATAAGTTGATAGTTAAAATTTGAAAGGAAAATTTTATTTTTTTATTTTTAGAGCATTTAAATAAAAGCTTTTTTTAGAAAGGTTTTTTTATTTTAATTTATTTTTTACTTTTTAGTTATCGCTCTTTCGCCATCTTGGATGTTCCGCCATATCGTCGGCCTAGTTCGCATAGTGCGTAACTCAACATTTGGGTGAAAATGAGATTTTGATGCCTTTCGCGAAAGGCATCAAAATCTCATTTTCACCCAAATGTTGAGTTACGCGTAACTCAACATTAATATGAATAGCGCGCATGTGCAGGAATACTTCTTATCTCCGAAAGTCTGCTGTTTCATCAAGTATCTGCGAAAAAGAAAACCCCGTAATTCCACCCCAACCAATCCAGCCTAACTCCTTTTTTTTCGTTCAGAATCATTTAAAATTGAGAATTTTGGAAATAACTCCTATGATTCAATGTTCTTTCGGTGATACCTAAGTAGTAACATAAAATTGTTCGCATACACCCGGTGAAATATGAAAAAATCAGTTTTTCACGTTTCCTGGAAAGTAATAGGATTTGGAGTTACGCACTTTGCGAACTAAGCCGACGATATAGCATTCAGAATGACGTCAACATTATTTTTCGAGTTATTCTCAATAAGCCCTTCCATTAAATTTGATACCCATATTATAGAAATGCAGCACAAAAACTATTCCGCCATCTTGAATGTTCCGCCATATTGGATTTAGAACGACGTCACAGTATTTTTCGAATTACTCTCAACAAGCTCTTTCATTTGATACCCATATTATAGAAATGCATCACAAAAAACTATTCCGCCATCTTGGATGGTCCGCCATATTGGATATAGAATGACGCCACAAAGCTTATCGTGTATTGTCATCCAAACTGAACGTGTATACAAAATTTCAGCTTAATCGGTTGAAGATATCTGCTTCAAAATTGAGTAGATTCCACCCGAACATACATACATAGATACATACAATGCAAGTTAAATAAAAGCTTTTAAAATTATATGCACTTTCAATCCTTATAATATAATATACTATTTTGTACCTCTTTCAAAAAAAAGTTAACAGAGGGGTCAAATTATGATGAGAAACCCGGTACACTCTTGAAGACCCTCATTCCAAAAATCCAAGGATATTTCACCTATTCACTTACCCAATTATTTTCCAAATTGGTTCGAACATCAATATTCAATGACGAAGAATAATCTATTCTTCGTCAAACATTAACGACAGAATAAAATGTCAGTGTTATATCCAACACCAACCTGAATTCTGCAACTCAAAAAATATTACTGAATGGGCTATCATCAACATAGGTAATTTCGATTTTCCAAGATGCTAATTCTTGGATGGACTATACCTATCTTAATTTACGAAATAGGTATAAGTCCAGAAATTTTTCGAAAAATTATGTTAATGATGTGGAACTCGCGTAATGGAGTGTTCTGTACCTTCCTCCTCTCCGTAGAGATTTGAATACTTAGAAATTTTGCTGGAGATTTTCTGTAGATCTATGGGTTGACATATTATACAGGGTCCGGCAGAGATGTATGACGTTTTTTGGATGCGTATAACTCGGCGAAGGGGAAGCCTAACTTTTTCGCAATGCTTGATATGTGACCGCAAGTAGTGGCCATTATTTTTTGTTCAGTCGCCATGGAGCCGTGGACGCTAGAGCAACGGGTGTCGTATAGCCATTGGAAATGTTTTCTTCCAGCAAGACGGGGCAACTTGTCACACGTCAAGGGAATCTATGGCATTTTTGAGACAGCATTTTCCTGGTCGAATGATTTCACTAAGAGGGGATATTGAGTGGCCTCCACGATCGCCTGATCTCAACCCATGTGATGTTTTTCTGTGGGGGCACCTAAAAGCTCGTGTATTTATTGACAAGCCACGTACCCTTGACGAACTTTCTCTTGCAATCACCCGCGAAATTCAAGCAATTCTAAACAACATGCTGGAACGATGCATGGACAACTTCACGAATCGGCTGCAGGAGTGTGTGGAAAAACAGGGCAACCACTTAGATGACATCATCTTCTGCTCATGATTATTTTTTATCTTTTTTTTTTGATGTGGTATCAATGGCAAACTCTCACGTACATTTAAAAAAAAAATTTCGTTTTCCTCAAAATCTCACTTAGTCATGATTTTTTCAAAAACGTCATACATCTCTGCCGGACCGTGTACATCAGTATTCATCTCAAAATATTATCTGCAATATATTTTCTTGAACGTTATTCAAATCTCGAAATTTTGAAAACATTCATCTGTTATTCTCACGATCAAGAGGAAATTCGAAAATTTAAAGAAGACATTCCAATTTTCTATGCCAAAACTATTACTTGAAAGACTTGTCGTCGTCACCGAAATACCGATCATTTCTGTCAAGTAGATTCGGAGACAGACGAACAGATTCGGGAGTGATTCCATATGATTTCTGCACCGGATGCACGAAACTCTAAAAATAACCATGGAAATTTCAGAATTTTCATAATAACAACAGTTCAAAAATCATCAGATGAGATGTGCTTCTTCCACAAAATGTTAAAACTAACTTCAGTTAGAGATAATGCAGAAATATGCTAGTTCGTATTGCTCTGGCAAGCAATTAAGTTTTCCTGCTACTTTGACACGAACATCAGAAAGTCGTAAATATGTTTCTCCACATTTTAATCCCAGTAAAATAATTCACACAACTCTTTCTGTTCCGAACAGTCCATAATTCACGTCCCCCTCAGTACTACTTAGTTGAAATATACATAGGCCGGATGTAATAAAACGATTTAGTAGTTAAGAGAAATTGCCACATTTCAGGGAACATTTCCAAAATATATATTTGCTCCAGAAAAATATGCAAGGAGTGCACCTTCAGCCATTAGGGTCATTCAACAGCGTGATAAAGAATAATGTAATTAGGTAAGGCGAAGAAAAAGGCGGTGGCTGATAATTTCTTGGCACTCATGCAGCGCGAGGTTCACTTTGAGTGGTCTCGGTATATTCCCGATTTGACTGGAAAGAAATATTGCTTGGATATATTTAGCGTAACACTAAACGAATTTCAGACAATTTACGAGAGGATGAGGAAGATCTATCGGGCCATTCTCATCAGAAAAAGAGGAGACGTCCTGTAGGAGGAAGATGTACATTAATAATTCCACATGCGTTGTGTGCTAAAACAATGAAGGTACCGAAGAACGTAATGTAATTCCGCACATGGAGCCGCGGGACTTTGTCTGCCACAATTGCCAGATTGCACAGTAAATAGAATTCTAATTCGTGATGAGTTCGTGTTGAAATTTATTCTTTCATGGAAGGATCATTCGGATTCTTAATTCAACTCAGGCAATTTGGCTGAGTTTAATTGCATATTCTGCAGATTCCACGCTGCACGTTTAACTAAGTAGTTTTGATAGGAAGCTGCTCATCAAAATATGCATATATAACAGGTTTTTCTTCGAACGTCTGTACGAAGGACGGTTTCAGAGTTTACACCTCCCTCAAGCTGAAGATTGGTGAAGTCTGTCATTGATTCCATTGTGTTCATCAGAGGTTGTCACGAGATTTCCTGACCTTTGTAAAACGCCTCAATACATTCTTTTTCCAAAATTTCAACTATTTCGAAATCAAATTTGTTACCTGTCACCTGTCCATGAGGATAGAGCTCTTTCATTTCGTTTACTGAATGTAGATTCAGATAATTAGAGTTCTCTATTTCATAGTTATTGATTATTGGAAATTTCTTTGTCAATACTTTGCTAGCATGTTACATGGTTCTGGTAACGCTATCTGAACATAATGCATAATATAATTAAATGAGGATAATGAAAGTCTAAAATCTCTTCTACTTGTGTGGAACCTTTATTATTTATTCAGGGCTTGACCCTTGACATGTTTAGGCATCTATGCCATTTTCAAAAGCCAATTGAATCTAAAAATTGAATAATAACCTAAATTTAGTAAGTCACCTGGAAACGTTAAAAACTACTTATTTGGTAACTGAAACATCCAGCTTAATAACTAAACCAGATAGAATCCACCCCAGTGATTCAAAACAGATAAAAATGTAAAAGTAAAAATTAAATTAAAATTGAAACTGTAAAAACTTATTGAAAATTCTTTGCCCACTTATAGCAGGTGAAAAAAAAGTGAGCATTACGCCTTGAAAAAGGTATATGAAAATTGTTACACTGCCTAGTATTAAATGAATGGACCTGGCTATTTCTCACAAAAAGCGCAACATTTTCATATACATACACACAAACTTCAAAAATATATAGGCTAGGCAACGTCAGGATATTCAGCATCTCAAAATATTCCCTACAACTTGTCATGCGGGAAATACCAGCGATACATCGAAATATCTTTTTTTGCGAAATAAAAACGTCACTAAATCCGGGAGACAACGCCCAGAATGCTATACAGTACCGCAGTCGAGACTCAGCATGAGCACACGATACAACATCATCACTTGGTCGGTTGTGAGAACAGATCTTAAATTTCTTATTAAATAATATGCGCGACTCATATTCGAAACTACTGTTTCGCAATGCTTCCTCCAATCAAGGCACTCGTCAAAATATAGTCCCAAAAACTTTACATGAGGTACCCTGACAATCAAGTTATTATTAATGTGTATCGAAATTGTCGTCCATGTTATCGGAAATGAAACAATTTTTTCAGGAATTTGGACTTTAATGTTTTTTAGTAACGAAGTACAATCAAATTGTAGAATCAGCCCAGGCAAGCAAGAACAAGAACCTACCTCGAATTTACTCTAATTTAACAAATATTTTGAAAGAACCATTATTTAAAACTTTAATTTATGAAGCATAAGAAACTTTTCTTTAAGAAGTACGTTGAGTGTCAGTTCAGGTTCCTGCCCGGATGATCAGATCATAGAACTCGAGATAAGAAAACTAACAAAAAGAATATCTAAATTTGACAAATAGATATATTCTAACCTAACTTCTTATTCGACACACTCAACGTACTTCTTAAAAAAAAGTTTCTTATGCTTCATAAATTAAAGTTTTAAATAATGGTTCTTTCAAAATATTTGTTAAATTAGAGTAAATTCGAGGTAGGTTCTTGTTCTTGCTCGCCTGGGCTGATTCTGCAATTTGATTGTACTTCGTTACTTTTTAGCCTTGATAAAGGATCAACTGGATCCGAAACGTTGGTGATGAATTGAAGAAATTTAACGGAAATCATTAAAGTCCAAATTCCTGAAAAAATTGTTTCGTTATTATTAATGTTCACATCGATATTTTCGCATTGTTTCTGCCTATTATGAAAACGAATATAGTTTGTCTTTTCAGCATTAAGATGAAGGGAATTTGTGCAAAACCAGTCCCACTTCAGAGATTGTCCCCTGACACCAACATTTTCTAACTTCTTAATTAAAATATCGTGGTGGACACAGTCAAACGCCCTGCTGAGATCGCAGAAGACGCCAACAGGACACCCTCCTGCATCCATAATACCCGTCAAAACCTAATAAAAGGAGTGGATTGCAGTACTTACAGATCTCGACGATTGAAATCCATGTTGTTCCCTCATAATTATATTATGCCCGCTCTAAGGTGCGGCAGAAGTCTATTCAAATAACAGTATTCGAATATCTTAGAGAAGATAGAAGGAACTGTTATGAGACGATAATTCCTAACATCTTTTCGATTTCCTTTCTTAAAAACCAGTTTTCAAAAAGTCCGGAAAACTAACATGACAAAATGTGAGATTGACCAGGTAAGTCAAAAGCGACAACACAAAAGGACTCTCTTCAACAAAAATGGAGGCACGTCATCAAAACCACACGATCTAGAATTTTTTATTTTATTCGACAAAAGTTCGTTCAGTTCAAGAGTAGTATACGGACTTAAAAGTAGAGATTCCGAATTTGATCTCGAACTTTCAACAGAACTACTTCTAAAATGCGAGATATTTGAAAGGACATGAAGTGGAGCATTTCTGAAAAATGCATTGAAAACATTAGCCACCTCTTGAGGACTTTCATATATAGTTTCATCGTCAGAAATCAACGATATATTATCATCTCGTTTTTTCTTATTATTTGAAAAATCAGCAATAATCTTCCACGCGGTTTTCGTCAGATTATCAGAAGACGCAATTTTGTTCTGGTAAAATGATTTTCTTGTCGACATCAAGAGTTTTTCATGTTTCTTTTTCTGCTCTCTGTAATATTCACGAAATTTCGGATATGATCTGGAAAGCACATGTTTTTCAAATTGTCGCTTGATTTACGGACTTCACTGTTAATCCAGTTTTTCCCGGTATCATATTTCATTCGCCCACATATGAGAGGAAAGTGTTCGTTAAAATGGTACAGGAAAATTTCAATAAAATTATCAAATGCCAGATTAGTGTCTGTCATGTTATAAATATGATTCCAGTCCTCATGAAAAATACTGTTGATAAAATTATTTATTGCACCATCCGTGAAATATCGTTTTCTACAAAAAATAGGCGGAGCAGCTGATTCAGTTTTCAGTTCAACAAATATGGAACGGTGATCTGAAACATTGTTGTCAAATACACAAACTATCCCAGAATAAGGGAAATTCACGAATACACCATCGATCGATGTAACGCTGGTATTTGTTACCCTTGTTGGCCATTTCACAAGATTTGATCCCACATTGAAGTAAGACAAACTATTTAACATCTTACGATGCACATCATTATCTGTGAGTGTATCGATATTAAAATCCCCACATACAATAAATTTCAAGTTCGGTTCATAAATATGGTCCAAAATACTTTCAAGACTCCTGAGAAAGAAGTCCTCATTGCCTGAGGGAGATCTATAACAATTAAGAATACAGAATTTTTCATCATGATTATCCCGCAATAAAGAACAACAAAATTCAGAATGCTTATCAAGACAAAATTGTTGGACATCAACGTTGCTGGCAAACCTCACTTTATCTTTTCTAATTAATATTGCCAAACCACCTCCTCTAGTAGTTGCTTCCCGAGTATAGCCACTCACCAATTCATAGCCCTCAAAATATACCTGATCAATGGAATCGACAGTTTTCCACAATTCAGTCAGGCAAACAATCTCGATATTTTTAAACTTACTAATGTCTAAAAGGATATCACAAATTTTAGAATTATTTATAGTCCTAACATTTAACAATAATAATTTAGGATCAAAGATCATCTCTGACGTGGAAGATATAAAAAATTATTTACACAGGCATTTTTGGGCCACACAGCTGGGTCCATGGCTTTTCTGAAATTGTCTTGATAGACTCTTACACGAAAAGATGCATAAAGATCTGGATAACGGGACTGCATGCTCTCGCAAATTACCTCCATAGCAGCCAAATCGGTACCAGGATCTATATGGTAAACGTGCAAGTCAACAAATTTAGGGACTCCCTTGACCGTCACATCAGGATCAGTGCTCGTACCCACAATCGGTTGTTTTCTTTTTTTACTCCTACGAATGACCTCCGTCCATGGTTCCTTTTTCGATTCATCGGCCAGGTTCACCAAAGACGTCATGATATTTTTTTGAGCAACTTCAAGCTCAATGGAATTCGGTTTTGCTGAAGATGGACAGGGAGATCTACAGCTGGAAGTCGATGTATTCTCATGTTTTCGAGCATTACTATCGGCCTTTTTAGAGGGAGCACTTTGTGCACCAACCACTTTGAGTTTCTCTGCATCAGAAGACAAATCGACCGGTTCCATTGAGTCTTTATTATTTTCAGACTTGGCAACAAGGTTACTTTTGTTTACACTGTTATTATTCGATTTATTTGATTGCATCAAATTTATTATCAAATCTTGACGTTCATTACCCTTTACTAACTCCTTATTCAAAGCTTTCAAATATTCATTTTCAATCTGGGCACATTTTAAATCATTCTTCAGATTCATTAATACTAACCTCAATTCACCATTGATATTATCGTCAACAGTTTCATCAGGAGGCTTATGAAATTGTACATCCAAAAGTTTTCTAGCACTTTCACTGAATATCACACCCTCAGGTACTTTCTTTTTAATAAAAATCTCCAATAAATCGGACTTTTTAAGACGATCCAATTCTTTATAGACTGCCTCGTCAGACGACATATTGAATCTATTTTATATTCTATTTTATTTTCTATATTTTCTTTCTATATGCATCTGTGAACTCCCGGACTGTCGAGCATCTACAGGGCGAGCATGCAAGGGACAATGTAATCACCAGAACTTTGTACACACTTTACTGGAACACATTCACGTTGAAAACAACGCTATAACAAAGATAATCCTGAAAAACTCATCGAGTGAAGAAAACCAGCAATCTAAAAATTCTTACTGAGTGTGACCACGGGAAAGCATTCCTCTGAAAATGAAATGTAAAAACCTTTTCAACAGGGCAAGGAAATGCACAAGAATATACATATATATATACATATATTTGCAGGGCCGGATTGACCCCAGGGCAAAAAGGGCAATTGCCCAGGGCGAATTCAGAATTGGGGGCGAATTCATCAAGTTACTAACTTCATACGGAAATCACTGAAATCGCGAAAAGCCATTCCCAAATAAAAATTATTGAAATATTGAAGGTGTCAAGCTGAAAAACGATAAGGCCAAACAAATCTCAAGGGGGGGGGGTCACGGAGAACTTTCATAATTTTTATTCAAAAAACTGGAGGCCGTACGAAGGCCAAATTCAGGCTAATGAGGTACCAGAGTGACCCGGACGGAAATCGAGACGGAAATATGAATTTATAAACCAACAAAATTTTTTTAAAAAAACTTTGGTGGGAATCGAACTCTCCACTTTCGATTAACTAGCGTCGCTTTGGTAACGGAAATTTATGAGATTGAAATAAACCCAATTCATACTCGTAGAGAGTTCGAATCCAACCAAAGTTTTTTGAAACATTTTTTTTGGTTTATAAACTCATATTTCTGTCCGGGTCATTCTGGCAGCCCATGAGCACAATTTTGGCCTTCGTACGGCTTCCAGTTTTTTGAATAAAAATTATGAAAGTTCTTCGAGCGTAATTTTTGGAAGGCAACAAGAAGAAAACCAATGGATATTATTTCATTCTGTTTTCACCTCAGTATTCAGAATGGAAGATAGTTCAATCATGAAAAATTTCAACAATTTCGGCCGAAAGTTTTTTTTCACTGGAGACATGTGAAAAAAAAGTTGAGTTCGAATTTAAAAAAATTTTTTTCACGGAAAATCTTAGAAAATCAAGTACGTTCAAATAGTGCTCTCCAAATTGGCAACCGAGAAAAAAGTTCCAACTTTGCTGCCTTTCCGCCATTTTGAATTTTTTTCAGAATTCTACACCGCAATTGAATTGAGCCCAAAAAAATACTAAGATGTGAACAGTACCTATCCGTTATTTCAAATGTCACGCATAACTCACCAGTTATCAGAATATTGCTCAAAGTAGACATTGAACACCCTGTATTTCGCTTATGCGTCGAAGTCTAGTTTATGGTGAAACACCCTGTATATATACCTAAGTTGTTTTTCATTCCCCTTTTTTTCCAACTGCCTGTATTTATTCATAATTTTCGTTGGCTGTTACTTTTCGATGAAAAAAACTTCATCATGAAGATATCCCTGTTCGTTTTTTATTAAATGATAATTTTTGTGATGTGGGGGGCGAGAAAATATATTATGCTCCGGGCGCCAAGTGGTCTTAATCCGGCCCTGTATATTTGATCCTCCAAACTGTCAAGCATTCACAGGGCTAGCACGCAAAGAAACGTCAGGGCAATCATCAGAACTAAGCATACACCTTACAGGGCGGCAACAGTCTATAAGTGTCCTTGAAGTTGTTAGTACGCATGGCGTTCAAAGTGTTTATTTGACCATTTTTCAAGTACTTGAAAATTTCTACCTCTTCCAGAACCTCTTGTCTGTGACCATATACACAGTGATGTAACAACCTAGTATTCTCATCTATGTCGAATTTGTGTTTTTCGTCTCTGAGGTGGCATCCAAATATGGACTTATCATAGTTGGGATTTTTTAGGCTGTATAGGTGTTCTCTTGCTCTGGTCTTCAATGATCTACCACTTCTGCCAACATATACAACGTTGCATCCTGGTTCTCCACATGTCAGGGAATATACTCCAGGTTTATCCAGTCTATCAATCCTACATTTATTGTCTATGACTGACTGGCCAACTGTGTTCTGAGATCTGAAACTGACCTTAACGCCATCAATCTGTTCCATGATGTTAGAAACCTTGTGTGATATATTGCCAAAAAAGGGCAAACTACAAAATCGTCTAGGCACCTCCGAAGCTGTGGTCTCTGAGCTAGAAAGGGGGTCTGTACTCTGAAGGTTTGGACGGCTTTTCTTAAGAATCAATTTTTCGATGATATCAGGTGAGTAGCCGTTCTTTATGGCTAGGTACTTCAAAACGTTCACTTCCCTCTGGTAACTCTCTTCTTCAAGTGGTGTTCTTAAAAGTCTGTTGACATAATTGTTGAAGGCTACCATCTTGTGTCCATGAAGTGGCATGACAGTTTATTTATTGTAGAGTCCGTTTGAGAAGGCTTCCTAAAAATGTCGAACCTCAGTCTGTTTGAATCTCTGATTATAGTAAGGTCCAAAAAGTTCAATCTCTTCTGTGATTCCAATTCAAGAGTGAAGTTTATGTTAAGGTGCAATGCGTTGATCCAGTCAAAGAAATCATTCAGTTCCTGCACACCTCCATTCCAACCGATTAGTATATCGACCACGTATCTGTGCCAAAACAGCACTTTTTCTTTGAAAGGGTTATTTGTGTATTTATTCTATGAGAAAGACCAGGTAAATATGGGAACTTGAAGTAGGAATTAACAGCTCTATGCCAGAAGGAACATTGACTATATGGCTAACGTTGGAAGTGTGTCTATTTATTGTTCCATTCACTAAGTATGTAGGAAAGTTATTCTTATGCTTCAAGATGTCTCTAACTTTATCTAAGTTGTTCATATAAAACTTTTTGTTTCTCGGTTTTCATGATCTATATTTATAATTCTATTTCGAGCAATGAAATTAGATTTGAATTGAATCTGCGTCACCGTCACGTCTTCAGGTTCCTAGATGACCCCGAAAATTTACGTAAAATAAAAATGTATAAATGACCAAATAATTTGGTTTATTTTACGAGTTACAGCTCTTCGCTTGGTTTTCTTCGCTAAAGACCAACCCAGAACCCGCCACGGAGAGGTTGCTGCAAATCGGGTTCCACCCATTCCCGCTCTCCCAATTTATCTAGAAAAAAATGAAAATTGGACATTGACAAGAGCCTCATAATTTCATGACCAATTTCTCAAGCTCGTTGCTAGGCTAAAGGCCTAAAGGAACGTGTTTTAGATTGCTGAGCTTTCGGATTACTCTATCTAGAAAAAATTAAAAATTGGACATTGACAAGTGCCTCGTAATTTTATGACCAATTTCTCAAGCTCGTTGCTTGGCTAAAGGCCTAAAGGAACGTGTTTTAGATTGCTGAGCTTTCGGATTACTCTATCTAGAAAAAATTGAAAATTGGACATTGACAAGTGCCTCATAATTTTATGACCAGTTTCTCGAGCTCGTTGCTTGGCTAAATGCCTAAAAGAACGTGTTTTAGATTGCTGAGCTTTCGGATTACTCTATCTAGAAAAAATTGAAAATTGGACATTGACAAGTGCCTCATAATATTATGACCAATTTCTCAAGCTCGTTGCTTGGCTGAAGGCCTAAAGGAACGTGTTTTAGATTGCTGATCTTTCGGATTACTCTATCTAGAAAGAAATGAAAATTGGACATTGACAAGTGCCTCATAATTTTATGACCAATTTCTCGAGCTCGTTGCTTGGCTAAAGGCCTAAAGGAACGTGTTTGAGATTGCTGAGCTTTCGGATTACTCTATCTAAAACAAACTGAAAATTGGACATTGACAAGTGCCTCATAATTTTATGACCAATTTCTCGAGCTCGTTGCTTGGCTAAAGGCCTAAAGGAACGTGTTTTAGATTGCTGAGCTTTCGGATTACTCTATCTAAAACAAACTGAAAATTGGACATTGACAAGTGCCTCATAATTTTATGACCAATTTCTCGAGCTCGTTGCTTGGCTAAAGGCCTAAAGGAACGTGTTTTAGATTTCGGATTACTCTATCTAAAAAAATTTGAAATTGGACATTGACAAGTGCGTTATAATTTTATGATCAATTTCTCGAGCTCGTTGCTTGGATAAAGGCCAAAAGAAACGTGTTTTAGATTGCTGAGCTTTCGGATTACTCTATCTAGAAAAAATTGGACATTGACAAGTGCCTCATACTTTTATGACCAATTTCTCAAGCTCGTTGCTTGGCTAAAGGCTTGAAGGAACGTGTTTCAGATTGCTGAGCTATCGGATTATTCTATCTAGAAAAAAATGAAAATTGGACATTGACAAGATAGTGCCTCATAATTTTATGACCAATTTCTCAATCTTACTTAGAGCCTATAGGTATAACAAACTTAACGTAATATTGAGTAATATATAAACTTAGTAATGTAGTAGTTTTCCAGATAGGTAATTATTATACTAGTAGGAGAGTGGAAAAAAGCTAAATTATTAAATTTAAATGGCTGATAGATATTTGAAAATAGGTCAGTAAGTGGCACAGGTCTTTTCAAGGGCGTCACCAGCCAGGGGGGGCAATTGAGCTAGGGGGGCAAGATACAATCAGAATAGAAAGAATGAACTGATTTTCGTATATTATGCTATTATTTCATAAGTTTTTAAGGGATTTTTGAGCTCTAGGAGCTGCCCCCTCTGGCGACGCCCTTCGGTCTTTTTATGGGTTTTCAGGAAAGAATAAGATAAATTATAACACAAGGGATTAAAAGACTATAAGAAAAATATGTTATAGATTTGAAATTCGAAGTTGAAATATTTACTGATAATGGGAAATTTCCCCCCCTTCTAGGAACCTGAAGATTAAGTCCGATAAGAGTGAGATTTTTTTTGGTCTATACTCACCCTAAAAGACATTCATTCCGATAACAGGCATCATCAGATTATAAAATTGAGAAAATCGCTCCACCCTAGTAACCACCAAAGACAAGAGCCCCTAGGATCAATTGAAAAACTGCATTTTATTGCTCTATAGTCTAAAAAATGTGCCTCGGTTAGTTTGAACATTTTGGATTTCGTTCTTTCCCATGCATTTTCTTTGTCGTGTTTCCTCATGTGGAATATTTCTTCTTGTGATTGTTAACTTGTGAGTTTACAGATTTCACTTTAACAACAAATATGATTAGTAGTGTTTTCAGGGACAAATGTTCCATCATTTGTACCAAAAAGCATAACGATTCTAGAAAAAACACAAGGCGAATCAGAAGACGATAGAAGATGAAAAATGCTTTCCTAGAAGCATTGATAAGAAGTAAGCACTTTTTGACAGCCGCCATAAATTCAAAACAACTGTCAAAGAAATCCCAAATGTGTAGTAACATAAATATCGGAATTTTTCTCGATAATTCTTTAGTGCCTATAAAATTATACGTTCTTTTACGCGACAAAATTTAGCTTGAAGTTTGAATACCATTTTTTATTGGAACACATAATTTTATCTTCATCGAATCCGTAATTTTCAAATTATCAGGGGAACAAAATTTGTATCGTCGATATTGAGGATGATCTCAGTGTTCCTTGCTCAATGGTTAGTGTTGATCGAGAACCCAGAGGTTCCGAGTTCAATTCCGAGGCTAGAAAAGAAATTATCTAGTCAGACGGTAGTGGCCACCATCACCGTTGGGTAAGAAACTAACAGTGCCGTGCCTAAGGTGTCGTAAGGTCACAGTAACAAAGCCTACACAGAACATAACTGATTCTCCTAACTGGCACAAGCTTCAAGTATAGTACAGTAAAATTTATTCAAATAGGTGCAAATTCAATATTATACAGGGTGTCCCAGATGTCGCGCACCCCATTGAGGGGATCGAAAGTGAAAAATATTCCAAGCCCAAAAATCCATGTTTGAAATTTTTTGATGGCGTAGTTAATTAGTAATAAATTAATGAAAGTGACCAATCAGGAGCGCCCTACAGAAGAATATGTAGGCAGTGGGGACGCGAGAGTGAGACGCCAGAGCTGCTGCCGGCTTTTCACGCAGTAAATCGAGACTGGCATCTCACTCTCGTGTTCCCACTGCCTACTTATTCTCCTGTAGGGCGCTCCAGCTTGGTCACTTTCATTAATAAATCACTAATTAACTACGTTATCAAACAATTTCAAACCAGGCGCGGATCCAGGGGGGGGGGGAACTGGGGGAACGTCCCCCCCCCAAATGGCCCCTGACCACCTAATGATTTACCATTGCCTAAAATACCAGTACCTTTTGGCATTTGAATATCTAAAAGTTCCCCCCCCCAAAATTCGGGCCTGGATCCGCGCCTGTTTCAAACATGGATTTTTGGGCTTAGAATATTTTTCACTTTCGATCCCCTCAATGGTGTGCGCGACTTCTGGGACACCCTGTATAATACAGCTCATTTCCAGCTAAGGAAAGAAGGTTTTGAACCAACTCAATGTATAGAATTTTATTATTGTGGCTCATAATTAGCAATATTTATCTGTACCGAAATCCTAGTTCATTATGTTCTAAATCCTATAATTTCGTTTTGGAATTAGGATTTTTCATTCTACATTTTATGAATTATGAGGAAAAAATGACTGAAAATTTACGATAGTGGCGTATATCGATCTTAAGTTTATGTCAAATTGAATTCTGCATGCAAACTAAGCTCACGCGAGCGAGTTTGTTCCCATAAAAAAGGCTTTTCATTAACATATTCCAATCGTCAAACAATCAGGTCCCCAGATAAAATGGTGATGGTGAATTCGATCCACTTTCGACTTGGTTCGAAATAAATTCCCCAACCGAAAGTAGAGGTGGGTACTGAGGAGAGTAACAAGTTTCAAGCGATTATTACGCAACGGAAAGAAATCACAGTGGTTAATTCAAAATTACAATATTGATTTTTCTTCTATCTGTTGGGGCGTTACTAGCAGATTGATTCTTTCAAAGGAAAGAAACAAATTTGATAATGCAGCCATAATGATAATATCACGAGCAATTATTCAATTTATTGAAAAATTTCAGATTATAACGCAACTGAAGAAGAAGAGAGTTCACTAGAATAACGCATTCATAATATATACTTTAGACAGAGTCCTTAGACTATACAGGGTATTTCTGAATTCATGCGAGAAAATTCAGGAGGTGATTGCTCGTATGAAATTAAGATGGGTCTTTCCTGTAACGAAATTTCGTTAGCCCATCCCTTTCCGAGGTATCACCCTTAAAAGATGGTGACTGAAATTGAGTTTTTTTTTCTCTTGAGATATTAGTTTTGGATAAAATTTAAGGAAAAGAAATTGTTTCGAATAAAATAAGAATTTCAAGTTATACTTTCATTTCATGAAACTCCATCTCAAAAAGAACCCCGTATAATGTAACAGGAGTATTGAAAAAATTTTGGAAACACCCTGTTTTAGGCGAACCATTTGAAACTATGAAGTAGTGCTCCCCTGAAATCCTAAAATTTTATATCTTGCATAGAACATTCTATACAGCTGTGTAGGCAACGCCAAGACTAGAATTTTTTTTTTCTGATGTGCCTCTCCACCTTAAACTGTCACGAGCCGCCACTGCAATTTCGAGTAGGAAAATTGAAAATCGAACAGGAGTCAGGAGGAATTATAAATATTAAAGAAACATGAATTCAGAACGTAAACATGGAGAAAACAGCCTGCAATCTAACCCAGTGATGAACAGAAAAGAAAAGACATTTGTACCTAATTGGTATTTCGCCGGAATTCGTCATGATCTCCAATCTCCAAGAATATCATATGGTCTGATAAAGTATGCATCAGAAGCGCAGGAATATTTAAAAGACATAACAAACATTTGTGGTCTGATCTCAATCCTCATTAAACAATAAATATCTAAAACCAAGGGAGATTTGGTTTTAATCTTTGGTTTTAGTCTTTGGTGTGCAATGATCTAAGGTAGAATATACGACCAGTGAAATGGCCACCTAGATCCCCAGACTTGATACCACTGGACTTTCTTCTCTGAGCATTCATAAAAAACAGATCATGTTCACTACTGGAAAAATTTAAAGGTTCAAAAAAAAATTCCAAATTTTTCGGCAATTTTCAACATGCCGTAACTTTGAGAGGAATGGTCGTACAAGGAATTCAAAAAAAGGAAATTGTAGCTCCAAGTTATGAATAGGCAATGATTGTTCATTAATGGGAGTTCATTTAAGGTCTTGAAACCCCCCTTCAATTTTCTGTGCGATCATTGGTTGCTGAGAAATCGATAATCAAAGACAAATGGATCCTTTTCCATTTGAAGACCGATATCTCGGCGAGAAGTGGATGTATTGAGGTCAATAAAAAAATAAATTAAAGCTGAATTAACAAAGTATTCCATCATTATAACGATTATGCAAAAATAAAATTACCACGCTCGTAGACAAGAAAAAAAAAAGTGGTAAAATTTTGAGAATTTTTTTGTTGCTGATTTTTCTATCATTACTCGAAAACCACTGAAACTTAAAATTTTTGAAGTTCTAATCCAAAAACTAGACACTTGGAGCTACAATTTCTTTTTTTTGAATTCCTTGTACGACCATTCATCTCAAAGTTGCGGCATGTTGAAAATTGCCGAAAAATTTGGAATTTTTTTTTGATCCTTTAATTTTTTCCAGTAGTGTAGGATCAATAATTCAAATATGGAGCAAATGAATGATAATTTCACAGCCTGTAACAATATGACTCAACAAATCATTGAAAGATGCAATTTTGGTATTTACTCGAATGGACAACGATTTGAACATTTGTTGTATTGATTTCAATTACCAATATTTTTTTTTGAAGGAGCTGTTTTTGCGCCGCATGGAAGCATGATTGTTTTTGCTTCAAAATTTGAGCAGACACAGACTGTTGAAAAGCAGTGAAAGAAGTGCCCCAAAAGATATATTTCGAGAGCGTAGATCCTATAATACGGAAGTTATAGTCAACTATCATAATTGGCCAAAAAACAAAATCGCCCTTGGGGTTTTCAGCAATTTCTGTTTCTCGAAAAGAGAGAACATGACATGTATATTACTTTTTCTTTATCTCTCATAGTATAGGAGTTGTAGTACTAAACCATCGAAATCTGGCCACCCTGTACATACAGCTATTCGTGAACCACCCTGTAATTGTTCCTCACTTCAAGAATTCATTTAAAGAACAATCAGCTTCCCTTCTCAACGGCCCTTCTCTATTCTGTTGTTGTTTATTAATTGGATATTCACCCGCTAAAATCATTCTATTTGTTCCCCCTCAACATGAGTCATTTAATCCAATCGAACACAGGTGGTTCGTATAAACAGAAAACAAGGAAATTGGGGTTTTCAAAAGGGAAAGTATCGTCAATTTGCATCTAATTTACTAACTGTAGTTCGATGCTGATTCGGTAGAGTTAGGCCAACCCTCTGCATTTTGCAAGTAGGTACACATATTGACATAAGTATATCATATTATCAAATTTTCGATTTTATAGTTGACCGCTTTGAAGTAGAAAGAAATGAAAAACAGTAAATTAAATTTTTTTTCAATTATGTACAGACTGGGCAAAATTGGACACTTTTGAAGGGAAAGTCCTATTTCTTCTTCATCAGATAGAAAGAAACTGATTTCTGAGGGCCAAATTTCATGGCGCAAACAGTAATCCCATGGCTATCACCATAACATAATTACCAGGTTTTTTTTTTCAAAAATGTTGATTCAACACCTCTTCCGTTGATTCTTTTCAATTTCTGTAATATCGCATTCTCGTAGCAACTTCTTCCTCCGTAGAATTCAGGTTAATCAAATTTTCTGCAAACTGATAATATTTAAGAGATACCGCTACCTATGGAATTTTATTTCAAATGGAATACCCCGTTTCTTTTTACATGTTTGAAAAGGCTTGAAATATCCAATTCAAAAAGCGTTATTATTTTGAAGTGAAGCTCGATTTTTTATAGATTTGAATAATACCGGGTTCTCTTCAAACTATCAACTGTTTAAAACAAACATTAGCAGCCAACAATCAAGATTCGCGTAAACCTACAAGAGATTAAAGTTGAGATAATTCAACATCTCGAACATGACTCCAGAAAAATATCCAGTATGCTATATTTTTGAAATGGCAATTTCAAGCGCCCTGGGAATATGTCGAAGTTTACATGTTGTCCCTTTTGAAGAAAATAACTTCATAGAAACCGTTTTATCATGATGATTCCAATAAAAGGGTTACATATTTCAAAATACCTTTGCAGAAAGTTCTGAGCAGCGCACTTTGTAAGGTGTTGGGAAGAAGGGATACCAAGAATGTCCAGTACAGTAAGAAAACTATAAATAATTTGTTTTCTAGATTTAAAGATCCCACACCCACGCTCCATAGGTCCTGAGGTGGTACACTCGATTTCGTGTGGTAATTGCTAGAAAAGTTTCTCATGAAAATTGACATCAGTTTTCGTTTATGTCGTACTGACATAGAACATCCCCTTCCAAAGTGTCTAATTCGCCCCACTCTGTATATCTAACTCACATTTCTGAAACGAATGATACAGATAAAAAATACAATTTTTATATTCATAACGAAGCATAAGGGTAATTACTCACCTTTCTATCAATAATAATAATAATTATCTTTTTATTCAATCGGCCAATCACAATTCTTGGCTGCCATCTTCAACTTTTGAAAAAAAAATAAAAACTTCTGTCGAAACGACCTCAGAATACCTATACCCACAGTTTGATCCTTGGAGATCCATCCAAATTGAACGAAAAAAATCATGCCAATAGTCCTTTTATCCTTTTATTCAATCAGCCTATCACAATTCTTGACCGTCATCTTCAACTTTTGAAACAAAACTAAAAACTTCTGTCGAAACGGCTTCAGATTACCTATAAACATAGTTTGATCCTTGGAGCTGGCCCTTTAGGTCCATCCAAATTGAACAAAAAAAACCTTGGGAATAGTCCTTCTAATCATCCATTCAATCAGCTATTTACATATCTTGGCTGTCATCTCAAACTTTCTAAAAAAAATAAAAACTTCTGTCGAAACGACCTCAGAATACCTATACCCACAGTTTGATCCTTGGAGCTGGCCTTTTACTTCCATCCAAATTGAACGAAAAAATCATTCTAATAGTCCTTCTATCCATCTATTCAATCAGCTAATCACAAGTCTTGGCCGCCGTCTTGAACTCATGAAAAAATTAAAAACTTCTGTCGATACGGCTTCAGAGTACCTATACACATAGTTTGATCCTTGTAGCTGGCCCTCTAGGTCCATCCGAATTGAACGAAAAAAATCATGGGAATAGTCCTTCTATCCATCTATTCAATCAGCTATTCATATATCTTGGCCGCCATCTCAGACTCTTGAAAAAAATAACAACTTCTGTCGAAACGACCTCAGACTACCTATAACATACCCTCAGTTTGATCCTTGGAGCTGGCCCTTTGGGTCCATCCAAATTGAACGAAAAAAATCATCCGTATAGTCCTTTTATCCTTTCATTCAATCAGCCAATCACAATTCTAGGCCTTCATCTTCAACTCAAAAAAAAAAAAAAAAACTTCTGTCGAAACGGCTTCAGAGTACCTATAAACATAGTTTGATCCTTAGAGCTGGCCCTTTAGGTCCATCCAAATTGAACGAAAAAAATCATGGAAATCGTCCTACTATCCATCCATTCAATCAGCTATTCACATATCTTGGCAGTCATCTCAAACTCTTGAAAAAAAAATAAAAACTTCTGTCGAAACAACCTCAGACTACCTATACCCACAGTTTGATCCTTGGAGATGGCCTCTTAGGTCCATCCAAATTGAACGAAAAAAATCATTCTGATATACATATATTAAATCAGATAATCACAAGTCTTGGCCGCCGTCTTAAACATTGGAAAATAAATAAAAACTTCTGTCGAAACGACCTCAAAGTACCCATACACACAATTCGATCTTTGGAGCTGGCCCTTTATGGCCATCGAAATTGAACAAAAAAAAAATCATCCGAATAGACCATCTATCAATTCTTACAATCAGCTAATCAGAAGTATTGGCCGCCCTTTGAAATTCTTGAAAAAAAAATAAAAACTTCTGTCGGAATGAAATCGGGGTACCTATATGTATAGCATGAACTGGGTTCTTCAGAGCAATGGAAAATGAACAGAAAGAATTATCGGAGTAGTCCTTCCATCAATCTCTTCAATCAGCTTTTTATAAGTATTGGCCGCCCGTTTTCAACGTCGAATAATAACGCCCGCAACCGCGATGGTATATACAGGGTGACCATTTGAAAACGAAACAGACGAGATTACAGACGAAATAAATTTTTTCGATAGAAATGCTCGGACAGGTCGATTTCTGTTCCGAGGGGGACAACTTAAGATGTAGGTTACGGACGCATAGCGCTTCAACCCTTGCTGCTACAACCCCTACCCCCAATTTTTGAATTGGGAAGATGGGGTGAGTGATACCTCAATTCAAAGGTATTTTTATACTGATTTCAGCACAGTAATTGTTTTTTCATTTTATGCATTAGTTCTCGAAATATTCTTAACTAAATGAAGTGGTGTTTTCATGGCCCTTGTAGTGTTTTTTTGTGAAAAATCGACATCTTGATTAAAGATTTCTATGTCAGTGGATTGGAGGAAGGAAGCCACAGTCATGGTTGTTTTGAAGCTCAAAATGTCGATTTTTCACAAAAAAACACGATGTGCCATGAAAACACCACTTCATTTTCAAATACTTAGTTAAGAATATTTCGAGAACTAATGCATAAAATGAAAAAAACAATTACTGTGCTGAAATCAGTATAAAAATACCTTTCAAATGAGGTATCACTCACCCCATATTCCCTATTCAAAAATTGAGGGTGAGGGTTGTAGTAGCAAGGGTTGAAGCGCTATGCGTCCGTAACCTACATCTTAAGTTGTCCCCCTCGAAACAAAAATCGACCTGTCCGAGCATTTCTATCGAAAAAAATTATTTCGTCTGTAATCTTGTCTGTTTCGTTTTCAAATGGCCACCCTGTATGTCTATCTCTCAAGGATAACCCACAATAACCATTTTTTATCCTTTATATTTTACAGGAAAAATGGCTTATTCAGGAAGTTATTTTAAGCAATACAGCATTTATCCTTATCCAATTAAGTACCTCAAATACATCATCCATTCAATTTAGATCAATATGGTCCATTACAGCATGTAACTCGAATGAATATTTCCGAAGATATCAAATGCAGGGACATGACGGTGCGGTGCCGGCACTACCGTTTTTTAGAAGGATTGCATTGCATCCGTGCGAATCCGAGGCGGGTCGCTAGTATTTTATATTTTGAATATCGTAAAGGGGCTGCATAATATTGCTTGTATCATTCAATAAGGCCTAAATTCAGATTAACCTTATCTAGTAAATTTCCCGTTAACTCTACTTCTTTTAGGTATCTCTTCTGCTGATAAAACATAACAAAATTTATGTCCAGTATACTGACTAATATTGTGATAAAATACAAATAATCTGATAAAAAAATTATTCCTGTGAAAATAGATATAGAAGGAGAAAAAACAAATGTCTTCTTATTTATATTAAAAGGTATATTGCATAATCTGCTGTTATGTTCAACTACGGTAACAGATTTTTCAGTCTAGAAACTGAACTCATGATCACATTTAATGAAATTTTTAAAACATAAATAAATATCTACGTACCATTGAAGTTCTCGTTTGGTGTTTCATGCACAGATACAGCATGGTGTATGTTGCCCCTAAACTGTTCCAAATAAAATTCGAATAATGCATCAACTCGAACATCGTGAAGTCTTCTGGTTTTTAGTATGAAAACACCGACACAAGAAAGTCCAGCGATGGTTCCTGAAACATTAGGAAAAGATATTGTTACTCTATTTCTCGTCTAGAAGCCAAATCATCGTGAGTGTAATTTACTTCGAATTAAACATTTCTCTCATTATAAAGGATTCAGCCTGAAACAAATGCTTCTTCAAGATTCCGTTCATACATAACACTTCATTTTCACCTTATTCAGCTCACTGTAATTTGATTTTTGTGAGAATATGTGTTGAGATTGTGTTAAAATCTTATATATCTACATAAGAACTTGCAAAAATTCCTCATTTGGGCTACTATGGATTCGTTGAATAAATCGACTAGTTTTATTAAATATTAACCAAGGTTACGTGGTAAATGTTTGGGTATGTTGGGGAGTTAGGAACCTATCTGATCGCAATCAGGTATGGTTATGAATGGTGATACCTCTTTGGTGATACAATGAGTGAAACGAGAAAAATTACTTATGCATGGACTTCCACAGGGTACGGTGTTGGGACCCATTCTGTTCACAGTGTACGTCAATTCCCTGCTGACGATTAATCTTAAGGGAAAAGTCATCAGTTACGCATATGATACAGCGATTATATACTCGTTTAGGACTGCGGAGGATTTGAGGGGAAGGCTGAAAATAACCTCAAGAATGTAGTAAAATTACAAATACAACAAAATTTCTTTGAACACGGATAAAACAAGAATAGAAAATAATTTTCCAATATCTTTCCTCGTATTTTCATCAGCTCCTACAAATGTGGGAGAACTAGTTGCTGCACCCTGTATAAACTATTCCTTGCATTTGAACTCTGTTTTCGACGTTTTCTTTAGTTGAATCTCTAAAGAGGTTATTTTTCACAAAAGTATCAGCATTTTTGATACTCGAAGAGTCGATAGTATCTAGTATCACGTTGATACTCTTTGTTGTAGTGAAATTCAAGGTCGTCGATCCAATATTTCTGGATATCCAGTAATAAAATTTCAATGAAATAAAGAATAATTGCTATAAGCAAAAAATAACGCATTCAATTTTTCTCTCTTTTATTCATGCATAATGTATCCTTATCTCTAATTATCAGAAGGAGTATAGAAAGCCGAGAAATCCCACCAGGCACCTCAGACCCGCCTTAACCTTTTACTGTAATCACACTCGAAGAAATTTTTTGCACATCGCATCTTTAATGCCATAAATCGATCGCATGATGAGAATAATTTCCATTGCAGATTCATGAAATTAGAATTTAAAAGGCATTCCTGACGGGTGGTAACATTTATTTCATCCACAAACAACGTATCGTGACAGAGCTGATTGAAGAAGTGTTTGTCGAGACCATTCGTCCATTAAGCGCAACCTACAGGCAGAAGATTCAACGGATATGAGGTGTGCAAGCCTACAGGTGTGGCGGTTGGGTGCAGCGTTAGAAGATCTAATTAATGAATGAATTTGCAAAATAAAAAGAACTATATGATTAAGTTGGGTTCCCAATTTTCAATGAAACATTGAAATTATAAATACGAAACCATCCGATTATGGTCATTCTATAGTGAGAATAAAATTTACCTAGGGTTTAGAAATATTCACATTTTTCCAATACCTACATGATTGAGCTCCATCAGTTGGCCTCATGAAAATGGAATATTATTTTTCTTTTTTCATAGAATGTCGTGTGCTTTCAAAATTTAAGATGTGAAACTCTCTCACAAAATTATAGATTACTACCATTGAAATATTGTAGGTTCTCTTAAAAATTATACAGTATGGTGCAAATGAAAGATTAAATTCGTTATTTCGTATAAGCCGATGATTTTAAGGAAAAATCCGAAACCCGTCGATTTTTATTTTCGAACAGACCATTCGTAAGTATCCTTTTTTATTTTTGACGTCATCCATATGAGCGTGATGACGTTATCGTTTATAAATGGAAATGTGGGTGTTGTAATACATTATTTAAAAGGTTTTTTAAATGCCTATTCATAGCCATATCAATATGTACAGTAATTGATTGGCGTATTGTCAGGAATATTATTGATGAGAGTTCAACAGATTTCTTTTTGAAATGTATTGAGTATTGGTATGATGTATTTATTGACACACAAAAATAAATTTATCATTGTATTTCAGCTGAAGGTAAATAATTTGAGCACTTACTTAAGGTTTCGTTGTATTTAATGAATAATGCATATTGAATATTGATTGTAATAATAAAATTTCATTAGTTTTTCAGACAAATACAAAAATCAATTACTGTACATATTGATATGGCTGAATAGGTATTTGAAAGACCTTTCAAATAATGTATTACAACACCCACATTTCCATTCAAAAATTTTAGTGATGACGATCACGCTCGCATAGATGACATCAAAAATAAAAACATATCCTTACGAATAGCCCGTTAAAAAAATCGACGGGTTTCAGGATTTTTCCATAAAGTCGCCGGTTTACGAAATAACGAATTTATTCCTTTC
Source organism: Adalia bipunctata (assembly GCA_910592335.1). NCBI lineage: Eukaryota > Metazoa > Arthropoda > Insecta > Coleoptera > Coccinellidae > Adalia > Adalia bipunctata. Next base: position 38,404,198 of record OU342948.1, read on the forward strand.
ATTTACACCAGTGGTCGCCAACCTGTCGATCGCGAGCTACCGGTAGCTCGCGGAGACAATTCTGGTAGCTCTCACAACGATTTTAATTTAAAAAATACAAAGGGTAAAAATCAGAGAAGCTTCCGAAAATTCCACAAAAAAATCTAATTTTCATAATATTAAACATAATTCATTCATGATAGTGCGTTACTTTTTTGTTGTTATTATTAACTATTTTTAAATCTTACGTGACATGCCGTTGTGGCTGGATAAAAGTTTGTGTTTATTTTCCAAACACCTTCGTTTGGTAGGTAGGAATGTAGCTATGAACAAGTACGTACTAGTAATATTAGTTATTTTGTTATTAGTTTATTATTATTACATTATGTATTATGTATTACCAGTTAAATAGTAATATATATACATATAATGATAAACTAACTGTGGATTATTTCATTTACGTTGCGTTACGTGACTTTCGTGTGGGTAGCTCGCTGTTTATTCCAAAATTAACAAAGTAGCTCCACACATTGAGAGGTTGGCGACCACTGATTTACACCAATTCAAATGTTAAATTTCATACAGAGAAAAAATTGAGGTTATATAAATGAATATTAGGAACTAAAGAAACATTGAACTTTTGAAATTTTGTAACAAATAAGGTGTTTCACCATAAACTGGACAAACATATAAAGCCGTGTAGTTGACACCCAGAAAGTAATTTTTGCCTTATGACATATACCCCGTTTTCGACGCATAATCGAGACAGGGTGTTTAATGTCAACTTTGAGCAATATTCTGTGAACTGTGGTAAGTTATGCGTGATATTTGAAATAACGGTTTCTGGTCACATCTCAGTATTTTTGAGGGCTCAATTGAATTGTGGTGTAGAATTTTGCAAAAAAAATTCAAAATGGCGGGAAACCTGCAAAGTCGGAAATTTTTTTTCTCGGTTGCCAATTTGGAAATCATTATCTCAACGTACTCGATTTTCTAAGATTTTCCGTGAAAAATTTTTTTCAAATTTCGAACTCAACTTTTTTTTAACATTTCTCAGGTGAAAAAAAAATTTCGCCCAAAATTTTTGGAATATTTCATTGTTGAACTATCTTTAATTCTGAATACTTGGGTGGGAACAGAATAAAAAAATATCAATTGGTTTTCTTTTTGTAGCCTTCCGAAGATTACGCTAGGTGTACTTTCTTAATTTTTATTTGAGAAACTGGAGGCCTTACGAAGGTCAAAATTGTGCTGCTGGGCTGCCAGAATGACCCAGATAGAAATATGAATTTATAAGCAGAAAAAAAATTTTTCGAGAAAATTAAAAAAAATTGAAAAAAAAAATTTTTTTTGATTTCTTTCAAAAAACTTTGGTAAGGTTCGAACTCTACAACTAGAGTTGCCTTGGTAACGGAGATTTATAGGATAAGAATTAATCCAATTCATACTCGTAGAGTTCGTCCTACCAAAATTTTTTGAAAAAATTTTTTTTTGGTTTATAATTTCATATTTTTATCCGGATCATTCTGGCAGCCCATCAGCACAATGTTGACCTCCGTACGGCCTCCAGTTTCTCAAATAAAAATTAAGAAAGTGCACCGAGCGTAATCTTCGGAAGGCTACAAAAAGAAAACCAATTGATATTTTTTCATTCTGTTTTCTTCCAAGTATTCAGAATAAAAGATAGTTCAACCATGAAAAATTCCGAAAATTTTGGCCGAAATTTTTTTTTCACTGAAGACATGTAAAAAAAAGTTCATATTTTTAAAAATTTTTCTCACGGAAAATCTTAAAAAATTGAGTACGTTGAGATTATGCTTTCCAAATTAGCAAACGACAAAAAAAATTCCAACTTTGCAGGTTTTCCGCCATATTGATTTTTTTTCCGCAAAATTCTACACCACAATTCAATTGAGCCCTCAAAAATACTGAGATGTGACTAGAAACCGTTATTTCAAATCGCACGCGTAACTCACAACAGTTATCAGAATATTGCTCGAAGTTGACAGTAAACACCTTGTATCTCGCTTATGCGTCGAAAACGGGGTATATGTCATAAGGCAAAAATGACTTTCTCGGTGTCATCTACACAGCTATATATGTTTGTCCAGTTTATGGTGAAACACCCTGTTTTTGTAGTGTGTGGACGACTGGACGAGCTCTGGAGAAATTCTCCGCTCTAATCGACGTAAATCTAATCTCCCAACTGAGCCACCAGAAACACCATTTAATCATAGAAACCTAATGCAGCAGGAAAGAGTCTCAACGTTTAATTTTGCACCGGAACTAGTGAGCCAACGAAAAAGTAAATTGAAAAGCGTGTTCGAAATTTAATAGCCGAAATTCGCCTTTCAGATCACGTGTTATTTTTCCCGTGGGTATAAATTTAAAGGTGGTAAAGTTTCGTATCCAGCATTCCACAGATCACACGCTCCCTTCCTTTCAAATGTTACTTTTCAGGAATATGGTATGAGATATTGCATTCTGAGCGGAAATGTTGTATGGACCGTGATTTTTTCCGCTTTTATTGAACTGCTTGATATATATGATTTTGAGCTTTGCCCCCTTTTGCCGACTTGGAGAAAAATGTTGAAATTTCCGTCAAGTGATTGATTCGGTTCAATTGCCCACGTCTTGAACTCTGCCGATTTCTTCTCGAATTCATGCTTCTATATTACCTAATATAGTTGAACGTCAGATGAATACTCATTTCTGCAAAAATGTAATAAGATAAATGGACCGGACTGATTATTATTGCATGCAGATTGAACGATTCAGGTTCTATGGAGAATGTTAACTGATTATCGTCATCATTCTTTTTCTCTCTCGAAATTCTATCTCCGAACTGGTTGATAATTATACAGGGTGTTTGGAGGGGGAGTAGCCATAGGTAAATGGTGGATAGGTGATGCTCTTGGCTACTTGTTGCGCATTATAAAATAACATTTTGCCCAAAGTTCAAAATGTTACAATTTTTTGGCCATTTTTCTAGAAATTTCCCATTTTTTTCATTAAAATCTTGAATTTTTTTTAAAATCAATCTCAATGCTTGAGGTGCCTATAAAATGATTCATTTTTTCAGTCTAGTCTTGTCTCAGTCAGACTGAATCATTATTTCATACAAACGTCTTCAAAAACCTGACAGCGTCGTATCAAACATCAAAATGGAAAAAAATAATGTTGTGTCCACTATACAAAGTGAAATAAAAAATATTTACATATTGTGGGGTTTTAAAATGGTTTTAAAAACTTCTCAACAAAAAACCGTTTGGTCTTCAAGGATGCCTTAAAAGAGTGACGACAAAAGTATTCCATTGAGCAGGTAAAATCTTTTCTCTCATGAAAATATGATTCAATCTGAATGGGACAAGACTAGACTGAAAAATTAAATCATTTCATAGGCACCTCGAGCATTTTAATGAGAAAAATGAGAAATTTCTAGAAAAATGGCAAAAAAATAACGACATTTTGAACTTTGGGCAAAATGTTATTTCATTAGGCGAAACAAGTAGCCAAGAGCTTCACCTATCCACCATTTACCTATGGCTACTCACCTTCCAAAGACCCTGTATATGAAAATCCACCCAATTTGAAATTTCATTATTCACATGGAAGATTTTATGTAGGTATGGGTGTTGCTAATACCTACTTAACTTATTTTCAGAGGGGTCCCCTGAGGAGACCTAGGAGTAATCAGGATAAACAATATATCATCATTTGTAAATATTATGAATCGAAATCGTTTTTTCGCCAACGTTCAAAAACAGACTAGAGCCGAATATTTGGAAAGACCAGAAATGTACGCTTGTTTTAACTGGAAATTCAAAAATTGTATAAAACGTAAATGTTATGGATCTTCCGCTTCGCCAAATTTTTGTTACATGTGTACAGCCTTTGACTGTGTTTCTCATGGAGTTCTCTTGAAGAAACTATCGACGCGTAACATTCATTCATCGCAGTCTGTGATGATTGGAGAGGTGGCTAAGGGAGTTCCTCAAGGCTACATTATTGGTCCGCTTCTCTTCCTTATTTATATAAATGACTTCGATATGTATAACAGGAAAACGCATAATAACCTATTCGTAGATGATGCCATATTACAGGGTATGACACATGAACAAGGCGATAAATCTCTGCTTCTCGACGAATGACATATCTTGAATGGGAAAACAGGAGTCAGTTCGTTTCCTAGGTCTTCTTGATAATTCGAAGCTGCTGTGAACTGATCAAACTCCCATGGTCTGTGAACGCCTTAGGTCTGATGTCTTTCTTTACAGGAGTCTGTCGAACTGTATATCCGGGGAAATCTAATTTGAGCCTATTTCTCATTTTGTTAAGGTGTTGTTTCTTATGGTATCTTTCTTATGCCAAGGAGAGCAGTAAGAATTTTGGGAGATCTGAATGATAGAGATAATTGTCGGGAAGCGTTTAATCAGCCATCGAGACATCCATGACCATGACTGATCACCTGATTAGTCTCCTGACCTGCCAAGGTGGACCGGGAAACGGCCGAAGGTTTTCCAAAAAACTGCCTGATGCTGTTAGAGACCTGGATGACTGATAGTTCGAGAGGCGAGTTACGGATCACCGAAGAGTGGTCAGAAAGCACTACCTTTGAATGATTGCCGTGATGCTCCTACGTGGTGTCGCGTCTTTGAGAATCTTGAGTGAATATCGGAATTTCAAATTTTGAATACCCTTATATGTGCCTACAAGGTAACCCAGGGTTGTGTAAATGGCCCATAACACCCTGTATTTTATTGCACCATTGTCTGACATTTCGTAGGTAACAGCTTTTCGTCGTGGTCTCATAAAATGTCATAAAACGCCCGGATCGGTAGCCTCGTGAGTGGACGCCTTTAGACGTCGATCTTGAACCTCATTTGTGCCCCTTCGACGTCCAGTGGCTTCTTTTCTTCGATTTTGTGCATAATCAAACCACGAATGACAAGATCTCATCAATAGTTGGATTTATGCTCGTACGGTGAGCGATTTTTCGAAATGACAACAACCCCTCCTCCCGTAGACCAATTATTCGACCTCTTTCAAATTCACTTAGCTGGCGATAAATTCCGCGTACACGTGTTCTGGGCATTCTAACAATAACTGAACATCGACTTTGGATCTCCCCCAACAGGTGGTTAGTTGTGAATTTGAAAAATTTGCAAAAAACGACTACAATATTCAAGTAAAAAAAATGTTTATATGAAAAAAACTTCACGACTTTTTTCCCAAATTTTGATCATTTACTCCTTGCTATACTATCTTTCACCATTTCCCGGCCTTTCTGAAAGTCGACTCATTTCGGGACCGAGTAAGAAAATAATCCAATATACATACCACGTTTTATCTCGACTACCCGTCAGCGTCGTCCTATTCAAACCTGACCGTTTAGCTTTGTGATAAATTACAGACAATTATTGCCAGAAATACCTCAACTTCCCTCAAGGCAATAAATGTTGAACATGAAAGTAAAATTCCAAATGTTTACATCCTGCAACAGAGTCATACTCCGATATATCAATCGTCCTCGCTGGCGGCGTGCAACACGCCCCCTAGCGTCCGCATTTAAAGTGTAAGCTCTTGTTTCAACATCAGATGTCCCAATTTGTGGTGTGTGAAAGAAGAGTAAAATAAATGGAACTTTGACATAACTCTCGATCCCTGGCGAAATTCCTACTTCCACAGTTGGATTTAGAAAACAGAAGCTGAAGGTAATGCGGTTGATATCATTGAAGAATGAGAATTTACAGAAACTCAGATTTCAGAGTTTTCCAGATCGACGATTATCAGAGAATTGGACAAAATTCACGATTGGATTTGTGTTGGATGTTCGTTTCTGTGTAAATAATAAGTGATGGGTGAAGTGCATTTAGTTCTGAACTTATCTTATAAGTATTGAGATATTGAAATTGTTTATCATTTTTTGCTTCAAGGCAGTAATTTGATTCTTATTCAATGTTTCTGTCAACATTTTGTGGCACTTCAGATGTGATTAGAAAATCAACAATAACAACAAACGTATCAAAACTACACGATGTAGGAGAGACTGAAATCAAATTATAAAAGATTGACATATACAGGGTGTCCCAAGTTCGAGTGCCTATTAGACGTTTCTGAAGAACTGGACGTACAGTCGAACTTCGATAACTCGAATCATGATCTGCCAAAAAAAAAATTCGAGTTATCAAGATTTCGAGTTATTGAAAAACACAAATCTTCGATCTTGGCGCGTAACTCTAATTTGATTAGAGTTATCAAAAATTCGATTTATCGAAGTTCGACTGTATTTAAAACTTGAAAATTGGGATTATGATATTGTTCGAAATTCTCCACAAAGCCAAAATATTTTTTTGGAGCCTGTGCACTTCCGGTTATATAAGAAGTGAAAATAAAGGACCCCGCACTTTCACTACGGGAAATGGCGTTCCGTCAAATTTACTAAAATTTTGGTATAATGTAGTACTCGACATACTGATCAAAAGTGTCCATGGCCCCAACTCAATCCTATGACTAGTTTTTGAGATACAGGGCGTTGAAGTTGAGAATTACCCACTTTTACTACGCCCGTATCTCGGAACAGAATCGAATGAACTTCAATTTTTCTCAAGAGACATTTCATCACATCCCCAAGGAGCAAGCATATAGAGGAATATGACCGAAAATCGTTACGAATACAGGGTTATCCATAATTGAATGCATGCCCGATTTTGAAAGTATAAAATATGTCAATTCCAGAGCGAAAACGTTCGCAAAATGAACTATTACCTAGAAGCATAGAATGAATGGAGGGAAGGCTCCGCTACAAAAATGAACTGCCAAAAACGTCCGCACTTGTCAGTTCGCCGCAAGGTCACGAGATGGCGCCAACGTCGTTCGTGGCTCCAGCATGGCTATAACGATACATATTCAAAATGGAATTCGTTTTGACAAATTTATTTCCGATCATAGAATTTCCATAGAATTGCGCATAAATAATTGATTAGAATGCGGTGATATGTCAACAATATTGTTATGATTAATATTTGGTGTTATTTTGAAGGGTGAGACTTAAAAAAATTCTTTTATTTAAGTAACGTACAGGTCTTCTTCTAGAAGCTGAAAAAACGGAGATGGAATTGTCGAATTTTAATGTAGTAAGAATTTGTTTCGATTTCTTCATATGGAACAACCGGACGTCATTTCAAGTCAATCAGAAGGCGTGATTATTCTTTCTTCAGAAATTTTGAATGCGTCATGATCCCACCGAGGCCTTTTTGGCTAAAATAGGTAATAATAAAATTGTTCAATATGTTTTGATACTTGTCAATAAAAATTCAAACTGTTTACCTTGTTTTTTTCATTCAATAATTATACATAGCATAATAAATCACACTATATCAATTAAAAATATTATACTTAGCAACACACGTTGAAATGAACAAAACCATCAGGTAAATTAGATAGTTGAAGCCGCAGAAATGTTTTTTTTATCGAAGCCAATTCAATTCGTATATTATAGTAACTTCAAACAATATTCGAATTCAATACAATTTGTTTCGACCTCCTTTCAGTCAACAACAAAAAGTTTTATTATTCAATAGCGGCCTTTACACATACACGCTTTCCGTACGGAAAGGCCTGAAATAGGAAAGAGCGAAGTAAAGCGCGTATGTGTAAAGGGCAGGATTGCGCTTTCCCTATGGATTTGCGAGATGGTATTACTCGCACGCTTTCCTCGAAGTCCCAGGACTGTGGGAAAGCGTGTATGTGTAAAGGCCGCTAATCACTTTGGTGTTGGTCGTAAAAATGTATCAATAAAAATGACAACCACATAATATTCTTCGCAACTGTAGCGCCACAGAACAAGTCATATGTGACATATAGCCCTATTTGCGATCACAGCGTTATCTATCGGGCGCCACACGAAACTCTAACCTCCGCCGAAATTGGAAGTTCAAAATGATCTGTCGAGCGTATGAAGCCTTTCCTCCATTCATTCTATGCTCCTAGCTATTACACTAGATATGTTGTTGTTACATCGAAAAAGTCTGGAATACCCAGAATTCATACTGGGTGATCCATTATTATAGAAACTATTCTCAAGGAAGGTTAAATGGACACCCTGTAAAGAACATAATACTGACAATGAATATTTGACTTTTTTCAGTTTACTTCTCGATATTTTGAAAACTATTCGAATGAATACAATGGTTTTAACAGAAATATATTCTGCATTGAATACTCGATCATATCAAGAACGGAAGATTGAAAAAAAAAAGTTTTCTAACAAAGGACCCCGCACTTTTACTACGGGAAATGACGTTCCGTCAAATTTTCTAAAATTTTGGTATAATGTAGTACTCGACATACTGATTAAAAGTGTCCATGGCCCCCAACTCAATCCTTTGACTAGTTTTTGAGATACAGGGCGTTGAAGTTGAGAATTACCCACTTTTACTACGCACGTATCTCGAAACAGAATCGAGTGAAGTTCAATTTTTCTCAAGAAACATTTCATTACATCCCCAAGGAGCAAGCATATAGAGGAATATGACCGAAAATTCTTACGAATACAGGGTTATCCATAATTGAATGCATGCCCGAATTTTTTTAGAACATATCATCATGGCCTTCAAAGAATACAGGGTGATTCAGTCATGAAATGAACTTCGAACCTCACGAAAATACCCAAAAACCACCTCTTTTTTTCACCATCCTCTATTCCAAGATTAAATCCGATGAGGTGGGAGTTTTCTTTCACCATTGTACTTGATATAAAAACATCGATACGGCTGAGAGTTTTTATCCACTTCCTATGACCAGACCAGATTTTTAGCAGGAATAAGAATAGAATAACATAAATAAATAATTTTCATATTACATAAAAAAAATCTGGTCATAGGAAGTGGATAAAAACTCTCAGCCGTATTGATGTTTTTATATAAAGTACAATGGTGAAAGAAAACTCCCACCTCATCGGATTTAATCTTGAAATAGAGGGTGATGAAAAAAAGAGGTGGTTTTTGGGTATTTTCATGAGGTTCAAAGTTCATTTCATGACTGAATCACCCTGTATTCTTTGAAGGCCATGATGATATGTTCTGAAAAAATTAAACAAACACCTTGAATCAACCCATAAATACAGGTGTCCATTTAACCTTCCTTGAGAATAGTTTCTATAATAATGGATAACCCAGTATAAATTCTAGGTATTTCAGACTTTTTCGATGTAACAACAACATATCTGGTGCAACAGTTCATTTTGCGAACGTTCTCGCTTTGGAACTGACATATTTTATTCTTTCAAAATCGGGCATGCATTCAATTAGGGATAACCCTGTATTCGTCATATTCCTCTATGTGCTTGCTCCTTGGGGATGTAATGAAATGTTTCTTGAGAAAAATTGAACTTCACTCGATTCTGTTTCGAGATTCGCGCGTAGTAAAAGTGGGTAATTCTCAACTTCAACGCCCTGTATCTCAAAAACTAGTCATAGGATTGAGTTGGGGCCATGGACACCTTTGATCGAGTAGGTCGAGTACTACATTATACCAAAATTTTAGAAAATTTGACGGAACGCCATTTCCCATAGAAAAAGTGCGGGGTCCTTTATAAGAATAAAATAAACCAATTCATACTCGTAGAGAGTTCGAATCCTACCAAAGTTTTTTGAAAAAAAAATTTTTTGCTTTTTGAATCCATATTTCTGTCCGCAAAAATTTTAGGCCTCCAGTTTTTTTAATAAAAATGATGAAAATAAATGGGACATCCATATCACAAGGGGCACACTATTCTCCAGGAATTTCAGACAGTTCTCTGCGAATTCACACTTTTTGGAAATCTTTATCAAGATGACAATTTTTCTAGAAGTATAAAAAATTGATTTGCCGAGGGCGCTCCAAAGAGGTTTCTACCAAAACATGATAAACAACTACTGAAAAACGATTATGAGTCAATTTTCATAGACCTTCAAATTCAACCCGATTTCTTCATGTGACTATTTCCCTCGTCTTAATTTCCGCCAATCAGAGACGCGCAATTTTGAATCACAAATGGTTTCTAGATGGAAAAACTGTTTGGCAGCAGCTGTCAGCAGTTTTTTCGGGTTTACCCGCGGCAAAACTTGACAGTTGTTGTCAACGAAAATTAAAAATACATACATAATGCATCCAGAATAATCTGTTACTCATGAAAAAGTCTTGTCAAATAACATTCGTGCATCTAATTTTTCCTGTGAAAAAAATCGAAAAAACACAATGCAAAGTAATATTTTTTTAACAAAAAGCATTCATGCAGGTGCAAAAATCCTCGTCTTCGACTCGGATTTTTGTTGCCACCAGCACTCATGCTTCTTGTTAAAATATTACTTAGCAACGTGTTTTTTCGATTTTTTCCGGAAAAATTGGATGCACTCATGATACCTATTACTTACGACTATTCCACTCATTCCATTTTTAGTGAGGAATTTTCCTTAGCAACACTTGTTTCACATCGATAAAACATGGTAACGGGCAAAATCAACAACTTGGTTTTTCAGCGACAAAATTTTTGACGTTTTTCAAATTCATAAATAGCTTCGGGAATGAATACCATAGAGAAAACAAACAACGTTTAGTTGATCTATGATGAATACTTATTTGTAAAATAGCGCAATACAAGCCCAATGTTACCATCTTCAGACACATTTTCTCGAGAAATAGTCATTTCGAATACCACTCGAGATGAAATTTGAGCAGGTAAAATTTCTCTCTTGTAATATTCAAGTTTGTTGCTTCTCTGCAATTTCGCTCATGACATTTTTCCAAAATCACTCGCCTGACGGCTCGTGATTTTGATACAAATGTCATTCGCGAAATTGCCGAAAGCAACAAACTTTCATTTTACAATCGAGAAATTTTGCCGGCAAAATTTCATCTCTAGTGGTATTATATATGAAAAAACGATTTCTTCAATGAGAATGAATGTGAGTGCCCTCAAGACATCCTTCAAAATCGATTCAAAAAAAATGTGAGTCTTCAGGTGGAAAATTTAAAGCGTGAACTAGGAAAAACGAAACGCACTCTTCGATTTTGAAACACCCTTCGCAACGGTCATACGTGACAGGCAATATGCAGTATAGCAGTGATACTCAAAGTGTGTTCCGCGGAACCCTAGGGTTCCGCGATACGCCTGCAGGGGTTCCGCAAGAATTTAGAAAAAAAAATAAATTGAAGAACAGATACATGTGGGTGATTCATTTTGAATACGGAGAAAAAGTCCTTTTATCCCACAATCTTTATTAGTTGACGACTAGTTTCGAGACAAAATGGTCTCATTTCCATTTTGTTTTGTTTTTCAGTTAGATGTCGCTTCATTGTTCGAATTTGAGATCGTTAATTTGAATATAACATATTGTTGGTTGTTGGTTCTTGGTAACTTGGTTCATATTGTTTTATCTGCCTTGTTGCTCTACATTTGGGAATTTCGACACTTGATTGTATGACGCAAGATTTGTTTTTAATTTTTTGAATTTTGTAGCTTGTATGTAAGTGTTTTATACCTCAATTTATTATCATTTGTGTTTTATTTTCTGATCTTGTAGCTGTGACTTAAAAATGAGACCATTTTGAAGGTCTCGAAACTAGTCGTCAACTGATAAAGATTGTGGGATAAAAAGGACTTTTTCTCCGTATTCATAGAAAAAAAAATTAAAACACCACCTTCTGGTGGAACGTTTTGACTCCGCCCGCTGCGCGTATACTTGTGAGTGCTTTTTGTTTATAAAAACGTCTACTCGAGTATTTTTGAGAATGTTCGAGATCGAGTCTAGTACCCTAGGACCATGATACTAAAACCCACAAGAAAATACCACCATGACGTCTCTGCGTGACAAATGGCGCTTATTTTCAGAGTCATTTTCTTGGATTCGCTTAATTCTTGCGTGAATATAATTTTCTTCTTCGGAATATTTGCAGAAATACCGTATCCGATCGAAAAAGAAGTCAAAATAGTTGTTGATTATAAAATAAAGGTGAATACAGACTATTCTGACGTGACGTGATTTCACGTCACGTCAGGACCGTGCAGTGCTCACATTGGCCTAATATGAACCTGAACGCATAGAACGATGTGTTGCAATTTTATATCACGCACATTTTGACGTGGGCACTCATGTAACCACGTCACGTCAGAATAGTCTGTATTCACCTTAACACTCGTGTCAAATAGATGGGTAATCACATAAACGAAAATATGTCTCGACTTTCAAATCAATTTTCTCAATAATTTTTTTGGAATGATTTAATTGTTACAAAATATTATTGATATACTGATAACTGATACACGAGAGAATTAGTATTTCAACTATAACGTGTGGTAACATGTGGTAAAGTAAGTAATAATTAATAAGTGTTACATTGTTCTTTCAATACGATTATTGATAAAGAATACACACTATTTTTTTATTTTAGGGTTCCGTCAAGTATTTTGCTTGTCAAAAGGGTTCCGTCCCCAAAAAAGTTTGAGAACCGCTGCAGTATAGGCATCCAGTCATCCATATGGTACACTCCTGGATCCAAATCTGATGGAGGGACAGGCACAGGATTGTATGGTCAAAAACTGAGACATTTCGTGGCAATAGGTCCAGAACCCTCCATTTCACAGGCGGAGATGATGGCTGTCTATTCGTGCGTCAAGAGTGTTGAAACGAAACTTCAAAGGAGCGCGCATTCGAATATTGCAACAGACAGGCAATCATCATTGAGAGTTCTGGAATCTAGTGCAAATGCCGCAATATCCTGAAGCAACTGGCCAGAGGCAACGAAGTGACCTTTTTATGGGTGCCAGGGCGCTGTGGCATTGAGGCTAATGATCTCCTCGGGTATAAGAATAAAAGATCAATCTGGTCGTAGTTCCGAAAGGATCTTCTACAAATAATCGACCCCTGCATATTATTGTGGGTTTTCGGGATGGATGTTTGTGGGGTACCACAAACGTTTCGTTACAGCTCCTACCTTTGAACTTATCAATGCAGCTTGGTAAGAATGGTAAGAGCCTGCTGTAGACGTGGGGCGCGAGTGACTTGATTCTACCCGTTGCATCGATGTGGTTACGGAAGCGGCACTTATCATCCATAGGGGCTCTCACAGGCACAGCGGTTTTCACCGAGTCCACGGCTGAGCCATAGCCATCTTCAACTTTACAGAGCCCGGGCCTTGCGAAGAGCGGCAACGCTGGACTGGGGTATAGAATAGAATAGAATAGAATAGAATTTATTGGTGATATTGCATAACAATACGAATGCTTTCACAAGTCAGAACCAATAAGTAAGATCAATTCAAATGTAACTCACATGTACAATGAACAGTCAAAAGACACTAAAACTATATAAAGTAATAAAACAAGTCAACAGATAATATATACATATATGGAAACATACGTATAATTACAATGGTATAATAAATAAAAGATTTAAATACTTTCTCATATCATAAAAGCCAGACTGGTACAATTTAAAATGCAAATATAGCCAAGACATCCTCAAATAAAATTGCAACCGAAATACTCATCCAGTGAATAAAAAACCTTCCCTATCAGTATCTCCTTCATCTTATATAGAAAGCTCTTATATAGAAAGCAAACGTCTATTGGTAAACAATGCACGTGTTTTTGTATCATCCGCTTAGTTTAGTGGTCATGTATGTGAAAAAATAAGTGAATTATAGCGACTGTTCGAGTGCCGTGTACAGTGAGTGTTTGTGATATTGGTGTTAGTGAATTTTCCTTGGAATAACAGAATAATTGGTATCTGATATCTAACCTATAAATTCAACTTGGACAGGTCATCTGCTTCGAAAAATGGTCAAAACGTGTTGTATTCATGTATTCCATCGCGTAGAAGTAATTATCCGTCTACAAGAAAATAAGGATATTTTAGTTGTTTTAGTTTTCCGAAAGATGAACAGCGTAAGCTTTTATGGATGAGGTCCATGCCATATCGCGAAATTTCATTCCAACGAATAGTTTTGTTTGCGCGAAATATTTTGATTGCGATATAATCAAGTTCGATAAACATTTGCAAGCAGATGGAGCCATCAAATTACTTTCTTTAAGATCCCCAAAATTGAAAAAAGGCGCTATCCCAAAGCCCAAATCAAATAAAAAGGACCGATCCAGGATCCTCAGTGTAGAAGGGAAGCAATTTTTACTATAGGAATAATAATGAAGCAGAAGCTTTTTTGAGTTCCGATTTGATCAAAGATTTCAACGACTTACTTGAAAATTATTCGGCTAAAATTGATATATCTGGATGGGAAATTAAAATATTTCATAAAGATGTTCTGATTTCCGCTAATGAACTAAAATGGATACTTCCTTCTGATTTGATTCTCAGCAGATGGTCTCAAGTTACTAATTTGCTTGCTCGTTATAAACACGTGTCTAATGAGAATACAAGTAAATCTACATAAGATTTATTGAGGTCGCAGTGAACTGTAACCCCTTTTTACTATAACTATATAATAACTATATTGAGAGATTCCTTCACTTCATTAGAAGATAAGAATAATGAAAATTTTGGCGAGAGATGGCCCTACACCTCCCCGTGGTTCTTGCTCGACAATAAATTGAATATAACATCAACCAATTCGCTTCAATTTCAATTTTGTTTTTCATTTATATTCAATTTATTGACTGAGTGGGGCATCGTAAGCAGTATACCTCCCTGCCCTGTTTTTTTTTCGGCGTTGCCGCACCCGGCCATGTCTAGAGAAGGCCGAGGCTGAGCCTGCTTCTGTGCGACGTGTCGGCTTGGGCGGCGGTGGTGTGTGGTTTCCATATACAAACTTCTATACCGCTAGCATTGTGCAAAAAATTGCGTAAAAATGAAGCCAAGACCTGGACATATAATGGCTTATACGCATGCGCCATCGCCGCCATATTGCCCCTACCCTGCTTAGAATCCTACTCCAAGCTACTTCCCCTTATTCGCGCATGCGCAGTAGTCTCCATATGCCTAGGTCGACGGCTTCAAGGAAAACCACAAGGATCAAGTTATAGGTATAGAATTATTTGGTGGTTTCAAAGCGCAAAAGCACAGAATACCTAACTACACAGAAGCGTCAGTAAGCGTCGGCACTTTGATCTTCAAAGGGCAAATTTTCGTGCATTCTCTGTTAGGTAGTACATATGTCACTTTTGAGTCTCGAATTTGATTTGAATGGTCAATGGTTCACATAACAAAGGATTTTTAGTTCTTGATTTATCAACAATCAGAATCAAACCAAAAAAAAACAAACTTCAGCGGTCCATCGGAAAGTTTAAATTTAATTTTGACATATGTACTACCTAGCATGGCACAAGCGTCATCACATAGAGTGACGCTTCTGTGTAGTTAGGTATTCTGTGGCAAAAGCACAGGCCAATTTCGCCGACTCTGTGGGCGGAAACCGCTGTGTCTGTGAGAGCCCTATGGCCGTTCCTTCGGGGCGCAATTGAACCGCGCGCCATCTACGGAAGGAATCTAGGGCGATGTAGATCCCTACACGGGTATAGAAGTCCTATGCATACAGAGCCCCAAATTGGTAAAATGTGAACGAAGATAGTCACAATATCAGTTAATAAATTAAATAAAACACAGGGTCTCTTCAATCACTAGCGGATCCAGACAGTTTTTCAGGGGGGGGGGGCATGACTTCTTCCAGGGGGGGGGCATGAATTGATTTATTGAAAATATCAGTATTGCCAACAGTCTTTTCATAAGAGGGTGGATGAGCAACTAGAGGTAGGGCACTCTCTTGTCCTTGGAGTGAGAAATCTCTCCAAAAGGCGGATGAACTGGAAGCAGTCAACGGCATGGGAATGAAGAAGGCAACGGGAAACCACTTCATTAAAGGTCCCTGGACATCCCTAGTATAGCAAGAATGGCATCAAATAAACAAATAGAAATTACTGATCATGATGTACGGAACACAAGATCCGGCAGGGGAGGAAACTCACAAAAAGACTTCAGGGCCTCCCAGGTCGTCAGCCTGCGAAACCCCTGTAAAGCTGATGAAATAATAACATCAAAAATGTCGCAAAATTTAGGAAAATCTCAGACCCACACGAGAGTTAAAAACAATAAAATCAAAACTCCCAGAATCGGCACATGGAATGTGAGGAGTCTGTTCATGGCAGGAAAACTAGACAATACCGTCAGAGAAATGCACAGACTGAATGTCAACATCCTAGGTTTGAGCGAAACTCGATGGCCTGGAAGTGGAAAATGTCAAAAGAATAAAACAACACTGTACTACTCGGGCAGCGACGAAAAAAAACATCCTAATGGAGTCGGTATCTTATTAGACAACAAAACAAGTCATGCTGTAATTAACTTCATTCCACTCTCAGATAGAACTATGTTCATCAAATTAAATGCCCAACCTACAAACATAAATATAATTCAGTGCTATGCTCCGACCGCTGAAAAACCTGATCGAGAGGCGGAAACGTTTTATGAAGAAATAAAAGAACTGCTAGGATATACCAAAAACAATGAAATTACTATAATAATGGGCGATTTCAATGCAAAGGTTGGCAACATTGAGGTAGATAAAATCGTCGGTAAGTACGGCTTAGGTGAACGCAATGGAAGGGGAGACAAGCTAGTACAATTTTGCCAAGAAGAGGAATTTGTGATCACGAATACATTGTTCAAACAACCAGAAAGACGTTTGTATACTTGGCAGTCTCCGCAACATCACCCAGATAACATCGTCCGTAACCAGATCGACTATGTCCTAATCAAATTTAGATTTAAAAACGGAATAAAAGGCATAAAAGCATACCCTGGTGCGGACATAGGCTCAGACCATAATCCTGTGGTAGGTAACCTGGATGTGAGGTTGAAAGAGCTAAGAAAGAGTAACAAAAGAATTATTGACATGAGAAAACTTAAAGACAAGGATACACAGTCGAAGGCAAAAGAACGTATAAATGTAGAATTTGCAACAATAAAGTCAAATATAACACCAGATACGAATACAGAAAATGTCTGGGATCAAATCAAGCAAGCAATAATAAAAGTGGAGCAAGAGGAGATAGGATATGCCAGCCCACAGACCAAGAAAGAATGGATGACAGATGAAATTCTACTGATGATGGACAACCGGAGAATACACAAGAACAAGAACATCGAAAAATACAAGCAAATGAATAGAGAAATAAGAAAGAAAATACGAATGGCCAAGGAAGAGTGGATGAAGGAAAGATGCGAGGAGATCGAATTACTTCAGAACAAACAGGACAGTCACGGAGTTCATAAGAAAATAAGAGAGGTAACGCATTCCAACAAGAACCAACCTGTATTGGGTATATTAAATGAAAATAATGAAATGGTAACAGAAGAGCAAGAATTATTAAAGGTATGGCAGACATATGTTCGTAAAACTTTCGCTAGCGATGCGCCACGAATATACGACGAGAATGCTGAGTGTGAGCAGGCTCCAAAAATTCTAAAATCAGAAATAATGAAAGCAATCAAAGTGAGTAAAGACGGAAAAGCATCAGGTCCAGACGAGATCCACATAGAGATCATAAAACTGTTAGAAGAGGAAAATTTGCTTCCACTGCTCCAGTTACTACAGAGAGTTCATACAACAGGTAATATCCCAAAAGATTGGCTCACCTCTGTATTCATTCCCCTCCCTAAAAAACCAAAAGCCAAAAAATGTGACGAGTTCAGACTGATAAGCTTGATGAGCCAAGTGCTAAAGATCTTACTCAAAATTATACAAGCCAGAATCTACCATAAATGTGAAGCCGATCAAAGCGATACCCAGTTTGGATTTCGTGAGGGTCTGGGAACAAGGGAAGCACTAGCGAGCTTATTAATACTCTTCCAGAAATGTCGAGACATGAGGAAAGATGTCTATGCTTGTTTCATAGACTACGAGAAAGCCTTCGATCGAGTCAATCATACCGTCCTTCTGACATTACCCCAGGAAAAAGGATTAGACAAACAGGACATCGAGTTTATAAAAAATCTTTACTGGAACCAAGAAGCAACGGTTAGATGTGGACAAACGTCATCAGAACCGGCATGCATAGAAAAGGGCGTGGGACAGGGTTGTGTTCTCTCGCCAGTACTGTTTAATATGTACTCGGAGCACATATTTAACGAAGCAATAGGCGAAGATAAGGATGGAATAAAAATTAACGGCAGGACATTGAACAACATACGTTATGCAGACGACACGGTTATCATCGCAGACAATCCAGAAGCCCTTCAACGCCTGATCAACAAAGTTGTAGCAGTGGGTGATCAACTATGCATGAAAATTAATGTAGCAAAAACCAAAGTAATGGCCATAACAAGATCTCCAAACCCACAACTAAACATAAACATCTATGACACCGCAATAGAAAAAGTTGACAAATTTAAATATCTTGGCTGCTGCATAACGACAAATGTCGACCCTGACGTCGAAGTAAGATCTCGTATAGAGCAAGCCAGAGCCGTATTTCTAAGGATGAAAAACCTGTTATGTAACGCAACCTTGAACCTAAGCTTAAGATACCGTTTTGTAAGGGCATACGTGCACTCGGTTCTCTTGTATGGAACAGAAACATGGACATTGAAAGTGAATACCATGAACAGAATCGAGGCCTTTGAAATGTGGATCTTCCGTCGACTGCTCAAAATATCATGGACTCAACATATACCTAACGTCCTAACGATGAAGTGCTTAGTGCTTAGACGTATGGGAAGGGAAAGAGAATTGCTGACAACAATAAAACGAAGAAAGACTGCTTATCTGGGTCACATATACCGTAACAAAAAGTATGATATACTCAGATTAATAATAGAAGGAAAAATCGAAGGAAAACGTGGTCCTGGTCGCAGACAACATTCATGGCTAAAAAACATACGCGATTGGACTGGTATGAACACATCAACATTAATTCGTACTACTCAGGATCGCAATAAGTATGCCGAAATTGTCGCCAACCTTCATTAAATGGAGAGGGCACCTGAAGAAGAAGAAGAAGGAATCAATTGAACTTCTACAAGGGATAATTGTCAATTTCGGGGTCCAAGCGGGGGGCCATGGCCCCCATGGCCACACCCCTGTGTCCGCCAGTGTCTTCAATACACCAATTCGACTGTAGGGGTGAAGCTCTGTCATAAATTTAACGTGGTCGCGAAGTTCGCAGAGAGCGCAAAGCAAAAATATTAAAAATGTAAGATGAACTTACCGGTTTTGTGCATGAGGCCCGCCGCAAATTGAGCACAGGCCACGGACAGGCGAGGTCCATGCGATGTGCTGCCCATGCCAAGCACCTGCACAGGTTTTTCAAGAGTAACGCAAATTGAGCACAGGCGATGCCACGCTCGCATGCAGATATTCATAGTTCCTAGGTCTTCCGATGTGCAATATGATGGATGAACAGCAAAAATTACTCGATCATCTCGATTTAGAATCTGAATCTGAGGAGGAGGAAAGATTGATGTTATTACACTTATTAAGCAAGAGAAGAAAAAGAGGTAAAACGAGTGCATACGAAAAAGAAAGAGTCATGGAGAGTTTAAGTTATGCAGTGAAGTTGCAGATAATGTATTTAGGGAATCTTTTCAGTTGAATAGAAGTTTAGCGAGATTCACGAATTGATTAAACAATTTCGATGAATTTCTCCAGTTCGTCCATCTATTTACATTATATGCAGATAAACTGACAAACGTGGGCACCCACGGCTACAAAACTGTGTTGCTAGCACAGCGCGAGCCACGCGAAAATGACTTGGCACCGGCCTGGCCGTGGCCTAGGCTCAATTTGCGGCACTCCATTGAAAACCATGTAATACAAAACAAGCCACGCGTCGCATGGGCCTCGCCTGTCCGTGGCCTGTGCTCAATTTGCGGCGGGCTTGAAGAAGATGGGTGGTGAATCTCTCATATGATAGGGACAAGGAATGTTCAATAGCAGTAAAAAGGAGTTTGTGAAATTATTCTTGTTTTTATTTTCTTTCTCAAGTGTGAAATTAATGGTTAATGGTTAATATACAGGGTGAGTCTTTGACTTGTACATATATTTTAACTGTAGATTCCTCTCATCAAACGAAACACTTTCTTCCTATACTATTTTTCAAAATTCGGTTTGGTTTCGAAGATACAGGGTGTCGAAAATCCATGAAAAAAACACTTTTCTGTTTATATCTTCGGAACCGTTATTTCGAATGAACTGAATTTCGGTTGAGTTTTTACTCCATTCATGGTGCATATTCCTCAATCAAAACCTATTTAATATCTCTCCTAGTATAAAAGTTACAGGGTAGTCGACTCATCAATACACGCTAAAACACCATAAAATCACTTTGAAAAGATAAACGGTTCATATTTTCGAAAGAATCAATAATTTATGAAACTAAAAGTATTCTTATTGTTTTTCAATAAAACGCGTCGTTTCCGAGTTATTTCCAATTTTACCCGGAGAAATTTGACGAAAAAATCATTAATTTCAAGAATAATCTGAATGCGTCTCTGAATTAAATATCATCGAATATTATTCCTTCTCTGGTCTTTCAACGAGTTTGCAATGTTGTCACAATATTTATCAACTTTGTCGAGATATTTAAATAATAAAATCCCGAAAATGTTGGAGATAAAATTGAAATTAATGAAAACTGAAATGATACCTTATAATCTGAGTCGATGTTTTCATCTAAACAATATCCTCCTGGAATTTTATAAAATCGACACGGTTAAGATTATAATAATTCACATCACATAATAAAACACATTAGAACAATAATTCACTGAATGTATTCAGAACTTCACATAATGTTTACAGTTTGTTCAGAGACTCTGGTTTGTTATTGTTTATAGTTGACCTGCAGATACCTAACCAATCTTTCGGTTTTCGCTCGACGCATGCGTGGTTAAATTGGCGGCAAACTCGATTTATGATGGAAACGGCAAAATTCATAGATATTTATACCCCGGTACACAAGTGTATCGTGATTTATTCTATGGTTCGTAATAAATCCTTAACCTCAATGGAAATATCAGAAAGCTGACAACATTTCCTTGAAATTTCTGTGCGAACATTCACAGAATGGATACAAAATAGATTAGGTTAGGTTGTTCAATAATGAATTCTGATGATCTGAATTAAAAGTCTTTTTTCATGATATTGTTCGGGAATTTCGTGGAAGATATGAACAAGTTAATAGTGTTCACAAACTAATCTGCAGAAAAATCGAAGAAGGAACTTATTTTGGTGTGAGAAATGTGGGTTTTTAGTTGCAGATATAATTCGATGAAACTAACTGTTTTTGTTGAAATTATCGTGTTTGCAACATTTTTATTCCAGTAAGGTTAGTACTTGAGTATTCCCTAAATGTATAAACTCAATTCCTATCGAGAAATATGAACTTTGCAACAATTCCAGAAGATCATTTCAGGAACGTATTGAGCCCAATTTTTTTTTTCAAATGGTTATATCTTTTTAACAGAGCCGAATTCGGAAAAATGGAAAATGAAAAAAAGGTTTCTTTTGACCTCAAGAATCTTCAGTTAAAATATATGTACAAGTCAAAGACTCACCCTGTATACCTACTATTGATTCTGTCAACTGAAATTCATCATTTAATTGAAAATCGAATTTTAATTGATACCAGATGACAGTTTGAAAGTTATGAGTTATGAGGAGGTAAATATTCTTACTCTTAATATCATACACCCTTCAAGAGCCTCATTCCAAAGATATATCATATGCTCAATAGCTCAATTAATGGCCAAATTTAATCGAAAATTCACGACAGAACAATATGTCAGTATTATTTCCAACTCCAACCAGAATTCTGCAACTCAAAATATTACTGAATGGGCTATCACTAACATTATTTCGATTTTCCTAAGTAAATCGAGATGTCAATAATTCTTGGATGGACTATACGCTACGAGCGATATGATTGATTTGATATGATTGAATATGAGCACCGGCAGTCGATGCCCGAAGTTTAAAGCGTTTGGAAAGTCTACTGAATGCCTGTGAATTCTAGACCGTGAAAGCGGGATCCGAGGTGGACTAGGGTGCCCGCTCGAATGCTTGGTGCGTGGCGAGGTTTCCAGAATGCCCGAAACAGATGCCTCGTGAGTGGCTTGCATGCATAAGAGCCTCATTTCAAAGATATTCCATTTGCTCTCTGTGTCCCTATTTTCTCTGAACTCTTGGATTATACACATTTTACAGAAACACCAAGCCACCATAGAACATATACTTACAATTGTCCGGTGGTATTCTGAGGACGTCATGTTTGGCATTTTGTGAAACTTGACCAAGATGGTACTTATCAAATTTGTGGGTTGCAATGAATTGCCTTCTTTCTGGACCTAAATTCTTCAAGAAGTACTACTATGGTTTTCAAAAAGCATACTTGTTGCAACATATGAATAAAAAGAAATAGGATTTTTTTTTATATTATGTACTTTTTATCCAATCAGTGGAATCTGGTTTCTATCCCGAAAATGGTCTATTCAATGTATTAATCTCTTCAGGAACTGCCTCTCAGTGGTTAGGATTACAAATGATTATTCTATAAATTTCACTGATCCAGATAAGTTTTCCTCAACTTCCCTCTCAAATATCTCTAATTATTTCAAAAACTGAGTGGAAGCTGTTTATGTCATGACTCCAAGAGGGAAAATTTATAGTTCATAAATCGCAAGCCTCTTTATTGGGTAATGTTTAATGGTTACAAAAACGAACTCAAATAGAAATTGTTGTTTTCAACGTCCGAGCGACTCCTTCTCTTCGTTGGGAGTACTGATTACACATTTTGCTCATTGTATGTTGAGCTCTTCAATGTGACTACATAGGTACTTGATGATACCTAATTGAGATATTAAACAGGGTTGCACTTAGGTTGGTTCGCTATCAAGATGAGCCACCCCACCGAATACTAAGCATCTGAATATTATAACTATTGTGAGATGAAGACGTAATTCTGAATGGAGTACGAAAAGTCCTGAATATCACGGAAGTCCATGATTCTTCATCAATTGTTCGTATCGTCCATGAGAATCTATCACCAAAATCTGTATGCTTCGGCGATTGGTTCCCGATAAAGAAATTTTCGAAATTCAAGGGTTGAGAAAACTATCCGTCAGGTTCATAGGAGATCTATGATTTTATTGTGGTTCACTCACTTCATCATATTGAACTTTCTTTCAAATTTTCATGATTCCCGAGAAAGATAAAGTTCGATTGCCACTGGCCCAAGAGTATTTCCGGCTAACGATCTGCTAAAACAGTGGTGAACAGTGAGCTTTTGAGTGTATACAAGGTGAGTCTAAGACTTGTACATATATATTTTAACTGTAGATTCTTGAGACCAGGAAAAACGTTTTTTTCTTTTTTCCAATTCGGCTTTGTTAAAAAGATATAGCCAAGTGGAAAAGAAATTGGGCCAAATTCGTGCCTGGTTTCTCATAAATCTAATAACATCATTTTTCAAATTTTCATCAATTCATACCAGCATCGGTTATTACTTCGTAATTTTCAAATCAAAATACTCCGAAAACGGTACACAGTATCGAGTTCTACCCGAAGTACCTTTTTGGTGATTTTTGGAATTTTCTGGAAAATATTCTTTTGAATGTGAGACAGAAGATGTGGCTACAATTAGAAAGTGCTCCGGCATATTTCAAACGTGTTGTCAGGAACTATCTGGACAAAAAATTTACAGATAAACTAGCTGTCCTGGCAAACTCCGTTCCGCCTTAGAGGCAATAAGCAGTTTTTGTTATGCGCCACGTTTCACCCATTTCCGTTCCTGTCGTTTTACCTGTCTCGTTCCGTTCCCGTTTTCGTTACCGTTCCTGTTCACGTAAGGTTAGGTTATGTTTCTATCCGTTTGTAACTTCATTTATTTATATGTCCCATGTAACGTCAGCAATGCCAAAAAAAACGCAAAGGGGCCAATTTGAGTCGTCTAACGATCCATTCTAGATTTTTAGGGTTTTATGTATTTTTGTATGCTGTATGTATGACCAAAAAAATTTTTAAAAATTTAGGGGTGAACAACCCTCAACATTAAGTGGGATGAAAAATAGATGTTGGCCAATAAAAATAGAAATCTAGCCTGAAAGAGTTTGGGTTAGGTTATATGTATTTTTTTATGCGGTATCATAAAAAAATTGAAATGAAAATTTTGTCCGAAAAAATTAAGAAAAAAGTAAGGGGTGGATCATCCTTAACATTTAGGGGGATGAAAAATAGATGCTGGCCGATTCTAAGTCCTACCCGATAAGCACACAAAATTTCACGAAAATCGGTCTAGCCGTTTCGGAGGAGTTCTATCACAAACATGCAGACACGGGAACTATATACAGTGTGTTTCAGAATAAGGGATCGTAAATTCGGGAACTTAATCCTCAGATGATTTTATGACATAAAGTTTCTATGGACTACAGGTCCCTGACGCACTGTTTATGAGATACGGGGTGTGGTGTTGAAATTAAAAAAAAAATGGTTTCATGAAATTATTTTCTACACCGTACACGATTTTTTTTGCGTTTGGGTAAGTCATGAGTACGCATTCAGACACATTTTTTCCTATACAAAATGATGTTCAATGTCCACCAGTGGCGTCCGTACAGACTTCTGTCCGAATAAATTCGGTGAAAAAATTGGTAAGCCAATGATTTTTCTCGAAGTTCAAATTATTTTCTTGATAACCACATAATTTACAATAAGAATGGTTTCTTGAGTTTTTTACCTGCGACGAATACTTTCTGTGGAAAAAAATAAAATGCAATTTCATCTAAGAGAGTTAAGAAATTCTTTGATTAGGTACTTCAAAAATCGTCTGGACACAGATTAAGGCAGCTTAGTCGCCGTCATATTTGACGTTTGCAAAATTGATTTCAACTGCTTATTTTACACTTTTACAGAATATCTAGGATGGTAAATTTCACAAACAATGAATTCGCAGACATACATTACATGTATGGTCTGGCTGACCGTTTTCATAACTTACATTTTCAATCATATATTTCGATGAGAGTTGCCTTTTTTCATACTCTTGGTGGCTTTTATGAGGCTAATTTAATTTGCATTTCTCAAAAAATTCTCAGAATCAGTTGGATACGGAAATTCTACTCTGGAAGTGAAATGTTGCACGAAGTGCAGGTAGAAGGTACCTGCTCTCTAAATCCAATCATTGTTTTTTTTTTTAGATATGAATGAAAATCTCAGTTAACAATTTGAATTATTCACTTTCAATTAAAATCAATAGTTTTATTTCAATAATAATCGAAGTAACAATCTGAAGCAAAACCATGTTTTCAAGTGATTATTTATCCGACTGAGGATTTGCCGCGTTTTATATGGTGAACAGTTGTTTTTTCTATTAAAGGAATCTCTCTAAAATATGAATTCATTCTTGTCCGACAAATATTAATGAATTTGAAAACTGGAAAAAAAACGTCGTTTTCGATTTGTCGGACAAGAAAAACGCCACTTTTTTTGTCGGCCACTTGCATTTTCATATTTCATACCGTTATATCAACCGATTCTGAAAAAATCAGGAATGTACATACATTCCTGATTTCAAAAAAGTGCGATTTTCAGTCATGTTCATGTTGGTAGACCCGCTCAACTCAAAGCCACACGTTTTTTGTCGGACAATCATGTTTTCTCATTTCTCCAGATTGTTTTCATGATTGCATTTTACAAAAAAAAGAGTATGTATGAGTTAAAAAAATTGAATAATTAATATTAATAATAATAATTATAATTTAATTAATTTGACATCAATTTAGAAGTAGAAGGTCACGCGGTGTATTTTCAAGAACAAAAGTGGCAAATTTTTTCTCTTCGCCCATGAATAAATATTGAAACTACGTATTTCTTTCAAATTTCAACAATACAGCATGCATGGTATTCGAGTAACCCGTCTGATATGCGTATCTACGGTATCAGAAAGGTTCAATCAAAATAATTAGATTTCTTCATTGTGCTAGAACACCCCAATGGTGACGAAGTAATTCACGAATAAGTGACCTGTTAATTTGACATCAATTTAGAAGGTCACGCGGTGTATTTTCAGGAACAAAAGTGGCAAATTTTTTCACTTCGCGCATGAATAAATATTGAAACTACGTATTTCTTTCAAATTTCAACAATACAGCATGCATGGTATTCGAGCAACCCGTCTGATATGCGTATCTACGGTATCAGAAAGGTTCAATCAAAATAAGTAGATTTCTTCATTGTGCCACAAAACCTCAATGGTGACGAATTAATTCACGAATAAGTGACCTGTTAATTTGTTTTGAATTTAGAAGGTCACGCGGTGTTTTATTTTCAAGAACAAAAGGGGCAAATTTTTTCACTTCGCGCATGAATAAATATTGAAACTACGTATTTCTTTCAAATTTCAACAATACAGCATGCATGGTATTCGAGTAACCCGTCTGATATGCGTATCTACGGTATCAGAAAGGTTCAATCAAAATAATTTGATTTCTTCATTGTGCTACAAAACCTCAATGGTGACGACTCAAATCACGAATAAGTGACCTGTTAATTTGACATCAATTTAGAAGGTCACGCGGTGTAATCTCAAGAACAAAAGTGGCAAATTTTTTCACTTAGCGCATGAATAAATATTGAAACTACGTATTTCTTTCAAATTTCAACAATACAGCATGCATGGTATTCGAGTAACCCGTCTGATATGCGTATCTACGGTATCAGAAAGGTTCAATCAAAATAATTAGATTTCTTCATTGTGCTACAAAACCTCAATGGTGACGAATTAATTCATGAATAAGTGACCTGTTAATTTGTTATGAATTTAGAAGGTCACGCGGTGTATTTTCAAGAACAAAAGGGGCAAATTTTTTCACTTCGCACATGAATAAATATTGAAACTACGTATTTCTTTCAAATTTCAACAATACAGCATGTTATTCGAGTAACCCGTCTGATATGCGTATCTACGGTATCAGAAAGGTTCAATCAAAATAATTAGATTTCTTCATTGTGCTACAAAACCTCGATGGTGACGAATTAATTCACGAATAAGTGACCTGTTAATTTGACATCAATTTAGAAGGTCACGCGGTGTATTTTCAAGAACAAAAGTGGCCGATTTTTTCACTTCGCGCATGAATAAATATTGAAACTACGTATTCATTATTATTTATTTATTAATTTATTAATTAATAATAATTAATTAATTAATAATAATTAATTAATCAATTGAATATGGTCGAAAAATTTTCACAGAGGAAAAATGTTGTAGACTCTACCTAATTAAGCTATACAGAATGTATGGAAACTTCATTGATAATTTGTAATTTGTTCCACAGGCACCCAGACTATATTAGATGGCTAGGGAGTGGTCAGCGAGATCACCTGATCTTACACCATTAATTTTTTTTATGGGGATATATCAAGAATATTGTTGACAGTACACCACCAACTACTCCTGATGATATGAAAGTGAGGATTAAAACTGCCTTCCAAACAGTTTCTCCAAATATCTTGAAAAATGTTAGAAGCTCATTCGAAAAAAGAATTACACCCTGTACACAAATGTACCATTTGGCCACGAGAGTCCGAGGCGTTCAGATTGACTCACCCTGTATACAGTGTGTTTCGTGATTAGCGATAATTTGAGGGCATCAAATATACCTAACTTCATCGACAAAAACACCCACATTGGGGAGTTTACCCCCCTATTTTTGGGATAGCCGCCATTTTAAATTAATTTTTTCATTTTAGTTGACTGTTGCAAACGATATCGATTTCTCTGGACATAAAGGTCCTACCTCGGGTCCTACAGATGTGAAAAAAATGTTTTTTGAAAGTTGATACTACCACCTTTTATCGAAGTAGAACAATATGAAAACATTCCACTCAAAAATGTCTCAAAAAAATCCTTAATAAAATTTATTCAAAAAATTTAATGAATTTTTTAGTATATCCTCAATAGTACAAAAACTAGCACATTGGAGAATGATTTTTTTTCCAATAAACTAGCACGCAAGGATATCAGCTACTAAACGACATCCACATCATTTCTGTATGTTACATAATTTGAAAGTTATTGCTGTTTGAACATGACCCTTGTAAAAATTGATGAAATAAAATAAAAACTCAGTACCTACTGTACTTTTGATCATCTCTGATGATCAAACCAACAAATTTATCAAAAGAATTGCACAAAATGGCCGCCCCTGCTTTGTAGACCCTTATGACGAAGTTTATTGTGGCCTTGAAATTCAATGCAGTGTTTGCTCTTATTTCGTTTGCAACAGTCATTATTTTTTGCACCAATTCTTCTCTGGTGTTTCGAACTGTGGAATATACCCTTCACTTCATCAATCCTCATAAAAAATAGTCCGGAGAGCGTGGTGGCCAAGCAGCTGCATTGATTTCCAGGGCCACAAGAAAAGTCGTCATAAGGGCCACTGCCTGTCTACAAAGCAGAGGCGGCCATTTTGAGCAATTTTTATGATGAAATTGTTAGATTAATCTTAATCATTATGAATGATCAAAAGTACAGTACGGTAGAGCGGTGTGGCTTTGCCAACGAAGGTGACTTTGCCAAACTACCTAATGGTTTTTGTTTCATTTTATTTCGGTAAAGTCAGCAACTTCTCAACGACAGCACGAGTCAGAACCTAAGAGACACTATATCCTCAACATGTTTCAACAGTCGCAGTCGTTTGGCTTGGATTGAAAGGTGTGCTATGCTGTGTGATGTGAGCGGGTAAGTTTTGAACGTGTTTATAAATGCGAAATACTAAGGGTTGTGTAGAAAATATGACAAAGGGTACATCAAAATACATTTAGCAGCTTACTTCACACGTATTTACAGTCGCGTAAAAAAGAAAACTGAAAGCATATGGTTGGGAGGGTCTCGAAATTTCAGGAAATTTTTCTATTGTTGCACTTGGGCGGGGGACTTTGCCAAATATCAAAATTTGTATCATCCGTTTTATTTTTAGGCATAATTATGGGTCGTCGATATAAAGAGGAGTTGGGTGCGAGCAAATAACGTAATTATACGGAAGAGACACTTACCAGAGCAATCAGTGCAATTCGTAATAGAAACTTATCAATTCAGGCAGCTTC
Source organism: Adalia bipunctata (assembly GCA_910592335.1). Taxonomy (NCBI): domain Eukaryota; kingdom Metazoa; phylum Arthropoda; class Insecta; order Coleoptera; family Coccinellidae; genus Adalia; species Adalia bipunctata. Next base: position 38,433,268 of record OU342948.1, read on the forward strand.
TGAAGTATACAACATTCCCAGAAGAACTCTTTGGAATAAAATCAACAAAAGGCATATGGGCAAACCTGGAGGCATTACGGCACTCACTGAAGCCGAAGAAAGGGCTCTTGTTGATGGCCTACTGGTCACAGCAGAATATGGATACCCGAAGACCAGTTTAGACTTAAGGATGTGTGTGAAACGTTTCTTAGACAGAAGGTCGGAGAGCGGAGACTACCCCAATTCACAGAAAACCTTCAGGGAAAATATTGGTGACTTAACTTCATTGAAAGACATATAAGCATCTATTGACTCAAAGGAGTTGCCAAAATATAATATTCTATGAAGAATAATAGATTTTAGCTTCCTATAATTTGTTGTTTTATTCGCGACTAGTAGCTAACTAGCCTTCAAAAAAGTTGAAAAAAAAACATTTTTCATGGCAAAAATACCACCTGCACTTCATTAAATTGCCAACAAACGCATTTTGATGCAAGTGGCAAATTCGCACCGATGTGCGGGTGAGTTTGCCACATTTTTAAAATAAAAAAGAAATTGGTTGCGCACCCTTTCTTGCGTTTCTAATAGCAGCAGTCGATAGTTAGATTGTTGAAATTAAACATAATTCAAACACAACTCATTTTACGAAAAAACGAAAAAGTTACATCCAGAATACTATAAAAAGTGGTGCAAAGTCACACCGCTCTACGGTACTGAGTTTTTATTTTATTTCATCAATTTTCAGAAGGGTCATGTTCAAATCGCAATAACTCTGAAATTATGTAACATACCGAAACACACTGTATATTGTGGATGGAAATATGAATAGGAGTTGACAACGATAGGTACTTATGTACCTACAGAGCTTAAAAAAAGCGGATCGAAGCGATTAAATGTTATCACATGAAATTGGTTAGGGTTAGACTATGATCGAAAGTATTCACATGCAGTTATGGATGACATACGTTTCACAACATAAAAACACTGTATCCAAGGGCGCACCCAGGCTGAATCGAAATGCAACTTTGATATAAGATATAAAATTTCTGTTGGTGTTTTCACGATTCTCAGTTATGCAGAAATTTTTCCAATACTTTGCATCTCGGGGAAGGGTTTGCAGCCCCCTGAGCACTCCTCCCCCCTAGTGCGCCAATGACTGTATCAGAGAGAGGCAGGATTATTAACAGATCGGAGATCGGGAATCTTACCAAAGCCTGGCTTGAATTTCCATCGGCTCATTACTCATATTGGAATAATTAGATATAATGGTCCTTGAAGAATTCATAGTTCAGAAATGTGTTATCTCGCATGTAATTGTTTTATGTAAATCAACATGACATGATATCAGATTCATCAGATATTTAATATTTTATTAATCCAAAAATCTTGAAACGGGTGAAGTGCATTTTTAGATAAAAATGGAATGAGTACCATAAATATGATACAGATGACATTCATTGAGGCGTAAGTAAGTGGCAAATAAACATGAAGGAAATAATTTGTTGGTTTATTTTAAGCTTGTACGTATTAGATTTATCCCATCAGGCCATCAATTGTTTCAATGGGGTGCTCAAATGAACGAATCCTCCGTGAATTAAATTGACGGTAATTGCAACTAAATATTGAATATTTTCAGATGCACAAAATTGATCTCTTGCGAACTGAGCAACTACAGTTTCCCAGAAGGCTTTCTGTTTGGTGTTGCGACAGCATCTTACCAAATAGAAGGTGGCTGGAATGAGGATGGTGAGTTTATAATTCAGTAATAATTTATGTCTGATCTTCAGATATATTTGAAACATGTTTGATGGACTATCATGTGATTCTGGCTTTGTATTTTTAAGGCAGAACAGAAAGCACTTGGGACTATGAACTCCACAGAAATCCAAACTTGGCAGACGACAAGTCTAACGGTGATATCGCTTGTGATTCGTATCATAAATGGAAAGAAGACATCAAACTCATCAAGGATCTAGGCGTTGATTTCTATCGATTTTCCATTTCATGGTCAAGAATTCTGCCCTTAGGATCTAAAGAATCTAAACTGAATAACAAAGGTGTATTGTACTATAATAAAATCATAGACGAATTGATAGCTAATGAAATTGTACCTTATGTAACAATGTTCCATTGGGACACCCCACAAGTTTTGGAATTCCAGGGTGAGTACTAGATATATTATGTAGTTCGATTTTAACGAAAACAGTGCTTCTAAAAACTGTAATAGTTGAAATATAAAATATAATTACATAACTGAAATATATTCATGTATTCATTTTTCTGATGGCATGTTTTAATGACAACGTTGTCTCACTCAATTTTGACGACATAAGAAAGCTTATTATAATTCTTAGTCCCATAATGAATTTCATATGAAAAACATGTGTTGGTAAGACCAAAAAAAGTTATTCAGAAAGCATAACTATGTACAAACATTTTTAATATTAATGGTGAAAGAAAAATGACTTCAATTTCCAACATTAATTTCAATGGATTCCAGAGTTTTCGCATCGGCAGTTTATTCATTCTGGTAAATATTGATAATTACAATGTCATGACAAAATTTTTCATATATTAAATAGATCCATTCGTTAAAGTTTTGTTTGTAAATTTTCATAGGTGGTTGGTTGAACGAAACAATTATCGAAGATTACGTTTATTATGCAAGAATTCTGTTTGAATTGTACGGCGACAGAGTGAAACATTGGATAACTTTCAATGAACCCCATCAGATCTGCGAACAGGGATACGCTACCGCTCAAAAAGCACCTTTCAAAACCTTACAGGGAACAGGTGATTACCTATGTTATCATCACGTTGCCATTTCACATGGAAGGACTTATCGTATTTACGAAAACGAATACAAACCTTCTCAAAAAGGTGAGTGTTGAATTTGTTTTTTTTCCATAATACATCCAGAAAGAAAGATCATACCTACTAACAACCAAGATGCAACAAAAGTGTATAGGACAAAGAAGTCACCTTTTTTGCACCAAAAATTTCAAACTTAATGTCCGAACATAAGAAAAACTTGAAAGATTTAAAAATTTTCAAAAAAGAATAAAGGCCTGAATGCATAGTAAAACAACATTCCCCCTAACAATGAAACTACCACCCGATAATGCAAATACATATCAATGATGACATAGGGGAAATACATAGATGCATAGAACACCTGGTGTAACGACTCCCTACTAAAAATTGTGACCAAAATTTGTAGATCAAAACGGCATCCTAGATTTCAGATTTTGGTCAAGTTCCGCAATAATCCGCAATATTTTGCGGTCGTGGCGCTATTTTTTGTATGACATAGGTTATGTTATGTTTTTAGAGAGATGACAGATGTTTTCATTGTGTCATGAATTCCATCAAAACATGGATTAATTTCGAATGTCATATAAGAAATAAGATTGTGGTTATGGAAGAAAAGCAAGACATCTCTTGGGAGAAATTAAAAGCCGCACAAAATATCAGATGATCAATCGACAAGAAAGTCTTAGACAAAATCTAATCAGTGCCAACACCAGGAATTTTTATGCATCTATGGAAATACGTACAAAATGACAGGCATCATAACTTCAGTTTTGAGGTATCATATGCGGAACTGCCTGCCATATTACATGACCCGAGTGGGTTCTATTAACCTCTGAAAAATCGCAAGCGCTACTCTAGTTCATTGCGTCCTTATGAGTGATAACGAAAACAATAGCCAATTGTTTTTTCATAGCACCAAATTTTTGGAAGAATGGTCATTTTTCCCAATTTTTTTCATTCATATTGCATTCATTTCAAACTCTATCTATTTGTCATTGTATTCACGGAGCTTTTTTAAATTTACTTTTTGTATGGTTAATAGTAATAGGTTGAAATGAAATGAAACACACTCTATAAGTTATTCTTCGGCGATAGATTTCGGTTTTCTAAAAAACCATCATCAGGACAGCTGAAAAATATATACTCCATTCTGAACTACATATGTCACAATATGCGGAGGATGAATCTAGGTAAGAGTGTGCAATCTTACTTACTGTCAATTGAGATGAACTGAAAAATATAAATGTATGGATCTTCGAATAATAGGGATGAATCATGAAATTTTAGCATATGAATACGCAGTGGAGATTGAAGAGCCGGTGTTAATTTGAGTTGACATCTGTAGTGTGTCTGTCATCGTGGGATGTGTTCGGGAAATTTACCATTCTTATTAGGCTGTTATATCGTAAATGGAAGTCGGAAATTTCATTTAGTAAATATTGTCTCTGTTCTTCATAACAGGTGGCCTGATGATGGTTTTTGAGAAAACCGAAATCGATCGCCAAAGAATAACTTATAGAGTGTGTTTTATTCCTTTTCCACCTACCTATTAACCATTAAAAGTGATACACACTATGAAAGCCTATACATCACCAAAATACTTTATAATGAATAAACCGTATTAACAACACCAAGACCATTAATCCCAGGCTGCATTAGCAAACAAAGAGCCAGGACTTGTCTCATATCATATTCATAACCAAAATATTCATCTGCGGCTAATAAAGGCAATGCATCTTAACCTTCTCTTACTGATCCTATGAGGAGGTTCCTCCAATCCCCAAAGGACGATTTATAAGTGGACAAGATGAACGTACTTAGTTTCAACATCTACACATATTTAATTTTTTGGTAAGATCATAAGTGTAGAATATGACATTACTGTGATTAACTACTAACAAGTTATGCCTCTGAAATAAAACCTTATGACATTTTGTACGTACTTCCCCTATACTCACCCGATGAAGACATGTACTTACCTGATTGAATATTTCAAACACTGAAAATTAATGTTTTTTTTTATTTTTTTCCAATCTATCTGTATACAACTATTTTTCAGAAGAATAATCAATTTATTGTCACGTACAGGTTGTAATAATATTTTTTATGTACCTCTGTGATGTAATTGGTTCATTGTAATAAACTCATTTATTATGATTATTATTTTCTCAAGGTCAAGTTGGAATTACCATCGATTCTACATTCGGAGCACCAAAGACGGAGAAAAGAGAAGATAAACAAGCCGCCGATGATTATATGGACTTCAATGTAAGCCATTAATGTCGCCGTTCAGAGCGAGTAGGAAAGCTCGTCCGATAGAGGCATTTTATGGAATATCTCCATATAACCACAGAATACCTAACTACACAGAAGCGTCACTCCGCCTTCCCGCCAAAACTTTATTTGATGACGCTTCTGCCATGCTAGGTAGTACATATGTCAAGTTGAAATTCAAACTTCCCGCTGGATCACTCAAAAATGACATATGTACTACCTAACAGAGAATCAAGGTCACGAAAATTTGCCCCTTGAAGATCAAAGTGCCGACGCTTAGTGACGCTTCTGTGTAGTTAGGTATTCTGTGATATAACTTACATTATCTCTATAGGTTCTATGAATATCTCTCTAATTATGAATGAAATGTACAATGGAATGGTGCTCTCTATCCGAAACTCGCTGAACTATGAAATTAGTGGAAATGTGGGTAAAGCAGGAACTTTTTCCCGCTAAAATTTGAATTTGGCCATTCTCTGCCAATTCCGTATTTCAAGTTGTTTTTCTGAATGAAATTATCTGTAGATTCAGTTTTAATCGGAAGTTGAACTATTTTCATGGGTCTTTCGTTTGAAATAAGACAGCAGCATGAGTTGGCTCATTTTCTTCTATTTTTGAAAGGAAGCTGGAAGAAAAATGAACTGTTGAAATGCAATTAATCTCAATTATCTCATAAAAAACTCCAATCCTTTCTGAGTTTACCCACAAAATTTCAGTTCTCAAAGTGCAACCATTTTCAAATGCAACTGGAAATAAAAACACACTACATTGAACGCCCACTTTAATTAGAGATGTCATGAAAGCACAAATGAGCTTAAAAACGAGCATTTGAAAAAATTCGAGGTCGAAAAGGCTGACTAATTGAATTTCTTGAACGTTCGCTAGTTTGTTCCATATATGTATATAGTAAATTTGATTCAAAAGAAAAAATGAGCAATTCTTTGATTCTTGTGATAGTACATTTGAATAAACCAAGTTGACCACGACCATTGAATAAAGTGTTCATGATCCATCTGTTTCATTGAGGATTGTGACACCTATAAATCAATTGTGGTTTATATTTATCAAACTTCAATCTGACCATAACAGAAAATTGATAGAAAACAAGAAAACCAAAATGTTACTGGAACAGAATAGATGCATAGAATACCTGGTGTCGGCTCTGATTAGATTTTGTTTAAGACGTTTTTGTCGATCGAAAATCTGATATGGAGTCCCACTTTTCATTTCTCTCGAAAAGGCTCACGCTATATTTTCCATTGCCGCAGTAGCGTCACGACCGCGAAATATTGCGGATAATTTTTGAAGTAGGACCAGTGCTTCATTCTAGATTTCTGTTTCTGATCTACGATTTTTAGTTCGGAGTCGTAAGTAACACCAGGGTTTCTGTGCATCTATTGAACAGTTCGATTTGGAACGTCGGCAGTTTGTTTGTTAGATTGTGATTATTTGGAATAGAATTATCCAAAATCGTGGACAAAGTTGAATATTCTACTAAAAAATACTGGCTATAATTCACTTGGATGATGTACCAAACTCGACTTCGTGATCCGCGTTAATAATACCAATCTTAAGATATTATACCATTTTAGTTCGGATGGTTCGCACATCCCGTGATGTCCGGAAATTACCCGCCTCTTATGATAGAGAAAATTGGCAGATTGAGCAAAGAGCAAGGTTTTGAAAAGTCCAGACTTCCCGAATTCACTCAAGAGGAGATCAAAATGATAAACGGCAGCTTCGATTTCTTCGGACTGAACCATTATACGACTGTGTTGTGTTCATATGGCGGCGATTACCCGGTGCCGTCTCAGCCAAATGACAGGGGCACTGTGGACAGCAGAGATCCGTCTTGGAAGGTAGGTTACAAATTAGTGAGGATAAAACAAAAACCCCTTCTGCGAAAAGATTTAGCTGAAAAGCATATACCTCCTTAACCAACACAATTTTTTGTTAGGAATGTATAGGATACAGGTGACTCAGAACACAGTATTGAAAATTGTGTTCAGAAAACCGAGATCGTTTTCCACTGAATATCTGTATAGAAAAACTCAGATAATGAAGGTAACAGATCTCTATCCAGTGTAAGTCTTTGACTTGTACAGGGTGGCCAGATTTCGATGAATTAGTACAGAAAAAGTAATATACGTGTCATGTATATGTTACGGGCAATGTAAATAATTGGGCATTGTTAATAATGCCCGGGCAATTTGAAAAGTGCCCAAAAGGATATGACAAAATGATAAATTATGTTGCAAATATTACATTGCCCGGTCATTATGTATAATGCTTCAAGTCAAGTGGGCAATTTGAAAATCATTTTTATTCATATTTCTCATAAAAAATAACAAATTTTTACATGCCTAACTGACAAAGTAACAAAGAAAAAATAACAAATAAAATTTCACATGATGACAAACAAACGGGTGGCGATGAAATAAGTAGGTACAAACAAAACTTAAGTGCAAATAAAAATAATGTATTAGATATGTACGTGATTACAAAATATTTACACAAAATGTCAATATGTAGCAATACATAGAGGGCCTTTTTATTAGAGCAGCTCCCACTTTGGTGACATTTCGAGTTACATAGCTTTTTTTCTTTAGGACACCTGCACTTGTCGGATTTACATCCACCTTTAAGTAGGCCACTCACGATACGTTTTTACGGGACATTCGAGCTGCCAGCTTCGCAAGAAGCTTGTAAACAGTCTCCGTGGATGGTCGACGGGACTTTCCTTAAGCGGCCGAAGCGTTTCGAGACTCTACGTTCTTGAACGCGGAAGCTTGAATGGACGCTACGTCGCTCAAAGCCCCGGTTGGAAGCTTGAAAAGTCACGCGTCCAGATGAGGTCGTGAAACGCTCGAAAAAGAGGCTTCGTGGATGGTCGGCATTACAGCCACATTGACTATATACATATAGCCTTGGCCCCCTGTCTTGGATGACAATCTTGCACATTGCTACGAAAAAAGCATATTTTCCACGTCCTGATTCGCACGTTCTACGGAATCCTGCTTTTGAGAGTGTCTGGGCTTCCCAAGCACCATCTTCATCTCGGGCCACATGCTACATGGTTCGCTAATAGTACTGTTAGCAAATTCTCTCCCATTATCACTTTGCAAAATACTGGGCGTACCAAAAATTGCAAAAATATCCAAAAGCACACCACACGCACGTGTATGTCTCATTGCTGTCAATAAATCAAAGTGCCCAAAGAAATAATAGCGGTATTTATAATGACCAGGCAATGTGAGAAATTATCGTGAAGTAATTCAAATTTATCAAATTGCCCAATTTTAATGGTCATTATTAATAATAACCAAGCATTATGAATACTGACCCAAATAATTACATTGCCCGTAACATATACACCAAAATTGCCGAAAACCCCAAGTTGCTACGGCGTCTAGTTTCCGAGCTACAGGGCGATTTTGGTATTTGGCCAATTATTATAATTGACTATAACTTCCGTATTACAGGATCTACGCTCTCGAAATTAACACATCTTTAGGGCACTTTTTTTACTGCTTTTCAGCGGTGCTATTGGATTTTTTGTATCTGCTCAAATTTCGGAGCTATAAAGAAAAAAAATTTTTTTCAAATGGAAACCATAATGGGAAATGATATTTCCGAATAGATTTTTCTTCAACGATTTCAAAAATATACATCATGTTATGCTTACGAGTTCACTATATATCGAAAATTTCGAAAAAACACTTCTCGTTCAACAAAATCCAAGCAGGCTTTGATTCACTTCCTTCAAAACGGGGGCGGTCATAGAATTTCATGTCTTATCTATTTTCACTTGTCAAATTCAATTGAGTTTCATCATTGTTTTATCGTCTGGCGCTTCTAAAATTCTTATAAGGTCATTGAATTCGATATCTCACATTTATTGTAAGCTGCCAAATTGATTCAGGAAATATTAGCTTTATTATTAATCAGACCAATAGAGGGGCTTCGCGAAACTTGTTGATTCTAGTATGATTTCTCTGCTAAATTGAAAAATGAAAAGCATTTGAATACTTATGTAACCCGTTGATAGCAATAATTAATGTTTCCATGAGGGGCAAAAAAAGCTCCTTCAAGAAAAAATATAGATTTATTTGAAAAGAAGTATATTCACAACAAAATGTTCAAATCTTTGTCAATTGGAGCGAGCCATTGGAGGAAATACATAAATTGCATGATGTGATATCAATAAGAACTTTAGAAGCGCCAGACGATACAGCAATGATGAAACTCAATTGAATTTGACAAGTGAAAATAAATAAGACATGAAATTCTATGACCGCCCCAGTTTTGAAGGAAGTGAATCGAAGCCTGGTTGTATTTCGTTGAACGAGAAGTGTTTTTTCGGAATTTTCGATATATAGTGAACTCGGAAGCATAACATGATGTATATTTTTGAAATCGTTGAAAAAAGATCTATTCGGAAATATAATTTCCCATTATGGTTTCCAGTTGAAAAAAAAAATTTTGTTATAGCTCCGAAATTTGATCAGATACAAAAAATTGAATAGCACCGCTGAAAAGCAGTGAAAAAAGTGCCTTGAAGATGTGTTAATTTCGAGAGCGTAGATCCTGTAATACGGAAGTTATAGTCAATTATAATAAATGGCCGAATACCAAAATCGCCCTGTAGCTCGGAAACTAGACGCCGTAGCAACTTGGGGTTTTCAGCAATTTCGGTTTCTCGAAAAGAGAGAACATGACATGTATATTACTTTTTCTCTATCTCTCATAGTTTAGGAGTTGTAGCACTAATTCATCGAAATCTGGCCACCCTGTACATAAATTTTAATTGTAGATTCCTCTCATCAAACGAAACACTTTTTTCCTATACAATTTTTCAAAATTCGCTTTGGTTTGAAAACTAGATACATGGTGTCAAAAATCTATGAAAAAAACACCTTCATTTCCATATCTTTTGAACCGTTCTTTGAAATAAACTGAATTTTGGTAGAGTGTGTTGCATATTTCTCCATCAACACTTATTCAATATTTTCTCCTGGTAAAGTTACAGCGTAGCCGATTCATGAATTCACGCAGAAATACAATAAAACCACTTGAAAAAGATAATATAAGAAAGAATCAGTCATTTCAGAAAATGAAAGTATTCTTATGTTTTTTCGATAAAACGCGTCGTTTTCGAGTTATTCCTAATTTTATCCGATTAGATTCGAGGAAAGAATCATGATTCTCGAGAATAATCTGGGTGCTTTCCTGGATTTTAATCATCATCGAATCGGACAAAAAATGTTCGTTCTACGAATCTACGATGTTGAAATAAAAATGAGAATAATTATGTTTGACATCTGGTGTAATCGAAATTTGCCGTTTCTCAGATATTTCAATTTTTCGTGAATTTTAGCAACTCGGAGAAAACTCCATAACTTCGAATGGAATTAATTTTGTGGAATGAGATTTTGGCTGTGAACACTTGAATAATGGAAATGAACACTGAATCTGTCTCAAAATGAGGCAACGCATTTACGGCATATACTCAGGCTATGATTTCTGGCTTTGTTTGAATGGCACACTCTGTTTTCAATTTTCTCATTATAAAGCCAAATTCATCACCTTTGAGAAACTGATGAGGATCGTCAGACCTTACAGTTTCGGATTCATTTGCAATTTCGTGATTTTTCTCATCCATTCATCATTTCCTAAGATTTACCAAAAAAAAACAACACTGGAATGTAGGTAGGATAACGTAACATCCAATTTTTTCTCATCAAAACATATTAGAGTATTTAACTATGAAAAGCTTTGAATAATCTGGATATTTAATTTATAAACAAATTAATAAATAAATAAAGGACCCCGCACTTTTATAGGTGAAGTGGCGACCGGTCAAATTTTCTGAAAGTTTGGTATGTTGTTTTACCCGTTGTTGACCAAAAGTGTCAATGGGACATTGGGACCAACCCAATCCTATGGCTAGTTTTCTAAATACGGGGTGTTAAAGTTGAAAATTGTCCAGATTTTCGGATTTATTTATCAAATATTAAGAGTTAGATCGGATTTTTGTTGCACACACACGCTAACAAGGTGTTCTAGTAATAAAATTAGTGGATACGTATGATTAAAAATATTTGTATTTACAGGGTGATTCACGAATATATGACGGTAGTTTTTTGCCAAAATTCACTTTTTCTGCTGTGACGACAGGAAGGCATATTTTCGAAATTTCTTTTCGATTTATTATTATGACGACAAAATATTGCACAGTGCATATTTTTTATATAGGGTGTTCCACAGAGAGAACCACTCGACATAATTATTTTTTTTAAGGATTAATTCGGAACCCTGTCTTTATGGATTGATTTTTGGGAAGACTAATACCAAAAACATATGTGTGTCTCTGATCTCCCAAAAATTCAAGGTGGTTTTTTCATAGGAAGGGATTCTATTTTGGGAACAGTAAAAAAAACATGAGCACCCTGTGTTCGAAAATTTCCTTGGTCAAATTCAACTATTTTATCACTATATATTGATTTTCATAACACCTTCAGAGGTATGAATTCTTAATCCGATACTATGACCAGTTTTCGAGGTACAGGGCGTTAAAGAGGAGAATTACTGGTATCTCGTTTCAATTATTCAATTTCGAAGCATAAATATTTTTGGTATTGTTGGCTGTATGGCTTACCCTGTATGAATAGTAATCATAATGAAGTATTTCAGACTCAAAATTGTAAACGTCTAGTCAAGGTATTAACTTCATGGAATAATTTCTCTGTGACGAAACTGTAGAATTATCGAGTGTTTGCAAAACCTATTGTGATCTATTCGTGAATCACCCTGTAACACTAAATATTTTAGCTGACCCTTTCCATGTGCATCTAAGCTGTACTCATATTGAACTCATGGGCGCAACATACAATCAATCCGGCTTTTCGATTTGAAAAAAAAACTGATGAAATCATTTATTCTCAATTTTAACGCCCTGTATCTCGAAAACTGGTCATTGTATCGGATTCAGAATTCATACCTCTGGAGATTTTGTAGGAATCAATATTAGTGTGAAAATAGTTGCATTTGACCGAAGAAATTTTCGAATACAGGGTGTTCATATTCTTTGAACTTCTCCCAAAATAGAATACCCTCCAATGAATAAACCACCATGAATATTTTGGAGATTAGAGACACACATATGTTTGTGGTATAACTTTCCCCAAAAATCAATCCATAAATACAGGTTTCCGAATTAATCCTAAAAAAATGATTATGCCTAGTGGTGCTCTCTGTGCAACACCCTGTAGATAAAATATGCACTGTGCAATATTTTGTCGTCAAAATACTGAATCGAAAAGAACATTTCAAAAATATACCTTCCTGACGTCATAGTAGAAAAAGTGAATTTTGGCAAAAAACTACCGTCATATATTCATGAATCATCCTGTAAATATGAATATTTTTAATCATACATATCCACTGATTTCATCACCAGAACACCTAGTAAACGTGCGTTGCAACAGAAATCCAATCTAACTCCTAATAATCAAAAAATAAATCCGAAAATCTGGGTCGTTTTCAACTTTAACACACCTGTATTTAGAAAACTAGCCATATTATTGGGTTGGGCCCATTGACACCTCTGGTACAACAACATACCAAACATTCAGAAAATTTTACGTGTCGCCACTTTACCTATAAAAAGTGCGGGGTCCTTTATTTCCAATAGATTACATGATAGGTATATAGGAAGATGCCAAAAATATACATAGGTATACATATTGTAATTGAACTTCCGAGGTCATACAACATAAACAAAAATATTATAAAATTTACCAGAAATTATCATAAATATGAATAAACTATAAATACTTTAATACAGTATGTAAAAGGAATTCACTATATGGCTCGTTGACACAGCAAAGAAACTCATTTAGGGCCGGTTTTATAAAAGGCGAACCGAGGATCCAACCGTGCGCCAACTACCAGATAGTGAGGAATTTGGTTGTTGACGCAATACGGTTGAATCCTCGGTTGGCCTTTATAAAACCGGCCCTCACAGAGTAAAATCTCTCAGACTGTAGCGAATGAGTCCCTCTATTCTTAAAGACTTTAATTTCAGAGGATGTTGTTATGTCAACAGGCAGTCGATTATAAAGCTATAAGCTGAGAAATCTTTGTCCTTTGAGATAGACTTAATCTACAGAATGGAATATACAGGTCGCCACAAGATCGAGTGTGCAAGGGAATACGAACATTCGCACATTGAGAAAAATGAGAAATATTCTTTTTCACATACAGTACTTTGTGTAACATGTAAATAGATGGAAGGGTTGAAAAGATATTCTTGAAACAGGGCCTGGAAGATACTCTTTGGAGGATGTAAAACATAAAACGCAATATTCTCCTTTCCATTCTGAAAATTTTTATGCTGGTTGCACTGTCGCCTCATACGGTCATTCGGGAATCGTAGGAAACGAAGAGGCCAATACACTGGCCAGAAAGGGTGCACAAACGCCACTCACTGGCCCGGAACCCTTCTGTGATATGGAAAAATGCACCTATAAGAAGGAGTTTATGCTGAAGGAGCAAACCGAAAGAGAAAAACTCTGACGGAATTTCCCAGGGATGGATCACCCCAAAAAGTTCCTCCGGAACTTTGAAACTGCTAGATCCAAAAAATATCTGGATCTCAGTAAAAAGCAACTTCACCTACTCACTGGCTTTCTCACAGGACATTGTCGCCTAAAAAAGCATCTTTTGAGAATGGGTTTATCAGAAACTGATGAGTGTAGATTCTGTTGGGAGGAGGAAGAAACTCCTATTCACCTGGTTACGGAATGCTATGCCATTGCAAGCCAAAGGAAAGAGTGTTTTGGACAAGAAACTTGTAGAAGTGGGGAGTTATCCTCCTTGAAGCCGTCCCAGATTCTGGATTTCATCAAATCTCTGGAACTGGAGGGCGAGCTGTAGGAGGCGCGATGATAACAGCTCTGTCAGGGGGCACAACAGACCTTAAGGTCGCAGTGACTTGTAACCCCTTTTTACTATTACTATTACTGTCGCCCCAGCATAAGACACCGTAAAAAAGAGCAGATTGGACATATTAGTTATAACAAACTCTCATCAAGACGCCTGTATTCACCCGATCTATGAGGCATATTGTATGGCAAAGTTCCAAGAAGCAAAATTGGATCATAACAAAATCGACTATGGTCCTCCCAAGATAAATATTTGTTCATGTTCACGCCTAAATATTTAGTTGCGTTTGATATTTGAATGATGCCTGATTCATCTCGTATAATTGGTAGTGCAGCTGGTATTACTCCTCTTGGAGTGAAATGAATAACTTGGGATTTCCAGTTATTTAGGATGAAACAGTTACTCGTTCACGAGGATGACATGTTCTTCGATCAGACACTACTATTCTTCGCAAATTCGTCCAAAAAGTCCTCCAAAATCAGAATCGTTCAATCATCAGCATAGATAGTGACTTTTTGACCTGGGCACTTTGAAGAATCAATCAAATTGTCTATGCAGTGATACTCAAAGTGTGTTCCGCGGAACCCTAGGGTTCCGCGATACCCCTGTAGGGGTTCCGCAAGAATTTAGAAAAGAAATAAATTGAAGAACAGATTCATGTGGATGATTCATTTTGAATACGGAGAAAAAGTCCTTTTTATCCCACAATCTTTATTAGTTGACGACTATAGTTTCGAGACCTTCAAAATGGTCTCATTTTAATTTTGATTTGTTTTTCAGTTAGATGTCGCTTCATTGTTTGAATTCGAGATCGTTTATTTGAATATAACAAATTACTGGTTCATATTGTTTTATCTGCCTTGTTGCTCTACATTTGGGAAGTTCGACAATTGATTGTATGACGCAAGATTTGTTTTTAATTTTTTGACTTTTGTAGCTTGTATGTATTTTATACCTCAATTTATTATCATTTGTGTTTTATTTTTAATCTTGTAGCTCTGACTTGAAAATGAGACCACTTTGAAGGTCTCGAAACTAGTCGTCAACTGATAAAGATTGTGGGATAAAAAGGACTTTTGCTCCGTATTCATAGAAAAAAAAATCAAAACACCACCTTCTGGTGGAACGTTTTGATTCCGCCCGCTGCGCGTATACTTGTGAGTGCTTTTTGTTTATCGAAAACGTCGACTCGAGTATTTTTGAGAATGTTCGAGATCGAGTCTAGGACCCTAGGACCATGACACATGAAAAGACCACTTGAACGAGTTTTGAATAGGTTGGCGCATGACGTCTCTACCTGACAAATGACGCTTATTTTCAGAGTCATTTTCTTGGATTCGCTTAATTCTTGCGTGAATATAATTTTCTTCTTCGGAATATTTGCAGAAATACCGTATCCGATCGAAAAGAAGTCAAAATAGTTGTTGATTATAAAATAACAATCGTGACAAATAGATGGGTAATCAAATAAACGAGAATATGTTTCGACTTTCAAATCAATTTTCTCAATTTTTTTTTTGGAATGATTTAATTGTTACAAAATATTATTGTGAAAACTTCAACTGATACACGAGAGAATTAGTATTTCAACTATAACGTGTGGTAACATGTGGTGAAGTAAGTAATAATTAATAAGTGTTACATTGTTCTTTCAATACGCTTATTGATGAAGAATACACACTATTTTTTATTGTAGGGTTCCGTCAAGTATTTTGCTTGTCAAAAAGGTTCCGTCCCCAAAAAGTTTGAGAACCGCTGGTCTATAAATAAGAGCCAACTTACACTCCTGTGGCACGCCAGATTATATCTACACGGTGACTATCAGAAAATACCTTGTTGCCACCCTCATGAAGGCATACTTTTTGAGATCTATCAGATAGATAGAGAGATAGATAGATTAGAGGGTTACTGCAAACAAAATAGTACCCTAAATTGGAGAATAATTCGTTATTATTTACTGAATCAAATGCACGGCACAAAAAAATAGTAGGAACGTCGAATTAATCGAAATTAATAAAATATATATCAAATATTCTGACAAAAAAAAAACATAATGAATGTTCAATATGATTACCTACCATTTTCCTGAACACAAAATGTTAGCCCCTGGCTTAAAGATATTCTCACGTTGAATGTTCGGCGTTATGGTTCGAAATGCATTCTTCATTCTTTCCTTCATATCTGCCGCATTTGAACTGGCACTATTATGAACTTCATTTTCAATATAAAAAAAATCATTGGTCAGGAGACCTAGGTGGCCAAGCGTGCGGACCTCCTTGTACAATCCACCTATTTGAAAATCGATAATCCTTCGTAAATCAGTTGTCCTTGAGTTTGAGTAAGCTATTTCGGTGGTGTTCCTTAGACATGTAAAATCAGAAGATGCATAGCCAGAAATGAATGCGAAAACTGTAACATTTAGGTCGGACGAACCTCAATTATTTTATAAAGCTGAGGAATTTTGGTTTCGGATGAAAAATAAAATGCAGGGTGTGCCATCAAATTAAGCCACAAATTATAGTTCGAAGATGCCGCCGATGCGTTGTCTCATTTTGAACACCCAGTAAAGTTTTGAATAATGATGATAGATACAGTATCTAGGTACTCATTTCCACCAAATTCATTCAATTCAAACTTATGAGTTAGAAACAACCGCACAGAAAATTGATTCATTATGAGTTTGGTTCTGTAGTTTTTTGAACTTAACTGAACAAATTTTGAATACGATAATGTCTGAGAGTCAGAGATTCAAATAAAAAAGAAGACATACTGCATTTGTCGATAATTATGGAGAAACACGAAAACATGGTCGATCGAATTTTGTCGATTGCTCAAAGAAGTTTATTGACTTAATTTGATTCATACAGTGTTTTTCGATTATTATCGACAAGTACAGTAATTCCTTTTTTTATTTCACTAAACATTCTTGCATCTTCATCGCATCTTTTGATGAAAGCTATATTCTTCATCTTCCAGCCATCAGCGTCCCCGTGGTTGTGGGAAGTGCCATGGGGTTTACGAAAACTATTAGTATATATCAAAGATCACTACAATAACCCACCGATATTGATAACGGAAAATGGCTGGGGCAACACCGGCAAATATATTAAGGATATTGGTCGTATGGACTATTTAAAAAATTACATGTCGGAAATGTTGAATGCTATTTACGAAGACGGCTGTAATGTCATTGGTTACACTGCCTGGAGTCTTATGGATAACTTCGAATGGACTTATGGATATACGTAAGTTCAAGATACTCATACGGTATAGATTTATCATACAATTCGTTTTTTACAGTGTGAAATTTGGACTGATCTACGTAGACTTTTCAAGTACGAACAGAACGAGAATTCCGAGAGATTCGTATACAATGTTTAAAAATATTATTGCAACTAAAAGATTACAGGTTCAGTAACGCCAATCTGCAACGAAGAATAGATTTTAAGGATATTAAAAGTATTATATATATTGATATCATATTGCTGAGACTAGAGGAATAACTTCTATGTTACACCTGAAGTAATATTGAAAAACTAAATGAATTCAAAAGACTCATTTTTCTTATTATTTTTTTGAGAGGAGTATGTAAATCTTTTATAGACACCGTTTTCACGGAAGTGTGATTTTCTTTCAGAAAAACGGGCATACTCACTAACATTCCTCTGTTCCTCCCCGTATGCCGAGAGTGAGCAGGGTTTCATTTTTTGCAACCGAATTGCGTTGTTGTGGGAGAAGGTTGCGTGTTAGAACTGGATACGTATATACAGGGTGTTTCACCATACACTGGACAAACATATACAGGGTCTTTCACGAGGAACCTCACCCATATTTATACGGGAAACTACTGAACGTATTTTCATGAAATTCAGCACTTATAACTTATAAGTATTTCACGATGCTGATGAAATCTGAAATATTTTCAAGGCATGAGCACCTCCGGTTTTTCCGGAAATGACGTCAACTTCCGTTTTTCAAATTAGAACACCATTTTTTTTATTGCAGAAATAGATTCCTTAGAAAATTTCAAGTTATTTTGATGTAACATTTTTCAGTTTGGGTTGAAAAATTTTCTTTGAGCGGGAAAATGCATCACACCCTTGCCCTAAAGTGGATATTAACTCAGAAAATATCCACTTTAGGGCAAGGGTGTGATGCATACACTCACATTATTTTTTAACGTAGATTCAATATCTGCCATAAAAAAATGGGGTTCTAATTTGAAAAAATTGATTTTTCACGATTTTGTCATCCCTAACTTTGAAAGCGATTTTTTCACCCCCTGTATCATGAATCGCGATTTCGATTCTTAAAGTGGATACATCAATCTTACATCCTGAAAAATCCCAAAAATGAAAATTTTCCATCCAAAAACCTCGAAGTTATTCTTGTTTCAGCGGAGCTCTGTTTTCGATTTTTTTTTCGAATTTTTCCGCTCAGAGAGAATTTTACAACCAAAACTGAAAAATGTTACATCAAAATCCTGATATTCTTGCTATAACTGAGCACTGGAAGAATCATCAACAACTGCAACTATACAACCTGCAAGGTTATAAACTAATTTCCAGTCATTGTAGAAATACTAATGAACATGGAGGATGTGCTATTTTTTTAAAAGCTTTTATTTAGTTTCACCTGTCCCGGTGTCTGTCTGTCTGTCTGTCTGTCTGTCTGTCTGTCTGTCTGTAGTCAAATCTTGCAAGTTGAATATGACACACTTCTAATCGTCCGATTGATTTGAAATTTGGCAGGTGTACATAATTCTGGTGACAATGCATCATGAAATATTTTTTATAGAAAAAAACAAAATGGCGGCTCCAAAATGGCGGATGAGTTTTGTAATTATCATCCGATTCCATTCAAAATTAGTATATGGGGGTTTTTGGGTTCGACAATGATGATTCTTCCGTCAAAATTGAAAAATTCAAGATGGCGGCTAAAATATGGCGGACGAGTTTTGTAATTATGATCCGATTCTATTCAAAATTGGTATCTGGGGGTTTTCTGGGTCGGTTTTTTATTTTTAAAATTGAGGAATTCAAGATGGCGGCTTCAAAATGGCGGATGAATGTTGTTATTATAAAAGCTTTTTTTAAAAATGATTTTTTTATTATAGCTTGTTTGTAAGAATAATGTTTCATGTAAAGTACGTCCAGACTTTGAAGTTTTCATTGTAGATCGGGTAATTGAGTTCACATGTATCCAGGTGAATACTGCTAATTCTAAATTCATTGTTTTTTGCATATATAGACCTAACACACCACCACAAGCTAGTGTCGAAATTTTCCTTGGCGGTATTGAATTTATTTTAGATAAATGCCTTATTGAAAATGTTGATTTCATATTGGCAGGCGATTTCAATGTGGATCTGATGACTGATTCCAAACCAAAGAGGGATTTTGTTGCCTTGGTGGAAAGCTATGGGGCAATTGCAACTATTTTGGAGCCAACTAGAGTTACCGAACTCTCTGCTTCCTGTCTGGATAACATAATCACTAATATTAAGGGGGGTGAGTCTCATGTAATAAAGTCCCATCTGTCTGATCACTACTCACAGGAGTTCATTCTGCCTGTCTCATTGCACATTCAGCTGCATGAAAAGATCAGGTGTAGGAAAGTTAACAACGAAACTATTGCAGTTTTTAATGAAGTTTTGTCAAGGGAATTGTGGAATAACATAACCACTATCTCAAATTTAAATGCCAAAAAAATGTGGGACGAATTTTCTAAAATTTTCGGTGCCCATTTTGAATCTAGCTTCCCACTGGTAGAATTCCCTGCTCAACAGAAGGACAAATTTAATTTTCGTGAAAATACAGAGATAAAGTCAATAAAATCTTTGCTTGATCGTGTTTATACAGTTTCTAGTGTAAAAACCGAGTTCTCAAATCTATACAAAAGAATCAAACGCTCATACGATGATGCAATCATACGTCATAAACAGAAATTTCATAAAGATAAAATAGTCAATGCGTCCAATAAATCAAAAACAGTTTGGAAAATTGTCAATAGTATAACTGGTAGAAAAGAAAAAAATAAGACAAATATATCTGTGAGGGGTGAGCCCACAGATTTGGCAAATGATTTCAATGATCATTTTGCGGAGATTGCAAGGGACTTGACTAAGAACTTCAGAATATCCAGAGAGCATTTTGAATCACAAGGCTTTCATAGGTCATTTTTTATGTTTGATATTGAGGAATCTGAGGTTGTTTCAGTGGTTAGAAAGATGAAAAATGGGTCTTCATTTGGACATGATCATATACCAATGTCAGTGATAAAGGGATCCATAGATAATATTGTGAAGCCTTTTTGCGTTATCTTGAATAAATCTTTTACAACTGGAATATTTCCAGATGAGTTAAAGATATCGATAGTCAAGCCATTGCATAAAAAAGATGACCCTGACAATTTGAATAATTATAGGCCAATAGGTCTGCTCACATCTTTTGCAAAAATTTTCGAAAAGATCCTTGCCAATCGACTGTTGAACTATCTCAGCAAATTCCATCTTTTGAACCCTAGCCAACACGGCTTTTTACCAGGTAGAAATACGGAAACGGCAATTTTTGAACTCACGCAGACAGTTCTAGATGCATTGGACCAGGGCGTTATCCCTACAGGATTGTTCCTGGATCTATCCAAGGCTTTTGACTGTGTGGTACATGAATTGTTACTTTTGAAGCTTGAGAGGCTTGGTATTAGAGGTAATCAACTAGAACTCTTCAAGAGTTATCTTCATGACAGAAAGCAGAGAGTTCTCATACAGGTAGATGATACTAAATATATGTCTGATGAGAAAATGATCGAAGTAGGTATAATTCAGGGTAGCATATTGGGCCCTCTTCTTTTTATCATCTACATAAATGATCCAGTCCCAATCATGAATAATATTAGAGTAGTACCTTTAGACTATGCCGACGATGAGAATTTAATTATCATTTCCAATCAAGTGAGCAGTCTCCAGTCTGACATATGTATGCTCCTAAGCAATGTTAATGAATGGTGTAACAAAAATGCTTTAATTTTGAATACTGTAAAAACAGAATACATGATTTTCACCACAGATAAGTCACAATTACAGTTTCCTGAACATGTTAGCTGTGGCGACCAAGTTAAAAAATTTTCTGGAACAGTAAAATTTCTTGGTTTATATATAGATTGTTTCATGAAGTGGAAAGAGCATGTTGATTATATTGTGGGCAAACTCAGTTCTGTAGTTTATATGTTGAGGATATTGAGGGATAATTTTGATCAAGAGATTCTAAAAACTGTTTATTATAGTAATTTTCAATCACTTGTTAGTTATGGATTGGTTTTCTGGGGGGGTTGTTCGTCTGTACAACGTGTTTTCGTCATTCAAAAGTGGGCAATAAGAGTTATTTTCAAGATGGGTTATAGACAATCATGTAGGGGAGTTTTCAAAGAAAACAATATTTTGACTGTTTGCGGATTATATTTGTACAAAATCCTATTGTTCCTGCAAAAGCATAGGTCCTATTTTATTCAATATCAAAATCGAAATAATACGAGGCAAATGTTTCGCTACTTTTATCCTGTGCATAAATTAAGTTTATTTGAAAAAAGTTGTACCTATATGGCCATTAAAGTTTTCAACATGCTCCCGAGATATGCTCAAATTTTAATTGATAGTAAAACCTTTAAGAGGGAAATTTATGGAATTATTTTGAAGGTTGAGCCCTACACTGTTGAGGAATTTGAGATGGCCTGTAGCTCTATGACACAGTTTCACTCTCTGTAATTATTTGTTTTTGTTTTTTCTTATTTGTAAGTTGTGATTGACTTGTTTTCTTTTCTTTGATGTAATATTGATCGATGATATGGAAAATAAATTACTATTCTATTCTATTCTATTCTAAATAACTTGAAATTTTCTAAGGAATCTATTTCTGCAATAAAAAAATGGTGTTCTAATTTGAAAAACGGAAGTTGACGTCATTTCCGGAAAAACCGGAGGTGCTCATGCCTTGAAAATATTTCAGATTTCATCAGCATCGTGAAATACTTATAAGTGCTGAATTTCATGAAAATACGTTCAGTAGTTTCCCGTATAAATATGGGTGAGGTTCCTCGTGAAAGACCCTGTATATGGTGAAACACCCTGTAGAATGGACACGTTGATCTTCCTGGGCCTTCCAAGAAGCTCAGAATAGAAGTGCTGAAAATCCAATAAAAATATCCAGCTACGACCCAGAGCATCACTTTACATTTGTACACAATGATCTAACAGATCTAAGAAGGTTGTGATTTTATCGAAAATTATTTCATTCAGCTCAATTCGGAAGATCATATTCATTGAATGTTCTCGAAAAATTACAAAATTTTGAGATTAAGATACTAAGAAAATCAATTTATCACTTATTTGAGGGTTTTCAGAGCTCCGTGGAAACTGGTATTTTCCACTTTGGGCATCTTCTTTGAATCAAAACATGTTATGACCTGCTTGTAAACTTTACACACCTTTTTTGAAGCAATTATTAATTTTTGCCTTTTTTGAGTAATCAATTCGAACACCGATTTTGTCTATAAAATTTCTTTTCGAACTGAATTTTTTTGAATGCATTCATTAAGAATCGACGACATACAATACATTAATGTCATGTAAGGTATTCAAGAAGACATACTGATTCGGAAATAAAAGTAGTGTACATGGCCACTACAGTGTTAAACGAGTGGATGAATATTGTCTAGTTGTCCAATAAAATAATCAAAACCCTCGGCGCGATACGACAACGAATAAATGACTGACCCCACTCAATGGCATAGGAATTGCATCGAGACACGAGAGAGTTCAAATCTCCCCCCCTCCAGACTCCTATGCCATTGAGTGAGATCAGTCATTCATTTGTTTTCGTATCGCGCCGAGGGTTTTGATTATTTTATTGGTCCACTAAATAATTTTCATCCATGTTTCCAACAACATTTTCCATATCTGTATATGTATGTTTATCTTCGTTCTAGTATTATAATCAAAACAGATTAAGCAATCCAACGACCTGTCAAATATTTTTTTGAGGTTAGCTGGTGGTCAAACAATGGGAATCCAGCTTTGAGAATGTTGTCATCAAAACCGTTTATTTGCTTGAAAAATTGTTTTATGTGGAAATATTTTTGGTATTTCTAGTCAATCTTACTCTAAGGAATATCAGACCAGTGAAAATTATTTAAATTAAGTGCATTTTCAATAAAAAAAAATGGCATAAATGTGTGCCAAAGTTGGATGTGCAAGTCGTTCAAATTGAGAGGATTTTCTTGAATATTTTGGAACACTCAATGTGTGTAACTTGGTGTATTATACACATATTAAGTGACTTACGAGGAAACAAAGGGAAATTTGGTCAGCAGTCATCAATACTTGACAATATCAATGATAAGAAACTAAGTGAATATTTCTTCGTAGACACTGAAATAAGCAGTATTTAGTTCATGTAAAATGTAAAACTGATGAATATTTGAATTTATATCATTTAAAAGGATGAAGAATTTACAGGTACAGTGCTCTGATGAATATTTCTTCTCGAATACTTTCTCTTCAATCTCTTCGGGCTCCCAATACTAAAAGTTGTGATCATATGATTGAGTGGAATTTTCTTCGTCATTGTTGCTTCAGGATATTTTTTGATATTTCAAATAATAAAAACTCACTTGTTCACTCATGGAATGCCTAAGATAATAAAATTCCTCATATTTACTCCAAGGCAGCAACCTGTCAAATATTTTTTTGAGGTTAGTTGGTGGAAAAAACACGTGGTTTGGATTGCCTAATTGTTGAAAATTAACCTTTATTCTCAAAACAATCATCCTTATGCGTCGTCAGTGAACTCTATACTAGTATCGAGTTCACTGTACGTCGTACACCATCTGCTCTCAATTTATATAACATGTTCAATAGGAACATGTACACACAAAATATAAATAAATGTATGTATTGATTTATTCATTTATTTCCAAACCAACACAATTATAAACTGTTATTATAGGAAAGAGACAAAGAAAGAAATATACATATCATATATGCTTAACAAACTGAGCACAAAACTCAATAGAAAATTGTTCTTCATCTTACAGTTTTTCTTTCATAAGATGTAATGTGATGAGAAAAATATCGAACATAAATTTTGTTATTTCCTCGGTCATTATGAAATGTTTCGTAAAGGAATTTCCTGGATTCGAGCTTTCCAGGTTGGAATGACAATAAATAATTCTTATAATGTTCCTGTATCCTCAGATTTGTTTAATTATTTACCGCGTTCGATATTGTCAATCCGGAGTAGAGCGATAGAATACGGACACAGAACTTCTAATACATACGGATACGGATAAACAATTAAGTGACTTCGGAGCAGAAATGGAGAGGAAAGTGTCAGCAGATGGAAATATCGAACGCCAACGTTACACTTTCCGCACCGCTTCTGCTCCGAAGTCACTTAATTGTATATCCGTATCCTCATTAATTAGGTGTACTGTGTCCGTATTCTATCGTTTCACACCTGATTGGAAACAACGAACGCAGTAATCATTACACGTTCAGAGGTGAGACAAAAATTTGTATGAATAGTGGTATTCCTTTGTTTTTGCATTTCCATTTAATGTGAAAAAATTTCAGAGCGTGCATAGCCTATAGGGCTGTCATTTTTACATCAACATTCAAAATTGATTTTTCTGAGTACAGCACTGGAAGTATGATATTCGATATAAATAATACAAAAGATGTTATGAAGTGTTTCGAATTATGAATAATTCATTCAATTCTGATATGCAGGGTGAGTCTTTGACTTGTACAGATATTTTAACTGGAGATTCTTGAGGTCAGAAGAAACCTTTTTTTCATTTTTCCGTATTCGGCTCTGTTGAGAAGATTTGCCATTTGAAGAAAAAATTGGGCTAAATACGCCCTCTGGAATTGATACAAAGTTATATTTCTTGATTGAAATTTAGTTCATATATTTAGGAAATACTCAAGCACTAACCTTATTGGAATAAAAATATGACGAACACGATATTTCCTAACGTTAACACTTAGTATTGCTAGATTATTTCTGCAATTGAATAGCCATATTTCTTCCACCAAAATAAGTTCCTCCTGCGATATTCCTGAAGGTTAGTTTGTAAACACTTATAGCTTGTTCATATTTTTCTCGATATCTCAAAATTATCTCATAAAAAAAATGTTTTTTCACTGAACTAACATAACTCTATTGACTCAGGACCTAGGTCATAGGTTTCGAGGTCAATGATCCCACCTAATCCATCTACACATCTTCTAAGACAAAGCTATCACAGAGCTTCTGAGAAGGCGATGCTAAATTGTGTTGATTTTCTCTTTAAACAAGTAAGCAGTACGTCCCTTATCGTTAACAGATTAATTAAATGGTCACTAGTTTTGTTCGTTTTTCGCTAATGGCGTTTAGTCGTTCCTCTTTGGGAATGGCGAATGAGAATGTTTGATTCTCGCCGATATAGCGCTAGGATCTTAATTTCAGTCACCTATAACGGTGCGCCGGGTGCGCGACTTCGCAATGCGAGGTAGCCAGTGCGCAAGACAAACCGTTGTTCCACAGTCCAAACAGTTTATCTATGGTTGTTGAACGAAGCATGCGTATAGCGGCGTGATGGACTGAGATTTGTCGATTTGTTTATTTACAGAGAAGAATGCAAACAGGTGATGTGAAGACTTTATGTGAAAGTGAATTAATGTGATAACAACCGTGTAGTGTCGAGTTTATAAAATTCCAAAAGGATATTGTTCAGATAGAAACATCGCCACAGATCATGTAGTGCTAAGTCAATTCAATTCAATACGTGGTTTGTATGGGATATTCATCATCGATATTCGAATTTTGTATTCCATCGATTTTATATGGACCGGTAACAATAAATTTTCAATCGAAACTGTGCGTATAAAAAGTATAATTCATGCTTTCAAGAATTTAATTTTCTTTCCCACATTTGTCGAGTTTTATTATTAGGTAGGTACATATCTCTACATCGAACGTTTTTCCATCATAAAAATTTTAGTCTTGACCCAGGTCTTGACAAAGTTGATAAACATTCTGAGAACCTTGTTGATTTGTATAGATAATCAGAGAGTTTATGAAGTTCAGCCATTTGTGATATTATAAATCCAGTGAAGCATCCGGTTCATTCTTATTTTATCGTCGAATTTTGTCGCGTAGAATTGGAAATAACTCAAAAACGACGCGTTTTATCAAAAACATATAGGAATACTTTCATTTTTTAAAATGATTGCTTCTTTCGAAAATATGGACCGTTCCTCTTCTTCAAGTGGTTTTATAGTATTTTTTCGTGGATTTATGAGTCGACAACGCTGTTACTTTTATACCAGGAGAAATATTGAATAAAAGTTCATTTGAAATAACGGTTTCGAAGATATGAACAGGAAAGTGTTTTTTTCATGGATTTTCGACACCCTGTATCTTTCAAACGGAACCGATTTTTGAAAAATGGTATGAGAAACAAGCTATAATGAAAAAATCATTTTTCAAGACAAGCTTTTATAATAACAACAATCATCCGCCATTTTGAAGCCGCCATCTTGAATTCCTCGATTTTGAAAAATCGTAATTTCCTACCCAGAAAACCCCCAGATACCAATTTTGAATAGAATCGGATCATAATTACAAAACTCGTCCGCCATATTGTAGCCGCCATCTTGAATTTCCAATTTTGACGGAAGAATCATCATTGTCGAACTCAAAAACCCCCAGATACTAATTTTGAATGGAATCGGATGGTAATTACAAACCTCATCCGCCATTTTGGAGCCCCCATTTTGTTTTTTTCTATAAAAAATATTTCATGATACATTGTCACCAGAATTATGTACACCTGCCAAATTTCAAATCAATCGGACGATTAGAAGTGGGTCATATTCAACTTGCAAGATTTGATTACAGACAGACCGAGAGACAGACAGACACCGGGACAGGTGAAACTAAATAAAAGCTTGTACCTAAAAAGAATTTCGTTTGATGAGAGGAATCCACAGTTAAAATATATGTACCTACAAGTCAAAGGCTCACCCTGTTTAGTACCAGAAATTAAATTATGGTCAGAAGAAATAAATCATCATGTATATTGTAAGGAAAGATAGGCGACATTTCTGAGTGGCCATTTCGTGATGCTGATGATATAACTTATTTATAGGTATATCAATGGTAGGAGTATGTAAGGTTCTACGTGGGACACCCTGTATACAATTTGACTTCAACAAAATAACCAACGACATGAGATAAATGCATGGAAACAATAGAGTACTGACGACTTATGAAAGTCGTGACCAACAAGAGTAGATCTGGAAGACTCAATTGCAATCTTTGTCAAATTAATGTTTGTTGGGAAATATACGAAATTGATTGGACGGCTCCTATAATTCTCCTTGTCTTCAAAATATTCATTCAGAATGTTGAGCGTAATCACTACATGAGCTTCCTCTTCATTACTAATCAAGGGCGTTGATAAGGGGGTAACCCCCAAGACATATTTTTGGGGGCAATATATGCCTGACGTCCTGTCTTATTCACCATACTGCAGCATATTTCTTTTATTATTCGAACCTTCACCCACCCAAGAAAAAAAATTATCGACGCCCCAATATTCTGCATTTGCAAAAAAAGATTCAAATTCGTCAGTTACATTTCGTATTCTGCAAAATTTGTCATAAGTAATATCATAAGTGCATCCAATTTTTCCGAAAAAAATCGAAAAAACACGTTGCTAAGTAATATTTTAACAAGAAGCATGAGTGCAGGTGGCAACAAAAAACCGAGTCGAAGACGAGGATTTTTGCACCTGCACGAATGCTTTTTGTTAAAAAAATATTACTTCGCACTGTTTTTTCGATTTTTTTCACAGGAAAAATTAGATGCACGAATGCTATTTGACAAGACTATTTCATGAGTAACAGATTA
The DNA here is from genome assembly GCA_910592335.1 of Adalia bipunctata. Classification (NCBI taxonomy): domain Eukaryota; kingdom Metazoa; phylum Arthropoda; class Insecta; order Coleoptera; family Coccinellidae; genus Adalia; species Adalia bipunctata. The sequence continues at coordinate 38,461,233 of OU342948.1, forward strand.
TTCTGGATGCATCTATTTATGTATTATTAATTTGCGTTGACAACAACTGTCAAGTTTTGCCGCGGGTAAACCCGAAAAAACTGCTGACAGCTGCTGCCATACAGTTTTTCCATCTAGAAACCATTTGTGATTCAAAATTGCGCGTTTCTGATTGGTGGAAATTAAGACGAGGGAAATAGTCTATAAAAAATAAATGAAAGCAATATAATATCAATGAACAATGATACTTCTCCCAGTTAACGTAGCGGAAAAGTATATTCTGAAAGTAGTTGCATAATGGGCTCCTATTCCAACACGTTTGCGAAATTCGAAAACGAGCGACGAAGGAGCGAATGAGTGTTGGAATTGCCTTTTGCAACGAGTAGTAGACGATATTTTCTCTATTTCAGTTGAGTTTTGTGAAAAACTTTCGAAATTAAATGAAAAATTCGGATTATACATCCTAGTGATTTTTGTACTGTATCCCGGCAGTTGGTGTGACTGTTAACTGAGATTTTAAAATCACGTTTCGATTTTTGAAATCATTTATAATTACGCATTGAATTCGTGAATTATGTTTGAAGAAATCGATTAAACACCTCCAGAATTAAGAAAAATTGCAAATAAATTAATACCTCAAAAATCCTAATTCATGTATGAAAAAGAAGACGAAAAACTTATGAAGTGGTCTGAAGAGAATTCGGTTATTTGAATTTCAGATAATGTTTTGTTAGCCTATTTTTCAATTACATATTTAGGAATTAGGACATATAAATGTTTTACATTATGGTTAACTTATTCAATGTAATGCAGTATGACTCATAAATCGAAAAATAAAACATTTCCAACGGGTATTGATTGAGAAAATAAAAGAAAACTAGCTATAGAACTACGTATAACCTCAACTTTCAAACGGAAACTTAGGGATTACAAGGTACAAATTTTTTCACTTTTCCAATACGATTCTTGCAGTTCTGAATAAATACCATGAATTTGGATAGGATCGGAAGCCAGTGCTGACAACCACAAAACGAAAAATATAACTAAAAACAATGCTGTAATGAGTTCATTACAGTACTGTTTTTAGGGCCGGTCTATTAAACTTCTCTGTAAAGTATTCGTTAACTACTTGCTCGTTAAAGTTACAGATAACTTGTAAGTGGTTTTGGGTATATTCATCATCATTTATCCTTTCGGTAGCTACTGAAGAGTTACAGAAGAGTCTATGTTTTTAAACGGTCAGTAACGTTTGATGACAAAGATACCCTTATACAAAATGATCGTGTAAGAGGGAGACGGCGAATATACACGACAAATTGTGTCGGTCACAGAGTAAGCTGTAAGATAACGGTTGTATTTGAGGCTGTGTGACTATGTGCTACTTACATTTTGCGATTCAAGTTCATCTCCCAAGCCACCTTGCGGCACAAACAGCATTAACGGGAGTGGGTTGGTTTACAAACCTGTAGTAGGGTAGTATATGGAAAACTTCGATTTCTACATCAATAATCGGTTAATTTTTCTATTTTAGTGAAGTGAGTTAAAAATTGTGTTCCAGATTCTGTTTTATATACGTTCGAATATTGTGATAAGTGATTACTGCCCTGAAATGTCGAAATCATATTCGTTTTTTCCAGTCTCATTTCATTATTTTCAATATTTTCCCCAAGTACAAAAGTTGTAAACTAGAAATAACTGTAATTTTATAGGTAGGTGCCTTATTTTGCTCATTTTAAGAACGTGTTTTGAAGTTGTGTCATGGTTAATATTATCACGAACAATGTGAAATCTCAACGTCGATTTCTAATTATTGATCTGTCAATGGCATTTCTCACAGTATATAAATGATTTCAAATTTTACCATTCTACCAATAAAAAAAAATTGTTTAAAGTATTCGTGGATAGCTGGTCTTTAAAACACTTTCATATATAAATTCATTGTATTATTTATGTCCTATTGTTTTTTTTAGTCCAATGTTATCAATTCATCAGGATATGTTAATAAAAGTTTTTATAGAATAGAACATACATTTTATTCATGAATATTTGGTGAAATATTAATATTACACACCTATATTTCTTGATAAAGAGAAAAACCTTATGCAATACAAAATACCTTCGTTCAGCTATCTGAATTCTTTTATAATCTCAACGCTACTCGTTCTTTCAGACCCAAAGTGCCTTCCTACTATTTGGAGTTGCTTCCAAATATCGGAAATATTCGCTTATGCTAAGAAACACACTCTTTTCACTTTCATTTTTTCCCCGCAAATGGAAACGATTTGAACTTTTATAAGGTCTTCTCGTATTGAGAAGTTCCTCATCATAGTTATCATCTATAAGATTTAAATCATCTATGAGGTCCATGGCACTTATTAATAATTAACAAAGCCAAGTTATTTGCCCCCTGCCGAACGAAAACTCAAAACTCTTACCTAGGTATGGTTTTGTTTGTAAACACAAAACTAAATTATGAGGTTAGAATCCCTCCTGTACACGTTTACTGACAGGTTGGAGTTGTCTGTAAATTTATCTGTTCGGTAACCAATATTTACAGACGACTTCGCTTTACTGAGAGCTGAATATACGTTTAACCTTTTGGTAACGCTACTGGACAGTTTACAGATAGGTGAATAGATCGGCCCTTAGTACTGTAATAGTAATACTGAAATAGAGAAACTGTATTCCACCATTTTCAAAACTATTAACAGCAACAATAATAATTAAGATTTATTGAATTTTCTAGTAGATTCTCGAGTTACAATTCAAGGTGATCTATTAGCTTATACTTCTACCCATGGATACATTTTTCATGCCCATATTGATTGATACATTTTTGTTGAATTGTTTGGCTCAAGACGATTTGGTTTGGCTGGTTCTGATAATTTTTTATTTCTTCACGTAGATTTTTCAACTTTTTTTGAAATATTATATTTTATAGTGGGTTCAAAAATAAACTTCAACATCAATCTCAACTCAGAATCTGAAAACAAACTCCAACCACTGAACAATTGAACATATATCAATTCATCATTCAATGCATCAAAATTCAAATGGTGGACTCATATTGTATTAGGAGCATGTAAACTTTATATCCCCAACATCAAGCATAATATATCGATCATCTAATCAATCACTGCAACAACGCGTCTGCTGAAATCTCACACCCCTGAAACAACCCATTTTCTGTCATATCTTCGCCTGTCTAGGTGTCAATTTCGATCCTCTCAACTGACTTCCCCGCAGTCGCTTCCGTCAGCCGAACAATATGATTATTATTGTATTTCACACATCCGCCTGGATATCTGATCCATTAGATGGAAGAAGAATTAGGCCCGGGAAAGTTTCCGGGTTCTTAATTGATTGTCAGATACTAAAAACAAGACAAAGCGTTGTCAACGTCTGAGAGGATATTTCTCTATGTCTCCCAGAAAAAACTCCATTTGTGGAGGAATGAAGTTACCTCTCCATCGAAATACGAACTCTTTAAGATGGCATCATGGCAGGTTTGAGTTATGTACTGGCATTTCACTGAAGTCCTCCATGGACAGCATGTTATCTGTATTATGTTGGGTATGGTCTATTCAAAATTCATAATTCTATATTTAATACCGCGAAGTTCATACTACAAATGTACTTCATCGGTAACAAAAAAGACCAGGAGCTCTGTAGTTTACCCCCTTTCATCGAAGAAGGTTCACGACAATGTTAATTAATGTGATGAAAGCCAGCGCTCCAACTGGTTGGTATCAGTATTGGGAAGCGGGAGATTCGAATCTTGAATTTAGGCTGATGCTTTTGGAAAGGTTTTTTAATGCTATTTAGAACTTCAAACAACACTAGATGAGATAAAAATACGAACAAAATATCAAGTTCTAAATAGCTTTTCAAATGTTAGATGAGCGGATTCATATTCAATTTTTGATATTTTTGAAGAGCTAAAGGATTCGATTTTTGTAAGTAGAATTAAAACAGTGGCTAGAAGTCAGGTCGTGGTGTCAACGTCGTAGTCGGTTACTGATCAAATTACTGTATGTATTGACAACTTTTAAATCAATATTTTGTGACCATATTCACTATAAGGTGTCAGTGTTCACCTGACATAGATTTTCCGGGTGGATTGGTTTGAAAAGGGTGGTAATTATATCGATTATTCCTTGAATTTATTCAATTGTTTGCCGTTGAAATTCATACGCACAGATGATACACTGATAAGAACCGTTTCATATCGATAAGATAAGATGAATCTGAACTGAATTTGCACCGGTTTTTATCGATTTGCATAGGTAGCGTATAGATATTTCTTTACACTGGGAGATTAATTTTAAATTTTCAATTTTTATTTCGCGCGCTCCTGATATTTTGATTCCTTTGCCTCTGTTTTTTTTTTCCTGCTGTTTTTTTTCCCCTTTTATCCGCGGCCTACCTGTGCTTGTTTTATTTAAGTCTCTCACATAGGCCCGTGAGAAGTGAAGAAAAGTGACCTTGTTCTTTTTTCCCTTTGTCAGAGCGCATACACTGTTGCAGAACCTGTCAGCCGTCGCGTCGTAACGAAATGCCTGAAAACTGCCCGGTTTGCTCCGGAGATACTGGTGACTCCGGCACCACTATCAATTGCGTCATATGCCTGAAAACGTTTCATGCCGCTTGTGCGGACCTGAAAGATAATGATATAGATTTTCTCAATTGTTCCAAAACAATTACATGGAGGTGTAAATCATGCATTTCCAAGCGTAGACTGCGAAGTAATTCCAATGTCGCTTCCTCATCGGAAACCGAAGAGCCTATGACAGTGAAGCATTTCAGTGAGCTGATGAAAAAGATGTCATCCATCGCCTCAGACCTTTCCGGTTTGAAACAGGCTTATACTGGTATTACCGCTGATATTGGTGACATAAAAGCTTCCCAAACTTTACTACAGGCCGAGTTTCATTCTGTGAGCGAAACTCTTCAGATCCATTCTAACACGCTCTCTGAGCATGGACAATTAATAGAAAAACAACAAAATTATATAGAGAATCTCAACCGAACTTGTGATTCCATTGGTATCAGGGTTGCATCCTTGACCGAGGACTTGGTTTCACTTAGAGGATCCGAAGGGCCTACGGGTCAAGTTACAGCATCGGAGATTCTGGAGAGGCTTAAGAGGTCACATAATGTGCTCGTCAATGGGGTTGGTGTGTCTGCTGATGATAGTGAGGATTCGGCCTTTCTCAGGCGATGCGTGGAACATGTCAGACCAGGATCCTCTGACCACATCGTTAGCACTATCAAGATCAAACCGGGTTTGTGGAAGGTATGCTTTTCCAACCCTCTAGTGGTGACGGGGATTCTGAGGAACAAAAATACCCTACTGGGTCATTCCGAGTTTCGCAGGATCAGGATATTCGATGACATGACACCGCAACAGGCCGATTATTTGAACGGACTGAGAGCTGAGCTGAGGGCGAGACAACAGCGGGGAGAGAATAACCTAACCATAAGGTATGTGAAGGGTGAGCCAGTGATTGTCGAGATCAATACCCTGCCGAAAAACTAGCTGGCGTTACTACTTCACTCAACGAATGGAACCTTATCTACACCAATATCCAGTCACTACATTCTAAGTTCAATGAACTAGTGACTTTTGTTCAACTGCATTCTCCTTCGTTAATTTTCCTGACTGAAACATGGCTACAACCGACCACTCCGGACTCAATTTACCACATTCCCAACTACTCACTCTTCAGGTGTTACCACAGTTGGGCATGGAGGGGTTAGCATTTATGTTCACACTTCCATAAGCGATAACTTCACTATCAGTGTACTCTCCCTGCCAACTCCTGGTGTCGACAACCTATTTCTCTCCATTGCGAACCCTACTTTTGCAGTTAACTTGGCCTGTATCTATAGACCCCGTCCGTCTCCTCACGATACTGCAGTTTTCGAACACATCAAGTCAATATCTTTGAAGAGCACTCCCTGTGTTGTCGTTGGTGACTTCAATTGCCCAGATATTCAGTGGCCTCTGTCTCCTTCCACTCTGCCTTCAGCAGCGTCACCCTCTTACTCATTGTGTTCAATGATGATTCTGGATTCTCCCCTTTCGCAGCTCGTTGAACAGCCAACCCGTTACCGACGAAACAATGTGCCTTCTCTTCTGGATCTCGTACTCGTCAATGATTTGAACCTGCTCGCCGGCATAGAGTACCTTCCACCTTTTGGACTCTCCGACCATGTTACACTGTCTTCAAGCCTCCAGTTTTTAACCTGTGCTGCACCGGGGAGGAGGGGAAGGACCAGAGACAACATACGCTTCCAAGAACTCGTTGAAGAGCTCCAAAACGTTGACTGGAGGACACTACTTTTGGATCGGACTGTTGACGATGCGTGGAGGCTCTTCTCTGTTACTCTGGACGCTCTCGTGGACCAGAACACCTACCGAACACATTTCGTAGAGTTTCCATCAAGGCCCTGGATTACTCGGGATCTACAAAGTCTCATACGCCGAAAGAAATCGTTGTGGAAGCGTTATATTCGAAGTAAGCTCGATTTCGACTATCAGAATCACCGACGTTTTTCCAACGAGCTGAAATATAAACTCGCAGTAGCCAAGAAAAATTACGAGGAAAGACTAGTTGTGTCTGCTGATCGAAGGAAGTTCTTTAAGTACGTTCGATCCTCTCTCAACACCAAGGTTGTGTGGTGCACTTTGCTCGGACTCTGAAAAAGCAGCTAACGTGTTTGCTGATTCATTTGCCTCTTCCTTCACCAGCGAGCCCCCGGGCCTTCTTCCATCGATGGATTCCGTCAGATCAACGTCCGAGGTTGTTCACGTATCATTCCCTCAAAACATCATCGAGGAAAACCTTCTCAACCTGAGAGCATCTTCCGCACCTGGTCCCGACAATTTATCACCATATATTCTGAAGAACTGTGCCTCTACCATTTCTCTTCCTTTATCTATTATTTTCTCTAAGTCCTTCGAATCATCATCCTTACCAGTTCAGTGGCGTGAAGCATCCGTCACCCCAATTTTCAAAAAAGGCTCTAAAACGCAGGCTTCCAACTACAGACCAATTAGCTTAACTTCAGTTGCATCCAAAATATGCGAGAGAATGGTGATGTCTGAAATATTGTCTTTCGCAATTCAAAAACAGCTTATTCCGGAATGTCAACATGGTTTTCTCCCTGGCAGGTCTGTGATAACGAATCTTCTGAAGTGCGTTGATGATTGGACAAGGGCTTTGGACGCGGGTTTCCCTATGGACATAATATATTTGGACTTCGCAAGGGCCTTCGATAGGGTTCCACATAGACGGCTGCTTGCAAAGCTGGAACATCTCGGCATTCGGGGTGGGGTGCTGTCGTGGATTGAGAGTTTTCTATCGGGGCGTACATTTCGTGTGCGTGTGGGGAAAAGCTTTTCTGGCCCCAGACCAGTGACAAGCGGCGTCCCTCAAGGATCAGTGTTGGGCCCTTTACTTTTCCTCCTATACACGGCTGACTTGCCGGGCCTACTCGAGTCTTCCGTTTCTATGTATGCGGATGACATGAAGATCTATGCTGCTCCGGGTGCAATTATTCAGAGGGATCTCCATACTATTGCCCAATGGTGCGACGAATGGCTGATACCTCTAAATACGAACAAATGTGTGGTCATGCATCTTGGCCGGAATAATCCTCGGATTCCTTACACAGTCGGTGGTGTTCCTCTGTCTGTGAGCTCTACACATTCTGATCTGGGAGTGCTGGTGTCTGACGATCTTGGTTGGTCCGATCATATACACTCCATCTGTACCAAGGCATCGAGGACCTGCTATCTTTTAGAGAGGGTGTTCCGTGGGTGCAGTGTTAATACCTCCCGGAACTTATTAACAACTTTCGTGCGGCCGATACTTGAATTCGCGGGTCCTGTTTGGGATGCGCGACTGGCTGGTGACATGGGGGCGCTTGAGGCCATTCAGAGACGGGTAACAAGAATGCCTTATGGTCATGTACGACCCAGTTATGATGTGCGGCTGCGAAACTTGAACATTACAACTTTTCAGGACCGCCGTACGCGTGGTGACCTCATTATAACTTTCAGAGTCCTGAGAGGGCTCTTCGGTGTTGACCTCTCTTCGTTATTCGTGCTCAACAGTGACCGGCGTCTCCGTGGTCATCAGTACAAACTATACAAGGAAAAGTTCCGTACTTCTCCGCGACAAAACTTTTTGTCCAACCGAGTTTTTGACTTCTGGAACGATTTACCGGAGCGTGTGGTGAATAGTGGTAGTGTCAATACTTTTGAGAACAATTTAGACTCTTTTGGACTGTCACCTTAAACTGTGATTTAATTTTGTCTTGTTTATAATTTAGATTATTTTTTTGAGCCCTATAGGTATTATCCTCAGGCTCTTGTCAATTTCTAATAATAATAATAATAATCAAATCTTATAATACCTATATGTACAGGGTGATTGTTTATATTTCAGTCAATAGCTATCCCAGTTAATATAAGTCGTACAAAAACGTTTGAATGGTATTTTGTGGTATTTTTATGGGCATTCAGAATTCAGTACTAACAAATGCATAAGAGCATCGTAAACCTAAAAAATTTTTGATAACTGTTATATCAGCTCCGCAGGCTAAACACTTGTGATTGTTATTGCTCTTACAGTGCGATATTCTATGGGAACCTTGACGTTTGGAACATTTTGGTGATTCGATGCGGTTTTCTGTAGTTCCACAGGGCACAGGGGGTAACTCGGATAGACTAAATAGTGCCGATTCAAATAAGAGAGATTTTTGTGATGAAGATTCATATTAATATTATTTCAAGTTGAAATTAATTTTAGCCTGTAGGTCTGCAGCGTATACAATGTATGGCCTCCACGGGCATCAATAACAGCTTGACATCTTCTTTGCATACCACGTTGCTACTATCCAAGAGGTTGTTGAACATTTCTTGAGGAATTTGGTTCCATAAACGGGGCTAAGCTTTCTCAGATCATTTAAGGATTCAGGGGTAGGTTGATGATTATCTAATCTCCTTCGGAGCATATCCCATGCATGTTCTATACAATTCAAATCTGTTGAGTACGGAGGTATTGATAAATGTGGAATACCAAGCTCCTCGAGCGCATTCTCAACTATGGCTGCACGGTGCGGTCTAGCGTTATCGTCTAGAAATTGAAAAGATTCACCAATAGCAGCGTGGAAATTTGGCACAACATTGTCAATGACATGCTCTCTATAGTGTAAGGTGGTCATATTCCCAGGACAAATGTGTAGATCTGTGCGCCCGTTGAAACATCCCGGCCCATACCATAACACTACCCCCTCCGAATGGATGGCTTTCTCGGACATAGCGACGATTACGGGGTATGCGTGGGATTGTCCATACCCGTATCCTTCGACAATCTGAAAATCGTCCATATCTGGATTCATCAGTGAAAAGGACACTACGTCATTGATCGTTCCAATCGATATGTTGCCTTGCCCATTCCAGTGGTCACGTGTTAATGGAACTCCTCTCAATGGACGTCTAGAACCTAGATTCACCTCTCTCAAACGTCGTCTGATGGTTTCGATGGAAACTTGGACCCCATCTGCATTTTGAAGAGAATTCCGTAGCATTCCACACGTAGATTCTCGCTAGGGATTGCAAATTAACCGCATTTGAATTTACCGATAATTCGGTAAATTATCTGAAAAATTACCGGTTTACCGGTATTTACCGGTTTTTTTCCGACATAAAAGTATGAGCCACAAAATAACTAACCAAACTTTAATTCTTATCAAATAATAACAATAGAAAATCAAAACTCTAGGTAAAATTGAAAAAATAATAATATACCTAACTTAAAGACTTGTTACGGGCCCTAAAACATTCGAAATAATAATTTAAATAAAAAAATATCTGTCATTTCCTACTTTTCCAACGACTCTTACGATTCCTTTTGTTTAATGAAGAAGGCCCTGAGAAACCAACTTATCAATACTATTATCACTTAGCCGCTACCTAATCTTAGTACAAATTGTACCTGTCGCAGTGAAGGCTTTTTTCTACAACCGGGCTTATAAGTAACTACTTTCCCACATTGTTTTCGATTCGAAAAGTGTCACTTTCCCGCACTAGTGCGGGAAAGTAAATATTTGTTGAATTTGTGAATAAAAATCTCTTATATCTTTAATTGAATATTGAAAATTATGCAGTTTCATCCATATCAAACTTATTATTAATGCAGATTTCCGTTTGAAAATTATTACATTTTGAAAGAGAACTTGACATCCTTCAAAAATTATGACTGGTACACATGAATCTGTATATTTATTTCTGTCTTGGTCTATGATTTTCCATAGAAACCCAAACTTTCAATCAATGTGTCGAAATGAATATTCGCCAAAGTTGTGTAGAAGTTTTTTTATTTTATAATATGGTTGTAGAAAAAATATTGTTCCTATCTTGAGCGGAAAGTATCTTTCCCGCACTCGATTGCTTGGCCGAACTCTGCTCCGCGTCGTTCGGGAAACGGCAATCTAGTGCGAGAAAGTACAAGGTACAACCTTCTGCCCTTGATAGGAAAATAACTATTTTGGACTCCACACTAGTAGGCCGAGTTGTCATGAGTGCTACAAAATAAGCCATTTCTAAGTATTTCCCCTGAATTCCCTCCATCCGAAAATATTGCATTCCTTCTTCATACATTCACATATCACACACTCTAACATTTCATCTTCTCCCAAAAAATTATATATCCATTATCTATAAAGCAATAGCGAGAGTTTTAATAACTCACTCGAATACAAATATATAAAATGAAATTGCTCACAAATTGAATAAAAAAAAATGGATCGATCGGGAACTCTATTTCAGACATTAAGGTAACGTCCTCGCCTTTCATTTCTACATTTCCTTTGCTTTTTGACGTTTTCTACGAGATTCGATTCTCGACCATAGAGATTGATTTTGAAAACTGTTTTCAATTTTGGAGGTACAGATTAATTTTAATTTTACTGAAGAAGTCGTAGATAAAGTATTGTATTCAATTCGCGGTAATGGCCGTAACAGACAGATGAATTACTCCACTCGCCTGACGGCTCGTGCTGCAAAATTCATCTGCGTGTGTTATGACTTACATTACAATCCATTCCGTCCGCGCTACCCGTGCAACAATGGATTCGCGCTGTTGTCAGCTTTGCATTTTTTACCGAAATTACCGGTAAAAGATGTCGATTAACCGGCGGTAATTTGAAGAACTTTCAAGGCGGTAAATCGGTAAACCGGTAAATCGGTAAACCGGTAATGCAATCCCTAATTCTCGCCGAAACGGTGATGAAACGATCCTGAGCAGGTGTTGTTTTTCGTCGCCCACCAAGCCTTGGTCTTTCCAACACGGAACCTGTCTCCCTGAATCTATTCCAAAATTGAGATATCACGCTTTGGCTGATTTGGAGCTTTTCCGCTACAACACATTAATGAGTTAGGCCACCCTGTAGCATTCCGATAGCCCTATTAGCTTCAGCGTTTGTTAATTTACGTCTTGGCATTTTCAGAAAACTCGTTTCAAATCGAAGCCGTTGATAAACTGACTCCATTTCAAAATAAGAACATGCATGAAGCATATGCAAAGAACCAAACTTCAGAAGAAAAGGCGACCAGATTGATGAAATGTCTCATACTGATTTTTATTGGATCGATTCAAGTTGTTGAGTTTTAAATGATTTTACAGCGATTTTCTCGAAGATTACATACTTTTGAAAACGATTGAATACGATATCCCTAACTCTTGTGGAGCAGTATATTTACTCGTACTTTACCGGCAACGGATTTTTCAATGCATGCCTCGTCCACAAGACGCGAGCCACAGATTCAGCCATTTTCCAAGACACGTGACTCGATGTTCGGAAAATGGGATTTACGTAAAGTATGTTCAATTACTATCGGGTGTAGTAGGAAACTATAGCGTCCGGTTGATGGGCTGTCCAATTCAAAGGAACTCTCCCCTATATCAATGGACTCGGTGTATCTGATTAATCGATGTTTATTGATGAAGGCTGTCAAGGCCGCATTCAACTCCCCAATTCTGAGCGGTCATTCGTCGGGGTACAACCTCCGACCGAGAAATCTCTGAAGATGCCTACCAAAGTTGTAGGCAAAACGTCAGGTGAGATTCCTATTGAACTATGTCTAGAAACCCCGGAATACTCGCGATTTAAAGTAATCGATATCATATCTTATTATATATCAATTTCTCAGTGGAATTAACTACAAAGTGGTGTTCCACATTATAATCTTCATTGGATGGTGTCCAAGCATTCACGCTTTCACTACCTATGGTTACTACGAATTTATAACATTTTCTTAGACCTCGATGAACAACAACAAGTCTTTTGTCCTTTTTCAATGCTCATTATTTGAAATGTAAGAATATTGAACGTACAATATGCTGAAACATTATATTTCGAAATCCCCAAGCCAGGAAAAGGAATTTGTGGTCCCTTGACCCTTCGGGTCCTGTATATTTTACCGCGGGTAAGGATTTAGTTGAATACTTACACAGGGAGAATAAAAACAAGATGCTTGTGAGTATATTTGCACAGCTGAAAGTTCCATTACTGATGCATTCCTCTAGGTAGACCCTGCATGTTCATGAAACATTCAGAATCTGAGAATGTATTCAAACTCCATCCTCATTCTTTACTAGGCTCATATTCCATTACCAAACTCACTCAACCCATATAGTTCATAAAGTATACAGGGTCTTTCACGAGGAACCTCACCCATATTTATACGGGAAACTACTGAACGTATTTTCATGAAATTCAGCACTTATAAGTATTTCACGATGCTGATGAAATCTAAAATATTTTCAAGGCATGAGCACCTCTGGTTTTTCCGGAAATGACGTCAACTTCCGTTTTTCAAATTAGAACACCATTTTTTTATTGCAGAAATAGATTCCTTAGAAAATTTCAAGTTATTTTGATGTAACATTTTTCAGTTTTGGTTGGAATATTCTCTCTGAGCGGGAAAATTCGAAAAAAAAATCGAAAATAGAGCTCCGCTGAAACAAGAATAACTTCGAGGTTTTTGGATATTAACTCAGAAAATATCCATTTTAGGGCAAGCGTGTGATGCATACACTCACATTATTTTTTAACGTAAATTCAATATCTGCCATAAAAAAAATGGGGTTCTTATTTGAAAAAATTGATTTTTCACGATTTTGTCATCCCTAACTTTGAAAGCGATTTTTTCACCCCCTATATCATGAATCGCGATATCAATTTCCAAAGTGGATACATCAATCTTACATCTTGAAAAATCCCAAAAATGAAAATTTTCCATTCAAAAACCTCGAAGTTATTCTTGTTTCAGCGGAGCTCTATTTTCGATTTTTTTTTCGAATTTTCCCGCTCAGAGAGAATTTTCCAACCAAAACTGAAAAATGTTACATCAAAATAACTTGAAATTTTCTAAATATTTCTGCAATAAAAAAATGGTGTTCTAATTTGAAAAACGGAAGTTGACGTCATTTCCGGAAAAACCGGAGGTGCTCATGCCTTGAAAATATTTTAGATTTCATCAGCATCGTGAAATACTTATAAGTGCTGAATTTCATGAAAATACGTTCAGTAGTTTCCCGTATAAATATGGGTGAGGTTCCTCGTGAAAGACCCTGTATAAGTAAAATGCATGTATCATACACATAAACCTTCCTCTTGGATCACTTTATCTATTGAAAAAAAGTGTTTCGAAATCCGTTGCGTAGTTTTGAAGATTTAAGCATGTAACGTTCCGTTTGCAGTTATTTTAAATTGGTTTTAATTCCCGCTCAGATTGTTAATGTGTTGTGGTTTGTCGATATATGTGCCACTATGAATTGCATATTGGATGACGACATGCGTAAGGTACCATATTGTCTAGGTACATATGATCCTCATTCCTTTTGAATTTGGAACGCTAATGAATGAAGACGTCGTCAGCCTCTAGTAAATTTTGGTGTTTTTTTCTTAAACGAAATATCTTCAGTGTTCGATTTGTTGGAAATCGAAAATCTTAGAGTTATATCTGGATGTTGAGGGTAAGATATAATTTTTGTCAATCTTTATCAATCGTTTTGTTTGCATTTCTTTATGATATTTTTTTCCGTCGCCATTTTATTGTCGATGGAAACCATTGCACTGCCGTCTTCATATTTCAATATTTCGATATTTTTTCATTTGTTCAACACAAACTATTGACGACAGAGCAAGCAATGTAGTTTTAAGTGAAACTTATATTAATTCACATGAATTAATACATAGGTCCTCCTGCTGATCCGGCTAATCTTGCTGCTTCTCCTCATTTCTCATTACTTTCAACTTCGTTGTGGCATCATTTATCATCTACACCGTGTGTCCAGGAAAGATTGGGAAAAATAGATACCTCAGTGGATTGGACTTACCATATCGCTCCTGCATATCCAGCCACTAGTGCTGAGACCAAACCATTTGACCGAAGGTAACCTGTTGAGTTCCACAGGATTCCCTTCAACGCCGGTGCAAGGATTTATCTCCTTACTCCAACCATAATAAATTATATTTTTGTTCAACAGTTCAAAAATCATACACATTTGTAAGAAGACGGTTAATGCATGGAAACTCATAATTTTTGAATCACTTTGAGTATTGTAGAGAGAAGTCTACTGTTTAGCGGAGATTGTGGTCGATTATATCTTGGATTGTTTTAATATATGTTTGAGAATAGTGTGTTTTATTCTGTGAATAGTAATCGTGGTCAGAGATCTCAATATCGGTGAGCCCACCCTGAGATACCTCAAAAAGAAAATAAGCTCTTTGCAAATCTCATTACAAGCATACATAGGGACAGACAGCAGAAGCGACTTTGTTTTATACTATGTAGGTAATGATAATTCCAATATGGGTAATGAGCCAATGAAAATTGAATCTGGGATTTAGTAAGAATCCCGATCTGCGCATGCGTATTAATATTAAGAATAAGAATAAATCACTAATCCTGTCTCTCTCGGGCTCATTATATCATGTCGTGAAATGAAAGTCATCCAAAACTTCATGAGAATACTTTCGATCATAACTTAACAAATTAATGTGAGACCGCTTTCTACAAGCTTTGTACCTATATCGTTGTTAACATCTATTCATATTTCATAATTGAACTCGAAATAATTAAGTAACATATTTTCATTCGCGATGTTAATTTTTTTGTTGACACTCAGAAAATACCTTACCTCTAAATTTGTCTTCATATTTGAATTTCCAGTTGAGGCATGCGTAGAATACAATTCCTACATTTCGGCTTCACTCTGTGACTGTGAATAGCAGGGGTATAAGCCATATTGATGTTATTAGATATATGGCATATTAGTAAAATTTTGGTCTCATATCCACTGTTCATCTATTATTCATTTGAAGAGTTCCGGATCAATTTATATCGGATTTTATAACGAATAGTCGAGGCCTACGATCTCCTGAAGTTAGCCACACTTTTCCAGCCACGGTTTCTGACGTGAAGACTGTCGAATGTGGGATAGAGGAATATTGGCTCACAGTGTTGCCATATCTACTCGGTAACAGGATATTTGAACTTAAACGGCTTCAGGGCCAATTTTGCGAATAGATACGATGTATGATGAAATAATATGTTCTATATTCGAACCTTATTGTGCTGAACAAGAATTCGCAGAAATAGGGATGAATTAAGTTGGATTAAATTCAAAAATTCAGATATGATTCCACTGAAGAAATTAAGGACATAAATTTAGTATAATAAAATCACGAGAACTTCTTTTTGGATGGCCGTCGACCTACCAGAAAAAAATAAAATCTGTCAGTGGTAAAGAGAAAATCCAAGACGGAGTCGCGGTGCCGCGGAAAAAAAATGTGTTTGAAAAGATCATGAATCTAGTATACTAAAACTGCGAAAACTTTTTTTGGATGGCCGTCGAAGTGCCAGAAAAAAAATAAAATCTCTAACTGGTAGTGGAAAAATCCAAGATGGAGTCTCGGTGCCGCGGAAAACAAATGTATTTACAAAGATCATGAATCTAGTATACTAAAACTGCAAAAAAATTTTTTTGGATGGCCGTCGAAGTGCCAGAAAAAAAATAAAATCTCTAACTGGTAGTGGGAAAATCCAAGATGGAGTCGCGGTGCCGCGAAAAAAAAATGTTTTTGAAAAGATCATGAATCTAGTATACTAAAACCGCAAAATTTTTTTTTTGGATGGCCGTCGAAGTGCCAGAAAAAAATAAAATCTGTCACGGGTAGTGGAAAAATCCAAGATGGAGTCGCGGTGCCGCGAAAAAAAAAATGTATTTGAAATAATCATTAATCTAGTATGAGAAAACCGCAAAATCTTTTTTTTGGATGGCCGTCGAAGTGCGAGAAAAAAAATAAAATCTGTCACGGGTAGTGAGAAAATCCAAGATGGAGTCACGGTGCCGCGAAAAAAAAATGTATTTGAAAAGATCATGAATCTATTATATCAAGACTGCAAAAATTTTTTTTGATGGCCGTCGAAGTGCCAGAAAAAAAATAAAATCTGTCACATTTTTTTTTTCGCGGCACCGCGACTCCATCTTGGATTTTCTCACTACCCGTGACAGATTTTATTTTTTCTGGCACTTCGACGGCCATCCAAAAAAAAGTTCTCGCAGTTTTAGTATACTAGATTCATGATCTTTTCAAATACATTTTTTTTCGCGGCACCGCGACTCCATCTTGGATTTTCCCACTACCAGTTGGAGATTTTATTTTGTTTCTGGCACTTCGACGGCCATCCAAAAAACAATTTTTGCAGTTTTAGTATACTAGATTCATGATCTTTTCAAATACATTTTTTTTTCGCGGCACCGCGACTGCATCTTGGATTTTTCCACTACCCGTGACAGATTTGATTTTTTTTCTGGCACTTCGACGGCCATCCAAAAAAAAGTTTTTGCGGTTTTGGTATACTAGATTCATGATCTTTTCAAATAAATTTTTTTTCGCGGCACCGTGAAATCTTGGATTTTCCCACTACCAGTTGGAGATTTTATTTTTTTTCTGGCACATCGACGGCCATCCAAAAAAATGTTTTCGCAGTTTTAGTATACTAGATTCATGATCTTTTCAAATACATTTTTTTTTTCGCGGCACCGCGACTCCATCTGGGATTTTCCCACTACCAGTTAGAGATTTTATTTTTTTTCTGGCACTTCGACGGCCATCCAAAAAAAAGTTTTTGCAGTTTTAGTATACTAGATTCATGATCTTTTCAAAAACATTTTTTTTTTCGCGGCACCGCGACTCCATCTTGGATTTTCTCACTACCAGTTAGAGATTTTATTTTTTTCTGGCACTTCGACGGCCATCCAAAAAAAAGTTTTTGCAGTTTTAGTATACTAGATTCATGATCTTTTCAAATACATTTTTTTTTTCGCGGCACCGCGACTCCATCTTGGATTTTTCCACTACCCGTGACAGATTTTATTTTTTTTCTGGAACTTCGACGGCCATCCAAAAAAAGTTTTTGCGGTTTTAGTATACTAGATTCATGATCTTTTCAAAAACATTTTTTTTTCGCGGCACCGTGACTCCATCTCTGATTTCCTCACTACCCGTGACAGATTTTATTTTTTTTCTGGCACTTTGACGGCCATCCAAAAAAAAGTTTTTGCAGTTTTAGTATACTAGATTCATGATCTTTTCAAATACATTTTTTTTTTCGCGGCACCGCGACTGCATCTTGGATTTTTCCACTACCCGTGACAGATTTTATTTTTTATCTGGCACTTCGACGGCCATCCAAAAAAAAGTTTTTGCAGTTTTAGTATACTAGATTCATGATCTTTTCAAAAACATTTTTTTTTCGCGGCACCGTGACTCCATCTCTGATTTCCTCACTACCCGTGACAGATTTTATTTTTTTTCTGGCACTTTGACGGCCATCCAAAAAAAAGTTTTTGCAGTTTTAGTATACTAGATTCATGATCTTTTCAAATACTTTTTTTTTTCGCGGCACCGCGACTGCATTTTGGATTTTTCCACTACCCGTGACAGATTTTATTTTTTTTCTGACACTTCGACGGCCATCCAAAAAAAAGTTTTTGCGGTTTTAGTATACTAGATTCATGATCTTTTTAAATACATTTTTTTTTCGCGGCACCGCGACTCCATCTTGGATTTTCCCACTACCAGTTAGAGATTTTATTTTTTTTCTGGCACTTCGACGGCCATCCAAAAAAAGTTTTTGCAGTTTTAGTATACTACATTCATGATCTTTTCAAAAACATTTTTTTTTTCGCGGCACCGTGACTCCATCTTGGATTTTCTCACTACCAGTTAGAGATTTTATTTTTTTTCTGGCACTTCGACGGCCATCCAAAAAAAAGTTTTTGCAGTTTTAGTATACTAGATGCATGATCTTTTCAAATACATTTTTTTTTCGCGGCACCGCGACTCCATCTTGGATTTTTCCACCACCCGTGACAGATTTTATTTTTTTTCTGGCACTTCGCCGGCCATCCAAAAAAAATTTTTTGCAGTTTTAATATACTAGATTCATGATCTTTTCAAATCCATTTTTTTTCTTTGCGGCACCGCGACTCCATCTTGGATTTTTCCACTACCCGTGACAGATTTTATTTTTTTTCTGGAACTTCGACGGCCATCCAAAAAAAGTTTTTGCGGTTTTAGTATACTAGATTCATGATCTTTTCAAAAACATTTTTTTTTCGCGGCACCGTGACTCCATCTTGGATTTTCTCACTACCCGTGACAGATTTTATTTTTTTTTCTGACACGTCGACGGCCATCCAAAAAAAGTTTTTGCGGTTTTAGTATACTAGATTCATGATTATTTCAAATACAGTTTTTTTTTCGCGGCACCGCGACTCCATCTTGGATTTTTCCACTACCAGTTAGAGATTTTATTTTTATTTTTACTTCGACTTTCCGCAGTTTTAGTATACTAGATTCATGATCTTTTCAAATACATTTTTTTTTTCTTGGCACCGCGACTCCATCTTGGATTTTCCCACTACCAGTTAGAGATTTTATTTTGTTTCTGGCACTTCGACGGCCATCCAAAAAACAATTTTTGCAGTTTTAGTATACTTAATTCATGATCTTTTCAAATACATTTTTTTTTTTCGCGGCACCGCGACTGCATCTTGGATTTTTCCACTACCCGTGACAGATTTTATTTTTTTTCTGGCACTTCGACGGCCATCCAAGAAAAAGTTTGTGCGGTTTTAGTATACTAGTTTCATGATCTTTTCAAACACTTTTTTTTTTCGCGGCACCGCGACTCCATCTTGGATTTTCCCACTACCAGTTAGAGATTTTATTTTGTTTCTGGCACTTCGACGGCCATCCAAAAAACAATTTTTGCAGTTTTAGTATACTGAATTCATGATCTTTTCAAATACATTTTTTTTTTCGCGGCACCGCGACTGCATCTTGGATTTTTCCACTACCCGTGACAGATTTTATTTTTTTTCTGGCACTTCGACGGCCATCCAAAAAAAAGTTTGTGCGGTTTTAGTATACTAGATTCATGATCTTTTCAAATACATTTTTTTTTCGCGGCACCGCGACTCCATCTTGGATTTTCCCACTACCAGTTAGAGATTTTATTTTTTTTTCTGGCACATCGACCGCCATCCGAAAAAAAGTTTTCGCAGTTTTAGTATACTAGATTCATGATCTTTTCAAATACATTTTTTTTTCGCGGCACCGCTACTCCATCTTGGATTTTCCCACTACCAGTTAGAGATTTTATTTTTTTTCTGGCACTTCGACGGCCATCCAAAAAAAAGTTTTTGCAGTTTTAGTATACTAGATTCATGATCTTTTCGAAAACATTTTTTTTTTCGCGGCACCGCGACTCCATCTTGGATTTTCTCACTACCAGTTAGAGATTTTATTTTTTTTCTGGCACTTCGACGGCCATCCAAAAAAAAGTTTTTGCAGTTTTAGTATACTAGATTCATGATCTTTTTAAATACGTTTTTTTTTTCGCGGCACCGCGACTCCATCTCGGATCTTTCCACTACCCGTGACAGATTTTATTTTTTTCTGGCACTTCGACGGCCATCAAAAAAAAAGTTCTCGCAGTTTTAGTATACTAGATTCATGATCATTTCAAATACATACATTTTTTTTTCGCGGCACCGCGACTCCGTCTTGGATTTTCTCTTTACCACTGACAGATTTTATTTTTTCTGGTAGTTCGACGGCCATCCAAAAAGAAGTTCTCGTGATTTTATTATACTAAATTTATGTCCTTTTCTTCAGTGGAATCATATCTGAGTTTTTGAATTTAATCCAACTTAATTCATCCCTATTTCTGCGAATTCTTGTTCAGCACAATAAGGTTCGAATATAGAACATATTATTTCATCATACATCGTATCTATTCGCAAAATTGGCCCTGAAGCCGTTAAAGTTCAAATCTCCTGTTACCGAGTAGATATGGCAACACTGTGAGCCAATATTCCTCTATACCACATTCGACAGTCTTCACGTCAGAAACCGTGGCTGGAAAAGTGTGGCTAACTTCACGAGACCTAGGCCTACTTCGTTTTGAAGTTATTTTCAGAATTCTATTAGATACTTTCGTTTAATTCCAACTCAGTTTGTTTTTCATCAATGTCTATTATTCGTTATTATGATCTACAAAGTTGTAATAGGTTTTTGTTCGTGAGTATTAACAATAACTATGTGCTGAGACGAGGTTTTCCTGATAATTGTAGCAATGATAGGGTAGAGAAATCCTAGCAGACAAATTTCTTCAATTTATTGCATTTTCAATCGATACATCAAATGAGTAAGATCTTCAAACAGAGAAAAACAAAACTCTTACCAACAAATGTTGACAAAACCAAATTGGGGATTCTCACTATGAAAACACCAAGCCGACCAAATAAAAATTTGCAGGGTTCGAAGTAGATATTCTAAATTAAAGAGTAAATTAGTTTATTCCACGAGGATCACACCGGAAGAACAATTCTCTTTCAAACACGTCGGAACACTCAAAAAATCGAACCAAACACTGATGAGAAAAATTACAACAAAATAAATTCAAATGAGGCGCCTAAATAATAGGCAACACATTATGGACATTCATATTCAATATACAGGATGTCTCTGTACCTACAACTGCCTCGATATAAACCTAATGACCAATTAATAATATATGATTTTATATGCAGTTTTTTCCAGTGACGACATTTTTCATCACGTTTGTCTGAACATATTTTTCCCTTCTCCATTGTCTCTTCGAAATTATACAGCCATTCTTTCATTATGTCAAGGGCTATCCAGGCCTTGGAATTGGATTCCATGGAGCAAGCTAATCTTTTCGGCAAACGTTTTTGAGTTCGCCGGCTTTTCTGTTAACTAATAATTCATCATATTTTTCTGCAATATTTATCAGCTGCATCCAAATTACACGAAGTTTGTTTTTATGTGTTTTGAGTGAGAAATACTACAACGAGATTTCATCTTAATGCATATTCATTTTTGGCCTTGACTTCCGATCAGGATGAGATACATTTAATCATTCGATTGATTCGAAATTTTGCAGGTGTACATAATTCTGGTGACAATGCATCATGAAACATTTATTATAGACTATTCCACTCATTCCATTTTTAGTGAGGAAGTTTCCTTAGCAACACTCGTTTCAAATCGATAAAACATTCACATCGGCAAAACCTACAAGTTGGTTTTTCAGCGAAAAAATTTTTGACGTTTCTCAAATTCATAGATAGCTTCGGGAATGAATACCATAGAGAAAACACACAACGTTTAGTTGATCTATGATGAATACTTATTTGTCAAATAGCGCAATACAAGCCTAATGTGACCATCTTCAGACACATTTTCTCGGGAAATAGTCATGTCGAATACCACTCGAGATGAAATTTAAGCAGGTAAAATTTCTCTCTTGTAATATTCAAGTTTGTTGCTTCTCGGCAATTTCGCTCATGACATTTTTCCAAAATCACTCGCCTAACGGCTCGTGATTTTGATACAAATGTCATTCGCGAAATTGCCGAAAGCAACAAACTTTCATTTTACAATCGAGAAATTTTGCCGGCAAAATTTCATCTCTAGTGGTATTATATATGAAAAAAACAACAAAATGGCGTAGAGTTTTGTAATTATGATCCGATTCCATTCAAAATAAGTATCTGGGGGTTTTTGGGTTCGACAATGATGATTTTTCTGGCAAAATTGGAAAATTCAAGATGGCGGCTACAATATGGCGGACAAGTTTTATAATTTTCTATTCAAAATTGTTCTTTGGGGGTTTTCAGGGTCGGAAATTATGATTCTTCAAAATTGGAGAATTCAGTGGCGGAATAGATTGTTGTTATTATGTGAGCTTGTCGTTAAAAATTTTTTTTTATATACAATTTTTTGGTATAAGCTAAATTCCACTTGTGGGATTTTTCTTCTCACCAATAGTCTTTACACAAGAGCAAAGTTATTCAAAGCGCTTCTACAAAATATGTAACTAACTTAAGTGCATGAAATCTGAAATAGTGAATTATGTGGTCATAAAACTTATAGTAACGTGGAATGCTTTCAGACTTCCTGCTCAGCTTAAAATGATGGGATAATATCATAGAACTCATAGTACATGGAATGCATTTACCTACTAATACCAATATGAATTAAACCCCTGCTTTTCAAAGTCACAGAGTGAAGCCAGATCTTTGGTAAGGCTTGAGTTGTACTCTTGCGTCAACTGGAAATTCAAAAATTGCGAGAAATTTAGAGGTTATGTTTATTCTGAAAGACAACAAGAAAATAGATATCCAGAATGAAAATAAGTCACTGGAATACTTTCAGTTCAATTTTAGAATATGAATAGGAGTTAACAATGACAATAAGGACTTGAAGAAAACGGAATAAAGCGATTGAAATTTGAAACATTTCACATTGAATTGTGAGGTTACGATCGAACTATTCACATGAAGTTAAGGATGACATACGTTTCACGACATAATACGATGTGTCAGAGAGAGAGATGGAATTAAAAAAATATTTTTATTCTCAATATTGCCGCACAAGCGCAGATCTGGATTGTTACCAAAGCCCAGCTTCAGTTTTGATTGGCTCTTTCCCCATATAGGAATTATTAGATATTTGATGGAATGCCATTAGCCTTGCTGCTCAGCTCAAAAAAATGGATAAACATCTCCAGTTGGAGGAATACTGAAATTTCCCATGTTCCATGACTTGTGATACAGAACAGAAACACAGAAATACTATGAATTTATTTTATTTATTTCGGCAAACATTTCTGTGTTTCTGTTCGGTATGACAAGTCGTATCCATGGAAACATGGAAATTTAGGGATTCCTCCAACTTGAGATGTTTACCCACTTTTTGATCCGGAAATAGCATTCCATGTACTATAAGTTCTATGGAAAATATCTATAGTTGGGGGAACAGCGAGATTTCCATGTTTCCATAGATATGAGCTGTCACACATAACAGAAACACAGAAATTAAATGTCGATTAATATCTATGGTCAATTTTGGCTTCAATAATTTCCGCAAATATAATTGACAACTCACGATTGAAACTAATCGTCAAAATCCGATCCACTTGGCATAACGGCAAAAATTTTTGTGTTTTTGTTCTCTGTGACAGCTCATAATAACCATGGTAACATGAAAATCCCGCTGTTCCACCACAGAATACCTAACTACACAGAAGCGTCACTCTATAGTGTGGTTTACACGGGTAGAGTAAATGGTAGAGTTCACTAGCATACTTTTTTGCGAAAATACTCTACTCTACTCATTTCAGTAGAGTAACTGTTTACACGTTGCTAGTAATTTGAAAGGATAGTTCGATTTTACGTGCCTAATAATGAAAAAGCAGGTTAGGCAAAAATATGGGGGCGTTATTAGAAAATGTTTAGTGCAAGCGGCAAATATTGTATTAAATGGAGTTGAGGAAGTTATGGAGGTAGAAAATAGATGGGAAAAAAGAATTTGGGCAAGGGATTGGATTGAGAGACGTGATACA
This sequence comes from Adalia bipunctata, assembly GCA_910592335.1. NCBI lineage: Eukaryota > Metazoa > Arthropoda > Insecta > Coleoptera > Coccinellidae > Adalia > Adalia bipunctata. The sequence continues at coordinate 38,485,234 of OU342948.1, forward strand.
TTGGAAGAATCTGCTAATTTTTTGGGAGAACTGGCATCGGAAGACCCAGAAAAATATAAAATGTGCTTGATATTGGCACCTGAAAGTTTTGAAACTTCTGAACTTCATAAACTTTTTTGATTTTTTTATTTTCCCGAATTGTTGATTATATGTACATCTGAAATTTTCATTTTTTGTTTTAATTCGGCAACACCAAAATTTTCTCTGGCCATAATATATGTATTTGACAATTTCGACGTAGGCGGCTGATCTCATTGCCCTATTTCTATAATCAGGACTGCTAATGTTCCATATACATTCGTAATTTTTGTACACTGAGACTAATTTCATGGTTCCATTTTCCGCCCACTTCATTTTCGCTTGTACCTAAAAAAAACTTCAAACGGAAAATTGGCCGACTAACACTAGGGAGTCTAGGAACACGCACTATACTCTACTGAAACCGGGCAAGTGTCTGTTTACATTGGGATAGTCAACTAGCAAACCAATAGAGTAGAGTAGGATTGTGGAAGTGGGGATGGGATAGTCGAGTGTACTATCCACATGTGCTATCCACTCTACTCTACCGTGCACTATCTTTAGTACTCTACTGTCACTAGCTTAGCCTGTTTACATTATGCTAGTAGGGGGATAGTAAGTACTCTACCACCGTACTCTACCATTTACTCTACTCGTGTAAACCGCACTTATGTGATGACGCTTGTGCCATGCTAGGTAGTACATAATATGTCACAATTAAATTTAAACTTCCCGATGGACCGCTGAAGTTTGAAATCTTTCGGTATGATTCTGATTGTTGATAAATCAAAAACTAAAAATCCTTTGTTATGTGAACCATTGACCATTCAAATCAAATTTGCCTCTCAAAAGTGACATATGTACTACCTAACAGAGAATGAAGGTCACGAAAATTTGCCCCTTGAAGATCAAAGTATCGACGCTTACTGACGCTTCTGTGTAGTTAGGTATTCTGTGGTTCCACCAACTTGAGATGTAACTTCGATGACTGAACACATGGTGATTGCACTGATTAGATTTTGTTTCGACCAAATTGAGAATATCGGCAAGATTTCGTTTCTTCCACTTCAGGTGGCGCTCTTCACTAATTATGACTGATATTTATTAGTTATTTCAAATATTCGAATCTTTTCTGGTAAACATGTTGTGTCAATAGCCGATAATGTTGTCAAGCAATAATTTGGGAATATATTCTTGACATTTTAATTCATATCAGTATGGAGGAAGAGTATAAGACTTTCACCATATAAATATGTCATTCTATGGTCAAGTCATATTTGACTTTGGCAGATCAGCTGTTGATTAATCAATCAAATCGATCAAGGGAAAAAAGACCGTAATGACGTTGTATGACATTGCGGCGCCGCCACGAAACATTGCTGATATTCTCAATTTGGTCGACGTCATTCCATTCAAAATTTGACGAGTGCTTACACCACTTTTTGATGTGGTAATAACCTTCCATTTTACTGAGTTCTATGGGTTGTCATCATTTCTGTTTTGTTGATGAGAGCCATCTCCGACTTCTTTTGTGAAATACATTCTCAAACAACTTTAGAATAATGGCCTGGAACATATCGAGTTTTCTCCAATTACCTGAAGTGCGAATCTACTTTGAAGGTGGGTCAAATGATGAATATCATCAAACAAGTTCTTTTGGCAGCTGCTGTATTTTTTCCCTATTGACATCAACCCATTTTTTTCCTATTTGTTAATTCAATTGGAAAATGCGAATCTATTTGCAAGTTGGATGTACTTGAAGGTGAATCTACCTTAAATGCTCTTAAAACCTCTTGAAAGATGGATCTTACTTAAAATGGGCGTACTTAACAGGTGGATCTGCTGATCTTCTAGTTTAAGCCTATTCGAGACAAAAACTCATATAGTTACAGAAATTTGGGCAAAATGTTTTTGTCCAAAGGAATTTATGTGCAATGAGTCAACTGTCATTAGAAGATCGAGAACTTTTTTTACTTCTATTATTTAATAATTTATTTTATTCATATTCATTATTCTCCCACACTGTAAACGATGCCGATAAAATCAAACTCGACAGATGTGGTCAAAAATTTCAAGCGTAACACAGTGTTCAAGTTCAATTCATTCGGTATTTGATATCAATATTTTGATAATCCTTTTAACACAATATAGTGTGAGAGAAGATTCTGAGGTGAAAAGCTACACCCCTATATCTGTAGTTCATAACGAAACTCCTATGCAGCTGAAAACTTAGTATATCCAGTTCCAAGGTTTTCATATTTCAGTCTATGATTAATCCTTCATCATTCTACTGAGAGAATCCTCGAAGAAACCAACCAGGAAAATGTTGTATTTGAACTAGTAGTCTGTTTCATCTTGTCTGGTATAAGTTTTCAGTCAGTTTGTAATCTAAATTATGAGCAGAATCTTTTAAATAACCGATGTACAGCGCTTGGATTAATTCTGAAGGAGTGACGAAAATGGGAAAAGTTGAATTGGAATTACTCAGTGACACTGATCAAATTTGTTGACGAGAAGGCATGTTCTTGAGAATGTTCTCAATTCGAATCGATTATGGAATCATGTAGTTTTTTCGCAGCACGATCTTGCAACTTGTACGGGGTCTTTATAAATGATTGAATCATCTTAGTGACCGTAGATAGCCTATAAATGCTTATACAGGTAGTTAGCAGTAAATTGAAAATATATTACGTCAATGGCCCTCTATCATAAAAGGGCGAATAAAACTGTTTTTTTTTCATGGAAGGGGTAATAACGATCATGGGGGGTGAATAACAATTGAAAACCATTAAATCAGGTACACAATATGAAATATCTTATGGTTCTTATGCCAGTCAATACAACCGTTTCCTTGTTAGTTGTTATTTCTGTTTATTGCTTGGCATTTTGATAGAATGATAAAATATGCACTAAAATACTTTTTAATCATGTCAAAAGTTCTTGACATTTCACAACTCTCACTTTTTTTCTGATGTTGATTTATGTATACCACAAAAATATTCAAATATGTTAACAACCCTGAAAAGATTCAGCTTATTCAGAGTACTTCAATCCATCCGATAAAAGAGTTTTTATTTGACCAAAATCTTTGAAGTGGTCGAAAGGAATCAAATGTGAAATCATTCGATTGGTACCTTTTTTATACACTATCGTTACTATCTTCTGAATGCCTTGCAGGCAGTTATTTCATTATTATCATAACTATACTCTGTTCCAATCTAAGAAAGAGCCATAATAACATGTTTGGCGCATCGGTAGGAGGGCCTTCGTAAAGTTTCCTTCCGTCCAGAGTCGAATCGAGGAGATTCCACACAATCGTTCAATTCTAAATGAACTTGAATTCCATTTTTTTCAATAATTTATAGAACGTTGTTCTTTTGAAATTTGGCAAACTGTCGTCATCATTCACGATTTCTAGAACCTTAGAAATCGTTGGGATTTCATTCCGGAAAAAAAAACCGTGGACAATTCTTCTGATAAGGATTCATATCGCAATCATCAACCGAATCGATTATTTTTAACGACTGGGCTCTCCTCTTAGGTGGCGTCAATGTTTTATTCTCTTCATATTCTCTGAGAATTCTGAATACAGCTGACCTTTTGGACCTTGTCGTGGTGGTCCCCACATATCACCCTCAGATGCAGTATCCGTTTCCGAATTCGGCTTCTATAATCACTATATACACTTTGTTGAAAGATTTTCCAACACCATACACTTTTCACAACAAAATCTATAAACACTATGAACAGCTAGACCTTCACAGTAGCTCTAGGTATTTTAACTGGTATTGTCAATTGAAAACTTCGATATTTTTGCAAATCAAGATGGCTTTAAACCATTAAGGAAAATGACCCAAATCTGGTGTTTCCCGGAATGACTTTGAAGGAACCTTGCAAGATTCCGACCCAAATCTCTAAAACTCATGTGTTTCCTGGAATTACCTTGCCGCAATCTCGAGCATCCGAAAAAGAAATTATTTAGTAGATAATAATATAAAAACAAAATATGTTTCAAAAATAATTTCCCGAATATGTCCACCACGACTAGCTCTGAGGAACCGCATTTCACCTGACCAATTTTGGCCACTGCACTATTTCGAGTAATTCAGTCCTTATTTCAGCAATAAAACGAGGTATATTGGCTTCAAAGCGTCTATTGTTTCCGGTTTATCAGCATAAACCAATGACATGACATAACCCCTAAGAAAATAATCTCTTGGAGTTATGTCGCATGATCTTGCCGATCTTGGAGGCCAATGAATTGGACCATTTCTCGAAATAATGTTATCGCTAAATCTTTCTTTCAATAAATCAATTGTTAGGCAAACGAAAACAAAAAATTTCAACTTCGCAGGTTTTCTGCCATATTGAATATTTTCCAAGATTTTTAATCACAATTGAATTCAGCACTAATATGTGTCCAGAAATCGTTATCTCAAAGGCTACAGTTATCAGAAAATTCACCAGATGATGGTAAAACGCCCTGTATAAATGCGTTTTCACCAGCCTGGTTGCCTGGTCCATATTAATTTAATTGTCTTATTATTTATTGTTTATTGATAGTTGAAACCAATAAACGTGACTTTATCAGCAATGTGGAAAAATAGTATCCATCTAATATTAGATATACAGGCTGTCCCAAATAAGAGTGACTGATTTTAAACATAAATGCCCAGCTTATTAATTGCTCCAAAGAGATGGGGTTTTCACTAGTTTCACTAGTTTATCAATGAGATTTTTTTAGGCTTGGCTAGCATTTCATCTCATCAACACAGGGTGATTTACTAATGTTGGTCAAATTCAAACACCCTATAATTTTTTATCTCATTCGAAAGAGCAATCATTCCGTATTCCAAAAACGTATATATTTCTTTCTTTTGTTTCATTAACAACAAAGGTATTCGAGGTTTCATGCAGTAGTACATTTTTAATAAGTAGTTTTATATGAACGTATTCTTATGCCAAAATGCTGCATATGCCTACCCTCTTCGTTCATGCAAAACTGTAACTGACATTTTGAATTTTCAAATGAATTTTCATGAGCTTTCACATGAGCTGATTTCAGGAATCAAAATACGTTCATATAAAACTACTAATTGAAAATGTACCTACTACTGCATGAAACCTCGAATATCTTTGTTGTTAATGAAACAAAAGATAGAAAACTATACATTTTCGGAAAGGTGAATGATTGCTCTTTCGAATGAGATCAAAAATTATAGGAGTTCCATTTAAAATAATACATACTTTCCCCTTTGAATTTGACCAACATTAGTAAAACACCCTGTGTTGATGAGATGAAATGCCAGCGAAGCCTAAAAAAATCTCTTTGATGAACTAGTGAAAACCCCATCTCTTTGGAGCAATTAATAAGCTGGGCATTTATGTTTGAAATCAGTCACTCTTATTTGGGACACCCTGTATTATCCTTGCAACATAATCGACAGAGGATGCAATAATATCCATTGCAGAACCACTACAGTGATAGATGTAGGAATAGTGCAGTAAAAATTCTTCCACTGAATATCTTTGCATGAAGATGAAGTGGTTTTCTTCATCAGATCAAAAGAAGTTATGAGAAACAGTTGCATTACACGAATTAATACAATCATGGTCCTCGTATTTTTTTCATGACAAGATGAGACTGATTTTTGACGTTTCATTGCTTACTTATTCGTGTACTTGTTATGATAGATGAGACCCTTGTCATCTTCCATTTTCAAAGTATGCAAAAGATTGTCTCTTCAATGATGAAAAATTTATGAACCGCCTTTTCTCCACCAGTTTGTCAGTCGATTTCGGGGCTTCTCATCTCCTCGAAAACGTTATTTCACGACATTCATCATAGAATGTACTATGGACGTATTTTGTCCAATCGGGAAACATTTATCACCAGAATTTATAGGCACTCTGCTTGAATATGCTCCGGAACATCATGAAAAAGAAATAGGTAAGGGCTGAAGGGGTTTCCGCCATCCATCATGCGAAGGTAAAAGCCGCTATGTAAATTGGTGTAGAATCCCGGAATATTCATTGAATAAAGAATGGAGACGGGAGAATCGGACCATCTCATAAAGAAAACAAATGGCTTATTATTTATGTGATTCATAAGACCAGCCTGTCATTTCTGTCAAACGGTTGGGTGGGATGAGGTATGGTCTTTTCGAAAATTATCGTCCTTGATTGAAGTGAAATGAGAGATCGAATACGCAGCCTATGAAAGGAACTTAGCGCAGACGAGATTAAAAATTCAAGAGACTGACCATTGTTTTACATTTCAGAATTATGGAATAACTTATTTTGAAGCGATAGATTAGAGTGGTTTCAACATTTTTCAACTTGAATTTTTCCAGACTTGAGACGGTAGAATAAGACAATGAGTTTTTTGTAGATGATTAGATTGCGCGTGGATGTCTTCTAAGTCTACTTTGGCTAATTTAGTCATGATTGAACTACACTTTGAATATTTCAAAAATTAAACATTTCTCGTTCCTTCTCTTGAAATTCTACGTAGATGATACTATTCTCCGGATACCTGAAAATAGTTCAGATCAGTTAATGATAGTACATTGTTCACCGGGTAGGAAAAGCGTTACATTTCTGGACGATTGTGAAAATTGCTAAGCCGAGGCGCAAGCCGAGACTTGGCAACACAGAGTCCAGGAATGTGTCTTTTCCTACGAGGTGAACATACTATTTTTCCGCAAATCGTTTAAAATTCGGCAGATTCCAATTAATTTTGATGAAATCGAGAATTATTCAATTCATAAATGAATGCTGCTTCGGAATTCGTATTGAAATTGGTTACGTTACTATGGAAACGTACTCATGTTGAATTGTCAGAGTTGACGCATATGATTAATTTAATTGCTAGTGTTTTCGAATTTTAAACAGTTAAAATGATAAGTAATGATGAATTTGCTATTTCTGGGACTCCTCCAGAGTTGGTTGATGCAGTGAACATACTGCTTCTTTAGAATAAGTGCCGAAGGAATCATGAGAAAAGTTCGTATATTGAATATGAATATTACCTAACAGTTAGGAAATCTTGATTTTTTCCTAGCGATTTGCGGAAAAAGTCTTTGTTGGCTTCAATCCTAAATTATAGCTTTCCATTAAAGTGGGAATTGATTGAAAAATGACATGAAGTCATGAGAAGTGAAGATGGCAAACTGACGACCAGTTGGTTTACTAAACCTACCTCTTCTGGAAGACTTCTCAATTAAAAGTCACATCACCCTATCATCTGAGTCATAAAAAATGTCATCCGGAAAGTTAAAAGAATTCCATAGTACCATTTACAATCACCTTATATGTAATATCAAATAGGAACTATTGGGCCTCATCATGACCGTACCGCTTCGTAGGAAATGACACTTTTACGTCCTTTACCCTGCATTATTTGATTTGAATCCCTTATAGTCTGGGGGCCGGTGGGACAAATTGCAAATTATTAATAAAGTTTTCATACTTTCTGTATAGCTTGATTAGGTAGAGTCTACCACATTTTTCCTCTCTGAAAATTTTGGTAGTCGCGGCTTTTTTTCAGCAATCCTCTCATAAGTCGACCACATTTTCATTTTTTTTTAACATACGTACTCTTTTTTTGTGAAATGCAATCATAAAAACAATTTGGGAAAAATGAGAAAACATGATTGTCCGACAAAAATAGTGTGGCGTGTCTACCAACATGAACAAGACTGAAAATAGCATTTTTTAAAATTATACATACAATACCTACTGATTTTTTCAGGATCAGTTGATATAACCATATGAAATATAAAAACGCAATTGTCCGACAAAAAAAATGTGGCGTTTTTCTTGTCCGACAAATCGGAAACGACGATTTTTTGAGGAAAAAAAATTATACATAATGTTTTTTTTTATTCTCTCTTTACCTTGAAAATACGATGTAGTGCACCAGTTGTCCGACAAAAAAATGTGGCGTTCATTGAAAAATTAAATGAAGAATACTCTAATTTGGGTATGAATAGACTACATATATGCATTTCCATTTATCGGATGTAACTTTGCTTATGTTATTAATAAACATTTGATTTTTTGAGGATCATTTAAGAAGGATGTGCTGAATACTATCATTCAACTTTCCGACAAAAAAAGTTTGGCAATTTCTTAGTCCACCGAATGAAAGTTAGTGGTCTCGTGAGACTCCGTTGTCATAACTAACATATTCGATCATATATTTGACAACAATGTGTTTGTTATTTTCACAATGTACCTAGACGTTATTATCATCGGTGTATTGTTTGTCTGATTATAGTTGTAAGTACTTCAAGGATTTTGCTAGATGTCTAGCTTTTTTCTCTATGTTTGTTTGAATTCAGTTAACGATTGTCAATAGTCTCATATGTAATTACAGGTTACACGTTTATAGGAATAAATAAATAGATATTTCGATGAAAGTTGCCTTTTTTCAAATTCTTGGTGGCTTTTATGAAGCAAATTTAATTTGCATTTCTCAAAGAATTCCCAGAATGAGTTGGATACGGAAATTCTACACAGGAAGTTAAATGTTGAGCCGGACTCCCACTACTCGTGTATTAGGCAAATATTTGCCACTTGCCTATATTTGGCATGTAGTGGGAGTGGTTCACTCGGCCAATACTTGTCAATCTTGTCATTCAAATTCGAAACTTCATCTACTTGCCAAGTACGCAAATAATTGCGTACTTGCCAAATATACGAGTAGTGGGAGTCCGCCTTTACACGAAGTGGTAGAAGATACTACCTCGGGTACCTTTTCTGTAATACCTTTGGGGTTATGAAAAGAGTGATTACAATTGTTTATACTTGTAGCTATTTACTTAATGAGCTCTCTTAACTTAGTCTATTAGACATTTTTTCCGTTGTTGTCATACTCCAAGAGTTAAAAAGGTATCAATCAGCATTTACTACAATAGATGAAAAAACTTCTAGAAAGATATGCACAGATTTCCAAACATACAAGGTGCGGCACGGAGGGCGGACGTTTTTCAGATGGGCATAACTTTCCCCCACTGAGGACGAGAGAAGTGGGGAAGGTGCCGTTAGACTCGTGTGTTCCTAGCATTTATTTACCAGTTGTCGTCATGGAGTCTTGGACGGTGGAGCATCGTGTTTTCGCCTATGATAGTTTCGTCCGAAATAATGAGTCAGTCACGGTCGTGCAGCGTGAGTTTCGTCGCCATTTCCACATTCATAGGAATAGAGCTATTCCCTCTCGAAACACCATCCTTCGTTGGGTTGAATCACTTCGCAGACGTGGTGAACTGATCAACAGAAGACCAAGAGGACCTGTGCGAACAGTACGAACGCCTGAAAATGTTGAACGCGTTCGACAAGCCATTCTTCGCAGTCCGTCGCGATCTGCTCGGAAACATGCTGCTGCATTTCGCCTCAGTGATCGTTCGGTGAGGCTAGAGTATACGAGACCAAGCCCCGAACTCTGGACGAATTGAAAAGGGCTATTCGCGTGGAAGTTGCCCAAGTTGAGAGAGCGATGTTGGAGAGAGTCTACGCGAACTTCCAAGAGCGCCTCCAGCACTGCATCACCGATTTCGGCCACCACATGCCTGATGTGATTTTCCACACTTGATTGTCTCAAATGCTATTTCCTCGAGAATCTGATTCCGTCAATAAATGTGTTTTTGAGTAAAAATTAACGCTTTTATTATTTTTTTAAAACCATCCATCCTCCGTGCCGCACCCTGTATATTCAAGTTTTTCGTGTTTGAGAAAGAGGAAGTGCATATAAATAGTGTTCGATAAATATAACATTCCTAGTATCAAGGACTATGAGCATCATATAAGGGAAAAAGAAATTGGGAATCAGTAGGATATTAGAAATGAAAATAAACGCCCTTTAGAATAGAATTCAGTAATCTAAAAGAGCAGGAATTTCAAAGAAAAATTCATAGCAGACTGGACGAGTGATGTATTCAATCTCTTGTTCAGTGAATAAATAGTTGAACTTAATTACGATGTCTGCTATGTTTATGAAGTCGTTGATAATCAGATGAAGCGAACTATCGATTATGAATGATATGTCCTGCAAGCAGGAGGAAGCTGACACAATAATTGTTCATCATATTTGCCAATTAAATAAAAATTATCGAGTGACTGTACGATGTACTGATTCAGTTATTCCAGTTATAATGCTATTGAATATGAAATATCGAAAGCATGCTGACAGTAAGATCCTCAACATCAATGACATATATATGAAAGTATTGGCGAGCAGTTAGCATAAGCTCTAACAATATGCCATATTTTCACAGGAAATGATTAAAACCCATCTCTCTTCAGAAAAGGAAAGAACAGGCTTTTCGAAATATCGAGAAGCTTTTAACCAACTTTTGAATATTTGTCAATATCTCAAACGATGTATTTCGCATTATAGAATAATATATCTACAGAGTATATATTCTCTGATAACTAATAATATTGATTTAAGACGTTAGGAAAATTTTTATGAAAGATTTGTTAGATTGATCATTATGAATTATCAAAAGTATGAAATATCGAAAAGCTTTCAACCACCTTCTGAATATTTGTCGATATCTCAAATGATGTAGTTCGCATTATAGAAGAATATATCTGCAGAGAATATTCTCTGAGAACTGATGATATTGATTTGGGACGTTTGGAAATATTCGAGAAAGCTTTCGGCAAGAAAGCACAAACAGAAAAAGTAGTCGAACGTCAACTGAAAGGATTTGACGCCTCTACAATGCCACCATCCAAAGGGAAGCTAAGGCTAGGGATAGAACTCTGCTCTCTTATTCCAACCATTGTCTTTTTTTTATAAGATTCGAATAAAAATGTCAGTTAACAATTTGAATTATTCACTTCCAATTGAAATCAATAGTTTTATTTCAATGATGATCGAAGAAACATTCTGAAAAAAACTATATTTTTAAGTGTTTTTTTGTCCGACTGAGGATTTGCCGCATTTTATATGGTGGACAGTTGTTTTTTCCCTAAAAGGAATATCTCCAAAATATGAATTCATTCTTGTCCGACAAATATCACATCAGAAACGAAACAATTAAAAACAAAAATTTTTGAACAAATTCATTTTCACTCCTTGTATAACCGTGCTCAGGCTCCAATAATATTTTAGTTCAGTACAAAATTTCGAACAATATCACAATCCCAATTTTCAGATTTCAAATATGTCAAGTTCTCCAGAAACGTCTAATAGGGACTCGAACTTGGGACACTCTGATGTATACAAGAAGGAATAAACAACCTCAAAAGAATTCGAACATTCAATCGAATAGCAACAGTGTAGGTAAGGGAACGATAACTAGAAGTTTTTTTTTGTTCGGATTACAAATATCATGCTTAAATATCAAACATAAATGAAAGAACAAGGTTTTAATGTATTATAATTAAATAAATTGCAATCCTTCAAAGGGGGCACGAAGAAATGAATGAATTAGATAATAAATTTATTGACAATTTTCATAATCTCAATTTTATAAAGGCATAACATATCACAACAGTTTCAAATTCTAATGGCAAAAATAAATAATATCTCACCCTACATATTATTTGGTATGAAGACTAGATGATATAAAAATATTCTTACGAACAAAAATAAATCCGATTAATTTTTGCATTGTTGTTAAAAACAAGATTAGCTCACTTCTTCAGCGTCGACTATTGCAGCAACATAAGTAGTATTGAAAGTTGAAGAAGCATTACATCCAGGTGGGGTCGTATACTCAAGTTATCTGAAAAATATTAATAATTATGATAAGTTCATGACTTCATGATTTCATAGTCGATATCAATAAGCCTAGTAACATACAGAGTGTTCCTAATTTGGAGGTAAAAACGGAAAGAGAAGTATGCTTAAATAATTTCAAAAAGATTTTATACTATCTGCATTTCACAAGATATTCAACTGAAATTTGTTAAAGATATTAAAATTTAGAGTTCAAACCATGTGAGGTGACAATCTCAGATTGCAAATCTACAGGGTGATATTTTTTCTGCAACACTGTCCTCCCTATTAGAATTTCCTTATCATTATCAGAGTCAACCGATTGTATGGCTGGCCAAACTGGCCAGAAGTCTTCGCATATTTGTGTGTGTAGACTGTAGAGGATAATAAAGTCTTGGCAAGAATTCATGGCGTGACTGGTGTCAAGTATGTAGAGCGCCCTTTGCACCTTGGCCTTCTGTAAACGTAGGGCGCAGGAGACTTGTTTCGATCCCTAGATCTACTCTTGACTGATGAAAAAGACTTTTTGGTTGGTTAGTGGTTACGAATTTGTTCACGAAGCCAATTTTCTGTCCAACCACAGTGGTCAACACAAGAAGAACATCGATACTAACTTACTTCAGAGAACTCACTCACTGAGCCACTTTCAGTTTGAAAAGAAGAAAATAAAAAGTTTGTGATAGACTCCTGGCAAACAACTACCTAAAATATCACGTCAGGAACATAGTGAATGATTATAAACTAAAGCACAGTCGAACCTCTGGAAATTCCATCTGCAACACATACAGTTATTCAGTCGAGTCCACAAGTGAAAATCTACTACACAACATTATTTTAAACTAGTATTTTTCCCCAAATTATCCGACAGAGTACAAAGTATCTTCGAAGAATTCAAATGCAGTGCTATATTCTTCAACATCCTTGTCAACAATAGGAGATTCTTCACAAAATAAAAGAAAGCACATCTCCGTTTTAACAGTTTAATATATATGTTATTGTGTCTCGAATATGAAAGAGTTTTCATAGGTCAAACGAAACAATATCTACAGAAAACACCAAACACCCATACAACGTATAGGTACAAACAGAACAGTGCTAACCCAACATACTCACACGGAGGGACATAAGTTTGATTTCCATAAAACCACCATTTTATAGAAAGAACCTCATTATTTCAGATGATAAATAAGCGAAAATATTCATATAAAAAGATATAAAACAGTCAATTAAGAAGGAATCGATTATCTAAGTATTGTGTCTTGTTCACAATATTTCGATTATTGATTACTGGCAAGATTTCGATGGTTCAGTACTACAACTCCTAAACTATAAGTAGAGCACTATAAAGATAGGTATGCTAGATAGACCTGGCTCTATGGTTGATTGGGTCCAACCATAGACTCGAAAATTACAGGACCCGCAACATTTTCATCGCCATCTGTCGGGGTGATACACCAACATAAACAATAAATTATTATAAATTTGACTATTAGATGCCGCGGCATTATTCTAACACCACGAACCTAACCTATTTCCAATTTTTTTCATGTGAGCATGCCGAAAAAAGTCACCACAAGATCTCTCATTCCGAAAATATTCTCATTCGATTATAGATTTCATTTCTTTCGATTACAGATTTCATTTTATTCGGGATCTGTAATTTTCAAGTCTATGGTTGGACCCAAAATGACGGTTTCTGGTATTCTCCCCTTTATAGAGCCCTACTATAAGAGATAGAGAAAAGGGAGTATACATGTCATGTTCTCTTTTTTCGATAAACGGAAATTGCTGAAAACCTCAAGTAGCTACGGCGCCTAGTTTCCGAGCTACAGAACGATTTTTTTATATGTTCCATTATTTTAATTGACTATAACTTCCGTATTCAACCAATTATATCATTTTTTATCGGCTTTCCAGAAAAAAATATCAATCAAGTTATTGCTACTTAGAGCTCAAAGATACTTTCGAATACAGTGAATCAGTATGAATTTTTGAAAAAAATAGGATGGTTGATATGATTTTCATGTTAGGGCAGTGCCACAGAACCTGTTTCTTCAGGAAGTCGAACCTATGCTGCCCAATATCCCGATAAGAAACATTCAAAAGAATCGAGTTTTAGGGGGTTTTTTAACAAGCTTGTAGTGAAAGGAGATTTAGAGCTCAAAGTTAGTTTTGAACATAATAATTATGAATTTTGAAAAAAATGAGATGGTTGATATGCTCTTCATTTTGGGGCAGTGTCACAGAAACTCTTTGTTAGCAAGTACAACTTATGCTGCCGAATATCCCGAAAGACACATCCAAACGAATCAAATTTTCGGAGGCTTTCAAACAGATTTGGAGAGACCAGACATGTCAAGAAGAAAGGATAAAATCGATCAATAATAAGGAAAAGGAGCTTGAGGTTTTACTAAATGAGACTGAAAATCCCCACACAAGCGGGAGTGAAAAATATCCTAAGGTTACTTCTGAGAAAATGTAAGGTATTCATTTGTCTACATTATTGGGAAAAAAAGTAGGTATAGGGTGTTACATTTGAAAAAATCGAGAAATAATAAGTTGAAGTTCTTCATATTTGGACCTTAATAACGGACACCCTATATATGATAGTTTGATCATTTAGTAGCGGTGAAAAGGCAAATCCTCCAATTAAAAAACTATTAGATCAAATTCATTTCACTATCGCTTCTGGAAATCGTCAGAAGAATTTTACTGAACTGCTTTTCACTCACCTTTTTGCATTTTTCTTCGAATAAGATCTGTACTGTTGGAAAAATGTCTCTAATATTTTGTAGTCAGTCAGCTAATTTCAAAATATTCGTACACATAACGGAACCGTCCACTTGTCATATATCACTTGAAAAATCTTGTTACGAAAATACTGCCAACGATCACTGAAAAGAGCTGAAATGATTCTGCATGGTCGAAAAAGCTAGAAAGTAGTCTTCAAATGAATGAGTTGATCGTCGAAATTCTTCCTGAAATTATATTCCTATATCGCTTCCAGTTCTCGTTAAGAGTGGCCAGATTTCGATGGTTTAGTACTACATCTCTCAAACTATAAGAGAAAGAGTAATATACAGGGTCTTTCACGAGGAACCCCACCCATATTTATACGGGAAACTACTGAACGTATTTTCATGAAATTCAGCACTTATAAGTATTTCACGATGCTGATGTCTGATGAAATCTAAAATATTTTCAAGGCATGAGCACCTCCGGTTTTTCCGGAAATGACGTCAACTTCCGTTTTCCAAATTAGAACACCATTTTTTTATTGCAGAAATAGATTCCTTAGAAAATTTCAAGTTATTTTGATGTAACATTTTTCAGTTTTGGTTGGAAAATTCTCTCTGAGCGGGAAAATTCGAAAAAAAAATCGAAAATAGAGCTCCGCTGAAACAAGGATAACTTTCGAGGTTTTTGGATGGAAAATTTTCATTTTTGGGATTTTTCAAGATGTAAGATTGATGTATCCACTTTAAAAATCGAAATCGCGATTCATGATACAGGGGGTGAAAAAATCGCTTTCAAAGTTAGGGATGACAAAATCGTGAAAATCAATTTTTTCAAATTAGAACCCCATTTTTTTATGGCAGATATTGAATCTACGTTAAAAAATAATGTGAGTGTATGCATCACACCCTTGCCCTAAAATGGATATTTTCTGAGTTAATATAGGATCTACGCTCTGGAAATGAGCACATCTTCAGGGCACTTTTTTTACTGCTTTGCAGCTGTGCTATTGGATTTTTTATATCTGCTCAATTTTCGGAGCTATAACCGAAAATTTTTTTTCAGATGGTTACCATAATGGGAAACGATATTACCAGATTGTTCTTTTCTCAACGATTTTAAAGATATACATCATGACGTACTTCAGAGTTCACTATTTATCGAAAATTTCGAAATATCACTTTTCCGTCGACCACAGAATAAAAGCTCATTTTAACGCACTCGAAATCATCCATTAATGACCATCCATTAATGACCATAGAATAAAAGCTCATTTTAATGCACTCGAAATCATCAATTCAGCGATTAATGGTCTCAAACATTAACGCGCTCGCTCCGCTCACGCGTCAAAATATTTCAACCATTAATCGCTGTCATTAATAAACTAGTTAAATAACTATTTCAATGCATGATTTCTTATTAATGCATGATTGTCATGGCAACCGAATATAAAATATTCAGCCACAGCACTATCGAGTTTGGTTGGAAATCAACTTCTGTCATAGAAGGGTATATTGACAACTCCATTCAAAATAAAATAAACTGCAGAAGAAATTTCAGGTGATACAAGTTGCAAAGTAGATAATACTTCAACCTCCACTTTCTCCACACGTTCCTTATGGGATATCATAGGTAATGATATAAATGCAAACTAAATGTAAACTATTCAGAATGTCACAACATGTCCAATATTCCCTCTATGAATTTTTCGAATTGTTCCATAGGGAGCATAAATATCAATATATCGAAATGAACATAGAAATTTAGATTATGTCGAATTTGTCTATTATGCAAAATAAAAATTCATTTCTATCGAGAATTCATATTCAATTCGTGAGGTCGACGGAAAAATTTTGTAATCAACTCGTTTATTAATTCAGCGATTAATGGTGTCAAACATTAACGCGTGACCGGAGCTCTGAAATTTGAGCAGATACAAAACATCCAATAGCACCGCAGAAAAGCACTTCGAGAGCGTAGATTCTATAATACGGAAGTTATAGTCAATTATAATAATGGATCAAATACCAAAATCACCCTGTAGCTCGGAAACTAGACGGCGTAGCAACTTGGGGTTTTCAGCAATTCGTGTCATTGGAGAAAAGAGAACATGACACGTATCTTACTTTTTATCTATCTTATTGTTTAGGACTTGTAGTACTGAACCATCTAAATCTGGCCACCCTGTACATTTTGAAATTTTTCGACACAGAAACGACTCGCTCTCACAATATAATCAATGATACACTGTTCAAACACTGACAAAACCGTAACGACTTCCTCCAAACTCCAGACATTCTCCAGAAAATCAACATCGAAAAGTAGGAGAACTCCCATCGAAAGTCGGCATCGCAGTCAAATTAACAACCGTCCGAGAAAAATAGGAATTCCCAAGGGGACTTATTCCAGTTATTCGCGTGCTTTCGATATCATGAGTGCTACTGAGGATAAGGATCGAAGCTAATATGCTGAAATGAATCGCGGGTCTAACTGTGATTTTCAATGAAAGACATCTCATGAATAACAAATTTTTCCCCCGTTTCCTACAATTCACAAGAACCCGGTCACGAAGGGTGGGGATTTCATTTGATGTCTGGATTGTTTTGACAATGTAACTTGCTCATCTGGAAGGAATCTTTTTCTTTTCTTCCGTCCCGTAATTAGCCAACGAGTTCTCTAGTTCGGTTTGATTCTTTCTTTGGGTGATAATGATCTTCTCACATAAAATCGGATAATATCATTAAGTCTAGGGATGGAACGGATCGGTAATTTTTGGCCGGACCGGATTTCAGTATTTCTCAGGATTTGCCCGGACCGTTATTACCAATCCGGGAGGCATATTTCCGTTCCCTATACAGTCAGCGCGACAGGTCGCTCTCACCGTATAGGAAACGGAATGCACAATGGAACACTCCATTTCCTAGCAGATATGCGCGATGTGCTCACTGTCCTGTTAGTCTTCTGGGTGCCGATGGGACACATTGCAAATTAGTAATAAAGTTTTCTTACTTTCTGTATAAGCTTTATTAGGTAGAGCCTACCACATTTTTCCTCTGTGAATATTTTTGTATAGTCGCGGATTTTTTTCAGCAAACCTCTCGTAAGTCGACCATATTTTCATTTTTTTTTTCAATCAGACGTACTCTTTCTTTGTAAAATGCAATCATAAAAACAATCTGAGAAAAATGAGAAAACTTGATTGTCTACCAATATGAATGACTGAAAATCGAATTTTTTTGATTATCAATACACTCCTGATTTTTCAGAATCGGTTTATATAACCATATGAAATATAAAAATGCAATTGTCCGACAAAAAATGTGGCGTTTTTCTTGTCCGACAGATGAAAATCGAAGATTTTTTTGAGTTTTTAAATTCATTAATATTTATTGAACAAGAATGAATTTATATTTAAGAGAGATTCGTTGTAGAGGAGAAACAATTGTCAATCATATAAAATGCGGCAAATCCTTAGTCTATATAGTTGAATATAATGGTTCCGTTTCAGAAACTTTTTTCGATTATTATTGGAATGAAACTATTGATTTTAATTGAAAGTGTATAATTCAAATTGTTTACTGACATTTTCATTCAAATCTAATAAAAAAAACTATGAAAATACCTCTTCCTCACATTGAATTCATTGTAACAAGACGAATGGTATCCAGTAAAAGTATCACACCAATCGTCAGGTAGAATGACATCTTCATATTTGTGATTATGATGTCCTCTTGATGCCAAGAATATTTTGCACAGTTTGAGGATGTCACTTCCTCCTTTTTCGTTTCAAAGCCACAGATATTTTCTAAATGTTTGCACAAAGAACACTCAATCACTACTGAGAATATTATATCGACAACAACTGAAATTGCCGATCTTTATTCGTCGGACAGCTGGATGATATTCAGCACATCCTTCTTAAATGGTCCTCAAAAAATCAAATGTTTATTTGTAACAATGAGCAAAGTTATATCCGATAAGGATAAATGCATATCCATATCTATTCATATTCATAACCAAATTAGAGCAGTGAATTCTTTAATTTTTGAATGAACGCGACGTATTTTCAAGGATGGAGAGAGAATAAGAAAAAAAGACATTATTCATAATTTTTTTATCCCAAAATCTTCGTTTTCCATTTGTCGGACAAGGAAATCGCCACATTTTTTGTCGGACAATTGCATTTTCATACTTCATATGGTTGTATCAACCGATTCTGAAGAATTCGGGAGGGTATTATTAATAACTTTGAAAAAATGCGATTATCAGTCATGTTTATGTTGGTAGACAATCATGTTTGATTCAAGAAAAATGAAAATAGGGTCGAGTTACGTGAGGTTTGCTGAAAAAAATCCGCGACTATACAAAAATGTTCACAGAGAAAAAATGTGGTAGACTCTACATAATAAAGCTATACAGAAAGTATGAAAACTTTATTAATAATTTGCAATTTGTCCCATCGGCACCCAGAAGACTAACAGGACAGTGAGCACATCGCGCATATCTGCTAGGAAACGGAGTGTTCCATTGTGCATTCCGTTTCCTATACGGTGAGAGCGACCTGTCGCGCTGACTGTATAGGGAACGGAAATATGCATCCGGCATTCGAGCGAAAGAAAACGGACACAGAACATCTAATAAATACGGATCTCTCTCTCTTTCCCTCTTTCAGCCAGAGAGAGAGATCCAAATTATTATATTTCTGTGTCCGTTTTCTCTCGCTCCACTCCCGGATGGGTAATACCGAATGCGCCTATAGTTTCGGAGATATGGAGATTTATTTGACTGAGAAAATTCGTTTTATGGTGAAAAACTTTAGATTTTTTCGTTTTTGTGAAATCCCTATGGTGTTTGGAATTAACTTTAAAATATTTATGAAAAGCGTATCTATTTGGTTGCGGACATTTCGGTGTGAAAATTATTTGTGCATAGTTTCGGATATATGCCAGTGAATGCTAGACTCGGAGCCTGCTTCCAATTTTACGATGTTTGAAGGCCCGGTTGGGTGCTTGAAAGTTGGGCGTCCAGATGGGCTCCCAAAATGCTCAAAACGGAGTACTCGTGAGTCGCCGGTATAAGAGTCGATTTTACTTAGTTGTCGATTGAATTTTGAGCCTTATGTCAAAATATTCGCATCAAAATTTCATTGCGATTAAACCTGTTACTATAATTCAACCGTATCTTATGGCCTCACAAATCTACAGTTAAAATATATGTACAAGTCAAGGACTCACCCTGTATACCTACCCATTCACCTAAACGAGAATGGTTCGTTTGATTTCCCAAAAAAAATATAGAAGGCACTCGAAAATGTTTGCTGGTGTTCCTGTATGATTTTTTCTATATTCATATTTTCAATTTGAAAATCAATTTTGGAGAGCTTGGAGAGCTTGGAGAGCTTGATCCCAGTCAACCAGAGAAGTAACAGTAAGTCGCAGGGAATACCAAAAAATATCGCATTGAAGAACAACTTTGAGACTTATCATGGATTTCCTAAGTATTTCATATTGTGGACATTAACGTCCACATATTGTTGAGTTTGTGAAGTTCTCAATTTCACTTATTTTGTTGTTGCATGTAACATTAATTCGGGATGTTCAAGTAAAGTGTACATTGCTACTACATTGCGACTTATCGCTGTTGATATTTTTTAAATGTTGCAATTGTGATGTTATAAGAAAGCGTAATGATGTACCATGAATATTTAAATTCCTATGAACTCTTATTCAGAGCCCAGCGACTTCCCGAAGAAAACCTTAAGTAACGTTCGAAAGCGTCGCAGCCAATACGGAAATTTCATATACTAATTCGATAAGATATATTTTCGTCCTGAATTTTAGAAAATTGAAATATTAATCCAAAATATAATGGAAGATACAAAACGTATACATGGTGACATTTTATTTCAAGGATAGATATATACTCTTTGGGTGTGGGTGTGACAGTACATTTTATGTTGATTGGTGTTGAGTGGAGAAGTAGAAATATATTCAGGGACATTTATATTCTAAGTAAGTATTAAACATTGTTAATTTTCATATTTTTTTGTTCTCGCTTTGCCCATTTTTCGACTTTTTAAACGTTGAATATTCCGACATAATTACTAATCATACAAAATTATTTGATTTACACAAATTTCACTCCTATCATTGAATGAAAAATCGGATTTATTATCACATATCAATTATTTTGGCTGAGTTAAAGCATCGTGAGAACTTATTGTTATTATAATAGTTGAAATTCCTTAAACGAATTGGAGAACATGAAATTTTCAAATTTTTATATTTCTAAATGGCTGAGATAATAATCCATTGGTACAGGTATATCGAGACACCCAGTATATATATACTTCCTATTAATTGCCAATGCAAAATTACTTAAAATTAAAGGGAGCTTTTATAGCTGATGAAGGCCATCTATGGGGGCCTTTGAGCTCAAAAATAAGGATTCTGTCCAAAATTGAAGGATATCCAATATTTTCTTTTCGGGTGAATAATGTACCAGTGAGGCAGTGAAAATAGCCTCTGTCTAACAGTAATTTTTGAGTGGAGGTTTTTGCAATCTTCTTGAAATTGAAATTTCAATTCATCACTGCCAATAATTACTACAGACCTATTTTTTCTCTTTCAGCCAGACCACAATGCCGCTCCCGAAATGGTCTATATTGATTTTTTTTGATTTTGTTCTTTTATATTTCATTATTTTTGTTTTTTTAAGTGTTCAATATATGTTTATATGAAATGTAATTAAAACCTATATCAGTATTACACATAGTTGTCTATTGAATTTATACTCTTGGTTGTGAAAATACTATAGAACAAATTGTTATACAATATAAAATTTGAATTTTATTGTTAATAATGATGAGGTGATGCGTATGTGGAAATAGAAACATTCAGTGAGTTTTAGTTATTTCTCAACTTTCAACCATTACTTTTTTCCCATGCAGAGCTTAACAGCTTTGGATACATTGCCTGTTATATAAAATAACATCTCTATTGTAGAGCTTTAGAAATGTACCTACATATAGAAAATAAGTGGATTTTTTACACGGTATAGATTGAAATTCTCAAGAAACAGGTACACCTTTTTTTGTGATTTTCCAAAAGGTTCGTTATATTATAAATATAAATATACCTATGAAGAACCTTTTGGAATTTGGAAAATCTCAAAAAAAAGTTCATGTTTCTTGAGAATTTCAATCTGTGCACCGTGTAAAAAACCCACTAATTTTTCTATGTACATTTTATAAGGGTCACAAAAAAGCTGTTATTTTATATAATATGCAATGTATCCAAGCTTTCAAAAGATATTCTATTTACTTCGCATAAGTGAAGTCCATAGAAGTTGCAAAATCAGCTTTATTTTGATTCGCTTTGTGCATAAATAAAGAGTGCACATTGCTACTTAACAATTTGATCCTATAACTATAATGGAAGTTGCAGTCTGGTAGTTTATTTCGCTAAATAATCTTTCCAAAAACTGCCAACATGAGAAGTCGCAATGTTGTTATCTATGGTACATTTTTTACATCTACTATGTGATGTCTTGAGTAATTATTCGCGATATGCGATGTTGTGGACATTGAGCACTCTCCAGTAAGTACTGGATGATCTTTTTCGGATCAACATTGTGAAGTCGCACATCCACAATGTGAGTTCTTCACAACTTCCCTGCGACCGAAATTGGTTAGGTGGGATCTTTTCTTAAGAAATGAGGTTTCATATAATTATTTGCTGAAGTTCACGGTTTTTGAGAAAAAAAATAATTGGAATTTATCTAGTAAGCGGATGTCATTTGTTTATGACAACTGATTAGTCTTGATTAACTTGGATTCAGTTACCATTATTTTTGATCTGGCTTATCATTTTGAGATTTTTGTCATAAACTCATTTAGATTTCTAGAAGTGTTTGCATCACATCATAAGTTATTTATACGAATTCACCAACGACCAACGAGAAAGTGGGACTTTTGAAATAAATGAAAATGACTGTTGTCGCCAGCGCGCTATCAGAATTCCTGCGTTTGAAGAACCAGTGGTGAATCTTGTCGACGAGCAACCTAACATCAGCACTAGGAAAATAGCTCAGCAATTACAAATTCACCACATGACGGTTTATGCTATCTTAGGAACCAGATTTCGGGATTTATATCCATATAACATTCAACGTGTACAGGCTCTCTTACCACGGGATTGTCCGAATCATCTGCAATTCTCCACTTAGTTGTTAGCAATGATCGAACAATATCCTCTGTTTTTGAAAAATGTCCTATTCACAGGCTAGGCTAATTTTTCCAGAGAACCAATAATTGATTTCATACCTTAGTTGTCCACCACCGAAAACAGTTTTCTCCGAATGTCTTGCTTGGACATGTTGGGAATCAGTATTGGTCCAAAATCTCTACCACCTAGATTGGATAGAGATATGTTCAATTTCTAGCGGAAGAGCTTCCGGTATTTCTTCGAAATATTGCTTCGCGTGACCGAATTACATGATGGGGCCCACGCACATTTCAGTATTGGAGCACGTCAGCATTTAAAGATCCAAATCGATGGAAAGGTTGGAGTGGACCACAGTTCTGGCCTGCCCGATCACCAGAATCAAATCCTCTAGATTTTGGGGCCATTTAAAAACATTGGTTTACAAGATTTGCCGTCAAGAATAGAGACCTCACGAATGAGGTCTTCAAACATCGTCCTTGGACCCTCGAGGACTTGAAAGAGGCAATCAAGAAGGAAATGATCCAAATTGAAACCGCTGAGAGGAGTAATGAAAAACTTCTGCGAAAGACTCCACATGTGCGTCCCTCGCCGAGGTCGTCATTTGGATGATTATTCTCAAGACAAAAATGAAAAAAAACTTGATCAGGTAGGCTTTCGAAATGAAAATACCTGAAAAAGTTTTCACATTATTACATAACATGGATGATAATATGCAACATAAAAATAAGAATTTTTCCTATATCTTTTTTCGTACTTTTTTAACAGTTCCTTCAAATGTGGGAGAAATGATTGCCGCATCCTGTAGAATTGGACAATTATTTCATGAAAATAAGAGATGCAATTTACAATAAGATGACAATGTAAACATTCATGATGCAGTTTGATAAATTTGCTTCAACTATTTGAATAAATTCCATTGGAATTCCTCGGTCTGTGCAGTATCCAGAAGCGGTTTCTCCTTGTCCGAATAGAAATCGTAATGAATTCATGGTTGATTATATGGAGGAAGTGAGAAAGACGTAGAGTTGGCAAGAGATTGACGTGCTGCTTTGAGCTTAGATACTAGTTGAATTAGTTCATCCTCGCTCACTTGGCCGCTTCACTATACACGTCTGCATTCATTTACATTCGTTTGTTTCCCGTTGACTTCTACGCCCCTATTCTCCACCTTCTTTTGCTACACTTCAACTGAACCAGGAGAAATGGAAAATTCGGGAATTGGTTCTTGACAACTCCCGCAGAAATTTGAATTTTCCTTAGGAATCCAATAGTCTGAATGGGAGAAATTCAGCACGAAGTTTCCCGTGGAAAGGTGTAGAAGATATCGGACATTTTCATTCAATTTCTTGCATTTCGACAAAATCATCTAAGTTCACTGTTTCACTTTTTTCAGATCTTGATTTGAAGGGAGATTTTATGATTAACTAAAATAAAAAGTATGGACATGAACAAATGGAATGCGAATTGTAAATACATGGCAAAATGAATCAAATATAGAAACAGAATGGACCAAGTTTGGGCAGCCCGTTTGTATTCACGGTGATGCATCTTCTGGTGGATCAGCCAATGCATTTTCTTGCCTCCTATCAGTTGACTTCTTGATATTCAAACTCTTAAAAAATTCAGATCTACCGCTGTCCTCAATCTCATATGAGGTCTTCTCTCGGTTGAAACAGATCATTGTTCAGGATGTGAAAGTTTGTTAGGTAACTACAAATCTTTGCGAATAAATCTAAAATATCAATTTGTGTTATATAAAAGCATACCTAGGTAGATGATATCAAGATAATTCAAGTAAATATCATGATTCATTTTCAAATTATTGTCGGCTTGTACCTATAAATAATCAGGGCCGAAGCTAGGGGTGAAATATTGAAGCAAATATATAATTTAAATTTATATATTAATTCTCGGCTAGTATTTCATCATTGGTCGGAATCCAAAATCCGACCTGAAACTGAAATCGAAAAATTCGATGACGTAAAAGTGAAGGATAAAAGGAGTCCTCTGGCTAATGATGACGAATCACGAATCAGTGCTCCCCCCCACCTAGAAACCCCACTCACGCTACATACGAGGTGAACCGTATGATATTGAATTCCGGGAAAGGTATCATACACACTGGTAGCTCAGAGGCCAGAGCATCCGCCCGGCAAGTGGAAGACGCGGGTTCGATTCCCGCTCGGTGTGTAACCTTTTCCGGAATTTCAAAAAATTTGTCTGCATGCCGTTAAATCTTTCCCTAATTGAAGCAAATGTTTCAGGGCGCCAGCTTTCTGGGGGCGGCATTTTCGTATTGCCGATGCTTCTGATGGTAGGGCTAGGGGCGCCCGAAAATTCCTTGCTTCAGGCGCCAAACTTACTAGTGCCGGCCCTGCCTATAATGATTTGGAAATCCATATGAAGAGTATAGACACGGCAATATAATGGGTCCATTTTCGTTCGAAACTAAACTTAGTGCCATCTGTAAGAGTTTTTCAAGAGCTATCGTTTGATTGATTTATGAAATTATACTCAGTGTCCAAGTCATAAAAATTTTAACACAACTTCACAAAAATGATCAGAGTCCACCAATTCAGATGCTTTCGAATATACTTACTAGCTGTTTCTACGTCTCAATAGTAATAAAATGAGGGTATCTATTTTTTTTTTAATAAACATCCATTTTTCTTTAGGGTATCTATGTTAGGTGTTTGTCGGTGTTCACCGAAAATTTCGATTCTCACGTTGGTAATCCGGGAGTAAAAATGACAAAAAAATCTTCCTCACAATATTGTGAAATTTTTGAATGAATAATAAATTTCACTGATTATTTTCGCTTATCATAAAAAAAATTTTTTTCGTTGAATTCAGTAAGAGCTTGATCTTCACACATTCATGCTGTTTCCAGGGCCAGTTTATGAAATTTTTCCAATTGAATTTGTTCTTAGGATTGGAATATCACATAGTAGTTAAAATAAATTCCACTTCAAATTGAGAGTGTCGCGACAAATTATGATTGTTCAAATTCAAACAGTGGCTTCTCATTATTGGCTAAACGTCATTTGGTCTCATCCAGGACAGATCTCTCAGAAGGTATACATTCACTCTTGCTCCTGAATTCGATGAAATTGTGCTACGCGAAAATAATAACTGAAATTCATCAAAAATCCATACCAAATTTTCATCTTCACAATACTTATACTATTCTTGGTTAATTTAGATTAGTGGATTCATTTAGCCTGCTGCTATGATCAAAAATGCAGGAAGAGCCACAGAAAATAACATACCTAATACAACTGAAGAAATATTATTTCTAAGTAACAATCATCTAATAATTCTGAGAGGACGAAAATCAACCCTCCAATTTCTGATCAAGGATGCTGCATGTTTTTCAAAATAGTAAGTTTTTTCGGATTAAATTGTATAATATTTTTCTTATTTCGAAAGGTAATTGGTAGTCTATGGGGCTGTCTTAAATAAATTACACATAATTTGTTGTCCCTGCCAAAGCTGATATACATAATCAGAAATGATAAAAAGAGTATTCATGTCAATAGACAATTTCCATATAGTATAGTTACTTTCTCTATTTCAGTATCGTAATGAGTTCATTACAGTACTGTTTCAAGTACATTACAGCATTGTTTCCAGTTATATTTTTCGTTTTGTGGTTGTCAGCACTGGCTTCCGATCCTATTCAATTTCATGGTAATTATTTAGAACTGAAAGAATCGTATCGGAGAAGTGAAAAAAATTGTACTCACTGAGTTTGGGTTATACGTAGTTCTATAGCTAGTTTTCTTCTATTTTCTCAATCAATACTCGTTGGGAATGTTTTATTTTTCAATTTCTGAGTCATACTGCGTTACATTGAATAAGTTCAACATAATGTCGAACATTTGTATGTCCTAATTCATAAATACTTCATTCAAATTGCGCTAACAAAACATTATCTGAAATTTAAATAAGCGAATTCTCTTCAGACCACAAGTTTTTCGTATTCTTTTTCAAATATGGATAAGGATTATTGAGGTATTAATTTATTCGAACATTATTCGCGAATTTTCTCAATTCTGGAGGTGTTTAATCGATTTTTTCGAACATAATTCAAGAATTCAATGCGTTATTAAAAATGTTTTCAAAATTCGAAACGTGAGATTCAAATGTCAATTATTAACAGTCACACCAACTTCCAAGATAAAATACAAAAGTCACTAGGATGTATAAACTGAATTTTTCATTTAATTTCGACAGTTTTCCACAAAACTTGACTGAAATAGAGAAAATATCGTCTAATACTCGTTGCAGAATGCAATTTCAACACTCATGCGTTCGAAAATTCGCTCCTTCGTCGCTCGTTTTCTAATTTCGCATACGTGTTGGAATAGGAGCCCATTCTGCAACTATTTTCAGAATATACTATTACGTAACAAGAACGGAAGATGAGGTTTTTTTGGACTAATAGACAAAATTTTGGGACGAGCCGGAGGCGAGTCCGGGGAGTCTCTAAGTTTTCTTTATTTTACATTTCAATTATGATTTGAATTAAAAAGAACAGAACTGTCAGGCGTTATTTGGTTGCTATGGGTAATGATCAAAAATGACAACAACGAAGTGAATACATTTCCCGGCCTACTTAGTCCGGAAAGTACGTACTTCCCGGACTAAGCCCAGAAATGCTACTTTCTTAAAGAAAAAACGTCCGGGAAGTGGATATATCCCGGACAGTCGCCGAAAAAATCTATTCTAAACACTATTATTACCTTTCGAGAATAGCCTACTCTCTGTAATCTGGAACTCAGTTCCTGGTATTTTCATCACGCAGATGAACTCAGATGTAGAAATCATACTGTCGTTTTCGAAGGTTATGCTGGTAACTTTATTGTAAAGGCCGTTATCTTGATCAACTTCTTCTTCTTCTCTGATGTCAGTTTCTGTGGTATTCCTACGATGGAAAGATATAAGATATAGTATAAGTATTCGATACCTTCAGATATATGTTTCAGATTAACTTTCATCACACACTTAAATTACTAATTAGGTAAATAGGTAATTCTTTAGGTCTATCAAGTTGGCCCGGAAGTTTCAGCATTTCTTAGAAAAAAAAAATTATACGGTAAATGCTAGCTAAATGCTGATAAATGCTGAAAAAAAAATTAATTATCTTTGCTGGTGGTGGAAATATCGATGATTGAATTTTCCGGGCCAACTTATGTGCAGCCCGGAGACATCGGCATTTTTCATCGAAATGCTGACAAAGATTAATGCTAGCGAAATGCTGATGAATGCTGAAAAAAAAATTGAAATATCTTTGACCGTAGTGGAAAAATCGAAGGTTGAATTTTCCGGGCCAACTTATGTGCAGCCCGGAGACATCGGCATTTTCCATCGAAATGCTGAAAAAAATGAATACCAGCGAAATGCTGATGAATGCTGAAAAAAAATCGAAATATCTTCGACCGTAGTGGAAATATCGGTCATTGAATTTTCCGGGCCAACTTATGAGCATCGGCATTTCTCATCGAAATGCTGACGAAACTTAATGCTAGCTAAATGCTGATGATAAATGCTGAAAAAAAAGTAAAATTATCTTCGACAGTAGTTAAAAAGTCGATGATTAGCCTATTATGCAACTGGTGTAAGTTGACATGAGACTCCGTATTCATATGTATAAACATTTCTCTGGAAAAGTTATGTACGTCGCAGATAAATTGGCATATCTATAGAATTTTTGGGGGCCGTGAATATGATATTTTTTGTACAGAAAACGATTGAAGATGGACATAAGGAACCCTCGGAAAAAATGTTTGTAATTAAGTTTTCTGTCGATTTCTGTACAAAAAATATGGGTATGCCATTTGAAAAAAAGAAGTTATTGCAGTTCGAAATTTCTCAGAAATATGAATTTATTGTGACAGTTCCAATAGAACAACATGATTCGATAGCCAAGCAATACTAAGCAAAATTATTGAATTTTCGTAAGATCCTTCATTTGTTTCTTTATTATGGATAGCATGCATGCTATGATACGTTTCGCGGACCTCTGCATCTGGCCATTTTCTCATAGAATTCCTTATATCTTCGTAATCATGACAACTACGTAAAAATGTTTCAAATAAAAGATGTGTAAAATTCAAAGAGGAATCCATTTCTGGTTAGAAAAATAGTTAGTTCCATTTGAAATACCAAAGCTGATGGTCACTTCCGGTATAACCGGAAGTGTGATTTCGATGAAAATATTTTAGCATGATTTCCCCCTTTGAAAAACGGTCGTGT
This sequence comes from Adalia bipunctata, assembly GCA_910592335.1. Lineage (NCBI taxonomy): Eukaryota > Metazoa > Arthropoda > Insecta > Coleoptera > Coccinellidae > Adalia > Adalia bipunctata. The sequence continues at coordinate 38,514,202 of OU342948.1, forward strand.
GCCAAATTTCAGAAATCTTGTCCTTATAGAAGCCGAGAAAAGTCTAATGCACGGATTATTATGATAACCCTGTATGTATATCATTAGGTACGAAAATTGTATGATGACCTTCTTCAGTTATAACAGTATATTTTGACGGGTTAAGGTCAGTAAATGCAAAGGCTTATTTGGAAAAAATGCTGACGTTTCGATTTATTTAAAATCTTCTTCGGGGCTCTGAAACATTAACAACACAGTAATGAACTAAACACAAAAATATCACTTCAAAAACACAATATTAAAATAAATTGGAAGCCACCTACATTTTCAGTTGGCCTTTTTAGTCACATTAAATATTGAAAATCGTATTATACGATGCATAAAAACAGAACGATACATGCTTCCTCGCAGTTTAACCATAACTAATTGTTGTCGAAGAGCAGGTGGGACATCAAAACAATAAAATAAATCGAAACGTCGGCATTTTTTCCAAATAAGCCTTTGGATTTACTGACCTTAACCCGTCAAAATATACTGTTATCATTAGGTATATCAGAGAGTTTACATTTTATATCATATCCCTTTTCATCCGTCCATTCAAGGAATATCAAGAAATCATTCAATTTGTAATTTATTTCCTTTGAATTGCTTAAGCATTCTGAACAGAATATTTTCTTTCCTTCAAGTGAAAGATGAGGATTTGTTTCAAAACCACACATTTTGTTCACTGGAATTGAAGCCGTTTTAATTAATTCTTTATGTTTACACACAGTATATAGTACTTCAGTAATTTTGCACCAAGGCAAGAAATTTTCCTTCATAAGATTATGCAGAAGCTCTACAAGTGTTCTTATGCAGAAGAGCAACTTCAATTTGTTCGGCAAAAGTTCCTTTTTCTCCATGAATTTTTTTCACAATTTTACCTCGGAGCTCATATACTTGAGTACTAATTTTTCCTGTAACAAGCTTTTGGAGAATACGCAGAAGAAAATTATCAGTAGTAGTCCGTTCAACTTCACACCAGTTCTCTATTTTGTAATTGAACTCAGAGGAATCACAATATGCTGTACATAGAATTTGCAGGAGACAATCTATCGCACAAGTGTTGGTTATAATATATTTCGAATTATCAATTTTAATCGGCTCCAAATCACTTGCGTTAGCATTTCTCAAAAAACCAATTGGAATTATTTCAGATTCATCTGCAAGATTGATAAAAGCCCATTCCTTTTGCGCTTCCAAATATGATTTCCTAGGGCGATTTTTCTTTACAATGATTGGCCCGGATCATTCAAAATTTGATTTTTCCACAACGATTGAAGATATTTTTTTCAGCAGCTAGCATTAAGTTTCGTCAGCATTTCGATTAAAAACGCCTATGTCTCCGGGCTGCACATATGTTGACCCGGAAAATTCAACCTTCGATATTTCCACTACAGTAGAAGATATTCCGATTTTTTTTCTCAGCATTCACCAGCATTTAGCTAGTATTAATTTTTCTCGGCATTTCGATGAAAAATGCCGATGCACATTAGTTGGCCCGGAAAATTCAATGACCGATATTTCCACTACGGTCGAAGATATTTCGATTTTTTTTTCAGCATTCATCAGCATTTCGCTAGCATTCATTTTTTTCAGCATTTCGATGGAAAATGCCGATGTCTCCGGGCTGCACATAAGTTGGCCCGGAAAATTCAACCTTCGATTTTTCCACTACGGTCAAAGATATTTCAATTTTTTTTTCAGCATTCATCAGCATTTCGCTAGCATTGATCTTTGTCAGCATTTCGATGAAAAATGCCGATGTCTCCGGGCTGCACATAAGTTGGCCCGGAAAATTCAATCATCGATATTTCCACCACCAGCGAAGATAATTAATTTTTTTCTACAGCATTTATCAGCATTTAGCTAGCATTTACCGTATAATTTTTTTTTCTAAGAAATGCTGAAACTTCCGGGCCAACTTGATAGACCTTAATTCTTTGTCATTTATGAAACACAAGTTTTTCCTCCGCGACTTCGCACGCTTAGAAATATGTAAGTACAGATTTGTCCTGAAATAACTTCACCAGCGATTGGTTGTATATCAAATCATCAGCTTTCAAATAATATGACCATATAAATTTGATTTCACATTCGGTCATTGCCGGCTCCTCTCATCAACTTTGGAATACGTGTACCCTTTCCTTCACTGCCACAATTCTTGGCGTGCCCTCATTTCGCATGCTGCAAACCCTTCGTCACGGCACAATATATGGACTCGGATCGGGGAAGGCCGCGAAGCGCGATTGTGATACCGAGAAATCATCCACAGTCACGTTCGCAGCTTCCGCGCGATCTTGGTTTTCTGAACGCACCTTCTGCATTTGCTTTGCAATTGGTCATCATGTTATGCCTCAGCTCATGTTCAAAGTGGAATATTAGAGTTATAGTGAAAAGGGGTTATACAGTCCACTGCGACCTTAAGGTCTATTGTGCCCCCTAAAAGAGCTGTTATCATCGCGGCTCCTACAGCTCGCCCTCCATTTCCAGAGATTTGGTGAAATCCAGTATCTGGGACGGCTTCAACGAGGATAAGTCCCTACTCCTACAAGTTTCTTGCACGAAGCAATTGCATAGCATTCCATAACCAGGTGAATAGGAGTTTCTTCCTCCACCCCACCGAATCTACACTAGTCAGTGTCCGATAAACCCATTCTCAACAGATGCTTCTTCAGGCGACAATGTCCTGTGAAAAAGCCAGTGAGTAGGTGACGTAGGATCTTACTGAGATCCAGATATTTCTGGGATCTAGCAGTTTCAATGTTCCGGAGGGACTTTTTGGGGTGATCCAACCCTAGGAGATTCCGCCAGAGTTTCTCCCTTTCGGTTTTCTCCTTATAGGTAGGTACCTACATTCTCCTATACCGCAGAAGGGTTCTGAGTCTGTGACTGGCGTTTGTTCGCTCTTTCTAGCAAGGGTATTGGCCTCTTAGTTTCCTACGATTCCCGAATGACCGGGAACCCAGATTAAAAAGACCTTATTCTCCTTGCTTACCTCATTGAGTTTGTTTCGTTGAATATTATTTAAACGAATGATCAAAGCCCAAAAAGTCATATTCAGAAGGAAAAGACCCATTCAGAACTTTAAAATTCTCATTTGATGATTGAATTTTTGTTTAATAGCTCACCTGTTTTAGACAATATCATTTTTAATCTTCGCCTTATTTGGAATATGAATATCCGAAAATGAAAATTTTTCAATTCAACTCTGTATCTTGGAAATAAAAATTTCCATACATTTTTGTTCTCGCAATATGAAGTTTCACCATTGAGTTTATTCATTGAGATACATCGAAAATTTTACCCTCGCATCTGTCGGTGAGTAGCTGAACTATAAAGCACTATTTCCTATTTCAAATGTACATCAACAAATCTACATGATCTTCCTTTCACATCATTTGTAATGAAGATATATAATTTGGACGAATCCAACCCTGTCTATGATTCTCAGTAGGTACTAGAGGGAAATAAATATCCTACAGATTTCTGTAAATGAATAGCTACCAAAATGGAGCTGAAGGTCCCGTCAGATTATAGTTCCTTTAGTAGCTTTTATGTGACGCCATTTTGAGGCCAAAAATTTTAGCTTTAATTCCTTCAAGATCGATGTACCTCTAGGTATATTTTTACTCAATGGTTTCACCAAAAAGTACCGCACTGCTGTGAACAGCCTTCGTCACTTGTGTGCCACGAATTTTTCTTCTAATCCTCAACTAATTGCAAAGCCGCATACATAGAAAGAATAAATAGATGTCAACTTAAATTTTCCTCTCTAAGATTACCAGAAGATGAGATTTCATCATTTATCGACAGTATTCGTCTTCGCGATAGATCATCCTGATAAATGGGATTAGCTTTTGACAGCATGCATACAAGAATAGTTTATATGTGTTTGTCGGGTAATAGTAGGGGAAATACGTACAAAATGACATATATGGACAAAATGACATAGGCATCATAACTTGAGTTCCGAGGTATGAAATGCGGAACTGCCTACCACATTACACGACCCGAGTGGCTTCAATTAACCTCTGAAAATTAGCAAGAGCTACTCTGGTTCATTCGGTCGTTATGAGTGATAACAGAAATCAATAGATCACGAGTTTTTTTTCATTGCGCCCAATTTTAAGAAGAAATGGCCAGTTTTCACCATTTTTTTCATTCAAATTGCATTCAATTCAAACTTTACTTATTTGTCATTGTATTCACGGAGCTTTTTGTATGTTGAATATACTTTTTGTATTAATTCGATACATTTTTAGTTTTATAACGCTATATGGACAAAATGACATATACAGTGAACGGACAAAATGACATAGGTATTTCAGCTGAATTAACCGTATCTACCGGACAAAACCAAGACAATCCATCTCAGGCTCCATCAGCAAACAAAGAATCAGGACTTGTCTTAACATATTCATAACAAAATCATCATCTGCGGCTAATAAAGGCAATGCATCTTAACCTTCTCTTGCTGATCCTATGAGGAGGTTTCTCCAAACCCTAAAGGACGATTCATAAGTGAACAAGGCAAACGTGAGCCGAGGACTCGACAAACGTACTAAGTTTCAACTTCTACACCTAATAAGATTGCAATCAAATCAAAAAAGAGCCTATACCTCCTCCAAAAACAAGCAGACAAGTCCCTAGGGCATTATTTAAAGAAGACAATGAAGAAGAAAATATTCCTAGCAACTTTCGAGATCATGAAGACGACTGTCCAGTGTCCATCTATCTATTGTTATGAGACCTTTTTTCCCGATTTAGATCTTCTCCAGGATTAGTCCTGAAGAAGAGTGGTTACGGTGCATGCATTGCTTGCATTGGGCTCACGCATCTTGTGCTGATGTTCCTAGAAGAACCAAGCGTTTCATTTGTGAACTTTGTCAGTAGTTTTGTAACTATAAGTAGAAAAATACAGTTGCCTATTGCCGGTATGTCATTTTGTCCATAGCATGCGAACAAAATGAATTTCGTTTATCCCAATTTATCTAAGAATATTTTAGTTCTTGGTACTTTTATTTCATAAAGGTTGATTAGATGTTATAAAGAAAGGACCAAAGATCAGAGGTGTCGAGTATGACATTACTGTGATTCACTACTAACAAGTTATGCCTCTGAAATAAAACCCTATGTCATTTTGTACGTACTTCCCCTACAAATGAGTCCCTAGGGACCATGAACTGGTATCCCCAAGTCGATACCTACTAAGTATAGAAATCAATAATTGAATTAATCTGGTGTACTCATGCTCTGAACTCTATTCGATCATCAATTTGCATAAGCCACGATCCAATTAGGGCAATTGTTCCATTTGTCACTGCCTGACTGCCCTAGAAGTTGACTCTACTACTCATTCATATAATTGGAGATCTATCCAAGTTTGTTTCTTTACAATATCAAGCTCGATATTAATTTTATTAAGAAATTGAACGGCAATAAATCTGATATCGAAGTGAAAGAGTATCGGATGAACATTCTTCACACAAAAATATTCGCAAAAGCAAGATATTCAGGAACTGAATTCACAATCTCGATTTCCTCAAATTGATTCGTGTGATATGATATCTCCATTTCCGCAAATTGAGTGACCAATTCCAGTATAAGTTTGAAATGTGGGTGATACTTAGTCGCACGACTAATGTTGAATGTGATCACTTTCCGCACCAGTACGGAATGTACCTATACAATTCAATACGAAGCCGTATTGGTAAGAATAGAAAAAAAAGGTTTCTTTTGGCCTCAAGAATCTGCAGGTAAAAAAATTTGTACTCACCCTGTATAGAAAGGAGAAAATCCACAAAATGGGAGTTTCAGGAGTCAGAGTCAATTTTCTAATACTTTTTGAATAAGTATATAAACTTTTATTATTATTATTAAAAGAATTACAGAGTTGAGGCATAAGCCTATGAACTCAAAGAAAGGTAATAAATTTGAAAATGCTACAAGTAGAGAAATTAGAAGGGAGAATAAACAAACAGCACAAAAAAGAAAACATCGTGAACTCTAACACTAACACAGAAGTAATGCAGGTAGAAAGTAATGTTCAGGTGCGAAATCCACTGGCAAACCAGGCGTCAAGCCTGTTTTTGAAAGTATTCACCGAGGGTGCGTTCACTACGTCACAGGGGAGACCGTTCCAGACACTGAACACTCTGTTAGAAATGAAATGTTCGCGGCACTTCGCACGAAAATTCTCACGCTTGAGTTTCAAGCTGTGACCGCGCAAATTGTTCGTGTTAAGTTCATACAAATGCGAGATGTCCACACCAAACATCCCATGGAGCGCACGAAAAGTAATGATCAGGTCCCCGCGCAGCCGCCTATCCTCCAGCGAGGACAATCCCATCAGCCTCAACCTCTCCTGGTAGGGTGGTCTGAAGACACCATAAGGCAAACGTGTCACTCTGCGCTGAAACCTCTCCAGGAGCGTCAGGTCACCCCTGAGCCATGGGTGCCAAACCGGACCAGCAAACTCCAAGATTGGCCTCAAAAAAGTTTTGTAGATCTGTCCTACGATTGCTGCATCACATTTCTGGAAGGATCGCTGTATGATGAAAAGTGACCTTCTCGCCCTGTTCAGAGTCTTCGTTATGTGGCTTGACCAGGAGAGATCACTGGTGATGGTCACACCCAGGTCAACGTGCGCAGTACAACCCTCCACTCTACGTCCATCAATATAATAACTGTGTCGGGGATTGTTTGCACCCAGATGGAGAACGCGACACTTTGACTGGTTGAGCGGTATAAGCCAACGAGAAGACCAAAGGGATACTCTATCAAGATCTTCCTGCAGTCGTCCTCCGCATGTCCCCGATTCCCCGAAAAACTTAACAACTTTAATAGATGAGTTTTTGGTGTCTTGATTTTGTAGACTTGATAGGCCATATGGCACTACGATTAGATGGTGGGGACTTCAGAGAATTTTGAATATCACAATTATCAGATGGAAACTCTCATTCTGGGGACAACTAACTTTTTCCGAGTTTCGATATTCATAGTTTAGGAGGTATTCAGGTACAAAAATTGGGCGTTCCCTCACCTCATTTCAAAATTCTGTAGCGCACAAATCGTTCAAACTTCAAAGTTGTGGTAAATTTTGTCTTCTTTAATTTTAATGCATAGTTAACAAGACACAGGATTTGAAAAAGTCCGAATTCGTTTTTGTTTTTCGCTATTTTCGCCTTAGGTATATCACGCTCGGCCCAAGGGGCCAACCTCAAATTCGGATTCAGCACCAGAAAAAAATATAGATTTGTTGCAAAAAAGATTCTAGATATTTGCCCTGACGATGTCTTTATTACCTTCGCTTAATGCACTGTGATACTTATCTGACAAATTGACTCACCCTTTTTGAAGAACTAGTGATACATTAGGCTCTGGGAAAACACCACTGACAGAACAGACCGCGGAAAGCTCATCCGGATTAACTGTTAAGTTCAATCCATCTGTAGGTGGAACTGAAATGAAAAAATTGCACATTTATTAAAAAATTTCACCACTTAAGATAGGAATTTCAATTGATTGTAAGGTTAAATAATGCAGTCGATAGATACCATCACCTACACCATTTTGCAACTCGTGTTTTCGAAATTAGAGGAAGATTCAATTGGAGTTGTTTCAGTCCAAATAATTTTGTGTGAGTAATGTAAGGGGAGCACTACGCAACGTTTCATTCGCTTACAAATTGAACAGTTATACAGTTTGGTGCAAATGAAAGGAATAAATTCGTTATTCCGTAAGCCGGCGACTTTAAGGAAAAATCCCGAGACCCGTCGATTTTTTTTATTTTTAAACAGGCCATTCGTATACTCCATTCACATTTATAAAGTATCCCGGTTGGCCAAGTTTTAGGTTTATCAAGTTTTTTCCCCTAGAACAGTCGCAGGTTGGCACTCGTGAAAATTAAACAACGTTGCCAATGTTAATTCGCTAATTTATCCCCTCAATATTCTTGAAGTGATCTTGAAGTCTTTAAATTAAAGTGTGCTGATAAGAGAAATGTCAAGTTTGATTAACCCTTTCAGTCATGCATTAAGAAAACATTGTATATAATTTTTTTTTTTAGATTTCTCTGCCTTTGGCATGTAATTGAATGATTCAAACCCAATATTTTGTTCAAAAATTTTCAAATTTAGAAAATATGATTTGTACACTGTAGTGTACTCCGTGACTGAGGTGTGGAGATAATATAATAGTTCAATTGATGAAATTTTTTCTTTATTCATTTAGTATGGAAATATTTGAACAATTTTCTCCCTTGAAACACACAGAGAGACATTACATTTGGTACAATGAATGTAATATGTCTGGGATGTACACTTTGCTTCTTTGCATCTCCCCATCTTCTAACAAAAAACAGGAAAATGTGCAATCTGGTCATATCGAACATCTCCAACAGGTAGCACTTGTTTAGATGTCCCTGGAGACATCAAAAAATCGTTATTGGAGGTGTTACTAGATGGTCCTGAAGAGGACATTGGTCTTCCTCGTTTTTTGAATGTTATTTTACCTTGTAAAATGAGTGCTTCTGCTAAGTTCTACCAAAAATATATCAGATCTATGATATTTCTTGTGGAAATTCTTCATTGGTATGCGCTATTGGGATCATAAAACACGCCTCAACAGGTGTAATCTCCTCTGATTCAACCGGAAGGCGGCTACTTGATGGAGACAAAAGTTGATCTGCAACCAAAGATAGTTGCAAGAATAATAATTACAAGAACCACTGTCATTCTTTACCTCTTGGCAACACTCTACCTATTTCGTCTTATCCATCATCATCTTCTAATCCCAAACCTTCCAATTCTGAATCATCACCATTCAGAATATCCAAGATTTCAGCCTCAGTCAGTGGTCGATTCATATATCGATGCCTCTCCCTTTCCTCCCTATCAGTCATGGTGTACCGGGTTTTTCACTATAATTTGACCCCCCCCTTTAACTTTGTTACTAAAAGAGATACAAAAAAATGTTTCATACAAAAATTTCACGAAATCAACTGAGGTTTTATTATATGACTTCACGAACTGAAATATATACAAGGTGGCCAACATATTGATGGCAACTTCATTTTTTCAAATGGAACACCCTGTATATTTTCCTATATTTGGCTAGCTCTTTTTCCCCTAATTTCGAATATGTAACATATGTTGGTCTATCTCTCTTATTCTGAGCACCACAGAGTTTCAAATTTAAAGAACAACCTGGCAAGCTCAGCAATAACTTTTCAAGTGGCAGGCTGCGATTACTCAAAATGCCCGTTTTTTGAGTTATCTCCTTAGTAACGATATGACATAACTCCAAAAATGGGCATTTTCAGTAAACCCAGTCTGCCACTTGAAAAAAGATTACAGAGCTTGCCAGGTGGTTCTTAAAATTCGAAACTCTGAATAACTCAGAATAAAAGAGATAGATCAACATGTGTTACATATTCGAAATCAGGGGAATAAGAGCTAGGCAAATATGGAAAAATATACAGGGTGTTCCATTTGAAAAAATGAAGTTGCCATCAATATGTTGGCCAGCCTGTATATATTCCATTATGTGAATACATACTGTAAAACCTTAGTCGATTTCGGAAACTTTTGTATGAAACATTTTTTTATATCTCCTTTAGTAACAAAGTTGAAGGGGGGGTCAAATTATAGTGAAAAACCCGGTACACTGCAGAGAACATATTTTTGAGGCTCTATATATTTTTACGTTTTGTATTTTTCAGATTGAAATATTGTTCTTTACTTACCTTGATTGAATAAAATGATGGGAAAAAATATGCAAAGCCACCTCGAAACTTATTTTTTCGAAAATTTTCTCTTATAACCCGCAATAATGTGCCCATTGAAAATAAGTCGGACATGTGCCGATTCAAAGCAATATTTACGAATAACGCTTGTGTCGTACTTGACGCGCCACCTTGTTTGATGAGTGTGCATCATAGCACTAAAGTATACACCATGAACAAAAGCTATTGAAATAAAGGGGACCCAATGAGAGTCGATAGAAATGTGTGTACACTGGAGTGTACGTCATGACGTAAAGGGTTAATAAACAATAAAAGTCTGATTCACTTGAAAGATATTTCGCTTTCTGAAATAAAAAACTATAAAAATTGTTCCGTAAGCGTTGATCACATTTAACTTTAACAAATATGAATATATTCATCACGCCAGGAAACTAAAAATGCCGAAGGTAGTGACGAAAAAGCAGAGACAAACTATAAGGAAGAATTGAAATCGGCTCATTCAAAAAGTATCAATTCGGAATCAACACTTTATCATACCAGCTATGTGGCAAAATTTTTATTTACATTGTGAAAGACTTATCACAGAGGACTGGAGGAAACACATGGGTAATCTTCCAATAGCAGATATTCCTCCATTCATTATTGCATTGGGAGAATCTGATTCAGATTCAGAATTTTCTGAGGGTTACTCTGACTCAAACAATGATCTAATGGATATGGAATAATATGTAGAGGAAATTCTGAGAACTCGTCTCTTCCACTTAAAATGGGGAGATTCAAAATGGATGGAGGTTCAAAAACTCCAAAAGGAACATTACTAGTGTAGTGTAAGTTCAACAGAACCCTTTATCCGGCAGTGTGAAAGACCTAACGTTTGGATATTCTAGTATTGCAAAAATGTAGAATATCCTCCTTATTCAACTAATACTGTATCGAAGATTTTCTACGATCAAGGAGGTTCAACTGAATCAAACAAAATGACAAAAAGCCTGTACTATGGAAAAGGAAGTTGCTGCAAACCACCTAGATAGAAAAATAACCAATCAGGAATCTGGGAAAGAATTTCTCAATATAAGTAGGCCTGCTTGGAGGGCCAGATCTGGTCAGAAGACCTTCGTTGTCAAGGACCAAATGTAGGTTATATTATTTATTATTTCCTGATGATTTTCTATCTCCTTTTCTGTTGCAGATATGATTTCAAGATATTTTGTCAGTCTCAATCCAAAAGAAAGATAAAATGTTGTTCCTGAAGAAGATTCCATCCATTATAAATATGTCAGCCTATTCTTTGAAAAATTCTAAAACCTCTATACTTACTCAGAGAGGTTTTTATCTTTGTGCTCTTGTATCATAGTTAAAAATGTATGGTGTCCTGTTCGAATCTGTTTTGCTATTACTGTAATTGCTTTGAACATGCTATAATGTTTGATACATCAAATGACCTAATGCTTTTTCTCAAAAAAAACATATACATGTAACAATGTTAGAAAATAATGTTTTGTGATTGAAAATTATGGACGTTTTATATATTCAAATCCAATTTCTTTATTGAGTTGCCGTTTTCTCAAGTTTTTGTATCCAATCATTATATGCCAGTTTGAAAAAGAATCTTTATTAATGATTGTATGCATAGCCTCCATGAGTAGACTTTTTTGAATTCAATATCACTGCTTACATCAGAAGTTTTCACCTGAACTCTTCCATGTGTGCAATCTCATTTAAATTAGTGGAGTTATTCTAATTGGATAAGAGTATAAACAATTCTCTTGAAAAATTACTAATTGAATATTGTAAAAAAATTATGTCTTAAGCTGTAATGCCATTGAAATTATGTAAGAAAATCCCATTGTACTTAGATTCTTTTTTCGAATAAACTATCACAAAGTAACGGACTATTCTGGCCATTATTTTTCAGTGAAATTTCAACACTCGATTCTTGTCTTCCGTACGAGAAAATAGCATAACTGAATCTTCCAACCATGTTAATATATGTGAAATATTTCCAGTATTAACAGAGAAAAAAGTTTCTTCAACATTCGCCAGGTCTCTGGAATTATTGAATTCACATAATATTTTCTCAAATTCATTATTTTCTCAAATTCATTATTTTCCCGAAGTAAATAAACATTTCGATAAATACGTAATTACTACGACTCTTATGAAGAAAGGGCAACATTGCTCAATCATCTGACAGAAAAATGACTATAACCTAACATTTTCAAAAAATACACAGTGAAATGTGTCAAAATTCCATGGCCAACCGGTATACTTTATAAAAGTGAATGGAGTTTAAGTATACCGTTTAATTTTTGACGTCATCTATATGAGCGTGATCTGAAGTACAAATGTAGAAGGTAAATTTTAAATTCTTTCCAAATTTAAGTGGAGAAAAAGCCAAATCTGCTTTTTGAATTCGAAAGTACACGTGAAGTTAGAGGAAAAACTCTAAAAAATCCTATTCTGTTAAAGATATGCATATCATACATCTGACAAGAAATAAATTAAAATGAATGGTGATTACAATGATGAAAAGAAATTATACAGGGTCTTTCACGAGGAACCTCACCCATATTTATACGGGAAACTACTGAACGTATTTTCATGAAATTCAGCACTTATAAGTATTTCACGATGCTGATGAAATCTAAAATATTTTCAAGGCATGAGCACCTCCGGTTTTTCCGGAAATGACGTCAACTTCCGTTTTTCAAATTAGAACACCATTTTTTTATTGCAGAAATAGATTCCTTAGAAAATTTCAAGTTATTTTGATGTAACATTTTTCAGTTTTGGTTGGAAAATTCTCTCTGAGCGGGAAAATTCGAAAAAAAAATCGAAAATAGAGCTCCGCTGAAACTAGAATAACTTCGAGGTTTTTGGATGGAAAATTTTCATTTTTGGGATTTCCCAAGATGTAAGATCCACTTTGAAAATCGAAATCGCGATTTATGATACAGGGGATGAAAAAATCGCTTTCAAAGTTAGGGATGACAAAATCGTGAAAAATCAATTTTTTCAAATTAGAACCCCATTTTTATATGGCAGATATTGAATCTACGTTAAAAAATAATGTGAGTGTATGCATCACACCTTTGCCCTAAAATGGATATTTTCTGAGTTAATATCCACTTTAGGGCAAGGGTGTGATGCATACACTACACTCACATTTTTTTTAACGTAGATTCAATATCTGCCATAAAAAAATGGGGTTCTATTTTGAAAAAATTGATTTTTCACGATTTTGTCATCCCTAACTTTGAAAGCGATTTTTTCACCCCCTGTATCATGAATCGCGATTTCGATTTTTACAGTGGATACATCAATCTTACATCTTGAAAAATCCCAAAAATTAAAATTTTCCATCCAAAAACCTCGAAGTTATTCTTGTTTCAGCGGAGCTCTATTTTCGATTTTTTTTTCGAATTTTCCCGCTCAGAGAGAATTTTCCACCCAAAACTGAGAAATGATACATCAAAATAACTTGAAATTTTCTAAGGAATCTATTTCTGCAATAAAAAAAATGGTGTTTCAATTCGAAAAACGGAAGTTGACGTCATTTCCGGAAAAACCGGAGGTGCTCATGCCTTGAAAATATTTTAGATTTTATCAGCATCGTGAAATACTCATAGGTAAGTGCTGAATTTCATGAAAATACGTTCAGTAGTTTCCCGTATAAATATGGGTGAGATTCCTCGTGAAAGACCCTGTATGCAATGCATTTGAAAAAATGAATAAAAATCGATTTGAAATTGGTCATCTTGATAATCTTTTTGTGGACACTCCATATGTTGGAGATGCTTTATTATAGCTGGCTAGGATAATTACTTTGGAGTATTGTCTTTCAATCCATATAAAGCTGTTATTGGTATGTGCAAGGGTTCGTGAAATATAATTGGATAACATAAATAGCCTCTACAAGTATAATTTTTTTGTCAAAATTGCCAATATTTCGAAAACTGTCGAATAAAAATATGTGAAAAGTATACGAAAGCATGCAGGAAGTTTCAGAGAATTGAAAAACAATATTGAATATAGGGTGTCCCATGTGAAAAAAAAAAGTCACTCTCTATTACTCTTTCGTGGGCCACCCGATATATTCGAAAATATTCTTAGGTTGGGCTCTTCTTGGAGTATATCAAGACTGCACCAAAAAATTTTGTCAAACTCAGACCGTTACGCGTATATCGTCCGCTGTAGCACTAGTGGGAAAAAACAGACAAAAAAATTGTGAACAGATACAGGCAAGGAGTTGTAGGGATCAAAGATTATACTGGACGAAACATTTCTCGAAGTGATGTCTCAACATTTTCTTTAGCAAGCTTGAATTTTATGTCTCGTTTATTATTCAAAATCCTAGAAGAAATCATCTCTTCTGTTACCCGAATGTCGGGATATCCAACACCCTGGTGATAAAATCGGAGTACTATTGCCGTCAGGACAAATCTTGGTTCATATAATGTATATGTATTGGTGATTCCAACGGTACAGATTGTAGCATTCTACCATTACTACCATGAGTGGGGAAAAGTTCAATACATTGTCTCGATCAGATGGTGTAAAACATGCAAAGAACAGTTGTCAGTTGTCAGTCAGCACCCTGCAAATGGTTCGAGGTCTACTACATCTTGAGATTCTGGATAGAATAGAAGAGTTCCTTCATGCTGGCCAACTGTTTAAAAATACCTAAAAATCACTTCCCTTTTTTTCGCAATGATTCAACCTGAAAGCTATACAAGATGGATATATCCTAAAAATATCAGATATCACGAAGGTCTCCTTTAGGAGACATGATTTTTCCTTTTCTTATGTTTTCATCATGGCTTCTTTAATATGAATCTATGACTTTTCAGTGAGTACTTGTAACCATGTTACCCATAATCTAAGTTTTTCCTATTTTGTAAACACGTTGATACTGATAGTGCTACATAATTTAGATTTCGAAATGTCCACAATTTTGGCCCCAGAAGATGTTCCTGGTGCTGTTCTACGGGACAATGTGACATTGGAAAACTATTCTGTTCTGGAACTCAAAAGGTGGCTAGAATGTAGAAGTCTTAAAAGACAAGGTACCAAGGAAGAGCTTATTGAAAGGTAGGTTTTATCCTAGGCTTCTGAAAATGCAAAGCGTTTTCATCAATTTCTTTCAGTTTATGATTGTTACAGTGTGGAACAACATCTGAGCGTAGAATAGATTGTAGATCAAACCTTATAAAAAGGAGTAAAGAAAGTTTCCAACTGTGAGTTTTTTAATAGTACCTAGTAATAGTTTGAGAACTACCCTTAAGTTCAAAAACACATAGCATTTGAAATTTTACTCTCAGCTCTGAAATTCAATAACCCCTTTCTCTTTTTCAGGATTTGGAATTGTATTCAGGCTGGAAATAGTAATAAAATATTCCTTGGAATTGATGTGGGCAAATGGTATGATGCTAAACGCAATCTCTGTCAGCTTGTTCAACCAAGCACAAGCCTTAGTCAAGACCTACCTTGTTTGGATGATGATATACTGTTTAAAATTAATTTCCGTATTTAAACTTGCGTGGTTTATATGTGTGCATTTCACCTTATTGGCAGTGAGGGCGTTAAAACAGAATCGCACTCCATGTGTTCGCGACTAAAAGAAGTCGTCAGATAAGACCATTTGAGTTCACGCAGTGGTTAATGACACATCTCGCTTTTCGCACATATACAGTGGGATAAGTTTCCAAGCAGTACAATACCTTAATATTTTAACAAAGGCCATTCTATACACCTATATAATAGGTGAAAATATAGAAAATGAAGATCCTGATGCAACTGAGATTGCTGGTACTGCATATACAACAGTGAAACCATTCAGGAGGGGTCATCAGTATATATAAGCAGCGAACATATCAGCGAGGTACAAGATGGTTATTGTGGAAATGTCTGCAAATGCAAATTCCTAGCTTCATTTCAAAAAACATTGCAATATAGCATAATAGTGGTTTTAAATAAAACCTCTAGAGTTGTGATAAGGGGAGTATGTGAGTGCAAGCAGTCTGCCCTACGAAAATGAAACCATGTAACAGCTCTTCTCCTTTTCATTCGGTAATATGTTCATCAGGAATAAAATTTTTGGGACGAGTAAACCTCGTGAATGAGGATTAGAAACACGAAAACGTAACCCTGGTGCCATCAAACTGAAGGATTATCTTATGAGAAGGTATAGAATGCCTACGTTGGATCCTAGGCCAAAAAATTACGTTCGTCTTCTGAAAACAAATAATTTCATATGTGATTTGCAGAAACTTAACAATAACCCAATGTTTCTGTCCATATTAAAACTTAAATATGAAGACTTTGAATATAGCTCAAGTGAGATTTCCATTATAGAGCTGCAAACCAAGGCATTTCTCTGTACCATGAGGGAATTTGCTGAGTCTCAGGGATCTGGACTAATTGAGATTCCCGGAACATCTCCCCAAGGATCGGAGAAATGGTTGCATTGGAGAACATATTTCATCACTTCTTCTAATGCAAAAAAAATTGTGTCGGATCAATTGAGGAGTGAAACGGCACAAAAAAAATTCCTCTTGAAAAATCTCTGGAGGTTGAGCAATGCCATTTCGACTATGGCAAAAAAAATGAAGGGAAGGCTAGGGATGAATATTTCAGGTGCTATTGTGAGGACAATCAAAAAATTGTTGAAACAGGGCTAGTAGTAAATGCCCGATATTGATGGAAATGTGGCTAAATGCTCAGACGATTCAATTCAATAGAAATTCAATGTCCAAAAGTGTTGGAAAAATGTTAAACTCCACGAATTCGATACTTTTCTCACGAGAGCTCAACTTCAGAATTTTTTCCTCACGAAAACAA
This sequence comes from Adalia bipunctata, assembly GCA_910592335.1. Classification (NCBI taxonomy): domain Eukaryota; kingdom Metazoa; phylum Arthropoda; class Insecta; order Coleoptera; family Coccinellidae; genus Adalia; species Adalia bipunctata. The sequence continues at coordinate 38,530,808 of OU342948.1, forward strand.
ACGGTAAGATGAGTTTGAAAAGTAATCATCCCTATCATTATAAAATTCTCATGTAAATGGTGATATATGAATTAGAAATGTGCCACTTAATTGTTTGGTCACCGAGAGGGATGCTTGTAGTGCCGTTATATAAAAATAAGCATCTCGCAGATCAGATGGTGTGCCACCAAATTCTATAGAAATATATATGTCCCAGAAATTTTTGCTACGAGAACAGTACGGGACTTAAGCCCGATAAAAATTAATATTTTATAATAAGTGTAGTGGTTGTGATTCACGAATGAACTTTTCTTATTATATACTGTAACTGTGAATTCAATTAAATAAATGTTAAATAATAATAATAAATAATTTTATTGATGACAAAGAAATAATAATAATAATGATATAAAGAATCACAGTAGTTAATAACAGTTAATATGTAAAAAACACTTGAATAATGAAGCAATTTTTATGATGAAAAAATGAATAGATGGACTAGTTTCCAAAGTGTATAAAGTTTATAAAACGAATATTGATATAGATCATCACAGTAGTTATGAAAAATATGTGACAAACTAAGCAATCTTCTTGATCAATTAATAATAACTAATGAACTAGTTTCCGAATTGTATGAAGTTAATAGAAATGTATATGTGCTCTTAACAAACTAAACAATCTTAAAAATTGACTAAAAAACAAACAATGGTAAAAATATTTGATATCAGAGGTATTAACAATATAGGGCACTTTTTTGAAAGAATTCTGTAAGCCTTTATTCTCCTAATGGCTCTCTCAACATGAATTCTTGATTTTGCTATGTTTTTTGTGGTCCGCTCTTATTTCATTCTGCTGTCAATCGTTCACGATTCTTGAGAAGAGGGGGAGTGTATAGTTTCACTTTCAACTCGTTTGTTAAGTACTGAATTAAGAATCCCTTATCAGCCATTAGAACTTCATTTTCTCGTTAAACGTATTTTAAATCACTTCTTTCGAATAGCTGTCTATCAGAAATTGCTCCCTTTAAACATTCACTAGCATATGTCATAGCACCGGTTGGACAAATACCAACTAAAAATTTAATTGTGTTTGAGTGCTTATAACTCGAAAAAGTATTACCTTGTTGTTGAAAATTTGGAGGCATTTGTAAAGCAATTCCAATTACGAGTGTAATATTGTTTCCATCAAAATTTTTAAAGCAAAGTGGAACTTGTTTTGAATCTCTTCCGCCTTGAAACATCTCCCCCTGAGCACTAACAATTTGAAAATACATAAACTGTATCCATGTGTAACATATCCTAAAGAGATTAGTTTTACTTGTGTTGCATAAATATGATAGTTCATCCAGGGTGAATGCCCTTCTGAATCTCACGATTGTTACACACATGCAATCTTTATTTGAGAATTTTCTTTTCATTGATAATTCACTACCAGAGTATTCTGAGCTATACAGAGTGTAACAGCCAAATGGAATAAATTCGATAACGAATAAATGAGGGGGTGTTGGGAAAAACGCTCGGACACGTCCATTTGTAATTTCAAATGCGCATATTTTTCAAGAAAATAAAATTATATAGGGTGTTCCATGCGACCGTGGCCTATACCAACTTTCTTATTTCAAATGCAACCCCTTGTATATTATTTATTTTTTGGATTCTTCAGAAAATTCTAGACATAATTCATGTACAATGTCCTATACCTATCTTCAACTTTTTCGGAAATATTAAGTGTTTTCAGATATGTTACAAAAATTAACATTTTGAATGAAAATTATTTCATTTCACAAATTCGATACATTACACTCAATACTTATTTCCCATATACCTCTTGATATGAAGAAAGTAAGCAAAAACCATTACTGAGAAGAAATGTTGAGTAACGTTAGAAGACAATTCTACACCAGATTAGCATGTTGCCAAGACGTTCGCGGCGAGCATTTCCTACATTGACATTAATGTTTTTTTTTGTTTTTTTTTTATAATTAAGAAATAATCGGTATTACTTATTAGGTTTCAAGTGTAATGTACCGAATTTGTGAAATAAAATAATGTTTATTTAAAACGTTGATTTTTGTAATAAATCTGAAAACACTCAATAGTTCCGAAATAGTTGAAGATAGGTTTAGGACATTGTGCATGAATTTTGTCTAGAATTCTCTGAAGAATCCAAAAAATGAATAATATACAGGGGGTTGCATTTGAAATAAGAAAGTTGGTATTGGCCACGGTCACATGGAACACCCTATATAACTTTTTCTTCGAAAAATATGCGCATTTAAAATTACAAATCGACGTGTCCGAGCGTTTTTCCCAACACGCTCTCATTTATTCGTTATCGAATTTATTCCATTTGGCTGTTACACTCTGAATGTTAATTTATCCATCACATCTGGATCTAAAAAAATATGGAAGCTCTCAAAATGTGGTATTGTGAGACCAGTAAAATACTTGAAAAGGTCCTGTTTGTTTGACAAATTATATCGAATGAATAGTTATTTTCTCGAGTGAAGTTAGTTTGAGTGTAAGTGAACTTGATGGACTACAACCAATATTACTTGGCACATCACTGTGTTCTTCTTCGTCACTCATTTCGAAGTGCTCAACAATTTCACTATTCCTAGCAGCAGTTGATGGATAGGGAATCGGATTGGAGTTCTTCGTAAATTTACCGACAAAATATCGGCTGCAGATAAAGGTATTTGATGTAATGTTATTTCCATCCAAATTCTCATTTCCACATAATTCAATCCATTGCAGACATTTCATTTTTTTTTCTTCGGAAATGGATGAAATTAAATTTTTTTATTTCTACAATATCTGGAATCATTTTATGACGCTAGGGTGTCAAGTTATATTTGCTCCGACTAGTTCACTATTCGTTGAGAGTAGGGGGGTCGCAAATGACAAAGTTAAAATAAGGAAAAAAAAATAGTAACTTAAAATTATTTGGGAGCCAGGTAGTTTTATTTCAATATTTGGCTTTCATTCATAATAGAGAAAAACTAAAAACTACCAAAAGAAGAGAAAATAATTATCAGTTCGTGAATAAAAGCAAAAATAGATTTTATAACAGATATATTCATGCGGTTCAGTTCGAAATGAACAATTCTTTCCAGTGATTTAGGTATGAAGGCCGGCTTCAATTTACAAGTTTAATACAATAGTTGTTGGAAACAAACAGGTCAAGTAATATCAAGGTCACAAAAGTTCACTAATTTCTCGTAGACAGGCAATAATATTCAAATTGATAAATTTCACTAAATGTATATGGTTCTGATGTTATTTCAATGGCAAGTCTTCCTAAAATTTTGGTGACTGAAAATTTCGATGAAAAGTCTGGAGAGAATGTAAAGAAAGTTCTACTCATCCAGTACGGTTCCGCCCTGAAGAGGCCCCAATGTCACTTCCAAGTTCCAAGTGATGGTTCCTCGGACGAAGAGTTAGGGCTGTTCGAGATCGTGGAAGTTCTCGGGGATGTTTAAAGGTGGTTGTTGTAAATCCCTGCCGTTTTTACATCAACCAAACAGCCAATTAGGCGAATGTGATTCCAATTATTACGACTCTATACTCTACTCTATACTAGTCTATACCAAAAAGCCTAAAATTCGATTAAGTTGTTGAATGAATTTGAAAATAAGTTATTGACATCTTTCACAACGTTACCTAGGATGGTGGTCGGCTTTTTTTAACGTTCTTCCTCAGTGAATATCAAATCCCGTATTATACGGAAATTCTGTTCGACCTCCAAAAATCCAACAAATCGACAGAATTCAATGAAGTAATTATCCAAAACATCCGACAATATCGAGTGAATTCACTTAACAAATTTGGAATAAACACTTCGAAACACTTGGAAGAAAATCTTAAATCGCAATGAAAATTTCTCGATATCATATGGCGTTGGAAGTAAGGACCACTTTTTATTCGCGAGCATATCTCTGGTTTTGTTGTTTGCCTAATATCCGTTATTTTAGGGGAGTTTGAATCTTTCGAGAATTCGAAAATATTCTGACCGTTACAATTTTTACACATTTCATAGAAACATCTCATTTTCGAAAATTTACACAATATTCGAGGCAAAGCTAACGCAAAATCTTCAGCGAAATTCCCATAAGGGTCGTAAAATTCAAATTCTCCATAGAAACTTTTTGGTGGGGATATCTTATTCATAGATTCATATCAAAGAAGCATTGATGAAAACATAAGAAAAGAAAAAATCATGACTCCTAAAGGAGACCTCCGTGACATCTAATATTTTTAGGATTATGTCATTAGGATTAAAGCTTTCAGAAGAGTTGAATCAAAACAGGAAGTGATTTTTAGGTATTTTTAAACAGTTGGCCAGCATGAAGGAACTCTTCTATTCCCTTTTCAAAACCGCTACTGGATTAGAGTAAATATTCAGGTTGATGAATTGCGCACCCAGTCACGAATTTCATTATTCATTCAAATACTACTATAATTCCTATAAGGAAGAAGTTATAGTTTGTCTCTACATATTTTATTAAGTATTACATTTCGTCCAAGGTATTGTGATGACGTTTGTATCCTTATTGATTTCGAAGCAACTCGTAGCTCAATGCTCATTCGATTCTCCGAATGATTTTTTTTAATTAGTCCCTATAAATAATTCTGTCATCGTTATGAGACATTCCTTGGAAGTACTGGAGCAATGAGCCATCTTTTCACTGGCTGAAGAGGAAAACGGGCTGGCTATACCGAAATGACTCTGAGAAATTATCATGGAAGTTTAATATTTTGATTGTTTTGGATACATACAAAATAATATAGCTCGATGAATCATAAATTGAAAGAAATACGGGCTCCCATTTAGCCGGAACCAGTGATTGGAAAAGCCCATTCTTTGGCAGCAGTGTCCTAAGCTTCAACAGTGTCACTAGGCTTCAAATGGCTCATCCACCAAAAAACAAATAGTTCCTGGATAGGTCTAGAACTGAGCTGGGAGCATCTTATACTGCCTTCACCGAGCACTGTAGACTCAAAGGAAACCTACACAAAGTCCAAGAACGAAAATACAAAGCACATACAATGAGAGTACCCAGTAGAGGGCAGAATCAGGTTTTATACTCTAGGTTCAAATAAACTGATTATTGAGAACCTTGACAAACTATCGTCCTTGTTAAGCTATCATCAGTTTTTCGAAAAGTATGGGACTGAAGAGTGAAATGTAGCAGAATAGTGAGTCACAATGGATTTTCTTTGGCCCTAGGATCAAGACCTTCCTATCATTCCCTCATAAGCCCGCTCCACACTCATGGCGAGAATCGCGCCAAGAATTCTTGCCGTGAACCTGGCCAAGAATTCGCGGCCAAATAGGTCATCCACACTCACACAAATATTCGCACTTTGGATCGCGGCATCCTCGCTGTCTACGAAGACTTTTCGCCTGTTTAGCCAGCTATCGCATAATCTAATGCTCAACCATAATAAAACTGAGCTAGTCTTTTTTTCTCACAAGCTTAGAAAATCCGAAGGCTTGTTGATCACTCTCAATGGTGAACCAGTAGAGCTAAAAGATCACACTAAATTTCTTGGCATAACCATAGACAAACACCTTGAGTGGGCCGAACACATAGCCGAACTTCGGGGAAAGCTGAACAAGGTAGTGTACACATTGCGAGTGCTAGGAACTGAATTCACTATCGAATTTATCATGGCTGTTTATTTTTCTAACTTTCAGTCTCTTTTAAGTTATGGCGTTATGTTCTGGGGAAATAGCCCACACGCTATAACAATATTCAGAATACAGAAATTCGCTATAAGATGAAGTACAGAGAGACTTGTAGACTGTAGAGGTATATTCAAAAAAAATAATATACTAACTTTACCTGCCCTCTATATATTCAAATGCCTACAATTTGTGCACAAACAACCGCAATACTTCGCAAAGTTCGGAAAGACCCGTTCATATAATACAAGGAATGATTATTTTATTTATCCTCAGCATAACCTCTCTTCCACCGAAAAATCATGTACTTATATGTGTATCAAATTGTACAATGCACTTCCAAGACGCATAAGAGAGATTGACAAGTTTGGAAAATTTCGCAGGGAGATTCACAAACTTTTAATACAACATGAACCCTACAGTATTTTTGATTTTTTGTCAGGAATATGTTAAACTTAACAGAAGCACTGTTATGTATTTTCTGTTTTTTCTTTTCTTGACATTTCCCAACTTCATTGTATTCGATTATTTTTGGTGAATAAAGTTTATTATTATTATTATTATACAAAGGGTTCATTCTGATAATAATCAAGAAATTCTCATTCCACTTGTCTAAATCTAAATCGAATCTAATTCCACTTCATTGCTACAAGAAAACCATTCATTTCAAAAGCGAATAAAGTCAGTGAACAAGCATTAAATCATTACTGCGCTGGTACCGCGAACGCCTGTGAGTGTGGATGGAACATTTCAACTCAGGCGCGAAGGCTTTGTCGCGGGACAAGAGACCGCAACAAAACGGAGAAGGGCGCGAAGCGCGAACGTGACACAAGAAAGTTATCCACACTCGCGTTCGCAGTATTGGCCGAGGTTCTTGCCATGAGTGTGGAGCAGAGGCAATAGGTAAGCAGTTTTTGTTATACCACGTGTTACCCGTTCCCGTTACAGTTCCCGTCGTTTTACCCGTTCTCGTTAGGTTTGGTTAGGTTCCTATCCGTTTAAGTATTTTAACTTCATTTATTTATATGTTCCATGTACAGTCAGCAGTGCCAAAAAAAAACGCAAAGGGGCCAATTTGAGTGCTGTATCATGAAAAAATTGAAATGAAAAATTTTGACCACAAAAATAAGAAAAAATTAGGAGTGGACAACCCTCAACATTTAGGGGGATAAAATAGATGTTGGCCAATAAAAATAAAAATCTAGCCCAAAAGAGTTTAGGTTAGGTTAGGTTGTGTTAGAAATAGGGGTTGATTGTAGAGGGGTGAAACTTAAGGGTTATATGTATATTTGTATTCCCTTATCATTAAAAAATTAAAATAAAGAATTTTGTCCGAGAAAAAATTCACCACCCTTTACATTAAGGGGGATGAAAAATAGATGCTGGCCGATTTCCAGTCCTACCTGATATGCACACAAAATTTTACGAAAATCGGTCTGGCCGTTTCGGAGGAGTTCGGTCACAAAGATGCAGACAGGAGAATTTTATACGTCATAATATATTAGATTTTATCATGTGATAGTATCTGAACTAAATAAAGTATCTATTGGAATAACAAGAGGCAGCGAGAAACACAATCAATTCGGCTCAGCAGTCAAAACAAATCGGTGCTGGAAATCAGCAACTGCTGATAACAAACCTCATTAATTTACGCTTTGCACTCCTCTTTGAATCCTCCGACAATGAATGTAATGTACTACAATCATGTTAAACTACGGATGCATTCGTTTATCCCAAAAGCGATTGAGAAATATAATACGTCAATCGGCTTTGAATCATCTAACCTTCACTGATTCATACGGACATATTAGCATATTATATCGAATTTTGATTAATTCAGGTGACAATGTGAGCATTGAACGTATTTATTCCTGGATCACATAATATGGTATATGAAAAGTGAAATATGCAAAGTTTTCATAAGTACATATTAATGACATCGTAGTTGGCGCTGAAATATTTTTCCTATTTGCTGTTTTTCAGTTATGGACAATTTTACTAAACAAAAAATGGTCACCTAAAGAGCTGACTTGAATTCAGGAGCTTTTGAGCGTTCGTTCAATCGTCTACATTCCGCCCAAAAATGTATAAACAAATTCTTTAAGAATTTGTGGATGATATCGAAACTATCGCAAGCAATTGATGATAACTCATGAAAATATTCTTGAAAATACCATCGCATATTTAATAGTTCCCCAATCGTACTCACCGTAAATTGTCAAATTCTTTGTAGCCGTTGCTTCTTCGGTAAATCCTGATACCTTACATGTATAACTACCAGTGAGATTGTAAGTTACGTTTATCAATTTCAATGCCCTGTACATAGTGGATTTATCTTCTGTCGCCTGATATGTTGCATCAATATGGTTCTTGAGTGATCCCATAGGAGATCCAGGTTTGTTAGTTCCAGGAATCCATTGGTAAATTTGATCCTTGTCGCCATTGTAGAACCACTTCACTTCAACACCTGTTTCATTCTGTACTTCGTAATCACAGTCTAAAATTACTTGATCAACATCGCCACTCCTCACTGCACTTGGCACTTCAAGTTCTTTTATTCGAAGCAGACCAAACACTGAAAAATGAAAACAAATTTGTCAGTAATTTCAGTGAAGACAAGAATTTGATCGAGACTGAAATGAAACAAGGATTTTTCACTTTTTATTCTATCCGTAAACTATTTGTTGTCTTAAGCACAGAATCCTAGCAAGATCCCAGAGATACTTAATTTCAATAAATCTTGTACATGTTATCTCAAAATTGTCTATCCAAATTTCTAGGCGAGCGACGCACATGTGGAGTCTTTCGCGGAAGTATTCTATTAGGTACCTACTCTCTTCAGCATAGCGGTTTCAATTTGGATGATTGCCTCTTCAAGTCATCAAGGGCCCTAGGGCGATGTTTGAAAACCTCATCCCTGAGGTCTCCATTGTTGACTTGAAAGAGGCAATCAAGGAGGAAATCATGGAATGGAAAACTTCCGCGGAAGACTCCACATGTGCATCGCTCGCCGAGGCCGTCATTTGGATGAGTGACAAAATTTATTGAGCAAAGTGGTATGTACCTATCACCTCTGAACTATGTAGGTAGGTATATCAGGCGGCCAGTAAGCAGGTACCATGTGTTATGAATTTGTATGATTAAAATTGATTATTGTTTTGATTGTACTTAATATTGGTTGTACAGTGTACCTGCACATGTGAGTGATGAATTTAATGTGTTAATGAATCAGTCTTCCACTAGAGTTGATATTATTCAAACGTTATTTTTTTGTAGAAAATAATCATAAGCTACAAAATTAGATGGGACTTACTATGTATTTACTTATATTATTATACGAAATGGGGAGAATTGGCAGTGGCGTACCGAGAGGGGGGCGGGGGGGCGGTCCACCCCAGGCCCCGCATCAGCATAGGCCCCCAAATGGCCAAGAGGCCTCCACGTTAGTCCATATGTCAGTCAAATAGTTTTTTTTTAATCGTGATTACATATTTTTATTTTGTATGAAAAACTATTCGAAAGTCAAAAAAATGCTACAACAAGGTCAGGTGTTCATGAACCAGCAGTACAAAAAAGGATTGAACAACAAAATCCAGAAGCGCTTTTTGTACCTTGTGCAAACCATTCTTCTCAATCTATGTGGTGTTCATGCTTTTGGTAGTGTTCCTGTTTGTGTCACATTTTTTGAAACGTTGAGAAGTGTGTACCTACGATATGTTTTCTTGCTCAACACATGGATGGCAGGTACTCAAAGAAACCGTTGAAGTGACCGTCAAAAGACTTAGTGGTACTAGGTGGAGTGCTCATCATGATGCAGTAAAACCAATCTTTAAAAACTTCGAAAAGTTGGTCGAAGCTGTGGACAAATTTTGATCCCGAAAATCTGGATACAAGGGGCGCTGAGGAGTTCCTGATGAATAACATTTGCAACATTAATTTTCTTTGCTTCTTGCATCTATGGTACCATATTTTACAAGAAGTGAACCAAGCCCAAAATACCTTCAAATCCAAGGATATAGATTAGAAAAGTGTGCACTGAAGCTGGGAACCCTGAAAATGTTTTTAAAAGAGAGTCGAGATTCGAGAAGAACTAGCTCATGTAGCCTTAGGGTACGTACATGCCGGAGATGCAAGGATGAGCGCGGTGGAGGTCGCGGTCGCGATCTAGTTATAAATCGATACATCGCCGTACGGCCAGGCATCGATTTATAACTAGATCGCGACCGCGACCTCCACCGCGCTCATCCTTGCATCTCCGGCATGTACGTACCCTTAGAATGCGACCACTGCCTGTGCTGAAATGAATATTGACGTCGAGAGCAGAAATCGAAAGCGAGTCAAAAAGATGATGTCAGGAGAAAAAGCTCAACATGCAGGTTTGACTCCACAGCAAGAATTGAAGCGTTCCATGTTAGAGTGTATCGACAAGTTTCATGTAGAAGTAGAAAAAAGACTAACATCGATTAAAAATGTATATGAACAGTTTGCTTTTGTGCACTCAGAAAATCTTCTTAGATCAAATGAAACGATAATAATTCATATACCTACATCAGTTTACGGCTACTCTCGACGATTCAGGGGAAGAAGAAATTTTGCCAGAAGTGAAGAGGCTCAGAAGGCATATCTGAAGGCTTCTGTCGCTCCTGACATAAAAATTGATGATGCAGCTTCATGATGGACATCACTTCAAATGCTGAAGTTTGTTATTGAAATGGACTTTCGTCAGTCATTACCAAACATATCCGAGCCGCTCAAACTGTTTCTTACTATTTGTGTGTCCGTGGCTTCTTGTGAATGGAGTTTTTCCAAAATAAAATTGATAAAAGCTATATCCGTTCTACAATGAGCCAGTCCCGTTTGACAAGCTTGCCATACTGTCAATTGAAAATGACATTTCAAAACATGTGAATTTTGATCAATCAATCAAACAATGTGTTTCTTCTTTTTATTTTTATCTGTATGTCTTATTTTATCTTTGTACGTATTATACAACATAGTATTTTCTGATTTTGGAATAAAATATCATTATTAATCCTAGGTCGATAGCCGTTTGATTGTATTGATCAATAAAGTTTGGTTCTCTCTCTCTCTCTATCTATAATTTTTAACATTTTTATATGTTTGTTTTCTGTTCCCTTCATCATTCTTGATAGTATTTATATTTCTTCTCGAAACTGTTGGAGAGACAGTGAAGAGTGAAGATAATAATTAGTGTTTCTATGTGGAGTGTTCAACATGATACATTAAAATCATCCATTAAAAAATTGAAATTTTAAGTTCAAAAGATAAGTTTTGCCTCATCAAAAAAAAATATATATACATAGGGCCCCCTCATCTATGGCCGCCCCAGGCCCCCAACTATGTCAGTACGCCACTGAGAATTGGTATTGTTGGAAGACAGTGCACATTCAAAAACTGATATTAAACACTCAAAATAAATTTTTAGTACATAAGGTATTCCAGCAATATTAATTTCAGATAATGAACCAAAGTTCAATTCTCTTGAATTTAGGAATTTTGCTGAGATCTATGATTTCCCACATGTAACTTCTAGCCCTAAGGCCTAAGGCCTAAATACTTCCAATCGAACGGTATGGTAAAGAGACAAAAATAAACGGTTAAAAAAATATTCATACTCAGTTTTGCTTATGTATGGAAATAGCCTTTTGAATGTGTTTTTCACTAGCACAATAACTATTGAAGTCACTGCTGAATTCAAGAGGTACAGTGGCATAGCGGAGGCCCCCGCAGACCCCGCGGAGCGGAAGGGGGGGTGGTACTAAAGGGGCCGCCGAGCCAAACAACTCAGATCTATAGAGGGGGCCCCCAACTGAAATTTTGCGGGGGGGGGCGAATTTTGCGCTACGCCACTGTAACCTACTACTGAAACGTATCTGTAGCCTTATTGTATAAAATTCAACAAATTTGATAATTGAATAAAACTGTAAATTATGATGAAAAAAGTAAAATTATATATCCTATTGAAGTCAATAAAAATGTGAGATATCAGGACAAAATGAAAACAAGTTGGCAATTTGGGAAAGTTATAAATAAACCAGAAGAAAGATCATATTATTAAGGAAGCAGATTTATATTCTCATTAAAAAAAACCTTAGAAAAGGGGATATGTTTTAAATTTGTATGAAAAGAATTGATTATTGCTTTGATTTGGTTAATTTTTTTTTCGAACACTCACACCTATTATTCTTTGGAACTCTTATCACGAATAAGTATTGAGTTTCGTACTGACTAATTTGTTTCATTGTTCATTTTCTCAGCAGCATTGTTTTCTATTCAATTAGTTGGCACTAATCTAAGACCATTGAAATATTTACAACCATTATATTCAAGATATTTTATCTTCATGAAAGACTCGCTCGAATATTAATTTCACTCAGTTGTTCATTTGTCAGAAAATATTTCATCAATCTTGATCAATGTTTATTTTTTTGTTCATATTATAAAGGGGAATGGTCACTTAATGGTAAAGCTATATGGTTTGCACAATTATACACAACGATAATTTTGGATAGTTCCTATTGTATTTGCTAATATATGTTCACTTTGTATATAAACACTGAAATATGATCACAGAAAGGCAAAGGTGAAGAAGTAGAAAGGTGAAGAGGTGTAAAAAACTGGGATGTTTTCGACAGAAAAAAAATAGATGCTGCCTTCACAACGAATGCAACATGCAAAACACACCAAAATTATTTCATGCAAAAATTGTTACCGAGACCTGAAAGCTCAACACATTCAGAACTCATGTAAAAATAAGCCCTTATCCTAACTCAACAAGCCAAAACTAAACAAAACCTACATTCCTATCGAACGAAATAAGCTGCGTTGGAATTTGATTTTGTATTTCGCATTGATTTTTGAAATCCAATCGATATGTTCAATAATTAATGGTAAATGTGTAAGAATTATATTATATAGTTTTGTAAACCTTTTTCCTGGAATGTTACCTATCCATGAATTAAACATTTACAGCACTACATTTCCAAAATAGGGGATTGGATATCGAGATTTCTAAATGTTTTGCTTTCGTTATTTATCCTACATGCCAAATTTCCTAAGTAAAGGTTGGGGATGAGAGTTATACACAGGGTGTCCCACTGTCCCACGGTCGAGTGCCTATTAGACGTTTCTGGAGAACTGGACATATTTGAAATCCGAAAATTGGTATTATGATATTGTTGGAAATTCTCTACAGACCAATTATATTTTTGGAGCTTGAGCACTTCCGGTCATACCAGGAGTGGAAATAAATTTGTTCAAAAAATATTTTTTTCAATATTTTCGTTTCTGCTATGATTGAGTATTCAATGCTGAATACATACACATGAATGTTTGACATTTTTTCAGGTTTTTTTCGATATTTTGAAAACTATTCTAATTAATACAATGGTTTCAACAGAAATGTATTCAACATTGAATACTCAATCATATCAGAAACGAAAATATTGAAAAAAATATTTTTTGAACAAATTTATTTCCACTCCTGGCATAACCGGAAGTGCTCAAGCTCCAAAAATATTTTCGGTCTGTAGAGAATTTCCAACAAAATCATAATACCAATTTTCGGATCTCAAATATGTCCAGTTCTCCAGAAACGTCTAATAGGCACTCGACCGTGGAACACCCTGTATTTCCTTGTGGTTTCCTTGTTTATGTGTTATTCTCAGCCTATACATGCATAAGGTAGATATTTTACTATGGTAAGTACCTATTCATAAGAAATTTTATTAACATAACTACATTCCCATAATGGTGGTTAGGAGGGTTTATTCTTGCAATTTCTAAATTTTTTCGATATGGATGTTCTATTACCCAATTTCAGCTTCCTAGTCACTTTAGAAGTAACTACCCAATAAAATATACAAACCCATACCCCTATTATGAGAGTTCTAGGTTGAAAGTTACAAATTTCACACTTTAATTATCAGCTTTCTGTAACTTGTGTACCCCAAAGGTGCTGTGAATTTGCTGGTGGTGCTTTTTAGTGATCACCGAAAGTGGGAGCAACAGTTTTGAAAATGCTAATAAAGTTCTGGTTATGATTAACACAGCTTCTGTAAGACATTCATCCACATGATTTCCGAATTATACATTTCCCTCGCAAGGTCGATTCTTGAGTACTCTTATTTCATTGACTTGATAGATAGAGAACAAACGAATACCAAACGAGTTCCTACCCTTACCATATGAGGAATGATTGAAATTGTTGAATTTAGCCACGCGTTGAAGGAACTGTTTCACAGTGGAGATCTCATAGAGACGTACAAGATTCATTATTCGGTCAACATTGATTTTTCCAACGTAATAATAATTTTGAACTCATATTCATTTCGCCCTACGAATGAATTTATTGAATCTGAATGAAAAATAAGAATTCGAAACTTCCGACAAAAAAATTATTCAATACTGTTAACAGTTACAGCACCTACAATCAATAGCTCAACAATAGAGACGAGTGACTTGAAGAAAATTGATTCAACTTTGGTTCACATTTCAGAAAAGTGAAAAAATGCATGAAAAACTCGTATTGCTTGAATATATCATCATAATCATTCAGTAAGAAGAAACAAAATCATTCAGGAAGTTTCATTTGCTTGACCGCTCACTGGCTTCAATCATAATGATAAATATTAGATGAGAATAATCTCCTATCTTCAAAAGACTAGAGCCCAGTACCTGCATCTGATCCTGACGGTTTAGAGATATTCAGTCGCAATCTGAAAATCAACTGGAGAAACACCAGCCTGGCAAATGATCGACGGAGAAATATGGTTACCTACCATGTGATCCCGAGTTCGAATGCTAACCGACAGCAAAGTATCGCAAAGAGGCTCAGCATCGTTGAATAAAAAAAGCAGCTTTGAAACCTTTTTCTGTAACTATGGAGGTACTGACATAGCGAGATGTGAAATTGCCATCAAGGAGCAGATCATGATTGATTATAGTTTGATGCCTGAAGGACTTTTCTTGGACTTGCCAAAAGCGTTCGATTGTGTTGACATGGACATCCTGATCAAAAAGCTACTGAGATATGGAATAAGGAATACTCGTATGCCAGTCAAGTTGATAAATGACATTTGAGAAACAGAACCTAGATGGTGGAGATAACCATGAATGATGTGAAATACAAGTCAACACAGGATATCACTAAAGGCCGGTATTATAAAGAAGAACCGACGCGACGGTTGAACCGTTTGTCAACCACCAGATTCCGTATTTTTAGGGAGGATTTTGAACCTTTCGGTTGCCCTTCATAATACCGGCCTCACTTCTTTTTTGATATACAGGGTGTCCCACTAGTGCCACCCGATATATTCGAAAATATTTTTAGGTTGTGCTCTTCTTGGATTATATCAAGTCTGCATCAAAAAATTTTGCCAAACTCAGTCCCAAACTCACCCTGTATATGAATGATCTACCTATCTTATTTCATGAGGACGCTGGACATCAAGGGAATATTATTTCATTTCGACTTCACCCAACCTGAGATTTACAGAAGTATAAAGCTGATGGAACTTTAAGATCAATTGAGAGTTCAACTAACACTGAATGTGACCAAAACAGAGAGCATAATATTTCGTTGTAGTAGTGTTCAGATTCTAAATATCATAGGTCAAGAAGTTGCAGTATCCTCTTCAACAAAGTTTCTGGGGATGAACCTAAGATTGAACTACCATAAAGACACATTGTAACTTACTTTGAAATGCACAAAACTAAAACTAATACAAGACAAAATGGATCCTTTCATTTACTTATCATCGCCATTCTCTTTATCTCACAGAATTCTCGCTCCTATACATTGAAATCAATCTTCCTGGAGACTACCAGATGATCACGAGCCTACCACTATTCAATTACACTTTATTGAATATGAACCCTACTCCATGGTCGAATTCTACCATTATTGTGGAAATTAGATATATTATATACAGGGTGAGTCTTTG
Source organism: Adalia bipunctata (assembly GCA_910592335.1). Classification (NCBI taxonomy): domain Eukaryota; kingdom Metazoa; phylum Arthropoda; class Insecta; order Coleoptera; family Coccinellidae; genus Adalia; species Adalia bipunctata. Next base: position 38,546,440 of record OU342948.1, read on the forward strand.
ACTTGTACATATATTTTAACTGAAGATTCTTAAGGTCAAGAGAAACCTTTTTTCATTTTCCGTTTTTCCGAATTCGGCTCTGTTAAAAAGATTTGAAAAAAAAACATTGGACTGACTACGCCTCTGAAATGATCTTATGGAATTGATGCAAAGTTCATATTTCTCGATAGAAATTGAGTTTACACATTTAGGGAACAGTGGAACACTCAAGTACTAACCTTATTGGAATAAAAATGTTGCAAACACGATAATTTCAACAAAAACAGTTAGTTTCATCGGATTATATCTGCAACTAAAAAGCCACATTTCTCACACCAAAATGAGTTCCTTCTTCGATTTTTCTGCAGATTAGTTTGTAAGCACTAATAACTTGTTCATATTCTCCTCGAAATTCCCAAACAATATCATGAAAAAAGACTTTTCATTCAGATCATCAGAATTTATTATTGAACAACCTGACCTTATCTATTTTGTATCGATTCTGTGAATGTTTGCATAGAAATTTCAAGAAGATGTTGTCAGCTTGCTGATATTTTCATTGAGGTTAAGGATTTTTTACGAAACATAATCTATGAATTTTCTCTCTCATCTATGAATTCTGCCGTTTCCATCATAAATAGACTTTTCCGTCAAATTTCACCACGCATGCGTAGAGCGAAAACCGAAAGATAACAACTACTATAGTATATATATAAACAATAACAAACCAGAGTCTCTGAACAAACTGTAAACATTATCTGAAGTTCTGAATACATTCAGTGAATTTTGTTCTAATGTGATTATTATGTGGAGTAAATTAATATAATCTCGACCGTGTCGAGTTTATAAAATTCCAAGAGGATATTGTTTAGATCGACATCGACACAGATTATACGGTATCATTTTATTTTTCATTAACTTCAATTTAATGAGTAGTTTGTATCGAGATTCATCATTCATATCCGAATTTTGTATTTCATCGACATTTACCTAACTTCAATATGGACCGGTAACTATGAATTTTCAATAAAAACTGTGCGTGTTAAATCCTCCTTGGTGTTCAATTTTATCTCCCACATTTGTGGGATTTTATTATTAAAATATCTCCACAAAGTTGATAAATATTGTGACAATATTGAAAACTAGTTTGAAGGCCAGAGAACGAATAATACTTGATGATATTCAATTCAGAGACGTATTCAGATTATTCTTGATATTAATGTTTTTTTCCTCAGATTTCTCCGGGTAAAATTTGAATTAACTCGAAAACGACGCGTTTCATTGAAAAAAATATTAGAATACTTTCAGTTTCTTAAATGATTGATTCTTTCGAAAATATGAACCGTTAAGCGTTTATCTTTTCAAAGTGGTTTTATGGTGTTTTAGCGTGTATTGTCGACTACCCTGTAACTTTTATACAAGAAGAGAATTGAATAGGTTTCGATTGAGGAATATCCACCATGAATAAAGTAAACACTCAACCAAAATTCAGTTCATTCGAAATAACGGATCCGAAGATATAAACAGAAAAGTGTTTTTTTCGTGGATTTTCGACACCCTGTATCTTCGAAACCAAACCGAATTTTGAAAAATGGTATAGGAAAAATGTGTTAAAATATATGTACAAGTCAAAGACTCACCCTGTATATTTTTCTGATTTGACAAATTCGATTTTTATTTGTATAGTTTTTGAATTGAATATTATCATTGGCATTGCCATTAGAAGTCAACATTTTTACATCGACTCATCGACATCCAGAAGATAGAATATAAACGTAAACAAATCGTCTAATTCAAATGCTGACAGGAAGCAATACTCAAGAGTATTTAATCAAAAAACGGAAAAATTCAGGAACGAGAACATTCTCATCCAGGAAGCACCCTCAAATGAAAGTAAAAATTTTGCATGGAGGATGGTACCGAGAGGGAAAACGCTTTGTCTCAGAGGACGAAACAAATCGAAGCTGGGGTGAAGATTAAAGGTGCACTGCGTCGCAAATGGCTTTACATTGGTCTAATTCAGGGTCAGGAGGTCACAGCTGAGGATATCAAAGATTCAATTTTAGAATTTGTGGATAACACATCGATTGAAGTGAAGAAATTAAAGTCTGGCCTGAAAAATAAGTTATTAGAGAAATTAACTTCAGAGATTTTCTCAGGCGCAAAAACAGAGAGCCATTAGATTAACCCATACCAAACATCAAGAAGAACATATCTCTGTGATCCACCAAAATATACAATAGATAGGAACATCATAAGATATCTAGCATTACAGAAGTTTGTTGTAGATCAAGGTCCGGACATTTCAGCAATAACAGAGCGTTGGAAAGATTATCAGCCGCTGGAACTTCACAATGTTCAGGGTTATGAATTGTCTTCTAGTTATTGTAGGAACTTTGGAGAGCACGGAGGTTGTGCTTAAGAATAATATTTTTCGGAAAGTACGTGAAGATTTTAATGAATTTATAGTTGATAGAGTTCTTGAGTGGAGCAGGTCAAACTCTTTACTTCAAATTACTTGACTTTTGTATTAATAGGCACACCGCTTATTTCTGATGTTGATTCATTTCTTGGGGGTATGAGGTTGATCCTGGAAAAGTGCTTTGCTGAGAAAGTCGGCTTCGTCTTGGTTGGGTACTTCAATATCTACCTTCTAACTGACTCACGACAGAAAAGGGATTTTCTAACAACTCTAGAAAGTTTTGGAGCTAAGACAACCATATCTGAGCCTACGAGAGTTACTGAAAGATCTTCTTCATGTCTCGATAACATGATCACGAATTTGAGGCACACTAATAAAGACAAAACAAGAAGCAAATTAGAATATTCCCGTGTTTTGTGACGGTCACGGCAGATAATTTAGAGAAATCTGATTTCCTACATCAAAACCAATTATGTAATAAAAAAATTTGTAATTTATGAAATGAGGATAGACTTCGTACGAATTTTTTTCACTCAAAGCTATATAGTCTTTATCACTTTTTTGACTCGAATGATCCGAGTTTGTACTATTTTGATATTCTGAAAAGTCTTTTATATATAATATTATTTTCTTGAAAAATATGCGCATTTAAAATTACAAATCGACGTGTCCGAGCAATTTTCCTAACCCCCCCTCATTTATTCGTTATCGAATTTATTCCATTTGTCTGTTACACTCTGTATATGGTCTAATTTCCTGGGGAAGCAGTTCTTTACTTCAAAGTATTTTTTTGTTCGAAAACTAGCCATAAGAGTCATTTTCGAACTTGGTTTCAGAGAGTCTTGTAGGAGTGACTTCAGGTCCAATGATATTTTGATTATGATTGGTCTATACATACAGGATTGGGATAAAGTATGGAACCATCTTTCAAACGAAAAGAACGATGTTTATGAAAATTAGCAGGTAAGCGCAATGGAACAAAATGCATCTGATCAACTTCTTTAATTTTAATGGGACACCCTGTCCCTATATATTTTTACAGATTTTGAAAGAGCTTGTTATTTTGAATTCATACTGACTAAGTTCAGTGTAAAAATTTTTTTCCTTATTATTATTTAATCTAAAATCACGTGTTTGAGTTAGACGACCAACAAACTTACAGGAATTGAGACAAAGAATTATTGATGAATGTGAACTAATACGTGGAGAGGTTTTGGAAAGAGTGACTCAAGAATTTGTTGAAAGGATGACATAGTATCATCAAGTAAATGGTGAGCATTTTGAACATTTGAAGTAATTTTGTTTCTCCTTATTCTAAAATGAAATGTACACCTAGTGTACAACTAACAGTTTTTACAAATTTTTTTGCACTAAACTATGTATTTATGAATTCAAAATAACAAGCTCTTTCAAAATCTGTAAAAATATATAGGGTGTCCCACTAGTGCGGGAAAGTAAATATTTGTTGAATTTGTGCATAATAATACCTTCATCGTGAAATCTCTTTATTTACTTACTCATATCTTAAATATTTCAAATTATGCAGTTCCATCCACGTCAAACTAATTATTAATGCAAAATTTCGTTTGAAAATTGTTGCAATTTCAAAGAGAACCTGACATCCTTAGAAAATTATGATTGACTGTGTATTCATTTCTATGTCATGGTCTATGATTTTCCATAGAAACCGGTTGATCAATTTATCAAAACCAAAGTTGTTCATCCTTTTTTATTTTCGGAAATTATTTATGAAAACAAGATTAAAAATGTATTCATTGGATGAGGAGCTACCAGAAGATACTCTGGAAGCAGCTAGTATAGCAACTATAGATCTATTGCCTAAAAAATCTGAAGAAAGGTATGAGAAGCAATATGCAAGTTATATCTCGCATTTTTCCTACAAATATAAGTTGTGTAGAAGTTTTTTTTTTAATTTTATAATACGGTTGTAGAAAAAATATCGTTCCTATCTTGAGCGGAAAGTATCTTTCCCGCATTCGATTGCTTTGATCATTATAATCAAAAAACGATTTTTCACACTTGAAAATCGAAAAAAACACATATTTTCGAAGATTTTTTGCTGTAACCTTACAGAATCGAAGTCATTCAATTTATGATTTTGTGCAGTTGAAGCAGTTCTTCAAAAAACGGCGGATATAATATATGTTATGACCTATTTTTGAGAGAACTGGAAAATTCGCATAACTATAAAGATGAGGTCATATCAAATAATGGACTGCCAAAAACCAGCAACAACGTTGGAACCAGAGTGAAACCAATTCACCGTGTTGAAGTCAAGATTACAGTAGGCCTGTTTTATTAATGAAACACTTGTTTACACTCAAACTAAAAATATCTTCAGGAAACTGCGGAGTTACATCGCAACGTCATAGAAAAAAAGCATTTTAGAAAAGACGAGAAAGCGCAAAAAATTGCAGACATACCTGATGCTATGAGAAATGAGTAGCTGAATAACAACAAAAGAGTGTTGTCATGCTTGACCATAATGTGACCAAATTCCGATACTAATAATAACGACGAAATCACGGAAAAGCCTATTGACTATTTAAAACTTTTCAGCGTCGGCCTAGCTGCGGCGGCGAGGACTGTCTGAATTGGATTCGAACGAAATCTACTGAGCGGGAAGCGCAGGCATAACTCACGATGATTCTCCACCGCCATAAGGCTCGGAAGCAGCCAAGCATAATGTTTTCGTTGAAGGAACCATACAACCTACTTATCTACGCGTGAACACTTTCATATTGCCTTATCTAGGTAACTGTTTCGTGCCAACTGTAACGTGAAACAGGCGGAACGCAAAAATTATTCTTAAAATCTCATGACGAATGCTAAAAAAATTGACCATTGAATGGGAGGTCTTGAGTATAGAGTACTCCAGATATAGAAGAAGGGGATACTTAATTGACCCCGAATTTTTTTGAAAGCCGGATTGAACTTTTCGTTAGCAGACAAATGAATAAAAAATAGGGTGTTATCCATTTGTTTATATGGATCTGATTTTATACAACTGAAACTTAAAACGAAAGGTCAATTTGAATAACGAAAGAGTTCTTAAGGTTTATATATTATCAGTGGCGTACCCACGGGGGGGGGGGGGGATAAGGGGGATATATCCCCCCCAGGAAGATCCATTGTTAGGTCCAAAAGTGTAATTTGATGAAAGCGAATTCTCGGTAAAATCCAAGAGAGTTGTAAAGTTCCTGACAATATAATATGTATATTCGCTTCGGTGACTATATACCAGATTATTAATAAAAAATTAAAGACATATGAAGCCTTCCGAGTGCCGCAACTATCACAGCGATTGGCGGCACATCAAAACAAGCGATTTAAGTGTGCATAAATCTTATCGAGAGATGACGTTTTCGGCTCCAGATCCCTTTGTCGGCCGATAATACTGCGTTAAATTCGCACTTGGATCAGTAGGGTGATATTTTGTTTACTGGTATGAAGTAGGATGAGTAAACATTTTTCTATTTCATTCCTTCCTTGAGACGACCTGTAGGAATTTGTCCTGAGTTGACATTGCCTTCCATTCATCATAATTCGTTTCATTGTTACAAAGGTGTGTTGTATTTTTTTAATAGAGGTCCAGGAAAAAATCAACATAAGTAAACAAATTTCTTTGGCGGACTTAATCAAACGAAGGAAATTTGATGAATGCGAAACCAAATCGACAAGTTCGGCTGCTGGAATCCGCTAGCCATGATGTCTATACACAGGGAATTGCCAAGTTCCGAGAATGAAATAATTGATAATATAGCAAAAAGACCAAGGCAACTTTACTTTGTTTTATGATAGCAAACCAAAATTTTGGATAATAGTATATTATTCAATGAGCGGCAATGTAAGTCATAACATACGAAGATGAATTTTGCAGCACGAGCCGTCAGGCGAGTGGTGTAATTCATCAAGTGTGTTATGACCATTACCGCGAATCGAATACTATTCTTTATCTCGACTTCTTCAAAATTGACAACAGAGTTGTCAAAAGCGATCTCTGTGGTCGAGAATCGAATCACGTAAAAAACATCAAAAATTCACGGTTTCCAATTGCGATTTTTGGATATTCAGACCGAAGGAAATGTAAAAACGAATGGCGAAAACGTTACCTTGATATCTGAAATAGTGTTCCCGATCGATCCGACTTTTTTTATTCATTTGGTAAACTGTTTTTCCTATCTGTATTAGAGTGAGTTATAGACGTGAGTTATCATAACTATCGGGCTTGGTTTATAGATATTATTACAGCTCGAAATCAGTAGAATAATGGACACATTATTCTATGGGAGAAGATAAAAATTTATTCTTGTTTTGCAATTAAAAAAAATATTATTATTATTTGTTTCATATCCCCCCCCAAGACGAATGTCTGGGTACGCCACTGTATATTATTACACCTAGTCACTAATGTCGCGGCCACACCGAGCGCTACGTACGCTATGTTCGCTATGTTCGCGATGCATCTCAAATATAGTCATCGGTATTTTAAATGTACCCGGCCACACCGACACTGGTACGCTATGTCCGCTATGTCCGAACATCACATACGTAGCGTCCATAGCATAGCGCTCGGTGTGGCCTCGACATAATAGTTACATAAATCGATACTTCCCACGTGAATTGAGGTATACAGGGTGAGTTTTGGACTTGAACATATTTTCTAACTGAAGATTCAGATCACACTTGTTTCCTTTATCATTTTCCCAAATCTAGCTTCATTTCATAAATATCTTCAGGGCGTTGAAAATTAGAAATATCAAATCATTGAAGATGACGGAATCTTTGTGATGAGGATTTCTATAAACATAGGTTTAAACAAGGGCGGATTGTACTGGGGGTAACTACTCCCCCATGAGTATCGAAGACCTAAGAAAAAGGTGGTACACATAAAATATTTCGTACATTAAGGGCCGGTTTTATAAAAAGCGAACTGAGGATTCGACCGTGCGCCAACTACCAGATAGTGAGGAATTTGGTTGTTGACGCAACGGTTGAATCCTCGGTTGGCCTTTGTAATACCGGCCCTTAATGGTTTTCCATTGTTATTACCCCTCAAATGAAAAAGAGCTATATCCGCCCTTGGATATAAGTAACTAAGGAAATGGTTATAATATGAATTAACATGGGTAGGTACAAACTATAGAACTTATAGTAACATGGAATGCTATTACTAAGGCTCTATAAAGGGGGAGTATACCAGTAACCGCCATTTTGGGTCTAATCATAGAATCGAAAATTACAGATCTCTTCGAATTAAATGAAATCTGTGAAGGAAAGAAATGAAATCTGTAATTAAAGAAATGAAATCTGTAATTAAAGAAATGAAATCTGTAATCGAATGAGCATATTTTCGGAATGAGAGATCTTGTAGTGAGTTTTTTCGGCATGCTCTAATGAAAAACATTGGAAATAGGTTAGGTTCGTGGTGTTAGAATAATGCCGCGGCATGTAAGAGTCAAATTTATAATAATTCATTGTGTATGTTGGCGTACACCCCGATAGATGGCGATGAAAATGTTGCGAGTCCTGTAATTTTCGAGTCTATGGTTGGAACCAATCAACCATAGAGCCAGATCTATCTAGCATACCTATCTTTATAGTGCTCTACTATTACCAGATCAAAAAGTGGGTAAACATCTCAAGTTGTCAGTGCCAACACCAGGTATTCTATGCATCTATGTGAAATACCAAGATTTTCATGTTTCCATGGATATGAGGTGTCACACAGAACAGAAACGCATTTCCGTGAAATGCCAAGTGAATCGGATTTTGACGATTTCATAGTATTTCTATGTTTCTGCTCTGTGTGACAGCCCATATCCATGGAAACATGAAAATCCTGCTGTTCCACCAACTCAGATGTTTACCCAATATTTTCAGCTGAGCATCAAGGCTAATATCATTCCAGTATAATGTAATTTCTATGGTACAAACTCAGAATTTTTCTGAAATGTTCGACTTTTTCAACCTTAGACCATGGTCTAAGTTTTCAACGCATCTTGTCGGATAAATTGAGGAATGACCCGAAAATAATGCGTTTTTCATGAAAAACTTCAATTTCCCAAATTGAACGTTTCTTTCAAGAATTTAAAAGGTTCATCGTTTTTGAGGTTTTTGCAATAATTTTTTGTGAATTTGAGAGTTCATTAGGCTGTAACTTAAATAATGGGAAAATAATCATTGAGGTGAATACATCATATGTTTCACCAAAATTCAGTTCTTTCAACATAATGGTTCGGAAAATATCGCAAGGAAATTGTTTATTTCATGAATTTTCAACATCCTCTATTTCTCAAACGAAGCCGAATTTGAAAAAACGGTAGGTATAGGTTTTATTTAATGAGAGGAATTTATAGATACTTGAAAGAAATTGACAGGCCAGAGACGAAATTTAATCGATTGGATGTGTCGATTTTGAAATTTCGAGAAAATACAATTTGAAGAGAGTTCACTAGGCTGTGAGTTGAATAATGGGAAAATAATCATTGAGGTAAATGCATCATATGTTTCACCAAAATTCAGTTCTTTCAAAATAACGGTTCATAAAAATGGCAAGGAAAGTGTTCATTTCATGAATTTTCAACATCTCATATTTCTAAAACGAAGCCGAATTTTGAAAAACGGTATAGGTTTTATTTGTTGGGAGGAATTTACATTTGAAAAAAATTGACAAGCCAGAGACGAAATTCAATCGATTGGATGTGTCGTTTTTGAAATTTTGAGAAAATACAATTTGAAAATTGACTCCGATTTTTCCCGTTTATGAGCTTTTGATGAAATTTTAAGTTTTCTTGTTTACGGCAGGCAGTGCGGACAGACAGAGTTCAATTTGATCACGTTTTTCTTCATCGGTGAATTCAAACTTATCGTTCAAGACCATTTCCGTCTGAAAATTCGACAATTTCAGACATTCAAACCAAAAGATATAGTTCTGGTCCATGGAACCAAAAGCGCAAAGAGGTACTCAATAGGAACACCTGATTGGGTGACCGCTCGTAGAAGTTCCCAACCTCAGGGTCCTCAGGTTGTCAATTTCATAGTGTCACTATGGATTAATATTTTTTTGCCTAGCAACTACAATATACGCGTTACCCTACCTGTCACTGAATGTAGTGGACGTATGTTAGCAGTAACTAAGGCATGTTTGTTTCCATGAGTTATAGCCCGGGAGCCAGTAATAGTTTTTGGTGACCAATTTTAACCCTGGCCATAATTTGTATATAGCTTAATTTGTATTTGTCTTATAGCATGGTGACCGTCAGCTGGCGCACCAGTGGTGGGTTTGCCAACGGGAGCAACGAAAACACGTAAAAAAAATATTGAGTTTCAGTCATTTTAACCCTGCTGAAATTTACAGAAATGGTAGTTTATATAATTATTCGAATAAAAAAAATCGTCCGCTGGCTGTTCGTTGGTGGAAAACCCGTCCGCTGTACATGAAAACTTGTTTTCCACCAACGAACAGCCAGCGGATCATTTTTTGTTCGAATAATTATATAAACTACCATCTTTGTAAATTTAAGCAGGGTTAAAATGACTGAAACTAAAATTTTTTTTTACAAGTTTTCATGTCCAGCGGACGGGTTTTCCACCAACGTAAAACCAGCGGACGACTTTTTTTATTCGAATAATTATATAAACTACCATATCTGTAAATTTCAGCAGGGTTAAAATGACTGAAACTCAAAATTTTTTTTTACAAGTTTTCATGTCCAGCGGACGGATTTTCCACCAACGTACAGCCAGCGGACGATTTTTTTTATTCGAATAATAATATAAACTACCATCTCTGTGAATTTCAGCAGGGTTAAAATGACTGAAACTCGAATTTTTTCAAAAGTTCCCATGTCCGGCGGACGTTTTCATGTCCAGCGGACGGGGTTTCCACCAACGTACAGCCAGCGGACGATTTTTTTTATTCGAATAATTATACAAAATACCATCACTGTAAATTTCAGCAGGGTTAAAATGACTGAAACTCAAAATTTTTTTTACAAGTTTCCATGTCCAGTGGACGGGTTTTCCACCAACGTACAGCCAGCGGACGATTTTTTTTATTCGAATAATTATACAAACTACCATCTCTGTAAATTTCAGCAGGGTTAAATTGACTGAAACTCAATATTTTTTTTACATGTTTTCGTTGCTCCCGTTGGCGAACCCACCACTGTTGAGCCAGCTGACGGTCACTTTGGCTAAGAAAACGACCAAATCAAGCTATATACAAATTATGGCCAGGGTTGAAATGACTGACTAAAAAATGTCACTGGCTCCCGGGCGCATATTTCCGTTCCCTAAACAGTCAGCGCGACAGGTCGCTCTCACCGTATAGGAAACGGAATGCACAATGAAACACTCCGTTTCCTAGCAGATATGCGCGATGTGTTCACTGTCCTGTTAGTCTTCTGGGTGTCTATGGGACAAATTGCAAATTATTAATAAAGTTTTCCTACTTTCTGTATAGCTTTATTAGGTAGAGTCCACCACATTTTTTCTCTGTGAACATTTTTGTATAGTCGAGGATTTTTTTCAGCAAACCTCACGTAACTCGACCATATTTTCATTTTTCTTGAATCAAACATACTTTTTTTTGTAAAATGCAATCATTAAAACCATCTTGGAGAAATGAGAAAACATAATTGTCTACCAACATAAACATGACTGATAATCGCATTTTTTCAAAGCTATTAATAATACCCTCCCGAATTTTTCAGAATCGGTTGATACAACCATATGAAGTATGAAAATGCAATTGTCCGACAAAAAATGTGGCGATTTCCTTGTCCGACAAATGGAAAACGAAGATTTTTTGGGATAAAAAAATTATGAATAATGTCTTTTTTTCTTATTCTCTCTCCACCTTGAAAATACGTCGCGTTCATTCAAAAATTAAAGAATTTACTGCTCTAATTTGGTTATGAATAGACTATATGCATTTATCGGACATAACTTTGCTCATGTTACAAATAAACATTTGATTTTTTGAGGACCATTTAAGAAGGATGTGCTGAATACCATCCAGCTGTCCGACGAATAAAGATCGGCAATTTCAGTTGTTGCCGATATAATATTCTCAGTAGTGATTGAGTGTTCTTTGTGCAAACATTTAGAAAATATCCGTGGCTCTAAAACGAAAAAGGGGAAAGTGACATCCTCAAACTGTGCAAAATATTCTTGGCATCAAGAGGACATCATAATCACAAATATGTCATTCTACCTGACGATTGGTGTGATACTTTTACTGGATACCATTCGTCTTGTTACAATGAATTCAATGTGAGGAAGAGGTATTTTCATAGTTTTTTTTATTAGATTTGAATAAAAATGACAGTAAACAATTTGAATTATACACTTTCAATTAAAATCAATAGTTTCATTCCAATAATAATCGAAAAAAGTTTCTGAAACAGAACCATTATATTCAACTATATAGACTAAGGATTTGCCGCATTTTATATGATTGACAGTTGTTTTTTCTATACAACGAATCTCTCTTAAATATAAATTCATTCTTGTTCAATAAATATTAATGAATTTAAAAACTCAAAAAAATCTTCGATTTTCATCTGTCGGACAAGAAAAACGCCACATTTTTTGTCGGACAAGAAAAACGCCACATTTTTGGTCGGACAATTGCATTTTTATATTTCATATGGTTATATAAACCGATTCTGAAAAAATCAGGAGTGTATTGATACTCAAAAAAATGCGATTTTCAGTCATTCATATTGGTAGACAATCAAGTTTTCTCATTTTTCTCAGATTGTTTTTATGATTGCATTTTACAAAGAAAGAGACGTCTGATTAAAAAAAAATGAAAATATGGTCGACTTACGAGAAGTTTGCTGAAAAAAATCCGCGACTATACAAAAATGTTCAATCAAGTTTTCTCATTTTTCTCAGATTGTTTTTATGATTGCATTCTACAAAGAAAGAGACGTCTGATTAAAAAAAAAAGAAAATATGGTCGACTTACGAGAGGTTTGCTGAAAAAAATCCGCGACTATACAAAAATGTTCACAGAGGAAAAATGTGGTAGACTCTACCTAATTAAGCTATACAGAAAGTATGAAAACTTTATTAATAATTTGCAATTCGTCCCATCGGCACCCAGAAGACTAACAGGACAGTGAGCACATCGCGCATATCTGCTAGGAAACGGAGTGTTCCATTGTGCATTCCGTTTCCTATACGGTGAGAGCGACCTGTCGCGCTGAGCTGACTGTATAGGGAACGGAAATATGCCTCCCGGGCTGCATATTCATATACTCCATTCACTTTTATAAAGTATCGCGGTTGGCCATGATTTAGGTTTATCAAGTTTTTTCCCCTAGAACAGACGCAGTTTGGCACTCGTGAAAATTAAGCGACATTGCCAAGTCTACTTTCTATTTACTCTTTTTCAACTTTGTAAATGGAGTTATTCTTCGAAGATTTAACTGTGGCGCAGGTTTCGTAGAACTACTACATTTTCATACTGGAGTATTTCAGGTTGTGCAAAAATGTAGTTAAATGTCTTCTGAATTAACATAATATTTTCTCAAATTCATCAATTTCCCAAAGGAACATAAATACGTAATTACTACGATTTTTTAGCAGAAATGGCAACGTTGTGGGCGTATCTGACAGTGCAATGACCATAACCTAACATTTTCAAAATATATACGGTGAAATGTGTCAAAATTTCATGGCAAACCGCGATACTTTATAAAAGTGAATGGAGTATATGTTACCGACACAAACACGCAATCGGTTTTCCGAGCGATGCCGAACACGTAATAATAAGTTGCCGACGTAATTCTCTGTTTGTCGGTAACTTAATTATTATGCGAGTAGTGGTTTTATCAAACAAGTGCATTCAGTTATCGCAATGTTGCATATTTTTAATACTGCTTATTTCATTACCAAAATGAAATAGTAACTTTAGAGAATTCACCAAAACTTTACCAATATTCTACTGAGGGTAATCTATACTGATATTATAAAGAGGAAAGATTTGCAATTTTGTGTGTTTGATACGATTTGGCTCAAAAAGTACTGGACCGATTTCAGAAATTCTTTCACGCTTAGAAAGCTACATTATCCCTTAGTGACATAGGCTATACTTTTCACCCGAAAAAATTAAGCATATCTACTATAACTTCAATAATTATAAAAAAATCATAATCATAATAAGTTGCCGACGTAATTCTTAGTTTGTCTGTAACTTAACGATTATACAAGTGGTAGTTTCATCCAGTGAACTCTTAGGCTGGAAACATGTATTTTGTTCAGACTAATAATCAACCATCCTCGCTAATATATCAAGTTTTTTTTTTCAAAACCTGTTATATGTAGGTATATAAGGTGCCGATGGACTTAATGCTTGTATAAGTTACCGACAGAATCCTAAAGTTACGTCGGTAACTTATATGAAATCATTCGGCTTCTCGCGGTGCTTGGTTGTGTCGGTAACATATGAATATGCTCCCGGGCTACTATGTCATTGTCTATCTATACGGTCATGATGTACCTTATCATGGTCGTCCATTATCAAGTCAATATCTACGATAGATCACCTGTAAATATCTATGCTTAATATTATAAATAAAAGTATTTGAATTGAAGTAATTAAACATAGGTACAGTGAATAATAAGTCTGAAAATCGTAATCGAATAAAACTTCATGACACACTTGAAACTATTGTTGACATCTTTATACAGTGATTGATGTTTTCACAAAACACTACGAAAATTAGGAAGGTCCTCAGCATAGGAAGTGGAAATTTTTTAATAATATACGAGAGAAGATGAAGCATCAGCTAGTAGTCTTTAATGTGCATAACTCAACCTAGTATGGGGCCAGTATGCCAGTATGGACATAAGATATTTGGAACCTTTGGGAATAATTAATGAGGTGAGACTCTATTATCAACCCCATACCCAAATTGAAGTTATAAGACCACATATAAATATTCTCAGGATAAATGACACCCAATTAGCTCCAGGCTTTATGGGGTTAAGTTGGGACCCATATAAAGCAACGACTGACAGAATGCGGTGCGCGCTCGCTCCTAGAAAGGATTATTTCAGGGGATAACAAAATCAGGGAAATTCAAGCAGACTCGTTGCCATATAAAAGACAGACTGTATTGTTCCTGATTTCAGGTATGGTATATGTATGTCCTGGGGTTTGAATATTTTATCTGTTATTGATGTATATGTATTATGTATTTAGGCTTTATTTCGAGAGAGTGCTCAGATTCCAACAATATCTTAAAAAATGAAGTGAGTTGAAAAAATGCTTTCCAAATTAGCAACCGAGAAGAAAAAATTTCAACTTTGCAGGTGTTCCGCCAATTTGAATTTTTTTCAGGATTCTTCACCTGAATTGAATTGAGCCCTCAAAAAATACTAAGATGTGACCAGAAATTGTCATTTCAAATGTCACGCATAGCTTACCACAGTTATCAGAATGTGGCTCAAAGTTGACATTAAACACCCCGTATCTCGCTAATGCTTCGAAAATGTGGGAAATCTCTCGGATTCAGATAAAACCTTAGACTAGAGAAGGGAGAGGACGCGTAACGCCATGCGTCTTTGTGAATCAATCTGGCACATAATGGGATACACCAGTGGCGATATTCCTGGTTCCTTTTTCTCGCTCCTGCTCTGGCACTGATAAGCGCAACATATAACCATTGTATTTAGATGAAAATTAACTTGAAAAACAGCTTAAAATCACAAAAATCGACAAAATATTCTCGCATTCCACCCGGTTTGTTTGCCACATAAATAATGGCGGCCACTCTGAAATGAGCTTCACTTTCGTCCTTTGCGTTTAAGCTATGCGCGCTATCCTCTCCCTTCCCTTATCTAAGGATAAAACATAAAAAAGCAAGATGACAAGTTCCCATCATTTTTTCCTTGCGGCCCTCTATACGGAGATACGGCCTCCTAAATGACGTCACTGGAAATCCATTTTACTGGAATAAATTTCAAACTGCTAAATATAATTCGAAGAAAATTCGATATGATGAACACTAGTAAGGACCTCCTGAAATACTGCCCTCAAATTCAAATTAGCCCTTTTAGTTTACCAGGGACGGTCAAGACTGTACATTTTGATGCTTACATTTTCAACACCCTGTATGATAAGGAGTAGAAAGAAACAAATTTGGATAGCTTGAACATTAAACTGAAAAAAAAGGTACTCTTGTTTATTGTCGATAAAATGAACCGTTTTCGGAAAACAAAATGAAAAAGGAATTAGTTTTATTCATTTCTATTTGAAAAAAGAACCATGAATTCTAATTTTTTTTGTCTACAACAAAGTGAGATTTGAAAGTTATTCAAGGAAAAAAAAGTTTTAGTTTATGCTATCGAATCCGACAAAATTTATTTCTTATCACATCAACTGGAGAGGAATACAAACGTTACTATGGTAACTACAAAGTAACAAACTTTTTTTTTCATTTTGTTTCTCGAAAACGGTTCATTTTTAGCTTAATGTTCAAGCTATCCAAATTTGTTTTTTTCTACTCCTTATCATACAGGGTGTTGAAAATGGAAGTATCAAAATGTACAACCTAGTCCGCTCCTCGTAAACTGAAAGCGTTAATTTAAATTCAAGGGCATTATTTTAAGAGGTCCTTACTACTGTTCATCATATCAAGTTTTCTTTAAATTATATTAAGAAGTTTGAAATTGTATATGTTTGTCCAGTTTATGGTATGGTATGACATCAACAGAGTATAATGAACTGATAGAAAAACGGGTTTACTTATTCATTTTTCCAAGTAATTGAGGTGAGTATTTCGATTGTAATTTAATCGTACCTACATATTGAAATATGAGATTATAATAGGTATATTATTACTATTGTTTCGTTCAGGAGATCTCAAAAGCGTGTCCTCGACTGGTTTCCTTACTCCGAAGATATCATTCATAAGAAATCCTTTCTAATGTTGATTCTTATTCCTGCTATGGAAATACGAAAGAGCCATCTCCCTTTCATCTTCAGATGAAACATGTTCGAGGAAAGCTATTCGTTTTCCTTGAAGTTTTGAAGAACTCAGCGAAGGCTTTGTCACTAAATAACAGTGATTTCTGAAGAGTCATGCATGATATCGCTTTATAATTTGACCATATTTCCATTGCAAAATTCATATACAGAAACAATATCGGAACTTTCTCCATATATTATAGGAAGGGTCTCGGCCGAATACAACATGAAAAATTAAAGGAAGTTCTAACTGAAGTAGGGCTAGATGGAAGAGATATTGTCATCATACTGTGACAAGTACGGCCCTGTGCGCTACGGCTCGATCGAGAAGTTTCTGGAAACGCGTGGCGTCATAGCGGCCGCGAATGTTTCGCGAAGTTTCTAGACGGGTCCGGACTTAGCGAGAAACAATCGGCGTTATGCATATAAGGGGCCCATCGACGATGAGAGATTCATTCAGTTAGAGACAAGCGACGCCGACGAGTAAAAATAAATACTAGTGCACATAAATCAGTGGAAATAAATTGTACAGACTTTTGTTAGAATTAGTTCATTAGTTGTTAGTTATTAGTGTTATAAGTAGTGTAAATAAATAGTTTATTGAACCCGGACGTTTTAATAACGAAGAAAACGTTACATTGGTGTCAGGTGTGGGGTGGATTTGAATGCCGATAACCAGATCGCAAAAACAGAAAATGGACCAGGCGAGTATGGAATTTTTCAAGCAAGCCTTTGAACAAATGAGCTTGAAAATGGATAAAATGGAGAATAAGGCGGAAGAGAATTCTCGAGAAATGAGCTTGAAAATGGACAAAATGGAAAATAAGGCGGAAGAAAATTCTCGAGAAATGGGCTTGAAATTAGAAGAAAAAATGGATCAAATGGAAAATAAGGTGGAGGAAAAAATGGATAAAATGGAAAACAAGGTGGTGAGTCAAATTGCGAGTACATTGGACGAGAGAATGGAAGCTATCAAGGAAGTAATAATAGATGAAGTTGATGAAAAACTTGAAGAAGTCAATGGGAAAATTGATAAGGTTGACGGAAAAATTGAAGAAGTAGTTGATGAGGTTAATGGAAAATTCGAAGTATTATCAGAAATAATTGAACAGCATGCCAAGTTCATAGAGTCCCTGAAAAGAACGTCGAATAGAAAAGAAATCCAAGCTTCACCATCCTATAGCTTCGTGAAATCGGAAAACAACACAGAAAGTGGTAAAATGAAGATCAAGCCACCAACATTTGACGGAAAAGTTCCTTGGTCGACATATCAAAAACAATTTGAAGCTGCTGCGTTGGCAAACAGTTGGAGCGACAACGAAAAAGCCACAGCATTAATAATAGCTCTACGAGGAGATGCACTTAACATTCTGCAGACAATACCGGAAAGTCAACAGGCCTGTTATGAAGTTTTAACATCCAAACTTCAGATGAGATATGGCGATGCTCACCTACAGCAAGTTTACCATGCTCAAATAAAGAACCGGGTGCAGAAAGCAGGAGAAAATCTCCAGGAATTCGAGGCCGATGTTGCCAGATTAGTGAGGCTGGCTTATCCATCTGCTCCAGACAGCTTCATTGAACAGCTATCAATCCAGACGTTCGTCGACGGGATCAAGGACAGCGAAGTTCAACAAGCCTTGAGACTTGCCCGGCCTAAAACCATCGATGATGCTTTAGCTCATGCTTTAGAATTCGAAGCAGCGAAACAGGCGACGCATAGAGGGCACGTTCGTGTGAGACAAGTCCAAGAAGCAGACCGACCGGTTGAGGAAATCATCCGAGAAGAAGTTAGCAGGTTATTGAATGCCAAGAAAAAGGATGTTGTGTGCTGGTATTGCAACAAAAGTGGGCATTTCAAGCGAAATTGCCCAAGGATTGAAAAAGAGCCACAGCAGGGAAACTAAAAAGGGTCGGTGATAAGGGGCATAAATCGACCCAGGCTGAAAATGCCCCCGAAGTGATAATTCGAGGAATCATGTCCACAGATTTAACAAGCATATTTGTTCCTGGAAAGATAAACGATCGAAGCGTGAAAATACTAGTGGACACAGGATCGACTAGAACCATTGTGCGTCCGGAAATAGCCGAAGGATTGAAGAGTCGTCCAGCTATGATCAAACTCCGAACTGCGTCTGGACAAGAAATACCGACTTATGGATCAGTCATCTCCACCATTGAATTGGGTAGCAAGGTAGTCAAGCATGAAGTTCTTGTAGCCGAAATTACAGAAGAAGTTATCCTGGGATTGGACCTGGTGAAGAAACTTGGATGCCAACTGGATATGAAGAAAGATGTTCTTCGGCTGGGTATTGAAGAGATTCCGTTCAATGATGTGGATGACAGGACATATAAGATCCGACTGACCGAGGACATCACGTTGCCAGGACGGACTGAAGGCATAGTGACTGGTGAATGTGAGAATATTACAAGAAATGGCTGCGTTAGAATGATCGAACCTTCAGACGATGGGATACTAGCCAAAGGACTATTACTTGGGAAGACATTGGTAAGGTTGAGAGACAGCATTCCCATCCGATTACTAAATGTGAACATGTTTCCAGTCACCTTGAAGAAGAACACCTTGCTTGGATATGGGGTACCAGTGTACCATATTTCTGGTGGGATGGGTACTGCAGAAGTTCCGCAGACACAGAAGAATACCGAAGAGCTGGTCGCCCTTCTCACTTCAAAATGTCAAGACCTTAACCAGTGTCAATTGGCCGAAGTCAGAAAATTGATCCAGTCCTTCTCTGACGTCTTTGCCACTAGCGAAAGAACAGGAAAGACCGATGTTGTGCAGCATAAAATCAATACAGGTGATGCACAACCCGTCAGGCAACACCCCAGACGTCTTCCGCTGGCAAAGAGAGAAGAAGCCGAACGGATCATTGAAGACATGGCGAGAGAAGGTGTCATTGAACCATCCAATAGTCCCTGGACATCGCCTGTAGTGCTGGTGAAGAAGAAGGATGGGTCCACCAGGTTCTGTGTAGACTATAGACAGCTCAACCAAGTTACGAAAAAGGATAGCTATCCCTTACCAAGAATTGATGACACACTGGATACACTCTCGGGATCTCGTTGGTTCTCTACCTTGGATTTGAAGAGTGGGTATTGGCAAGTTGGTTTGGATCCAAAAGACAAAGAGAAAACTGCCTTCAGTATTGGAACGGGCCTGTGGCAATTTAAGGTTATGCCTTTTGGATTATGCAACGCTCCGGCCACATTTGAGCGTTTAATGGAAACTATATTAAGAGGACTCTCCTGGAAGACTTGCCTGGTGTATTTAGACGATGTGATAGTTGTGGGAAAATCATTCCAAGATCACCTGCACAACCTATCCGAGGTCTTCCAGAGACTACGTGGGGCCAATTTGAAGCTGAGTCCCAAGAAATGCCATCTATTTCGAGCAGAGGTGAAATATTTAGGACACGTAGTTTCTCGGAGGGGTGTGAAAGTTGACCCAGACAAGATCAAGGCGGTACAGGATTGGCCCATACCGGGGGACAAGACTGAGTTACGAAGTTTCCTAGGCTTGTGCACTTACTACAGAAGATTTGTGCCTGGATTCGCAAACGTTGCCAAACCACTGACAAAATTAACGGAAGATGGGCAGGAGTACATTTGGTCCGATGATTGCGCTGAAGCCTTCGATCGATTGAAAAAGGCTCTGGTCACAGCTCCAGTCTTGAGTTACGCAAGAACTGAAGGAAAATTTGTGCTCGATACCGATGCTAGTAATATGGCCATTGGAGGCGTTCTATCGCAAGTTCAGGATGGACAAGAACGAGTCATCGGTTATTTCAGCAAGGTACTTTCGAAACCAGAAAGAAATTACTGCGTGACAAGAAGAGAACTCTTAGCAGTAATCAAGGCCTACAAATACTTATATCGTAGAAAATTCCTGCTAAGAACGGACCATGCTGCTTTGAAATGGCTCCTGAATTTTAAGAACCCAGAAGGACAAGTGGCCAGATGGATCGAGAGGCTGCAAGAATATGACTTCGATACTGAACACAGAGCTGGGGCTACACATCGAAACGCGGATGCGTTGTCAAGAAGACCTTGCCCCCAAAATTGTAGTCACTGCTCTCGTGTGGAAGATAAGGCCAATTTGATGCGGACCACAGTGATCGAAGATGACTGGCTACCCACAGAAATTCGACGAGCACAGGAGGAAGATCCAGATCTGAGAGTAATCCTAAGTTGGAAGGAGAGTGGCAGACGACCTACATGGGAAGAAGTATCCAGACTGAGCCAAAATGTCAAGTCGTATTGGGCCCAATGGGAAACGTTGAAGATTGATGAAGGCCTTCTGAAACGTTGTTGGGAAAATGAAGATGGATCTCAGCAGAGGCTTCAGTTAATTGTGCCCAAGAGTAGGGTAACGGACATTTTGACCAGACTACATAATGGAACTTCGGGTGGTCATTTTGGGATTACTAAGACTCTGGAGAAGGTAAGGCAGCGATTTTATTGGATCAACTGTAAGAACGACGTTAAAGATTGGTGTAGAAAATGTAAAGTTTGTGCTGCGGCAAACGGACCCTACGGTAAAGGAAAGGCACCAATGAAACAATATAACGTCAGATCCCCCATGGAACGAGTAGCTATCGACATCGCAGGCCCTTTTCCAGAAACAGGCAATGGAAACAAGTATATTTTGGTAGCGAAGGACTACTTTACCAAATGGGTGGAAGCGTACGGTATTCCTAACCAAGAGGCAAGCACAGTAGCTGACAAATTGGTGAAAGAGTTCTTCTGCAGATTTGGAATCCCCCTTGAGCTGCATTGTGATCAAGGCCGAAACTTCGAGTCGAAGCTATTCCAGGAAGTTTGCAAAACATTGGGGATACGTAAGACTAGAACTACACCTCTGCATCCTCAGTCAGACGGCATGGTAGAACGAATGAACCGGACTATGGGAAAACACTTGGCCAAAGTTGTCTCTGACCATCAAAGGGACTGGGATGAATACTTGCACTTATTCACGATGGCCTATAGATCTTCGGTTCAAGAATCTACCAAGGAGACTCCATCCAATATAATGTTCGGCCGAGAAATAAGATTACCTTGCGACCTCGAGTTTGGGTGTAAGCCTGGAGAGGATGTAGCTGGGGAGGACTACGTTAGTAATCTCAGAAGCAAGCTAGACTACATCCATGATAAGGTGCGTAATCAAATGCAGCAAGCAAGTGACCGGATGAAAATGCGCTATGACATCAAGGCCATTGAAGGTGGGTTTACCGCAGGAGATCTGGTATGGTTATATAACCCACAAAGAAGGAAAGGTTTTTCACCGAAGCTGCAGAGACATTGGGAAGGACCGTACGAAGTAATGAAAAGAATAAATGACGTAGTTTACCGAATACGGAAGCCTCCCAGAGGAAAACCGAAAGTCGTCCATTTCAACAGATTGGCTCCGTACGCATCCACGCAAGATGAAGAAGAAGTACGCCTCGTCGAGGTTCCGGCTAAGAAAAATTGCGAATTCCAAAAATTCATGAACACCTATGGGGAAACACGCATTGCACGGTTTGGCGTCACACAGGAAGTTCATCAGGACCTGTTTACAGTCCCCGAGGAATACTCGCTTGCTCATTGTGTAGCAGCTGATCTACGTATGAGTAGGGGAATAGCAAGAGTATTCAAAAACAAATTTGGTCAGCAAGAGGAACTAATGGGACAGCAGCCCAGAGTCGGGAAATGTTTAAGATTGAAGTCCGAGGGTCGGTTCATTTACTATTTGGTTACCAAGCAGAACTCTTTCCAGAAGCCCACCTACCAGAACCTATGGACCTCGCTGCATGGCTTGAAAGAAGACCTTCAGCGTTCCGGCGTTAGGAAACTAGCAGTTCCCAAGCTTGGTTGTGGACTGGATCTACTGAATTGGAGGGTAGTACGAAGCATGATTGAAGTAATTTTCCAGACGGCAGGTATACAGATCCTAGTATGCAGTTTCTACCCAAATCGTGTCGAGCTCCCCGGCAAAACTATAGAATGCTATTTCCATCGCTATAGGACTGTTTATGGTGAAATTAATTTGATCTATAACCGATAAGTTTATTTCAGTCCTGAAAAATATACTGACTCTAGGGCCGATTCTTGCGGGTGTTGGCCGCCCGCGTGCAGAATCCTTATGTGCCGCCCCAAAGACAAAAAAATTAATCTTTTTTTTTACATATGTAGGTAGTATAGGTACATACATACATAAAATCTTTAATGGATCTTCTTTTATTATTAGATTCAAGGGGGTAAAACCTCGTTACTTTTTCCGTAAATATTTTGATGATCCTTGTACCATCCGACATCTTTCTAAAAATTTGTATGTTATCTTACACAATCGGAATGCAATTTAGATACACGGATTTTTATATACTACTGCATTCGTGTACTAGAAAATGAATCATGTAAGTACATATTAGATACAATGTAACTAGTATACTCCATTCACAATTATAAAATCACAACTCTGGCCTTGGAAATTTGACACATTCCACTCTGTATCGAAGTTATGACGTTTTTCAAAATATTTTTATGTTCCAAGTCAACACTTTGTTGCCCTTTCTACATTCTTAGGGTATTTCTCAGAATGTGAATGAATTGGAAAATATGTGATGGACGAAAATAATTAACGTTTATATGAATTGATAGAAAGGATTTCTTTTCTAGTTATTTGCATGAAAAGTACAAGAGATCACTGTTGAAATATATAATTTTTCGCCATGGAAGAAAATTGCATTGCTTTCACATAATTTTCATAATGCATGCTTGTGAAGATTTGATGTTTATTATCCTCTTGAACTGAAAGTTCAAGACTTGACGACATCAATTGTTGATTCTAATCAAGAATTCATTTAAAAAAATCAACCCAAAGATATAAGATGAATTGATGGGTAATTACAAGAATCAAGAATAATGAAACATCATATCCCTCTACTGGAATCCGAATATGTGATATGATTGTGAGGGTGCATAACATTTCTATTTTTAATATTTCTTTATTTCAAATAAATAACAGTTTTATTCATTCATCACAAAGAAAATAAACATAATAACTAAATTAACGAATTTGTTTACAGAGAAACTAATAATGAATGTCAATGCAATATAAATTAATAAGCCTGAAAGCTTTATAGATATACATTTCATTTATTTGATCTTATGAACAAGGAGTAAAATATTCTGACTGTATAGTAATTTGTTAGTTTAAAAAAGATTCATACATTACTACCACAGTAGGTGGTAGTGAATGAAATGGAATAGGTCAAACATAGATGCTTCACATTTATCATTCACCTGTTCTAAAATGGGACGCAAACTCCTGGAATATGGAAAAAACCGATGTATTCTGGTTCAATATAGCCTATTTCTACTTTCGGCAAAGGATTGATAGGAATGAAAGCTCCAGTGACACATATTTCAATTCATCGGAATCTGAATCGTTGAGTGCAATATAGTCATATTTCTTCTTTTTTTTTAGCTTCTTCGACGTGTTTTTTTCTGAAACGTGAAAACGATCAACAATAATCATTTAGAGACCAATGATGGCCATCCAGAACCCGTTTACTTACGAAAATCGTGCAATTTCATTCTGCAAGTTCTTTCCTCATAATTCCTCGAAAATCCTACCTGAACCATATTTTCCGGTCGCTTTCGTTAGAAGATCGTATAAGGAAGCCTTTTTTGTCCATTTACACATTCCAAATAAATTTTGAGAACCTAAACGATACCGAAACTAACCAAACTTCTGGGGGACCGGAATTTCGTTTGAAATCTTTCCAAACGGCCAGATACCTAAAAAAACTTCGTTATCAAGTGTAAAAAAGGCGATTAGTACTTACTTTCGCTTTTTTTATGCTTATTATCGATTTTTGGTCCAATTCAAATTTGCCGTTCGTACTCACGCCGAAAGTCGTGAAAGGAAAAAATGACACTTGCACGAAATCGACGGGAAACTTCTTCTGGACGACGAAGAACGGAAAAATAGGCGATTCCTTATCGATATTTTGCCCCAAAATCGCCGATCGATTCGAACTAACAAAATGTGGAATATCTTTGATACTTTTACTTTGATGTAAACAAAGCAACTGGCAACAACGTTTTGTCATTAACAATATTCTCTGTACGCGCACAGATTTTTCATCAGGTGCACCAATTCCTGAAAACGAAATCATGGCCAGAGTTGTGATTTTATAATTGTGAATGGAGTATACATGATACATCCATTTTAACAAAATAAAAAACATTGAATAAAAAATATGTAATATTGGAAAGAAACATGAACTAAATACCAAAAAAACAAACTTATGTATCACAAAAAACTATTTGTACAAACAGGAACTACTACATCATCTTTACGATATAATTTTGACTGGCCAAAAATTGTACTACAGCAATCATTCTTTCAATGATGGCACTCTATCGCTTTTTCACTCGATTATAAACATTTTGTTGTTCCGCATCAATGGTACAATTTTTTTCTAATCTCAATATTAATACCAAGATTTCAAAGAATTAACTTGCAATTTCATGTTTATTTAGGTAATTTGAACAATGTCGCCAATCAGAAAAACCAGACGTTACAATTCGCGTTGTATTCACTGAATAATTTACATGCAAAGCAGAAATTGCGATTTAGTTTTTTTGAATAGCACAGCCAGTCCCGACTTATGTTCTCACCGTTTACTAATGTTTGAATACCATATGAAGAGCTAAATTTTCGATCACTTTCATTACCTGGAAAATTAAAATTAGTTATTTTTTTGGGGCCATGTTCTATGAGAATATCAATAATTTTGTTTGAAGAGTGGGCCTAGTACCTGTATCGTCTACATCTAAATCTAGTGCCGTTTGAGAAAAATCTTTTCCTTCCTTGAACTCATCTTCAACTTCAGACTCTGAGTCACTAAAATAGATCAAAGATGTTGGTGATGGCTGAAAACAGCATAATAATATTGGATTTTGAGTTGATCTAAAAATTTCAATGACACTAAACTTTCCTTGGGCTATTTATATACACTTTTTTACAATAGAAAACATCTTTCACCTAAGGATTTGTTTGTTAGTATGTAACATGGGGATTATTAGATATTAATCTTTACACGGAAGAGACCGAAACCCAGAACGGTGGCGACTAGAAATAAACATATCTATGGCAATAACTGCAGAAAGCATTATTACAAACCATCATAATTGCACCCCAGTCGTTTTTGTTTTTACGACGACGCGATTCTATATTCCAACATCTGGTAATTTTTACCAATTCTAAACATTCTGAAGCAAGCGTTATTTCGTTTTTTTTTCGGTGAAGGGTAACAAGGAGTTATAATTAAAAAAATTATCTCTTCAATATTTTTTGAAACTCATAACGGACACAATGAGAGTGGCGGCCTGCGGCCGCCCCTTGAATTTGGCCGCCCGCGTGCGGGGCAAGCGCTGCACACCTGCTAGGATCGGCCCTGACTGACTCATTTTTCCGGATTTAAAGTTAGGTTATGCTGCAGGGACAAAGCATACACCTCATTTATACACAATTGTAATTTCCGAATGCATTGCAAGGAGTTATCATTAAAAAGTGTAATAAAGAGCCCTATATCGTCGGCATATGCATGTAAATCTGTAGAAACTCCATTTGAGATATCAGTGGTATAAATTGAAAAAGCAGGGGCTCCAGCACAGAGCTCTGAGGCACCTTTGATTGTGAAAATGCTGTAATGCGGACTGATCCATAACATGGGCGTATTTACGGGGGGGGGGGGGGGGGCTTGTACTGGGGGTAATTACCCCCCCCCAGAAGAAAATTTGCAATACCCCTCCTAGAAGAACATTAGCTACACTAAATCTTCGAATTGAATTGAAAATATAAAATATATCAAACATTGAACAAAAACTAATAAAAAGGTTTTTTCATGTTATTTGATATTCCACGTAACATTTGAAAGAAAGAAATATACAATCAAATGTATCAGAACGATTTCCTAGATAGATCATATATACATAGATATGATATGATATGATATATTGTTTATCCTGATTACTCCTAGGCATGCACAATTGCACAAGTCAAAACTCCGAACTTCATTTCAGTAACGTATTCGCTTTGGTAGGTATCCAATATTCATAAAAAATTAAATATAGAAATTACAAAACCAAGAGTAACCCCGAGACAATCGCATCGCTCAAATATACTTACAGAAAATGATGAATCTTTTTTCCGAATTCATTCATATATTCCTATGTTGGATTATGTATTACAAGATCTGCAATATCGATTCAACGAAGAGTCTCTGAACGCCTATGAGTTTAATATATTTTTCTCATCAATGTTCAATAAGAAATCGGACACAGAAATAGATCTTTCTCTTGGAATAGTCACGGAGTATTTGAACAACCTAGAGAATTGCAAAAATAAGGATTTGATGCTTTTGAAATTGAAAGCAGAATTTACTATGTGGCAAATCATGGCAGAGAACACAACAGATGGTATGGCGTTATATTCGTCCTGCGATGAAAGTATCTTTTCACTGGTGAAAAAATGTCTCCAAGTTTTAGTCACTCTACCCGTTAGTGTAGCCTCTGCTGAAAGAAGTTTTAACATTGGAAATGTTTATGTTCGTATATTGCAGGTAAATTACGAGTTTTTGTTCAAGGTCAAAAGACAAAAGTGTCGCCAGTAGACCAAAAAAGCATTCGAAAGTTATCGCGTGATTCATTAACGTAGGTGTGTTGGGCCAGCATATGCCAGCATACGAGAATCGGCGAACTGCGCCGAGGTGGGACTCGGGTGGGAGGTCCGCCAAATTCGCCGCAACGTTGCCGGATTGGGCACTTAGTCCGGTATTTGAAGGATAGATCATTGTTTTATTTCCTTCATTAGCACTTCGAGTGTTTATATTGTTGTTTAATCAAGTGAGATCTGGGCCGCGGTGAGCGGCCCGTCAAATTCGTCGCAGGCAATTATTCCGGTATTTGAAGGATAGATCATTGTTTTATTTCCTTCATTAGAACTTCGAGTGTTTATATTGTTGTTTAATCAAGTGAGATCTGGGCCGCGGTGAGCGGCCCGTCAAATTCGCCGCAACGTTGCCAGATTGGGCAATTATTTCGTTATTTGATCCACTGAAGAAACGGATTTGCACAGTCTGGCAACAAAATCCGCTTATGACACTGTTCGCCCATGCTCAAATCGGCCTCTAACGCCCGTTTGCACCGCTTACCCTTAAAAGTTCCTCGTTGCTAGGTACCACTTAGACTTAAGTTCCACTCAAAAATATTTCCATTTGCACCGGTACCACTTAACAGAAATTTAGCTAAGGATCACTGCCATTTGGCAACGCTGTAAGATTATTCAAATATTGATACATTCGACCTACTTGAGAATTGAAAAGAAGAAATTCTATGCCGGTTTCTATGATCTATGACTAACCTATAACATAACAAATAACAGACAACGTACAAACATCGTACAGATAATTTGTGTTTTTCGGTTTTTCCTTGTGAAGTGTGAATTCAAAATGGATAGTGTTGAAAAGAAATCAACAAGAGCTCCAAATTTCTCTTCTAATGAGAAAAATAAACTTTTAAATTTGGATTAGATTGAAGTTAGCCAAGGATTTCCAGCCACGGTTTCTGACGCGACGGTCGAAAAGCGCGCAGCGTTGCCAGACTGACATGCGGTTTTAGGGAGAATGTATTATAGTTAATTGCTTGTATTTCTGTAATATCGTAATATATTTGATGGAATAATGGAATTCGATCATTTAAGAAGCATTTGAGCATATTCCATCTATTGTGAAACTGGTAATACGCTCGAATTTAGTGTTCTTTCGAAGTGTATATTGAGTGTCAAATAAAAATTCATATCTTCCGAAATACAGTGTGTTCGAAAAAAATTTTTTGCTGGAATATGTGTTTTTACATGCTCTACGAGATACCACTTTCCAAATTTTTTGGGATGCCGTCTGGGACTTGTCAGAACCCAGCCACGGTTTTCCTTCAACTTAAAACCTCCATATTTTCCACAGATGAGCTTGTTCGAAAAAAATTTTTTGCTGGAATATGTGTTTTTACATGCTCTACGAGATACCGCTTTCCAAATTTTTTGGGATGCCGTCAGGGCTTGGAAAATCCGGAAAATGATTTGGAAAACCTCATATTTTCCACAGATGAGCGTGTTCGAAAAAAATTTTTTGCTGGAATATGTGTTTTTGCATATTCTATGAGATACCACTTTCCAAATTTTTTGGGATGCCGTCTGGGACTTGTCAGAACCCAGCCACGGTTTTCCTTCAACTTAAAACCTCCATATTTTCCACAGATGAGCTTGTTCGAAAAAAATTTTTTGCTGGAATATGTGTTTTTACATGCTCTACGAGATACCACTTTCCAAATTTTTTGGGATGCCGTCTGGGACTTGTCAGAACCCAGCCACGGTTTTCCTTCAACTTAAAACCTCCATATTTTCCACAGATGAGCTTGTTCGAAAAAAATTTTTTGCTGGAATATGTGTTTTTACATGCTCTACGAGATACCGCTTTCCAAATTTTTTGGGATGCCGTCAGGGCTTGGAAAATCCGGAAAATGATTTGGAAAACCTCATATTTTCCACAGATGAGCGTGTTCGAAAAAATTTTTTGCTGGAATATGTGTTTTTGCATATTCTACGAGATACCACTTTCCAAATTTTTTGGGATGCCGTCTGGGACTTGTCAGAACCCAGCCACGGTTTTCCTTCAACTTAAAACCTCCATATTTTCCACAGATGAGCTTGTTCGAAAAAAATTTTTTGCTGGAATATGTGTTTTTACATGCTCTACGAGATACCACTTTCCAAATTTTTTGGGATGCCGTCTGGGACTTGTCAGAACCCAGCCACGGTTTTCCTTCAACTTAAAACCTCCATATTTTCCACAGATGAGCTTGTTCGAAAAAAATTTTTTGCTGGAATATGTGTTTTTACATGCTCTACGAGATACCGCTTTCCAAATTTTTTGGGATGCCGTCAGGGCTTGGAAAATCCGGAAAATGATTTGGAAAACCTCATATTTTCCACAGATGAGCGTGTTCGAAAAAAATTTTTGCTGGAATATGTGTTTTTGCATATTCTACGAGATACCACTTTCCAAATTTTTTGGGATGCCGTCTGGGACTTGTCAGAACCCAGCCACGGTTTTCCTTCAACTTAAAACCTCCATATTTTCCACAGATGAGCTTGTTCGAAAAAAATTTTTTGCTGGAATATGTGTTTTTACATGCTCTACGAGATACCACTTTCCAAATTTTTTGGGATGCCGTCTGGGACTTGTCAGAACCCAGCCACGGTTTTCCTTCAACTTAAAACCTCCATATTTTCCACAGATGAGCTTGTTCGAAAAAAATTTTTTGCTGGAATATGTGTTTTTACATGCTCTACGAGATACCGCTTTCCAAATTTTTTGGGATGCCGTCAGGGCTTGGAAAATCCGGAAAATGATTTGGAAAACCTCATATTTTCCACAGATGAGCGTGTTCGAAAAAAATTTTTTGCTGGAATATGTGTTTTTGCATATTCTACGAGATACCACTTTCCAAATTTTTTGGGATGCCGTCTGGGACTTGTCAGAACCCAGCCACGGTTTTCCTTCAACTTAAAACCTCCATATTTTCCACAGATGAGCTTGTTCGAAAAAAATTTTTTGCTGGAATATGTGTTTTTACATGCTCTACGAGATACCGCTTTCCAAATTTTTTGGGATGCCGTCAGGGCTTGGAAAATCCGGAAAATGATTTGGAAAACCTCATATTTTCCACAGATGAGCGTGTTCGAAAAAAATTTTTTGCTGGAATATGTGTTTTTGCATATTCTACGAGATACCACTTTCCAAATTTTTTGGGATGCCGTCTGGGACTTGTCAAATCCGAAAAACTACCCAGCCACGGTTTTCCTTCAACTTAAAACCTCCATATTTTCCACAGATGAGCTTGTTCGAAAAAAATTTTTTGCTGGAATATGTGTTTTTACATGCTCTACGAGATACCACTTTCCAAATTTTTTGGGATGCCGTCTAGGACTTGTCAGAACCCAGCCACGGTTTTCCCTCAACTTAAAACCTCCATATTTTCCACAGATGAGCTTGTTCGAAAAAAATTTTTTGCTGGAATATGTGTTTTTACATGCTCTACGAGATACCGCTTTCCAAATTTTTTGGGATGCCGTCAGGGCTTGGAAAATCCGGAAAATGATTTGGAAAACCTCATATTTTCCACAGATGAGCGTGTTCGAAAAAAAATTTTTGCTGGAATATGTGTTTTCACATGCTCTACGAGATACCACTTTCCAAATTTTTTGGGATGCCGTCTGGGACTTGTCAGAACCCAGCCACGGTTTTCCTTCAACTTAAAACCTCCATATTTTCCACAGATGAGCTTGTTCGAAAAAAATTTTTTGCTGGAATATGTGTTTTTACATGCTCTACGAGATACCGCTTTCCAAATTTTTTGGGATGCCGTCAGGGCTTTAAAATCCGGAAAATGATTTGGAAAACCTCATATTTTCCACAGATGAGCGTGTTCGAAAAAAATTTTTTGCTGGAATATGTGTTTTTGCATATTCTACGAGATACCACTTTCCAAATTTTTTGGGATGCCGTCTGGGACTTGTCAGAACCCAGCCACGGTTTTCCTTCAACTTAAAACCTCCATATTTTCCACAGATGAGCTTGTTCGAAAAAAATTTTTTGCTGGAATATGTGTTTTTACATGCTCTACGAGATACCGCTTTCCAAATTTTTTGGGATGCCGTCAGGGCTTGGAAAATCCGGAAAATGATTTGGAAAACCTCATATTTTCCACAGATGAGCGTGTTCGAAAAAAATTTTTTGCTGGAATATGTGTTTTTGCATATTCTACGAGATACCACTTTCCAAATTTTTTGGGATGCCGTCTGGGACTTGTCAGAACCCAGCCACGGTTTTCCTTCAACTTAAAACCTCCATATTTTCCACAGATGAGCTTGTTCGAAAAAAATTTTTTGCCGGTAGGTATATGTGTTTTTACATGCTCTACGAGATACCGCTTTCCAAATTTTTTGGGATGCCGTCAGGGCTTGGAAAATCCGGAAAATGATTTGGAAAACCTCATATTTTCCACAGATGAGCGTGTTCGAAAAAAATTTTTTGCTGGAATATGTGTTTTTGCATATTCTACGAGATACCACTTTCCAAATTTCTTGGGATGCCGTCTGGGACTTGTCAAATCCGAAAAACTACCCAGCCACGGTTTTCCTTCAACTTAAAACCTCCATATTTTCCACAGATGAGCTTGTTCGAAAAAATTTTTTTGCTGGAATATGTGTTTTTACATGCTCTATGAGATACCACTTTCCAAATTTTTTGGGATGCCGTCTGGGACTTGTCAGAACCCAGCCACGGTTTTCCTTCAACTTAAAACCTCCATATTTTCCACAGATGAGCTTGTTCGAAAAAAATTTTTTGCCGGTATATGTGTTTTTACATGCTCTACGAGATACCACTTTCCAAATTTTTTGGGATGCCGTCAGGGCTTGGAAAATCCGGAAAATGATTTGGAAAACCTCATATTTTCCACAGATGAGCGTGTTCGAAAAAAATTTTTTGCTGGAATATGTGTTTTTGCATATTCTACGAGATACCACTTTCCAAATTTTTTGGGATGCCGTCTGGGACTTGTCAAATCCGAAAAACTACCCAGCCACGGTTTTCCTTCAACTTAAAACCTCCATATTTTCCACAGATGAGCTTGTTCGAAAAAATTTTTTTGCTGGAATATGTGTTTTTACATGCTCTACGAGATACCACTTTCCAAATTTTTTGGGATGCCGTCTGGGACTTGTCAGAACCCAGCCACGGTTTTCCTTCAACTTAAAACCTCCATATTTTCCACAGATGAGCTTGTTCGAAAAAAATTTTTTGCTGGAATATGTGTTTTTACATGCTCTACGAGATACCGCTTTCCAAATTTTTTGGGATGCCGTCAGGGCTTGGAAAATCCGGAAAATGATTTGGAAAACCTCATATTTTCCACAGATGAGCCTGTTCGAAAAAAATTTTTTGCTGGAATATGTGTTTTTGCATATTCTACGAGATACCACTTTCCAAATTTTTTGGGATGCCGTCTGGGACTTGTCAAATCCGAAAAACTACCCAGCCACGGTTTTCCTTCAACTTAAAACCTCCATATTTTCCACAGATGAGCTTGTTCGAAAAAAATTTTTTGCCGGTATATGTGTTTTTACATGCTCTACGAGATACCACTTTCCAAATTTTTTGGGATGCCGTCAGGGCTTGGAAAATCCGGAAAATGATTTGGAAAACCTCATATTTTCCACAGATGAGCGTGTTCGAAAAAAATTTTTTGCTGGAATATGTGTTTTTGCATATTCTACGAGATACCACTTTCCAAATTTTTTGGGATGCCGTCTGGGACTTGTCAAATCCGAAAAACTACCCAGCCACGGTTTTCCTTCAACTTAAAACCTCCATATTTTCCACAGATGAGCTTGTTCGAAAAAATTTTTTTGCTGGAATATGTGTTTTTACATGCTCTACGAGATACCACTTTCCAAATTTTTTGGGATGCCGTCTGGGACTTGTCAGAACCCAGCCACGGTTTTCCTTCAACTTAAAACCTCCATATTTTCCACAGATGAGCTTGTTCGAAAAAAATTTTTTGCCGGTATATGTGTTTTTACATGCTCTACGAGATACCGCTTTCCAAATTTTTTGGGATGCCGTCAGGGCTTGGAAAATCCGGAAAATGATTTGGAAAACCTCATATTTTCCACAGATGAGCCTGTTCGAAAAAAATTTTTTGCTGGAATATGTGTTTTTGCATATTCTACGAGATACCACTTTCCAAATTTTTTGGGATGCCGTCTGGGACTTGTCAGAACCCAGCCACGGTTTTCCTTCAACTTAAAACCTCCATATTTTCCACAGATGAGCTTGTTCGAAAAAAATTTTTTGCTGGAATATGTGTTTTTACATGCTCTACGAGATACCGCCTTCCAAATTTTTTGGGATGCCGTCAGGGCTTGAAAAATCCGGAAAATGATTTGGAAAACCTCATATTTTCCACAGATGAGCGTGTTCGAAAAAAATTTTTTGCTGGAATATGTGTTTTTACATGCTCTACGAGATACCACTTTCCAAATTTTTTGGGATGCCGTCTGGGACTTGTCAGAACCCAGCCACGGTTTTCCTTCAACTTAAAACCTCCATATTTTCCACAGATGAGCTTGTTCGAAAAAAATTTTTTGCCGGTATATGTGTTTTTACATGCCCTACGAGATACCACTTTCCAAATTTTTTGGGATGCCGTCAGGGCTTGGAAAATCCGGAAAATGATTTGGAAAACCTCATATTTTCCACAGATGAGCGTGTTCGAAAAAAATTTTTTGCTGGAATATGTGTTTTTGCATATTCTACGAGATACAACTTTCCAAATTTTTTGGGATGCCGTCTGGGACTTGTCAAATCCGAAAAACTACCCAGCCACGGTTTTCCTTCAACTAAAAACCTCCATATTTTCCACAGATGAGCTTGTTCGAAAAAAATTTTTTGCTGGAATATGTGTTTTTACATGCTCTACGAGATACCACTTTCCAAATTTTTTGTGATGCCGTCTGGGACTTGTCAGAACCCAGCCACGGTTTTCCTTCAACTTAAAACCTCCATATTTTCCACAGATGAGCTTGTTCGAAAAAAATTTTTTGCTGGAATATGTGTTTTTACATGCTCTACGAGATACCGCTTTCCAAATTTTTTGGGATGCCGTCAGGGCTTGGAAAATCCG
The DNA here is from genome assembly GCA_910592335.1 of Adalia bipunctata. Lineage (NCBI taxonomy): Eukaryota > Metazoa > Arthropoda > Insecta > Coleoptera > Coccinellidae > Adalia > Adalia bipunctata. The sequence continues at coordinate 38,580,663 of OU342948.1, forward strand.
GAAAATGATTTGGAAAACCTCATATTTTCCACAGATGGGCGTGTTCGAAAAAAATTTTTTGCTGGAATATGTGTTTTTGCATATTCTACGAGATACCACTTTCCAAATTTTTTGGGATGCCGTCTGGGACTTGTCAGAACCCAGCCACGGTTTTCCTTCAACTTAAAACCTCCATATTTTCCACAGATGAGCTTGTTCGAAAAAAATTTTTTGCCGGTATATGTGTTTTTACATGCTCTACGAGATACCGCTTTCCAAATTTTTTGGGATGCCGTCAGGGCTTGGAAAATCCGGAAAATGATTTGGAAAACCTCATATTTTCCACAGATGAGCGTGTTCGAAAAAAAATTTTTGCTGGAATATGTGTTTTTGCATATTCTACGAGATACCACTTTCCAAATTTTTTGGGATGCCGTCTGGGACTTGTCAGAACCCAGCCACGGTTTTCCTTCAACTTAAAACCTCCATATTTTCCACAGATGAGCTTGTTCGAAAAAAATTTTTTGCTGGAATATGTGTTTTTACATGCTCTACGAGATACCACTTTCCAAATTTTTTGGGATGCCGTCTGGGACTTGTCAGAACCCAGCCACGGTTTTCCTTCAACTTAAAACCTCCATATTTTCCACAGATGAGCTTGTTCGAAAAAAATTTTTTGCTGGAATATGTGTTTTTACATGCTCTACGAGATACCGCTTTCCAAATTTTTTGGGATGCCGTCAGGGCTTGGAAAATCCGGAAAATGATTTGGAAAACCTCATATTTTCCACAGATGAGCGTGTTCGAAAAAAATTTTTTGCTGGAATATGTGTTTTTGCATATTCTACGAGATACCACTTTCCAAATTTTTTGGGATGCCGTCTGGGACTTGTCAGAACCCAGCCACGGTTTTCCTTCAACTTAAAACCTCCATATTTTCCACAGATGAGCTTGTTCGAAAAAAATTTTTTGCTGGAATATGTGTTTTTACATGCTCTACGAGATACCGCTTTCCAAATTTTTTGGGATGCCGTCAGGGCTTGGAAAATCCGGAAAATGATTTGGAAAACCTCATATTTTCCACAGATGAGCGTGTTCGAAAAAAATTTTTTGCTGGAATATGTGTTTTTGCATATTCTACGAGATACCACTTTCCAAATTTTTTGGGATGCCGTCTGGGACTTGTCAAATCCGAAAAACTACCCAGCCACGGTTTTCCTTCAACTTAAAACCTCCATATTTTCCACAGATGAGCTTGTTCGAAAAAAATTTTTTGCTGGAATATGTGTTTTTACATGCTCTACGAGATACCACTTTCCAAATTTTTTGGGATGCCGTCTGGGACTTGTCAGAACCCAGCCACGGTTTTCCCTCAACTTAAAACCTCCATATTTTCCACAGATGAGCTTGTTCGAAAAAAATTTTTTGCTGGAATATGTGTTTTTACATGCTCTACGAGATACCGCTTTCCAAATTTTTTGGGATGCCGTCAGGGCTTGGAAAATCCGGAAAATGATTTGGAAAACCTCATATTTTCCACAGATGAGCGTGTTCGAAAAAAATTTTTTGCTGGAATATGTGTTTTTACATGCTCTACGAGATACCACTTTCCAAATTTTTTGGGATGCCGTCTGGGACTTGTCAGAACCCAGCCACGGTTTTCCTTCAACTTAAAACCTCCATATTTTCCACAGATGAGCTTGTTCGAAAAAAATTTTTTGCTGGAATATGTGTTTTTACATGCTCTACGAGATACCACTTTCCAAATTTTTTGGGATGCCGTCTGGGACTTGTCAGAACCCAGCCACGGTTTTCCTTCAACTTAAAACCTCCATATTTTCCACAGATGAGCTTGTTCGAAAAAAATTTTTTGCTGGAATATGTGTTTTTACATGCTCTACGAGATACCGCTTTCCAAATTTTTTGGGATGCCGTCAGGGCTTGGAAAATCCGGAAAATGATTTGGAAAACCTCATATTTTCCACAGATGAGCGTGTTCGAAAAAAATTTTTTGCTGGAATATGTGTTTTTGCATATTCTACGAGATACCACTTTCCAAATTTTTTGGGATGCCGTCTGGGACTTGTCAGAACCCAGCCACGGTTTTCCTTCAACTTAAAACCTCCATATTTTCCACAGATGAGCTTGTTCGAAAAAAATTTTTTGCTGGAATATGTGTTTTTACATGCTCTACGAGATACCGCTTTCCAAATTTTTTGGGATGCCGTCAGGGCTTGGAAAATCCGGAAAATGATTTGGAAAACCTCATATTTTCCACAGATGAGCGTGTTCGAAAAAAATTTTTTGCTGGAATATGTGTTTTTGCATATTCTACGAGATACCACTTTCCAAATTTTTTGGGATGCCGTCTGGGACTTGTCAAATCCGAAAAACTACCCAGCCACGGTTTTCCTTCAACTTAAAACCTCCATATTTTCCACAGATGAGCTTGTTCGAAAAAAATTTTTTGCTGGAATATGTGTTTTTACATGCTCTACGAGATACCACTTTCCAAATTTTTTGGGATGCCGTCTGGGACTTGTCAGAACCCAGCCACGGTTTTCCTTCAACTTAAAACCTCCATATTTTCCACAGATGAGCTTGTTCGAAAAAAATTTTTTGCCGGTATATGTGTTTTTACATGCTCTACGAGATACCGCTTTCCAAATTTTTTGGGATGCCGTCAGGGCTTGGAAAATCCGGAAAATGATTTGGAAAACCTCATATTTTCCACAGATGAGCGTGTTCGAAAAAAATTTTTTGCTGGAATATGTGTTTTTGCATATTCTACGAGATACCACTTTCCAAATTTTTTGGGATGCCGTCTGGGACTTGTCAGAACCCAGCCACGGTTTTCCTTCAACTTAAAACCTCCATATTTTCCACAGATGAGCTTGTTCGAAAAAAATTTTTTGCTGGAATATGTGTTTTTACATGCTCTACGAGATACCACTTTCCAAATTTTTTGGGATGCCGTCTGGGACTTGTCAGAACCCAGCCACGGTTTTCCTTCAACTTAAAACCTCCATATTTTCCACAGATGAGCTTGTTCGAAAAAAATTTTTTGCTGGAATATGTGTTTTTACATGCTCTACGAGATACCGCTTTCCAAATTTTTTGGGATGCCGTCAGGGCTTGGAAAATCCGGAAAATGATTTGGAAAACCTCATATTTTCCACAGATGAGCGTGTTCGAAAAAAATTTTTCGCTGGAATATGTGTTTTTGCATATTCTACGAGATACCACTTTCCAAATTTTTTGGGATGCCGTCTGGGACTTGTCAGAACCCAGCCACGGTTTTCCTTCAACTTAAAACCTCCATATTTTCCACAGATGAGCTTGTTCGAAAAAAATTTTTTGCTGGAATATGTGTTTTTACATGCTCTACGAGATACCACTTTCCAAATTTTTTGGGATGCCGTCTGGGACTTGTCAGAACCCAGCCACGGTTTTCCTTCAACTTAAAACCTCCATATTTTCCACAGATGAGCTTGTTCGAAAAAAATTTTTTGCTGGAATATGTGTTTTTACATGCTCTACGAGATACCGCTTTCCAAATTTTTTGGGATGCCGTCAGGGCTTGGAAAATCCGGAAAATGATTTGGAAAACCTCATATTTTCCACAGATGAGCGTGTTCGAAAAAAATTTTTTGCTGGAATATGTGTTTTTGCATATTCTACGAGATACCACTTTCCAAATTTTTTGGGATGCCGTCTGGGACTTGTCAGAACCCAGCCACGGTTTTCCTTCAACTTAAAACCTCCATATTTTCCACAGATGAGCTTGTTCGAAAAAAATTTTTTGCTGGAATATGTGTTTTTACATGCTCTACGAGATACCGCTTTCCAAATTTTTTGGGATGCCGTCAGGGCTTGGAAAATCCGGAAAATGATTTGGAAAACCTCATATTTTCCACAGATGAGCGTGTTCGAAAAAAATTTTTTGCTGGAATATGTGTTTTTGCATATTCTACGAGATACCACTTTCCAAATTTTTTGGGATGCCGTCTGGGACTTGTCAAATCCGAAAAACTACCCAGCCACGGTTTTCCTTCAACTTAAAACCTCCATATTTTCCACAGATGAGCTTGTTCGAAAAAAATTTTTTGCTGGAATATGTGTTTTTACATGCTCTACGAGATACCACTTTCCAAATTTTTTGGGATGCCGTCTGGGACTTGTCAGAACCCAGCCACGGTTTTCCTTCAACTTAAAACCTCCATATTTTCCACAGATGAGCTTGTTCGAAAAAAATTTTTTGCCGGTATATGTGTTTTTACATGCTCTACGAGATACCGCTTTCCAAATTTTTTGGGATGCCGTCAGGGCTTGGAAAATCCGGAAAATGATTTGGAAAACCTCATATTTTCCACAGATGAGCGTGTTCGAAAAAAATTTTTTGCTGGAATATGTGTTTTTGCATATTCTACGAGATACCACTTTCCAAATTTTTTGGGATGCCGTCTGGGACTTGTCAGAACCCAGCCACGGTTTTCCTTCAACTTAAAACCTCCATATTTTCCACAGATGAGCTTGTTCGAAAAAAATTTTTTGCTGGAATATGTGTTTTTACATGCTCTACGAGATACCACTTTCCAAATTTTTTGGGATGCCGTCTGGGACTTGTCAGAACCCAGCCACGGTTTTCCTTCAACTTAAAACCTCCATATTTTCCACAGATGAGCTTGTTCGAAAAAAATTTTTTGCTGGAATATGTGTTTTTACATGCTCTACGAGATACCGCTTTCCAAATTTTTTGGGATGCCGTCAGGGCTTGGAAAATCCGGAAAATGATTTGGAAAACCTCATATTTTCCACAGATGAGCGTGTTCGAAAAAAATTTTTCGCTGGAATATGTGTTTTTGCATATTCTACGAGATACCACTTTCCAAATTTTTTGGGATGCCGTCTGGGACTTGTCAGAACCCAGCCACGGTTTTCCTTCAACTTAAAACCTCCATATTTTCCACAGATGAGCTTGTTCGAAAAAAATTTTTTGCTGGAATATGTGTTTTTACATGCTCTACGAGATACCGCTTTCCAAATTTTTTGGGATGCCGTCAGGGCTTGGAAAATCCGGAAAATGATTTGGAAAACCTCATATTTTCCACAGATGAGCGTGTTCGAAAAAATTTTTTGCTGGAATATGTGTTTTTGCATATTCTACGAGATACCACTTTCCAAATTTTTTGGGATGCCGTCTGGGACTTGTCAGAACCCAGCCACGGTTTTCCTTCAACTTAAAACCTCCATATTTTCCACAGATGAGCTTGTTCGAAAAAAATTTTTTGCTGGAATATGTGTTTTTACATGCTCTACGAGATACCGCTTTCCAAATTTTTTGGGATGCCGTCAGGGCTTGGAAAATCCGGAAAATGATTTGGAAAACCTCATATTTTCCACAGATGAGCGTGTTCGAAAAAAATTTTTTGCTGGAATATGTGTTTTCACATGCTCTACGAGATACCACTTTCCAAATTTTTTGGGATGCCGTCTGGGACTTGTCAGAACCCAGCCACGGTTTTCCTTCAACTTAAAACCTCCATATTTTCCACAGATGAGCTTGTTCGAAAAAAATTTTTTGCTGGAATATGTGTTTTTACATGCTCTACGAGATACCGCTTTCCAAATTTTTTGGGATGCCGTCAGGGCTTTAAAATCCGGAAAATGATTTGGAAAACCTCATATTTTCCACAGATGAGCGTGTTCGAAAAAAATTTTTTGCTGGAATATGTGTTTTTGCATATTCTACGAGATACCACTTTCCAAATTTTTTGGGATGCCGTCTGGGACTTGTCAGAACCCAGCCACGGTTTTCCTTCAACTTAAAACCTCCATATTTTCCACAGATGAGCTTGTTCGAAAAAAATTTTTTGCTGGAATATGTGTTTTTACATGCTCTACGAGATACCGCTTTCCAAATTTTTTGGGATGCCGTCAGGGCTTGGAAAATCCGGAAAATGATTTGGAAAACCTCATATTTTCCACAAATGAGCGTGTTCGAAAAAAATTTTTTGCTGGAATATGTGTTTTTGCATATTCTACGAGATACCACTTTCCGAATTTTTTGGGATGCCGTCTGGGACTTGTCAGAACCCAGCCACGGTTTTCCTTCAACTTAAAACCTCCATATTTTCCACAGATGAGCTTGTTCGAAAAAAATTTTTTGCTGGAATATGTGTTTTTACATGCTCTACGAGATACCGCTTTCCGAATTTTTTGGGATGCCGTCAGGGCTTGGAAAATCCGGAAAATGATTTGGAAAACCTCATATTTTCCACAGATGAGCGTGTTCGAAAAAAATTTTTTGCTGGAATATGTGTTTTTGCATATTCTACGAGATACCACTTTCCAAATTTTTTGGGATGCCGTCTGGGACTTGTCAAATCCGAAAAACTACCCAGCCACGGTTTTCCTTCAACTTAAAACCTCCATATTTTCCACAGATGAGCTTGTTCGAAAAAAAATTTTTGCTGGAATATGTGTTTTTACATGCTCTACGAGATACCGCTTTCCAAATTTTTTGGGATGCCGTCAGGGCTTGGAAAATCCGGAAAATGATTTGGAAAACCTCATATTTTCCACAGATGAGCGTGTTCGAAAAAAATTTTTTGCTGGAATATGTGTTTTCACATGCTCTACGAGATACCACTTTCCAAATTTTTTGGGATGCCGTCTGGGACTTGTCAGAACCCAGCCACGGTTTTCCTTCAACTTAAAACCTCCATATTTTCCACAGATGAGCTTGTTCGAAAAAAATTTTTTGCTGGAATATGTGTTTTTACATGCTCTACGAGATACCGCTTTCCAAATTTTTTGGGATGCCGTCAGGGCTTTAAAATCCGGAAAATGATTTGGAAAACCTCATATTTTCCACAGATGAGCGTGTTCGAAAAAAATTTTTTGCTGGAATATGTGTTTTTGCATATTCTACGAGATACCACTTTCCAAATTTTTTGGGATGCCGTCTGGGACTTGTCAGAACCCAGCCACGGTTTTCCTTCAACTTAAAACCTCCATATTTTCCACAGATGAGCTTGTTCGAAAAAAAATTTTTGCTGGAATATGTGTTTTTACATGCTCTACGAGATACCGCTTTCCAAATTTTTTGGGATGCCGTCAGGGCTTGGAAAATCCGGAAAATGATTTGGAAAACCTCATATTTTCCACAGATGAGCGTGTTCGAAAAAAATTTTTTGCTGGAATATGTGTTTTTGCATATTCTACGAGATACCACTTTCCAAATTTTTTGGGATGCCGTCTGGGACTTGTCAGAACCCAGCCACGGTTTTCCTTCAACTTAAAACCTCCATATTTTCCACAGATGAGCTTGTTCGAAAAAAATTTTTTGCTGGAATATGTGTTTTTACATGCTCTACGAGATACCGCTTTCCGAATTTTTTGGGATGCCGTCAGGGCTTGGAAAATCCGGAAAATGATTTGGAAAACCTCATATTTTCCACAGATGAGCGTGTTCGAAAAAAATTTTTTGCTGGAATATGTGTTTTTGCATATTCTACGAGATACCACTTTCCAAATTTTTTGGGATGCCGTCTGGGACTTGTCAAATCCGAAAAACTACCCAGCCACGGTTTTCCTTCAACTTAAAACCTCCATATTTTCCACAGATGAGCTTGTTCGAAAAAAAATTTTTGCTGGAATATGTGTTTTTACATGCTCTACGAGATACCGCTTTCCAAATTTTTTGGGATGCCGTCAGGGCTTGGAAAATCCGGAAAATGATTTGGAAAACCTCATATTTTCCACAGATGAGCGTGTTCGAAAAAAATTTTTTGCTGGAATATGTGTTTTTGCATATTCTACGAGATACCACTTTCCAAATTTTTTGGGATGCCGTCTGGGACTTGTCAGAACCCAGCCACGGTTTTCCTTCAACTTAAAACCTCCATATTTTCCACAGATGAGCTTGTTCGAAAAAAATTTTTTGCTGGAATATGTGTTTTTACATCCCTCACGAATGGTCGGCACCTTGACGCTGGTGTGAGGGCTTAAGTAGCTGCAATGATTCTTGGAGCAGGGTCAACGGAACACTGCTCCGGCAGGGTCTCCAGGTTGATAAGGTCCAAGCTGAGCGGTGAAAACCAAGACCGACCCCCACCACCTGGCTGTAGTGTCGTGGCCAAAGGTACTGCACGTGGGTAAACGATGCCAGGCATGCAAGGGTCTGACCCCCTCATGACTGTTATACCGTCACGCTTCTCCGCTGTCGTGGTCATGTCTCGCGGGCGGAGGATGCATGGCGGGAGTTCCGGCTTAATCGCCCGAACCAAGTGGAAGAAAGACACAATAAACACTTTCCCCAAGACAAGGTGGAACAGCATATGCCGATGTCTGCATGGCTAGTGGGAAGAGCTAGTCACAAATATGCGAACTCCGGATACCAGGTGACCTCCGGTTTCAATAAGCCTTCCAGGGGCATGCGGGGCTCTGCTCCTGGCGACTACTTCTCCCTAGCTACTCGTGGGATCAATTTATGGACCAAGTAATAAAAGGAAAAGGGCCTGACATTAGCCCAAATATGTCAGAACTGGAGGAAGGAAATAGCCTCAATCAGCCTGGGGAACAGGGCGCAAGTCCTGACACCAGGACTGAAGAAACGTTGCTGAAGAGCAGCGATGAAGAGGTCATCGAGGGCCTCGAAAAGTTGGCGGTCAAGAGACCTAGACTCTCTGGGGCCGCCAGGAAGAGGATGAAGTTCCTCATAAAGGGGGGGATGGCGCCAGAAGAAGCCAGAAAAGAAGCCTCCAAACCAATTGGGTCGAAACCGACACGAGGCCAGGCGTCCAAAAGGAACAGGTCGGAGGACAGCACGCCTAAAGGTAAAGAGCCTAAGCGCGCAAAGCAAGAGGTTTCGAAGACCTCACAGTCCTCAGGAGCTTCCAAAGCTCATGCAAAACATATGCCCACTTACAGCCAGGCTGCCGCTGGTCTGAAGGTGGGCATAATGGATAGGAGATATCCAGAAGTGCTCCTGGAAATGGACCAGATACAGGCCATCAAGGAAGCAATCTGTACGCAGATAATGGAGCTGGAAATAGAGGGCCCAATAAAGCCCAATTTCCAGCAACTGCATACAAGGCCAGGCTGGCTGGGTCTGACGTGCTCTGACAAAGACACAGTTGAGTGGCTTAGGAGCATTCAGCCAAAACTGAAACCCTGGGAGGGGGCTGATTTGAGGGTTGTCGAGGAGGCAGAACTGCCTCATCCGGAGATCCTGGTTGGCTACCTCCCAGAGAGTCAGCATCTCACTAACGAGCAAATTTTAGCGTTCGTGGCGAGACAAAATAGAGGACTCTCAACATCCAGTTGGAGAGTTCTTCGAAGGGGACCATCAGGACCCATGCTAGAAATAATTATTTCGGCCGACAGAGGCTCGGTCGAAAATCTGAGAGAGAAGAATTGGCGAATTTTCTATAAATTCGGCCAATCAATCCTTCGCCTCAAGGGAGCCAAGACAACGGCGAAGAGGGAAGAGGCACAACAGGCCTCTACCTCCGGTTCCGTGTCGACGAAGCCCAGGGGGAAGGGAAAGGAAACTCAGAAGTCGGCGGAGCCTACCGGCACAGCAGCCGGAGCCTCAACGCCGAGCACCAGCGCTGGGAGGGGGGCTAATCCGCGGGGCGTGGGAGGGGAGGGCCTGGCAGGGTAAAACCTGCGGCCCTTCCCACTAAGCCTGGCGGACGGCCAACCTCAATAAAGGGCAGGTGTCTGACATGTCTTCAGATTAACCTCCAGCACTCGAAGGCAGCCTCTAGTGCCTTATGCTGGAGAACATCTAGAAGGCATATTGACATAGGGCTGATACAAGAGCCTTGGATTAATGGAGGCCAAGTTAAAGGCCTACCAAACAACTTATATCAAATGATATACTATGACAGGTCAGTAGGTCCAAGAGCTATTATACTACTCAGGAAGGGACTAACCTGTCTTCCACTTACAGAGTTCCTGACAAGGGATCTTGCTGCGGCGTTGGTTGAGGTGCGAGCTGGGAACAGCAAGAGGCAGCTGGTTATCGCCTCAGGTTACTTCCCAGGAGACGCTATCAGCCCACCACCAGAGGAAGTACAACGCCTCATCGAATGGTGCCGCAAGGAGAAGAAACAACTGATTCTGGGCTGCGATGCGAATGCACACCACACAGTATGGGGGAGCACAGACACTAATCATAGAGGTGAGGATTTGCTTGATTTTCTATTTTCTAACAATATAGAGATAGCGAATGTGGGTGATAGTCCAACCTTTATGAATGCGATTAGAAGGGAAGTAATTGACCTTACGCTGGTGACGCCTTTTATTGCGGGGATGGTCAAGAACTGGAGGGTCTCAAAGGAACCATCCATGTCCGACCATATGGCAATTGAATTCGACGTTGAAGCAACTGCTTCAGCTGATGTTGAGTGCAGGATACCCAGGAAGACTGACTGGGATCTCTATGTAGCCCATTTAAGATCTGATCTGGAAGGACTGAAATACAACATCAGCTCAAATGAGGATCTGGAAAACGCCTCTGCTCACTTCACATCATGTTTGAAGAGGGCATTCGAGAACAGTTGTCCACTAAGGAAGAAGACGGTCTCCAGAGACGTCCCCTGGTGGAATAATCATCTAGAAAACCTCAAGAAGGCGGCTAGGAAAGCCTTCAACAAGGCCAAGCGAGGTGGCAGCTGGGATGCCTATCGACTGGCCTTGACAAACTACAACAAAGAGGTCAGAAAAGCCAAAAGGCAGTCCTGGAGAAGCTTCTGTGAGGGAATAGACAAAACAGCCCCGGCAGCCAGACTTCAAAAGGTACTATCTAAGGATCACTCTAACCCAATTGGCCAAATCAAGAAGCCATGTGGGGACTTTACGAACGATCCTGAAGAAAGCCTAAGAGCTCTGCTAGAGACTCACTTTCCTGGCTCCAAACAAACAACCATCGATGATGAAGTTCCCGAAGGGGAAGCACCATATAACCCCACTAGGCGGGATCTTCAGAAAGCTGGTAGACTATTCACACCACAAAGAATTGAATGGGCGATAAAAAGCTTTCAGCCCTTCAAATCAGCAGGCATGGACGGTATCTTTCCGGCCATGCTACAGAAAGGTGTTGACTTCATTATACCCCCGATGGCTGAGCTCTTCAAGGCCAGCTTTGCAAGGGGTTATATTCCAAAAATATGGAGGGAGGCAAGGGTAGTTTTCATACCCAAAATGGGTCGTAAAGGCTCCCCAGAGCCCAAATCTTATCGCCCTATTTGCCTCACCTCCTTTCTCCTGAAGACTATGGAGAAAATAATAGACAACAGCATAAGGGGAAATATTAAGCTCCACAAGATGCAGTTTGCCTACAGGGCGGGCAGATCTACCGTAGACGCCCTTCACCAGCTCCTTAGAGAGGTGGAAGGCACCCTCAATGCAAAGGAGATTTTACTTGCAATGTTTGGAGATATTGGAGGGGCCTTTGATAACACCCTACATGTTTCCATATGCAATGCAGCTAAACGGAAAGGGGTAGAACCTTCCACTGTTAAGTGGATATCAGCTATGTTGAAAGGACGAACTGTCACAGCCTATCTGGGGGATACTGAAGTGACCGTGCTAACATGCAGGGGATGTCCTCAAGGAGGGGTGTTGTCACCCTTGCTGTGGAGCCTGGTCATGGACGGTCTCCTGGGGGGGCTCACAGCGGGTGGTTTTAACGTCCAGGCGTACGCCGACGACATAGTGGTGACAGTGAGAGGCAAGCATGAAGGCTCATTAAGCAGCCGAATGCAGCTTGCTCTCAGTATCATCGAAAAGTGGAGTGAGGAAGAAGGGCTAACTGTCAATCCCTCGAAAACCACACTGATTCCGTTCACTAGAAGAAGAAATCTCAACCTCAGGGCTCCGGTCCTAAATGGCCAGACTCTGAACTTCTCTAGTGAGTGTAAATATCTAGGTGTTATCCTGGACAGCAAACTCAACTGGAGGAAGCACATAGACAAGACTCTTTCCAGAGCCACGGCGGCCATGTGGGCCTGCAAAAGACTCTTTGGAAAGACATGGGGCATGAAACCGAAAATGGTACTGTGGTTATACACAGCGGTAGTACGCCCTATTGTCACCTATGCATCTCTAGCATGGTGGACAAAAACCGAAGAGGTTACCACACGCAGTCGTCTGCAGAAATTGCAGAGGCTAGCCTGTATTGGGGTAACAGGAGCTATGCGTACAGCTCCTACAGCAGCGCTTGAGGTCATTCTTGATTTGCCTCCCTTACACCTACATGTGAGGAAATGTAGCCTGCTGGAAGCTATAAGAATCTCCCTTAACGGAAAGCTACTACCCGGTAACTGGGTTGGACATATGAGGATCTTGAATCAATTCGATTCAAATCTCCTGGCAAAACCATCGGATGTTATGCCAACCATCTACGATTTTGAAACGCCCTTTGAAACGGTCATAACCGACCGTCCTAGGGCAATAAGTTTCGTAAATCGTCTGGACAAAAAGTCATCCATATGGTTCACCGACGGATCTAAAACAGAGAGGGGCACTGGCATTGGGGTATATGGACCTAAATTGAGGATCTCTAAAGCCCTGGGAAGCGAGCCCTCTATCTTACAGACCGAGATAATGGCTGTTTATGTATGCGCTCAAGAGTGTCTCAAAATGAACCTCAAGGGAGCGCATGTCTACATCATCACGGACAGTCAGGCCTCACTGAGATCCCTGGAATCAAACTGCCAGGGGTCTCTGTTGACCTGGGAATGCCGTAACACCATAAAGCAACTGGCAAGAGGCAATAAAGTGACTCTATTGTGGGCACCAGGGCACCATGGCGTTGAAGGAAATGAAAAAGCCGACAAACTGGCGAAAATTGCATCAAGGCAAATACCTGTTGGACCTGAGCCGTTCTGTGGGCTCGGAAAAGACCAATACAAGGCAGCGGTCCAGCAATGGGAGCTGAAAAACAGGATAACCTACTGGACAAACGCTCCTGGACTTATTCAGGCCAAGAAATTCGTGACGATATCACCTACCTATACCAGGAAACTCTTAAAGCTGTCACGAGCTGAGCTTCGGGTGATGGTAGGACTGCTGACGGGACACTGTCGGTACAAACACCATTTGTACCGCATGGGAAAGTCAGCAGATGAGATTTGCAGGCTATGTGGATCAGAAGCGGAAACAGCTGAACACATGGTATGCAAGTGTCCAGAGCTGGCTGAACTAAGAACCATTCATATGGGGAAACCGGTCCTGGATACCCATGAGGTCACGGCCAAGGCTCCTAGGGAGGTTGCCAATTTTATCAACACTATTGACGACCTCCTTGGGTTTCCATGAATGAGTAGGGTAGGGAACAAAAGATCTACATGGTCGCAGTTCTCGGAAGGCTTAACGAGCCAAAACGACCCCAGTTCAAATAATAATAATAATGTGTTTTTACATGCTCTACGAGATACCGCTTTTCAAATTTTTTGGGATGCCGTCAGGGCTTGGAAAATCCGGAAAATGATTTGGAAAACCTCATATTTTCCACAGATGAGCGTGTTCGAAAAAAATTTTTCGCTGGAATATGTGTTTTTGCATATTCTACGAGATACCACTTTCCAAATTTTTTGGGATGCCGTCTGGGACTTGTCAGAACCCAGCCACGGTTTTCCTTCAACTTAAAACCTCCATATTTTCCACAGATGAGCTTGTTCGAAAAAAATTTTTTGCTGGAATATGTGTTTTTACATGCTCTACGAGATACCACTTTCCAAATTTTTTGGGATGCCGTCTGGGACTTGTCAGAACCCAGCCACGGTTTTCCTTCAACTTAAAACCTCCATATTTTCCACAGATGAGCTTGTTCGAAAAAAATTTTTTGCTGGAATATGTGTTTTTACATGCTCTACGAGATACCGCTTTCCAAATTTTTTGGGATGCCGTCAGGGCTTGGAAAATCCGGAAAATGATTTGGAAAACCTCATATTTTCCACAGATGAGCGTGTTCGAAAAAATTTTTTGCTGGAATATGTGTTTTTGCATATTCTACGAGATACCACTTTCCAAATTTTTTGGGATGCCGTCTGGGACTTGTCAGAACCCAGCCACGGTTTTCCTTCAACTTAAAACCTCCATATTTTCCACAGATGAGCTTGTTCGAAAAAAATTTTTTGCTGGAATATGTGTTTTTACATGCTCTACGAGATACCACTTTCCAAATTTTTTGGGATGCCGTCAGGGCTTGGAAAATCCGGAAAATGATTTGGAAAACCTCATATTTTCCACAGATGAGCGTGTTCGAAAAAAATTTTTTGCTGGAATATGTGTTTTTACATGCTCTACGAGATACCACTTTCCAAATTTTTTGGGATGCCGTCTGGGACTTGTCAGAACCCAGCCACGGTTTTCCTTCAACTTAAAACCTCCATATTTTCCACAGATGAGCTTGTTCGAAAAAAATTTTTTGCTGGAATATGTGTTTTTACATGCTCTACGAGATACCGCTTTCCAAATTTTTTGGGATGCCGTCAGGGCTTGGAAAATCCGGAAAATGATTTGGAAAACCTCATATTTTCCACAGATGAGCGTGTTCGAAAAAAATTTTTTGCTGGAATATGTGTTTTTGCATATTCTAAGAGATACCACTTTCCAAATTTTTTGGGATGCCGTCTGGGACTTGTCAAATCCGAAAAACTACCCAGCCACGGTTTTCCTTCAACTTAAAACCTCCATATTTTCCACAGATGAGCTTGTTCGAAAAAAAAATTTTGCTGGAATATGTGTTTTTACATGCTCTACGAGATACCACTTTCCAAATTTTTTGGGATGCCGTCTGGGACTTGTCAGAACCCAGCCACGGTTTTCCTTCAACTTAAAACCTCCATATTTTCCACAGATGAGCTTGTTCGAAAAAAATTTTTTGCCGGTATATGTGTTTTTACATGCTCTACAAGATACCGCTTTCCAAATTTTTTGGGATGCCGTCAGGGCTTGGAAAATCCGGAAAATGATTTGGAAAACCTCATATTTTCCACAGATGAGCGTGTTCGAAAAAAATTTTTTGCTGGAATATGTGTTTTTGCATATTCTACGAGATACCACTTTCCAAATTTTTTGGGATGCCGTCTGGGACTTGTCAAATCCGAAAAACTACCCAGCCACGGTTTTCCTCCAACTTGAAACCTCCATATTTTCCACAGATGAGCTTGTTCGAAAAAAATTTTCTGCTGGAATATGTGTTTTTACATGCTCTACGAGATACCACTTTCCAAATTTTTTGGGATGCCGTCTGGGACTTGTCAGAACCCAGCCACGGTTTTCCTTCAACTTAAAACCTCCATATTTTCCACAGATGAGCTTGTTCGAAAAAAATTTTTTGCCGGTATATGTGTTTTTACATGCTCTACGAGATACCGCTTTCCAAATTTTTTGGGAAGCCGTCAGGGCTTGGAAAATCCGGAAAATGATTTGGAAAACCTCATATTTTCCACAGATGAGCGTGTTCGAAAAAATTTTTTTGCTGGAATATGTGTTTTTGCATATTCTACGAGATACCACTTTCCAAATTTTTTGGGATGCCGTCTGGGACTTGTCAAATCCGAAAAACTACCCAGCCACGGTTTTCCTTCAACTTAAAACCTCCATATTTTCCACAGATGAGCTTGTTCGAAAAAAATTTTTTGCTGGAATATGTGTTTTTACATGCTCTACGAGATACCACTTTCCAAATTTTTTGGGATGCCGTCTGGGACTTGTCAGAACCCAGCCACGGTTTTCCTTCAACTTAAAACCTCCATATTTTCCACAGATGAGCTTGTTCGAAAAAAAATTTTTGCCGGTATATGTGTTTTTACATGCTCTACGAGATACCGCTTTCCAAATTTTTTGGGATGCCGTCAGGGCTTGGAAAATCCGGAAAATGATTTGGAAAACCTCATATTTTCCACAGATGAGCGTGTTCGAAAAAATTTTTTTGCTGGAATATGTGTTTTTGCATATTCTACGAGATACCACTTTCCAAATTTTTTGGGATGCCGTCAGGGCTTGGAAAACCTGGAAAATGATTTGGAAAACCTCATATTTTCCACAGATGAGCGTGTTCGAAAAAAATTTTTTGCTGGAATATGTGTTTTTACATGCTCTACGAGATACCACTTTCCAAATTTTTTGGGATGCCGTCTGGGACTTGTCAGAACCCAGCCACGGTTTTCCTTCAACAAACCTCCATATTTTCCACAGATGAGCTTGTTCGAAAAAAATTTTTTGCTGGAATATGTGTTTTTACATGCTCTACGAGATACCGCTTTCCAAATTTTTTGGGTTGCCGTCAGGGCTTGGAAAATCCGGAAAATGATTTGGAAAACCTCATATTTTCCACAGATGAGCGTGTTCGAAAAAAATTTTTTGCTGGAATATGTGTTTTTGCATATTCTACGAGATACCACTTTCCAAATTTTTTGGGATGCCGTCTGGGACTTGTCAAATCCGAAAAACTACCCAGCCACGGTTTTCCTTCAACTTAAAACCTCCATATTTTCCACAGATGAGCTTGTTCGAAAAAATTTTTTTGCTGGAATATGTGTTTTTACATGCTCTACGAGATACCACTTTCCAAATTTTTTGGGATGCCGTCTGGGACTTGTCAGAACCCAGCCACGGTTTTCCTTCAACTTAAAACCTCCATATTTTCCACAGATGAGCTTGTTCGAAAAAAATTTTTTGCCGGTATATGTGTTTTTACATGCTCTACGAGATACCGCTTTCCAAATTTTTTGGGAAGCCGTCAGGGCTTGGAAAATCCGGAAAATGATTTGGAAAACCTCATATTTTCCACAGATGAGCGTGTTCGAAAAAAATTTTTTGCTGGAATATGTTTTTTTGCATATTCTACGAGATACCACTTTCCAAATTTTTTGGGATGCCGTCTGGGACTTGTCAAATCCGAAAAACTACCCAGCCACGGTTTTCCTTCAACTTAAAACCTCCATATTTTCCACAGATGAGCTTGTTCGAAAAAAATTTTTTGCTGGAATATGTGTTTTTACATGCTCTACGAGATACCACTTTCCAAATTTTTTGGGATGCCGTCTGGGACTTGTCAGAACCCAGCCACGGTTTTCCTTCAACTTAAAACCTCCATATTTTCCACAGATGAGCTTGTTCGAAAAAAATTTTTTGCCGGTATATGTGTTTTTACATGCTCTACGAGATACCGCTTTCCAAATTTTTTGGGATGCCGTCAGGGCTTGGAAAATCCGGAAAATGATTTGGAAAACCTCATATTTTCCACAGATGAGCTTGTTCGAAGAGAATTTTTTGCTGGAATATGTGTTTTTACATGCTCTACGAGATACCACTTTCCAAATTTTTTGGGATGCCGTCTGGGACTTGTCAGAACCCAGCCACGGTTTTCCTTCAACTTAAAACCTCCATATTTTCCACAGATGAGCTTGTTCGAAAAAAATTTTTTGCTGGAATATGTGTTTTTACATGCTCTACGAGATACTGCTTTCCAAATTTTTTGGGTTGCCGTCAGGGCTTGGAAAATCCGGAAAATGATTTGGAAAACCTCATATTTTCCACAGATGAGCGTGTTCGAAAAAAATTTTTTGCTGGAATATGTGTTTTTGCATATTCTACGAGATACCACTTTCCAAATTTTTTGGGATGCCGTCTGGGACTTGTCAGAACCCAGCCACGGTTTTCCTTCAACTTAAAACCTCCATATTTTCCACAGATGAGCTTGTTCGAAAAAAATTTTTTGCTGGAATATGTGTTTTTACATGCTCTACGAGATACCGCTTTCCAAATTTTTTGGGATGCCGTCAGGGCTTGGAAAATCCGGAAAATGATTTGGAAAACCTCATATTTTCCACAGATGAGCGTGTTCGAAAAAAATTTTTTGCTGGAATATGTGTTTTTGCATATTCTACGAGATACCACTTTCCAAATTTTTTGGGATGCCGTCTGGGACTTGTCAAATCCGAAAAACTACCCAGCCACGGTTTTCCTTCAACTTAAAACCTCCATATTTTCCACAGATGAGCTTGTTCGAAAAAAATTTTTTGCTGGAATATGTGTTTTTACATGCTCTACGAGATACCACTTTCCAAATTTTTTGGGATGCCGTCTGGGACTTGTCAGAACCCAGCCACGGTTTTCCTTCAACTTAAAACCTCCATATTTTCCACAGATGAGCTTGTTCGAAAAAAATTTTTTGCCGGTATATGTGTTTTTACATGCTCTACGAGATACCGCTTTCCAAATTTTTTGGGAAGCCGTCAGGGCTTGGAAAATCCGGAAAATGATTTGGAAAACCTCATATTTTCCACAGATGAGCGTGTTCGAAAAAAATTTTTTGCTGGAATATGTGTTTTTGCATATTCTACGAGATACCACTTTCCAAATTTTTTGGGATGCCGTCTGGGACTTGTCAAATCCGAAAAACTACCCAGCCACGGTTTTCCTTCAACTTAAAACCTCCATATTTTCCACAGATGAGCTTGTTCGAAAAAAATTTTTTGCTGGAATATGTGTTTTTACATGCTCTACGAGATACCGCTTTCCAAATTTTTTGGGATGCCGTCTGGGACTTGTCAGAACCCAGCCACGGTTTTCCTTCAACTTAAAACCTCCATATTTTCCACAGATGAGCTTGTTCGAAAAAAATTTTTTGCCGGTATATGTGTTTTTACATGCTCTACGAGATACCGCTTTCCAAATTTTTTGGGATGCCGTCAGGGCTTGGAAAATCCGGAAAATGATTTGGAAAACCTCATATTTTCCACAGATGAGCTTGTTCGAAAAAAATTTTTTGCTGGAATATGTGTTTTTACATGCTCTACGAGATACCACTTTCCAAATTTTTTGGGATGCCGTCTGGGACTTGTCAGAACCCAGCCACGGTTTTCCTTCAACTTAAAACCTCCATATTTTCCACAGATGAGCTTGTTCGAAAAAAATTTTTTGCCGGTATATGTGTTTTTACATGCTCTACGAGATACCGCTTTCCAAATTTTTTGGGAAGCCGTCAGGGCTTGGAAAATCCGGAAAATGATTTGGAAAACCTCATATTTTCCACAGATGAGCGTGTTCGAAAAAAATTTTTGCTGGAATATGTGTTTTTGCATATTCTACGAGATACCACTTTCCAAATTTTTTGGGATGCCGTCTGGGACTTGTCAAATCCGAAAAACTACCCAGCCACGGTTTTCCTTCAACTTAAAACCTCCATATTTTCCACAGATGAGCTTGTTCGAAAAAAATTTTTTGCTGGAATATGTGTTTTTACATGCTCTACGAGATACCACTTTCCAAATTTTTTGGGATGCCGTCTGGGACTTGTCAGAACCCAGCCACGGTTTTCCTTCAACTTAAAACCTCCATATTTTCCACAGATGAGCTTGTTCGAAAAAAATTTTTTGCTGGAATATGTGTTTTTACATGCTCTACGAGATACTGCTTTCCAAATTTTTTGGGATGCCGTCAGGGCTTGGAAAATCCGGAAAATGATTTGGAAAACCTCATATTTTCCACAGATGAGCGTGTTCGAAAAAAATTTTTCGCTGGAATATGTGTTTTTGCATATTCTACGAGATACCACTTTCCAAATTTTTTGGGATGCCGTCTGGGACTTGTCAGAACCCAGCCACGGTTTTCCTTCAACTTAAAACCTCCATATTTTCCACAGATGAGCTTGTTCGAAAAAAATTTTTTGCTGGAATATGTGTTTTTACATGCTCTACGAGATACCACTTTCCAAATTTTTTGGGATGCCGTCTGGGACTTGTCAGAACCCAGCCACGGTTTTCCTTCAACTTAAAACCTCCATATTTTCCACAGATGAGCTTGTTCGAAAAAAATTTTTGCTGGAATATGTGTTTTTACATGCTCTACGAGATACCGCTTTCCAAATTTTTTGGGATGCCGTCAGGGCTTGGAAAATCCGGAAAATGATTTGGAAAACCTCATATTTTCCACAGATGAGCGTGTTCGAAAAAATTTTTTGCTGGAATATGTGTTTTTGCATATTCTACGAGATACCACTTTCCAAATTTTTTGGGATGCCGTCTGGGACTTGTCAGAACCCAGCCACGGTTTTCCTTCAACTTAAAACCTCCATATTTTCCACAGATGAGCTTGTTCGAAAAAAATTTTTTGCTGGAATATGTGTTTTTACATGCTCTACGAGATACCGCTTTCCAAATTTTTTGGGATGCCGTCAGGGCTTGGAAAATCCGGAAAATGATTTGGAAAACCTCATATTTTCCACAGATGAGCGTGTTCGAAAAAAATTTTTTGCTGGAATATGTGTTTTTACATGCTCTACGAGATACCACTTTCCAAATTTTTTGGGATGCCGTCTGGGACTTGTCAGAACCCAGCCACGGTTTTCCTTCAACTTAAAACCTCCATATTTTCCACAGATGAGCTTGTTCGAAAAAAATAAATTTTTTGCTGGAATATGTGTTTTTACATGCTCTACGAGATACCGCTTTCCAAATTTTTTGGGATGCCGTCAGGGCTTGGAAAATCCGGAAAATGATTTGGAAAACCTCATATTTTCCACAGATGAGCGTGTTCGAAAAAAATTTTTTGCTGGAATATGTGTTTTTGCATATTCTACGAGATACCACTTTCCAAATTTTTTGGGATGCCGTCTGGGACTTGTCAGAACCCAGCCACGGTTTTCCTTCAACTTAAAACCTCCATATTTTCCACAGATGAGCTTGTTCGAAAAAAATTTTTTGCTGGAATATGTGTTTTTACATGCTCTACGAGATACCGCTTTCCAAATTTTTTGGGATGCCGTCAGGGCTTGGAAAATCCGGAAAATGATTTGGAAAACCTCATATTTTCCACAGATGAGCGTGTTCGAAAAAAATTTTTTGCTGGAATATGTGTTTTTGCATATTCTAAGAGATACCACTTTCCAAATTTTTTGGGATGCCGTCTGGGACTTGTCAAATCCGAAAAACTACCCAGCCACGGTTTTCCTTCAACTTAAAACCTCCATATTTTCCACAGATGAGCTTGTTCGAAAAAAAAATTTTGCTGGAATATGTGTTTTTACATGCTCTACGAGATACCACTTTCCAAATTTTTTGGGATGCCGTATGGGACTTGTCAGAACCCAGCCACGGTTTTCCTTCAACTTAAAACCTCCATATTTTCCACAGATGAGCTTGTTCGAAAAAAATTTTTTGCCGGTATATGTGTTTTTACATGCTCTACAAGATACCGCTTTCCAAATTTTTTGGGATGCCGTCAGGGCTTGGAAAATCCGGAAAATGATTTGGAAAACCTCATATTTTCCACAGATGAGCGTGTTCGAAAAAAATTTTTTGCTGGAATATGTGTTTTTGCATATTCTACGAGATACCACTTTCCAAATTTTTTGGGATGCCGTCTGGGACTTGTCAAATCCGAAAAACTACCCAGCCACGGTTTTCCTCCAACTTGAAACCTCCATATTTTCCACAGATGAGCTTGTTCGAAAAAAATTTTCTGCTGGAATATGTGTTTTTACATGCTCTACGAGATACCACTTTCCAAATTTTTTGGGATGCCGTCTGGGACTTGTCAGAACCCAGCCACGGTTTTCCTTCAACTTAAAACCTCCATATTTTCCACAGATGAGCTTGTTCGAAAAAAATTTTTTGCCGGTATATGTGTTTTTACATGCTCTACGAGATACCGCTTTCCAAATTTTTTGGGAAGCCGTCAGGGCTTGGAAAATCCGGAAAATGATTTGGAAAACCTCATATTTTCCACAGATGAGCGTGTTCGAAAAAATTTTTTTGCTGGAATATGTGTTTTTGCATATTCTACGAGATACCACTTTCCAAATTTTTTGGGATGCCGTCTGGGACTTGTCAAATCCGAAAAACTACCCAGCCACGGTTTTCCTTCAACTTAAAACCTCCATATTTTCCACAGATGAGCTTGTTCGAAAAAAATTTTTTGCTGGAATATGTGTTTTTACATGCTCTACGAGATACCACTTTCCAAATTTTTTGGGATGCCGTCTGGGACTTGTCAGAACCCAGCCACGGTTTTCCTTCAACTTAAAACCTCCATATTTTCCACAGATGAGCTTGTTCGAAAAAAAATTTTTGCCGGTATATGTGTTTTTACATGCTCTACGAGATACCGCTTTCCAAATTTTTTGGGATGCCGTCAGGGCTTGGAAAATCCGGAAAATGATTTGGAAAACCTCATATTTTCCACAGATGAGCGTGTTCGAAAAAAATTTTTTGCTGGAATATGTGTTTTTGCATATTCTACGAGATACCACTTTCCAAATTTTTTGGGATGCCGTCAGGGCTTGGAAAACCTGGAAAATGATTTGGAAAACCTCATATTTTCCACAGATGAGCGTGTTCGAAAAAAATTTTTTGCTGGAATATGTGTTTTTACATGCTCTACGAGATACCACTTTCCAATTTTTTTGGGATGCCGTCTGGGACTTGTCAGAACCCAGCCACGGTTTTCCTTCAACAAACCTCCATATTTTCCACAGATGAGCTTGTTCGAAAAAAATTTTTTGCTGGAATATGTGTTTTTACATGCTCTACGAGATACCGCTTTCCAAATTTTTTGGGTTGCCGTCAGGGCTTGGAAAATCCGGAAAATGATTTGGAAAACCTCATATTTTCCACAGATGAGCGTGTTCGAAAAAAATTTTTTGCTGGAATATGTGTTTTTGCATATTCTACGAGATACCACTTTCCAAATTTTTTGGGATGCCGTCTGGGACTTGTCAAATCCGAAAAACTACCCAGCCACGGTTTTCCTTCAACTTAAAACCTCCATATTTTCCACAGATGAGCTTGTTCGAAAAAATTTTTTTGCTGGAATATGTGTTTTTACATGCTCTACGAGATACCACTTTCCAAATTTTTTGGGATGCCGTCTGGGACTTGTCAGAACCCAGCCACGGTTTTCCTTCAACTTAAAACCTCCATATTTTCCACAGATGAGCTTGTTCGAAAAAAATTTTTTGCCGGTATATGTGTTTTTACATGCTCTACGAGATACCGCTTTCCAAATTTTTTGGGAAGCCGTCAGGGCTTGGAAAATCCGGAAAATGATTTGGAAAACCTCATATTTTCCACAGATGAGCGTGTTCGAAAAAAATTTTTTGCTGGAATATGTTTTTTTGCATATTCTACGAGATACCACTTTCCAAATTTTTTGGGATGCCGTCTGGGACTTGTCAAATCCGAAAAACTACCCAGCCACGGTTTTCCTTCAACTTAAAACCTCCATATTTTCCACAGATGAGCTTGTTCGAAAAAAAATTTTTGCTGGAATATGTGTTTTTACATGCTCTACGAGATACCACTTTCCAAATTTTTTGGGATGCCGTCTGGGACTTGTCAGAACCCAGCCACGGTTTTCCTTCAACTTAAAACCTCCATATTTTCCACAGATGAGCTTGTTCGAAAAAAATTTTTTGCCGGTATATGTGTTTTTACATGCTCTACGAGATACCGCTTTCCAAATTTTTTGGGATGCCGTCAGGGCTTGGAAAATCCGGAAAATGATTTGGAAAACCTCATATTTTCCACAGATGAGCTTGTTCGAAGAGAATTTTTTGCTGGAATATGTGTTTTTACATGCTCTACGAGATACCACTTTCCAAATTTTTTGGGATGCCGTCTGGGACTTGTCAGAACCCAGCCACGGTTTTCCTTCAACTTAAAACCTCCATATTTTCCACAGATGAGCTTGTTCGAAAAAAATTTTTTGCTGGAATATGTGTTTTTACATGCTCTACGAGATACCGCTTTCCAAATTTTTTGGGTTGCCGTCAGGGCTTGGAAAATCCGGAAAATGATTTGGAAAACCTCATATTTTCCACAGATGAGCGTGTTCGAAAAAAATTTTTTGCTGGAATATGTGTTTTTGCATATTCTACGAGATACCACTTTCCAAATTTTTTGGGATGCCGTCTGGGACTTGTCAGAACCCAGCCACGGTTTTCCTTCAACTTAAAACCTCCATATTTTCCACAGATGAGCTTGTTCGAAAAAAATTTTTTGCTGGAATATGTGTTTTTACATGCTCTACGAGATACCGCTTTCCAAATTTTTTGGGATGCCGTCAGGGCTTGGAAAATCCGGAAAATGATTTGGAAAACCTCATATTTTCCACAGATGAGCGTGTTCGAAAAAAATTTTTTGCTGGAATATGTGTTTTTGCATATTCTACGAGATACCACTTTCCAAATTTTTTGGGATGCCGTCTGGGACTTGTCAAATCCGAAAAACTACATAGCCACGGTTTTCCTTCAACTTAAAACCTCCATATTTTCCACAGATGAGCTTGTTCGAAAAAAATTTTTTGCTGGAATATGTGTTTTTACATGCTCTACGAGATACCACTTTCCAAATTTTTTGGGATGCCGTCTGGGACTTGTCAGAACCCAGCCACGGTTTTCCTTCAACTTAAAACCTCCATATTTTCCACAGATGAGCTTGTTCGAAAAAAATTTTTTGCCGGTATATGTGTTTTTACATGCTCTACGAGATACCGCTTTCCAAATTTTTTGGGAAGCCGTCAGGGCTTGGAAAATCCGGAAAATGATTTGGAAAACCTCATATTTTCCACAGATGAGCGTGTTCGAAAAAAATTTTTTGCTGGAATATGTGTTTTTGCATATTCTACGAGATACCACTTTCCAAATTTTTTGGGATGCCGTCTGGGACTTGTCAAATCCGAAAAACTACCCAGCCACGGTTTTCCTTCAACTTAAAACCTCCATATTTTCCACAGATGAGCTTGTTCGAAAAAAATTTTTTGCTGGAATATGTGTTTTTACATGCTCTACGAGATACCACTTTCCAAATTTTTTGGGATGCCGTCTGGGACTTGTCAGAACCCAGCCACGGTTTTCCTTCAACTTAAAACCTCCATATTTTCCACAGATGAGCTTGTTCGAAAAAAATTTTTTGCCGGTATATGTGTTTTTACATGCTCTACGAGATACCGCTTTCCAAATTTTTTGGGATGCCGTCAGGGCTTGGAAAATCTGGAAAATGATTTGGAAAACCTCATATTTTCCACAGATGAGCTTGTTCGAAAAAAATTTTTTGCTGGAATATGTGTTTTTACATGCTCTACGAGATACCACTTTCCAAATTTTTTGGGATGCCGTCTGGGACTTGTCAGAACCCAGCCACGGTTTTCCTTCACCTTAAAACCTCCATATTTTCCACAGATGAGCTTGTTCGAAAAAAATTTTTTGCCGGTATATGTGTTTTTACATGCTCTACGAGATACCGCTTTCCAAATTTTTTGGGAAGCCGTCAGGGCTTGGAAAATCCGGAAAATGATTTGGAAAACCTCATATTTTCCACAGATGAGCGTGTTCGAAAAAAATTTTTGCTGGAATATGTGTTTTTGCATATTCTACGAGATACCACTTTCCAAATTTTTTGGGATGCCGTCTGGGACTTGTCAAATCCGAAAAACTACCCAGCCACGGTTTTCCTTCAACTTAAAACCTCCATATTTTCCACAGATGAGCTTGTTCGAAAAAAATTTTTTGCTGGAATATGTGTTTTTACATGCTCTACGAGATACCACTTTCCAAATTTTTTGGGATGCCGTCTGGGACTTGTCAGAACCCAGCCACGGTTTTCCTTCAACTTAAAACCTCCATATTTTCCACAGATGAGCTTGTTCGAAAAAAATTTTTTGCCGGTATATGTGTTTTTACATGCTCTACGAGATACCGCTTTCCAAATTTTTTGGGATGCCGTCAGGGCTTGGAAAATCCGGAAAATGATTTGGAAAACCTCATATTTTCCACAGATGAGCGTGTTCGAAAAAAATTTTTTGCTGGAATATGTGTTTTTGCATATTCTACGAGATTCCACTTTCCAAATTTTTTGGGATGCCGTCTGGGACTTGTCAGAACCCAGCCACGGTTTTCCTTCAACTTAAAACCTCCATATTTTCCACAGATGAGCTTGTTCGAAAAAAATTTTTTGCTGGAATATGTGTTTTTACATGCTCTACGAGATACCACTTTCCAAATTTTTTGGGATTCCGTCTGGGACTTGTCAGAACCCAGCCACGGTTTTCCTTCAACTTAAAACCTCCATATTTTCCACAGATGAGCTTGTTCGAAAAAAATTTTTTGCCGGTATATGTGTTTTTACATGCTCTACGAGATACCACTTTCCAAATTTTTTGGGATGCCGTCAGGGCTTGGAAAATCCGGAAAATGATTTGGAAAACCTCATATTTTCCACAGATGAGCGTGTTCGAAAAAAATTTTTTGCTGGAATATGTGTTTTTGCATATTCTACGAGATACCACTTTCCAAATTTTTTGGGATGCCGTCTGGGACTTGTCAAATCCGAAAAACTACCCAGCCACGGTTTTCCTTCAACTTAAAACCTCCATATTTTCCACAGATGAGCTTGTTCGAAAAAAATTTTTTGCTGGAATATGTGTTTTTACATGCTCTACGAGATACCACTTTCCAAATTTTTTGGGATGCCGTCTGGGACTTGTCAGAACCCAGCCACGGTTTTCCTTCAACTTAAAACCTCCATATTTTCCACAGATGAGCTTGTTCGAAAAAAATTTTTTGCCGGTATATGTGTTTTTACATGCTCTACGAGATACCGCTTTCCAAATTTTTTGGGATGCCGTCAGGGCTTGGAAAATCCGGAAAATGATTTGGAAAACCTCATATTTTCCACAGATGAGCGTGTTCGAAAAAAATTTTTTGCTGGAATATGTGTTTTTGCATATTCTACGAGATACCACTTTCCAAATTTTTTGGGATGCCGTCTGGGACTTGTCAAATCCGAAAAACTACCCAGCCACGGTTTTCCTTCAACTTAAAACCTCCATGTTTTCCATAGATGAGCTTGTTCGAAAAAAATTTTTTGCTGGAATATGTGTTTTTACATGCTCTACGAGATACCACTTTCCAAATTTTTTGGGATGCCGTCTGGGACTTGTCAGAACCCAGCCACGGTTTTCCTTCAACTTAAAACCTCCATATTTTCCACAGATGAGCTTGTTCGAAAAAAGTTTTTTGCCGGTATATGTGTTTTTACATGCTCTACGAGATACCGCTTTCCAAATTTTTTGGGATGCCGTCAGGGCTTGGAAAATCCGGAAAATGATTTGGAAAACCTCATATTTTCCACAGATGAGCGTGTTCGAAAAAAATTTTTTGCTGGAATATGTGTTTTTGCATATTCTACGAGATACCACTTTCCAAATTTTTTGGGATGCCGTCTGGGACTTGTCAAATCCGAAAAACTACCCAGCCACGGTTTTCCTTCAACTTAAAACCTCCATATTTTCCACAGATGAGCTTGTTCGAAAAAAATTTTTTGCCGGTATATGTGTTTTTACATGCTCTACGAGATACCACTTTCCAAATTTTTTGGGATGCCGTCAGGGCTTGGAAAATCCGGAAAATGATTTGGAAAACCTCATATTTTCCACAGATGAGCGTGTTCGAAAAAAATTTTTTGCTGGAATATGTGTTTTTGCATATTCTACGAGATACCACTTTCCAAATTTTTTGGGATGCCGTCTGGGACTTGTCAAATCCGAAAAACTACCCAGCCACGGTTTTCCTTCAACTTAAAACCTCCATATTTTCCACAGATGAGCTTGTTCGAAAAAAATTTTTTGCTGGAATATGTGTTTTTACATGCTCTACGAGATACCTTTTTCCAAATTTTTTGGGATGCCGTCTGGGACTTGTCAGAACCCAGCCACGGTTTTCCTTCAACTTAAAACCTCCATATTTTCCACAGATGAGCTTGTTCGAAAAAAATTTTTTGCCGGTATATGTGTTTTTACATGCTCTACGAGATACCGCTTTCCAAATTTTTTGGGATGCCGCCAGGGCTTGGAAAATCCGGAAAATGATTTGGAAAACCTCATATTTTCCACAGATGAGCGTGTTCGAAAAAAATTTTTTGCTGGAATATGTGTTTTTGCATATTCTACGAGATACCACTTTCCAAATTTTTTGGGATGCCGTCTGGGACTTGTCAAATCCGAAAAACTACCCAGCCACGGTTTTCCTTCAACTTAAAACCTCCATATTTTCCACAGATGAGCTTGTTCGAAAAAAATTTTTTGCCGGTATATGTGTTTTTACATGCTCTACGAGATACCACTTTCCAAATTTTTTGGGATGCCGTCAGGGACTTGTCAAATTCGAAAAACTACGTCATGATAATTTTGGTGGATGCGCGATTGAGATCCGTTTGTTTGCATTCGTTATAATATTCACAATACATGAAGAATTTTTTCTTGAACATTTCTGCACGCTTGTGTTGAAGATACAGAGACCTTACTAAAACAATACCACATGACCCTTTTTCCCTATTCAAAAAAATTAGAGGATTGGTGGAGATTGCACAGGTACAACAAAAATCCTTCAAAAATGCAAAAAAAATTTGGTTAAAGTGAAACAAAACTTGATTTGTTTCAGGATTTTGTTGCCAAATATCTTTCTTCTGAGAATAGTATGGAATAGAATTGTTGACCGGGTCGGAAAAGCCTTACATTCCTTGACGATTGTGAAGATTGAGAGAGGCCAGGAATGTGGCTTTTCCTACGAGGTAAACATACTATTTTTCCGCAAATCGTTTGAAATTCGACAGAAACACAGAAATACTATGAATTTAATCGTCAAGATCCGATTCACTTGGCATTTCGGAAAACATTCCTGTGTTTCTGATCGGTGTGACAAGTCGTATCCATGGAAACATGGAAATTTCGGTATTTCTCCAACTTGAGATGATTATCCACTTTTTGATCTGGTAATTAATAGTAGAGCACTATAAAGATAGGTATGCTAGATAGACCTGGCTCTAAGGTTGATTGGGTCCAACCATAGACTCGAAAATTACAGGACTCGCAACATTTTCATCGCCATCTATCGGGGTGATACACCAACATGAACAATAAATTATTATATATTTGACTATTAGATGCCGCGGCATTATTCTAACACCACGAACCTAACCTATTTCCAATGTTTTTCATGCGAGCATGCCGAAAAAAGTCACCACAAGATCTCTCATTCCGAAAATATGCTCATTCGATTACAGATTTCATTTCATTCGAAGGGATCTGTAATTTTCGAGTCTATGATTAGACTCCAAAATGGCGGTTTCTGATATACTCCCCTTTATAGAGCCCTAGCTAGGAGCATAGAATGAATGGAGGGAAGGCTCGCTACAAAAATGAACTGCCAAAAACGTCCGCACTTGTCAGTTCGCCGCAAGGTCACGAGATGGCGCCAACGTCTGTCGTGGCTCCAACATGGCTAAACCGATATTTAAAATAAAATTTATTTCCGATCATCGACTTTCCATATAATTGCGCATAAATAGTTGATATGTCAACAATATTGTTAGGATTAATATTTGGTGTTATTTTGAAGGGTGAGACTTAAGAAAATTCTTTTATTTAAGACGTAACGTACAGGTCTTCTTCTAGAACCTCTTTAGTCTGATAAAAACACCTCTACGGCAACTGTGGAGTTAAGAGTGTTAAGACATCCCTTGAACGTTCTGAGTCTGGTCGTTCAGTGCCCTCAACATTCAAGCAAGTGTTGCTTCAAATCAAAGAAACAACAGGGATTGTGAATCTTATTTAAAAAAATTTAAATTAATTAATGAATATGTTTCTAAATAAATTTCTGTATATAGATATATTTTATTGCTTAATGATCTTTGCATTCGTACAAAAAAGTTGGAGCTAAAATAATATTAAAATTGTTCAATATGTTTTGATACTTGTCAATAAAAATTCAAACTGTTCACCTTGTTTTTTCATTCAATAATTATATAGAACAATAATCGAATTCAATACAATTTGTTTCGACCTCCTTTAGTCCTTTCAGTCAACAACAAAAAGTTTTATTATTTTATCACTTTGGTGTTGGTCGTGAAAATGTATCAATAAAAATGACAACCACATAATATTCTTTGCAACTGTAGCGCCACAGAACAAGACATATTTGACATATAGTCCTATGAATGAAAAATGCAAGCCCTTCGTCCAATGGTTAGGACATTGGATTAGGACCCGGCAAGTCCGAATTCAATCCCGAGCTAGTCTCGGTAGGGGCCACCATTTCACTTTTGGGTCAAAAATGAACAGTGCTGTGCCACAAGTTACAAGCTTCGAAGCTTGTAGTTTCATAGGGGTCTCCTCGGGAGACCTAGGAGTAATCAGGATAAACAATATATCAGAAAAATACAAACTGTTTCGGTCTTCATTGACCTCGTCAGCGTGATACGGCCGTTCGATAAACGAACGACAATCACGGACAGTTTATATTGCATACCGATTTTACATCAAAAAACTATTATGATTAATAATGAAGATATATAACGAAATGTATATAAATAGAAAACACTATATACATTCAAATAAGAATCAATATAAACTGCCACAAATATTCGAAGGAACAATATCAAATGAGATAAGTAATATATTTTTATCTAGTTGTATGATTTCATCTTCGCGAATATTTGTATATCTGCGCCACTTAGATATATCGACACTTCACATCCTGTACACCGTTTTGAAAATTTTGAATTCAAAGAATATTTCTGCAATCGTACAGTCGACACGGTTATTACACCTTTCGATGTGAGTGTCATACATTTCACGGTTTGCGGAAGGAGTAAGTCACTTTGTACCCGTAGCTTCTGTTTTGTGGCGTCGGCTTTCATAGCGACGGCTCACATTTGGCTGTGGGTTTATCGTTTCGTCTCCTCCGAGCCGTGGTAGAACTCTCGAAAAGGTTCGTGATCAACAATGCAATTGGGGCAAAAATTTAAAAGTACCATACGGAGTGCAGAACGTGATAGGTCGGTATATCATGCAAACTATAATTAGTGTCGTCTCTGACCAAGTAATGGATAGCATTTTCAATATGAGGTACATAGTCGACAAATGATAAATGTGTCATTTGTATCAGTCTGAATACAATTCTCATGAAATTTTCTTCGACAACTACTGCATTTTTTGGAACTAACTTGAAACAATACTTCATTTGAACACAATAAGCATATTTCTGACATATCATCCGAAGAATGAATAATTTTTTGTTTTAAACATTCCCGATATTCCGTGATATTAACAGCGTTAACTAAACTTTCTCCGTTTACTAATTTATCGAAATAATATATGACGAACACACCGCAGTTATAACCGTCGTCTTGTTTATCGTGGTCCTTCAATTGAATGGACCAATCATTCGTATCGTAAGAAGTTCCTTTCAGCTCATTGAAATAATTTAAATATTTTATGAAATAACTTAAATATGTCATAGTTTCTTCCTTTCTGCTTGAATATGGATTGATAAAACAGAATGTCTTATTCTTCATATCAGCGAGTGCTAAGCAAAAATGATGCGAAGCAGAAGAGTGTTTTTTGGAAGAATAGTTCTGCAGAATGGGAAATGCTATCAAATCCTTTTCAAATTGTATATCTAGAATTTCTGGAAGTATTTCTCCACGGCCATATAAAAAAATTTTAGTGGCCATCATACATCGGACAATTTGAAATTCGTCCTTACCCATATTCAAAATATTGAGACAAATATCCAACAAAAAGTCGGTCAACCATTCTTTGCTTGATAAAATAGCGAAATCTTCGCTAGTTACCTCCTTAACTAGACATGAAAAGTCAGAAAAATAAGAAGAGAAAAAAAACCAACTTTGCAGGTCTTCTGCCCTTTTAGCATTTTTTTCTTCAGAATTGTACACCACAATTAAATTGAACCCTGAAGAATACTAAGATGTGACCGGAAACCGTTATTTCGAATGTCACCTATAACTTACCACAGTTATCAGAATATTGATCCAAGTTGACATTAAACACCCTGTATCTCGATAAAGCGTCGAAAACGGGGTATATAGCATGGGGCAAAAATGACTTCCCCGGTGTCATCTATACCCGGCTATAAATGTTTATCCAGTTTATGGTGAAACACCCTGTATAACTCAACAATCGCTTAATCTGTTGCGCATATCATACATCAGATCATTGCATAATTGACCATATTCACCGTCGTATTATTGTTGTGCGACAATACCAACTACCCATCAGTGTTCCCAACGGAGAAATATTGAGTTTATCAAAAATACTATCAGATTATTAGTATGGTATGTGGTATGAGAGGTTATATAAATTGGTGGTAAACTTTGGTTAAGTATTTTGTGATAAAATCCAGGAAATATGGGTAGATATCAGTATAGTGAAAGCCATGGTTGTTGTGTCAGTAATTGTTGGGCAAGAAAAAGATCCTAAAATAAAAAACTGCCACCAAAATATTTCCATTTAAACTTTCGCGGTCCTAAGAAATTAGTGACTTTCGTTATTCGATGTTGAGAACCCTAGGTAGTTGGTATTGTCGCACAACAGTATGGCGACGGTGAATATGGCCAATTAAACGGCCGCGTGAAGTTAGCGAAAAGTTGGTGGAACAAATTCTGAAACCAAGCTCAATATTTAGTACTGAATTTGTTCTAATTTGTTCTGTATCAATCATCCCCAGCACCCTTATGGTTTTCGAGTTATTCGCATGTCTTTGATTTGGTGCTGACTTCACGCTCAGCACCAACATGTTCGAATTTGGAAAAAATTTTTATGCCAATAATTAGTCCCGAATTTGTTCCAATTTGTTCTGAAGAAAATTCTCCGATATCATTTTTCGTTAAAGAGTTATTCACATTCGTAACATTCGGTGATGACGTCACACCCAGCTCCAAAGCTTTTTGTTCTCCAAGAAATTCGAACAGATTTTGATGCAAATATTTAGTACCCAATTTGTTCCAATCAGTAAAAGTTGTTTTGTTGAAATACCATTGTTGGTTTTCGTGTTATATGAACAATTGTTTTGAGCGAGGGACGCGAGCGTGAAGTTAGCGATAAAGTTTTAAATTATCACTTTTTTTTTTTCAACATATATTAGTACTCAATTTGTTCCAATTTGTTCTAAAAAGAACGAATCAATTTCATTATTAGTTTTCCAGATATTAAGACTTTACGATTTGATGACGTCACAGTAGGTGAAGCTCTGAATCTCCATTCCCGACCATACCACTGTCGGCAGCCGCTCTTATCACGTTTGAATGCAGATTTGGATTCAGGACCAATTCGTTTCTTATTCTCGTTTATTAAATTGTTAGGAAATAATTATTTATATATCAACAACTTCTGAATTTGTAGTTTCCGTTATTTGGACTCGGTGAAATCCTTTTTATACGGAGGTAATTTTTCAAATTGAAGCAAATTATTCAGTTAGATAAATCGTCTGTTATAGAGCCATACAGGGCGAGTCTTCGACCTGAACATATAAAGGGTGTTTCAAATTGCGTGCTTTTTTTCAAGAATAAATAAAATACATATGGCGCATTGAATTCTTCGGGGTATTTTGGCATTCAAGAAGTATTATGTATGACATTTATAAAGAAGGCTTCGAACGAGTGTATCGAACTGACAGATATTCGTGACACGATATCTGTTTCTGTTGACAATATAAACCAAGTTCAACATTTTGCCATTTTTTAGAAGTGGAATTTCAATATTCTTTCCGTTACCGATGTATTGAATTTCTGGGGTGAGAATTCCGCAGCATCTCTTACTTTTCACTTTTTTGATTTGATTTGATCATTTCATGAACGGGCAATGGTCAATGGCGTGACCATTATAATTTATAGATGTCCATTGCAATATTACATTTTTAATATCATGGATGTTGGAAAATTTTCCGTGCACAGTTGAGAAATCAAATTGTAACAAATGTAATAATTCTTTGAAAATAAAGCATATCTGTTTCATGGCGGTCTTAATGGATCGTTTGAAAGAAGAAGGATTTAGTTGCCTGCAAGAATGCATCTATATAGCTCCCCCATCACATTCGAAATGCAAAAAATGTGCGAATGAATGAATTATTGAAAAACAATATTCAGAATATTTATTGATCGAATGTGATGTGGGAGAAACAGCAATTCTGGAGGAAGTACCACTAGAATTGATAATTGAAAACAATAGATATTTTCTCAGAGGGTTGGCAAATTTTATAAGCCCCATGGTGAGGGCGAGAGATTTGGTTTAACCTCCTCGTCCTCCTCGACATTTCGGCCAAACATATTCAATACAATTCATGTCTGGTGAATAAGGTGGCCAATCCATCCTTGTGATCCCATGATATTCTATGCGGTCATTTACAATTGTCGCTCGATGCGGACGAGCGTTATCAATGTTATCATTTATGAGAATTAATAAGTCATTGCGGCCATCAAAACATTTTCCTCCACAAACACAAACTGATCTTGTTCCAAAAGACGTGCTTTCAAGTATGCAACTCTCATTGTATCGTTGACTTCTTTCCCTCCTTACTCAAATTTACAGCATGCAATCTTCTTCTACTCAACTGTTTGTCCACTAATTATTCTTCCAGTTGCTTGTCTAAAGACACTGGTAATTCGGGAAGCCGTGAATGTCCGATTTATTCTTGCCGTGACAACTAAAAAGCGGTCTTCAGCTTCAGTTGCTGCTCGTTCTCGTCCTCCTTCATACGTATAGACAGCAGATCCTATTCTAAGAAAACGATTCCAAGCTCTACTAACTCCACTTTGTGAAGCATTCACATTTCTTGCGACAAACCAGGAACAGCGAATTTTTTTCTCAATAAATCAATTGTGTGAGTTACAATATGAGGTGTAGCGCCATTCTGTTGAAACCAAATATCTTCTAGATCTATATTTCTTGATTCAGGCCACAAAAATTCGTCTAATGGACATTTCGGGGTCTTCTGCAACATTTTCACGAACCAAATATTTCCTTGTCAAGAACCGCTAGGACTGTATTTTTCACTTTTTTGATCTTCCATCGAACCGTTCTCTTGAAATTCTTCCATAATTCGACCAACAGTGCTTTCAGATGGACGATTATGTAAACCATAAAATTCACGTAATTTTTCGAAAACACTCTTCACAGAACGCTGATTTCCATAAAATAATTCAACAATTTCAACGCGTTGTTATAAAGTGTACGGAGCCATTTTTATAAATGTCATAAATCACACTTCTTGAATGCCACAATACCCAGACGAATTCAATGCGCCATCTATATTTTATTTATTCTTGAAAAAACCACGCAATTTGAAACAACCTATATATGTTCAGGTCGAAGACTCGCCCTGTATAACAGACGATTTATCTAACTGAATGATTTGCTTCAATCTGAAAAATTGCCTCCGTATAAAGAGGATTTCACTGAGTCCAGATAACGGAAACTACAAATTAAGAAGTCGTTGATATAAATAATTATTTCCTATCCATTTGATAAGCGAGAATAAGAAACGAATTGGTCCTGAATCCAAACCTGCATTCAAACGTGATAAGAGCGGCTGCGTGCGGCGCATGATCAGAGAGACAACGGCTCTTTTCATGTTTGATTTATGACCAATTACAGATAGCTTTGTATGAGCCAAAACTGCCGACAGTGGTACGGTCGCGAATGGAGATTCAGAGCTTCACCTACTGTGACGTCATCAAATCGTAAAGTCTTAATATCTGGAAAACTAATAATGAAATTGATTCGTTCTTTTTAGAACAAATTGGAACAAATTGAGTACTAATATATGTTGAAAAAAAAAAGTGATAATTTAAAACTTTATCGCTAACTTCACGCTCGCGTCCCTCGCTCAAAACAATTGTTCATATAACTCGAAAACCAACAATGGTATTTCAACAAAACAACTTTTACTGATTGGAACAAATTGGGTACTAAATATTTGCATCAAAATCTGTTCGAATTTCTTGGAGAACAAAAAGCTTTGGAGCTGGGTGTGACGTCATCACCGAATGTTACGAATGTGAATAACTCTTTAACGAAAAATGATATCGGAGAATTTTCTTCAGAACAAATTGGAACAAATTCGGGACTAATTATTGGCATAAAAATTTTTTCCAAATTCGAACATGTTGGTGCTGAGCGTGAAGTCAGCACCAAATCAAAGACATGCGAATAACTCGAAAACCATAAGGGTGCTGGGGATGATTGATACAGAACAAATTAGAACAAATTCAGTACTAAATATTGAGCTTGGTTTCAGAATTTGTTCCACCAACTTTTCGCTAACTTCACGCGGCCCAATTAAACGAAGAATTCAAATATGTATAAATATGAAATAACGAAGTTCACATTCGTTTCCGGCAGAACCGGAAGTAGATTCCGCTTGAAAATATTTCACAAATTGAGTTCATATGCTCTTAAACACAAATGCAAAATTTTGAATTGGTATCGCAATTCCTTCTTCGAATAGGTCTAATGGAATACCTAAAAAAATCGCCCTGTATGCCGAAATGAGAAAAGTATGTATGTACCTTGCATTCCGCTTATAATGGACTCGAGGGGACCAAGACTTATTGTTCATTATAACCGAGTGTCCATTTCATGAGAATAAAAAAAAGGACAATTGAAAAACTGTCTATTATTACTAAATAGTTTAGAGCCGAATACACGATGTACCGAATAACATTCATAGAACAGCTGCAAGCGCGTGCGCGAATGCAAAATATTGCATCACAAACCAGTGGCTTTCCAATTGCACAATTTGAGCACCCACCCAGTCGAGCACATGCGTGCGCAGTGCTTCATCTATGAGCCACTACCGTCGTGACTCGTGACAGGGGATACCCCATGGAGGTAAAGGGAAGGGGAGGGAGCATATCCTATATTTCCCTTGATGCAAAAGTGTCACATAAAATCGGCCATATTTGTATGGGCAATTTGTGGCGCGAATTTCTAAAATTTTAATTTGTCGAATTTACCGAACATGAAACCATTTTTAACTAACACTGGATGTCTTTCTGCTACAAACTGTACAGAATATGAAAAAGAAATGAGACACAAACAATAAAATCCAACGTTTAAATAGTCGTACCATCGGCCATATTGGTGTGTCCCTGCTTTGTTTTGTTTACGTGACACTTTTCAATCGTTATGCCCCCTCCCCTTCCTTTACCTTCATGGGATACCCAGGAAAAATTGGCATATAATAGACTATTTCACTATTTTCATTACATGAGAGTTTTCATTATAAGCGAGTTCATTATAAGTGGATTACACTGAATAATTCAATTACGAAAATAAGAAGAATATAATTTGTACTCACAGAAATCTGCAAATGAAGAATGAAGAAAAACTTGAAAGAACCTGAAAAAAAAATGAAAAACCTGAAAAAAAAATTAAAAACCTGAAAAAAATTTAAAAACCTGAAAAAAAAATATGAAAAAACTGAAAATAAATTATATAAATACTGAAAAAAAATATAAATATTAAAAAACAAATTGAAAAGCAAAGCCAAAAATACACGTAGACACACCACTCTCACAACGTAACGTATGAACTCTTCTATAGAGGAGCTCACAAATAATGAGCAAATATTACAATACATTCTACGATTCTCATTAATCTCATTCTACCACCACCACCACTTGACAAATTCCATCGGTAAAGTTCGTACACACGTTCGTGTCGGTTCGGCAATCTCCGACGTCTGCAACTCGCGATTCGAACTCGCAATAATCATTTCATTTGTCATTAAATGATTTCGTTTCAAGAGGTGAAAAACCTAATTCGTAATAATTAAACGAAAATATCATTCAATGAAAGACAAATTGAATGATTATTCGAAGGGTAGATGCATAGAATAGAATATGCATCTTTTCCGAAGATAAATGATGAACATTAATGACGTAAGTGTTCGAAATGTCCACCATTTTGTAAAATCAACTTTGAATGACATTGTATGATTTATCGTTAAATTCAGCGTTAAAAGTTATTTCGAAAAGTGTCATAAAATATGCAGGTCCGTATCGAAAAAAAATAAGGTTGAGGGTGGCCCGGGAAGTACGAAACGTTGGATACGAAATCTGATTATGTCATTTTGAGGATAATTTACTGTCGAATAAAAAATTCCTGTAACATTTTTTGATAATATTTGAAATAAAGTGGGAAAAAAATAAAAATTAAAATGACAGAATTTACTTTTCTTATGATATCTCAATAACCGGCCCTGATAATCTCGATTTGTTCGAACTGCTTGACAATAACCGATTTCAAGCGAGTAACCTGGTCACCAGTGGTAAATACCAACAGTAACCAACTTCATTCAAGCGCTTTTGGTCATTGTTGGTTATTATAATATGACGTCATGAATTAGCCCTTCGACGTCATCGTTTGGACCGCAGATAACCGTTCGTTACCCTGCTTGAGAGCTGGGTTAAGATAGTGGTCATAATAAGAAGTGGGGTTATGGGTTAAATCAGTTTGATTTACGAGCGCTTTAAAATTACGTTAGACCATTCCATAAGTTCAAGTAGACAGTCAGATACAAGAAAATAAAATATGGAACAATATCGACTGGTTATAAATATTGAAGGAGAATATACCCCAATAAATAATAAGCTTGATACACTGAATAGGTTATCTGTTGAAAAAATCATCAATATTTACGATTATGATATTCGATCCAAAAGGAATTTTAGCATTAGACAAGTCAAGTCTACTGCTATGCAGAAGACTCTATTTTTTGAAGGTATTCGTTTGTACATTGCTTTACCAACTGAAATAAAAAATGCATCATCGTCCATCGATTATGTCATATAATAAGTTGCTGTTCTTGTATTTGAAAGTGGATAATACATTTCATTGATGATTCAACTTAATTATGTGATGAAAGAAATTTGTATATTTTTCGTACTAGCTATGCTGAATAAATAAAGATTATTATTATTATTATATTATCTCTGAATTATACATGAATAAATTAATAATATCAGTTTCAAATATAATTTCACTAGCTAGGGCTACAGTCTGCTACAGATGTAATTAACAAATCTTCTTCACTTGACATGATTAACTTGTAGCTAAATCTGAAACAAATATGAGATAGTATATTATTATACACAGTTCTAGACACTTACCCACAATTCTTTATTCTATTTTGAGTTCTTGAAACCACATTCAGAAAGACGATAAATATAAAATTTGGTGTTCGTTTTGTTTACAAACATCAACGAGAATATAACCACTTCTGTTCAAGCGCAAGTTGGTTATTCGCGGTTCTTCCTGAAGGGCTATAACCAAGGGCAGGACCAGAGATAACCGCGGTTATTAGTGGTTATCCGCTTGAAATCGATTAAAGCTTCTATTGTTGCAACTTTTTCTCAATTTAACCGACCTTCTAACTCTTATGGTTTAAAAGTTCCCAATACGCCATTGAAAAAGTGGCCACCCTGTTTACATATATTTCGTGGAATTGTCCAGATAGGAAGTGGTGTATTAATTAAAATTAGATTGTCTGATTTGAAAGGAGCAAAATAATGCTTGGAGGAATACCATTGTAGAATCCCTGCTGAGATATTATTCTCAGTTATCGGTTCTAACATTAAGAAATATTCGAACTATTAATAAAAATGTTCACGATTTATAACGTGTAGAACTGAGAATGAATTCGGTTATGATTTTAACAGATGACTTTCTTAATTCAATTAATCCAAGACCTAATTCACTCACAGTTTGGATAAAACGAGTTGAAATTCTTCAGTGATAAATGAACGGATTGATTCATTTCGTGTGATATTTCAGAAATATTTATCTTAACTTCTCTCATTTATCTCAACTTTCGTTTCCAACATTGTATTTCTGACCGACGACAGATAAACAAAGCGGTTGAAGTCGAAGTGTCAAAACTTAAAAATCAAAATCAGATGTTGGCGATGCGATGAAAACCTGCCAGCGCGCAGGTCAAGTTTGGACTTACATCGGCATTCTGTAATTCTTCTGCCTCATTTAATGTATCCTCACTTTCGCGGGTAAAATTATTTGCGAAAGGAATGGATTGGCCCATTCCTTCGACTGTTTATAAAGGCGGAGATTTGAAACATAATGGCGTGTGGCGGCAAACATCAAACAGGCCGAACTAACACGTGCTTGTCTAGCTGACTCCTGCTTCGTTTGCGTAAGTTTTTTGTCGAGAGGATGTCCCGATACGATATCTACGGCGTAGTAAGCGATTTCTTCAGTTCAAATAATTTTATGTAAATAAATTGGATCATCTCACAAAATTCAATTGGAGCTTCATTGCTTGAACTTTAGTGAATTTATAATCATGCATTTTATGACTCGGGAAATGCGTGAAAATATGCTAAGGCCACACTGGTTGTTTTCTGAACTTACGGGTTTAGGCAAGTTTCTTGGTGCTTTCAAAGTTGATCCAAATGCACTTAAATTGTTCTGAATTCGTATAAATTTCTTGAGGTTCATTGGCGGCCAATTAGGATACGTTTCACTGAATTTTCTACATGTCCAGCTGATAATTTTATCACACTGTCCAAAAATAATGAACAAATTCATCACTCCGTTTGAATAGTTTTCTTCCATCGTTTCGAGGATATTTGCAACTTCCGAAAAGACAAAAATGTCGATATTCGAGTTACTTGGTGACTTAATTATTAGGAAAAAGTCACAAGGTACTGTCAAATAGCAAATTTCTTCAGCTTTCCGAATTTCCAATAATATACAGGGCTTTCCATTTGAAATAACAACTTTCAGTCACTTTTTCAAGCAGCCGAAAAGACTGTATTTTTTACCACCCTGTATTGAAGTAACGTAGATCAGGCTCATGTGTCGGAAGCATTCATGTATCACCTAACTCCAAACCAAATTTCAATGCCATAGTGTTTCTCAACCCGAAGTTATCAGCATTTTCAGAGGTCATGATTTTCGGTGAAAAAATTGAGATTATTGTATATTTTGAAAACGGTAAGAGATCGGTTTAGAGAAATGTCAAGAGAAGTTGTTGGAGATTCCAAAAATAATATATTATACCGGGTGTTCCATTTGAAAAAGCAAAGTTGCAACTACTTTCTACTAGAAGTGGCAACACCGCTTTGGCTAAAATATTTTAGTTGGGTAGAGCAGGTCCGATAATGCATTTCATTAAATTTTCAAAACGATCCGAAGTCTGGTTCTCCAGAAACGTCTTATGTGCCATCCACCGTGAATCGGCCTGTATAGCTCCCCTCACGACCCGTCAATCTATCCACTTAGCAAACACTATGCCGGAAGTCAAAGTCTCCTCTTTTTAAATTTTTGTACGTTATAAGATCTGCCGGTATATTTTTTTCTCATCGAGCTACAAGCAAATAAGCAAAAATACCTTTTTTCTTCGAAGTAAAGGTAATGATGTGAATTAATTATCGGCCCAGTAGTTTTTGAGCCTATTCGTATCAAACACACAAAAATACAAATCTGCCAGATCTGCGGAAATGAAAAGCGGGAGGATTTCATAATTCCTGCTAAAAATCGTATTAATTCGTATGAGAAATCGGGAGACTTCCGTCTAAATCGGGAGGTATGGCAGCCCTATTCGAACGCGATTTGATGGTCAGCCCTTATATTAGGGCCTACAATGAACTCTGCCATCTCGCTCTCGCTCTCTACGCCGCCGAATGCAGAAGGTCCATAAATTACCAAAGAGCATTAAATTAACGGGGAAGTGTCAGATCAAAGAAATCGCGTTCGGTTCCGTCCTTAAAAAACTTACGCGAAACAAGCTAGCTCTTGTTTTGTTGGTTAGTTTAGCGGGTTTAACCCCATAATCCTGTTAGTCGTATAGTAGTGTTTGAACGAGGAACAATGTGAGTAGAAATTTCAATTTGCGAGTTCTGTGAATTTAATCCTTACTTGAATCATATCTATTATTTTGGGGTAGTTTTCTTTTAACGGTTTCAAAGAAATAATACGTTCGCGAGCTAAAAACTACTTTTATCTACTCTCATAGAATAATATATCCATTATTCAA
The DNA here is from genome assembly GCA_910592335.1 of Adalia bipunctata. Classification (NCBI taxonomy): domain Eukaryota; kingdom Metazoa; phylum Arthropoda; class Insecta; order Coleoptera; family Coccinellidae; genus Adalia; species Adalia bipunctata. The sequence goes on from OU342948.1 coordinate 38,622,514, forward strand.
CTGAATTTGATCTGTAATAGTCTCTATAAACCAATAGTGTGAGGTAATAATAACTCACGCCTATAACTCACTCTAATACAAATAGGAAAAATGTAGCTTACGAAATGAACAAAAAAGTCGGGTCAATGGGGAACTCTATTTCAGACATCAAGGTAACGTTCTCGCCATCCATTTCTACATTTTCTTAGGTCTGAATATCCAAAAATTGCACTTGGAAAACGTGAATTTTGGACGTTTTCTGCGGGATTCGATATCGATTCGATTTTCGACCACAGAAATCGCTTCGGACAACTATTGTCAATTTTGAAATTGCAGATCAATTCGAATTTTACTGCGAAGATAAAGCATAGTGTTCAATTCGAGGTAATGGTCATAACACACTTGATGAAAACCATCAGCGTTTGTTATGACTTACATTACCGCTCATAGAACAATATACTATTTACAATTATTCTTTAGAAAAAGCGTGCGAGAAAAACCCCTGCTATTCCTTTCTCGCACGGAAAGTGTGCGGAAATGGAATAGCAGGGGTTTTTCCCGCACTGTTTGGCAATGTGACTCTTTACGAATTGAAATGCGTGCGGGAAAAGGGTTGAAAGCGCATGATTGTAGAAAATAGTATATTGTTCTATGAGCGGTAATGTAAGTCATAACACACGCTGATGATTTTCATCAGCGTGTGTTATGACCATTACCTCGAATTGAACAATATGCTTTATCTTCGCAGTAAAATTCGAATTGATCTGCAAATTCAATTGACAACAGTTGTCAAAAGCGATTTCTGTGGTCGAAAATCGAATCGATATCGAATCCTGTAGAAAACGTCAAAAATTCACGTTTTCCAAATGCAACTTTTGGATATTCAGACCTAAGAAAATGTAGAAATGGATGGCGAGAACGTTACCTTGATGTCTGAAATAGAGTTCCCCATTGACCCGACTTTTTTATTCATTTCGTGAGCTACATTTTTCCTAATTGTATTAGAGTGGGTTATAGTTATTATTTCCTCACACTATTGGTTTATAGAGACTATTACAGATCTAATTTTTAAATGGAAATGTGGGTGTTGTTATACATTATTTGAAAGGTCTTTTGAATACCTATTCAGCCATATCAATATTATTATTATTTAAGATAGAGCCTTGCGGTTTTCACGTTCCTGTCCTTCTGTTTTGTGAAACTCAAGTTGACCTAATCGTATTTTGCATAACTGTTTCCGTTTATGAGATACAGGGCGATTTTCGAAATTGATATTTTTCGGACCCCTCCGAAGTTATTGAAAATAATTCTGAGCTGAAAACTACGTCTGATACAGAATTTTACGTAGAATCCAGGGGCATACTCAATTTTTTTTCGCGGTATGGTTTTGAAAAATCGACAAAAAACTATATCCTTTTCAATGGAACAACCTGTATTTTATTACTTCGTTGAATTCGTAAATTCTTCCATTCAAAATGATGTATGATACCATTGTTTAAAGAGAAACAATGATGATACTATATAGAGTCGTGTTATGATCGGCTTCTTAATCAGTATGGAGAGGAATGCATATGCGCACACTACAGCGATTTCTCTCCATACTGATTATGAAGCCGACCAAACTATCGGCCGATAAAAAGTCTGCAGTCTGCGGGGGCTCTTAGGCAGGGACAGCAACGTGAATTCATTGATATTTTGAGGTCTATTTTGGAACACTTACTACACACATAAAAAGAAATCAAGAGGAGTGAAATCAAATTTTAGCAATGACGTCATCACGCTCATATAGATGACGTCAAAAATAACGAGGTATCCTTACGAATAGCCTGTTAAAAATAAAAATCGACGGGTTTCGGGATTTTCCTCAGAGTCGCCGGCTTACGAATAACGAATTTATTCCTTTCATTTGCACCATACTGTATGTTACCGGTCCTTTTTCTGATCAAAGATAGCCAACGCGAACTATAGGGTAAGAAAGTTGTCATTCAACTGCGATATTTCTTAAATGTCAAATATTCGAAACTGATGAAACGTTCCAATCAGCTGGATCGAAGCCAGGCCTGACCTCTAATTCGCGATACTGCTCGCAGCGAGGAGCGTTCTATTAATGAGAAACAGGGCCGGATTCCTGAATTCATTAAATAGCCGTCATCTTTAAAGTTTCATTATTACTTCACCTGCCTCTTTTTGTAAATGAAGAATCACCTTTGGAAATACCCTGAGTCTAATGTTATAGTTGTAGAGGTACTGGGGTTCGTGAAGTTAGCGAAAAGTTGTAAGCACTAATTCTGAAACTATGCTCAATATTTAGTGCTTAATAAGTGCCTATTTTAGTGTTTCATAAAACTCTCATTCCACCATTATAGTTTTTGAGAAATTGACAATTGAAGTTACAACAAGAGTAGGTTCAGGTAGTAGGTATTGCTTTTTTTTTCAATTAAAGTATAAGAATTCCAACAGAAAAATTTGAAGTGCTATAAAAAAACGGGTGTTCCCAAATTGGAGGTACAAACGAAGAAGGAAGATTCGTTTTCGAGATAGGGGTTGTTAAAGTTTGAACATTTTTCAAGTTTTTTTTTTATGTAGGTATCTACAAGATATTCAACTGAAATTTGGCGTAGATATTACAATTGGGAGTTTATACCAAATGACATGTCAATTTCGATGGCAAATCCACAGGGTGATACTTTTTCTGGTACACTGTCCCCTGTTTCCCTCCAGAACTATTTCTTGTTAGGCCACAGTTAGTTTGAAAAAAATGTAAAAAGAAGCTTTGTTGTTATACTAAACTTTATGGTCTCCTGTAGTTTTTTCGTATATAGCTACCGATTTCGAGAAAAAACAAATTCATTCTCAGTTTTTATGCCAAATTTCAGTTGAATATCTTGTGAAGTGTAGATACTAAAAAAAAAAACCTGAAAAATATTCAACCTTTAACGGGTCCGTGAAGTATGCGTTCTCATCTTTTTTGGACTTTTTTTCATAATATAACTTGAGGAAACTCCCCTCTTCGTTTGTATCTCCAATTTAGGACCACCCATTAATTTTTCTGTTATACTTCAATTGAAAAAAAAGCAATACCTACTACCTGTACCTACTCTTGTTGTTATGGCACGAGCAACTTCAATTGTCAATTTCTCAAAAACTATAATGGTGGAATGAGAGTTTGATGAAGCACTAATAGGCACTAATTAAGCACTAAATATTGATCGTAGTTTCAGAATTAGTGCTTACAACTTTTCGCTAACTTCACGAACCCGAGGTACTGTGCTGATAAAACTGCTTTCATAATATATATTCATTATGCCACAGATGGACAAAGTGGGAAAAATTATAACTGACGTGATGGTGGGGCTCCTGCGGGAGCGGCGAGACGGCGGACGGCGCCCTCGCGTAAGTACATTTTTATTTTCGGTTTTGTTATTCGTATCATGCTACTTCTGGAAGATAGAAGTTTCAATAACAAATTGCTGAAAAAATTTTCGTTTCCTCAATCTTAGCACCAACCAAACAGGAGGGGAAGAGGAGGAAGACGAGGAAGGTGGCGAGGAGGCCGAGGAAGAAGGAGGGGAGGGAGGAACGGCTCCCCGGCGCCGTCCCCGGCGCAGTCCCCGGCGCAGTCCCCGGCGCAGTCCCCGGCGACCAACGCGCCGCCGTCCCCGGCGCAGTCCCCGGCGGCGAACGCACCGCCGTCCGCACCGCCGTCAATGCCGCCATTCAGTAATAAAAAAATCAATTAAAAAAAATTTATGAATACCTGTATTATTATTATTCATTCTTTTCAACACCCTCACGGATTGGTTTTTTTAAAAGCTTTTATTTAGTTTCACCTGTCCCGGTGTCTGTCTGTAATCAAATCTTGCAAGTTGAATATGACACACTTCTAATCGTCCGATTGATTTGAAATTTGGCAGGTGTACATAATTCTGGTGACAATGCATCATGAAATATTTTTTATAGAAAAAAACAAAATGGCGGCTCCAAAATGGCGGATGAGTTTTGTAATTATCATCCGATTCCATTCAAAATTAGTATCTGGGGGTTTTTGGGTTCGACAATGATGATTCTTCCGTCAAAATTGAAAAATTCAAGATGGCGGCTACAATATGGCGGACGAGTTTTGTAATTATGATCCGATTCTATTCAAAATTGGTATCTGGGGGTTTTCTGGGTCGGAAATTACGATTTTTCAAAATTGAGGAATTCAAGATGGCGGCTTCAAAATGGCGGATGAGTATTGTTATTATAAAAGCTTGTTTTAAAAAATGATTTTTTTATTATAGCTTGTTAATAATCCGATTAGACGACGAAATAGCAGACAAATTATTGGTTCGAACGTAGTGATAGAATTTCTGAACTTTAGTTTCAACATAAAAAGGATTCTAAAAAAAATCGCCCAATAAGTCCTCAGAAAATAATAAAAATGGCAAAACAAAGAAATTCATCCTATTAATTTTCGTATCGTATTCACATTTTGCCCATTTGATTCAGAAAACCATTTTTTGGTATTCAGATTTTGCCTTTGATTTCTATAAAGAAAAAATGAATACAATTCGGACATCTTGTAGTACTCTTCCATACAATATTGTTGTTGTCTTATATTCAGAAGTCTCTGATGACTATTGGCCAATACGATTTTCGTTTTTACAATTCAATCATTAATAATTAATCATTTATAGATCGTCCACGGAATTCTCTTAACGATACACATTCAAAATCTCCTAAGAACGGAGATAGGAAAGATAATTCACGAACTTCTTTTGGCAAGAAACTCTTCCTTGGTCATCTGACTGATGAACAAAAAAGTTTCCTTTCTTTTTATGATACGAAGGGGGCAGCAAATTATTCCAAAGTGAAGGAAAAATATCAGGATTTATTTGAAGTTGGAGAAGACTTTGCATTGGCTCACTGCGTTGCTGAAGATTTTAATATGGGTAGCGGGATAGCTGTAAAATTTAGGTTAGTTTTTAATTCTTCATTAGCTATCATTCCACTAGCATAGCACTAGTTTTCAAAGTTTTTCTCGAATTAAAAAATCGGTAGGTAGGTACTTAATGAAATGCCTGGAAATGTTCAGTCCTATATTTTTTGAGTTACTCGACTCAGGCCCTTTTACTATAGGGGTTCATTATCAGTTGAACTGTTTTTCATACCAGGGTTTTTCGTTTTCTGTTTCAACAAGTAGAGTGAAAAAATTATTGAATACTAAAGGGAAAGTTATTGTATCTTATTCACAATGTCATGGTTTCAGGGCCCGATTTAAAAAAGTCGCTGAACTTTTGGAACAAAACGCAAAAGCTGGAGGACTAGCTATTCTAGAAATTGAAGGAAGGTTCATATATTATTTGGTAACAAAGAGAGAATCAAGGGGAAAACCTACCTATGATACCATCTGGTCTTCTTTACAAAAAATGAGAACTCACATACAGGAGAACAATGTTAAAAAGCTTGCCATTCCTCGCATTGGATGTGGCTTAGATAAGCTTGATTGGAATACCGTGAAACAAATGATAGAATTTCTATTTAAAAACGAAGACATAGACATCTTAGTATGTAATCATGTACCGGTAAATTTCAGTATTAAATAGATTTTTGATAAACTGAAATCATTCTTTAAGTTTATAACCTAATAATTTGGAATTTCTTAGAAGCTCAGTTAGCTTACAGTTTTCAATCGGGAGAAAATGAATACATGATTTCATTTATGGCTGAAATGACTACAAATCATTTTGATAAAATATTTAATTTGTATTTTTTCATGAGGTGCTCATATAACGAATGCAAACAAACGGATCTCAATCGCGCATCCACCAAAATTATCATGACGTAGTTTTTCGAATTTGACAAGTCCCAGACGGCATCCCAAAAAATTTGGAAAGTGGTATCTCGTAGAATATGCAAAAACACATATTCCAGCAAAAAATTTTTTTCGAACACGCTCATCTGTGGAAAATATGAGGTTTTCCAAATCATTTTCCGGATTTTCCAAGCCCTGACGGCATCCCAAAAAATTTGGAAAATGGTATCTCGTAGAGCATGTAAAAACACATATACCGGCAAAAAATTTTTTTCGAACAAGCTCATCTGTGGAAAATATGGAGGTTTTAAGTTGAAGGAAAACCGTGGCTGGGTTCTGACAAGTCCCAGACGGCATCCCAAAAAATTTGGAAAGTGGTATCTCGTAGAGCATGTAAAAACACATATTCCAGCAAAAAATTTTTTTCGAACAAGCTCATCTGTGGAAAATATGGAGGTTTTAAGTTGAAGGAAAACCGTGGCTGGGTAGTTTTTCGGATTTGACAAGTCCCAGACGGCATCCCAAAAAATTTGGAAAGTGGTATCTCGTAGAATATGCAAAAACACATATTCCAGCAAAAAATTTTTTTCGAACACGCTCATCTGTGGAAAATATGAGGTTTTCCAAATCATTTTCCGGATTTTCCAAGCCCTGACGGCATCCCAAAAAATTTGGAAAGCGGTATCTCGTAGAGCATGTAAAAACACATATACCGGCAAAAAAATTTTTTCGAACAAGCTCATCTGTGGAAAATATGGAGGTTTTAAGTTGAAGGAAAACCGTGGCTGGGTTCTGACAAGTCCCAGACGGCATCCCAAAAAATTTGGAAAGTGGTATCTCGTAGAGCATGTAAAAACACATATTCCAGCAAAAAATTTTTTTCGAACAAGCTCATCTGTGGAAAATATGGAGGTTTTAAGTTGAAGGAAAACCGTGGCTGGGTAGTTTTTCGGATTTGACAAGTCCCAGACGGCATCCCAAAAAATTTGGAAAGTGGTATCTCGTAGAATATGCAAAAACACATATTCCAGCAAAAAATTTTTTTCGAACACGCTCATCTGTGGAAAATATGAGGTTTTCCAAATCATTTTCCGGATTTTCCAAGCCCTGACGGCATCCCAAAAAATTTGGAAAGTGGTATCTCGTAGAGCATGTAAAAACACATATACCGGCAAAAAAAATTTTTCGAACAAGCTCATCTGTGGAAAATATGGAGGTTTTAAGTTGAAGGAAAACCGTGGCTGGGTTCTGACAAGTCCCAGACGGCATCCCAAAAAATTTGGAAAGTGGTATCTCGTAGAGCATGTAAAAACACATATTCCAGCAAAAAATTTTTTTCGAACAAGCTCATCTGTGGAAAATATGGAGGTTTTAAGTTGAAGGAAAACCGTGGCTGGGTAGTTTTTCGGATTTGACAAGTCCCAGACGGCATCCCAAAAAATTTGGAAAGTGGTATCTCGTAGAATATGCAAAAACACATATTCCAGCAAAAAATTTTTTTCGAACACGCTCATCTGTGGAAAATATGAGGTTTTCCAAATCATTTTCCGGATTTTCCAAGCCCTGACGGCATCCCAAAAAATTTGGAAAGCGGTATCTCGTAGAGCATGTAAAAACACATATTCCAGCAAAAAAATTTTTTCGAACAAGCTCATCTGTGGAAAATATGGAGGTTTTAAGTTGAAGGAAAACCGTGGCTGGGTTCTGACAAGTCCCAGACGGCATCCCAAAAAATTTGGAAAGTGGTATCTCGTAGAATATGCAAAAACACATATTCCAGCAAAAAATTTTTTTCGAACACGCTCATCTGTGGAAAATATGAGGTTTTCCAAATCATTTTCCGGATTTTCCAAGCCCTGACGGCATCCCAAAAAATTTGGAAAGCGGTATCTCGTAGAGCATGTAAAAACACATATACCGGCAAAAAATTTTTTTCGAACAAGCTCATCTGTGGAAAATATGGAGGTTTTAAGTTGAAGAAAAACCGTGGCTGGGTTCTGACAAGTCCCAGACGGCATCCCAAAAAATTTGGAAAGTGGTATCTCGTAGAGCATGTAAAAACACATATTCCAGCAAAAAATTTTTTTCGAACAAGCTCATCTGTGGAAAATATGGAGGTTTTAAGTTGAAGGAAAACCGTGGCTGGGTAGTTTTTCGGATTTGACAAGTCCCAGACGGCATCCCAAAAAATTTGGAAAGTGGTATCTCGTAGAATATGCAAAAACACATATTCCAGCAAAAAATTTTTTTCGAACACGCTCATCTGTGGAAAATATGAGGTTTTCCAAATCATTTTCCGGATTTTTCAAGCCCTGACGGCATCCCAAAAAATTTGGAAAGTGGTATTTCGTAGAGCATGTAAAAACACATATACCGGCAAAAAATTTTTTTCGAACAAGCTCATCTGTGGAAAATATGGAGGTTTTAAGTTGAAGGAAAACCGTGGCTGGGTTCTGACAAGTCCCAGACGGCATCCCAAAAAATTTGGAAAGTGGTATCTCGTAGAGCATGTAAAAACACATATTCCAGCAAAAAATTTTTTTCGAACAAGCTCATCTGTGGAAAATATGGAGGTTTTAAGTTGAAGGAAAACCGTGGCTGGGTAGTTTTTCGGATTTGACAAGTCCCAGACGGCATCCCAAAAAATTTGGAAAGTGGTATCTCGTAGAATATGCAAAAACACATATTCGAGCAAAAAATTTTTTTCGAACACGCTCATCTGTGGAAAATATGAGGTTTTCCAAATCATTTTCCGGATTTTCCAAGCCCTGACGGCATCCCAAAAAATTTGGAAAGCGGTATCTCGTAGAGCATGTAAAAACACATATTCCAGCAAAAAATTTTTTTCGAACAAGCTCATCTGTGGAAAATATGGAGGTTTTAAGTTGAAGGAAAACCGTGGCTGGGTTCTGACAAGTCCCAGACGGCATCCCAAAAAATTTGGAAAGTGGTATCTCGTAGAATATGCAAAAACACATATTCCAGCAAAAAATTTTTTTCGAACACGCTCATCTGTGGAAAATATGAGGTTTTCCAAATCATTTTCCGGATTTTCCAAGCCCTGACGGCATCCCAAAAAATTTGGAAAGCGGTATCTCGTAGAGCATGTAAAAACACATATACCGGCAAAAAATTTTTTTCGAACAAGCTCATCTGTGGAAAATATGGAGGTTTTAAGTTGAAGGAAAACCGTGGCTGGGTTCTGACAAGTCCCAGACGGCATCCCAAAAAATTTGGAAAGTGGTATCTCGTAGAATATGCAAAAACACATATTCCAGCAAAAAATTTTTTTCGAACACGCCCATCTGTGGAAAATATGAGGTTTTCCAAATCATTTTCCGGATTTTCCAAGCCCTGACGGCATCCCAAAAAATTTGGAAAGCGGTATCTCGTAGAGCATGTAAAAACACATATTCCAGCAAAAAATTTTTTTCGAACAAGCTCATCTGTGGAAAATATGGAGGTTTTAAGTTGAAGGAAAACCGTGGCTGGGTTCTGACAAGTCCCAGACGGCATCACAAAAAATTTGGAAAGTGGTATCTCGTAGAGCATGTAAAAACACATATTCCAGCAAAAAATTTTTTTCGAACAAGCTCATCTGTGGAAAATATGGAGGTTTTTAGTTGAAGGAAAACCGTGGCTGGGTAGTTTTTCGGATTTGACAAGTCCCAGACGGCATCCCAAAAAATTTGGAAAGTTGTTTCTCGTAGAATATGCAAAAACACATATTCCAGCAAAAAATTTTTTTCGAACACGCTCATCTGTGGAAAATATGAGGTTTTCCAAATCATTTTCCGGATTTTCCAAGCCCTGACGGCATCCCAAAAAATTTGGAAAGTGGTATCTCGTAGGGCATGTAAAAACACATATACCGGCAAAAAATTTTTTTCGAACAAGCTCATCTGTGGAAAATATGGAGGTTTTAAGTTGAAGGAAAACCGTGGCTGGGTTCTGACAAGTCCCAGACGGCATCCCAAAAAATTTGGAAAGTGGTATCTCGTAGAGCATGTAAAAACACATATTCCAGCAAAAAATTTTTTTCGAACACGCTCATCTGTGGAAAATATGAGGTTTTCCAAATCATTTTCCGGATTTTCCAAGCCCTGACGGCATCCCAAAAAATTTGGAAGGCGGTATCTCGTAGAGCATGTAAAAACACATATTCCAACAAAAAATTTTTTTCGAACAAGCTCATCTGTGGAAAATATGGAGGTTTTAAGTTGAAGGAAAACCGTGGCTGGGTTCTGACAAGTCCCAGACGGCATCCCAAAAAATTTGGAAAGTGGTATCTCGTAGAATATGCAAAAACACATATTCCAGCAAAAAATTTTTTTCGAACAGGCTCATCTGTGGAAAATATGAGGTTTTCCAAATCATTTTCCGGATTTTCCAAGCCCTGACGGCATCCCAAAAAATTTGGAAAGCGGTATCTCGTAGAGCATGTAAAAACACATATACCGGCAAAAAATTTTTTTCGAACAAGCTCATCTGTGGAAAATATGGAGGTTTTAAGTTGAAGGAAAACCGTGGCTGGGTTCTGACAAGTCCCAGACGGCATCCCAAAAAATTTGGAAAGTGGTATCTCGTAGAGCATGTAAAAACACATATTCCAGCAAAAAAATTTTTTCGAACAAGCTCATCTGTGGAAAATATGGAGGTTTTAAGTTGAAGGAAAACCGTGGCTGGGTAGTTTTTCGGATTTGACAAGTCCCAGACGGCATCCCAAAAAATTTGGAAAGTGGTATCTCGTAGAATATGCAAAAACACATATTCCAGCAAAAAATTTTTTTCGAACACGCTCATCTGTGGAAAATATGAGGTTTTCCAAATCATTTTCCGGATTTTCCAAGCCCTGACGGCATCCCAAAAAATTTGGAAAGTGGTATCTCGTAGAGCATGTAAAAACACATATACCGGCAAAAAATTTTTTTCGAACAAGCTCATCTGTGGAAAATATGGAGGTTTTAAGTTGAAGGAAAACCGTGGCTGGGTTCTGACAAGTCCCAGACGGCATCCCAAAAAATTTGGAAAGTGGTATCTCGTAGAGCATGTAAAAACACATATTCCAGCAAAAAAATTTTTTCGAACAAGCTCATCTGTGGAAAATATGGAGGTTTTAAGTTGAAGGAAAACCGTGGCTGGGTAGTTTTTCGGATTTGACAAGTCCCAGACGGCATCCCAAAAAATTTGGAAAGTGGTATCTCGTAGAATATGCAAAAACACATATTCCAGCAAAAAATTTTTTTCGAACAGGCTCATCTGTGGAAAATATGAGGTTTTCCAAATCATTTTCCGGATTTTCCAAGCCCTGACGGCATCCCAAAAAATTTGGAAAGCGGTATCTCGTAGAGCATGTAAAAACACATATTCCAGCAAAAAATTTTTTTCGAACAAGCTCATCTGTGGAAAATATGGAGGTTTTAAGTTGAAGGAAAACCGTGGCTGGGTTCTGACAAGTCCCAGACGGCATCCCAAAAAATTTGGAAAGTGGTATCTCGTAGAGCATGTAAAAACACATATTCCAGCAAAAAAATTTTTTCGAACAAGCTCATCTGTGGAAAATATGGAGGTTTTAAGTTGAAGGAAAACCGTGGCTGGGTAGTTTTTCGGATTTGACAAGTCCCAGACGGCATCCCAAAAAATTTGGAAAGTGGTATCTCGTAGAATATGCAAAAACACATATTCCAGCAAAAAATTTTTTTCGAACACGCTCATCTGTGGAAAATATGAGGTTTTCCAAATCATTTTCCGGATTTTCCAAGCCCTGACGGCATCCCAAAAAATTTGGAAAGTGGTATCTCGTAGAGCATGTAAAAACACATATACCGGCAAAAAATTTTTTTCGAACAAGCTCATCTGTGGAAAATATGGAGGTTTTAAGTTGAAGGAAAACCGTGGCTGGGTTCTGACAAGTCCCAGACGGCATCCCAAAAAATTTGGAAAGTGGTATCTCGTAGAGCATGTAAAAACACATATTCCAGCAAAAAAATTTTTTCGAACAAGCTCATCTGTGGAAAATATGGAGGTTTTAAGTTGAAGGAAAACCGTGGCTGGGTAGTTTTTCGGATTTGACAAGTCCCAGACGGCATCCCAAAAAATTTGGAAAGTGGTATCTCGTAGAATATGCAAAAACACATATTCCAGCAAAAAATTTTTTTCGAACACGCTCATCTGTGGAAAATATGAGGTTTTCCAAATCATTTTCCGGATTTTCCAAGCCCTGACGGCATCCCAAAAAATTTGGAAAGCGGTATCTCGTAGAGCATGTAAAAACACATATACCTACCGGCAAAAAATTTTTTTCGAACAAGCTCATCTGTGGAAAATATGGAGGTTTTAAGTTGAAGGAAAACCGTGGCTGGGTTCTGACAAGTCCCAGACGGCATCCCAAAAAATTTGGAAAGTGGTATCTCGTAGAATATGCAAAAACACATATTCCAGCAAAAAATTTTTTTCGAACACGCTCATCTGTGGAAAATATGAGGTTTTCCAAATCATTTTCCGGATTTTCCAAGCCCTGACGGCACATCAAAAAATTTGGAAAGCGGTATCTCGTAGAGCATGTAAAAACACATATTCCAGCAAAAAATTTTTTTCGAACAAGCTCATCTGTGGAAAATATGGAGGTTTTAAGTTGAAGGAAAACCGTGGCTGGGTTCTGACAAGTCCCAGACGGCATCCCAAAAAATTTGGAAAGTGGTATCTCGTAGAGCATGTAAAAACACATATTCCAGCAAAAAAATTTTTTCGAACAAGCTCATCTGTGGAAAATATGGAGGTTTTAAGTTGAAGGAAAACCGTGGCTGGGTAGTTTTTCGGATTTGACAAGTCCCAGACGGCATCCCAAAAAATTTGGAAAGTGGTATCTCGTAGAATATGCAAAAACACATATTCCAGCAAAAAATTTTTTTCGAACACGCTCATCTGTGGAAAATATGAGGTTTTCCAAATCATTTTCCGGATTTTCCAAGCCCTGATGGCATCCCAAAAAATTTGGAAAGTGGTATCTCGTAGAGCATGTAAAAACACATATACCGGCAAAAAATTTTTTTCGAACAAGCTCATCTGTGGAAAATATGGAGGTTTTAAGTTGAAGGAAAACCGTGGCTGGGTTCTGACAAGTCCCAGACGGCATCCCAAAAAATTTGGAAAGTGGTATCTCGTAGAGCATGTAAAAACACATATTCCAGCAAAAAATTTTTTTCGAACAAGCTCATCTGTGGAAAATATGGAGGTTTTAAGTTGAAGGAAAACCGTGGCTGGGTAGTTTTTCGGATTTGACAAGTCCCAGACGGCATCCCAAAAAATTTGGAAAGTGGTATCTCGTAGAATATGCAAAAACACATATTCCAGCAAAAAATTTTTTTCGAACATGCTCATCTGTGGAAAATATGAGGTTTTCCAAATCATTTTCCGGATTTTCCAAGCCCTGACGGCATCCCAAAAAATTTGGAAAGCGGTATCTCGTAGAGCATGTGAAAACACATATTCCAGCAAAAAATTTTTTTCGAACAAGCTCATCTGTGGAAAATATGGAGGTTTTAAGTTGAAGGAAAACCGTGGCTGGGTAGTTTTTCGGATTTGACAAGTCCCAGACGGCATCCCAAAAAATTTGGAAAGTGGTATCTCGTAGAATATGCAAAAACACATATTCCAGCAAAAAATTTTTTTCGAACACACTGTATTTCGGAAGATATGAATTTTTATTTGACTCTCAATATACACTTCGAAAGAACACTAAATTCGAGCGTATTACCAGTTTCACAATAGATGGAATATGCTCAAATGCTTCTCAAATGATCGAATTTCATTATTCCATCAAATATATTACGATATTACAGAAATACAAGCAATCAAATATAATCCTTCCTTCCAATAAATCCTCGTCAGTCTGGCAACGATGCGCGCCTTTCGCGCCGCCTGTCAGAAACCGTGGCTGGGAATCCGTGGCTAACTTCCATCTACTAAGAAATTACGAATTTATTCAATTCACAATCCCCTGATGGACATCATAGGGGCAAAGAATCTCAAAAAATTTTTATGAGAATATAAAAAAGGACACGAGGAAGCACATCGCGGCAGAAAGAAGAGAGGTATATCTGACCGGTGGTGGAACAGCTCAGGTGCCCCCTCAAGACCCAAATCTGGATCTTGCTCTGTGGCTTATGAATAAAAAAGGCGTTGAAGGATTTAAGAACATATTCGATTCTGACAGCATGGCATTTGAAAACCCCTCAGCATCTCGAACGATGAATGAAGAAGAGGTATGTGCTACAATTACATCCCATGAAAAGGAATCTTTAAAGGGAGTGAAGATCACAGAAGAAGTGGATACGCCTGCTGTAAGCATTAATTATTTTGTGATTGCTGTTTATTCCAATTTAAACTTCATTAATTTCATTTTGTGTTATTTATAGATAAGAATAATCGAGGCAACTCCTCAATGTACTGGAAATTCCTCATTCTTATCAAGAAGGCGACCAGCCATGACAAAAACTTCTGGTCAACTTTCAGAGGAATACTTAAAAGTAGCTCAAATAAAATTAGAGTATTTTGAGGAGGAAAAAAAATTCCAAATAGCCGGAATGAAAATGCTGCTATTGAAAAGGACATTCTGAATGTACAGAATCAAATTGCAGATGAGGAACTGCGAAACCTAAAGGAAAAAAATGAGAGAGGAAAACAAAGGGAATTGGAAGAAGATACTTTCAGAAGAGCAAAAAATAATGCAGAATTGGAATTGCTAAAAATCGAATTGTTGCATGCTAAAAACGAATTAATTGTAGTGAAATCATAATAGTTGCATTAAATATTTATTCTGAAATAGGATGATTTTATTTACACAGCCTTTTGAACAATTTTTAAATGTTAATTTCAAATATGAATATGTATATAAAATAAAATACAGTGGGATATAATAAAGCTCAACAAAAAAGAAATATTCTTATACCTATAAAGTAATTGTTATATGAGTTCAAACTAATGACAACAAATACTTTCATAAATTTAAAATTATTGAATTATTATTTCCTTTTTGTTCTAAAGCAGGGAGATATTTACTTTATATTTCATTAGAATCAGTACTCAATTCCCCAAGAGCATAGTACTGATTTGCAATAAATTCATTATGTCAAATGTTATTGATACATTGTTCTTATGAAATGAGACAAAAATTGTAGAAATTTTTAACATTGGAAATGTTTATGTTCGTATATTACAGGCAAATTACGAGTTTTCGTTCAAGGTCAAAAGACAAAGGTGTCGCTAGTAGACCAAAAAAGCATTCGAAAGTTATCGCGTGATATAGGTGACATAGGGTGTATTGGGCCAGCATACGAGAAGCGAGCATACATTAATTCTCTCGAATGCCTAACCAATCAGATTCACTCGATCCGAGTGCTTCCGAATGCACCCGCGTGTAAGATCGTGAGAAGAAGCCGTTTCCCGTTTCAGATCGCGCGTTTCGTCTTTTGTCGTTCTTCATAAACGAATCTGATAGTGAAAAGTGAAATAGTTGAAAACGGTTGGAACTTCGAACAGTTTGATTTTTTTTTATTGAATAGAATATCTAGCAAAATCTATTACAATTTCTCATTACGGACGTTTCAAATAAATGCTCGACTTTATTGCAGAGTGCTGAGTGAATCCACTTATTTGCATTTGCGGCATATGTGGAAAAGAGTTTACCAGCGTATCTGTTAGAAACAGGCATCTCCGGACAATCCATAATTATGATTCCGCTAAAGTGGTGAAGAAGCAATATATTTTGTGTTCTCTTTGTTCTACTGATGAAAACCAGGAAACGTTTTCTACATAGATATGATCATTTGAGAATAATTCATGGTGTTCTGTATGATTGATATTTCTTACATTTCCCCCATCCAAGAAAAATATGATACAACACACAGTTATATTGCCATATTTCAAAATACATATGCTAAATTACCTACTCAAATTCTCACTTTTGAGGTTTTTGTAAGCGCATATGTGCTTTTTATTACAAGCTTTTATTTAGTTTCACCTGTCCCAGTGTCTGTCTGTCTGTAATCAAATCTTGCAAGTTAAATATGACACACTTCTAATCGTCCGATTGATTTGAAATTTGGCAGGTGTACATAATTCTGGTGACAATGCATCATGAAATATTTTTTTATAGAAAAAAACAAAATGGCTGCTCCAAAATGGCGGATGAGTTTCGTAATTATCATCCGATTTCATTCAAAATTAGTATCTAGGGGTTTTTGGGTTCGACAATGATGATTCTTTTGTCAAAATTAAAAAATTCAAGATGGCGGCTAGAATAGGGCGGACGAGTTTCGTAATTATGATCCGATTCTATTCAAAATTGGTATCTAGGGGTGTTCTGGGTCGGAAATTACGATTCTTCAAAATTGAGGAATTCAAGATGGCGGCTTCAAAATGGCGGATGAGGGTTGTTTTTATAAAAGATTGTTTTAAAAAATGATTTTTTTATTATAGCTTGTTCTAAATGCAAGAGCGGATATAGCTTTTTTTCATGGGGGGGGGGGGTGGTAATAACGATTGAAAATCAGGTTCACAATTTATGAAATTTTTTTATGTGCACCACATTGCGTAACTTCTTCTAGGGACTTTGATACTCATGGGGGGGTAATTACCATAATATAAATCAAACTGTTCGAAGTTCCAAGTTCCAACCGTTTTCAACTATTTCACTATCAGATTCGTTTATGAAGAACGACAAAAGACAAAACGCGCGATCTGAATAACGGGCAACGGCTTCTTCTCACGATCGTCCTCTCGGGTGCATTCGGAAGCACTCGAAATCGAGTGAATCTGATTGGTTAGGAATTCGTGAGAATTAGTGTATGCTTGAGAATCGGCGACGGCGACCAGTGAGCCACGGTGGGAGGTACGTCAAATTCGCCGCAACGTTGCCAGATTGGGCAATTATTCCTGTATTTGAAGGATAGATCATTGTTTTATTTCATTCATTAGCACTTCGAGTGTTTATATTGTTGCTTCATCAAGTGAGATCTGGGCCGCGGTGAGTGGTCCGTGAAATTCGCCGCAACGTTGCCAGATTGGGAAAATATTTCGGTATTTGAAGAATAGGTCAATATAGTTGATCCTAGTACATATAAGATTCATGAATTTTAGTAGAAACAGAATCCTTCTATCTGAAGCCAATTTCATGAATACCCAGATTTGCTAAAATCAAAATTCACTTCGAAAATATTGGACGGAGTGGACTCAGCTTCATTTGATTTCCTCCGAGTAGGGGAGGACGGGGGAATTCCGCGCACGGGGGAATTCTGCGCATTGATATTCTGCAACTCAGTTCAGTTATTTCAAAATTTAGATACAGCCACAGAAATATAATAAACATATAAATAAATAAATATTTTATTATATTTCTGTGGATACAGCGCACCATCTCGTATTTGCCTTGCCAACATCCTCCCGTAATTTAAAGATATTCGTGTTTTTATTTTAGACCAGGGAGCCGATTGTTCGTTTCACGACGCTCTGATCTAATTTTCGAGAGAAATTGGAATCGTGGAAAGTACTTCTATTATTAATTTCTAATGAATCTATTGCATGACTATTTTCCTTCATATGTGTAGATTATTTAATGCAAAAGAACAATTACATAATTGTATTTCGTCATCTACTGTCAGTGATTAGTTAGGTTAGGTGACTCACACTGGGAGAATAACGCGCAGCTGTAGCGGGGTAATTCTTCAATAATATTTTTTGTACCTATTCATGGAAATTTGTTTAATTTACATTGTACTTGGTTATTACCTAAATAATGAAATATTTTTTCGAGTTTTTCAGCTGTTCAATATATGCGCATAATTATACCATCGCATGCGCGGTATTACCCAGTACGTGGGGGAAGACCGCGAAAAGACAGTTTTCAGAATTTTTTTTTTCTCAATTGGTATAGGTAGTTGAACCTTTTCCTTGTGATGAAAAAGTTCCAAATGGGTTCATGATTCAGCAGTTAAATTATGAAAGTTTGTGTGTACATAGGAAGGTTTTTGTGAGCATTTTCCCTTAGGTGCGTGGAATTCCCCCGTCCTCCCCTACATATAAGATTCATGAATTTTGGTAAAAACATAATCCTTCTATCTCAAGCCAATTTCGAGAATACTCAGATTTGGTAAAATAAAAATTCTCTTCGAAAATATTGGACGGGGTGGACTCAGCTTCTTCTGATGATGTTTACTCCGAGTACATATAAGATTCCTGAATTTTAGTAAAAACAGAATCTTTCTATCTCAAACCAATTTCATGAAAACCCAGATTTGGTAAAATAAAAATTCGCTTCGAAAATATTGGACGGGATGTTATGAGCTCCATCCAATGATAGTTGATCCGAGTACATAGGATTCATGAATTTTAGTAAAAACTGAATCCTTCTATCTAAAGCCAATTTCATGAAAACCCAGATTTGCGAAAATTAAAATTCACTTCGAAAATATTGCACAGGAATGACAGGATGGACCCAGCTTCATCCAATTATTTATATCTTCATTTTTTTTATTATTATATCTTGAGAATACTTACTTTAGAAAGAACATTTTTGTTTTAAAATACGGTGACAAGTTTCCTCTTACATGTTTATGTTAGGAATTAGGAATGTTGATTGTTTCTTGCAATTATTATTGTTTATTATTATTATTATTGAAAATACTATTTTATTTTAAGTTCAAATGCAAATAAATGTTGGTAATATTCACATGTGGTGATATCATTTCCAATGTCTCTGATGGTTGCAAGGATTGCGAAATCTGTAAATTTTTCCTCACTGTGGCGCCTTAAAACCTGGCTTCGGTCAACAATGGGCCAGGATAGGTTCGTTGGGCTGTCATTGTTATTTATACAAAGATACATTCCAATAAAGGTGGACAATATCTATATTAATAAAAGGCGATCTATGGTTGGTTCAAAACTTCGAAATGCCATATTGTTCAAACGATCGCACCAAATTGGACAATTCTTTTTTTGTTGTGTTTATTATTGTTAGGACAAGGTTTATATAACAAAATATTCCCAAAAAACTCCTACAGAAAAGAAAAAAAAAGCCTTCCTTTTTCTAATCACCCATAGAATTATGTGTTACCACCAATCGAGCAATCATAGAGTACTTATATAGGTTTTGACATTTGGACAAAGGAGGTTAGTTTTTCTTCCACAGAATCGCATGTCAAGTGAATAGTTGCAGTAGGTCTTACCAACGGTATAAGAATATTCCATGGGAATTAATAGTAGTAGAACGAAGTTCCACGGTATTCAATAGAAATGCAATAATAAAATAGAACGTTGTGAAGATATAAGCCATGAAGTAGTCTGGCAACGGTGCATTTCATTTTCTTGAAGGGTAGGAAATTCAGAAATGGTATAGACTAGAGTACGAATGGCGATGTATACAATTATTGTGTAACTTGCATAGAACTTATAATAACATGGAAGGCTATTATCAGATCCAAAGCGGGTAAGGATCTCAAGTTGGTGGAACAGTGAATTTTCACCGGAATGTAAAGTAAATGTGACGATCAGCATCAATCGTGAGTTGTCCATTTTCATCTTTTCTCTATATTTCTGAAATCTTTCTGATTTCTGTTTGGGTAATAAATATATTTGCGGAAATGACTGAATCCAAAATTGCCCATAATTAGTAATTGACATATTATTTTTGTATTTCTGTTTTGTGTGACAGCTCATATCCGTGGAAAAGATGACAGTGGACAGATGACATTTGACAGATGACATTTGACAGATGACGTTTGACAGATGACATTTAACAGATGACATTTGACAGATGACAGATGACAGATGACATTTGACAGAACTTTTATTATGCCTAATTTATCTCCTACTTGAAGAAATAGCAATGGTAAGTTTATACATACATAGAAAAAGGGGAAGACCGAAGAAAACATGGATTGGGGGAATAAGGAAATCAATGAGTGAGAGGGGACTGGATGATGAAGACTGCAACAATAGAAGGCAATGGCAAATGGGTATCGGACAAGGACGTTTTAACACGAATATATATATATATGAGTTTATACAACTCAAACGAGGGTTTCCCAAAGCATATCACCGGTGATCGGAGCTTGATCTAGAATCAACTCGATTTGACAGTTCAGAAATCTAACCAAGCCGTTGATCTCCGATCACTGATGATTACGATTTGTGAAATCCACAGTAAGTATAGGCACGGCCTTCTTAAGATAAAGATGGCTATGGTATAGGTATCATTACTATCATTTAGGCGAAACAAAGTTCGCCGGGCCAGCTATTATTGATAAATTTCCTAGTAATAAAAAGAGGCGAATTGATTTCGTTCTGTGATTTTTGAATCATATCTGATGCTAGAAGAAGCGGTTATGTTTAAATTTTCAATGTATAATATTCACAAACTTTTCTGATATTTTTCCATTAATTTTGAATAGCCTATTTCTTTGGTTTTCACTACCACTACCCCCCCCAGACTCGCTCTCTGGATACGCCCCTGATCCATAATATCTCAATTTTGCTGTCATCTTTTCCTGAACCCAACTTCGAAGTACATACTCCATTCACTTTTATAAAGTATCCCGGTTGGCCAAGATTTAGGTTTATCATGTTTTTTCACTTAAAAAGGGACGCAGGTTGGCAATCGTGTCAGACAAAATAATTTCAGAGACGTTGCCAATGTGAAACAGGTTTCGATCTCTGTGGTCGTCGAGAATCGAATCTCGTTGAAAACGTCAAAAATTCACGTATTCCCAATGCAATTTTTGGATATTCAGACCGGAGGAAATGTATAAATGAATGGCGAGAACTTTTCTTGCTTGATGTCTGAAATAGAGTTCCCGATCTATTCTACTTTTTTTATTCATTCCGTAAACAATTTCATTTTTCCTATTTGTATAAGAGTGAGTGCTTCTCATACGAAATATATTTTAGAGTGAGCTATATATAGGCTTGAGTTATTATAACTCATGCTATTGGTTTATAGATACTGTTAATGCTCAAAATCAGTTGAATGATGGGAATTATTATGGGGGTTGATGAATAAACATTTTTATAAATACGTAATTACTACGATCTCTATGTAGAAACTACAACGTTGCGAGTGAATCTGACGGGAAAATGACTATAACCTAACAATTTCAAAATATACACGGTGAAATGTGTCAGAATTCCATAACCAACCGGTATACTTTATAAAAGTGAATGGAGTATAGGTATCATCTGTATAACCTGGGCCAGTGCTGAGATGGTGCCACTATGTGAAGGGCGAAAACATGACTGTCTCGAATTCATAAGTGAATTATCAACAAAAAATGAAAATATTCGCTCATGGAGAATTTTTTAGAGTATTTCCGACACTGGTAATGCTCTTATAGGACGTACCTAAGTCAGAGAAACTAACTGAACTTTTAACAACGGTTTCACTGAGCCACATTTCCAGTTGGAAGGAAAATAATTATATTCGATGCAGACATTGACCATATCTGTAACGTACGGTATTTGGTCTTTATCGACTTAATTTCAAATATGATATTTCGGATTTTTTATGTCGAAATTCCAGATGTGATAACATTCTTCAAGACTAAAAACAGACCCATATAGGAGTAGACTCTGTATACAGGGTCTTTCACGAGGAACCTCACCCATATTTATACGGGAAACTACTGAACGTATTTTCATGAAATTCAGCACTTATAAGTATTTCACGATGCTGATGAAATCTAAAATATTTTCAAGGCATGAGCACCTCCGGTTTTTCCGGAAATGACGTCAACTTTCGTTTTTCAAATTAGAACACCATTTTTTTATTGCAGAAATAGATTCCTTAGAAAATTTCAAGTTATTTTGATGTAACATTTTTCAGTTTTGGTTGGAAAATTCTCTCTGAGCGGGAAAATTCGAAAAAAAAATCGAAAATAGAGCTCCGCTGAAACAAGAATAACTTCGAGGTTTTTGGATGAAAAATTTTCATTTTTGGGAATTTTCAAGATGTAAGATTGATGTATCCACTTCGAAATCGAAATCGCGATTCATGATACAGGGGGTGAAAAAATCGCTTTCAAAGTTAGGGATGACAAAATCGTGAAAAATCAATTTTTTCAAATTAGAACCCCATTTTTTTATGGCAGATATTGAATCTACGTTAAAAAATAATGTGAGTGTATGCATCACACCCTTGCCCAAAAGTGGATATTAACTCAGAAAATATCCGAATGCTACCTTTACGGTTTTTGCAGCGCTGCTGATTATGGTTGATTTTTTGTAATTATTGAAGTTATAGTAGGTATCCTTAATATATTCGGGTGAAGTATAGCCTATGTCACCCAAGGATAATGCAGCCTACTAGGGGTGAACGAATTTCTGAAATCGGTCTATAGTAGTTTTTGAGCCTGTTCGTATCAAACACACAAAAATACAAATCTTTCTTCTTTAAAATATTAGTATAGATATACAGGGTGTCCCAGAAGTCGCGCACCCCATTGAAGGGATCGAAAGTGAAGAATATTCTAAGCCCATGGAATCCATGTTTGAAATTTTTTGATAACGTATTTAGTTAGTAATTAATTAATCTAAGTGACCAATCAGGAGCGCGCTACAGAAGAATAAGTAGGCAGTTGGGGACGCGAGAGTGAGACGCCGCCAGAGCTACTGCCGGCTTTTCACGTTCACTGTTCTGTAGCGCGCTCCTGATTGGTCACTTTCATTAATTAATTACCAATTAACTACGTTATCAGAAAATTTCAAACATGGATTTTTGGGCTTAGAATATTTTTCTGTTTCGATCCCCTCAATTGGGTGCGCGACTTCTGGGATACCCGGTAGATATAGATAATTTCCATATGCATGGGTAACGAGCCAATGAAAATTGAAGCTTGGCTTTGGTAAGAATCCAGAACTGCACGTGTGCCGCAATATTGAGAATAAAAATATCAACAATGGATAACGTCCATTAGGACCAACATGGGCGCCCGCAGAAATTTTTCTCAGGGGGGGCCAAAATATTTCTCAGGGGGGGCAAAATGAAAATTAATGTAATATTGAGGAGTGTTGTGCTGAAAAACGATAAGGCCATCAAAATCTCAGGGGGGGCCACGGCACGGAATTTTTCATTATTGAACTATCTTTCATTCTGAATACTGCGGTGAAAACAGAGTGAAAAAATATCAATAATTGGTTTTGTATTTTTAGCCTTCCAAAGATTACGCTCGGAGTACTTTCATAATTTTTATTTGAAAAACTGGAGGCCGTACGAAGGTCAAAATTGTACTGATGGGCTGCCAGAATGACGAGGGTAGAAATATGAATTTATTAAAAAAATTTCAGAAAACTTTGGTAGGAATCGAACTCTACAAATATGATTAATTCGAACCCTTAAATCTCCGTCCAAGGCAACGGTAGTTAATCGAAAGTCTAGAGTTCGATTCCCACCAAAGTTTTTTGAAACTATTTTTTTTGTTAATAAATTCATATTTCTATCCGAGTGATTTTGGCAACCCATTAGCATAAGTATGGCCCTCGTACGGCTTCCTGTTTTTCAAATAATAATAATGAAAGTACTCCGAGCGTAATTTCTTTGGAAAGCTACAAAACACTGGCGGAGCGGTGACCCCGCAGACCCAGCGGTGCGGGGGGCCCGGTACTAAAGGGGCCCCCGAGCCAAACGAAAGAGGAGTGTGGGCCCCCGGCAAAAGGATTCGCTTGAACTTGCCGATTTTCGAAATTGTTCTTATAATATAATCAACAGAACATATTAATACAATAGTTACCCATGAAGGTACAATTATACAGATTTCAGAAAATAAAATTTCTGCATTGCAGTCCAACATAAAACTTTGTATACAACTCGTACATAATTAGGCTTATGGACTTGCCCAAATCATTGGCCTCGCTCGCTTTGCTCGCTCTGTCATAAACTTTTGGACGCGTCCATAAAGACCTAATTTATGTACTTGTTACATTAATAGCTATTACGGTGCGGCCGCACGGAAAAGGGTCATTTTAGATGTTCTGAATCGACATGTTATGATAAGGTTTTCAGAGCGGTGTAATGAAAAATATCGTTCGGCTCCGCCTCACACGGGAATTCATCGCGCGCGCACGGAATAATCTTACTTTCTGGACTAGTAATGAAATATACTATTTCCAAACTTGAAATAATCAAGAATTATCTGAGAAATTCAATGTCGCAAACACGATTATCAGACTTGAGCCTACTCAGTATAGAACATGAAGTAGCCAGAAATCTCGTCATTGACAAGCTAATAGATTCGTTTGCACAAAAGAATGAAAGAAGATTTATGAATTTTTATTGATTGATTTTTCAACAGGCATAGGTATTCATATTTATTTCAAAGCATATTTATTTCATAGATAAATTCCTTTCTTTATGCAGAACATTTATTTTTTGAGATTCTATATTATTTTTGTTTATATAGTGTGACAAGTACGGCCCTGTTCATTCAGCGCTACGGCCCGGTCGTTAGGTTTCTGGAAACGCGTGGAGTATTCCATCCGACATAACGGCCGCGAATGATTCGGGAATGTTCCAGAGGGTCCGGACTCCGGACTTAACTATACCTTTTCAACTTCAAATTGGGATCTATCAAAATCAAATTCAGAATTAACATATTCAAAATGGGAATAATCCAAATCAGATTGGGAATAAACACATTCAAATTGGGAATAATCAATTTCAAATTGAAACGGCATTCGTGGCTATGTATATCAAGATCAGGCATGATCAGAAGAACTTTACATTGATGAAACAGGAAGAAAAAACTATTAATATATATATGAACTTATCAATCATCAAAAAAGTGTAAGAAGTACTTAAAAAATTCATATTTGTGCTCAAACTCTCATATCCAAAAAATTCAAAACATCAGGTATGAACCTCTGGATATGAGCCACATCTTGTACTTGTACAGGTACAAACAATAATGGTTTATATATCTCTCCTTATAAAATTTTCCGTTCTTTGAAGACGAAATTCTGTCTGTGTTATGTTTCCATTGCATACCGCAATTACCTGCTTTTTCATTGAATCTGCAGCTTTCTTCTTTGTTTAAGTTTAAGGCATGATTATGAAAAGGAAATTGTAGACTTATCGTTCGTTACTTACTTTGGACAAATTTGAGAGTTAATCACATTATCGAATAATTCAAAGATCTGATTCACATAGATGTCATTCGAATATGAAGTTGATTATTCCCAATCTGATTTTGATTATTCCCAATTTGAATGTGTTAGTTCCCAATTTGATTTTGATAGTTCCCAATTTGAAGTTGAAAAGGTATAGAAACAATCGGCGTGATACATATAGGTACACCATTCACAATTATAAAATCACAACTCTGGCCTCGGAAATTTGACACATTCCACTCTGTATCGAAGTTATGTTATGACGTTTTTCAAAATATTTTTATGTTCCAAGTCAACACTATGTTGCCCTTTCTACATTCTTAGCGTATTTCTCAGAATGTGAATGAATTGGAAAAGATGTGATGGACGAAAATAATTAACGTTTATATGAATTGATAGAAAGGATTCCTTTTCTATAGTTATTTGCATGAAAAGTACAAGAGATCACTGTTGAAATATATTATTTTTCGCCATGGAAAAAAATTGCATTGCTTTCACATAATTTTCATATGCATGCGCTTGCGAAGATTTAACGTTTAACGTCTTGAACTGAAAGTTGAAGACTTGATGACATTTCATTTATTTGAAATGAACAAGGAGTAAAATATTCTGACTGTATAGTAATTTATTAGTTTAAAAAATATTCATACATTACTACCACAGTAGGTTTGTACAAATAAAATGAAATGGGTCAAACATATGCTTCATATTTTTATCATTCACCTGTTCTAAAAAAATAAGACACAAACTCCTGGAATATGGAAAAAACCGATGTATTCTGGTTCAATATAGCCTATTTCTACTTTCGGCAAAGGATTGATACTAATGAAAGCTCCAGTAACACATTTCAATTCATCGTAATCTGAATTCACCTATATAGGTACCGTTGAATGCAATATAGTCATATTTCTTCTTTTTTTCAGCTTTTTCGACGTGTTTTTTTTCTGAAACGTGAAAACGATCAGCAATAATCATTTAGAGACCGATGATGGCCATCCAGAACCCGTTTAGGTACTTACGAAAATCATGCAATTTCATTCTGCAACTGCAAGTTCTTTCCTGCGAAAATCCTACCTGAACCATATTTTCCGGTCGCTCTCGTTAGAAGATCGTATAAGGAAGCCTTTTTTGTCCATTTACACATTCCAAATAAATTTTGAGCACCAAAAACGATACCGAAACTAGTGAAACTTCTGGGGGACCGGAATTTCGTTTGAAATCTTTCTAAACGGTCAGAAACCTAAAAAAAACTTCGTTATCAAGTGTAAAAAGGTCGATTAGTACTTACTTTCGCTTTATTCATGCTTATAAATCGATTTTTGGTCCAATTCAAATTTGCCGTTCGTACTCGCACGCCAAAAGTCGCGAAAGGAAAAAATGACACTTGTACAAAATTTCTCATATCAACGGGAAACTTCTTCTGGACGACGAAGAACGGAAAAATAGGCGATTTCCTATCGATATTCGCCCCAAAATCGCCGATCGATTCGAACTAACAAAATGTGGAATATCTTTGATACTTTTACTTTGGTGTAAACAGAAAAACTGGCATCGTCGTTTTGTCATTAACGATATTCTCTGTACGCGCACAGTTTTTTCATCAGGTGCACCAACTCCTGAAAACGAAATCATGACCTCCTATATGATTAAATAAAAGTGAATGGAGTATACCTATAAGGGGCCCATCGACGAATGAGGAATTCAGTCAGTCAGAGACGAGCGCCGAGTGAAAATAAATAGTGCAAATAAATAAGTGGAAATGAATTGTACAGACTTTTGTTAGAATAAGTTCATTAGTTATCAATTATTAGTGTTATAAGCAGTGTAAATAAATAGTTTATTGAACCCGGACGTTTTATGACGAAGAAAACGTTACAATATTTTTGTTTTTGTTATTGGATATATCTAAAGAGGAGGCCACCCAACTGAACTTTTGCGAGGGGGGGCGAATTTTGCGCTACGCCACTGCTACAAAAAAAAACAATTGATATTTTTCCATTCTGTTTCCACCAAAGTATTCAGAATGAAAGATGGTTCAACCACGAATAATCCTAAACATTTTCGGCGGAATTTTTCTTTCGATAAAGACATGTAAATAAAGTTGAGTTCGAATTTTGTAAATTTTCTTTCACGGAAAATCTTAGAAAATCGAGTACGTTGGGATAATGCTTTCCATATTGGCAACCGAGAAAAAAAAATCCAACTTTGCAGGTTTTCCGCCATTTTTAATTTTTTTTTCAAAATTCTACATCCCAATTGAATTGAGCCCTGAAAAGTATCTACCAAGATGTGACTGTGACCGGAAACCGTTATTTCAAATACATATACCAAGTACATTTTGATTCCGAAGTGGTACAGTTACCCAGTTCAGTTCTGATGATTTTGAAAATTGGAATTCAATCAAAAATTCCAAATACAAATACTCGAAGTACTTTATTTCGAAATCTCTCTACATCAAAAAGAGTTTCACCTATACTCCATTCACTTTTATGAAGTATCGCGGTTGGCCATGATTTAGGTTTATCAAGTTTTTTCACTTAAAACAGACGCAGGTTGGCACTCGTGAAAATCAAGCGACATTGCCAAGTCTACTTTCTTTTTACTCTTTTTCAACTTTGTAAATGGAGTTAGTTCTTCGAAGATTTAACTGTGGCGCAGGTTTTGTAGAACTACTACATTTTCATGCTGGAGTATTTCGGGTTGTGCAAAAATGTAGGTATTTAAATGTCTTCTGAATTAACATAATATTTTCTCAAATTCATTAGTTTCCCAAAGTAAATGAACTTTTTGATAAAAACGTAATTAATACGATTTTTTAGCAGAAACGACAACGTTGTGGGCGTATCTGACAGTGCAATGACCATAACCTAACATTTTGAAAATATACGCAGTGAAATGTGTCAAAATTTCATGACAAACCGCGATACTTCATAAAAGTGAATGGAGTATATACAGGGTTGGGATAAAGTTTGGCACCAAATTAATATCTTTAAAACGAAACAGGCGATATTTTTGAAATTTGGCAGCTGAGTGTAATGGACCACAATGCATCTGATGAGCATATTTTCATTAATGAGATACTTCCGGTTTAACCGGAAATGTCAAAAAAAAATATTTAAATGGGACACCCTGTATATTTCTGCAGATTCTGAAAGAGCACTTTGTTTCGGATCTGTCCATACCAGGTTCCATGTAAAAATTGCAGGAATTGAGACAACGGATTCTTGATGAATGTGCATTAATACATGGAGAAGTCTTGAGAAAAGTTACTCAAGAATTTGTTAATAGACTGGCATATTGTCATGCAGGAGGTGAATGGCAAGCACTTCGAACATTTAAAATGATTTTTTAAATTATTTTCAATAAATTTCTACTAGTAAAAGCCCTGTATTTCTTCTCTTTATAGATTTTCATAAAAATACGTCATGAAAAGCAGAAAGAGTTATCTACTACGAAGTATTTCGTTTTATTTCTCACTATTGATACAAATAACAACGATTTATTTATTTGAATGAATTTTTTCTCAAATGTTCAAAAAGACGGAATTTCTTCTTTTTACAGAGAATTTTCACATGGAACTCGATATGGACAGATCCGAAACAAGGTGCACTTTCAGAATCTGCAGAAATATACAGGGTGTCCGAAGTAAATAATTTTTTTTTTGTCATTTCCGGTTAAACCGGAAGTATCTTATTAATGAAAATATGCTCATCAGATGCATTGTGGTCCATTACACTCAGCTGCCAAATTTCAAAAATATCGCCCGTTTCGTTTTAAAGATATTAATTTGGTGCCAAACTTTATCCCAACCCTGTATATACTCCATTCACTTTTATAAAGTATCGCGGTTGGCCAAGTTTTAGGTTTATCAAGTTTTTTACCTGTAAAAATCGCAGGTTGGCACTTGTGAATGGCATAACGTCAATGAATAAATCCCGTAGACGTTGCCGACGTTCATTTTTCATTATTAATTATCAAGCCTGGAAACTAAGTATGCCGAAGGTAGTTTCGAAAAAGCCGAGGCAAAGTATCAGAAGTGCTATTCAGAATCGAAATCTGCGCACTCTAAAAGTAACCCTGATAATTTTCTTCAATTCATTATTTTTCCGAAGTGAATGAACATTTTGTTAAATACTTAATTACTACGACATATGTATATGCAGAAATGGCAACATTCCTTGTTCAAATGACAGAAGAATGAGTGAATGACTATAACCTAACATTTTCAAAATATACACGGAAATGTGTCAGAATTCCAGGGGCAGATCTAGGAATTTTCTGAGGGGGGTGGGGCGATTCCAAAATATCACAGTAAAATTTTCGGTTACATGGTATAATATGAAAACTGAAAATGACGAAAACCTCGTGTCTCGCGGAACCTGAGGGGGGGGCTAAAATGCATTCGCCCCCTCCCTAAATCCGCCACTGAAGGATTCCATGGCTAACCGGTATACTGTACAAAAGTGAATGGAGTATATGTACATTGCTTCATGATTTATTCAATAAAGTTCACCTTCTTTTACAGTCGATTCAAACATGAATCTATCAGGAAATAAAATTTATAACCTTGTCCTCTTGCAGTGTTGCCTTGCTTTATCTATTTCACAGATATGCTTTAGCTCACAGAAGACAAATATTACTTTATGGTGGAGGTCGATTCACAACACAATGGACGTAAAACGTAACAAATGACGTGCAGAGTACGTTAGAGTTGTTTATATACGTTTTACGTCCATTGTGAATCAACCTCGACTATATGTAGTATTTGTCTTCTGTGACTCATAATCAAAATCTATGATTTACACTGAATAATGAGGTTAGAAACAGATTCACTGTTTGTGAAGTTTCAAAGTTTGACATTATAATAGTTAACTAAATACCTAAATTTGCATACCTGGACTTTCAGTATTGAGGAGAGGAACATATCAGTGTTATTATTGATATATTAATTCAATGTTTTATATCAGCCTCCAGAATTAATAATCGTTTTTCGAAAATTTCCCTTATCGTAATATCAAAGACTATACCTCTTTGGTAATATGCTAGACATGGAAGAATCAACTAAGAAGAAACACAAAAGAGAGCATAAGCATAAACACAAAAAACATAGTTCGGAAAAGCCTGATGCTAGTAAGAAGCACAAAAAACACAAGAAACATAAGAGTAAGCATAATGACTCTAAAACAAAAAGTGATACAAGCACTACAAATGAAAGGTACACTCCGGAAATTTCTCCTAAAAAGGTTCTAGAGGATAAAATAGAAAGTTCTGATCTTGAAAATGATGCTAAAATCAATTTAGACCCTGCAGAGATTGTTGAGGATTTGTCCCACGGACTTGTAGGCACACATTCACTGGAAATCATTTCTTCTGAAAGCGAGGAATTGCCAGAAGTAGATTGTGACAGTGATGCAATAAATGTGGATGTTATAGAAGCCGATATGGATTTGGAAGAATTAATGAAACAGAAGGAATTACTTCAGTTAGAGATTGCTCGAGCTGAACTTGAGAATGGAGGTAAAAAAAATAGTAAAGTAATTATAGATGAAGTTATTCTTTTGGATGATTCAAGCAATGAAGCTCCGACAAATTTTGGATCTAAAAAAAGAGAGAGATCAAATGGTAATGAAAATAGAAAGGAAACTAAAATTCCTAAACTGAAATTTGATAAGAAAAGAAAGGATCGTTCAACAAGTAGAGAGAGAGCAAATAAACTAAAATCTTACAGGGATAGATCAAGTAGAGATGATAGAAAAGTAGATTTAGATAAGTCTACAGATAGCAGAAGTGAAGAACGTCAGAGAAGAGGAAATGAGTTGAGAAGATCCCCAGATAGATATTCTCGTGAAAGGTCTTATGCACATGATTACGATCGTCACAGACATGAAGATAATCGATTGAGGAATAGAAGACTAGGTGATCTCAGATATTCAAGAGAAAGATCAAGGGGAAATAATTCATATTCTAGGAATGGATATGATAAATCTAGGGACAGATATGACAAGAATCAGCATCGATCACACAAGTCAGAAAAACAAGACAAGTTTAAAGACTCTTTGAGTGAAGGAATGAAGAATAAACAAAGTGAAAGCAGTGATTCTGAGATTGATGTTGATTTCAATGAGGAGGAAGAAGATGAAGAGCAAATTATTGAGAAAAGGAGGAAAAAGAGGGAGGAGCTTCTGAAGGTTGGTAAAAAGTAATTTCTTCATGTGTTCAGAATGATTTCTTTATTATTCTTATTATTATTGATTGAATGCAGAACTACGTGAAGTCCACAAGGGAACTTTTCAGGAGATATCCATTTTTGAATGGGTCAAAAACAAATCCGGTATTTTCAGAACCTATTTCATTCAAAGTTTTTCCCTTTTGCTCCTGACACTACACTGAAAAATACTGAGTGTTTCTTCAGAGATGCACAACTTTAAATTAAAATAGAAAAACTGAAATTATGTTTATCAGTGAAACTGGGTTTATTAGAAAGTTGATTTTATGTGATAAATGTTATGAAAATGATTTCGGACATGCGTTATCTTGTCCAATTTTCGCATCAATTGTGGGAGTATTGTGCCAATTACTTGATGAATGTTGTGTCCAAGTGTTCAGTCATCTCTGATTCATTGGCTCAAACAACTGACTTGACATGTCTCCAAAGAAAACAATAAAATAGTGAATATTACATCAAATAATTCGTTTTTCATATGTGTTTCTTTGACAATTCATTTTGAGAATTGCAAAGGCGCTCACATCAAATGTGCGAGCAACCAATACAACAGAAAATTTGTATTCTAATTTGGGTTAATTAACGAAAATAGTGTTTATGATTGGAGAAAATTTTGCTCCACAAAATATGACATGAATAATATGCTGAGCTCCATGAAAATTCAATTCATGAAACCATATGGTTTCATGAATTATATATATCATATCATATCATATATATGAGTTCAAAAGGAGTTTAAAAATTTTATCCTTGAACAATTCTAAGTTGCTTTCCCTCTGTATTTCTCCAGGTAGAGTGTAGACTATTGAAACGTTTCAGGCATCCATATTGCATTTGTTTTTGATTTGTCGTCAACCTATATTTAGGAAGATTATGAGATGAGGTTCTAGTATTTTATCTTTCCTTAAGATTTCTATAATTCCCGAACATTTCTTATTTCTTATAGAAGAATAGTACATACATATATCTATACTAATATTATAAAGAGGAAAGATTTGTAATTTTGGGGTGTTCGATACGAGTAGGCTCAAAAACTACTGGACCGATTTCAGAAATTCTTTCACCCTTGAAAAGCTACATTATCCCTGAGTGACATAGGCTATACGTCCGAGAAAATTGAGGATACCTTCTATAACTTCAATAATTAAAAAAAATCGGCTATTTTCACGTGCGCTGCAAAAACCGTAAAACTTACAATGTATGACGGAAATGTACCTCTTAAGTCGTTCTACAATAAAGTCCGTGATAGCATATACAGGGTGAGGCTTCGACTTGTACATATATTTTAACTGTATATTCTTGAGGCCTAAAGAAACCTTTTTTTCATTTTTCCGAATTCGGCTCGGTTGAAGAGATATAGCCATTTGAAAAAAAAATTGTGCTAAATGCGTGCCTGATATTATTCTCTACAAACACCTCAAAGTTCATATTTTTCAATTGAAATTGATGTCATACATTTAGAAAATACTCAAGCACTAACCTTATTTGAATAAGAATGTTACAAACACGATATTTCCTAACAAAAACGCTAAGTTTTGTCCCATCATTTCTGCAATTGAAATGCCATATTTCTCACACCAAAATAAGTTCCTTCGATTTTCCTGAAGATTAGTTTGTAAACACTAATAATTTGTTCATATTTGCCTCGATACCCTGAAACTATCTTATAAAACTTCGTTTCTCACTAACGTATCCTAACTCCATTAATCAAAGTCATCTGATTCGAGGTCAATGACCTAACCTAATCCATCTCCTCTGTGATATATCACAGAATTCTAGAGAAGACGATGCCAGATTGCCGATTTTCTCTTCAACAATAGGCGAACTCAAGAAAGCAGAACGTCCCCTATCGTTTACTTTTCGCTAAAGGCTTCTACGCATTGCTCTTTGGAAATGCCAAACGAGTAGTTCTGATTCTCGCCGATATAGCGCTACGATCTAAATTTCAGTCGCGGTGCGCTGCCGGCTGCGAGTGCGATGTAGCCGCCACGTAAGACAAGACAAGACGTTGTTCTGTGTCTCCAGAGTCCAGTCTGTGTTACAATGAACGACGCTTAAACGCGATAACCTTTTTACATGGATTCGATTTATTTATTTATTTACTTGCAGAGAATAAAGCAAACAGGTGATGAATGTGATTTGAAGACAGTGTAGGGTCGATTAAAAATTCCAAGAGGATATTGTTAAAAAGATAGATTTTCCTGAAGGATGCGTATCAATAAATTTTCAATAGAAACTTCTTATAAACTGTGTAATTTCATGCTTCTATGTTGATAAACATTGATAACATTGTTAATTTGTTAAGAGACGAAGAGAAGAAACAATATTCGATGATATTTAATCCAGGGAAGCATTCAGATTTTTTATGAAATTCATGATTTTTTCCTCAAATTTCTTCGTATACATTTAGGAATAACTCGAATATATTTTTTCAATAATACGCGTCGTATTATTGAAAAAATATAGGAATACTTTTATTCTCTAAAATGGTTGATTCTTTCGAAAATATGAACCGTTTATCCTTTTCAAGTGATTTGATAGTGTTTTTGCATGAATATATGAGTCGACCACCCTGTAACTTTTAAACTAGGAGAGATATTGAATAAGTTTCGATTGAGGAATATGCACTATGAATAGAGTAAAGAATCAACCAAAATTCAGTTCATTTGAAATAACGGTTCCAAAGATATGAACAGGAAAGTGTTTTTTTCGTGGATTTTCGACACCCTGTATTTTACAAACGAAACCGAATTTTGAAAAATGGTATGGGAAAAAAGTGTTTCGTTTGATGAGAGGAATCTACAGTTAAAATATATGTATAAGTCAAAGACTCACCCTGTATCTATCTCTCCAGATTGACTTGCTATTAACTGTTTATGGTAATCAGATGTTTTCCGAAATTATGCACTATTTGGGAGTGTGTTTTTATAAATTGGGTATTGATCCTCATCCAACCTAATACGTTATTTATCCCCAGTATTTAATTTAGAACGAAATTGCCCGTCACATAATACAATTACGACGAGTACATCAAAAGATATGGCAGATTGAAGTGTTGTAGATGAAACCGTCGCGTGAAACAAATTTCTACCCGGGCGAAGCTGGGACGGCCTGCTTGTATTCCATAAATCGTTAAAATACCTTTTTTCTTGAAAAAACCCCGACATGTTTCCCCGAGTGTTTCCCTGAACTTCAGGTTACACATTATTCTTGCTGCCTTTTTATGCAGGACAAATAAAGATGGAATATTTCTACTGCCATAGAAAGTTATTCAATTGTTCCATCATAAATAAACCTCTTTATTTCACAAGAATTCAAAAATTATAATGAAATGGCATCAAAACAAAATCTACCTTAATCTAGGGTACCTCCCCCTGAAACCAATACATCATCCAGACTATAAGGTTCCAATTTTTTTAGGTATACCTTAACTTTTTTTTAAACTTCTTTTGAATATAAGCAACTCAAGCTATCATAGGCTTTGGCAAGGTCCAAGAACAGTCCTAATGCAAATTCTTCATCCTCAAAAGCATCCACTATCTTCAGGACAAACAGAAATACTGCTTTCTGGAAAGATTTTCTTCTTAGAAAGCCATGTTGATTTCTGGAAAACAGATCCATTCTCCATAAAGTATTGGACAATTCGATTACAGAATACTAGCTCAAAAAT
Organism: Adalia bipunctata; assembly: GCA_910592335.1. Classification (NCBI taxonomy): domain Eukaryota; kingdom Metazoa; phylum Arthropoda; class Insecta; order Coleoptera; family Coccinellidae; genus Adalia; species Adalia bipunctata. Next base: position 38,657,335 of record OU342948.1, read on the forward strand.
CTTGGAGATTGACGATAAAATACTTACAAGTTATAGTTCTTATATCATTTATACCTCTCTTCTTATGGATGGGCCTGACTATAGCAACCTTCAAAGCTTCAGGAAACATTACATGTCTCAAGGAGTTATTAAACGGTTTTAGTATATCATCTCTGGTTTCTCTGACAATGTTGATATCTGCCAACTGCAAAATCAGAGCACATGAGCTACCGATTTGGTGACTATCCAGAGAAGGCAAGTATTTCATTTGCATGTCATCAAGGACAAGGCGTACAAAATCTGATATGGTTTAACTGCTGCGCAGTGTAATTCCAAGTTGTAGTGAACATGATCATGAAGGCAGACACAAGAAATACATTGGTGAAGGTTTCGGCCACATGGTCGAAATTATTGTTATGAAATTGTCTTTCCAATAAAGCCCCTTTCATTTATATCACATAGTCATGTTTTTCTTTTATTGCTTTAATTTGATGTTGTGTACATTCAGAAAACTACTCTTCATCCAGGAGAGAGTTTTCATTAAAAAAAGGCCAATTTCCGAAAGTGGTAGGTTATTTAATCATTTTTAAGACCAGTATTAATGAAACACATCTACACAATTTTTTTTTTGTATACTGGTCTCATTATAGGTATTGATATAGCAAACAGTATAGGAAAGGATCTTATTAATTCTTGATTCATTTTCAGAGACTTGAAAGCAACAATCAATCCAATGATGATAATAATACAAATATGTCTGAACCATCTTCACCAAAGTCTCCAATAAAAGAGAATTCTGATTCAACACATATTCACAATGCTGAATTTGACAATGAAAATATCAAATCTAGTGAAACAGTTAAACAAATCAGTGTGCACAGTGAAGAATCACTGACACCTCCATTGTTGCCAAATATGAAAGTCAAGAATGTGGAAAAGGTAGAGGTCAAACCTGTCAAACAAACAAACTGGGACATGTTTTCTGAGCAGGACAGCTATAAAGCGAATTCAGTAAGTAAAAACCGAATACAATCTAGTTTTTGTATTTATGCTGCTTTCGTTTTGGAGGAGCGAGTTCCACCGGAACTGCTCTTCGGATATCCGACACACGTATCGACATCTTTCACAAGAATTCTTTGGAATATTCTAGTTACGATTTTAACATTTTTGAACTGAAAATTGTCTTAAATGGAAAGGTTTCAATAATTGCTCACGATAATACGTCAACACGAAAGCACTCGGACGAATAAACCTAGAAACGTGAAATTTTCATGGTATGTTCAGATTTCCAATGCCGCGGTCTGTTTCGCTTCTTCTTCTTCCTGTGTGGCACACTTGGTTGGCCGAACGTAGGAATTGTGGGCTGTGGCCCATTGTTCCTGCCATCCTTCCGCATTTATGCAATATTAGAAAGACTCAGACCCGAAGGCACGCCGACAGGAATCCCGGAGTGGAGCGAGAGAATACGGATACAAATCACGTGACTTCGGAGCGCAGAACAGAGAGGAAAGTGTCAACTTGGTGTCAACAGACTGAATTATCGAACGCCAACGGAGCAAGCGAATAGAAAAGAGTTGACGGATATGTATATACCGAACGCGCCTATTGTAACGTTCTCGCCATTCATTTATGCATTTCCTCTGGTGGATTTTTGACGTTTTCTACGCGATTCGATTCTCGACGACCACAGAGATCGAAACCTGTTTCACATTATATTGGCAACGTCTCTGAAATTATTTTGTCTTATACGAGTGCCAACCTGCGTCCCTTTTTAAGTGAAAAAACTTGATAAACCTAAATCTTGGCCAACCGGGATACTTTATACAAGTGAATGGAGTATGAATACTTCATTATTATATTTTTCATGTCGTTTCTCGGAATATACATAACCTCTACGTTTCTCGCGATTTTTGAATTTCTAGCTGACGCCTGCAAACAACGCAATTCTTTCCAAAGATTAGAGTTCACTTTGTGGTTTTCAACACATAAATTACAAAATTCTATGGAATATGTTAACTATTCGATGGCCGTGAATAAACTCTTCTTCTTTGTTAACTATAAAAAAATTAAACTAAAGTTTTCTTGTTTTTATTCAATTTTACTTTCTTGTCCTGATTTCTTCCGGATCTTGTAGAAGTCTAAAGCTAGTCTTATTGAGCTTTCAAGCTGGTAAGCTCATATATCTTATTCCTAGGTTTTGATTCCTCAGAAGTTCAGCCTCAATTGGAATTCTACAAGTTAGGAGATCATGTGTGTACCAGTGGGGTATCGTTACTCTATCTTCAGTACACTTTAGACGCATCTTAGTTTTCAACTCGTGAATAAATTGTGAACAGTGAATTAAAAAAAATCTCTAATACTAATGGAAGACTCAAATCAGTCAAATTCTGGTCCTCAAAATTTTTAGCTCAACCAACAGAGCTACCTGCTGACCTGCATAGTAAAAGCAAAACATCTGTTTCAAATGAAAAGCGATTATTCGAATAGAATATTATAAGTACTATTGGTTAACAAAGTAGAGTATTGAAAGCCCCAAGAGTTTAATGTTGAGTTATGTTGTGATGTTGTAGATTTTCTGAGTCACTAGGAGAGTGGTACTAGTGGTAGTTATGTAGCTATGAAATTGTTTTTCAGAATTGTTCATGGATAACGACTGAAACAATCAGATTATTCCCTGTTAAAAGACGCCTTGGGGGGCATTTCATTTCTTTGAAATACTTGTTCGAAATTTAATTTAATAATATCGGAAATATATATGATCGAATATTCTGATGATATGAACAACATAATGTTGTTTTGGATTTAAGGAGGTGTAAATATGAAATTTTTGCCACACATCTGCCTCTGAGAGCGGATTCCCTACTTTATTATTTATTCCGAGTGAAAAGAATATGGGTATGCCAAATTACAGGCATAAACAAGGAAAAATTTTGGAGAAAATTCAAAAACATGTAATCTTTAGATGGAAGGGGACATTTTTCGATTTTACAACTCCTGAAACGGCACTGTTGCCAGTTACTGGCATCGTGTGATATTCCAATCGCTCTAGTGCACTCGCTTGAGGAGAATGTTTCACACCAGATCAGTTCCTACATTGGCAAAAACACTCGTTTAAGTTGGCCGCATGGAAGTAGGTCCAACCTGCGCCTGTCGACTGGTTACGACTGAACCAGTGGTAGCGCCACTCAGCTGGTTTGATATTCGCCACAATCAACTGGCACCAGCTAACTGGAGTGTCAACTGATAACGCTTATTGAATTAATAATAGGGAATAGGTTTTAGAATTTTTTAAGCCAAAATATCAAATTTACAACAATGAAAGTAATTTATATAGGTATGTTAATTTAATTTTCCATTTTAGTCTCCGAGTACCATAATTACTAAAGGTTCTGGTGCTGAAAATCCTGCATTAACTGATAATTGGGACGATGCTGAAGGATACTATAGGGTTAGAATTGGTGAAATTCTAGATAGTCGATATATGGTTTATGGCTATACTGGTCAGGGAGTATTCAGTAATGTTATTAGAGCCAGAGACCAGGCAAGAAGTAATCAGGATGTTGCTGTAAAGATAATAAGAAATAATGAAATTATGTAAGTATGCATAATATTCTTAAGAATTTGAATTTTTTGCGATTCACATTCAAAGGCTTTCAGCAGGAATTTCTTAATAAATTGCAATTTTTCTGTTCCAGGCACAAAACAGGATTGAAAGAGCTTGAAATATTGAAGAAGTTGAATGATGCAGATCCAGAAGATAAACTTCACTGTTTGAGATTGATTAGACACTTCTTTCACAAACAACATTTATGTATGGTTTTTGAGCCATTGGCTATGAACCTTAGAGAAGTTCTTAAGAAATATGGAAAAGATGTTGGATTACATGTGAAAGCAGTGCGTAGTTATACTCAGCAATTGTTATTGGCTTTGAAATTATTGAAAAAAACAGGTATCTTACATGCAGGTATGTATTTTATCTAATTTTTTGTGTTTTGTATACTGAAAGGTTCAAATAAAATTCCTTCTTTTTCAATAGTTATTTATTAATATTACTTTTCACTATCTCCTCCATCAAGATTTCATATTCACTTACAATATGCTCCATGAATATACATACTTCACATACGAAATGATATTTTTTTGAGGTATAACTAATATAGTCGTATAACTAATTCAAAATGTTTGGAGTATGTGTGTTCTTTGATATAAATCTCATCAAACCAAGTCAATCTAAAGCTCAATTTGAATTTTTACCGATGTGTTTTTTCAGATATAAAACCTGACAATATTCTTGTGAACGACAGTAAGCTGGTTTTGAAATTGTGCGATTTTGGTTCTGCTTCGTATATAAATGATAATGACATCACCCCATACCTTGTATCCAGATTTTACAGAGCACCTGAGATAATTTTGGGAATACCTTATGATTTTGCTATCGATATGTGGTCTGCTGCTTGTACTATCTATGAACTGTACACAGGAAAAATATTGTTTTCAGGAAAATCTAACAATCAAATGCTCAAATTCTTTATGGATGTAAAAGGCAAATTCCCGAATAAAGTTATAAGGAAAGGAGCCTTCAAAGAACAGCATTTTGATTCGAACTGTAATTTCCTCTACCATGAAATTGATAAGGTCACTGAGCGAGTAAGTGCTTCTAATATCTCTCTAATCAGAAGCTTATGGCTATTTCCATTGGTAGAACTTGTCTGAACTAAGTGCACGAATTGTATTTCATTGGAGAATTTTCACCATTGTCATTGGAATTGCACTGGGATGAACCAAGTTCACTACAATTTTGCCAATGGAAATCACTATTAGATCTCAAATTTCAATCGTAAATAATTTTCACATTCTATTAGAGTGAGTAGGGAATAAGTTTTACTACTAGACTTACATCAATTCCTTTTGCAAAATAAAGAAAATGATCAAAATCCTAATCTGAATTCAAGGAAATGAACCATTTCAGAAATACTGTTGATTTTTTTGAGATGATCTAGGTGCAGTAACTGAATATATTATGTAAATATTCTTTGTTATTGATTTCTTATCTTTGTTCACTCTGCACCCATACTTCGATTGCATGTCATTTCTCTAAATCTGAATTTAATTGTAGGAGAAAGTAGTAGTTTTGTCGGTCAACAAAGTATCAAGAGATTTGCAGTCGGAACTGATAGGTAGCCAAATTTTACCAACCGACCAACTACGAAAAGTAACTCAGCTTAAGGATCTTTTGGAAAAAGCTTTGGCAATAGATCCAGTGAAAAGAATAAGTCTCAATAATGCACTCACACATCCATTCATCCAGGAAAAGATATGAAATCAGGTTTGGAGAGGTAAACCTATGAGAAGACTACAAATAGTTATGTTAACTTCTGTAAATTATTGATTCATTAAGATTTTTTTTCATCCATTTGAATTTGAGTTGTTGTGAATGGGGTAATTCATTTACATTTGTATAAAGAAACCTAGGAAAAAATAAAATAATATCCAAAACTGCAATTGCATTGTTGTTGAATATCAATTAAATAATTAAATGACTTATGTACATATTTTATTTGAGTGGGAGAATATCCGGCAATATAGGTTATTAACTTAGAGGTGCCAGTTTAGTTATATCTTTGTATAATTGTCCAATTTTGCATTAAGCATGACTCAAAGTGTTTGGTTGAGACAAGAACTCTATATATTCAGCTGACTTGGTTAATCCTATAGTTGAATAATATTTTTTTTATTCTAAGTACATAATATTGCTTCTGTAAATTCAAAAATTTTAAAGATTTGAATTTTCAAGATCCCCAAAAACGTTGATTTAACCTAAAATAAACTCCCATTTCATTGAAAATATGATTAGTGCTATATTACATTTTCAGGTTGGATATTTTTGAAGAATAAATAGCATTACAGAAGCATTTGATTTCTTTTCAGAGTGAGTTTCACTTGGTGCAAATACCATTAAATGAAAAAAATGGATAGAGTTGATATCAAATGTTTTGAGAATTTGAAGAGGTGATTGAAAAGGGCAATACTCTTCAAGAAAGTGAGTATATTTTCACTAGTGTATAGTCATGACATTCAAAATTAAATTTTTTACAGATGGTGAAATTCGACGTTTGTTAGTTTAGGAGGTTATGATTCTGGACAAATTGTAAGCAAAACGAAAATGTGAAAGTTATTCGTATTGTCAGAATATTCTTATTTAACTCTCATGAAAAATTGAATTACGAATCTGTGAGATGCAAACTGTTGGAATGAATTCAAGAATCTATTCTGATTGATAGGGAAATAAATATTCTTTTGTTGAGAAATAAAAAATAAATGAGTGTATTCAAGCCAATTGACTTGAGTACAGTTCTTTAGCTGTTGAAGAATAATATTCATATGAAAAATCGTATTTAGGTATTTACATTTGGTTCACATAAAAATGTTCGGAAAATTTCAGCATTCAATTCAATAAATACTGTAAATGTGTCGGCAGATAATCATCAGGGTTTACCTTGGTACTGTGTGATGAAAAAATAGAAATAGGTTGGTTTGTTCAAATATCATTGATGGAATCAATTCAAGAAAGGACTTTAGTGAAGGTTTAAGGTTTAACAAAAATGAAACTCAGTGACATTGAGAGTGTTCCACCCAGAAGAAAAAAATTTCTTGGTGTAGATTTTTCGGAAATGTGGTTGTCTTGCATCATTAATGGAACGATATAATTTGCAAGAAATGTTTCGAATTGGTAATCCGAAAAAAATTCATAATTTTTTTGGCAACACTGTAGATGAGTACACTCTCGTACTTGTCTAGGTATTGATAAAATGAGATTTCTGCTTGCAGTACCTCATTTTAAGCCATTTGAATTGCATGAATCAACAGAATTGGGCCAGAGTCTGTGGAAGGTGGTGGATAGTTTTCTCCATAGCAAATCCCACACATCACATGTAATGGGATTTGAATGCTGTGAACGGTGTTGCCAGCTTTTTGCAGTAGGTATAGTATGGTAAGTAATTGGAGGACGTGCGTGGTCTTGATGAAATGGGATGATTGGACGGTCATCTATATGACACTGAAATGATTTGTCGGATATCATCAACTTGAATAAACAAAAAGTTGTGGTCAGCTATCATAGGCAATAGCCCCCAAACCAATACACCTTCATGCCAGTGTACATGCCAACCAATACCAAATAGCCTTCAACGGCGGCGTCTTACGCACCTACGATCATCGTGACCAAGACAGAATTATTATTAGTCACTGAATACAACATTATGCTATTCTGCCTTCCAATGGTGCCGTTCTTTACACCACTCCAAACGTTGATGAGAAGGGTCCGAAGTCAAAGAAAGCGCTAATCCTGAACGGTATGAAGAAGTCTATAAAACACTTGAATGCTGAGATAAAGTGTGTAATTCAATCTTTTTCTCTGAACAGTCTAAACTATTGGTAAGGTATATGACATGTAGTAACTAAATGGTCTCGCAGAGCTAGTTGCCTGAAACGTCTAACTTGGTGAATCTAAAGGGTTTTCCAATAAGAGAATGACGACCACGACTGCAGGACCATATCCTTTTCATTAAATTTCCCATTACCAAATCGCAAAGTGGCTGCCCTATGTCCTCCATAGCCTCGGGAATTCCATCTTTGAGGTCTTGAATCGACGCCGGGCTCCTGCGATGACCTTCTCTTTCATATAGCCCCAAATGAAGAAGTCGCAAGGTGTTGAATCACAAGATCTCGTGTGGCACGTAGCGCCGTCTTGTTGAAACTAAACGTTGTCCAGATCAATACCATCCAATTCCGGCCAAAAAAATCATTAATCATCTCCCGATAGCGCAATCCATTCGCCGTAGCTGTTGCTCCAGCCTCATTCTTGAAAAAGTTATACAATAACTCTTGAGGTTTCCGAGCCCCAGATGCGACAATTTTGCTTGTTGATGAAGCCATCGAGGTGGAAATGGGCCTCATCACTCAAGATGATGATTTTTCGATGGAATTCCGGACCATATTCATGAATTTCAAGGACCCAATCAGAAAAGACACGACGTTGTTGATGATCGGCATGCTTGAGTTCTTGTGTTAACCGAACTTTATAAGCGTTAGGACCCATATCTTTATGGAAAATACAGTGTAATGACGTTTGTGGAATGCTTAATTCCAAAGAACGACTAGGAATGGACAAACCTGGGTTTTCTTCACATCACTAACTTGTCCCAACGGCTCAAATTTTTCCACCAATTTCTGTTTTGCGGTTCGCCATAGTGCTTCACGTTTCTACTTGTCAAATGTCAAAAAATGACAGCTTCAAAAGTGGCATCTACCGAAATACTAAGTTAAAGGGCGTAGGTTGCGTAAGCGATAAGGCAAACAACATCCCTAAAGGCCACAATTCTAATCCACCTTCCAAAACCACTTGCATGGTGATAATTTGGATGTCTTGGAATTCAAGCAGACCGAGACGCAATAACTGAAAGTACCTACTGTTGAGCCTTCATAAATCGATTTTTCACAAAAAAAAATTGGAATCAACTTCATTTTTGCGAAACCTATTAAAGATGAAAGATCGGATAAGTGTTGTCATAGCATGCTTTAAATTTAATTCTGTGGTCAAAAATCTAGTTCAAGGAATTTCTCCTTCTGGGTTTAATGCTTCTGATTTTAGTTTATTGTTCTGAAAGATTTGAAAAGAGTAAAGTTTGTTTTTAAACGCGTCTATTCATAGCGTTATTGGTTTTTTCTATCTTTCTTCGCCAACTTTTCGTTACAGAAGCGCGGATGCTCGACATGTTCAATTGAAATACTTCAATTTAGCTTCTTCCCACCTTTATTTTTTATTAAGAGGATATTTTATCGGCATGCAATAGGGATGTTGACTATTTTTTGGAAATGATTTTAATTTGTAGATAAGTCCTATACGAACACGAAAAAAATATTTTCATGAAAAAATATGGCAAATACCAATAAAAAATGCGTAAATTAAAAAAGATTTCAAAATTCCCGCTGAAACGCTTCATACTGTTAAGTGATTATGATTACGTCACTATACGGTAAACAGACTTCGCCGTCTGTCAAAGCGAACTGATCTTGTGTGATTTCTTGCGAACAAATCGTTTTCGTAATAACAAATAATCGTAAAATAGTTCGCTGGTGATACGTTTTACTCACTTCTGTTCTTCGTAAGTTCGTACTCGTGATGACACATAGGATACAATAAGGTTATAGCTTGTTTACAGAACAGTGACGTCACGTATTCTCATTCGTGTTTGCAGTCACGTGATAATCGGTAATAGATTACACATTTTAAATCAATTTAATGAGAGTTATTAGATCACTAAAATATTTTTTTAGTATTTCAAAAACTACCTTCAATGTGGAAAACCTCAAATTATATGAATTTGTAATATATGTCAACATCCCTATTGAATTATCGAAATCCAGATTAGGTTTCATTTCGAGCAGGAATCGAACATGCGTCCTCTGAATGCCGATTCAATGCTCCCACTGCTAAGCTGATCGGGGCTTCTGACTTTTCTGGAACTCGATGTTACTGTTGATATGCACGGTGTAAGGATGTAATGGGTGGAGAACTCATTCCAGTAATAAGTCTTACGACGGCTACTCACATCCTTGCAATAGGCATTCTAGGGCGTTTGAGTTTGGAATTGTTAACGTCGACTCCTTAGCTAAGGATCCAATTTTCAAAATTGCCAACTCACACGCCTGCGACATGTGCGTGACAGTAGCCGACTTTAGGATCTCATTTATCGTTTACCCTCGCGTCATCAACACATTAACACTAAAGAATTCCGGAAATTCCGCCTCACATTCTGAGGTAATTCGGTTAGATTCGTCGACAATTTGTTGGAGTAATTCTTCCAGAGAAGCGCATTCTGGGAATTTTCGACTTTAAGTGGTCCTCCACAATTTCCTACTTAATGCTCCCGAATATGAGGTCAGTTTGAGCAAAATGTATACCATTGTATGAAAGTTGACGGGGCTGAATTCGAGCATTTGTTAAATTAAACTATTCTGGGCACTCATTTGGTTTTCCCCTCCTACATTTTCTCTTTGAAATTGGTAATCATCTTATCTTTTTCTTTTTTTTAAATAATGAATGCATTTATTCAGGAAACACATTTATTCAGTAAACACATTTCACATACATATGTCTAATTATATTGTACATACAATATAATTACACAATATAATCTCACCCACAATATAACACCATTACTTAACGATAATTTCAGTGGTACAACAATATAATCTTATATAGAAATGCCATAATATCAATATAAAATATAAAACAATAACACAATTACTTCAATACAACATAACATCAACAACCATAATACTCATAAAACAGCGCTTTTTTATTCATGTACTGGATCATATCAATCTTAAACGAAGAATAACTATGTCTATTTTTCACAGGATTTGGCAATGAAATGAAAAATTCTAGGCACTTGTACACGGGATTATTGAGTGCCAGATTTGTTCTCACATTTGATAGGTAGAAGCATTGTTTAAAGAGAAGATAGTTAGTTACTCCAGTGTAATTTTTGTTGGAGGACAATGGGCATCATCAATAGATGGCGTTAGCTCGAGGCGCCCAAACGTATGTCAATTATTATTTCATACGAACTTCGTTTCTCTTTAAACAATGGTAGAAGTTATTTCGATTTCTTGTCTCATGGTTGTGGGTTTCACTAACTAAGCTGTGATATTGTTCATACTGATCACCCCTTGGTCTCCCGAGGAGAACCCTGAAACTACAAGCTTCGGAGCTTGTACGAGTTCGGAGAAGGAGTTGTGTTCTGTGTCCTTACGCCACCTTAGTCACAGCACTGTTCCACTGTTAATTTTCGATCCAACAGTGAAATGGTGGCCCTCACCGAGACTAGAAAATTTCTTTCCTAGCCTCGTGATTGAACTCGCTACTTTTGGCGCCAGAGTCAATCATCCTAACCACTGGGCTACGGGCATTACATCATAATACACTGATCATAGTGTTAGACTTTTGTTGGTTCCTTTGATTTTTGTAAGCGTACTTGCACTGCACAACTTGCAATGTTTGTTTCAAAGACTCGTTCATCCAACGAACAGCCAAGATTTGGAACACATTGCCTAGGGAGGTGTTCCCCGAGGCATATAACCTCCAGAAATTCAAGAAGAACACCAATTCCTACCTGCTTGCCCTTGGTTCTCACGATGTTCTCTGAACATTACAGGATATTCCTTTTCGTGAAAATCACAACATAAAAAAAAAATATTACAGTTTCCTTATATATTTTCCCCTTATGTGGTCTGTTGTTCTATCCAAACAAATATTTCACCACCTTATTTTGGAGAGTTTAAATTTTCTTAAATTGCATTGAACAACATTTATACCCCAGGTTGTTATGAGATAGCGAAAAACGGACAGAAAGTATGCAGTGTAAATAATAAGTTTATTCTGTGCATTAAGATAACTGCTACATCTATACAAGGCAATCATAGGGACAAAATTTAGGATTAAGTTCATTACTAAGGAGCCACTCAGCATACAGTCCCAGATCATCATTCACCAAATGTTCTAATTCAGTCAGGTCATTTCCTTCATAGACAAGGGCGGTGTCATCTGCAAATACATTGACGAGATTTTAAATTGGCTTTTTTTTAAGATTCAGCGTATATGAAGAATACAACACAGGCCCCAACACCGACCCCTGTGGGACCCCACAGAGGCCACAGATAACACTTTTCGGTGCACTATTGACCCCGTCCAGCGATACACACTGTCTTCGGTCTCTTAAATACGTTTCCAGAAGATCTCAGCATTAACTCACCTCCTATTTCCAGTAAGTTGGCTTATTCATCAACATTTGGTGGTCAACTACATCAAACGCCTTCTGTAAACCAACAAATACTGTTATGACATATTTTTTTTTATTATCTAGATTAGTTATTGGACGATAGTTTTTTACTTTCTTTTTTGAGCCTGCCTTAAGAATAGGAGTGACTTTTCCAGTCTTCAAAACATTTGGGAATATTTCAGTTGTGAAAACCCTGTTTACCAACTTGGCGAAGACTGATACAATAAGTTCCTGAACCAAAAACAAGTTATATTATCTTGGCCAGGAGCAGCATTTACATTCATTTCATTTAGATCTTCCTTCACTTCATTAGAGTGTGATTTATGCAGATATATCGTATCAGTAATTTCTTCAAAGAGGTGGTGTATTTGCTTGATGAGAACCAAAGCTGTCCACTATTGATTGCCCCACACATGAAAAATGTGAATTGAAGGCATCCACAATTTCGGTCTTATCGGTTACGAGTGTGTCATTTATCTCAACCGCCTCTATTTCTGAATGTTTTTTCCTCTAACTAGTAAATTTATGAACTGCCATTGCTTTTTTGTATAATTATCTGCCTGGTCCCACCTAGCACTGAAAAAACCCGTTTCTAATTGTTTTTTTTTTTCATTACTAACCTGATTCTTTATGTTTTTAAACTCCCTCGCATTTTTTAGACCTAGAGGAAATCTACATTTCAATCTATACAGCTTATCCCAGTTTTTTAGTAATTCCACAAACTCTGGGCTTATCCATTCATTGTTTTCCCTAATTTTAATATTTATATTCTTGGTAATTGAATTTTTGCTTGCTGTATAATAAAATAAAATAATTTTTCAAATGAATCTACTAAACTATTACATTGAGAGAGAATTCTGTCCAATTGTGAAATGAACCTGGAATAGTCTAACCCAGTGGTTCTCAAACTTTTTTGAGGACGGAACCCTTTTGACAAGCAAAATACTTGACGGAACCCTACAATAAAAAAATAGTTTTTGAAAGTGTATTCTTTATTAATAAGCGTATTGAAAGTACAATGTAACAGTTATTAATTATTACTTACTTTACCACATGTTACCACACGTTAGTTGAAATACTAATTCTCTCGTGTATCAGTTGAAGTTCTCACAATATTTTGTAGCAATTGAATCATTCCAAGAAAAAAATTAAGAAAATTCATTTGAAAGTCGAAATATATTCTCGTTTATTTAACTACCCATCTATTTGTCAGGAGTTAGTTAGTATTTTGCTCGAATCTCCAAGTGTTATTTTATAATCAACAACTACACTGCGCAAAAAAATTAACGCACATAATGGAAATCTCAAATTTATTCTACAACTGAAGGTGTTCTCAATGATAATTATTTTTATCAGAATTATGCATGCAGATGTTATCCACTTTCAACGTTTTTCTTCAATACAGATGTTTTCTCCCAGCAGGAATAAAAAAAGATGATATTATCAGATTTTGAATGTATTGGCTCCATTCTAAAATCAGTTGTTCTCGATCAATTCTAGTGATCAATAGTTTTTCTTTCGTTTGATTTTCTACACTCGATCGCTATGCAACGCGAAACACGCAATTTGACCCAAGAGGAATGTGCCCAAGCGGTAGTTTTGCGAGAAGAAGGGTGGACATACAGAATAATTGCAGAAAGGTTTGGAGCTTCCCATACAAGTGTGTCCAGAATGTTGCAGCGATTCAGGGAGACAGGTATGCATGTCCGAAGACCAGGACAGGGTAGACCACGGGTAACAACTGCCATTCAAGAACGTTACTTGAGAGTTTCTTCGTTGAGACAACGGTTTGCAACCGCTCGCCTCCTTCAAAATCAGCTTGAGCAAACTCATGAGGTGCAAATTAGCACTCAGACAATAAGAAATCGCCTCAGAAAATATGATTTAAGGCCTCGTGTCGCGGCAAGAGGCCCAGCTCTTACCCCAGCCCATCGAAGGGCGCGTTTGGATTTTGCGAGAGAGCATATCCATTGGGAAGAGGCCGATTGGGAAAGAGTTCTCTTCACAGATGAGTCTAGATTCAGATTCTGCCTCTACCATGAAAGATATGCTCAGTGCAATTTCCTGAATACTACTGGTTTCGGGGGAGGATCGATTATGGTATGGGGTGGAATATCTTTGACTGCTCGCACAGACCTAGTGGTCGTTGATAATGGAGCTATATGAATGCTGATAAGTATATAAGGAACATTCTTGAAGAGCATGTAGTGCCATTTGCCCCATACATTGGTGAAAATTTCTTTTTTATGGATGATAATGCCAGACCCCATCGTGCGCGCATCGTTCAGGAGTACCTTGAAGAGGATGAAGTCTCTCGAATGGAATGGCCAGCAAGAAGTCCAGATCTCAATCCGATTGAACAGGTTTGGGACAACCTCAATAGAAGGCTGAGAAGTTCAGAAAATCATCCAGCTCCTTTTAATGACTTAGGAATCCAACTCGGAGAAATCTGGGAAGGATTAGATCAGAACATTTTAAGATCACTCATTTTGAGTATAAACCGTCGTTGCCGAGCTGTAATTAACGCAAGGGTTGGAAATACCAAGTATTAAATCACTTATCAGCATTTCAGTATTTTAAAAATTGTTCATTTCTCTTCTTTCACATAAGATTCGGTGAAATCCTGAATTTTTCTTCCATTTAATGTGTCTTGTTTCGTTCAAAACCTTCCCGAGAGAACATAAAAATAAGTTATATAGTCAATGTAAAGTTAACTTTCATTAAAATTGAGATTTTCAGAATGTGCGTTAATTTTTTTGCGCAGTGTATTTTGACTTCTTTTCGATCGGATACGGTATTGTATTTTTGCAAATATTCCGAAGCAGAAAATTATATTCACGCAAGAATTAAGCGAAAGCAAGAAAATGAATCTGAAAATAAGCGCCATTTGTCACGTAGAGACGTCATGCGCCAACCTCAAAACTCGTTCAGCAAGTGATCTTATCTTGTGGGTTTTAGTATCATGGTCCTAGGACCTAGGGTCCTGGACTTGATCTCCAACATTCTCAAAATACAAGAGTCGGCGATTTTGATAAATAAAAAGCGCTCACGAGTAAACGTTCGACCAGAAGGTGGCGTTTTGATTTTTTTTTAATTCTTGCGGAACCCCTACAGGGGTATCGCGGAACCCTAGGGTTCCGCGGAACACACTTTGAGTATCACTGTCTAACCTACTGAACGTTACCAATTTATTGTGATGTCTGGGCCGCGCTGTGGTATACAATTCTATGTCCAGCAAGTTGTGATCCGATAAAGCGCTACAATCAATCTATCTCACACTTTTCAATTTTCCCAGTGACTAGAACATGATCAACAATGACCGCGTTGAACTTCTTATTACATAATCCCTGCCCAACTTGTTTACTATTTCAAATCCATTTAGTGTTACACAATCTCTATAGTCTCGTGATTCGTTTTCCTTCAGGAAGTCTATGTTGAAGTGCCCGACCATGGGAGTTCTTTTATCTTTCACTTGCTGTAGTAGTTTTTCCACCATTCTTATTAGGAACTCAATTTAATTGTGCATCTCCTATCGGAGGTTTGCTATCATCTCAGCAATCCGAAACTTCTTGATTGCGGCTGCCTCTGAACAGTTGAACATTGCTACAGTTGAACCAATCCCTCAGGTTCTATAGCCAGGACACACGGTGTCTTCCAATGCTCCGCTTTCCATTAATCTCTCCTTGGACTATCAGTTGGAGATGTGTGTATTTCTGTCCTCTCAATATATGACCCAGGTTTTGAAGCTTTCTTTTCTTTATGGTGTTAGAGATTTCGCATTCCTTCTGCATCATCTTATGCTCCAGGTAAATTGGGTGATGTCTTGATTTCTAAGTGGAATATTACGTGAAGGAATGATCAAATCTGAAAATTTTTACTGTCATATTTAGAAGACAAATACATTTTCCACAACATATCGAACGACCCATCTTCCCTATCCAAATTCAAAGGGTTGGGGTTGCCGCGCAGAGGAATGAAGTGTTATGATGGTGGTTCTTATGCAAGAATGAATGTCCCCCCGGTGACAAAATTAACAACAGTTTTTCCAAAATCTTGATTGTTTTACTGGAAGTGACCTCTGTTTTCTTTTCAACGTGATCATAGGGAGACGTAAATCCGAATGCAAATTAATAATAAACACGAGAAAAAGAATCAGTCCAAGTCCCGATCCTTCAGGAACGCCGATAAATATTCTTTCGGCCCACAACACACTGGTCAGATACAAACCCAATGCAGCTGCGGCAGATGGTTTTTAGGATGCACAACATTGCCCATATTATTTATACCTATAGTCCGTTCAAATGTAAGAAGGAGCTTTGTAAACAAACAAAATCGTCTGGTTTGCGCACAATAAAGCTGCTGTTAACGACGCTCCCTTCGACCGCCCTAAGGGACTGCCAGGATCGTACTCGGACTGTGGATGGTACTGGATAGAAATGATTCAATGGCCCTCCTACAGATGCGCGTAACATGTTATTATTGCTCCTTCTTAGATTTGAACAGAGTATAGCAACCACGACAGCTTTCTTAGAACACCTACGAAGACAATAACTTCGGAGCATTCGTTCAGTGATTTGGTTAATGGAATTATTATTAAGTTTTTCCCAGTTTTTATTAATTTTATAAGAAGACCGTAAATATCAGTCCAATTTTGGTTTTTCTTCTGGTCAAAGATGTCATGAACCTCATTTTTCGAAAGGAAAATTACTATTTAAGTTGACTATCGAATATCTATTGAAATCAATAGATTGTATGTAGGGATTGCATTACCGGTTTAACGATTTACCGGCTTACCGATTTACCGCCCTTAATGTTCTTCAAATTACCGACCAAGAAACCGACATCTTTTACCGCTAATTTCGGTAAAAAAAATGCCAGCGCTGATCCGTTGTTTCTGTAATGCACAGGCAGCGCGAACGGGATGGTTTGTAAAATATTCAAGTATGTACCTAAGTGTGCGAAAAGGAGATGCAATATTCTTGGAAAGAGGGAATTAAGGAAAATACTTAGAAATGACTTCCGCAGCACTCATGACATCTCGGCCTACTAGTGTGGAGACCTAATCTTATTGTATTGATATATCAATACTTTCATCTTTCATCACTAAGGCTCGGTTTCACCAAACATTTTAATCTGGTTTAAGGCGATAACTGAGATTAACGATTGATTTTTGACTGAAAACCACAGAAAATTACCGTTTACTGCCTTAAACGAGATTAAAATCGTTGGTGAAACCCGTCCTGAGATTACCGATTGATTTTGACTGGAAAACCACAGAAAATCATCGATTACTGCCTTGAGCGAGATTAAAATCGTTGGTGAAACCTGGCTTTAGCCGCTACCTTATCTTTGTTATAATTGTTTCTGCCGCAGTTATGGCTTTTTTGGACTCCACACTAGGAGGCCGAGTTGTCATGAGTGCTGCGAAAGCAATTTCTAAGTTTTTCCCCTGAATCCCTCTTTCCAAAAATATTGCTATTTCTTTTTCACACATTTACATTCTTTCGATACCTTTAGTTTAATGAGAAAGGCCCAGAGAAAACAAAGCTTATAAGCTTTGTTTTCTTAGGGCCTAAAGGAATCGGACGAGTCGTTGAAAAAGTTAGAAACGACAGATATTTTTTTATTTAAATTACTATTCCGAATGTTTGAGGGCCTCTTACTATAGTCTTTGAGTTAGGTATATTATTTTTTTTTCAATTTACCTAGAGTTTTACTTTTCTGTTGTTATTATTTGATAATAATTAAACTCTGGTTATTTATTTTGTGGCTTATTCTTTTATGTCGGAAAAAACAGGTAAATACCGGTAAACCGGTAAGTTTTCAAATAATTTTATCGAATTACCGGTAAATTCAAATTCGGTAAATTTGCAATCCCTAATTGTATGCTATTCAAGATATCGTAAGCAATGCTACTAAAACATACGTTAAACTATTTATGTTCTATATCGATTTCACTTTCTTTATTTTGGACACTGTTACTATTTATGAGGTTCCACCATAGAACTTATAGTACATGGAATGCCATTAGCCTTGCTGCTCAGCTTAAAAAAGTGGATAAACATCTCCAGTTGGAGGAATACTGAAATTTCCATGTTGCCATGGTTACGACTTGTCATACAGAATAGAATCACAGAAATACTATGAATTTAATCGTCAAGATCCGATTCACTTGGCATTTCGGCAAACATTTCTGTGTTTCTGTTCGGTGTGACAGGTCGTATCCATGGGAACATAGAAATTTAGAGATTCCTCCAACTTGAGATGTTTACCCACTTTTTGATCTGGCAATAGCATTCCATGTACTATAAGTTCTATGGGTTCCACATAAGTACAAGGTGCGGCACGGAGGGCGGACGTTTTTCAGATGGGCATAACTTTCCCCCACTGAGGACGAGAGAAGTGGGGAAGGTGCCGTTAGACTCGTGTGTTCCTAGCATTTATTTACCAGTTGTCGTCATGGAGCCTTGGACGGTGAAGCATCGTGTTTTCGCCTATGATAGTTTCGTCCGAAATAATGAGTCAGTCACGGTCGTGCAGCGTGAGTTTCGTCGCCATTTCCACATTCATCGGAATAGAGCTATTCCCTCTCGAAACACCATCCTTCGTTGGGTTGAATCACTTCGCAGACGTGGTGAACTGATCAACAGAAGACCAAGAGGACCTGTGCGAACAGTTCGAACGCCTGAAAATGTTGAACGCGTTCGACAAGCCATTCTTCGCAGTCCCCAGATTTATCCATATGCGATTTTTTCTTATGGGGACACCTCAAGGCTAGAGTATACGAGACCAAGCCCCGAACTCTGGACGAATTGAAAAGGGCTATTCGCGTGGAAGTTGCCCAAGTTGAGAGAGCGATGTTGGAGAGAGTCTACGCGAACTTCCAAGAGCGCCTCCAGCACTGCATCACCGATTTCGGCCACCACATGCCTGATGTGATTTTCCACACTTGACTGTCTCAAATGCTATTTCCTTGAGAATCTGATTCCGTCAATAAATGTGTTTTTGAGTAAAAATTAACGCTTTTATTATTTTTTTAAAACCATCCATCCTCCGTGCCGCACCCTGTATATACTCCATTCACTTTTATGAAGTACTAGCGACCCGCCCCGGCTTCGCACGGATGCAATGCTGATACTGAATGATATTATAATCTAGTGTGAAGGGTTATTGGGATATCAGCTCGGGCACAAGGAAAAAGAGTTTGTCTGAAAACGGCTGATATTCCAATATCCCTTCACACCACATAAAAAACAGCAAATAATAATACTTTACTTGAACTGAATGATTTACCTACCTTTATACTTTATTGTTCATTACTACTATCTGTTCCTTCGCTAAACGCGTGAACCCTGAAGGTGCTATTCCATTGCGAGAAACTGACTCGCGCAACTGTTTCGCAAGGCTGATTCGCGAGTCGCAGTTTTGGCCTGACCCATTCACACGAGGCGAAACGTTTTCGCGAAAATAGGTGAGGGGTGAGCCGCCAGTTTTCCAGTGACAAGCATGTCGTTCGTATCTCCGACTGCAGCCTCAGCATTTGCCTCAATTGTAATGGGTTATATGAAGAATAAAAATAAAAAAACAAAGAAAACATTTTTGCTTTGAGAATTTTGACAGGTTGCTCCATTTTTATGTTAATCTCTTTTCATGCATCCTCCCTTTTCCTCTTGTTGTGATACGCTTCATCTGAGGCATCCCACAAAGATCGGTAGGCCTGATAACGCTGGATTGATTGATTAGATGAATGTACTCGTCTTGATTCATTTTCACGCTTCCACAAGACGAAAACAATACCGCGAGTCTCTTTGACTCGCTGTCAAAAACCGACTGGCATCGGCTCGCAGCGAAACGGTCTCGCGCAACAAAATTTCTGGCGCGAAAGCGGTATCCACAACGCGCATTTTGTTTCGTGAAACTATTGTTGGATGTTGTCGTGTTTTTTGGTAACATGCAGTTATTTCTTATCTACTGATGGGAATATTTTTTTCTGCTTTATGTCCAGGTGTGAAAATGTATGGAAAAGGTGTAAGTAGATACTCTTATGAACACAATCTTTGATGGTGTTGATGATTATTATAATGTTTTTTTGTGCGCGATGTTATTTCTTATGCTATAGGCGGTTTGGGTATTATGACAATTACAATTACGTCATAATTCACTCGATTTGCCGGAAATTTCAAGGAACTGGTACAGTAGCAAATAAATAACGAAAACTCTAACGCGAGATTCCAGCTATGAATGCAGCTTCAAGTATTGCCAATATGGAGAAACCCCTCTTGGTGAGATGCAGGTATTGTTTCTCTCACGGAAATCAAAGCGTAATGAACACACGTCAAATTTTCGAGCTACCGCCTAGGTACGTGATTCATGGTTGCTGCCGATTATTCCATCCATAACCCTAACACGTCTACTGATACTGCTAAGTGGTCCGTAAACGTTCTTTTACGGTTATCATTAGTTGTTTGCTTCCATTGGAACATCTGAACCTGAGCCTTTCAAATAATAAAAGACTTCTTTAACTTTCGAATAATCAGTTTATTGTTGATCTGAGAGCTTTCCACTTTCAGTCATACTTGCGAAATAATTAATTTTTTGGTGAAATTTTTTACAATAAAGATGTGGAATTTTGGCATCTTGGAGACAATGGATTAATTTTTGTTTTGTTTTTGAGATGCTTCGTTCATGCACCATACCTTATTAGCCCTGATCAGAAAATTTTGAGAAATAAAACACCTTTGGGGTTCCCTGAAATATAAGAAATCATCTCAGAAACACGAAATCACAGTAATTAAACAAATTCAATGGCCATATAGATGCATAGAAATACCTGGTGTAACGACTCTTTACTAAAAATCGTGACCAAAATTTGTAGATCAAAACGGCACGCTATTTGAGTTTTTGTGCTACTTCCGAAATAATCCGCAATATTTTATCGGTCGTGGAGCTAGTGCGGCAACGAAAAATAGCGCGACCCCTTCCGGGAGAAATGAAAAATAGTTCAAGAACTAAGATTTTCGATCGACAAGACAATCTTAAGCAAAATCTAATCAGTGCCAACACCATCAGGTATTCTATGCGTCTATATGGACATCAAGAACAAACGTCAAAATATTCCCTACAGAAGTAGCCAGGTCTGTCAAGTCGAGAAAGTATTAAGAAAACTTATCTACTTAATGTTTTTGCGAGCATTTCGGCCGTCGTGGTTTGCTTAATTTCGACGTTTCACCAGTTCGAGCGTCTGGCATCTTCAGGAATTAATTCTCTGTCACTTGAGCTATCCTAATTAAACAAACCACGACGGCCGAAATGTTCGCAAAAGCATCAAATGACATCAAACGATGGCCGCGAAAGCCTCAACGAATTCATTATCTAATACTAATTGAATTTACCTTTTCAAATGGACATTAGAGGAAGCACAATGTGGTCATGAAACACATAGGTCATTTTATATAAAACTATTTCTTGTCAGTTTACCAGTTTTTTGGTCTCACTCCTGAAAACTTGAATTCAAACAAGAAGATGAAACGAATGGGAAATATTACCTGGGATGGTCAATCTCATAACAACTTTCAGCATATCTATAGTCGCAGGTGGAATGCACTAGTCAAAGGGTTTATTTATTTTTAATTTTCGTTAATAAATTACTGTAAACAATACTAAGTGATTCTATATCAGTTCTCAGGTTGAAATCATTGATTGAAATTCGAAACATCTCACTTATGCATCGCTCGAAATAGTTGTTTTCCCTGTCCAAGAAGTATTGTTTTGTCATACCGTCATAGGCAATTAGATTTTATAGTGAATCAGGTGTTGGATCTTTGAGCTTACTAAAAATGCTCCCTACTGTTTCAAGAGGATAGGAGGCGAATTGGCAATTTGATACAGTATTTGTCACTAGTTCGTTAACTTTCACAGATCACGTCTTCGGAAATCTATAATAAATATATTTTCTCGATTGACTTCGACGTGGTTTTTTCGTTCCTGTTCATTTGGTGCTGCGTGTCTGCACGTAGTGATGGGGCGTCCCATGAAGGTTGGTTTTGTAATGGCCCCCAAATCATTATTTCGGCCACTGTCCTTCAATGCTGTTTGTTGGAGACACGGTCCCAACAATATAAATTTATTTGATAAAGTCATTTGATTACTTTATGAGCGCGTATGCGTGGATACCGTCTGGTCTAACCCAGTTTCATGTATGCGCTTGAAGCGAAAGGCCTTTTTTAATGTTGCGTGGGCTCCGCCATAAGCATCCATTAATGCATTCTACATATAGGGTTCACTATTATATGTAGTGAATCATGGTAAACTACCAGGCAGGCGTCCTCTAGGAAGACCACCGAAACGATGCAGACAGCAGGAAGTCTACTTCCCAGAAAAACTATTAGGTCTTAAAGAAGAAGAAGAGGGCATATAGTGCAATTGTACACCTTGTATATTGAGTGTTACCCAACTCGAAATAAACTTATAATATAAAAATTTCTTTTATATTGATACCAACCCCCATTTCTGAATTACCTCCAGCTCTTCGGCACAAGCCGTGCGGCGATGCGTTTCTTGTCCAAAATATCTCTACAGGGACGTTGCGTACGAGATGCCCACGAAAACTATCACTCTTCGACTGCCATGGCGATTTTGTTCGCAATACAAAAATTTAATTGAACCCTAACCTGCCTCTGCTCAAAAGGAACATTAAATTCAAAAGGCAGACAGAAAGTCGGATGTGAATAGCTCTGAAACAAATACTTTGAGGGACTACAGACTAAGGACCTGTTTTAACACTTGTTAATAAATGAGGGAAATGGACTAGAACAGATCTAATTTCCGAAATATACCTCAGCCTCAGGTGTCGCCCCCACAAGCGGACAATGTCAGACTAGTTTCTGGCTTATTAGCCTTCATCAGTGCCACATAGCCCTTCTTGCGGTAGCAGACAATTGAAGCGGCACAGCTTATATTACGCCCTAGCAGGAACACTTGAGGACAGTTTATGTACATGTCCCCACGGTTATGTACTACTACTACTCCCCACGGTAGACTGCATGAGACTTCATAGTAAGTACTTGCTACTGCCGTAGGGGAAATTGAATGAACGTAGAGATCTTGTTTTTGAAAGGACCTCTGGATGAAGCGTAGACATTTAACCGCTAGGTGGGACACTGTACATATACTGTACCTAACTGTTCCTGCTAGGGCGTAATATATGCTCTGCCGCTTCAATTGACTGCTACCGCAGGAAGGACTATGTGGCACTGATGAAGGCTAATAAGCCAGAAACTAGTCTGTCATTGTCCTCTAGTGGTGGCGACACCTGAGGTGTATTTCGGAAATTAGATCTCTGCTAGTCCATTTCCCTCAATTATTTTAATTTGTCCCAGGGACGTGAACCTCTATTGTTATTCTTGCTAATGAAGTTCCGGATATGAATCCAAATGTATCATCCACGTGATGAAGATGTTAACTATCCTTGAGTTTATAAGGCTAGGCTAGTTTAACGTATCCGACACTTGTCTTGTGAAACACAATTTTTAGCGATATGATCATCACTTCATCCTTTCACCTATTAACATTCTCACCCGCGAATCTTATTCCGCGTGGTATCATTAACATCCAATTTCGGAAAGATGAGTAATTTCGGTGGTGTAATAATTGGCTACCACGTTGGGCCGGAAATCCAAAGATGCGTGGTTCGACTCCCGTTCGATTCGAAGTGAAAACTTTTTCCGAAATTCAAAAATCCGTCTGAATACCGATACCTATTAGACAAGTTATGAGTAGCTCATCCGGCAGTTTATCAGCAAGTGGTAGGAAGGTCCTCAACAAACAAGAATTTAACGTATCCGCGAACAACGATTCTTCTAAATCAAAACTTACGTGTAAATTTTGAAAAAATCTTGTTTTTCGGGCGATGGCCCATTTTGAAAGCGATGCAATAAATTTGGATGAATTTGTGTTTTACCGCCGATTCTCAGTAGGTACCTACTTCTGTGGGATGTTGGTATATCAGTGACATTTATGATAGGAAGCTGCAATCAGAATATAATCTTCTATAATATAAAAATGAATCGCAAAATGTGTTGGTAAGCGCATAACTCAACAACGCCTCGACCAATTTGGCCAAATCTTTTTTTAAAATGTTCGTTGAAGTTCAAGGATGGTTTTTACGGCGAGAAAAATTAGAATTATTGCTGGAAAAACCCTAAAAATAGCCCTTTTCTTTTTTAATAAAAGGCGATCTATGGTTGGTTCAAAACTTCGAAATGCCATATTGACATTTGGACAAAGGAGGTTAGTTTTTCTTCCACAGAATCGCATGTCAAGTGAATAGTAGGTCTTACCACAGAGTACCTAACAACGGTATAAGAATATTCTATGGTAGAACGAAGTTTCACGGTATCATTGAGTTTGTATATTTAAACTCAATGACGGTATTCAATAGAAATGCAATAATAAAATAGAACGAGAGAAATGGACTCGCTATTTTCGATAAAATAGAACGTTGTGAAGTTATAAGCCATGAAGTTGTCTGGCAACGGTGGATTTCATTTTCTTGAAGGGTAGGAAATTCAGAAATGGTAGACTAGACTAGAGTATGAATGGCGATGTATACAATTATTGTGTAATTTGCATAGAACTTATAATAACATGGAAGGCTATTATCAGATCAAGTTGGTTGAACAGTGAATTTTTACCGGAATGTAAAGTAAATCGGATTGTGACGATCAGCATCAATCGTGAATTGTCCATTTTCATCTTTTCTCTATATTTTTGAAATGTTTTTGATTTATGTTTGGGTAATAAATATATTTGCGGAAATAACTGAATTCAAAATTGCCCATAATTAGTAATTGACATATTATTTTTGTATTTCTGTTTTGTGTGACAGCTCATATCCATTGAAAAGATGACGTTTGACAGATGACATTTGACAGATGACATTTGACAGATGACATTTGACAGATGACATTTGACAGATGACGTTTGACAGATGACATTTTACAGATGACGTTTGACAGATGACGTTGGACAGATGACGTTTGACAGATGACAGATGACGTTTGACAGTTGACAGATGACATTTGACAGAACTTTCATTATGCCTAATTTATCTCCTGCTTGAAAAAATAGCAATGGTAAGTTTATACAACTTTAACGGGGGTTTCACAAAGCATATCACCTGTGATCGGAGCTTGATCTAGAATACTCGATTTGACAGTTCAGAAATCTAACCAAGACGTTGATCTTCGATCACTGGTGATTGCGTTGTGAAATCTACTGTAAGTATAGGCACGGCGTTCTTAAGATAAAGATGGCTATGGTATAGGTAATAGGTATTATTTAGGCGAAACAAAGTTCGCCGGGCCAGCTAGTTTGGAATATAAAGCTTTTGTCTATCTGGGAAAAGGCATAAGCATTATTCATCAAGACTTGATCAAGTCTATTTAAGATAATTCTTCGTCGTAGTTAGCGCATTCGCCATTTTGTTCAAAGAATACATGCAGTTAGATTTTCAAAGATATTTGAACAACAACCAAATGCCAAAGTGAATTCGAATCGATTCAACAAAATATGATAGCAAATCGTTTTTTTAATCGGTTTTCAGACGAATTCCGGAAGAAGTTTTCACTTCCAGCGGTAGTCGAAGCACGCATCTTCAGATTATACCTGTCTGACGTTTTTCCAATAAAACTACCAAAGCTACTCATCATTCCGGAGTTTAGTATTCTTTAGTGCTCAACTCAATAATGTTGTAGAATTCTAGGAAAGAATTCAAAATGGCGGAAAACCGGCATTATTTTCGATTGTCAAACTGAATATCATCAATTCAATATTCAATGTACTCAATTTTCTAAGATTTACCGAAAAATGTTTATCCCTGAATTCGCAACATTCCGCTCAGAGTAGGTACTTGTGAACTTTCGAAGGCCAAATTTGTGGCACTGGGCTCCCAGAATGACCCGGATAGAAATATGAATTCATAAACAAAACGGATAGAAATATGAGTTTATAAGAAAAATTTTCAATGAAACTTTGGTGGGAATTGAAATCTCTTCACTTTCGATTAACTACCGTCGCTCAGTAACGGACATCAATTAAACTACTAAATGATCGCAGATGATTATTGCAACCAATTTAAGATGATTATGACATTGATATTGCAATTGAACAATCCTATAAATGAAAATGCACTTACCCTAATGTGATGATGATGAATCAGGAATCCAGGCGGCTCTCACACAGAAGTCGGGTTTTTTAGGATAGGAATCTAAAGGATATACCGAAGGATATACCTTATTTCGATGCCTAGTCCTAGTTGAGAAAAATTTGGCGGCAATTCACTCGAAAATTGTTCCACACTTGTTAGCTTTCGCACTAATAAACAGATGAAAAATGTTGCAAATTCAGACGCGATTCACTATTTGGAATCAGAAGATTATTCGGACTTTTAGAAGAAAGGTTTTTAATCATTATACAGGGTGGCCATTTGAAAACGAAACAGACGAGATTACAGACGAAATAAATTTTTTCGATAGAAATGCTTGGACAGGTCGATTTCTGTTTCGAGGGGGACAACTTAATATGTAGGTTACGGACGCATAGCGCTTCAACCCTTGCTACTACAACCCTCACCCCCAATTTTTGAATAGGGAAGATGGGGTGAGTGATACCTCAATTCAAAGGTATTTTTATACTGATTTCAGCACAGTAATTGTTTTTTCATTTTATGCATTAGTTCTCGAAATATTCATGCGTTAGTTAATTTTATCACTTGAATTAATTTTTTTGCGAATAATTGACATTTCGTGCTTCCGAAACACCAAAATTTCCGTACTTGTATTTGAAATTGCAAAACATCTACCACTGGGCAAATGAAGTCATACCGTACGTGTTAATGCTACTAGGGTCAGATGTTCGACTAGCTGTTTTATTCACTGAAATCATTCTCCAACTGTACGGTATCAGAACGATTTGAAGTATTGATCTAAGAAATAAGACTTTTCAAATTAAAGTGAATAATTTATCAAAAACTCACATCAATTAATTAATTTGAAGCTCAAAATGTCGATTTTTTACAAAAAAACACTTCAAGTGCCATGAAAACACCACTTCATTTTCAAATACTTAGTTAAGAATATTTCGAGAACTAATGCATAAAATGAAAAAACAATTACTGTGCTGAATCAGTATAAAAATACCTTTCAAATGAGGTATCACCGTATCACTCACCCCATCACCCTATTCAAAAATTGGGGGTGAGGGTTGTAGTAGCAAGGGTTAAAGCGCTATGCGTCCGTAACCTACATCTTAAGTTGTCCCCCTCGAAACAGAAATCGACCTGTCCAAACATTTCTATCGAAAAAAATTATTTCGTCTGTAATCTCGTCTGTTTCGTTTTCAAATGGCCACCCTGTATATCAACACGACAGAAGAGAAGTGATAATAATTTCACATGTCGATAACCAGCGAGGTTCAAACCAGCCAGTGGCGGGAACAACAATCACACAGCACATGTACATCCTATGTACGTCCAATGAACGTTCGGTTTCGATATCCAAAAGATCCATTGTACGTCCGTTACTGTACGTAATACGTCCAACGGATGTCCAGTGGAGGCCCATATGGCACCACTTTGGACATCCATTAGACGTCCTTTGATGACATCCGTTGGACGTACTTATACATTACTTCGAACAACCAATGGACGTCCATGTTTCCTCCAAAAGAGGATCGGTGGACATTCATTGGACGTCACACTGTAAATGAATAAATTTCCTAAATTTTTGGCATAATAATTGCACGCCCGAGCAAAATCGTAGTATGCGCAGTGCGCAGATTTTATGTTTATTTCCTTTCACATGCTCTCCTCAGCCAGCTCATTATGGAATCTTCAATTTCCTTCATGGAATTATTTGTAATTTGTATATGCCTTCTCTGCCGCACCTGTGGACAACATCATCCAGGAAACCTAGCGAGAGTAGTGATGTTATCATTCGAATGAAAAATAATCGATCATTCGATTATTGCAATAATCGACATCATTCGATTATTAAAATGAATCATTCGAATGAAAAATAATCGACGCAGAACTGAAATCCCGTTTTGTGCGCATGAATCGAATGATACGTCTGATCTCGAATGAAATTTAATTCGAATGATAAATCGAGCGATCGCTCGAATGATATCTCGAATGAAATTCAACTCGAATGATAAATCGAGCGATCACTCGAATGATACGTCTGGTCTCGAGTGAATTTTAATTCGAATGATGTAAAACACATCCTTTCAAATCGAGTGCTCGAATATTACGATTTTTGAAAAATGGGTTCGATGAATTGATTTTATGAATATTTATTTGATTTAGGTGATGATGAATGTTTTTTACTTTTTTAGAATTCACTTTCTCGCGGTATGAAGTCACAAGAAAAAGTTTTGATTTTGATTCATGGTCCTTTTTGTACCCCTTCAATATGGTTGTTCGAATATTTCAATTTCGTGAAATGCATGGAAGTATTTATGAAGTAACTGTATTATTATATCTTTTATTTCAATTTATGATTTCTGCACCTTAGTCGGGGGTTTCAATGGTTTTTTGAGAATTTTTATATTGAAAAATAATGGACGAAAAAATATTCTTCAATAAATAGAAATTTTGATGTGAGAATATAGAAATATTGAAAAGGAATGGTGGGAAAAGCGAAAACTCTGCGTATAACGCCGATACAAGCAGAAAACAGATGTTCGACCATTCGATTATTTTTAATTCGAATGATCATTCGATTATTGCAATCACTCGAATGCTCATCATTCGATTATGAAAATCATTCGATTATGAACAACACTAAGCGAGAGCTCCATCGTCATCATTCATAAATTGTCTATGATCCTCATCAACGCAAGATCTTGTTATACTAAATTATAGTCTGCGGAACAAGTTCATCTTGAAACAACGCGATAGATCGTCATGAGGAAAGACTACCTCATAGCGACATCTAGTTAACAATCAGACCAACAATAATTCGCTCTCGAAGTTACCCGAACGAAGATAGATGGCATAGCTCTCATTTTCTCCTCAGCAAGGAAGAATGTGAGTTTTCACATATGAAACATACAAGCCGGAAGAGTAATCAGCATATCCGTAAATAATAATTATTCAACGAGAGTTTATTCCAGAAAGAATCATTCCAAAAGGAAATTAATCAGTAAAATATTCCCAAGAACTTGAGGGGTTGGGGACTGAAGCCCCCCTGGCTTTGTGCTTGCTTAGAAACTTTAGTTATAAATGTTATTATTCGGAGAACGCTATTAAAAATTTTAACATGATACAGCATGAAAGAAATATATTTATAACAAAATAACATTAATAATGTATCTGGATTGGACGTACAATGAATATTCACTGTTGATGTACAATGGACGTCCAGAAATGTACATACATTAACTGGACCAACAAAAAGCACCATTCATCAAATTTTATTCGAAGATTGTGTTTGGAAATTCTATTGATTTTCAGTTGGAACAGAGAAAATAGATGAGATTCAAACAGAAAATTCATATATATTTTTGGCCATTATAAGTATGTACAATGGACGTACGTTCGTAACAACCAATGTACGTCAACAATTGTAAGTACAATGGACATCCATTCAATGTCCAAGGACGTTTGGACTTGAAATGGTCCTGAAATGGATGTCCAATGTATGTCGTGTGCTGTATGGGATGCCGAATAAGGTTCACGATGTAACAACTACAATAAATCCAATTTATAAGCTACCCCTACTATCCGATAGTGGAGAGAGTTCGATTCCCACCGAAGGTTCTTTGAATTTTTTTTTTAAAACTCGTATTTCTATCCGCTTTTAACTTCTATAACTTCTAACAGCCCACTAACACGTGAGGCCATGTATGTATGTTGGTACTCCGAACGGAATCTTTGAATGGATTTTTTATTTATTCTGTCTTCACATATACTGATGTGAAAACAGAACGAAAAAATCCACTGATGTAAGAATGAGAGATATTTCAACCTTGAAAGATTCCAGCAATTTTGGGTTGAATTTTTTTTTCACTGTAAACATGTTAAAAGGTTGTGTTCGAATTTTAGAAAAATTTTTTCACGATCTCTATATGTTATTGCTGTTGAGAACTCTAGAGCAAATACACTGAAATGAGCTGGTGCTTGTAGCCATTGGTACTTCCTCCAGAAAGTGACATAGCGTTTTTTCCAAAAAATTACGGTAAACTTTGCCAGTAAGTCTATTTACTAAAATGGATATCAGCCTTCTCGGCATTCGTATAGCGAGCCATGATAGGATACTTCACTAACGATCGTTTACACGTACAAATTTGTTAACACTTACACACCAAATAGAATAATGGCGTACAGTAGCCGTGGTTTATACCACAGAGCGGGAAAGGTGCGTAGAATGCAGGAAATTTGTTTTTCTCACTTGTTTTTCGCTCCATATCTTCGCAAAAATATATATCTTTTCAAAAATAATCAAAACATAAAATATCCTTGAAATAGTCCAAGGAATAACCTCTTGAAGCTAACACCCTGATCTGTTCATTCAGTTTATGGTGAAACAGCCTGTATATAGAATTGAGTTGAGACATGTAGAGAGGTTAGGGTTTTGTAAAGAATGGACGATCTGTTTCTTGAAATCTCATCGCATGGTATCTCGAAAATGGAGCATATGTTTATATACAATTTTCTTTTTAGATATCCCACTAGTACAAAGCGAACCACCCCGTCTAGTTTGATCCACTTTGATAAGTACCTACCAGAACCTACCTGATTCGTGTGATGCTGTAAATACACATGCTTTATTCAAAATGTTTTATTGATGAGTAATTTCGAAGGCTATATCAGTCGTCTTTCGGCTAAACTAGAAACATATTAATGGCAGTTTATTACGAATTGAAAAGTGCAGCTTTATTTGCCTTTTCCATTCAAATATCCGCAATAAAGTTCAGATACTCAATCATCCGCGATAAAACGTCAGTGTTCTCCAAGCGAGGACTCCATTCTGGTGGGCAATTGAACCGGTTTTAATGAATTCTACAACATTTCAGACCCCGGGAAACCCCTTTTACATTGCGAGAGTCCATTCTACCGAGTTAACGGTGGAAAGGTACATAAAAAGCGCTCTCTTCATTCCGAATGACATTTACGAGGACAAAATTAGGGACTATAGGAGAAAATCCATACTACGGCTACATAAGGTTATGAAAAAATAAAATTATGAAATGGACCAACATCCCAGAGCCGTCGAACATGTAATTTTATTTCCGAACGTAAGATAAAAAAGTCATTTTTCGACTAACAGGATCATCGAAAAGTTCTATTTCTCCGCCTAGGACGAATAGACAATATTCTATGACGAGCCGGGGGCGAGTCCTGGAAGTCCGTGAGTCCAAAAAAACTATTTTCGGGCGTGTTGCGTACAATATTTTTTCGGTAATCGTGTAGAGAATCAAGGAGGACCTAATGAGAATGGGTCTAGGGCTAGGGCAGATTCTATGGGGGGAGGGAAGAAACTCGGGATCACCTTCTTGCAGAATGGCCAAGCAAGTACGTAACTTCCTTGAAACCATTCTAGACAAAGTCGTGCCAAGTCTAAGACTCCTTACTGCGATTTCTTTATCATTATAGTTAATGTTGTATTGTGTGACTTGGCCGTTGAACATTCTTTATACGTTAGTGGGTACAAGTCAATTTTGTTTACAGGTAATGTTATATCTGTTGTAACTACCCATGGTTGTTAAGCGAGGTAATAGCCCATACTGGTAGTGGACACATGCATTCAGCATTGACAATGCTGACTTCTGCTCTCTTCTTTTTGGAGCGTCAAATCAACCACCGATCTAACATAAAATAGACGGACTTGTATCAATGATTAGAAGTCTGTACTGGAAAAATTTTTTATACTGTTTGTTTCAGTCTCGCCTACACATAAGTATTATTGGAATACTCAGCTTTATCAAACCTACAATTGACTGGTTATTGAATCAACGTTTTCCAAGTGGCAATTTTCCATCGTCAATGGGTAGCGGTTCTGGCGGCAGATTGGTGCAATGGTGTCATGGAGCACCCGGATTTGTACCCTTGTGTACCCTTCAACGGCCAAGTCACACAACATTAACTATAATGATAAAGAAATCGCAGTAAGGAGTCTTAGACTTGGCACGACTTTGTCTAGATTTCATTACTTTTTAGTGATAAAGAAGCAGCTCCATCGAGACTTGGCCAGTTTTTTACAGAATGTTTTTGGTGGGATTTCACTTCTTTTTGTAGAAACGTGGACATATTAATTTATTTTATTAGATTTTCCTATTTGACAAATTTTTATTCTTTATAGGAGTGGTTTTTTCATTATTAGAAATCTTTCTTTTCTTTTTTCCGGTTCTGATTCTTGTACAGAAGAAACATTTTTTCGTATTGCCCATTCGCGTTCTCTATTTATTATTTTAGATGGCTTAAACGTTTTAATCTGAAAGATCGGTGCGGTATTTGCGCCTAAAGGGTCGTTTATACTGGCCCGTAACTTATGCCCTTAAAATTAGTTCTCTTTAAGGGAATAAGTTAAAGTTCGAGTATAAACCATAGCATGAAATTTCTATGTTTCAACTCTTAGGGTAAGGGAAAAGTTAAAGTTACGGGCCAGTATAAACGACCCGTAAGCCGGTTGTATTCGGTGATCGCTGAAGCTTGAGCTTTTATATTCTTAAAGTCTACATTTATGAGGTGCACCCCATGAAGATTGGTTACTCGTGAAAGCGCCACGTAAGCTATTATTTTGGTGCGGTAGTGCGGTTTCATCCTCAACACTTCAACCTGTCATATCTTTTGATGTACTCGTTGTAATTGTATGATGTTAAGGACTATTAATTTCGTTCTAAATTAAATACTGGGGATAAATAACGTATTAGGTTGGATGAGGATCAATTCATAAAAACACACTCCCGAATAGTGCATAATTTTGGAAAACATCTGATTACCATAAACAGGTAATATCAAGTCAATCTTAAGAGATAGATATATGCTACCGCGGACTTTTTTGTAGAACTATTCAAGAGGTACATTTCCGTCAAACATTGTATCCACGTAAGTCTTACGGTTTTTGCAGCGCACGTGAAAATAGCTGATTATGGCTGATTTTGGTACTTATTTTTTCGTAATTATTGAAGTTATAGCAGGTATCCTTAATTTTTTCGGGTTAAAAGTATAGCCTGTAACACTCATGGATAATGTAGCTTTCTAAGGGTGAAAGCATTTCTGAAATCGGTCCAGTAATTTTTGAGTCACGTTGTATCAAACATACAAACGTTAACTTTTAATTATTATACCTGATTATTATACTCAGCCTAATCAATCTATACCAGTGTTTTTCAACCTTTTTCATGATGCGACCCCCCTGGTATGAGAAAATATTTCGCGACCCCCTGACCCTTCGCTTTTTTATCATGTATGGTTGTGTATGTTACAGTGTTACAAATATCTAATTCATTCCATACATCGATGAGAAGTTAGCCACATCCACAAATACACTCAAAGACCAAAAATGGCTAATGGAAAAAAATTCAGATTTGAGCTTGATGGGTTGATAAGAAATTGAATCCTCTTTCATTTTAAGATTTTCAAAACTCAGGGAGAGAGTTATGGGGGTGGTTTCTGACAAAAATCATAACATAACTCGACGAAATGGGAGTGTTTATCGATTGGTTTCGAATATGTGTTTCTTGAAGGCCGAAAGAATAAAATGCAATACTCCCCATAGTTTTTGTTAGCCCTCAGGTTTGGAGATTTGGGGGGTTGTTTATAAAAAATGATGAAAAAAAATTCAAATCTCGGAGAAATGGAAGTGTTTCTCGTTCAGATTCGAATATGCGTTTCTTGAATGCCGAAAGAATGAAATACAATAAACCCTAGAGTTTGTTAGCTTCCAGGTTAGGAGATATGGGGGTTTTTTAATAAAAAATTATGAAAAAAGTCATATCTCGACGAAAAGAGAGTGTTCCAAGATCAGATTCGAGTATGCGTTTCTTGAATGACGAAAAAATGAAAAACAATAAGCCCCATTGTTTGTTAGCCCCCAGGTTTTTACATTCGGGGGGTTGTTTATGGTAAATGACGAAAAAAAAATAATATCTCGGTGAAATGAGATTGTTCCACGATCAGATTCGAATATCTGTTTCTAAATACCAAAAGACCCCATAGTTTGTTAGTCCCCAGGTATGAAGGGTTGTTTATGAAAAAAGGTGAAGAAAATTCATATTTCGAAAAAAATTAGAGTGTTCCACGATATGATTCGAATATGTGTTTCTTGAATGCCGAAGGAATGAAATACTTTAAACCCTATAGTTTGTTGGCCCTCAGGTTTGGGGTGTTGTTTATGCAAAATGATGAAAAAAATTCATATCTCGACGAAATGGAGTGTTCCACAATTATATTCAAATGTGTGTTTCTTGAATGTCGAAAGAATGAAATACAATAAACCCCATGGTTATTTAGCCACCCGGTTTGGAGAATTGGGGGTTGTTTATGAAAAATGATGAAAAAATTCATATCTCGACGAAATGAGAGTGTTTCACGATCAGATTCGAATATGTGTTTCTTGAATGCCGAAAGAATGAAATACAAAAGACCCCATAGTTTGTTAGCCCCTGGGTTTGGAGATTTGGGGGGTTATTTATGAAGAATGATGAAAAAAAATCTTATCTCGTAGAAATGAGTGTTCCATGAGAGAAGAATTGTGTCATTTGATTAATCCGAAACAAGCACAACCTTCTCTTACTAAAGTTCTCCCGACTTCTGGCGACCCCCCTACAGAAGCTTCGCGACCCCCCTACAGAAGCTTCGCGACCCCCCAGGGGGTCGCGACCCACAGGTTGAAAAACACTGATCTATACAAACTATTATAAACAAAACGTTAACTCTTTATTACCTGAGGGTTCTTCATCAAATACTTCAGACCTTCGATTTTCGACATCAAATGAAGAGGCAAATAAAATTGAATATTATTTGTAGAGGCGGTACGTCGATCTTTAATAGTTTGGTAGGACTCTTGTGTTTTCAAATAAGGGTCAACAGGTAGGTAATCCAAATCTTCGATTATCCCAGTTTTTATAGTTTTCCCTTTATGTGACCATTAAACCCTAACTCTGTACCAAATTTCAGCTCACTGAGTTTATGGGAAGTACTAGTTCTATTTTGATGATCATGAGTGTATAAGTGAGTGTCGAAAATGCGAAACTTTGCCTTCGCTTAACTTCGGAACTAAATGACTTACACACTTGAAATTTTGGATTTTAAGTACGTGATTATAGCTCACTGGATGACGAAAATTTCAGCGTTCTGGTCTCATCCAGAGGTTCTCAAATAGGAGCCTGAAAATGTGGCGAAATGATTCCAGTAAAGTATGGTACGGCAGTGTTTGCTTCGCGCTCGTTCCGTTTATACAAACTTTGGAACTGGTGAGCGAGTTGTAAATGGCGTTACTGCGAGGATAGCTCTAATGGGTGCACAAAAGATCTTTTAGCGGTCCACAAACAAGCAACAAGTGAAAGTGGGCACAAGAGATTGGAAGTTGTAAAAATCATTTTTGAGGGCAAATTTTTCAAGTAACTCTGGTATTTTGTCTGAAATGAAAAAATGATTCGTTAATCTTGTAAAGATCGAAAAATACGCATATGAAAAAGGAAGTTTGGGCACAGGAGAGGTATCAAAAGTGTTCTCAGTTTTCGCATTACAGTATGATGAAAGCTCTCAATTCAGGTACTGAAAAAGAAGAAGTCAGAAAACAACTATTTGTATGAGAAATAGTTTTTGTTCGAAAAAAATTGATAATAAGTTGTCAGTGCTTTTCAAATTTCTTGTAAATCTTTTTCCGTTTGCTCACTCTTGTCTCGAAGATTTCTGAATCATCGATTTGTTTTGATTGTGAAAGCTACAGAAGATCTAAAATTAATTAGTTTCCTCCATAAATCGAGACTTTCAAAGTTTCAAGCAATTTCACCAATCATAAAAAAGTGGTATTTAGTAGGTAGTCAGAAATTGAATAAAATCTTTTAGTTTAGTTTAATATCAATATCATAACATCAATATCATGAATATGAGATCAATAAATTTGATAAACATTTATTTATTAAAAAAAAAGTTTTGTGGAAAAAAATGCGATTGAGTTAGATTCGAAAACACAAATTCAAGAATATGATGAAGTTGAAAAAAACATCCACCTAGATCGATACAAAATTTATTTGTGAGATATGTTCACCACTTTAAACGGAATAAGAAGTTAGTTTTTAGGATAATCGGATAACGACGGATGCATGAACATTTTTTTAACGATTGATTGGCAGCGTATTTTCATTTCGTTATGTTGAAAAGTGAATTCGAATATATAAGTGAAGAATTGTGTAACCTTGTCACATTCTCTAAAAAAAATGCGAGGAGAAAATTATGATAATTCTCATTTGGAATGTCTGAAATTCAAGTCCATCGCGAACGATGCACCCAACGATTAAAATTAGTAACGTATGGAAAAGCAAGAGTTCTTTGTTCATCACTCCCCGTACGGTGGTGCATACAACTTCACCGGCTTCGAAAACGACTCGATTGAGAAAGGAGTAGGAGAATTAAATTGCAAATAAGGATGGCAAAACCAGGATGCGTTATACCGTTTCTTCATCAGATGATCAAGTTGCATATTATGTTTATGCTGAATTGAAATCATTATTATGATTATGATTATACTGATAACTCCTATGTCTCCCTAGGAGACCCCTTAGAAGCTTGTTGCTTGTGCGAGTTAGGAGAATCAGTTGTGTTCTGTGTTGGCTTTGTTACTGTGTCCTTACGCGGCTTACGTCATTTTAGGCATAGCACTGTTAATTTTTGATCCAACAGGGAATGATGGCTCACTCCTGTCTGACAAGAAAATTTCTTTCCTAGCCTCGGGCTTGAACTCAGACTTTCCGGTTCGAAGATCATTTTTTCTGTATAGGAAACAATTTCCCTCTGAATCCTGTCCCACGAGGAATATTCCAAAATACACTGGGAAAAAGACGACTTCAAGGAGATTCAATATCGCCCCATAACGATAGTCAGAGCTTCAGTGTTTCCAATATTTGCTAATCCAATAATCTAAGTATCCCCGGCCGTCTAAACTATCAAACAACTGAACGAATACCTAATATGTTGTGCTGTAGTTTATTTTATGAGCTTCTGTAACATTTTATTTTATATCATCCAGGTATCCGTGAGAAATATTTAGAAGTATTGAAATAAAAATGGTTTGAGAAAGTATTTATATCAGCATTATTCATTAAAATACTATCATAAATTTGAGGATGATATCTTGTTGGGGTCCAACTTTCTGGTGCAGTCTCAACAGGTAACAACGATTAATTAAAAAATGATCAACACGAATGTTGTGGAGTTCACTTCCTTGATCTTTCTGTAAAAAATACATTAAAATTATCTCTATTAAAATTAAGTAAAATATCTGTGCTGAAAGATTTATGTTTAAATAATATACATATACAAAATTAAGGCCAGTGGATTGATTATATTACAATGAGTAAGCAAGGAACGAATACTGAAAAAACAGTTTACAATTGTAACCGTCGTTGTTTCAACTGATCTTCGACGAAAGGGAAAAACAGGGCTATATATTTTCATGAATTGTATAGGAAAACTGCCTGAAGAGTATACAGGGTGTATTTTAAGGTGAGGCTTTTCTTCTGACAGATGGTAGAACTCATCAAAATAAGTAATTTTACCAAAATTTTTTTTTATGAAATATACCCCTGCTTCGAGAAAATGAAACTAGAATATTTTCTAGTTTCTAGGTGAATCTGAAAATTCCTCAGTCCGAACCTTCTCCTCCGTAGAAATCAACATCTCTTGTCTTTTGTCTTCTCATCTAACAAATTTGCAGAAAATTCTAGTGCTTAGAACAGATCATTTTGCCATATGCCGCTTTTTCATAAATTTTTTAAATCGAACATTTCATATAAAAAATTTCGATGATAAGTTCTATCACCTGTCAAAAGAAAAGCCTCACCTTAAAATACACCCTATATATCACTAATGCCTATGGCATATTGGAAAAATTGGACTGAAGAAAATCATAGATTATACAAGGTGCGGCACGGAGGGCGGACGTTTTTCAGATGGGCATAACTTTCCCCCACTGAGGACGAGAGAAGTGGGGAAGGTGCCGTTAGACTCGTGTGTTCCTAGCATTTATTTACCAGTTGTCGTCATGGAGCCTTGCACGGTGGAGCATCGTGTTTTCGCCTATGATAGTTTCGTTCGAAATAATGAGTCAGTCACGGTCGTGCAGCGTGAGTTTCGTCGCCATTTCCACATTCATCGGAATAGAGCTATTCCCTCTCGAAACACCATCCTTCGTTGGGTTAAATCACTTCGCAGACGTGGTGAACTGATCAACAGAAGACCAAGAGGACCTGTTCGAACGCCTGAAAATGTTGAACAATTTATCCATATGCGATTTTTTCTTATCGGGACACCTCAAGGCTAGAGTATACGAGACCAAGCCCCGAACTCTGGACGAATTGAAAAGGGCTATTCGCGTGGAAGTTGCCCAAGTTGAGAGAGCGATGTTGGAGAGAGTCTACGCGAACTTCCAAGAGCGCCTCCAGCACTGCATCACCGATTTCGGCCACCACATGCCTGATGTGATTTTCCACACTTGACTGTCTCAAATGCTATTTCCTTGAGAATCTGATTCCGTCAATAAATGTGTTTTTGAGTAAAAATTAACGCTTTTATTATTTTTTTAAAACCATCCATCCTCCGTGCCGCACCCTGTATTATATATGGAGAAACCTGCTACGAAAAATATAATTTCCTATAATAATGAAGGATATTGGTGATGAGTTAATTCCGTTCGTTAGGAACTGTAGGAATGTTGTCATCATTTCGACTGCAGACTGAGATTTGCTGAGCAATTTCTTGCTCTGATACATCTGTATTCTGTATACCTACATAGAACTCGCCACTCGGCGTATTCTAAGTTTCGAATCGTGTAAATACCTCTGCGAGTCCCTTGTGCTGTCGATTTTGAACTATGGATTTGTGAAGGTTGATAGGAATGATAGGAGCTCATATTAAAAGTCTTTGTTATTTAGCACGATGTTTATTCTTAGAGTAAATCTTACTGAATGTCGTCGTTGGAACATATTACCATAAAATATGCACATTTGATACAGTGTATACATGCTTATTAACATAAGAAAGATACTTCTGATTTATAATTAAAACAACCCTTACAGTTTAACACTGTTCTATCCTTGCTTGGATTTTATCTACTACAGAATGTTAAAAATGCATGTTTTTCACGCAAGTTTTCGGGGATCTCAAGAGTGAAATGAAGGAACCTCAATGGTTGAAACTAAATGGTCTGTTTAGATTGTAGCTGTCAGTTTTGGCAGAAAATTTTGACCTCGTCAAGCCCTACATATCTACGTCTAAAGTTGATATTTGGAGGAGACGCACATGATTGTGTTCGAGACATAGAAACAGGCTTATGTTGCCCAGGTTTAGATCAGCCATGTTTCAGCGATCCTTCATGTTTGATGCATGCTATCAATGTGTGTAGTAGCTTTGAGTACTTGTTCGATAGTTATTCCTTGAATGGTTTGAGGTTTGTAGACGATAACTGTTGATCAGAAGAGTTTTGATTCATATTTCTTTGGTGATTAAAATACAGGAGCTCTCTTGGAGGGAAGAAATGGGCTGCTGTACCAATTCTTGTCGCCACGAGAATTAAAGAATGAAATGGCTGTATGGAATAGAAATAAATACCACAAAGTAAACACTGTAGGATATGGTACTTACCGTTGGCCTGACTGGAAGAGAATTACCTGCTGGTTGTCTGATTTCATGTAATGTTGTACCGGTAGAGTCCTTATCTCACGTAACGATTACACTTTAAGGTACGAATGTAACGGGGTCCGACTTTAGGAAGGAAACGAGATTATATGTCCGTTGAGGGTTGCGAGCTTGGGCGTATCGAGTTTGCGACTTGGCCGGGTAGATTGGCACTTAACAGGTAGAAAGAAGGATGATTCCGGGATTCTCGGTGAACCACAGAAAAGTGGGTAGAGTCATAAACCTGTTTTTCTTTGTAACCGACCAGGAAAGCCCATTCCAGTAGGAAACTTTGTGGTATCAGTAAAACAATATGAATTTTGTTGTTCCTTTGTCTATTTTGTTTCAGAATTTGAATTGAAGCGGGCATTTTCGAAAATGTATTCACATCTACAGGCTGGACAGTACATGTTTCGTTCTCCTTACTGTAAGGAAATGAATATTTCCAAAGAGTTG
This sequence comes from Adalia bipunctata, assembly GCA_910592335.1. NCBI lineage: Eukaryota > Metazoa > Arthropoda > Insecta > Coleoptera > Coccinellidae > Adalia > Adalia bipunctata. The sequence continues at coordinate 38,697,511 of OU342948.1, forward strand.
GGAAATCTTGACTTTTTCTATAAGAAACTTCGTCAGGAATGTCGGAATTTCCCACATTTAAATTAAGATTTGAGCCAATTTTTTATTCCAAAGACAATTTTGACATTTATTTTTCAAAAATTAATTTCCGGCATAACGTTCACCACGATTAGCTCCGAGGAACCGCATTTTGGAACACTTTTTCGAGTTATTCAGGCCTTATTCCAGCAACAACACGAGTTATGTTAGCTTCCGAAATCCGAATCGTCTATTGTTTCTGGTTCATCAGCATAAACCAATGACTTGACATAACCCCAGCAGCAGCGTCCTAGGAACGCCAAAGGCTCTTGTTTATATGTACCAGAGTTTGTTGAGACATTCCTATTTACTATCCTATGGTGGAATATAGTCACATCAGGAACGGCTTTCCTGTGGAGGCTATGAGATTGGTTCTCTGGTGAATGTTTCGGAAGCTTTCATCAAATCTGCGAGTTATTATAGATAAAATGTAACCGCCTGGGTTTTGAGGTTTGTGTGAACTCAGTTTACTTATCAGGACCTTTCCAAGATATTCAATGTTTTCCAGCCAGCTTGATCCAACTTTTCAGTAGATAGCCTCCTCAAGCTTACACAACATACGTAATATGAATTTCTCTAAATGAAAAAAAAAGAATCAAAGTTTTTGATCCCTGTACCTAGTGATGTGTTGGTGAAAAATAGAGAATGTCATTTAAATGATACTGGCTTCATATCCATGAACACTGCGTGTTTGTAAATCTCGAAACGAAAACAGAAATACGCCTCCGTTCAAGACGGTCCAGCATGCAACCACGCTCCGAAACAGACCTGATTGAGAAAGGAGTAGGAGAATTAAATTGCAAGAAGAGTCGGTCGGGACCAGGAGCAGCATGCACCGACCGCGACCAGCTATTATTTTCGGTAGAGCCACTAAAGCCAGGAGCGCTGGATCGGATGTCTGATGGATGACATTGCAGCGGGCCAACAACATCAGTTCGCGGCTCTGGATATTAGGCATCCGTGGCGCGGGGATGTCTGCACGGGTGGGGCGGAGGACGCAACGCGATGCAAGACCATGGAGAACTCGAAACCCTTGAGAAGGTCGCGGTGACGATTTACGATAGACTGGCCTCGCTCTGACCGTTAATTCGAGTTTGGACCATTTCGCGCTGGATTGCAGGTAACAAAATTGACAATTAAATAAAGAATGAGTAATATGTAATTTTTATGGATTATTGGTGCGTCTATTCGTCACTGTCGGAGCATGCCTTGTGCTCTGCATGCAGTGCACACTTCTGACTTCGCAACATCATATAGGGCTGGCTTAGGTCACTGGTACGGTACACACATGACACAACCGAAGCGGAGGATACACATGCTGTCAAATATTGAAAAATTCGGCCATCTCATGCCATATGATTCGTTCATTAATCACATGTATCATCTTCAAATTTGATACAGATAAGATGTTGAGAATACGATGAAGAAGCAAGTGCCGAACCAAGGCATTGCGTGAGCGCTATTTCTCGCGCAATAGTAATGTCCGTTGTGCGTTGAATCTTGTCTTGCCAATGCGAAATCTTGAAAAGGCATTAAAAGATTCCACTTCGAATGAATGTAACGAATGGTGAGATGTGTATTCTCGAATTAAGAGGAATGACAGAAGCTCACTGAGAATGACACAAGCTGTTCCTTTTCAAAGCATATTTAGAAATTCGCCAAACATCTCGGATTCTGCAAGTAATTTTATGCAAGTCATTTTGTTGGTGCACAATGCTGAAGATTGATACAATTATTATAAAATTATAGATCAGCGTTACACTGATCGAATAAAGTACATATACTCTATTCACAATTATGAAATCACAACTCTGGCCTTGGAAATTTGACACATTCCACTCTGTATCGAAGTTATGACGTTTTTCAAAATATTTTTATGTTCCAAGTCAACACTATGTTGCCCTTTCCTACATTCTTAGCGTATTTCTCAGAATTTATATTTCATTTTGGAGGACACAACAGAAATATTCTACATATAAAGGAGTTTTTGGATTTATGATTGTAAAGATTTATCGATGTGCTTTGTTTTCATCATGATATTGTATGTGATATGATTGTGAGGGTGCATAACATTTCTATTTCTAATGATATTTCTTTATCTATATTAATAAAAGGCGATCTATGGTTGGTTCAAAACTTCGAAATGCCATATTGTTCAAACGATCGCACCAAATTGGACAATTCTTTTTTTGTTGTGTTTATTATTGTTAGGGCAAGGTTTATATAACAAAATATTCCCAAAAAAATCCTACAGGAAAGAAAAAAAAGCCTTCCTTTTTCTTACCACCCATAGAATTATGTGTTACCACCAATCGAGCAATCATAGAGTACTTATATAGGTTTTGACATTTGGACGAAGGAGGTTAGTTTTTCTTCCACAGAATCGCATGTCAAGTGAATAGTTAAAAGTGCAGTAGGTCTTACCAACGGTATAAGAATATTCCATGGGGATTAATCATAGAATTTATAGTACATGGAATGCTATTACCAGATGAAAAAGTGGATAAACATCTCAAGTTGGAGGAATACCGAACTTTCCATATTCCCATGGATACGACCTGTCACACCGAACAGAAACACAGAAATGTTTGCCGAAACGCCAAGTGAATCGGATCTTGACGATTGAATTCATAGGCTATAATCAGATCAAAAGCAGGTAAAGATCTTAAGTTGGTGGAACAGTGAATTTTCACCGGATTTTAAAGTAAATGTGACGATCAGCATCAATCGTGAGTTGTCCATTTTCATTTTCTCTCTATATTTCTGAAATTTTCTTGATTTATGTTTGGGTACCTAATAAATATATTTGCGGAAATAACTGAATTCAAAATTGCCCATAATTAGTAATTGACATATTATTTTGTATTTCTGTTTTGTGTGACAGTTCATATCCGTGAAAAAGATGACAGATGACGGTTGACAGATGACATTCGACAGATGACATTTGACAGATGATATTTGACAGATGATGTTTGACAGATGACGTTTGATAGATGACGTTTGACAGATGACATTTGACATATGGCATTTGACAGATGATATTTGACAGATGACATTTGACAGATGACATTTGATAGATGACATTTGACAGACGACATCTGACAGATGACATTTGACAGATGACATTTGACAGATGACATTTGTCAGTAGACAGATGACATTTGACAGCACTTTTATTATGCCTAATTTATCTCCTGCTTGAAAAAATAGCAATGGTGAGTTAAACGGGGGTTTCACAATGCATATCACCGGTGATCGGAGCTTGATCTAGAATCAACTCGATTTGACAGTTCAGAAATCTAACCAAGCCGTTGATCTCCGATCACTGGTGATTACGATTTGTGAAATCCACAGTAAGTATAGGCACGGCCTTCTTAAGATAAAGATGGCTATGGTATAGGTAGATATCATTTAGGCGAAACAAAGTTCGCCGGGCCAGCTAGTTTCAAATAAATAACAGTTTTATTCATTCATCACAAAGAAAATAAACATAATAACTAAATTAACGGATTTGTTTGCAGAGAAACTAATAATTTTAATGCATTAGTAACTGAGTTTTGGTTATAAATTAATAAGCAAGAATTCCTGAAAGCTTTATAGTTAGTTTATAGATATACATTTCATTCATTTGATCTTAGGAACAAGGAGTAAAGTAAAGTATAGTAATTTATTAGTTTAAAAAATATTCATACATTACTACCACAGTAGGTTTGTACAAATGAAATGGAATAGGTCAAACATATGCTTCACATTTATCATTCACCTGTTCTAAAATAAGATGCAAACTCCCGGAATATGGAAAAAACCGATGTATTCTGGTTCAATATAGCCTATTTCTACTTTCGGCAAAGGATTGATAGGAATGAAAGCTCCAGTGACACATTTAAATTCATCGGAATCTGAATTCACCTACCGCTGAACGGCTGAATGAAATATAGTCATATTTCTCCTTTTTTTTTAGCTTTTTCGACGTGTTTTTTTCTGAAACGTGAAAACGATCAACAATAATCATTTATAGACTGATGATGGCCACCCAGAACCCGTTCACTCACGAAAATCGTGCAATTTCATTCTGCAAGTTCTCTCCTCCTAATTCCTCGAAAATCCTACCTGAACCATATTTTCCGGTCGCTTTCGTTAGAAGATCGTATAAGGAAGTCTTTTTTGTCCAAAAACCAAAAACGATACCGAAACTAACCAAACTTCCGAGGGACCGAAATTTCGTTTGAAATCTTTCTAAACGGCCAGATATCAAGTGTAAAAAGGTCGATTAGTACTTACTTTCGCTTTATTCATACTCATAAATCGATTTTTGGTCCAATTCAAATTTGCCGTTCGTACTCACGCCAAAAGTCGTGAAAGGAAAAAATGACACTTGCACGAAATTTCTCATATCGATGGGAAACTTCTTCTGGACGACGAAGAACGGAAAAATAGGCGATTTCCTATCGATATTTCGCCCCAAAATCGCCGAACGATTCGAACTAACAAAATGTGGAATATCTTTGATACTTTTACTTTGATGTAGACAAAGAAACTGGCAACGTCGTTTTGTCATTAACGATATTTTCTGTACGCGCACAGACTTTTCATCAGGTGCACCAACTCCTGAAAACGAAACCATGACCTCCTATGTGATTAAATTGAAGTGAATGGAGTAGGTATACCTAATTCTAATTTCAACGATAAAGAAGAATTGATTGAAGAACTCAAAACGTTGAATTCATCAAACATACATCATCCCCTCGATGAGATATTCGCTTCACAGCTCACTGGATGACGGGAATTACTTACAGTCCGCAAAATTAATAATTATACACTATTTGTCTCTTAGGTAGAAATAAATGGGAATATGTACACTATACTAACTTACAAAGAAACTGCACCACCCAGAAGAAGCTGTATGAATTTGATTTTTTTTTGTGAAACATAGCTGGTATAGCAAGGAGTAAATGATTGAAATTTGGAAAAAACGAAGGGTTTACAAATTTTTTTTTCAATTTGTTAATACATAATATGTCCACCACGATTGTCTCTACACTCCCCAACAGGTCTTGGCATTGATGCAAAAAGATGGTCTATTTTTTGTTAAAAGCTACATAAACGAATAATCAGATACACCGCGTTCATTGATATAATATATCAACAACCGCTATGGATCCAACTCGAACTGGCCACAAATTATCATCCAGGGAACTATTATATTTTCCTTATGGTCGAAACTTTATGTTTATGTTAAAAGCTACTGTAACCCCTTTTTACTATAACTATATACGCGCATCAAAATTATGGATCAAATTCATTTTCTTAGAAGAAAAATATTTGACAACAAAATCCTGAAACAGGTCCATTTTTGTTTCACTTTTACCAAATTTTATGCATTTTTGAAGAATTTTTGTTGCACCCTTCGCCATCCCCATCAACCCTCTATTTTTTTTTGAATAGGGATAGTCATTCATGTGGTCCTTTTTTGGCAATGTCTTCTTTACAGGTGTGCAGAAATTCTTAAGAAAAAAATTTTTTTGCTTAAAAAAGTTAGTTCAAAGAGGTTTTCAGTATGTGCACTTTGTCATGACTCATTTACTTGAGACGATGGTACCTGTTGAACGTTGTGCATGAACAAAACTGTAATGGTCGACTTTTATTCGGTGACAAATTTCATCAGGTTACCATCGTCTCAAATTAAATGAGTCATGATAAAGTGCACATACTGAAAACCTCTTCGAAATAACTAATTGTTAAAAAAAAAATTTTTTCTTGAAAATTTCTGCACGCCTGTTAAGAAGATACAAAGACCTTGCCAAAAAAGTACCACATGACCCACTTTCCCAATTCTAAAAATTTAAAGGGTTGATCGGGATGGCACAGGGTGCAACAACAATCCCTCAAAAATGCATAAAAATTTCGTAAAAGTGAAACAAAAATTGATCTGTTTCAGGATTTTCTTCCGAGAAATCGAATTTGTTCCATGATTTTGACATCTCCTCGAACAGCTGGTTTGTTGTAAAATTTAAATAATTTGCAAAAAACGACTACAATATTTACCTGAGTAACAAAAAATATTTACTTGAAAAAACCTTCACGAGTTTTTCTTCAAAGTTAATCATTTAATCGTAAGTAATATCATGAGTGCATCCATTTTTTCCGAAAAGAATCGAAAAAACACGTTGCTAAGTAAAATTTCAACAAGAAGCATGAGGAGTGCTGGTGGCAACAAAATCCGAGTCGAAGACGAGGATTTTTGCACCTGCCCGAATGCTTCTTGTTGAAAAATTTTACTTTGCATTGTGTTTTTTCGATTTTTTTCACAGTAGAAATTAGATGCCCGAATGGTATTTGACAAGACTATTTCATGAGTAACACACCATTCTGGATGCATTATCTATGTATTATTAAATTTCGTTGACAACAACTGTCAAGTTTGGCCGCGGGTAAACCCGAAAAAACTGCTGACAGCTGCTGCCATACAGTGTTTCCATGTAGAAACCATTCGTGATTCAAAATTGCGCGTTTCTGATTGGTGGAAATTAAGACGAGGGAAAAAGTCGTTGATATAGTAGATATCAGTTTTACCAAAAAAAAATTGAAATTCAAACATCTCCTCCTGGGTGTTACAGATTCTTTGTCAGTTAGTATATTTTTGCTATCCTTCAAAGTGAAATACTCAAGAATTACGGCCATTTTTTCAAAATTATAATTAAATGAAATTCTCACATCTTAATGAATTCTTTCACTGATTTTTTTTTTAATTTTTGGACTTCTATGGAATTGCTGTGACCTTATCCGAACGTTGCGTTGTATGCAAAATCCTAAATCTACAGGGTCCTGCAAAAGTGCGTTCTTCTTCCATAGCTGCCGAACCAGACATCTCAGAGATTTCGTTGGAAAGTAGACCTCTTGTAGGTACCTTCATTTCTGCATCTCAGGAAATTATTTTCTGATATACAGGGTGTCCCCGATAAATTTTATTCAACAAATGGCTGATTTTTTCAATGGATCACCCCATATATTTTCACATATTTTCAATGACCTTCATTACCTCTTTCATGACGCAAAATCTTAGGGACACTTTTCCAACAGTTCAGATCTTATTCGAAGAAAACTGCAAAAAGGTGAGGAAAAGCAGTTCCGTCAAAGTCTTCTAACGATTTCCAGAAGCGAAAGTAATATGAATTTAAACTAAAAGTTGTGGATTTGCCTTGACATGGTTCCTGAACGATCAACCTGTCATATACAGGATGTCTGTTATTAAGGTCCAAATATGGAGAACTTAAAATTATTATTTCTCGATTTTTTCAAATAGAACACCCTGTTTTTTTCCACAATGATGTAGAAAATTGAATACCTTACATTTTCTCAGAAGTAACTTCAAGATTATTTTAACTCCCGCATCCGGCAGACACGAAAAATGATATCGCAACTGAAAATTTTATTCAAACATAATAAAAACTAACGGACATTCAAAAGACGTTAAACAATGAAATAAAACTAAATGAATAATTATTGACAAACTTCAAAACCTTCCCAGAATCATACTTCCTGAACATCATTATAAAAAAGATATTTCTTTTCCGTACAAGCAATACATATTGATCACGTATTCAACCTATTATATCAGTTTTTATCGGCTTTCCAAAAAATATTGATCAAGTTATTGCTACTTAGAGTTCAAAGATACTTTCGAATACAAAAAAAATAGGATGGTTGATATGATTTTCATGTTAGAGCAGTGCCACAGAACCTTTTTTTTTGAGTCGAATTTATGCTGCCCAATATCCCGATAGGAAACAAAACTTCATACTGATTTACTGTATTCGAAAGTATCTTTGAGCTCTAGTAGCAATAACTTGATCAATATTTTTCTTGGAAAGCCGATAAAAACTGATATAATTGGTTGAATACGTGATCAATATGAATTGCTTGTACGAAAAAGGAATATAATTCTTATGATGATGCTCATGAAATATGATTCTGGGAAGCTTTCGAAGTTTGTCAATAATTATTCATTTAGTTTTATTTCATTGTTTGACCACTTTTGAATGTCCGTTAGTTTCATTATGTTATTATTTGAATAAAATTTTCATTTGCGATATCATTTTTCGTGTCTGCTGGATGCTGGGGTTAAAATAATCATAAAGTTACTTCTGAGAAAATGTAAGGTATCCAATTGTCTACATTATTGTGGAAAAAAAGGGTGTTCTATTCGAAAAAATCGAGAAATAATAATTTTAAGTTCTTCATATATGGACATTAATAACGGACACCCTGTATCTATATGACAGGTTGATCATTTAGGAACCATGTCAAGGCAAATCCTTCAATTAAAAAACTTTTAGTTCAAATTCATGTTACTATCGCTTCTGGAAATCGTCAGAAGACTTTTACTGAACTGCTTTTCCCTCACCTCTTTGCAGTTTTCTTCGAATGAGATCTGAACTGTTGGAAAAATGTCCCTAAGATTTTGCGTCATGAAAGAGGTAATGAAGGTCATTGAAAATATGTGAAAATATATGGGGTGATCCATTAAAAAAATCATCCATTTGTTGAATAACATTTATCGGTGTTACCCTGTATATCAGAAAATAATTTACTGAGATGCAGAAATGAAGATACAAGAGGTCTACTTTCCAACGAAATCTCTGAGATGTCTGGTTCGGCAGCTATGGAAGAAGAACGCACTATTGCAGGACCCTGTATAACTTTTTCCGGAATTTCAAAAATATTACATTGTCTGCATGCCGTTATATCTTTCTTTAATCATTATTTACAGACGTTTAACCCATTTTCACCCTGTATAACCGTCAGCACGCGAAATTGTTGAATTCCCGAACTAATTCCACCTCGAGCAGGATTATCACCTGCGGCCCCTTGGTATTGGCCAAAACTTCTTGTATAATTTTTGTTTTTGTATGCGTGTGAATGAATAATAATATCGAATGACGTGTTGATATCTTTGGTGAATAGAAATTGTTTATAATCTGGTAATCAACCCTATCCTAACGATCGTCATGTATTTAGTGATTCAGAAGCTAAACTGAATCGGGAAGCCTCTTGAAAATAATTAAATGAATTCCTTGAGAGGTGACTATTAATTCTCACTTCAAACCTGAAGAACCTTGATGAAGATTAAGGCAGTTGTAATAGTCTTCTTCAGCTCTGCATCATTAGAATGCTGACATAACACTCCATTCGTTCACATAAATGTATCAGTTTTAAGATTATATTTCGAAGAGATGCTGCTAATCAAGCAATCTCCCCTAGTTCAAGGAGAGTAACTACTAGATGAATCGGATCTAGTTCAGGTACGAGGAAATTAATGCTAGCAGTGTTAGATGCGCCATTAAATGAAAGCATGCAATTCACCTGCAACCAAGAACCAGTTCGCATCCGCTCGGTCATGTATTTATCTTCTAAAAATCGATCAAATATAATAAAAGGAAGCAATTCACGTCAATCAAGCTCCACGCAATCTTGCTCAGCTTGGCAATATATAATGATCGAATCCCTATGTACAAAAATCGGAGAACCGTTCCATGTCCCAAGGGTGTAGGTGGATGCTGACGTATCATTTCACACATTTATCATCTCATAGGTGATACTAGGATATAAGCAATTACTGCCGGTTAATTACTGAAACCTATGTATGTAATAAACGTATAATTGTCTGCGTTCGAGAATAATTCATAATTTTGAGGGAAGTGTGCCACTGTGCCAATGGGATAAACACTCTTCCTTCCCTAGTGGAAGCCACATTTATCAATGGTTTAAGAGGGAATTCTACCACAACTTTCATTGATAAAGTATATTTTTCTAGTAATACTCGCGAAAACACTAAATCACAACATGTCTTTACTAATGTCAGGCTTTCGATCGCTCGTTCACCTTGTAAGTAGGATTCACTTCGTAGGTATACTCCATTCACAATTAAATAATCACAACTCTGGCCTTGGAAATTTGACACATTCCACTCTGTATCGAAGTTATGACGTTTTTCAAAATATTTTTATGTTCCAAGTCAACACTATGTTGCCCTTTCTACATTCTTAGCGTATTTCTCAGAATGCGAGTGAATTGGAAAAGATGTGATGGACGAAAATAATTATTAACGTTTATATGAATTGATAGAGAGGATTCCTTTTCTAGTTATTTGCATGAAAAGTACAAGAGATCACTGTTGAAAAATATTATTTTTCGCCATGGAAGAAGATTGCATTGCTTTCACATAATTTTCATATGCATGCTTGTGAAGATTTGATGTTTATTATCCTCTTGAACTGAAGGTTCAAGACTTGACGATATCAATTGTTGATTCTTATCAAGAATTCATTAAAAAAAATCAACCCAAAGATATAAGATGAATTGATGGGTAATTACAAGAATCAAGAATAATGGAACATCATATCCCTCTACTGGAATCCGAATATGTGATATGATTGTGAGGGTGCATAACATTTCTATTTCTAATATTTCTTTATTTCAAATGAATAACAGTTCTATTCATTCATCACAAAGAAAATAAACATAATAACTAAATTAACGAATTTGTTTACAGAGAAACTAATAATTTCAATGCAATAGTTACTGCAGAGTTTTGGTTATAAATTAATAAGCCGGAAAGCTTTATAGATATACCTACACTTTATATATACTTTTATTTCATCTTATGAACATGAAGTGAAATATTCTGACTGTAGAGTAATTTGTTAGTTTGAAAAAGATTCATACATTACTACCACAGTAGGTTTGTACAAATAAAATGGAATAGGTCAAACATATGCTTCACATTTATCATTCACCTGTTCTAAAATAAGACACGAACTCCTGGAATATGGAAAAAACCGATCTATTCTGGTTCAATATAGCCTGTTTCTACTTTCGGCAAAGGATTGATAGGAATGAAAGCTCCAGTGACACATTTCAATTAATCGGAATCTGAATTCACCTACCGTTGAGTGTAATATAGTCATATTTCTTTTTTTTTAGCTTTTTCGACGTGTTTTTTTCTGAAACGTGAAAACGATCAACAATAATCATTTAGAGACCGATGATGGCCATTCAGAACCCGTTTACTCACGAAAATCGTGCAATTTCATTCTGCAAGTTCTTTCCTCATATTTCCTCGAAAATCCTACCTGAACCATATTTTCCGGTCGCTTTCGTTAGAAGATCGTATTAGAAAGCCTTTTTTGTCCATTTACACATCCCAAATAAATTTTGAGCACCAAAAACGATACCGAAATTAATCAGACTTCTGGGGGACCGGAAAAGGTCGATTAGTACTTTCTGTCGCTTTATTTATGCTTATAAATCGATTTTTGGTCCAATTCGAATTTGCCGTTCGTACTCACGCCAAAGGTCGTGAAAGGAAAAAATGCTTGCACGAAATCACTTTTTCTGGACGACGAAGAACGGAAAAATAGTCGATTTCCTATCGATATTTTACCCCAAAATCGCCGATCGATTCGAACTAACAAAATATGGAATATCTTTGATACTTTTACTTCGATGTAAACTAAGCAACTGGCAACGTCGTTTTGTCACTAACAATATTCTCTGTACGCGCACAGACTTTTCATCAGGTGCACCAACTCCTGAAAACGAAACCATGACCTCCTATGTGATTAAATAAAAGTGAATGGAGTATAGGTATATTCGCATTCGAAATTCCAATGGTAAAATATTTTGACAGCAGCTTTCAAATAAATTTTCCATGAACCCGAATTTGTTTTTACTGAAATATGAAATCTCATCTCGATCGAATACGTAGTTTTGAAATTATCAGGAACACAGAATTACGGCCATATTCAATCCACTCCTAGTCAAATTTTGCTCATTATCGAAACTAACCGGAGCGTTTTAGATCCGAGGCTACCCTGAAAATTTCTCAAAAAGAACAGAATTTGATTGCGCTTTCGTCATCAGAGAGTCAAGTTTTATCGTCTTGAACTATTCCTAGCTCAAAATTTGAAAAATACAGACACCGTGACGAATTGATATATCCCTGATATGAGTAGAAAGAGTTTAAAAATATTGAAGGAAAATTCAATATCTTCGAAACTGAATTCGTTGAGGCTTTCGCGGCCATCGTTCGATGTGATCTGGTCTTTTTTCGAGCCTGACGGCCGAAATGCTCGAAAAAAGACCAGATCACATCTTCGAAACTATTTGTACAATTCAGCTGAATTTCATATTGTAAATCAATGAGATAGATGAAATGAGTCACCAACAAAAATAAGAGATCATCGTGCCATCAGAAAATTGGAAGACCGTTTCAGTACCTGAAAGGATGCAATAGTTTTCTTTTTCTCTCATTTGAAACAAATTTTAACATAAATCAGCAAATGAAATATTTCAATAGTGTAGAATTCCATGAAAAATTTGATTTTTAAACGAAAATATTAGTATCACAAAACGAATTTTCGAAATCTTGAGTTCTTTTCAAGAAATTTTGAAAAATATTTTCATGAATAACCCTGTTTACCCATTCATATGAATGTTTCGTTGACTTTTTTACTCATTCCATTTTTATGAATGTGAAGTGAAGAAGTTTCCTCATCAACACTCGTTTCTCATCGATAAAACATGAAACAGGCAAAACTAACAAGTTGGTTTTTCAGCGATAAAAAAATTGACGTTTTTAAAATTCATAGTTAGCTTCGAAAATGAATACCATAGAAAAAACAAACAACGTTCAGTTAGTCTATGATGAATACTTATTTGTCAAAGACCGCAATACGTGTCTAATGTGACCATATTACCATATTTTCTCGTGAAATAGTCATGTCGAATACCACTCGAGATGAAATTTAAGCAGGTAAAATTTCTCTCTTGTAATATTCAAGTTTGTTGCTTTTCGGCAATTTCGCTCATGACATACAGATATTATTCACGATATTGCCTCAGCAACAAACTTTCATGTTACAATCGAGAAATTTTGCCGGCTAAATTTCATCTCTTGTGTTAATATTAAGAGTGTAACAGCCAAATGGAATGAATTTGATAACGAATAAATGAGGGGGTGTTAGGAAAAACGCTCGGGCACGTCGATTTGTAATTTTAAATGCGCATATTTTTCAAGAAAATTGTATTATATAGGGTGTTCCATGTGACCGTGGCCAAAACCAACTTTCTTATTTCAAATGCAACCCCCTGCCTAATATTTATTTTTTGGATTCTTCAGAGAATTCTAGACACAATTCATGCCCAATGTCCTATACCTATCTTCAACCATTTCGGAAGTATTGAGTGTTTTCAGATTTATTGCAAAAATCAACGTTTTAAATAAAAATTATTTCATTTCACAAATTCGGTGCATTACATTCAGAACCTAATAAGTAATATTGATTATTTCTTAAGAAAAAAAAAACAAAAAAAACATTAATGTCAATGTAGGAAATGTTCAAAATGCTCGCCGCGAACGTCTTGGCAACATGCTAATCTGGTGTAGAATTGTCTTCTAATGTACTCAACATTTCTTCTCAGTAATGGTTTTTGCTTACTTTATTCATATCAAGAGGTAAATTGGAAATAAGTATTGAGTGTAATGTATCGAATTTGTGAAATAAAATAATTTTTATTTAAAATGTTTATTTTTGTAAAAAATCTGAAAACACTTAATATTTCCGAAAAAGTTGAAGATAGGTATAGGACATTTTACATGAATTATGTCTAGAATTTTCTGAAGAATCCAAAAAATTGCATCTGAAATAAGAAAGTTGGTATTGGCCACGGTCGCATGGAACACCCTATACAGGGTATCCCACTAGTGCCGCAGCGGACGATATACGCGTAACGGTCTGAGATTGGCAAAATTTTTTGATGCAGACTTGATATACACCAAGAAGAGCACAACCTAAAAATATTTTCGAATATATCGGGTGGCCCACAAAAGAGGAATAGCAGGTGACTTTGTTTTTTCAAATGGGACACCCTATATTCAACAGTGTTTTTCAATTCTCTGAAACTTCCTGCATGCTTTCGTGTACTTTTCACATATTTTTATTCGACAGTTTTCGAAATATTGGCCATTTTGACAAAATAATGATACTTGTAGAGGCTATGTTATACAATTATATTTCACGAACCCTTGCACATACCAATAATAGTTTTATATGGATTGAAAGACAAGACTTCAAAGTATCCTACCCAGCTATAATAAAGCATCTTCAGCATACAGAGTGTTCACAAAAAGACTATCAACATGACGAATTTCGAATCGAATTTTCTTCATTTTTTCAAATGCAATGCATATAATTTTTTTTCATCATTGTAATCACCATTCATTTTACTTCATTTTTTGTCAAACACATGATATGCATATCTCTAACGGAATAGGAGTTTTAGGCGCTTTTTCAAAATGTTTCCCTAAAATTCACATATACCTTCGAATTCAAATAGCAGATTTGGCTTTTCTGTGGTTATTGGGAACTGTCAAATTATTCAACCCAGAATTAGCATTATTGAAGCTTCAATTCATATTATAGCGAAATGAGGAACTAGAAGGTTTTGATGTATCTACTCAAAAATGTGATGAAATCAGTTACTGAAGACAGAAACTTGCTTTCTGTACCCATTTTTCAAAATACATTTTTGATAATTTTCTATGTTTCTACTTGGAACGTCGAATCTTCCAAAAATTTCAAACAAGCTTTGAGCTTGCGAGCTTGAAGATCTGCGTGCGTGCCTGTGAAACTTATGAATATAATTTTTCGAAGAAAGTTGTATAAGGATAAGATCGGGCACTTTTTTGTGTCCTGAAGTTTTGAAACGCGTTTTTTTGAAGCATTCATAACTTGTACATTCAAACTTATTGGTATTTTTTGAATTTTTACATCATTGTGTGAGTATTCATCCAATCCGTAAAAACTATGATGATTTGAATTGAAGCTGCAATGATGTTAATTTTGAATAGAATAATTTGACAGTTCCCAGTAACCACAGAAAAGCCAAATCTGCTTTTTGAATTCGAAAGTAAATGTGAATTTGGAGGAAAAACTCTAAAAAATCATATTCCGTTAGAGATATGCATATCATGTATTTGACAAAAAATGAAGTGAAATGAATGGTGATTACAATGATGAAAAAAAATTATATATCATTTGAAAAAATGAAGAAAAATTTGAAATTCGTCATGTTGATAGTCTTTTTGTGGATACTCTGTATGCTGAAGATGCTTTATTATAGTTGGGTAGGATACTTTGAAGTCTTGTCTTTCAATACATATAAAACTATTATTGGTATGTGCAAGGGTTCGTGAAATATAATTGTATAACATAGCCTCTACAAGTTTCAGTTTTTTGTCAAAATGGCCAATATTTCGAAAACTGTCGATTAAAAATATGTGAAAAGTATACGGAAGCATGCAGGAAGTTTCAGAGAATTGAAAAACAGTATTGAATATAGGGTGTCCCATTTGAAAAAACAAAGTCACCCTGTATTCCTCTTTTGTAGGCCACCCTATATATTCTTGTAGTATATCAAGTCTGCATCAAAAAATTTTGCAGAACGCAGACCGTTACGCGTATATCGTCCGCTGCGGCACTAGTGGGACACCCTGTATAATTTTATTCTCTTATTGTTTACATATCAAAATTTCACGAACAAACGTAGAAATTTTATATGACATTAAAAGTCTTACATCCAGAAGAAATCATTTTTCGATTATTTGGCAGCGTATTAGTCTTACGTCAAGAATAAAACGTTTAATAGAAATCTAATGAACATATTATACAGGTTGAGTCTTTGACTCGTAAATTTTTTCCAACTGTAGATTTCTCTCATAGAATGAAACTCTTATTTTCACCTATGAATATTGTTTCGATAATATGAGTTCCAGCATTACCAACTCTTAAATACACGAAAAATACTATAAGGCTTCTCCCAAAAAAAGAAACGTTTCATATTATTGAATGGAACGATACATTCGTAAATAAAAATATTCTTAAATTTTATTATTATTTTTAGTTCGTACCTGTATTTAGAGAAAAATATATATTTCACAATGTTGTCACTTTCGATATTCAATTGCGTAAGAATTTTGATGCGCATATAATATAACAGCAAGTTCATATAATAATACTCTTCATTGAATTTATTCCTCCATATTCAATGAATTGATTTCAACTTGTTTTTTGACATTTGTGATATTAATTCCAAAGATAGATCCGATTATTTCATACTTCACATTATTTCAAAATATTTCGGGAATGTTATCATAAACAGACATCACCTCATTGTTGTTATTAACAATTACATACAGTATGGTGCAAATGAAATGAATAAATTCGTCATTTCGTTAACTGTCGACTTTGAGCAAAAATCCTGAAACCCGTCGATTTTTATTTTGAAATGGGTTATTCGTGAGGATACTTTTCTATTTTTGACGTCATCTATGCGAGCTAAATTTTTTAAATGGAAATGTGGGTGTTGTAATACATTATTCGAAAGGTTTTTTAAATACCTATTCCGCCATATCAATATATACAGGGTGATTGTTTATATTTTTCTCAATGGCTATCTCAGTTAATATTGGTCGTACAAAAACGTTCAAATGGGCAAATTTGTAGTGTTCAGAATTCTGTACTAAGAAATGGATAAAAGCATAGTAAACTTAAAAAAAATAATATGATATCTAACTGTTATTTTTTGAATGGTACACCCTGTATTTTATTTTCCTAATCGGTAGAGCTCTTTCTTCTGATTTCGAAAATATATACTTTCTGCAGGTTATTTTCGGCAGTTTTCTAATAATTTAGGTTTTTTCGTCTGGATCAAACACCACACGACAAATTTGCGATTTCGTTGTGTCAGAGGAACCTAGGATAATAAACAACTGATACTTCATTTATTTATTAACTAAAAGTTGAATAAGTGTTCAAAATGACGCCCATTTACTTCTACACATAGTCGATATATTTTTATTAAGTTTTTTAGGGTTTTACTTACTATTTCTGGATTATTATTGAGGTTGTCAATTTCTTCATCTATTCCGAATTCAATATCTTCAATATTTTGCGAACGGCCATATACACTTCAGGTTTCAAATATCCCCCATAAAAAGTGTCCAATGATATTGAGTCGGGACTGTTAGGAGGCCATAGAATGGTACCGCGCATTCTTACAAATTCAATTGTTTTATTATCCATGGAAACTTCAACATCGATATAAAAAAACACAGCATTCTCGAGTGGCGTTCTACAGCTGCCTTAGATTCAGAAGAAAAACCTATATTTTTAGAAAACTGCCTAAAATAACCTCTATGAAGTATATACACACAACCAAACTTATATGGAATCACCCTGTTATTTGGAAAAAACGAATTTTAATTGAAAAAAAGGCGCTGAAAAGTGAAGAGCAGTTTTCCCAAAACAAGTTTATTACAATAATAATATAAATTATTGAAAGATTATTTTTATACTAGAACAGAAAATTAAAAGTGTAAATTTCTCTAAAAATAATTTTTATGTAACTGAGAATTGAACAACAAATAAAACGATTTTAACAAATCAATAATCAGTATTACCACCCCTGGCATTGATACAAGCTTGAATTCGACGAGGCATGCTTTCTATTAAGTTGTTAATTTCTTCTTCTGTAACATTTGCCCATTCCTCTAAAGCCGCTTGTATAAGTTGCTCTGCGTTACCAAGATTATTTTGACGAGCTCTAATTTTTCTTTTGATCCTATCCCACAAGTGCTCGATAGGATTAAGGTCCGGTGAACAAGAAGGCCACTCTAAAACAGTCACACCTTCTGTTTCGAAAAAAATTTTTGCAACTCTGCTGGTATGTGGAGGTGCATTATCCTGCATAAATAGGAAATAATCTCCAAAAGCACCTCGCCAGAGCCTTACTACAGGTTGTAGCACTAGATCAACATACCTAGGCCCTGTCAGAGATTGTCTAATGGGAATTAAAGGAGTTTTCTCACCAAACATAATTCCGCCCCAAAACATTACAGTACCTCCTTTGTATTTAGGGATCGGTCTTGCAGCTTGGAGCCTAGCTTGCCTCCCTCTACCTCTTGAAATGCGAACACGCCGGTCGTCTCTAACCACCAATTAAAACGGTCAACTTTATTTTGCCTTGATAGTTTTGGAACTCTTAACGCTCTTCTCTTGAATAATTCCCGAGCGCGAAGTCTTTTTCTGATAGTTTCGACAGAAACACTAACACCTGTAGCTTGCAAAAATTGCCTTTGAAGCTCTGAATGAGATACTGCGGGATTTCTTCTTGCTGTTTGGGCTAAAAAGCGATCCTGCCTTTCTGTAGTTACTCTTCCACGACTTCTTCTCGGCCTATTCTTTAGGGTTCCTAACTCCAGAAACCTTGCATAGGTTTTTGAAACAACCCCTTGTGTAACCCCCACCGTTCTTGCAATCCGTCTTTGTGACATACCTTGTTCTGCCATAGTAATAATTCTTCCTCTCTGGACTTCCGATAACCCCACATAAGGCATTTTTTTTTAAAACTTCGCAAAAAAACAAAATATAAATTCACTGCGACGTTCGAACGAAATGGTAAAATCGACACTGCAAAGCCAAATCTTATCAAGTGCTTATGAACCTAACTGTTTTTGTGAGTAAACAAATGCACTTTTTATTTGCTTCTAACGAAAAAGATATCAAAATTATATTTCATCTTAATACTGGGTGATTCCATATAAGTTTGGTTGTGTGTATTTTTGAAATCAGAAGAAAGAGTTCTA
The DNA here is from genome assembly GCA_910592335.1 of Adalia bipunctata. Taxonomy (NCBI): domain Eukaryota; kingdom Metazoa; phylum Arthropoda; class Insecta; order Coleoptera; family Coccinellidae; genus Adalia; species Adalia bipunctata. Next base: position 38,716,274 of record OU342948.1, read on the forward strand.
CCGATTAACAAAATAAAATACATGGTGTACCATTCAAAAAATAACAGTTATCAGTACTAAATTCTGAATGCCCATGAAAAATACTACAAATATGCCCCTTTAAACGTTTTTGTACGATCAATATTAACTGAGATAGCTGTTTAGTAAAATATAAACGATCATCCTGTACACTGTACAGTAATGGATTTTTGTATTTGTTTGAAAAACTGATGAAATTTTATTATTACAATAAATATTTAATACCTATATATTATTCATTAAATAAATAAAGTGCTCAAATTGTTCACCTTCAGCTAAAAAACAATGAGAAATTCATTTTTGTGTGTCAATAAATACATCATACCAATACTTAAAACATTTAATTAAGAAATCTGTTGAACTTTCATCCATAATATTCGTGACAATACGCAAATCAATAATAATTACTGTACATATCGATATGGCTGAATACTGAATAGGTATTCGAAAGACCTTTCAAATAATGTATTAGGTACAACATCCACATTTCCATTTCAAAATTTTAGAGATGACGTCATCACGTTCGCATAGATGACGTCAAAAATAAAAAGGTATCCTCACGAATAGCCTGTTTTAAAATAAAAATCGACGGGTTTCAGGATTTTTCCTCAAAGTCGCCGGTTTACGAAATAACGAATTTATTCCTTTTATTTGCACCATACTGTATAATGATAGAGAATATTCACTTATGTAGAGTAGTTCTTCTGCATACGGTGACGGCTTGCCGCTTGACGTTTGACTTTCCGATAAACTTGGACTTTTGGCAACTGTATCACAGGGAAGAAAATTCGGAAAAATGATAAAAGGTTTCTTTTGGCTTCAGGAATCTACACTTAAAAAAACGTGGGTCAGAGGGTCATCCTGTATGTACTTCGAGAAATGATTATTTGTTCGGGACACCCGCAAAGGTACGCTCCTGTACACATCTTAAAGGCATGGCTAAAACGAGATCGTTGATATCTGCTTGTGACGCCTCATTCGTATCAACTACAATTACGTAGGTTTTCTCTGTCAGGAGTTTCCTTTCTGTCATATTCCATACATGTTCGATGGGATTTAAATCCTCAGAATGGGGTGGCTACGAACAAACATTAAGGCCAGATTCGTGGAGAAAATTCATAAATCGCCGAACAATACCTATATGTGAATTGTCTAGCCTAGCTGAAATGGATATTATCATCTAGACAAGGTTGTAAAGCGGTTTATAAGACATCATCAATATAATGCGCAGCTGTCATTCTGCATCGAATAATTAAATGTGGTGATCGGCTTCCGAAGGATATAACTAACCATTACTCCAACAGTCCTGTGTACCTTCATGTCTCCCAAAAGCATGCCCAATATTCGCCGGCTTCCTATTCCTTTTGCCCTTTACTGTCATCGTGCATACCTAGACAGAATGGCAATGCTCCGCTGACCATAACATCATGGTATACTGCTTCCCGATTCTCTGCATCGTTTCTAACGTTGTACCTAAGTGACCTTAGGTACTGTTTTTATCGTAACAGGTCTACCACCTTCTACTCCAAACCATTGGACAGCGATTTGACAAGTAGTATCAAAATGATTTCGTATAGCTAGATGTTGGAACAGTCTATTTATAGTGAGTAATATACATAAAAATGGTGTTTTACCCAAAGAAAAACCTTGTAGATTTCCCCTCCAATCATGACTCTCAAACTAAATTTATAGTGAAACTTTATTGCTGCAAACACTATCAGAGATGGGACGTTTAAATTGGTATCACACCATGCTTTGAGTAGCCGTTTTCTTGCCAAAAGGTTAAATAAGTTCAGGAACTGATTCCTTTTCTGAGTATACCCATTTAATGTTACTGATATTTATAGAGACACTAATCAAAACCCAACACCCATCCAAGACCCCTAAGAAGTCAAGAAGTTGAAATTCAGCAGAGAAGTTCCTAGTCTGACGTAGTCAAGGCCGATGGAATCTCTTCCAAGTGAAAAACTCTTTGCACCGAGATATGCTTCTCAAAATATCGCGCTATAATAATGCAATTCCATGAATTTCAATCATCCCTCGCGAAAATTGTCCTTGTCTCCTCTTTGCAAAAACATTTCAAAGCCTATAATTGCAATAGCCATTGATTATTCCAGAATTTCTAGTTTTCTACGGTATTCAGCATTATCTAGAAGAATCCTCGAGCAATACTCGAATAATCCACAGAATAATTCGGTGCAGCTGCACATTATTCTCGTTCATATTTAATGGTTGGTTCTTCAGCGGTAGCAGTGTGAATTAAAAATGAAGCTTCCTGTGCTTCAGCTAAGAGTTCGGATGTACAAAAATAAATCACCGTGCACTACAAAGATATATCAGAAAGAGTTGGAATGGCTCATTACAAGTTAATGTATAGTTTGGAAAAATGATACCGGAAATATCCCAACGATCTCGTGGGACATCCGACATTTTTCCTACATTGCAAAGTTTGGAAGGAAGTAAATTTTTTCTGCAGGTCCTTCATTAATAACATGCTATCATGTCTTCAAACAAAAACTTGAAGCTAGTATCGATGGCAAGATTTGATCTTTTGGGATGTCTTTTGGTGAATTAACAACCCTTTACGATTTTTCAGAGGCAACTTTCACTGTAGACATACATAATAGATGCGCGCACAGATTCAGTATAAATTGAAAAATAGATGCATCTTTATTGAAAATAAAATGAGACAGTAACTTTTTTCTGTGATTTTTTCACTTCTATTCATTATTTTAATTTATGTCGTTGAGACATACATGAAATTTTGCTGTTTGAACTTACAGAGTAACTATATTACTGAATTAGAATTAAATTAAGCCCTGTGGCAACTATCAGTCTATGATTCATTCTCGAACAAATCCACCAACGTGACTTCTTCACTCGCTTATTCATTAGATGATTTGTGTGATTTCTTGGCAGTTTTTGGGATTTGTTTATTGATGGAGCGTTGCCAGGTGTAACATAATTATCAGATTGTTACATAATTTTTTGTGAAAATAGAGTTGACCAATAAAGTGTAACATAATCGATAATTGTAACATAATTTCGGGAAATGTAACATAATTGATAATTATTGTAACATAATTTAGACAGTTCAATGAAAATTATTTACCATATTTTCTGTTTATCAAAACTTGGGCAACAAAAATATCAGGCGCTTCTTCTATTGAAATTATTTTTCTTTTGAGGGAATTCAGGGCCGGGGATTGCGGGGAATCCCACTACACATTCGATAGACGTAATAGATTGACACGGAAATAATACCTTATTCACCCATTTCAGCCAGAAAACATACGGAATCCTCGATTTTGTTCAATCTCTGTTATGTATGTAACTTTATTCTTCTCATTTCGAATAATTTTTCGTTGCGTTTTTGTTTGTTTTCAGTAGTACTGAAAAAAAATTTATTATTTATTTTTTATTCGTTGTGAAAACCTGATAATATCAAAATTGCTATTCTGAATGTTTTCTTCATGATTTGTTACATCATTGTACATATTATTAAAACAGTTTAAACATGCTGTTAAATGTTTTCAAATGATTTTATTTTTATTTCACTATATTTACTCTAATGTACATATTTGAGTATTGTTTCTTTACTTTTTTGAGTATTCTCAAGTTTGTTTTATGATCATTAGTTTGTTGTTTATTTCAAATAAAAATGTGAGAATAATTGTATCTATTCTATCCCTATCAGTTCCGCTTATAATTCGAAGTATTATTAAATACACCAACTTTTGCTTTGAAGACAACAAGTACAATACCTACTTATTGAACTTTATGAAGAAAATTCCATTATATTTATACAGGGTGTCCCACTAGTGCCGCAGCGGACGATATACGCGTAACGGTCTGCGTTCTGCAAAATTTTTTGATGCAGACTTGATATACTACAAGAAGAGCACAACCTAAAAATATTTTCGAATATATAGGGTGGCCTACAAAAGAGGAATACAGGGTGACTTTGTTTTTTCAAATGGGACACCCTATATTCAATACTGTTTTTCAATTCTCTGAAACTTCCTGCATGCTTCCGTATACTTTTCACATATTTTTATTCGACAGTTTTCGAAATATTGGCCATTTTGACAAAAATCTGAAACTTGTAGAGGCTATGTTATACAATTATATTTCGCGAACCCTTGCACATACCAATAATAGTTTTATATGTATTGAAAGACAAGACTTCAAAGTATCCTACCCAACTATAATAAAGCATCTTCATCATACAGAGTGTCCACAAAAAGACTAACAACATGACGAATTTCAAATCGATTTTTCTTCATTTTTTCAAATGCAATGCATATAATTTTTTTTCATCATTGTAATCACCATTCATTTTACTTCATTTTTTGTCAAATACATGATATGCATATCTCTAACGGAATATGATTTTTTAGAGTTTTTCCTCCAAATTCACATTTACTTTCGAATTCAAAAAGCAGATTTGGCTTTTCTGTGGTTACTGGGAACTGTCAAACTATTCTATTCAAAATTAACATCATTGCAGCTTCAATTCAAATCATCATAGTTTTTACGGATTGGATGAATACTCACACAATGATGTAAAAATTCAAAAAATACAAATAAGTTTGAATGTACAAGTTATGAATGCTTCAAAAAAACGCGTTTCAAAACTTCAGGATACAAAAAAGTGCCCGCTCTTATCTTTATACAACTTTCTTCGAAAAATTATATTCATAAGTTTCACAGGCACGCACGCAGATCTTCAAGCTCGCAAGCTCAAAGCTTGTTTGAAATTTCTGGAAGATTCGACGTTCCAAGTAGAAACATAGAAAATTATCAAAAATGTATTTTGAAAAATGGGTACAGAAAGCAAGTTTCTGTCTTCAGTAACTGATTTCATCACATTTTTGAGTAGATACATCAAAACCTTCTAGTTCCTCATTTCGCTATAATATGAATTGAAGCTTCAATGATGCTAATTCTGGGTTGAATAATTTGACAGTTCTCAATGACCACAGAAAAGCCAAATCTGCTATTTGAATTCGAAGGTATATGTGAATTTTAGGGAAACATTTCGAAAAATCGCCTAAAACTCCTATTCCGTTAGAGATATGCATATCATATATTTGACAAAAAATGAAGTAAAATGAATGGTGATTACAATGATGAAAAAAAATTATATGCATTGCATTTGAAAAAATGAAGAAAAATCGATTTGAAATTCGTTATGTTGATAGTCTTTTTGTGAACACTCTGTATGCTGAAGATGCTTTATTATAGCTGGGTAGGATACTTTCAAGTCTTGTCTTTCAATCCATATAAAACTATTATTGGTATGTGTAAGGGTTCGTGAAATATAATTGTATAACATAGCCTCTACAAGTATCATTTTTTTGTCAAAATGGCCAATATTTCGAAAACTGTCGAATAAAAATATGTGAAAAGTATACGGAAGCATGCAGGAAGTTTCAGAGAATTGAAAAACACTATTGAATATAGGGTGTCCCATTTGAAAAAACAAAGTCACCCGCTATTCCTCTTTTGTGGGCCACCCGATATATTCGAAAATATTTTTAGGTTGTGCTCTTCTTGGTGTATATCAAGTCTGCATCAAAAAATTTTGCCAATCTCAGACCGTTACGCGTATATCGTCCGCTGCGGCACTAGTGGGACACCCTGTATATATATAACCCATTTTCCACATTATCATTTTGAGGTATTCACCAGACCTGGGCTAAATTACTTTCCTGCTATTTATAGTTGTAACATAATTTTCAGGAAAATACGATAATTTTGGCAACCTGGTGCCATAATTATTGTAACATAATTTTCAGGAAAATCTGATAATTTTGGCAACCCCGTACCATAATTTCATTTCATTCATCTGGCAACGCTTTGATGCTCATATTTTTTCTTTGTTTTTTTATATTTTCTCTTGTTGTTCAATTCTGTATACATATTTTCATGTTTGTATAAGTTTTGTTCGAATGTAATTGTTCTATACTACAAGGGTTAAGTGAATTTCAAGTGAAATAAAGACGTTATTATTATTATTATGTGCTGAAAAAAATTGACAGGTCGTTGGCTAGGGGCAAATTTGTGGATTGATATGCTTGGAATTCTCATGAAATAGCCTACTCCTACTGTAACGTCTTCATCCTTTTCTACTTAAAATATTGATATTAATCACTGATCGAGAATCCGTGGTCAAATTAAGTTCTGTCCGTCCGTCTGCAAACACAATAACTCTCGAATGGAAAAACTTGAAGTTTTTAGGTTAGGTTCAGACCAAGAGTTAAATATGGGCGTTCGAAATTTCGACGAATTCATAGCAACGTATTCGATACAACTGAAATTTCGCGCTCAGTTGCAGAAGGACGTATCTGAGCTACACGCAAAATTTCCGGACCATATAAAAAAATTTGGAATTCTGGAAACAAAAAAGTCTAATATTTCTGTAATAGCAGATTTGTCAGATCATGGAGGGTTCATTTGTGTTGTCAAAGTAAAAAAAAATTTTTCTTCTGTTCCTGAATGCGAATCTACCTACAAGATTGATGAACGAGCGCTCAAAATCTCCTGACTTTGGATGATACATTTTTTTTTTAATTAGACTGTTGTTATCTTGATGATTCACTAAGATATTTCGTAGAATCGATATCAAGGCGCCATCTCGAGCAAGGCACTTGCCCATTATCAGAAACACAATAATTATTATCACCCAAAGATTGATTACTTATTTTGAAATTGCTCTTCATGCCGAAAGTTCAGTTGGCTTACTTTAAAACTCGAAGATGACTTTTTTGAAAATTTGATGATATCGTTGATCAATTTTGGGATTACATTGAATAATCTGAGCTGAGGAAGTTTAGGTAGAAGGAAAATTGTTGTTCATCGCTTACGATCTGATATTATTTTTATATTTTCCTTTGTAGTAGCCTGAAGATGCCCATCGTTTTCAAGAGCGAAACCGGTCACACATATCTCTAGACAGCGAGATCTTCTCTTCATTGAATAATTAAATTAACTTCATAAGTGAATGAATTTATGAAAAAAATCGAAGAGCTCTTATTGAAACACTCTTCATTAAACCTATCACAACTAATATAAGATACCATAAATTCAAATTTCATCGTATAAAAGACTATTTTTATCCGAATTGAATAAAGTCACTGTCGTAATAATTTCAAGGAAAATCATAACTGTGTCAGTTCTAACTTCTTCGGAAATAAAACATATTATCAAATCTTCAAATGTTTCACATCCTTGCATACTCATGATTGAAAATTGATTTCACAGAAAACAGGATATTGATTAATGAAAGGACCCCTTTTCCGATGTTTCGTTTGGAATTTTCCAACTTTTGCAAGGCTGTAAAATTTTTGATTAAATTAGATCTTCATGGAATACAACTGTACAGGGTGGGCAAAATTGGTGCTACATGAACTAAAACTTTTTAACCCGAGGAGTTAGAGAAAAATGAACGGCACCTTATAGTCCTCCTTTTTCGAGAAACTGATAATGCCATCAACTGCATTCCTCTATATTCTTTTGTTTCCGAGTTATAGGCCAATATTGAAATTTGGGCGATTTCAACTTTGGTCATTATCTCCGTTTCTGTTTATGCTAGGATGTTAAAATAAAAACATTATACAGGCACTTTTCTGATAGCAATCCAGTGGCGTACTATGATTTTTTCTAAGAGGTTCATTTGCTGAGTTATAACATAAAGTTGTGTTTTTCTTATGGAAACAGTTTGAAATAAGAAAAAACACAACTTTATGTTATAACTCAGTAAATGAACCTCTTAGAAAAAATCAGAGTACGCCACTGGATTGCTATCAGAAAAGTGCCTGTATAATGTTTTCATTTCAATATCCTAGCATAAATAGAAACGGAGATAATGACCAAAGTTGAAATCGCCCAAATTTCAATTTTGGCCTATAACTCGGAAACGGAAGAAGATAGAGGAATGCAGTTGATTGCATTATCAGTTTCTCGAAAAAAGAGGACTATAAGATGCCATTCATTTTTCGCACCAATTTTGCCCACCCTGTAAGTTTTGAAACATGAAAAAAAAACAATCACATATTCTATATAACACACCAAAATAACAAGAGCATCGCGCAACACGCACTCACAAACTCACCAAGTCCATAAAAGCTACCATCAAGATCTTGATGTTTGGCATAGGGCAGAGGATACTCATTATTGTTATTTATTCATTTTTGTGTGTGTTCGTGTAGGTTAGGTGTTCCTTTTCTCATGTTTCGAAACTTTGTAGTGTTGTATTCCATGAAGATCTAATTTAATACAAAAATTCACAGCCTTGAGAAAGTGCCTAAAAAAATTCCAACGAAACGTCGGCTGTAGTCTGAAAAAAGGCTAGTTTCATTTATCGATATCCTTTTTCCTGTGAAATCAATTTTTAATCATAAAACATATTCTAAGTAAACAGAAAGAAAATTTCATACTGTTAGCTATCCAATTGTATTGGAAAACGTGAATTTTTGACGTTTTTTACGCGATTCGATTCTCGACCACAGATATTGCTTTTGACAACTGTTCTCAATTCTGAAAATGCAGATTAATTCGAATTGTACTGAAGAAGTTGAAGATGAAGTATAGTATTCAATTCGCGGTCATAACACACTCGCCTGACGGACCATCCTGCCAAATTCATCAGCATATATCATGTTGCATGTTGAAAAATATACTTTTACAAGTGGCATACTCCCATCAATGGCGACAATAATTCAATACTCTGAAACAAGGGCGGATATAGTTTTTTTTTTCATGGGAGGGGTAATAACGATTGAAGATCATTAAATCAATGTATGACAAATGAAATGTGCACCACATGGCGTAATTTTTCTCAGGTCTTCGATACTCATGGGGGTGGGGGTAATAATTTCAGCGAATAACGGGAGTTGTTATTTGAGAATATTGCCGAGACATTCAATTTCTCAGTTTGACCTGGCAAGAATAGTAGCCTTACATCAAGGAGCTTTGTCGAACCACCAGATTGCGCAGCATTTGAAAATTTCACAGACTTCAGTAAGGCGCGTAGCCGTAGTGGCCCCTTTTCCTGAAAACTGGCAGCGTTGCCCGGAGTCCGGTGCCTGACAGTCCTTCGAAGTCAATTTTTGAGGACCTAGAGGGGTAGTCTTAACAGTACCATAAGGAGACGGCTGCAGTCCTCAAAGTCAAGGCAAGAAGACCTTTAAACTTTTACCACAATGGCTCAACGTATTTTTTCGGTTTAGTGATAGTCGACGAGAAAGAGTTTGGAGAGGTCCACGCAGGATAGAGCGACTACTTTTCGCCCAGGAAGTTGTGCTCTTTCAAGGCGTATCAATAATGTGCTGGTGGTGTAATATTCGGTCGCCGTAACCCTCTTATTATCATTGAACGTACTATGATTGGTGCCATCTACTAAGAAAACATCATTGAACCAATCACTGTTCTTCTGCGCGACGAGTTTGGGGATAATTTCATTCATCACGATGATAACGACTCATCACACCACACCGCACATGAAGAGTTCAAAATAATCTGCTCCACATGAGTTAGGGATATTGACTTAAATTGCAAAAAAATATAGTTAAAATAAGATTTTTGTGATGAACATTTATATTAATATGATTTCAAGTTGCAAATTATAGCCTGTAGGTCTGCAGCGTAGACAGGATGGTTAGGAAAAATCGAGTAAAATAACGAAATTTTATTCCCAGAGAATTCAATCATTTTAAGACTATCAATACAATGTATGGCCTCCACGGGCATCAATGACAGCTTGACATCTTCTTTGCATACTACACAAGAGGTTTTTGAACATTTCTTGAGGAATTTGGTTCCATAAACCGGGCAGAAGCTCTCTCAGATCATTTAAGGATTCTGGGGTAGGTTGATAATTATCTAATCTTTCTTGGAGCATATCCCATGCATGTTCTATGCAATTTAAATTTGGTGAGTGCGGAGGTATTGGTAAATGTGGAATACCATGCTCCTATCGCGCATTCTCAATCTCAACTATGGCTGCACTCTGCAGTGCGTTATCGTCTAGAAATTGAAAATTTTCGCCAATAGCAGCGTGATAATTTGGCACAACATTGTCAATGACATGCTCTCTATAGTGTAAGGCGGTCATAGTCCCAGGACAAATGTGTAGATCTGTGCGCCAGTTGAAACATATCCCGGCCCATACCATAACACTACCCCCTCGGAATGGATGGACTTCTTGGACATAGCGATGATTACGGGGTATGCGTTGGATTATCCATACCCTTATTCTTCGATAATCTGATGATCGTCCATATCTGGATTCATCAGTGAAAAGGACACTATGCCATTGACCGTTCCAATTGATATGTTGCCTTGCCCATCCCAGTCTTTGACGCTTATGTTCACGTGTTAATGGAACTCCTCTTAATGGACGTCTAGAACCTAGATTCAACTCTCTCAAACGTCGTCTGATGGTTTCGATGGAAACTTGGACCCCATCTGCATTTTGAAGAGTATTCCGTAGCATTCTACACGTAGATGTAGGGTTTCTTCTCGCCAAAACGGTGATGAAACGATCCTGCGCAGGTGTTGTTTTTCGTCGCCCACCAAGCCTTGGTCTTTCCAACACGGAACCTGTCTCCCTGAACCTATTCCAAAGTCGAGATATCACACTTTGGCTGACTTGGAGCCTTTCCGCTACAACAACCTGAGTTAAGCCCACCGATAGCCCTATTAGCCTCAGCGTTTGTTAATTTACGTCTTGGCATTTTTAGAAAACTCGTTTCAAATCGAATCCGTTGATAAACTGACTTCATTTCAAAATAAGAAAATTCATGAAGCATATGCATACAGGGTCTTTCACTAGGAACCTCACCCATATTTATACGGGAAACTACTGAACGTATTTTCATGAAATTCAGCACTTATAAGTATTTCACGATGCTGATGAAATCTAAAATATTTTCAAGGCATGAGCACCTCCGGTTTTTCCGGAAATGACGTCAACTTCCGTTTTTCAAATTAGAACACCTAATTTTTTATTGCAGAAATAGATTCCTTAGAAAATTTCAAGTTATTTTGATGTAACATTTTTCAGTTTTGGTTCGAAAATTCTCTCTGAGCGGGAAAATTCGAAAAAAAATCGAAAATAGAGCTCCGCTGAAACAAGAATAACTTCGAGGTTTTTGGATGGAAAATTTTCATTTTTGGGATTTTTCAAGATGTAAGATTGATGTATCCACTTTAAAAATCGAAATCGCGATTCATGATACAGGGGGTGAAAAAATCGCTTTCAAAGTTAGGGATGACAAAATCGTGAAAAATCAATTTTTTCAAATTAGAACTCCATTTTTTCATGGCAGATATTGAATCGACGTTAAAAAATAATGTGAGTGTATGCATCACACCCTCGCCCTAAAGTGGATATTAACTCAGAAAATATCCATTTTAGGGCAAGGGTGTGATGCATACACTCACATTATTTTTTAACGTCGATTCAATATCTGCCATGAAAAAATGGAGTTCTAATTTGAAAAAATTGATTTTTCACGATTTTGTCATCCCTAACTTTGAAAGCGATTTTTTCACCCCCTGTATCATGAATCGCGATTTCGATTTTTAAAGTGGATACATCAATCTTACATCTTGAAAAATCCCAAAAATGAAAATTTTCCATCCAAAAACCTCGAAGTTATTCTTGTTTCAGCGGAGCTCTATTTTCGATTTTTTTTCGAATTTTCCCGCTCAGAGAGAATTTTCGAACCAAAACTGAAAAATGTTACATCAAAATAACTTGAAATTTTCTAAGGAATCTATTTCTGCAATAAAAAAATGGTGTTCTAATTTGAAAAACGGAAGTTGACGTCATTTCCGGAAAAACCGGAGGTGCTCATGCCTTGAAAATATTTTAGATTTCATCAGCATCGTGAAATACTTATAAGTGCTGAATTTCATGAAAATACGTTCAGTAGTTTCCCGTATAAATATGGGTGAGGTTCCTCGTGAAAGACCCTGTATAACCAAACTTCAGAAAAAAGGCGACCAGGGGCCCGATTCTCAAATGTCTATTGAGTCGCATGCGACATCACCAGATTGTCGAACGAAATCCAAAATTTGTATGCTGAAATGTCGCATTTTTGACAAATATCGATAGACAAGAAGACGAGTGGGTAGGAGCCACTCGACATTTTTATCATCCTAATGTCATTAATGTGACGTTATGTTAGTCCTTCCCGTGTGTTTTCACTTTCGAGTTCGACATTGTCATTTTCAGCGAATGAAATAAACACTCGACATATTGTCGCGTTCTACATTTCCGATAGACATTTGAGAATCGGGCCCCAGATTGACGAAATGTCTCATACTGATTTTTATTGGATCGATTCAAGTTGTTTCTGAGTTTTTAATGATTTTACAGCGATTTTCTCGAAGATTACTTACTTTTAAAAACGAGTGAATACGATATCCCTAACTCTTGTGGGGCAGTCAGTATATTCTTCAATAGAAAAATATCCAGAGAATGAACTGGCCAGCAAACTCACCGGAATTGAATTCAATTGAGCACGTATGGGATTACTTAGGTAGAGGAATATCCAATTGCCCTAACCCACCTTCAACTTTTCAGGAATTTAGTTTAGAGTTTAGCCCATCAGGAAGAATGGAACGATATTGATGCAATGAAGAGATTGATCTGACTTGTGTATGATTACCGCACCCGATATCTAAAAACATCAATTTAAATTTTCGTAATCGATATTATAATACTGAATGGAACGATATGCCTGAAAATTTCATTAAATGACTTGATTTATGGGATGCCTAGGCGTATTGGTCAGTTGACTGACAGAAGAGTTGGTAATACGCATTTTCGAATGTGGATGCAGTTGTGGAATAACTGAAATTAATCAAAAATAAATAATCGATAAATTTAGGTTTTTTCTTGTTTTTTTTCCAATTTTGTCCCATCCTGCACAAAGCAAAAGTCACAAACGAAATTTTCTATCAAATTAATTGCAGTTGAAATAAAGGAAAATATTCATATCATTTCGAGAATGAAGATTATACTAATTTCTTGAGAAATTCAAGGGGGGCAAGACTTTTTACGATGTGTGTATGTTAGATTTCATTTTGGATGATAATCAATTGTATGGTAAATTTTCACGACTATCTTAATAAAGATCATTTCATAATTCGAATGCCTTGTCATATCGTTATGTTGAGATTATTGGTACGATCAACACCTGAAAGAAACGAAGAAAAAAGCAGAGCTGTGAGTCATCGGACGGTGGACATCCGAAGTGCGCGAATCCGACGCGAAAAGTGGAAGAAAAGAGCGTCGCCGTAGACTAGCGTCCCGGTTGCAAGGTGCAAAGCCCGCTTCAAGTCGGGTCAGTTTTTTGTGATAATGTGTGATATTGATTCGGATGCAGCAAGCCGGCGCGATGCACGTGCACCGACGGAGGGGGCGGGGGCGAGTGCACCAGACGAACGAATGCGGCGGCAACAGCGCTAACTCATCTCGCAAGATCACAGCAGCGAACCATGAGGTCGTCGGCTGCCGTCGTTGGCATCCCCGCCACCGCCGTTTGGTTTGGTACCTCTTAGGCGAAATTGTATGCATCGAGCTCTGAAATCCGTGTGTCCACGACCGCTCGAAGATGCTGAATAGAGTGCATTAGTGCAACGCGATGTAAACAGTGCCATGTGCATATTAAAGTGTTATTGTCCAGTGAGAAATTGATGTCTGGACGTCGCCATGGCCATCAACTTCTCGGCTTCCTTCGCCGCTTGTCTGGCTGCCGGCCTCAAGGTGCCTCGCCAAATTATGTACTGCATCTCCCAAGGTAAGACCACGACGACGCGTCCGTCGCGGCGCTCTCACGCACAATCTACACGACTCGACGCACCGGCTCCCGCAAAATACCGAGCGTCTTGCGTTTTCCTCCTTTTCCGAGGTTAGGGTTTTGACGGCTCTTCATTGTTTTGCATCGAACCTACTGACCAGCGCAAACTTCCTTCAAGTGTCGGTCGATATATCGATCGCTCTTGATGCTACAAAAAGTATGGATTCACTAAATATTCTTACTTTCGAACTGTTGCGGTTGAAAGGTATTATAAATTCCTTTATTCTCCCTCCGATTCAAGTCTGAAGAATAGTGATAAATCACCAAATCACTTCAAATTGTTGCTGAATTGTATTAATTAAGAAATATGTCTTCAGCTTTCGGCAGAATCTTGCTAAAATAAGAACTAGGAATCATTATCATATAATCCATAATTCTTACACGAAAGATTTAGCAGAGCAAAGACGAATGCAGATTGGTTCATTGAATTTGGGAAACGTAAAAATACGAATGGAGGATCAGCCCTCAAAAAGGAATGTGACCTTTACAAAATGCTATGCATTCTTTTCGCGAAGCGTTGGCAAGTGATGAAATTAACATAAGTTACTAAAAAAGATTCCATTTGGATCGATGGGTCCTTATTGTGGGGAATTAATGAAATCTACATTGCATCTCAAAAATCACTACCGGTAAAAGTATTAATTAAACTAAATTACATATTTGGTTTCAAACTGTCAACTGTCTGAATTATTAATTAGTCAGATAGCAAAAACGAATAAAACCACAGAGATAGTTCAAAAAACAATATGCACCGATGAACCTAGTGACTTTACCACAAAAAAGATATTTGAAGGAAGAACTTACCCACTGATGAAAACTATTTTCCGCTCTTAATTTCGTGATTATTTGTTTGAATGAACTGCAGGTTCTAAATATTAAGAGTTTTCGGTTTTTTCTATTTATTTATAACATAACCACTTCATGAGGGATCAAAAACTCGTTGTTCTTTCACTTCTTTCATAGGATGAGAAAGTAATAACTCAGCCTATAACAATAGATCCACTGATTGATCATAAGATTTGTTGATATACATACTACAGCTCTGATTCAAAAATGATCGATTTGGTAATTTCTTGTATACATAGTTGAAACAAAATTTGCATATAGGTTATCTGGAGTAATTTTCAATTTAATTCATTTCTGAATAATAACTCATCTTTTCAATGAAACGTTTGCAATGATTTGGCATTTTTGGGTCATTTCAATGGTGAATTTTTGCTATTGAAATCGAAATATTTAGTTGACAACAGAATCATCTCTTCAGCTTCAATGTAATTTTTTGTGCAGGAAATTATTTTTTCTCGGTCTTTTCTGGAGAGTCCCCACTAAGGGTAATTATTGCAGATGATAGGAATAAACGAAAACAGTTTTAATTGAGAGAATAAAATTTGATTTGATCACCTCAACAAATCGAAATGTTGATGTAGAAACCCTATATCGCGAACACGATAGCTTTTCCAAATCCTATTTTCTTCGTATAGAGATACTAATTATGAGTGATCTTTCGCATTCATCAGAATATTATAATATGAATAATTTTAAACAGATGAATTATATGTTTTTCTTAGGCTATACCATGCATTTATGTCGCATTTTTCGTAACCGACAAATACAATATCGTGTAAATACCAATTAGATTATTGTCAACAATTTGGATAATCACCTCATTTTCTCCCTTGCACTTGTTATATGCTGCAATATAATCGTCAGCCTGGGTAACTATGAAAGTTCAAAGAAAATTATATTGTCATTCTGCCTCGAAAATAAAATAAGAAAGGGTTATATTCTCTATTGATCGAAGTCAGAAATTGAGCACTCACAATGTCAAATCGGGCAGTGTATTCACTGAAACTCTCCAATATTTTTTCGCATAGAACGAAACTAAGAGTTTCATTTTTATCAAAATTAGGAGGCACTGAAGCGTCAGTTTTACATGATATTAAATCCAATTCAACAATTAATATTAAACCAAGACTATACCAAAGTGGAATATCCCCGTGGTAGGTAACATGGCAATTGTATATCAATAAAAGTTCTGATAATTGTTTGAACATTTCAAAGATCTGATTACAAATTTCGGAAATCCATTTTTTTTGGCAGAAACCACTTTTCAAGTAATGATTTTCTTATATCGTTCAAACTAATGGAGCTCATCTCGGAGCTCACATACTCCTTCGCTCAGAAAGGGTTTAGGTCTGAATTCAAAACAACACTTTCCTTCCCTGGTGCATAGTGATAAATTTGATTTGTGGGTATCCTCAAGAATTTTCGTAGTTGAATAGATAATCAATAAAATTCTGTTCCGATCTTGGCGAAATAAATCTGTAAAATCATCAACAAACCTTCGAATCGAAAATATCGTATAATAATGAATTAAGTACTTAATTGAAAATCGATGTTTTTTTATTAGCTAAAATGACTTTTGAGATGAATCCGATCATATTTAATATACAACGTGTTTCACCATATATACTGGACAAACATATACAGAGTGGCCACTTTTTTTATGGTATTATATTGGTAACTTTTGAATGTAAACCATAATAGTTAGAAGGTCTGTCAAATGGAGAACAAGTTGCATTCATAGAAGCATTGTCAAGCAGTTCAAACAAATCGAGATTATCAGGGCCGGTTATTGAGATATCATAAGAAAAGTTAATTCTGAAATTTAGATTTTTCTTTTTTTCACACTTCATTTCGAATATTATCAAAAATTATCCTCAATCTGACATAATCAGATTTCGTATCCAAAGTTTGGTATTGAAAAAAAATGTGGTTGAGGGTAGCCCAGAGAATACGAAACGTTGGATACGAATATTCTGATTACTGTGGTAAACTATGCGTAACATTTGAAATAACGGTTTCTGGTCACATCTTAGTATTCTTTTAGTACCTACTCAATTCAATTGTCGTGTAGAATTCTGGAACAAAGAATAGAAATAAATGGCGAAAAACCTGCAAAGTTGGGATGTTTTTGGTTGACAATTTGGGAAGGCATCATTTCAACGTATTCGATTTTATGAGATTGTCCGTGAAAACATTTTTCCAAAATGCGAAATCTACTTATTTGTTACATGTTACATGTCTGCAGTGAACAAAAAATTCCACCCGAAATTATTGGGATCGTTCAAGGCTGAACAATCTTTCATTCTAAATACTGATATGAAAACAGAGAAAATATATCCAATGGATTTTCTTTTTGTATCCATCCAAAGATTTCTCTTGGAGTACCTACTTTCATAATTTTCATTTAAAAAACTGGAGGCCTTACGAACGCCATAATTTTGCTAATGGGTTGCCACAATGACCTAGATAACAATATGAATTTATAAATCAAAATTTTTTTCAAAAAACTTTTGTGAGGATCGAACACTTACGATTACCTAGCATTGCTTCGTAAAGGAAATTTATAAGTTTATAATAAATCCAATTCATACTCGATAGGTAAGGCAACCCTACTGCTCTACTGAGTTGTGGAAGTTCGATTCCCACCAAAGCCTTTCGACAAAATTTTTTTGGTTTATAAAATTATATTTCTATCCGAGTCATTCCAGGAGAACCATTAGCACAATTCTGCCCTTCGTAGGGTCACCAGATTTTTAAATAAAAATTGTGAAAGTGCTACGATCGTAATCTTTGGAAGGCAACAAAAAGAAAACTAATGGATATATTTCTGTTTTCACATCAGTATTTCTCAGTGTCATCTACACGGCTATATATGTTTGTCCAGTTTATGGTGAAACACCCTGTTTAGTGTTATAGATATACAGGGTGGTCCAGATCGTAACCGAGAAATTTCAACCACGTATTCTACATCAAAAATAAGCCCTAGTTTGTCATATAAACATATGTCGAGAAATGTTTCCTCTCCGAGATACGGGGTGTTGAAATTAAAGAAAAAAAAATGTTTTTTGTTAATAACTTTCACACTTCTTGAAATATTTTCATGGAATTTGAGACATAGGTTTTGAGCGTCAAGGAGCACTTTTTGCATAATATCATTTCTTTTCAATTCTACCAGTGGCGTCCGTACTGCAGCGAGACTGAATATTTTCAGATAAAAAAATAATACGCCATTGGTTTTTCCGACAATAAAAATTACTATTTAAATCCTCATTTAATTAGGAGCAAATTCCATCTTCGGACTTTTTGCTGTACGAGGCACCGTTTCCGGTTAAAAAAATAAAACATAAAACACATTCTCATGCATGAAGAAATCGCCAAAAATTTGATAAAGCAATAAAAAGCTTACTACGGTTTTGTAGCTATTTTTTAAGATTAGATAAATTCAACACACACCCAACTCCTATTTTCATGGTAGAATATTTTTTTTAGTTACACGTTTCGTTCACAAGAATAGTCTTATTATTATTATGTACCTGTCCTACCATATCCAATTTTTGGCGATTTCTTCATGCATGAGAATGTGTTTTATTTTTTTAACCGGAAACGGTGCTTCGTACAGCAAAAAGTGGAGAGACTGAATTTGCTCCTAATTAAATAAGGACTTAAATAGTAATCTTTATTGTCGGAAAAACCAGTGGCCTATCATTTTTTTATCTGTAAATATTCAGTCTCGCTGCAGTACGGACGCCATTGGTAGAATAGAAAAGAAATGATATTATGCAAAAAGTGCTCCTTGACGCTCAAAACCTATCTCTCAAATTTCATAAAAATATTTCAAGCAGTGTGAAAGTTATTAATAAAAAACTTTTTTTTTTCATAATTTCAACACCCCGTATCTTGGAGAGGAAACATTTCTCGACATATGTTTAAATGACAAACTAGGGCTTATTTTTGATGTAGAATACGTGGTTAAAATTTCTTGGTTACGATCTGGACCACCCTGTATTTGTGAGGATTGACTACACAATTTGCTATTCAAATTGTGATATTTCGTCGGTGAATTTTCAATATTTGCTAAAAAATAACCCCTCTTGAATGTCTTTCATTTATTTTCTATTTAGTTCTACGCAATATTTAACTTGCGCTGATATGGTGGCAATGATTTCTTTATTGCAATCTCATAAGGGTTTTTGCTGAAATATGTTTCGATTATTTGAACCACTTGATTTAACTGACAGGAGTAAAAAATGATTTGAATGAAATTGGTAAAACTTTGTCCTTCGATAATTCAAAATGTTAATGCAATGAATACGATAGTTTGAGTTGACTGTATGCCGTAGTATTATGAATAATGAAAAGAGGCTTCTTCGAGTAGGAAAAATGCAATTTTCAAAAATCGCACCTACAGGTCAATTCTGTTCTCGACAAGAACGCATGTCTCTAAATGAAACATCATCATCATATTTCACACATTTGCACAGAAACTCGAACCCCCAAAATTTGAAAACAAAAAGGAAAATTTCGAAATCTGTTGATGCGACTATTTATATCTTCTAACTAATCGGTGCATTTTTCCCTCGATTTTTCTAATGAGTTCTTCGAAATGATTTAATCAGTGATTAGATTGGCGATACGGTTGATACTTTTTTGTTGATGTTTAGATTATATTCCAATCCCAATGAAACACAGTAAAAAATATGATTTTATGGGAAAGGTGAATATCTATAACATGATTGAATGCTGAAAAATGCAATAGTTCGATAAAAAAGCCTGATCTAAAAAAAAACGATTGAATAAGAACAATCTGATCATAGTATTTTTTTGAAAAATAAACCCTCCAAGACGGATCTCCTATGACCCTAGTGTATTTCAAAGCAATTTTATGATTCAAACTCTCACTCATCAACATCTGCTTAGAACAATTCTTGGGGGAATCAATTTTCTTTTCAAACGAATCGACAGAATATCTTACGCATGTTTGGGGAATTGTTTATTTGATCTCATATACATGAAGAATGACTTACTTGACCAGTAAAATACTCCAAAAATATATTCTTCTGTATGAAATTGAAAGTTTCCGAATGAATAATGGATCTGTTCGTTCTGTGAACGATATAATCCAATGGACTTCAATGATGTGTTTTATTTTTGATCTGTTGAGAAAATACTCACTAATACGCTTATACTCTACTACTGGAAGCAGTTGCCAAATCGAAATGAAAGACCTTCGGCTTCTTCAACTACTTTCCGAAACTCCATGAATGTCCTCTCAAACATTCAGGAGAATGCATCTCTCTCAGATGTTCTGTAAATAACACCCCAGACATCGAATGCCAATTTAGACGTTCAGATTCGAAATTCTGCAACTATAAGTCCTTGGACTTAGGAGTAGGTACTGCAATGTTGCCATATGCAGCATAACCCCACCCCCCTATGAATTCGAAATGGAGGGGGCATGCGTTTCTTCATCATTGTTCTGTTATTTGGGCCATCATTTGTAGCGGAATTACATACGTAATTCGTAATATGAAAAATCTAGAATAGAATAAATTATTGGGGGTTCAGAGAGAAATGGAATGAACCATGGGTCGATCGAATATTCTACTCCATCCAACCTTCAAGCCGGTTTTGTGAAGGACAAGCGAATTATTCAGTGAACTAGAAAGCTGCGGGCAAAAAACGTTACCTACCTTCGATACTTCTGGAAGAGAGTCAGTTCATGATGAATCAACCGTGTATTGTTTTCAACGATTTAATTGGCAATCTTTGGTCGGTGCTCGGTGGCAATTGTTAATTCGCAGAATTTGGTTTCATGTTCAAAACTATTTGAAATTCAATTCAATGTTCGAAACTATTTGAAATTCAATAGAATGAAGTTTATTCCGTGGGTCAATCCTATAGTTAATCATAATAAGTAAAGAAATAAAAATGTGCATGGAATCGATAAGGTTCGAATCACTCATGGCGAAATAAAGTGAAGTTCACACTAACAAATTTGAAATTTTCAGCGAATGTACGGATCTTGAATGCCGCGGGCAAGTTACTTCCCTGACTGAATTGTATACAGGGTCTTTCACGAGGAACCTCACCCATATTTATACGGGAAACTACTGAACGTATTTTCATGAAATTCAGCACTTATAAGTATTTCACGATGCTGATGAAATCTAAAATATTTTCAAGGCATGAGCACCTCCGGTATTTCCGGAAATGACGTCAACTTCCGTTTTTCAAATTAGAACACCATTTTTTTATTGCAGAAATAGATTCCTTAGAAAATTAGTTATTTTGATGTAACATTTTTCAGTTTTGGTTGGAAAATTCTCTCTGAGCGGGAAAATTCGAAAAAAAAATCGAAAATAGAGCTCCGCTGAAACTTGTTATTCTTGAATAACTTCAAAGGTTTTTGGATGGAAAATTTTCATCTTTGGGATTTTTCAAGATGTAAGATTGATGTATCCAAATCGAAATCGCGATTCATGATACAGGGGGTGAAAAAATCGCTTTCAAAGTTAGGGATGACAAAATCGTGAAAAATCAATTTTTTCAAATTAGAACCCCATTTTTTTATGGCAGATATTGAATCTACGTTAAAAAATAATGTGAGTGTATGCATCACACCCTTGCCCTAAAGTGGATATTAACTCAGAAAATATCCATTTTAGGGCAAGGGTATGATAAAAAACGATGTATATCACAGAAAAGTGGGCTAGCTGACTCGGCTTTGCAAGAATTGAGGGATAATTATCCCGTTGACTTTGAAATTCATACTGGGATGCGCGCAAACACGTTTGATGAGCCTTTGATTTTTGTGAAACCCTTTCTCGGTAAACAGGGTCCTGCAATGACACGGAAGCTTTTGCAATATAAATTATGCTCCACCAACTCTTTCTGAAAATCTACCAATATGAATTCACAATGACATTCTCTTTCTATCTTTTTTAATGAATGTGTGGATTGGAATAATGGCACTGTGCAATGTAAAACTTTTGCTTCACGATAATATAAAAATTAATAAATTTGACTGAAGATCAGTTTCTCTGTATGTTGTTTTCTATTCAAAAATCAAACAATGAAATGAATAATTATAGAATTGCTTACACAGAGTGTATCACTGGTAAATGAACATACGGTAACCTGAACTTGAGCTACCCTAGGCGAGTCCAAAAAACGAAAAAACCGATATTTGATAGGCCTTATCAATTCCATAACCGAGATAAAGGGTGGTTTATGTATTCACCAAAAATTTCAATTCCTCATAACTTTTGAACCAACCAATATAGTCGGTTGATATTTGGAACTTATGATTCACTTCTACAGGTCGATCGATTCACTTTTGTATTTCCAAAAAATTCCAGGTCCGTATTTGAAAAAAATGGGGCTTCTTTAAAGCTGAGATTCAACACCCTGTATATTGAATTTTGGGATTTGATTGAGATATTTGAAAAAAGCAGAAAATTTTCAATGGGGTTCAGTAGATTTCATTGTCCCGCAAGTCATTTTGCTCAAAGAGAGCTTCAGGGAAAGATCCAATTGAATATTGGTATTCCACAAAATTCTCAGAAATATCGTACATTATGATAAAATTGAATTTTTTTTGTCCCACTAATTGCACATTCGAATTCCATAATATTCTGAGTAATCATTGGAAGTTATTTCCGGAAAAACTTTATCATCTAGAAAAATTTATTCGAAGTCAACAAAGAAGAATAAATATATAAAGAAACATAAAAACTTAACGTGAATTACGGAAGGTGCTCAAAAGTACCACCATTTTTTTCGATATACATCTTGCCCTCTTCAAAATATGTCTGATACTTTTTTTGAGCATGTCTGGATTATAAGGTACGTTTTTTATCTTTCCTGCACTCGAAGGAAAGTACAGGGTCAAAATTTCGTTATATCTTGAAAACAAATGAAGATATCGTGAAACGGCTTTCAGTTATGGATTTTTCACTATAATCGAGCTCAGGACTTCTTTAAACATTTCAACCTATCTAGCCTAGAAGTACCAGAAACAACCAAAATCAAGCAATTTGGGTGACCCTGTACAACTTTCCGCTCTAGATAGGAAAATAACTATTTTATGAATAACCAATTTTCGAAATTCGGGAAAAGTTTCACTTCGAGCAGGAATCGTACCTCCGATTTCCGATCAAATGTTCTCACCGCTTAGCTTAGTTACAAATTTTTCAGAATTCGATGTTAGTGTAAGCGTGCAGACAAATGATGCCTGCACGGCGTGTGAAATTCACATATATTATTTTATACCTATAATTTGATCCTTGAAATTGAAAGTGAAGCATCTAGAGGGCTCTACCTAGGGTCAGTGAGACTATTGAGCATGTGCGATAACGGAGAGTGGGAAATTAGGGGCATCGTGGCGATCAGCGGATGCAGTTTCTTTATTTGTCTCTGTTTGTATTGAGTCACATATGGTATCCATGGATACATAATTACATGTCCCTTCTCTTCTCCCTAGGCATGCGTATAGCGATGACTGACCCTGGAATTAAGGGGAACGATTGCCACCTTAGACCATAGAATGGTCTAAGATTGCCACACTTTTGTATACTTATGAGCCACTACGCTCAAATTCTATATTTATAATTCTATGGAGAAATTAGATGGGTTGAGGAACTCATTTAATTTATCCTTTTTCATGAGATCCCTTTCTTCTTTTGCTTCATCGATATTGGGCGATATCGGCGGGGGTCGGATCTCGGGTATCCAATGATCAAATTATCCTCTGTACTTCAGCATATCTTACACATGTTGGATTCTAAATCCTGCCAACTGGGTATCCACAGCAAAACATCCAACTCCATCTTGGAGAAAATCCATCGTTCAATGAGCAATATGAGGACGGCAATCTGGCCGAAGCAGTTAAGTAGTTTGTAAGACATCATCAATATTTTTGGTACTCGCAAAGCATGGTTTGTAGACCAGGTTTTCAATCTGCAGTGTTGGCGACGAGGTTGCTCTTCTGGATTGTCGTTCTTGGTCCGGGTTGTCACAACCATGTTGGGGTAATAAGCTCACAGATCAACAAATGCGTCACAAACACGTCATAGTTCATAAAAGATAAAACATTGATTTGGATGAGGCATATTGGTGGTAATGAAAGTTCAAAAATTAATTCTTCTGGGTATAATAGTTCTAATGATGATAGAAAGATCCCACTGACACTCCAATTGTCACAGATTGTGAGTCAAACCGATTGTTAGTCGAATAAAACGATTAGCTAAAAATGACCCCAAAAATTACCACTATCTTCATTAAAACCTATCTTCCTAACTAAACCAAAATGCACACAGTCGACCGCCTTGGTAAGAGACAAAAAAAGAGAAAGACCATAAGAATCTATTTCGAATCATTTGAATTTATTATTTATAATAGTAATAGTAGCATCAGATTAATTGACTTTTCTAGATATGAATTTTTAATTAATCGGTACATTCTTCACACAATTTTTTTCAGTTTTATTTGAAAGATTTCTTCAGTCTTATGTGACCTCATTAGAAGTGAGTTATTCACAGATTATTTTAAAGACACAATTATTGCAGAGTTGCTATAGGGTTTATAAATTTTTGCGATCCTTCGATCATATTCTCTATACTTTATAGAACATAGCGAACAATATAACTTTAAGGAAAAGTTGAATATTCATAACAAGATTGGATCCTGAAGAAATTCAATACTAATATTACCTACTCATTCTAATAGAATAGTCCTATTTTTAATAAAAGAAGAGTAAAAAAACTTACTCCAGCTTGAATTTTTCTCGAAAAGCTCGATCATGACTAATTTTTCAACTTTGTTTCCTAGAAATAACCAAAAAAAGGGATTTCCTCTGATCTAGGGTTTTCAAAGCAGGTTTATGACTCAAACTGTCACTCATTAACATCTGCTTATTTTTAAGGAATCAATTTTTTTTTCAAATTAACGGTAAGAATATCTTATCTCGAGTAAGGAAAAAATGCTAATTTGACTCCATTTTTATGAAGAATGTCATATTTGACCTGTTAAACACACAACGGAATTAATGCCTGCTATAATCAATAGATTCCACTCGAAATATTCACAAGTGATTTATGAATTTCATAATGCTTGATGAAACAAATGGATTGATGAAAAATTTATTCGATGTTCGTGGACAAACAACAATTCATTAGGATCTATTTTATTTTCCTAAACGCATGATGATCAATGTAATTAAGAAAAATCTTTTTCAAAACTCCTGAATTCTTCCATTCTCCATATCATTAAAAATGCGGAGGACTTCATTCAAACCAACTGACTTGGTTCTTTGTTTGCAGAGACAAGAAATACCTGCCTGCTATTGTTTCGTGGCTCATTAACAGCCTCTGACGCCTATAGGTTGCAGTAAAGGTTGAAAATGTAGATTCGCAAACAGCATCAGTGCTACATCCTATCCCTATAGTCATCAAAGATACCATACCTTCTATTTGAAATATGTATGATTGTATGCATCTATATAATATGATTTTATTCATTTATATAATCTGCTCCTTGTAGCCATTTCTTCACACGTGCCATATGCCATGTATTGTTTGGTTTAAGAAAACAGTTTGTAATACTCTCTTTCAAAAGAATATATATATATATATATTCGGATGCTTCTGCTCGCGAAGACACGAAAACTTAAACCGCACTGTAGCATCCTCACTCGGTGGATTAAGACTTGAAGAGAACTTTGAAACTTACTATACCACAATGTATTTGGAGTAGGGCTGGAACTTTTTCGCCTTTTTGTGTTCGAATATTCGTTCTAAAACTTATACGATTATTCGAATAATTTATTCAAACAATTATTCATGAGTAGTCATGAATACTCAACTATTCATGAGTATTCATGAATATTCAACTATTCTTGAATAGTCATTAGTTATTCAGTGATTATTCAATAAATATTCAGTGAACATGTATTCGAATATTCAACAAAAAAAACCTTAATGATATAAAAAGTAGTTATACTTTCAAGAAAAAAAATTTTAGCTCGAGGGAGACGCAGAATCCAGAGCTGAAATCTATTGTATTTCTCGTGTATAATCAACTATTTTACTCTGTGATTGGAAAACCAACGATTCAATATAAAAAAAAAAAAATAAGAATAAAATAAAGGAAGAAAATAATCGATGTGACACTTGAAGTTTTGAACTTGTAGGCTGTTTTTCAACAATTAGACCTGCGTTGCTAAGGAAACCTTCGAAGTAATCGAACGCCTGCCAATTGATTTCTCTAATTTGATTTGAAAATTGCGAACTTGGAGACAGTTTCGAAATATGTCAAATTAATTACATTCCTGAATAAACAGTTGAATGATCATTCAAATTTTTATTCGTAACATCATGAATGATGGATTACACAGCTCAGTCCTGAATAAATAAATTCATAAAAATTTATTTGCGAAATATTCAGTGATTAGTTGAATATTCAGTAGATAGTCGAGTATTCACTGAATAATCGACTATTCACTAAATTTTCACTGAATACACAGCTATTCAGTGAATCTCAACTATTCACTGAATTCTCAACTATTAACTGAATACTCAACCATTCACTGAATACTCAATTATTCACTGAATAGTCATAAATATTCGAATAAAGCAAACCCAAATTATTCGAATAAATATTCAAGGAATATTCGAATGTTCAAATCATTCATTCATGACTCCCAGCCCTAATTTGGAGCCATTAAACAATAGCGATGTACTTGAATTTCCTGAAAATTGTTAAACCGTTAGAAATCAATCCCATTCAATTGAGAAATTCAAGTTTAATGTTTAATGGATCCAAAGACATTGTGACATAGTAAAAAGTGTCTTAAGGTGGTCTGTCGCTTAAATAGGTATGAGATTCCGCATATCAGTAAACTCCGGTGATTTTCATAAGAGCGGATTCTGAGACAGTACCTACTATGAGAGAAATTTTCCTATTTTTTAGTACCTACTATTTTGGAAGGCGAAATTCAGGGCTCAGTAAATGCAGTGAAAAACCTGAATTTCGAAACTGTAGGCTCATAGGTCGAGATTAAATCATACCATTAAATGATTATCCACCACGTGTTGTTCAAAGAAACGCAGTACCTACCAAAAATACAAAAAATTTCGACGGCTAGTATTTTTTATTTGAAGAAAATCAGCTTCAGTCCCTGAATAAGAAAAAGAATTTAACATTCTGCATACCTACTCATAGTTCTTTGGGTGGATTATTTTGCAATAATATAATATTGACCAGCGCATTCGCCAATCCGCAATGAATATTTAGTTCACGTTGTTGTGAAAACTCTCAGTAGCAGAGGATAGTTCATAATGAATATTATATTGCCTTTTATCATCCTTCCTGAGAGATGAGATCAAATCCTGAATGTTGATCAATTATCAGAAATTGTTTTATTTCTGGAGTTCTGGGATTCTTCATTGACAAATACATACGAGTTCATCAAATGTTCCCAAACTATGCTTGAGAAAAATCGGGAAGGAATGTTTTTTTGAGGAAGAACTGTCGAATTTCAGAGGCAAACATACTCGTACAAAACTTTGTGCTAATTGTAACGCAATATCTTTTTTTCTACATTTTCATTCCAATAAGGTTAATACTGCAGTAATTCCTTCATGTATCGACTTATTATGGAATCGAGAAAAAACAATAATAATAAAAATGCATCACGGAACCCTTGGTCGAATTTTTCTTATAAACCAACTTGACCGCGGAATTTGAGATCCAAACCTACCCTGAAATTTTCAAGTCTCTAGGTTTATCCGTTAGAGAGTTATAGGTTTACTTGCTGCCGAACAGATGGACATAATTGAATTTAACAACAGATTCGGGATAGGTGACTCGAACCTAGTCGATTGAGATCATTCTCGGCTCGAAGCTCCAAAAATACAGGCATCGTGACAAAATGACGTTTGAGTAGAACGAGAGCTCAAAAATGAGTCGGTATATACAGAAATTTATCCAGTTGCATGATATTTTTCTATCCTTCTGGTACGTAATACAATTGCCCAATTCGAACAATGAAATGTTTTACTTCATGAAATATTGAGAACCAGGATTCTCAGAAATTCCGTTCAGGGTATAAGATTATATGAACTTTGAATCACTGTTTCTTAAGCAACACTATAAAGAACTCGGACTAAATCGTTTCATATGCGTGAGTCCTCGAAATATCACTCTATGATCCTGCCGTAACACTTTTTTCCATTCACAAGTTTCAAAAGTTGCAAATTGCTCCTGAATCAGTAACAATGCTATATTCGCTATTTTCAATACAACGCTCATATGGACATGATTCAGTTGTTATACTCGATAGTTCGAAACTGATATGTCCGAAGTCTAAGAACTCTGTATTAATTGAATCCTGACTGAAGTTGTGAGGTGGAGACAATTATGCTCCTTACCACTTTGATATTCTCAATAATTCATCCGTTTACTGATACCCAAACTGCAATAATTAACCAGAACGAATCAACTTCCGCAGGTATCAGAAAAAGAGTTGTAAGAACATGCAAAACTCGTTCGGATACCGTAGGAATCTGGAATATTGTGGAATAATTGATCGTTGAAGTGAACTAGGAGTACCGTAAATATTAACGAATGATCGGAGAACTGCTCTAGTTATATCATGTGGGAAAGCGATCATCTATTTTTTTTATCTTGTCAACCAGTTATTCTGCTTAACAACATGAATGATGCTTTAATTAGAAGACCTTATTCAGTCTTATACATATACATATATACTCAATTTCTGGTAATTATAACTTCAACTGAATGGTGAATGCGCCGGTATGGAGCATATCGTAAAAAACAATTATTGGAACAATTTTTCATACGTTATACCAGAGATTATTACAATAGAGAAATTCTACCTGCCTAAAATTCATCCCGATGGAATTCGACCTAACCATTTCACGAGAAAATTGGTCGAAAAGTACCGTGTTTTTCACTATAAATTGACTCCCCCTTATAACTCTGTTACAAAAACAGATACATAAAAATACTTCATACAAAAATTGTACGAAATCAAATAAATTTTTCGAAAATGATTACTCAATATACAGGGTGTTTCACATTAAACTGGACAAACATATATTGCCGTGTAGATGAAAGGAAGTCATTTTAGCCTTATAACATAGACCCCGTTTTCGACGCATAAGCGAGATATACAGGGTGTTTAATGTCAACTTTGAGCAATATTCTGATGACTGTAGTGAGTTATGCGTGACATTTGAAATAACGGTTACTGGTCACATCTTAGTATTTTTTAGGGCTCAATTCAATTGTGGTGTAGAATTCTGAAAAAAAAATTTCAAAATGGCGGAAAGCCTGCAAATTTGGATTTTTTTTTTCTCGGTTGCCAATTTGAAAAGCACTTTTTCAACGTACTCGATTTTCTTAGATTTTCCGTGAAAAAATTTTTTCAAAATTCGAACTCAACTTTTTTTTACATGTCTCCAGTGAAAAAAAATTTTGGCCGAAATTGTTGAAATTTTCCATGGTTGAACTATCTTTCATTCCGAATACTGAGGTGAAAACAGAATGAAATAATATCTATTGGTTTTCTTTTTGTAGCCTTCCAAAAATTACGCTTGGAGAACTTTCATAATTTTTATTCAAAAAACTGGAAGCCGTACGAAGGCCAAAATTGTGCTAAAGGGCTGCCAGAATGACACGGACAGAAATATAAATTTATAAACAAAAAACAAAATTTTTCAAAAAACTTTGCTAGGATTTGAACTCTCTACGAGTATAAATTAGGTTTATTTTAATCTTATAAATTTCCGTTACCTACCAAAGCGAGGCTAGTAAATTGAAAGTGGAGAGTTCGATTCCCACCGAAGTTTGTTGAAAAAAAATTTTTTGGTTTATAAATTCATATTTTCGTCTGGGTCACTCTGGCAGCTCAATAGCCTAAATTTGGCCTCCGTAGGGCCTTCAGTTTTTTGAATAAAAATTATGAAAGTTTTCCGAGCGTAATCTTTGGAAGGCTACAAAAAGCACACCAATTGATATTTTTTTTTCTGTTTTCACCCAAGTATTCAGAATCAAATATAGTTCAACCATGAGAAATTTAAAAAATTTTGAGCGAAATTTTTTTTTCACTGAAGACATGTAATTTTTTCATGGAAAGACTTAGAAAATCGAGTACGTTGAAAAAGTGCTTTCCAAATTGGCAACCGAGAGAAAAAAATTCAAAATTTGCAGGCTCTGCGCCATTTTGAAATTTGTTTTTCAGAATTCTACACCACAATTGAATTGAGCCCTAAATAATACTAAGATGTGACCAGTAACCGTTATTTCAAATGTCACGCATAACTCTCCACAGTTATCAGAATTTTGCTCAAAGTTGACATTATACACCCAGTATCTCGGTTATGCGTCGAAAACGGGGTATATGTCATAAGGCAAAAATGACTTCCCGGGTGTCATCTACACGGCTATATATGTTTGTCCAGTTTATGGTGAAACACCCTGTAGATATATACACGGGGTGAACAACATATTTAATGCAAATACATTTTTTCAAATGGGACACCCTGTATATTCTTCAATATTTCAATTGTTTATATTTTATTTCCCAGAGTTTCGAAGTTTTGAAATAAAACTACGGAATAAAAATAATACATTCTTCAATTTACTCAAAAGCAATATTTTTTCAATGAATACCCAACAGTATCCAATGAAAAATATATAAAATAATGAGCTATGGTAGTATAGAATAAATAATATCAACTAAAGAAATTGGTTCTCAAAATTTGAAACTCTGTAGTACTCAGAATAAAGTGCGGTTTACACGGGTAGAGTAAATGGTAGAGTTCACTAGCATACTTTTTTACGAAAATACTCTACTCTACTCATTTCAGTAGAGTAACTGTTCACACGTTGCTAGTTATTTGAAAGGATAGTTCGATTTTACGTGCCTAATAATAAACAAGCAGGTTAGGAAAAAATATCGGGGCGTTATTAGGAAATGTTCAGTGCAAGCGGCAAATATTTTTAAATGGAGTTGGGGAAGTTATGGAGGAAGAAAATAGATGGAAAAAAAAGAATTTGGGCAAGGGATTGGATTGAGAGACGTGATAAATTGGAAGAATCTGCTAATCTTTCAGGAGAACCCAGAAGTATATGAAATGTGCTTGATAATGGCACCTAAAAGTTTTGAAACTTCTGAACTTTTTTGATTTTTATCTTCCCTACTTCTTGGTAACTTGATTATGTACAGGGTGGCCACATTTCGATGAATTAGTACTACAACTCCCAAACTATAAGAGATAGAGAAAAAGTAATATTCATGTCATGTTCTCTTTTTTCGAGAAACCGAAATTGCTGAAAACCCGAAGTTGCTACGGCGTCTAGTTTCCGAGCTACAGGGCGATTCTGGTATTTGTCCAATTATTCTAATTGACTATAACTTTCGTATTACAGAATCTACGCTCTTGAAATTAACACATCTTCAGGGCACTTTTTTTACTGCTTTCCAGAGGTGCTATTGGATTTTTTGTATCTGCTCAAATTTCGGAGCTATAACGAAAACATTTTTTTTCAAATGGAAACCATAATGGGAAGTGATATTTCCGAATAGATCTTTCTTCAACGATTTCAAAAATATATATCATGTTATACTTCCGAGTTCACTATATATCGAAAATTTCGAAAAAACACTTTTCGTTCAACAAAATCCAAGCAGGCTTTGATTCACTTCCTTCAAAACTGGGACGGTCATAGAATTTCATGTCTTATTTATTTTCACCTGTCAAATTCAATTCAGTTTCATCATTGTTGTATCGTCTGGCGCTTCTAAAATTCTTATGAGGTCATAGAATTCGATATCTCACATTTATTGTAAGCAACACCAAAATTTTTTCTGCCATATATGTATTTGACAATTTCGACGTAGGCGGCTGATCTCATTGCCCTATTTCTATAATCAGGTCCGCTAATGTTCCATATACATTCGTAATTTTTGTACACTGAGAATTATTTCATGGTTTCATTTTCCGTTAACTTTTTCGCTTGTACCTAAAAAAAAACTTCAAACGGAAAATTGGCCGACTAACACTAGGGAGTCTAGGAATACGCACTATACTCTACTGAAACCGGGCAAATGTCTGTTTACATTGGGATAGTCAACTAGCAAACCAATAGAGTAGAGTAGAATTGTGGAAGTGGGGATGGGATAGTCGAGTGTACTAGTACTATCCACATGTGCTATCCACTCTACTCTACCGTGCACTATCTTTAGTACTCTACTGTCACTAGTTCAACCTGTTTACATTTTTCGTAGTAGGTTGATAGTAAGTACTCTACCACCGTACTCTACCATTTACTCTACCCGTGTAAACCGCACTTAAGAGAGGAAGACCAAACATATGTTATATTATCGAAATTAGGGGAAAAAGAGCTTGCCAAATATAAGAAAGTATACAGGGTGTTCCATTCGAAAAAATGAAGTTGCGATCAATATGTTGCTAGAGTGAGCAATATGTATTTAATTTTGTGAGATCATTTTAAAAAACATTAGTCGATTTCGTGAAACTTTTGTTAAAAACATTTTTTTGTACCACTTTCAGTAACAAAGTTAAAGGGGGGGGTCAATTTATGGTGAAAACCCGGTACCTAATGTGATGATATTTGAGAAATCTGAGATAATAACAATTCTGGGGAAATACCTAGTTTGATATTTCAAATTGGAGCATGTTGATTTTTGCAATTGCACGATTGAATTTAACGCTAGAAAATACTAAGAAGTGACCAGAAACGTTACTCCAAATATCACGCATTACTAACCACTGTTATCAGAATATTGTACAAAGTGGACTGTATCTCGCCTAATGCTCCGTATATGTCATGAAGCAAAAATGGCTCTGTCGATGTCATCTAAAAAAACTGGTCGACTGTCATATAACAGCCCGTCTGATATTGAAAATGTACATAGATTTTGTTATTTTATCATTTAAGTTTGTGTTTTCAGACATTTTGTGCGTAGCGTTTGACCAGAGTGTATTTTCAAAAATGTCAAAAATCTGACCTAAGTGACTCATAGCGGCTCGGTTAATTTTTGTTTTAAATCATTCGTATGGATGCCCAAAATACGAAAAGAAGGTATTCAGAAATTTTGAGTGTCGCCTATAACGAAAAAATGTGCCGGAGTCGCCCGGCAAAAACTCCGGCTCTCTAACTTGGCTACGATCTTATCGCAAAGAAAAGAGATGAACCAAGTGTGTGGTCAACTTGTCAAAATCATATGGAAGATGTAAACAAATATTTATGTGACCACAGGCTTGCTTTGCCCACGAGCTCTGACCACAAGGAGTTGATGCGTTGAAAATATTTCATGTTAGACTAATTTCTGAATTGAAGTCATATATTTTTTTTATATTATTTCATTTGGAATATATCTATTTGGTGTTAGTGACCATAATCAAAAGAATTTCTGTGAAGTATTTCGAAAATTTCTCAAATTATTTTAGGGACTTGGATCAGAAATATATTAGAAATGATTTGAGATTGAACATCCCTCAAATTTTTGAGTTGAACGTTGAACTAATTCATAATATCTTCAATAAATATAATGCATATATTTTTGCTGGATAATTAATGTTTTATTGGCTACAAACCACAGTAGTACGTATTATCATTTCATTCTTTCGAATTTTCAATTAGTAAAGGTAGCTACCTCAATTTCATGTTCAGTGCTAGTATTTCTATAGGATTGCGGCTAATTTAAATTATCAATACACTTTGACACATTAGATAAATGTGTGATGAATATGTGTATGAAAAAATTGAACGATACCCCAGGGGTAAATTCACCTCACGTTTATGCAACCGGGCTAAGTCCTGCAAATTGAAAAGTTGTCTGAAAAGTTACATGCCACATTCAATTTGTCTGATATCATTTTTTTCCACATCTGGGGAACGTATTCAATCATTGACGACGAATTTCAGACGGATTGCTATGAGTCACTTAGGTCAGAATTCTTGAAATTTTCGAAATGCTATAAAAATGTAAGGCGACATGTTTTTTGTCTGAAAATTGATCTTTCCACATCAATTGACACGACTTAACCTATAAAAATCATTTTCAGACGGGCCGCTGTGAGTTTCTTTTTTTAATTGGTCTCCTGGGTACGCGCTACAATCTTGGTGTCTGAAAACTGTGTTATTGGTATCTCAGGGCTATTATCTAACACTAACTACATTCCATGTCGTTTTTTTGACATTTTTGAAAATGGGCTCAGATCATACGCTACGCGCAAAATGTCTGAAAATCGCATTTCTGGGTACAGGGTCATATAATCTATCGATTCCGTGCGGTTTTAGCCGAGCCGCTATGTGGCAAAAATCTTGGTCGCCATCTCTCGTATACTATATAAGTACAGTGTGTTTCACCATACTGGACAAACATACATATATGGCCGTGTAGATGACCCTAGAGTCATTTTTGCCTGGCCGTGTAGATGACACCTAGAGAGTCATTTTTGCCTTGTGACGTATACCCCGTTTTCGAAGCACAATCGAGATACAGGGTGTTTAATGTTAACCGTGAGCAATATTCTGTTAGCTGTGGTAAGTTGTGCGTGACATTTGAAATAACGGTTCCTGGTCACATCTTAGTATTCTCAATTCAAACATGGTGTTGAATTCTAAGAAGAAATTCAAAATGGCGGGAAACCTGCAAAAGTGGAATTGGAATTTCAACGTATTCGATTCTCAAATATTTTCCATAAAAAAATTTTTCCAAAATTCGAACGCAACTAGGTTTTTACATTTTCACATTGAAAAAGAAATTCCACCCAAAATTGTTGGAATCACTGAAGACAGAATAAGAAAAAATCTATTGGTTTTCTTCCTGTAGCCTTCCAAAGATTACGCTCGGAGTATACTTTCATAATTTTTATTTAAAAATCAGGAGGCCTCAGGAAGGCCAAAATTATGCTAATGGGCTGCCAGAATGACTCGGATAGAAATATGAATTTATAAACCAAAAATTTCGTTTTTCATAAAACTTTCGTGGAAACCGAACTCTCCTCTTTCGATTAACTAGCGTTGCTTGGTAACGGACCTGCATGAAATAAAAATAAGTTTGAACAAAATTTTTTTTTCTATAAATTCATATGTATTTCAATCCGGGTCATTCTGGCAGCCCATTAGCACAATTATTAGCACAGTTATTTAAATAAAAATGATGAAGTTACAGGAAGAAAACCAATAGATATTTTTTATTTTTCAAATCAGTATTTAAAATGAAAGATATTTCAACCGTGAGGGATTCCTGAAATTATGGGTGAATTTTTCTCACTGTAGAAATGTAGAAAAAAAGTTGAATTCGAATTTGAAAAAAAAATTTTCACGAAAAGCATCTCTTTCCAAATTGGCAACCGCGAAAAAACATTCCAACTTCGCAAAATTTTCGCCATTTCGATTTTTTCTCCAGAATTCTACACCACGATTGAATTGAGTATCGAAAAATACTAAATTGTAACCAGAAACCGTTATTTTAAATGCCACGTATAACTCACCACAGTTATCAGAACGTTGCTCAATTGTGACATTCAACACCCTGTACTATCAGAAAGTTTCGTTCAGCGGTTTCTAGAACGAAGAAACTATCATTCGTTAATATTATTTTGGTTTGTTTTAATTTGATTAAAAACTTAGTAGGCAAATTCAAAAAATACCAAAAGTTCAATTCTATTCTGTATATTCAGCCATTATGAACAATTAATGAAATATGGCGTTACTACCCATATGTTATATATATATTTGTTTGAGTCGATGATATATTACGATCAGTTGAAGAACGTCTGAAAGTTCCACAAATTTCTCATTGAGCAAAAACAATGATTATTTCATTGACACTCTTACAGGTTTACATTTTGAAGAGGGTATGTCCTGAAAAAATAAGTATTTATACCACCGAACCAATAAATGCAAGGTAATGAAAGACTATTGAAGTGAACCCTTGAAATTTCCAAAAAATACAAAAATCGTGCAGAAATGGAAATCTATCAAAATATTTTCGTAAAGATAGAATTTCCATTGAAGACAATAACGATGGAGAACATAAAAATATCGAATTCAATGTTCAATGTTATCGAAAGGCAGGCAATCGGAATACTGTAACAAAAATTATTAGAATAGGATAGAATAGTAATTTATTTTTCAAATCATCGATCAATATTTACATCAAAAAAAGAAAACAAGTCAATCACAAATATCACAACTTACAAATAAGAGGAAAACAACATAATTATAGAGAATGAATCCTTGTCATAGAGCTTCATGCGATCTCAAATTCCTCAACACTGTAGGGCTCAACCTTCTATATAATCCTGTGAATTTCACGCTTAAAGGTAGAACTTTTTTCGAACAAACTTATTTTATGCACAGGATAAAAGTAGCGAAATTTTTGCCTTTTATTATTTCGAATTTATATTGAATGAAAAAGGACATGTGCTTTTGCAAGAACAAAAGGTTTTTGTATGAATACAATCCGTAAACAGTCAAAATATTGTTTTGTTTAAAAACACCCCTTTAGAAATGTCTAAAACCCAATTCCTCTCATTGCCCACTTCTGAATGATGAATACACGTCGTACAGACGAACATCCTCCCCAGAAAATTAATCCATATCTAACAAGCGATTGAAAATTACTGTGATAAACAGTTTTTAGAATCTCTTGATCCAAATTATTCCTCAATATCCTTGAAATAAAAAATACAGAACTGAGCTTTCCCACAATAAATTCAACATGCTTTTTCCACTTCATGAAACAATCTATGAACAAACCAAGAAATTTACCGTTCCAGAAATTTTTTTAACCTGATCACCACAGCTAAAATGCTCAGGACATTGTAATGAAGACCTTTCTGTGGTGAAAATCATGTACATATTCTGTTTTCTAAGTATTCAAAATTAAACCGTTTTTATTACACCATTCATTTTTCTGTATTGTTAAGGAGCATACATATGTCAGACTGGAGGCTGCTCACTTGATTAGAAACGATAATTATTATATTCTTATCATCGGCATAGTCTAATGGTATTACTCTTAATCATTCATGATTGGGACTTCATCATTAATGTAGACAATGGAAAGAAGAGGGCCCAATATGCTACCCTGTATTATATCTACTTCGATCATTTTCTCATCCGACATATACAGGGTGGCCATTTGAAAATGAAACAGACGAGATTACAGATGAAATAAATTTTTTCGATAGAAATGCTCGGACAGGTCGATTTCTGTTTCGAGGGGGACAACTTAAGATGTAGGTTACGGACGCATAGCGCTTCAACCCTTGCTGCTACAACCCCCACCCCCAATTTTTGAATAGGGAAGATGGGGTGAGTGATACCTCAATTCAAAGGTATTTTTATACTGATTTCAGCACAGTAATTTTTTTTTCATTGTATGCATTAGTTCTCGAAATATTCATGCGTTAGTTAATTTTATCACTTAAATTAATTTTTTGCGAATAATTGACATTTCGTGCTTCCGAAACAACAAAATTTCCGTACTTGTATTTGAAATTGCAGAACATCTACCACTGGGCAAATGAAGTCATACCGTACGTGTTAATGCTACTAGGGTTTTATCCACTGAAATCATTCTCCAACTGTACGGTATCAGAACGATTTGAAGTATTGATCTAAGTCTAAGAAATAAGACTTTTCAAAGTAAAGTAGATCAGTCAATGGATTGGAGGAAGGAAGCCACAGTCATGGTTGTTTTGAAGCTCAAAATGTCGATTTTTCACAAAAAAACACTACAAGTGCCATGAAAACACCACTTCATTTTCAAATACTTAGTTGAGAATATTTCGAGAACTAATGCATAAAATGAAAAAACAATTACTCTGCTGAAATCAGTATAGAAATACCTTCCAAATGAGGTATCACTCACCCCATCTTCCCTATTCAAAAATTGGGGGTGAGGGTTGTAGTAGCAAGGGTTGAAGCGCTATGCGTCCGTAACCTACATCTTAAGTTGTCCCCCTCGAAACAGAAATCGACCTGTCCGAGCATTTCTATCGAAAAAATTTATTTCGTCTGTAATCTCGTCTGTTTCGTTTTCAAATGGCCACCCTGTATTGAGCATCACCATTGAGTTTAAATATACATAGAGGTACATCGCCTTTGAACGATTTGATGCAAAAATTTTTGGCAGTTTACTACCAGTCTACCAACTAGTCACGGCACATATTAGCTACTGAAGGAACTATAATCTGCTAAATATTCATCTACAGAAATCTGTAGGATATTTATTTTCCTCCAGTTCTATGAATCATAGCCAAAAATGATTGTCGTTTTATTGCATCCAAAAAATCAGGTGTGATGAAATACTTACATCTTACATTTCTCACGCCGGTCCTGATCGTCGTCGCAATCTGCTTAGGAAAAAGTATATTTTACAGTTCAGCAGGTTCAGCTACTCACCGCCAGATGCGAGGGAAAAAAATTTTCGATTGTCTGAAACACACTTGCCCCTCTATGAACGGGTGAAGGAACTACAATGAATTTAGCTTCAAATCGATCAAAGACTATGTTCCTCTATGTATATTTTATAAAACTCAATGGTTTCACTTACCTGTATTAGAACTCTCTATTAAATGGAATTTTGATAATCTGTACAATGATTTTGTGCATCAATTTTTCTCGTTTGCTCAGGAACGTGATTCCAATACGAATTCGAAGATGAATATTCTTCAAAAGAATCATTAGTTTCCTTAGGTGTACTTGCGCGAATCGTATGTGAAGAGTACAAACTCATCGAATGAAGGGATAACTCACATTTTTGCCTAAAAATAGCAAATGTCGCGAAGTGCATCCACAGTTTATTTTAGGTCAAAATTTCAGGTTGTCAACTAATTCGGTACACACCGGATATATCGCTCTCGGTGCCGATTGAGCATAATGTGACAAGTTTGTAAAGAAACACCAGTATTTGTATTTTAGGAACATAATTAGGGATTCAACGACTACGTTTTATTCAAACCTATCATTGATGATGAAATTATACCTAGTCACAAAGCAAATTAATATAACTTTCCAGTTTCCACATTATATATTCACCAAAACCTTCCTTCAAAAGTGGCAAAGTGTACGTTAGAGAAATACGGTACAATCATTGAATCGTTTTTCAAAAACAGCGCTTCATAGTGGAGGACAGAGGACTGTTCGAACTCGGAGAGTTATGTATAGGGTGGGCAAAATTGGTGCTACATGAACTAAAACTTTTTAACCCGAGGAGATAGAGAAAAATGAATGGCACCTTATAGTCCTCTTTTTTCGGGAAACTGATTATGCCATCAACTGCATTCCTCTATCTTCTTTCGTTTCCGAGTTATAGGCCAAAATTGAAATTTGGGCGATTTCAACTTTGGTCATTATCTCCGTTTCTGTTTATGCTAGGATGTTGAAATAAAAACATTACACAGGCACTTTTCTGATAGCAATCCAGTGGCGTACTCTGATTTTTTGTAAGAGGTTTATTCGCTGAGTTATAACATTAAGTTGTGTTTTTTCTTATGGAAACAGTAGTTTCAAATGACTTAGAAAGAATCGCCATTCTTTTCCTGTTTCAGAAATGTATCATATGTCATACATCGCCCTCATGTCCGATTCGTTCCATTCAGTAAAGCCAAATATATCTTGGTAATTTTTGATCGTGATCAATCCTAGAGGATCAAGAGGGTTCTCATGATTTGAAATAAAGGAGATATTTTTTTCAAATGGCACCCTTATGTTATCTTCACTCTAAACGATTCCCCAGTAAAAAAAGAAATATGTTGAAACAATTTTTCATAATTTTACGTAAATTCAACCAAAAAAAAATTATTATTATTTCATGCACATTCACCATTTTTGCTCAGTTCATTCTCTATGGCTATGTTCTATACTCTATAATTATTAATTGGCATTGTTTTCGGTGGCAACCTTTGAGTAAAGAATGATTATATAGAGTGTAACAGCCAAATGGAATAAATTCGATAACGAATAAATGAGGGGGTGTTAGGAAAAACGCTCGGGCACGTCGATTTGTAATTTTAAATGCGCATATTTTTCAGGAAAATAAAATTATATAGGGTGTTCCATGCGACCGTGGCCAATACCAACTTTCTTATTTTCTACATTTCCTACATTGACATTGTTTGTGAAAAAATCGCTTTCAACGTTAGGGATGACAAAATCGTGAAAAATCAATTTTTTCAAATTAGAACCCCATTTTTTTGTGGCAAATATTGAATCTACGTTAGAAAATAATGTGAGTGTTTGCATCACACCCTTGCCCTGAAATGGATATTTTCTGAGTTAATATCCACTTTAGGGCAAGGGTATGATGCATACACTCACATTATTTTTTAACGTAGATTCAATATCTGCCATAAAAAAATGGGGTTCTAATTTGAAAAAATTGATTTTTCACGATTTTGTCATCCCTAACTTTGAAAGCGATTTGTTCACCCCCTGTATCATGAATCGCGATTTCGATTTTTAAAGTGGATACATCAATCTTACATCTTGAAAAATCCCAAAAATGAAAATTTTCCATCCAAAAACTTCGAAGTTATTCTTGTTTCAGCGGAGCTCTATTTTCGATTTTTTTTTCGAATTTTCCCGCTCAGAGAGAATTTTCCAAACAAAACTGAAAAATGTTACATCAAAATAACTTGAAATTTTCTAAGGAATCTATTTCTAAACAAAATTTCTGCAATAAAAAATGGTGTTCTAATTTGAAAAACGGAAGTTGACGTCATTTCCGGAAAAACCGGAGGTGCTCATGCCTTGAAAATATTTTAGATTTCATCAGCATCGTGAAATACTTATAAGTGCTGAATTTCATGAAAATACGTTCAGTAGTTTCCCGTATAAATATGGGTGAGGTTCCTCGTGGAAGACCCTGTAGAACATAGACATAGAGAATGAACTGAGTGAATGTGCCGGAAATTATAATTATTTTTTTAAGGGTTGAATTTACGTAAAATGATGAAATAGTTCTTTTCCTAACAAGTGCGGAAAGAGATATTTTCCCGCACGAAACTGCCGATATCGATTTGATTTCAACACACTGATCAAATTCGATTTGATATATCCATATAATTTCATGCTAATGACAAATAATGTTAATTCTAGAAGCATAGAATGAATGGAGGGAAGGCTCGCTACAAAAATGAACTGCCAAAAACGTCCGCACTTGTCAGTTCGCCGCAAGGTCATGAGATGGCGCCAACGTCGTTCGTGGCTCCAGCATGGCTATAACGATACATATTCAAAATGAAATTCGTTTTGACAAATTTATTTCCGATCATAGAATTTCCATATAATTGCGCATAAATAATTGATTAGAATGCGGTGATATGTCAACAATATTGTTATGATTAATATTTGGTGTTATTTTGAAGGGTGAGACTTTTATTTAAGTAACGTACAGGTCTTCTTCTAGAAGCTGAAAAAAACGGAGATGGAATTGTCGAATTTTAATATAGTAAGAATTTGTTTCGATTTCTTCATATGGAACAACCGGACGTCATTTCAAGTCAATCAGAAGGCGTGATTATTCTTTCTTCAGAAATTTTGAATGCGTCATGATCCCACCGAGGACTTTTTGGCTAAAATAGGTAATAATAAAATTGTTCAATATGTTTTGATACTTGTCAATAAAAATTCAAACTGTTTACCTTGTTTTTTCATTCAATAAATATATAGTAGGTACATAGCTAAATCACACTATATCAATTAAAAATATTATACTTAGCAACACACGTTGAAATGAACAAAACCATCAGGTAAATTAGATAGTTGAAGCTGCAGAAATGTTTTTTTTATCGAAGCCGATTCAATTCGTATATTATAGTAACTTCAAACAATATTCGAATTCAATACAATTTGTTTCGACCTCCTTTAGTCCTTTCAGTCAACAACAAAAAGTTTTATTATTCAATCACTTTGGTGTTGGTCGTAAAAATGTATCAATAAAAATGACAACCACATAATATTCTTTGCAACTGTAGCGCCACAGAACAAGACATATGTGACATATAGCCCTATTTGCGATCACAGCGTTATCTATCGGGCGCCACACGAAACTCTAACCTCCGCCGAAATTGGAAGTTCAAAATGATCTGTCGAGCGTATGAAGCCTTCCCTCCATTTATTCTATGCTCCTAGGTTAATTCACATGTCGTTTCCGAAACGTCATCGGTGGCGTTTGGTGCATAGAGACATATCATAATTCAGTATATTCTTTAGAAAAAGCGTGCGAGAAAAACCCCTGCTAATCCTTTCCCGCACTGAAAGTGTGCGGGAATGGAATAGCAGGGGTTTTTCCCACACGGTTTGGCAATGTGACTCTTTACGAATTGAAATGCGTGCGGGAAAAGGGTTGAAAGCGCACGCTTGTAGAAAATAGTTATTTTCCTATCAAGGGCGGAAAGTTGTACTTTCCCGCACTAGATTGCCGTTGCCCGAACGACGCGGAGCGGAGTTCGGGCAAGCAATCGAGTGCGGGAAAGTACTTTCCGCTCAAGATAGGAACAATATTTTTTCTACAACCATATTATAAAATGAATAAAAACTTCTACACAACTCGAATATTCGTTTTGACACATCTATTAAGGAGTTTGGGATTCTATGCGAAAAATCATAGACCGTGACATAGAAATAAATACACAGATCCATGTATGCCAGTCGTAATTTTCGAAGGATGTCAAGTTCTCTTTGAAAATGCAATAATTTTCAAACGGAAATCTGCATTAATGATTAGTTTGACATGAATGAAACTGCGTAATTTGAAATATTTAACTAAATATATAAGTAAGTAGATTAAGAGATTTCATGTTAAAGGTATTATTATATCCAAATTCAACACATATTTACTTTCCCGCACTAGTGCGGAAAAGTAACTTCCGAATCGAAAACAATGCGGGAAAGTAGTTAGTTAGGCCCGGTTGTAGAAAAAATTGTTTTATCATATTTCTTCTTTTACTGGGGAATCGTTTAGAGTGAAAAAATATAAGGGTGCCATTCGAAAAAAATATCTGGGGGTAGTTTTTTCAGGGGTTGTAATGAGAAACAGAATTTTAACGACGGATTCTAGTAGAGTCTTTGATGCCATTTGAAATACTTTTTGTTTGAACTTTCTACCTTGTTTGAGAGCCGAGATATTGGCTGTTTGGAAC
Source organism: Adalia bipunctata (assembly GCA_910592335.1). Taxonomy (NCBI): domain Eukaryota; kingdom Metazoa; phylum Arthropoda; class Insecta; order Coleoptera; family Coccinellidae; genus Adalia; species Adalia bipunctata. Next base: position 38,759,223 of record OU342948.1, read on the forward strand.
ATCTCGGAAAACTCTGTATATAAAATATTCAAAAAAATAAACACCATCTCGCCCATACACCTCTTTTTATAATTGTGTGTGTATTGGTTCTGCTAACAGTTTCAGAACAAATTCATTACATTCATCTTTTTGGAATTCAATTTCCTGTTATCTCAACATTTTTAGGGTCTTCTTCCTCAGTATCTGAAACACACTTGAACAATGCTATTATAGAACTTGTGAAAGTATCGTTTTGGAGTCTAGATAAGAATCCTTCGTCAGACAACAAGGGAATTATACTTGTTTGCTCCTTATTCAGAATTTTCAAGATGTAATCGCCTCCTAAATTATCCTTCAATCGATATTTGATTTAGATACTAAATGTCATTCATTGATTTCAGATACAGCCGCACCTTATGTACTTTATAAGGATGGAATGGACCGTACGCAGGGGCAGTGGAGTATTCAAGATCCATATCCGACTGTGCAACCACAACCTCAGCCGCAGAATACTCCAGTACCCGAAAACACCCAACAGATATGCGGTCCACCGGTACCCTTGGGGGCGGAGGCTGAAGCAATTCCTACACGAGACCAAAGTTTACCCTCCCCCGCACCTTCACCCTACTCCGCAACCCAGGCCGAACCGAGGGAAGATGAAATCACGTCGGAGCAAACGAATTTGGCGATGGATTCAAGACCTGCTTCGCAATGCTTTCCTACCGATCTCCATCATCAGACACCGCAACCATACCAACAGTATACGAGACCACCTCCACCTGCTGCACCGCCTCCTGTACCTGCTCATATGCTGGGAGCTGGGAGTTTTTCTGCCTTACACTACTTGAAACAACCTGGAGTTATGTTGAGTAATATTTGCGGCGATGCGAATAATCACTTAGACCAATTCAGTCAAAACATGCCCGATTTACGGTCAGTTCCATTGCCGGACGTTGGGGAGCAACACAGTTTGAAGCCCCAGAAGAACATGAGTGCGGAACTGAGATTGTTCAAATGTTTGACTTGTGGTAAAGACTTCAAGCAGAAATCGACACTTTTGCAGCACGAACGTATACACACCGACAGTAGGCCTTACGGTTGTCCCGAATGTGGAAAGCGGTTTAGACAGCAAAGTCACTTGACTCAGCATCTGAGGATACACGCGAACGAGAAGCCATACGCGTGCGTGTACTGCGAGAGAACGTTCCGGCAAAGGGCTATCCTGAACCAGCACCTGCGCATCCATTCCGGTGAGAAGCCCTATGAGTGCCCGGAGTGCGGGAAACACTTCCGGCAGAAGGCTATCCTCAATCAGCACGTCCGCACACACCAAGGCGAGCGCCCCTCCTCAAGGAGGTCACTCTCGCAGCCCTGTGATGATAGTTATGTTGTGCCGCACGGGCGGTTAGAGTTGGCCACCTGCACTCCTTTATTCATCCTCTTTTTAATGTTGACTGGCATATCAGACCAATTGAATCGGAAGCTAACGGCTGAATAAAATTCGAATTTTTTTTTTGCAATACTTGCCTATTCATAGTATCTGCTCTCGAAACAATTGGCTGTTCAAGGAGGGGTCAGGGGGAATCCTACCCTTCTAGGGATGTTTCTTGAATTTTACTTTGAGGAGGAAATATTGGCTTCATATGCCGACTGCAGAAGTAGAACCAGCGTTATGTTCAGCGAACTGTATTGCACTATTGTATCGTCGCAGTCCCAATTTTTCGTCTGCACTCTTGTATGAAACAACATCATTACGGAATTTTTATGATCGATGAAACATTTTCCGAATTGTTTCGCTGGGCCTTGTGGAACGCTTCAGGACAAGAACGTACAATATAATGAAATGCATTTTGTATGTTTTTGTTTATATTCATAATTTTTCCTGACTTTTTCAATCAATCTCGAAATCAATCGATCCAAATTTTTATAGCTACTGAATTCACAATCCTTCATACCTACAGGGTGATTTTTTTAAGTGTTTCATTAGAAGTATTCGAGGAAGGAATTTTGATACGAATTCAAGATTCCGTATTTTTGTTTTAGAGTAGGTACATGAACTTGAATTGTAAAATATTTTCAAGCGGAATCTATTTCGGTTTCTACCGGAAACGAATGTAAACTTCATTATTCCAAATGCAACACCCTGTATGTTTATACATATTTGAATTCTTAGTATAATTCCGCACTGATTTGATGTATAATATGCGCAACCACTTCAAGCGATTGTTGAGTTATAGCCTGATTGTCAAATTTGTTGACAGAAAGAGTGTCACACATTAGTGTTGATATCTTCAAAATCCCTTATTGTAAAAAAATTTTTTCGCCACTGTGGAACAAGAGAAAGTACGCCGATACTGCTTCTTGTATAAATAGGGAGGAAATATTATACAGGGTGTCTGAAACAGGGCTTCAAATTGAGCCTCAATAAAACTATGAAATCTAATTTTTTTATCATTAAGAGGGAATTATTGGTTAGAGGACTTATAGAAAAAACTCTGTACTTTCAACTATGTCGACGTTTCATCAGTCTTTGCTGATTTCTTCAGGACTGCAAACGAAATTTATTTCTTAGTTTCAATTTATAATCATGTATCTGAAATCTTACCTAGTTAGGTTACAGTAAGATGTTATAAACTATAAAAGCGAAAATCAAGTTCATGAAGTCATACGATCAATTAACTAAAAACATTCAAGGGGATCCGGAAACTCATATGCCTGTTACGTTAAATTAAGGTTGGGACATAGAACTAAAAAAAGGTGAGCACGATCATAAACTCAAATACAACAAACAATAAACAAATGGGAAGCATATAATTTTGTAATTCCGATCGATTGCTCGTCAAAAACTAGTTAGAGTGTTCCAAACATTCCATGTATTTAAAAATCAGTAGTTTTGTCGTTATTGAATAAAATTCGAATTTCACGACAAAGCCAGGTTTCTTTGTCTGAACATACAAAGGTTTATCAAGATAATTTTCAAGTAGGCTATGTCAATAGCAAGAATATGTCAGTTTTGAAATAAGATTTTCTTATTTAGTCTTCATTCATTATATGTACTTAGTTTATTTGTCTCATTCCGCAGCAAATAGAGAAAAGACTTTTGATATATTATTCTAGTGTACCTTTTTATTATTGCTTGTTTTGCATAGTGCTAGATCAATAAAAATGAGTAAGAATGAGAATTCCTAACATAGCCTCCTACGAAATAGTCGAGCATACCACTGAATTCAACTGAACCAAACCTGGCTTTAGACGTGAAATTCAGTCAAATTCAGTGGTATGCTCGTCTATTTCAAAGTAAGCTGTGTTAGGAATTGTCATTCTTACTTATTTTTTTTGATTTTGCAAAACAAGCAATAACAAAAAGGTACACTAGAATGATATATCAAAAGTCTGTTCTTTATTTGTGGCGAATGTGGTAAATAAACGAAGCAGATAATTAAAATTAATTAAATAATTACTAAATATAAAAATCTCCGTTTAAAACTACGTTCCTTAGATGTTGAACTTTATTTTAATTATTTATTTGCCGCTTCGACATATGGGTCATTAGCGGAAATGAAACTTTTCACAAAAATGCGTTACGATATGTGTATTCTATCATTTCGTCACGATATCTGTATTTCAGCCAGGAATGGTCTCAAACCGTGGTCAAATTCAATTCTGATCGTACATTTGACCGTTCGTGAACCGATAACTGTAGAAGGGAAAACCCTAGAAACGTGATCTATTATCTTATACTTCTACCCATGGGTAGAGGAGGATAGAGATTTCATTTTGATTCATACACTTTTCTTGAATCCTTTTGGTTGCTCAAGACTATTTGGTTTGGCTTGTTCTATTAGATATATGGTATCAATATATGTAGGTCCAAATTGGCCAAAGAATGAATACCTTACACTAACTTACGATATTATTGAAACTATGTGTTGGAATATATAAGTACTTCAAATTTCCCAAGTTTTCATAGTAATCAAGTAATAGGTTCCTCGTTGAAGTTTATTCCTAACGATGATGACGCCGGACGCGACTGTAATAATTGAAAGCTTGGAGTTGATAATATGAATATGAATGACCAATATCCACTGGCAATTAACTTTTTAGAGTTGGTAGTTTCTGTTCACTAATGAGGGGAACGTAGGAATTCCTGTTTTCCGAAAAAAATTTATTTCATTCCCGCGAATTGAACGAGATTCAATGCACAAAATACATACAGGGTGTCCCACTAGTGCTGCTGCGGACGATATACGCGTAACGGTCTGAGTTTGGCAAAATTTTTTGATGCAGACTTGATATACTCCAAGAATAGCACAACCTTAAAATATTTTCGAATATTTCGGGTGGCCCACAAAAGAGGAATAGAGGGTGGCTTCGTTTTTTCAAATGGGACACCCTATATATTCAATAGTGTTTTTCAATTCTCTAAAACTTCCTGCATGCTTTCGCATACTTTTCACATATTTTTATTCAACAGTTTTCGAAATATTGGCCATTTTGACAAAAAAAAATACTTTCAGAGACTATGTTATGGAATTATATTTCACGAACCCTTGCACATACCAATAAGAGCTTTATATGGATTGAAAGACAAGACTTCAAAGTATCCTAGCCAGCTATAATAAAGCAGTTCCAGCATATGGAGTGTCCACAAAAAGACAATCAGAATGACGAATTTTAAATCGATTTATCTTCATTTTTTCAAATGCAATGCAAATTATTTTTCATCATTGTTATCACCATTCATTTTACTTCATTTTTTGTTGAATACATGATATGCATATTTTTAACAAAATAGGATTTTTAAGAGCTTTTTCGAAATGTTACCCTAAAATTAACATATTACCTCGAGTTTGTAATGTTTCAAGCTTTTTGGGCTTAAAATATTATCAAAGGGGAGATAAAAGGGGCAAATCCTACGCTGTAGCGTTAGGGGTATTTTACTCTAAAGGGGATTTTATACTTATACTTTTGGCCTGGCGTTGTGATCATCTATGGTTGGTAGAACTCTATGTTCTGTCGTAGTAATTCAGTTTCGTGGTAATTCAGTTCCGTGAAATAATGGATGGGAAATAATGAGGTGTATAAATAGATAAATAAAACACTTGATTGGACACAAGGTGGAACAGGCCTTTATTGGTCCATGCGGCTGTAGTTTTTGAGCCACATAAAGAGGGAAAACAAAAAGAAGAACCAATCAAGTAGATCAGCTCTTCAAAAACAAAAACCCTCAGCTTTACAGTTGGATAGCATTACATGTAGCAAGTCTTGGAATCAATTGGTCGAATATTATAAAGAACATGGAAGACATGAGCATAGATAGAATAAGTTGGTGCTATACTTCAGTAAATCCTGTCATTCAGTTCTTCAAGTATAACTACTCCAGAGTCAATGTATAACGAGCGAGGAATTTAGACAGTACCCTACTCCAGCCGTCTACGAACAGGCACTGGGCTCCAACAGATCACTGGTCCGGGCTCACAATGATCCTTTGTAGTTGACGACAACAAGGTAAACTATTTCCAGAGGCAGTGCGTGCAATAGCTGTAAACAGAAATCCTACCCCAGCCGTCTACGAACAGGCACTGGGCTCCTTCAGATAGCTGCTACAAGCTGTACAACAACTTCCTTAGTAGTTTACGTAGTGATTTTCTCACCAATCTATGAATCCCGATCTAAGAACTGAACTCCATAGAAATACATGTGGTACATAAATGAGGATGAACGTTACTTGCATTTGAATATCATTGGATGGTAGGCGTTACAGTTTAAAGCAAATACAAATGGAAACGAAATAGCCTTTCAAATCACAGGTTGCTGAAAGAAAGGGTATGGTTAAAAATGAGAACATCAATAGTACCTGTAACCCTGTGATTTGTATAAAGCCACTCGATTCATTGGATAAGGAGTTATTCAGAATAATAAATATAAAAGATGGAGATTAAAATGGCCTCTTCGTTCAGAGAGGAGTATACAGAACTTCCAATCAGGAAAGTGGATAAATTTAAACAGATCTGACCAATGTAAATCGTTGATAGTTCAGATTAATATTGGATGATGCTTTGTAGAAACGATTGGTAGAATATAATTGAATAGATAGAATGTAATGGATTCATTGGTTCAAGCTTTTATAAACACAACGAACTGTTCCTACAAATAAGAAGGATTAGCAGATATAAAATGGTGGATGAACTTACATGTTGAACAAAATGCGCTTTGTCTATCTGTAATGGTATAATGGCCGCTTAGAACCAACCACAAGGAACGTTGTTTTCGAATAACCACCCTTCTCTCTTTTTTCCAAGAACAACCCTTATTCCTCCTTTAACCTCCGAAGCTCTTCCCCATAGAATTTCAATCAATACCATCGATCGCTGCGCCGGCTTACTCCGCAATGTAGCCAGACCACCCCCTGTGACATACAATGTGGCAGCGTCGTATTTTATTTCTCCTACGTACAGGGTTCCACTTAGTTATTCTTGATATTTCTGTTTGAATTAATGGTGTCTAGAAATTCGGGATCACTACAGTCGCCCCTGGGAATGTTGACGAGAGTCTGCAAAGAAAACGAGAAAATATTTCCACACAAAAAAAGTGCGAACGAATTTCCATTTCTTCGAAGTAGGGGTTCCCAAGCTTATTTGACCTGCCTATCTTTCATTGCTATCAGCGGTGGTGAAGAAATATTGCATCCATGGAGCCTAGAACAAACTCAACAAAAAAAAACAAAATGGTTGGCACTGGTGACCAATGACAACAAACACTTTCCTCCAAAACTCCCTTGATGAAGATGGCTTCGATCTGAAACAATGTGATGCGAAGAAATCTTATACGATACCAGCTTTCTACACCATATCGAGACATTGGCTCGGTCAAAGGATGTAGACGATTGGCAGCTTCGCTTGATTGGTCTTGGTGTCAATCAACGCCCCCCAGGATAAAAGGCTGAACATTAATTGGCTGACAAGGACTACCTATTCAATTAATGGCTAGATGACATCTGCAGTCTCTGGATGGCTCATCGAAGGAAAACAACAATGGTGGTATGTCCATGTCGCTCATCAGTCTCATTGGCTTCTCGACGAACATGGTGGCCTTGAAATTCTGCAATCAAAATAAGTGAAACAACCAAAGGACTTGCCTTCGATAAAATGGTGGGTGCAATTTAGGGAAAAATTAAAACATCTAGAAATCCTAGAGACATTGCGAAGATCTATAATGCTGGAGGAACTAAAAGACATTGTAATGACACATTGTTATGCAAAGTCCAGTCAGTCCTCTCGATATCGCCTTTTGTTGGGTCTCGACCTTGCATTGATCTCGTCTTGCTTCTGGAGGAATCTCGCGGTACTTTCAATCGTCGCTGGTTGGATGAGGATCCACAGACTTTGGATATCGGACGGGTACAGTTGCATCACCTCCTTCAGGATTGTCGCATCTGGAACTGGGGGTGTGAACAGTCTATAACTGTTCACTCGGCGATAGAATAGTCCAACCATATCGGGTTCCTGTTGTGGGCTCTGGCGAAGTCGTTCTCGTTCCTCAGCTTGTATCTCCTCTGACCAAAAGGATTCCAGGAAATCCCTACGGAAGTCACTGAAATCTTTCCATTTATATGCATAGAATTCCTTCCAATCAGAGACAGGACCGCTTAACAAGCTTTTTGCTTCGTAGAGTTGGTTCTCGGGGGTTATTTTGGCCTGGATAAAATAATCCTCAACTTCTTGAAGGAATCTAGCCGGGTGTCGTCGAGCGGGATCTCGAAAAGGTCCTGGCTTACTTATACTCAAAGCCTCGTTTTGTTTCATGAGCATTGTGGTGAAAAGTCTCCAATCATCAGTCGGTGGTGGTGTCCTATCTGGACGGCTTCTTGAGGACTCGGATAGTGAATTCAACTGCTCCTTCAAAGCTCCAATACACCCACGCAGCTGGGCTACTTCCTCTCGGAGACTCTGAATTTCCTCGGCCTGGTTGGTGTTCGCACGATTCTCATCACACGCTTCCATTTTTCAATTCAAAGACTTGAAACAAATAAAAGTAATTGTGTAATCATTTATATAATATCGAGGAAACCCCTCATGCTAGGAATCATCTGACAAATGCTGGCAGCACCATATCAGACATCACAAAATGGTGGTTGTTCTGGAACACAGGAATATTAAATCGTACAACCATTCGGTTGAAAACAGCAATCAAACTTCATTGGCTAGATTTGGAAGTTACGCCCCTCACATTTGCATGAACCTGGTTGGTCTTCTTTCATTACGCCCCCTAGATTAAAAACATATCCAAAAGTATACATAGACACTAGAAAGTTCAATGGAGAATTCATTTGCTTCTGAAACAGATAAGTTGTGAAGTCCCAAGGGTTACGAGAGATAATGGTACAAGTATAATACAGAAATGAATGCAGGATTGAATATGTGTTCTCGATAGTTCTTTGGTAACTATCTACGATTCGTAGGGTCCCCTACTATAACTACATAATGCTATCGCTAACATTCTACTCTCTCCCACATGCATCGTTACAACTAATGGAACAGAGATAAAAGCATTGATTCTCAAATATCAGTCGTCATCCATTTGCAAATCAACAGCTGTATCACAGAACCATTCCCAACACCAAATACATATCCTAAAACTGCAGGTACAACGAGAAACCATATTCAAATAAGTTTTCACTTATTATTTACATTGAATAAAAACTGTGTACCATCATATATCATTATTTCTTGTTCTTTCAAAGGAACGTCACTCAACGAAAAGGATATTGATAAAAGGATATTCATTATTGATGGACCTGTATCCATTGATATTTTAGATCATCTCCAACAATTGCACCAGTGCTGTTCTCAAGATAGGATAGTAACTGTGATTCCAGATTAAGTTACTTGATCTATAGATTCCTAAAACAGATTCAAACGGCAGATAAACAGTTCACAACAGAATGGAATACCAAAACAACAATTCAACCTCAGAATTTCCACATTTCACTTCATTGAATTATCCTGGTCGCGGCGCCACTGTAATGTTTCAAGCTTTTTGGGCTTAAAATATTATCAAAGGGGAGATAAAAGGGGCAAATCCTACGCTGTAGCGTTAGGGGTATTTTACTCTAAAGGGGATTTTATACTTATACTTTTGGCCTGGCGTTGTGATCATCTATGGTTGGTAGAACTCTATGTTCTGTCGTAGTAATTCAGTTTCGTGGTAATTCAGTTCCGTGAAATAATGGATGGGAAATAATGAGGTGTATAAATAGATAAATAAAACACTTGATTGGACACAAGGTGGAACAGGCCTTTATTGGTCCATGCGGCTGTAGTTTTTGAGCCACATAAAGAGGGAAAACAAAAAGAAGAACCAATCAAGTAGATCAGCTCTTCAAAAACAAAAACCCTCAGCTTTACAGTTGGATAGCATTACATGTAGCAAGTCTTGGAATCAATTGGTCGAATATTATAAAGAACATGGAAGACATGAGCATAGATAGAATAAGTTGGTGCTATACTTCAGTAAATCCTGTCATTCAGTTCTTCAAGTATAACTACTCCAGAGTCAATGTATAACGAGCGAGGAATTTAGACAGTACCCTACTCCAGCCGTCTACGAACAGGCACTGGGCTCCAACAGATCACTGGTCCGGGCTCACAATGATCCTTTGTAGTTGACGACAACAAGGTAAACTATTTCCAGAGGCAGTGCGTGCAATAGCTGTAAACAGAAATCCTACCCCAGCCGTCTACGAACAGGCACTGGGCTCCTTCAGATAGCTGCTACAAGCTGTACAACAACTTCCTTAGTAGTTTACGTAGTGATTTTCTCACCAATCTATGAATCCCGATCTAAGAACTGAACTCCATAGAAATACATGTGGTACATAAATGAGGATGAACGTTACTTGCATTTGAATATCATTGGATGGTAGGCGTTACAGTTTAAAGCAAATACAAATGGAAACGAAATAGCCTTTCAAATCACAGGTTGCTGAAAGAAAGGGTATGGTTAAAAATGAGAACATCAATAGTACCTGTAACCCTGTGATTTGTATAAAGCCACTCGATTCATTGGATAAGGAGTTATTCAGAATAATAAATATAAAAGATGGAGATTAAAATGGCCTCTTCGTTCAGAGAGGAGTATACAGAACTTCCAATCAGGAAAGTGGATAAATTTAAACAGATCTGACCAATGTAAATCGTTGATAGTTCAGATTAATATTGGATGATGCTTTGTAGAAACGATTGGTAGAATATAATTGAATAGATAGAATGTAATGGATTCATTGGTTCAAGCTTTTATAAACACAACGAACTGTTCCTACAAATAAGAAGGATTAGCAGATATAAAATGGTGGATGAACTTACATGTTGAACAAAATGCGCTTTGTCTATCTGTAATGGTATAATGGCCGCTTAGAACCAACCACAAGGAACGTTGTTTTCGAATAACCACCCTTCTCTCTTTTTTCCAAGAACAACCCTTATTCCTCCTTTAACCTCCGAAGCTCTTCCCCATAGAATTTCAATCAATACCATCGATCGCTGCGCCGGCTTACTCCGCAATGTAGCCAGACCACCCCCTGTGACATACAATGTGGCAGCGTCGTATTTTATTTCTCCTACGTACAGGGTTCCACTTAGTTATTCTTGATATTTCTGTTTGAATTAATGGTGTCTAGAAATTCGGGATCACTACAAGTTCAAATAGCAGATTGGGCTTGTCTGTGGTTGTTGAGAACTAACTGTCAGATTATTCCACTGAGAATAGCATCATTGAAGCTTCAATTCATATTATCAATAATAATAATAATAACTGTTATTTATTGCAAAGCAAATGGCCATCGACCTTGGGTCCTTCGGCCAAGTTTTTCATGTACCATTAGTATTTAACATCATATTATAGCGAAATGAGGAACTAGAGAGATTTGATGTATCTACTCAAAAATGTGATTAAATCAGTTACTGAAGACAGAAACTTGCTTTCTGAACCCATGAATTTTTGATAATCGAATCTTGCAAAGATTTCGAACAAGCTTCAAGCTTAGCAGCTTGAAGATCTGCGTGCCTGCTTGTGAAACTTATGAATATAATTTTTTCGAAGAAAGTTGTATAAGGATAAGAGCGGGCACTTTTTTGTATCCTAAAGTTTCGAAACTCGTGTTTTTTGTAGCATGTTCACGCCAGTGAACGGTTAAAATAAAATATTCAGAATTTTCAAAATTCGAATAATTAAATTAATTTCTCCATGCTTGGAATCCCCATATGGATTTGTCATTGTTTAGATGCGAAAAGAATTCGCGTCAGCTGTGGAGCACATATGTCGTATTTGTTTCGTTTCCGTATATTTAATTCAGTTCATTGATTGACTTAATCGTGAATAATTCTGCATCCGTTAATTCCTAATTTTCTGCTTCCTTTTCGTGAATTCGGAAAAGTTTAGTTTTCCTGTGATTCGCAATTTTTAGTGATTTCGATTCAATCGAATTACATTCTTTTAAAACTTTCATTTGTGCGAATTATTTCGAACAAAAAGACTGTTACCAGTGGCGTGGTTATTTCATAATACCGCAAGGATAAGTGTGCACAATTTGACATTTGTAGCAACGAATTTTCACGTCAGCTTCATTCCATATTCTATTGTCGAGCTCGAGCAATCTTTATATAGGAATAGGAGTCATCGACAGGATCCTGTTTGCTGATATACAGGGTGTCTACTTTTAAAACGGCAAAACTTCAAAGGGAGATTATTCAAGTGATTTGCAACAAAAAATGTCATATAACACATGGTCGAAATCTTGACGGTTATTCTTCAATTTAACAATTCTCGTTTTCACGAAATATTTCAATTTTTTCCATCAAATCTTCAATATATCAGTTATGCTTGTGACTTCATCGAATTCGATCACATATTTGAAAATGGTAATAAATTTTCTACAAGAAGAGAATTTCAGTGTGCCAAAAATATTTCTATTGCGGGTTTGGTGAGGAGATGAATATCACGATACTGAAGTGAACAAAATCAGTCATATTTTTCCAATGGGGTTTTTGTTGAAAAATTATTTATTATGGACATGTTTTCTTTTCAGCAAAAAATACCTCATTTAGAGTACTTTCGAATGACATATCAACTTTTTTGCTAACTGCTTGTTTTCTGCCATAATATCATGGCTAACAAGATAAAAACGAAAAAGTCGAAAAATTTCAAACCTGAATTTGCTCCATTTTGAAACTCATTATGATTGAATATCGAAGTAATTCTTATGGAAATAATGAATTTATCAATGAAATAAGAATAATTCAGAAGAATGAAATAATTTTTAATAATAAATACAGATTTCATGAAAAAATGTAGAAAACAGACTATTACTATTTATAACAATTGTTCGAAATGTCCACCTCCTTGTTCAATACATTAAACACATCTTTTTCGAACAAGTTATACTTCCCGATGAATTCATAAGATTAATCCAAAGCAGCTTAACAGACATTTTGGATGAAATAGCTACTGACTGACTGACTGGCTACCAGACAAAATGTCTGGTTTCGAATGGATGGCTGTCCATCTCATAATAGCCAAAACGGACGACAGTTGAGAAATGGATTGGAAGGTACGGTCCGATAAGATGGCCACCAAGGAGCCCAGACCTGACGCCTTTGGATTTTTATGTCTGGAGCACCTTAAAAGAAAATGTGTACCGAATTCGCGTTCAGACTCGAGAGGCTCTGATCGAAAGGATTAAATTGTGTTGTGCAGAAATGCGTCAGAAACTTTGCAAACTTCGCAGGGTTGTTGATTCAGTACGAAAAAGATGTGTTAAATATATTGAATAAGGAGGTGGACATTTCGAACAATTGTTATAAATAGTAATAGTCTGTTTTCATATTTTTTCATAAAATCTTTTTTATTAAAAATTATTTCATTCTTTTGAATTATTCTAATTTCATTGATAAATTCATGATTTCCATAAGAATTACTTCGATATTCAATCATAAGGAGTTTCAAAATGGAGCAAATTTAGGTTTGAAATTTTTCGACTTTTTCGTTTTTATCTTGTTAGCCATGATATTATGGCAGAAAACAAGCTGTTAACAAAAAAGTTGATATGTCATTCGAAAGTACACTAAATGAGGTATTTTTTGCTGAAAAGAAAACATGTCCATAATAAATAATTTTTCAACGAAAAACCCATTGGAAAAATATGACTGATTTTGTTCACTTCAGTATCGTGATATTATCTCCTCACCAAACCCGCAATAGAAATATTTTTGGCACACTGAAATTCTTTTCTTGTAGAAAATTTATTACCATTTTCAAATATGTGATCGAATTCGATGAAGTCACAAGCATAACTGATATATTGAAGATTTGATGGAAAAAATTGAAATATTTCGTGAAAACGAGAATTGTTAAATTGAAGAATAACCGTCAAGATTTCGACCATGTGTTATATGACATTTTTTGTTGCAAATCACTTGAATAATCTCCCTTTGAAGTTTTGCAGTTTTAAAAGTAGGCACCCTGTATAGGTAACTATATTTCATCTGTTATTTTTGAGTGCATTTATCCTTTCATTAGTGTTGGGTTTCAATTAATTTCATATATATTATACAGTCCACTAGCTCTATCTCTTTCTCACTCAAAAAATTATATTTCGAAGAATAAAACTTAAATAATTGAACCACACTTCAGTTGGTTAACTGAAACTCTACCCAACATAGCATCCATAACTTGTACATTCCTACTCATTGGTAGGGGAAATGTGCCCAAGATGATCCCCTTAAGCAAGAATTGACGTAATTCCTTAGTTTTTTCGAGAAGCGTGAAAATGAAAATGAAGACTTCTCCTAGAAGTATCCATCTTTCTATTTTCTTACACTATATAGTCAGCCGCAAAAGATTTTGTCAAATATTCTCGATTTTCCAAAACCGTACAAAAGGATCATCTTATACACCCCGGTGTTTAAGATGATCCCTGTGGTATTGGTAAGATGATCCCAGGGATCATCTTATCCCTTTTTTCAATAACTCCCATATTTTCAAGAATGAAATCTGTAAAAACAAATATCTGCAGAGATTATAATAGTAATTTACGTAACAAGTCCCGAAAATAGGGTTTTTTTGGACGAATAAACAAGATTCTAGGACGAGCCGGAGGCGAGTACTGGAAGTCTGTGAGTCCAAAAAAACTATTTTCGGGCGTGTTGCGTACAATATTTTTTCGCCAACCGTGTAGAACTACAATTCAATGAGACGACACATTTCTTCATAATACATTTTGATTCTTATTTGAATTAATCAAAACAGAACTGTCATCCGTTATTTCGTTGCTATTATGATGATCATGACAATGACAACAACAACGTGATTTTTTCCGGCCTATAGTCCGGAAAGTACGTACTTCCCGGACGGTTGCCGAAAAAATAGTTTTATTGAGGTATGAAATGAAATATACACTATCAACTGAATAAATAACTGAAAATCATTATGTAGATAAAAAATATCATTTTTAACTATATCAAGAGCATCGGAACACCCGCCTCGAGAGGTTTATCTTATATATTTACGAGGCATTATTCTTAACTCAAAAACCTGTAAAAATATATAGGTAGGTATACTTTTTTGGCGACTATTAAACCCTTAAGTGGGTTTGTAGTATGTAAAAAATGAAGGTGTAAGATGATCCCCAGGGATCATCTTGTGCACGAATTAGGGGATCATCTTGACCCAAGTTCTTCTTTTCCGTTCAATATTCGCTATTCTAACCTATACGAATGTCATGGTCTTCAAATATAAAAATAATCAAAAACAAACACATAAGGAAGCCACAAACATAAAAATCATTGTTGTGACCCATTCACAATAACAGTAGCATAATCTTAAAGTTAACCTCATCTTAGATAAAGCGGTCACAATTTATATTTTTCACTGTGAATGTCGACTGTTCGCTTGTACCAAAGTAAGAATAAGAATGAGGCGGGAGGGTGTTAAGGACTACGTATTGGCGTATAATGCAACCAGATGGCATTTTTCATAAGCTTGTAATCGAAAGGGATCATCTTACCCTATGGGATCAACTCGTGCACATTTCCCCTACCTATTTTTTTTATTTGTATGAGTATTCATCCAATCCGTAAAAACTATAATGATATGAATTGAAGCTGCAATTATGTTAATTCTGAATTGAGTAATTTGACAGTGTTCTCAATGACCACAGAGAAGCCAAATCTGTTCTCGAATTCGGACGTGAATGTGATTTTAGGAGAAAAACTCTAAAAAATCCTATTCTGTTAAAAATATGCATATCATGTATTCCACAAAAAATTAAGTAAAATGAATGGTGATTACAATGATGAAAAAAAATTAAATGCACTGCATTTGAAAAAATGAAGAAAAGTCGATTCGAAATTCGTGCTTCTGATAGTCTTTTTGTGGACACTCCATATGCTGGAAGTGCTTTATTATAGCTCGCTAGAATACGTTGAAGTCTTGTTTTTTAATCCATATAAAACTCTTATTGGTTTATGCAAGGGATCGTGAAATATAATTGCATAACATAGCTTCTACAAGTATCATTTTCTTGTCAAAATGGCCTATAGTTCGAAAACTGTTGAATAAAAATATGTGAAAAGTATACGAAAACATGCAGGAAGTTTCACAGAATTGAAAAACACCCTTGAATATAGGGTCACCCCTATTCCTCTTTTGTGGGCCACCCTATACAGGGTGGCCATTTGAAAACGAAACAGACGAGATTACAGACGAAATAATTTTTTTCGATAGAAATGCTCGGACAGGTCGATTTCTGTTTCGAGGGGGACAACTTAACTTATGCATTAGTTCTCGAAATATTCTTAACTAAGTATTTGAAAATGAAGTGGTGTTTTCATGGCACTTGTAGTGTTTTTTTGTGAAAAATCGACATTTTGAACTTCAAAACAACCATGACTGTGGCTTCCTTCCTCCAATCCATTGACATAGAAATCTTTAATCAAAATGTCGATTTTTCACAAAAAAAACACTACAAGTGCCATGAAAACACCACTTCATTTTCAAATACTTAGTTAAGAATATTTCGAGAACTAATTCATAAAATGAAAAAACAATTACTGTGCTGAAATCAGTATAAAAATACCTTTCAAATGAGGTATCACTCACCCCATCTTCCTTATTCAAAAATTGGGGGTGAGGGTTGTAGTAGCAAGGGTTGAAGCGCTATGCGTCCGTAACCTACATCTTAAGTTGTCCCCCTCGAAACAGAAATCGACCTGTCCGAGCATTTCTATCGAAAAAATTTATTTCGTCTGTAATCTCGTCTGTTTCGTTTTCAAATGGCCACCCTGTATATACGGAAATATTTTCAGGTTGTGCTCTTCTTGTAGTATAACTAGTCTGCATCAAAAAATTTTGCCATACTCAGACGTGTATATCGTCCGCTGCGGCACTAGTAGGACACCCTGTATATCCTGTTTTCTTCCGTTAATAGTACCTATTTATTAAATTTCAACATGATTTGGTCACCGCTGAAATGCAGCAAATAACTTTTTAATATTATTCTTATTATTATTTCTTTTTATCATTTGCATACATCAATAAATTGGTGAATACCAATAAAGCTCGATCTACAGAATTTTGATAGGGCATCGCTTAGGAACTCCTATATCCTGTTCGAAGTCATGTCCCAATCGATATTCTCAACTGACTAGGTTCGACTCACTGATCAGGAATCCGTGGTTGAATTTAATTTTGTCCGGCAGTCCGTCCGTGAACACGATTATGTTTGAACAGAAAAACCTATAAACTTTTACCTCCAACGAGTTTTCTACACCGAAAAAACACTAGAATTGCAAATCCTGCAGAATAATGTATTACTGGATCTCTATTGCTATTCTTGAGCGGGTTGATAGTATACCCATACAAACTAAAGATGTCACTCTCCAAATAAATATTGACGGAATTGATCTAAGCCCCACAATTTCCTGAGAAATTCATACTTGAGGTTCCGGCTGAACTTTTTTATGTGGTCAACCCTTCATTAGTCGATACTGGATATAGCGTCGCCGATGTTTATTTTGCATTGAAACCACTATAAAGCACAGTCATACTCGACATATAGTCCGCGTGGCAGGAAAACTGTCATAAGGGGCAATAAAAAATTTCAAAGAAATTGTCGAGGTATCTAGGGAATAATCACGTACCCATAAAAATAATTTTGTTGTATCTAAATAAAGCTGAATGAACGGCTTGACATATGCCACGCTGAAAGGATTATTTCAACGGAAATTACATTCCGCTGTTATTTTTATATACCTGAATTCCAGCCCTTCAAACAAGAAAAGCAGCTTCCGTCCGGTTCTTTAATGAGATAATTGTACAAGAGGAAGAAGATAGATTTCTTTGATTCTCTGAAAGAATGCTGAAGGTCTTAGGTATTACAACTTAATCCAATCTGTAGGACGAAAATATTTTATTTTCCGTTCATTATTATTATAACAAGATTATTACAGATACATATTTAACAAATAATCCATACTGATAAATTATATTTTGGTGTACTTCTAAATTTTTTCCAGTTTATTACGTTATATCTAGACATAAAGAACCAATACAAAATTATTATCAGTCTGTCTGTCCGGGCTAATTTGTATGCCATGGCATACAAATTTGGTTGAAATTATATGAGAAGCCTTTTCCACAAAAGCCCTCAACGTATTTGCCTCCTTGTTTCTCGAATTCTTGATTTCTTTTGAAGTGCTACATATGCCAAAAATTTCAAGAAAACTGAAATAAAAAGCAGTGACGTGAAGATAGGAGCTCTTATCCATCTTATATGTTAATTCGCACTCATGAATCTAATGAAAAAAAGCTGTAAGGAAAAATATTACAGCAGCTGCCAATGCAATCCTCCATAATCTGGTTATGAATTTACAGAAATATTGGGAATGTTTTTGTCAATAATTCGCTAGAATTTTGTATGATTGTGGTTGAGCGATCTGTACAAAACTATAGGTAGGTAGCATTCTCCTACCAAATGCAAAATTTCATCTAGATCCACTTTGTAGTTTCGTAATTATCAGAAGATCAAAATTTCGAACTGAGCCCCTGGTCGAATTTTGCTCATTAACGAACAGAATGGACAGAAACGAATTCGACCATGGATCAGTGATCAGTGAGACGAACCTTTTCGATTGAGACAGTTCTCGGCTCGAAGTTCGAAACATACAGACATCTTTGCAAAATTATTATCGTTTAAGTGGAACAAGCGCTCAAAAATGAAGCACTCTGATGTGTATGATATCTCGAAGGGAATATTAAAATTCATCGCATGTTTCAATAATGAGATGTTCCATTTGGAATAACGAAGTTGTGGTCTATTTCCGGCATTATCCGAAGTTTCAGAGAGTTGAAAATATCGTGTTTGGAATGACCATTTAAGAACATCGTGGTAGGTTTAGGAGTTTTCAGTAGTTTCAGTTTGCCTTATATTCAGGGTGTTTAAACTGGACATATACAGAGTGGAACAGCCAAATGGAATGAATTCGATAACGAATAAATGAGGTCGTGTTGGGAAAAACGCTCGGACACGTCGATTTGTAATTTTAAATGCGCATATTTTTCAAGAAAATAAAATTCTATAGGGTGTTCCATGTGACCGTGGCCAAAACCAACTTTCTTATTTCAAATGCAACCCCCTGTATACTTCTTATTTTTTGGATTCTTCAGAGAATTCTAGACACAATTCCTGCGCAATGTCCTATACCTATCTTCAACTATTTCGGAAGTATTGAGTGTTTTCAGATTTATTGCAAAAATCAACGTTTAAAATAAAAATGTTCAAAATGCTCACCGCGAACGTCTTGGCAACATGCTAATCTGGTGTAGAATTGTCTTCTAACGTTACTCAACATTTCAGGCGTGACTGATCTAATAGCAAGCGTGATTCGGTTTTTCAGGTCGTCTAAGTTTAAGGGTTTCGTTTCGTATACAATACTTTTGACATATCCCCACAAAAAGAAGTCTTATGGTGTCAGATCAGGAGATCGTGCTGGCCATTCTATCGATCCGCACCTCCCTATCCACCGATTTGGAAAAATTTGGTTCAAGTACTGCCGGACATTGATTTGGTAATGTTGCGGTGCTCCATCTTGCTGAAACCATATTATATTGGCAGGAACTTATGGATTTGCTGGATCAGGATATAAGTTTATCCAAGTTGGTACAACATTTTTTTGGAGTAGTTCTAAATATTTTTCTCCATTCAAGTTGCCGTCCATGAAAAAGGGACCTACGATATGATTGCCAACAATTCCTGCCCAAACATTAACATTTTCAGGATATTGTGTATGTTCTTTTTTGCTTACTTTCTTCATATCAAGAGCTAAATGGGAAATAAGTATTGAGTGTAATGTATCGAATTTGTGAAATAAAATAATTTTCATTTAAAATCTTAATTTTTGTAAAAAATCTGAAAACACTTAATATTTCCGAAAAAGTTGAAGATAGGTAGGTATAGGACATTGTACATGAATTATGTCTAGAATTTTCTGAAGAATCCAAAAAATAAATAAGATACAGGAGGGTTGCATTTGAAATGAGAAAGTTGGTATTGGCCACGGTCGCATGGAACACCCTATATAATTTTATTTTCTTGAAAAATGTGCGCATTTAAAATTACAAATCGTCCGAGCGTTTTTCCTAACACCCCCTCGGCCCTCATTTATTCGTTATCGAATTTATTCCATTTGGCTGTTACACTCTGTATAGCCGTGTAGTGTAGACGACACCGAGGAAGTAATTTTTGCCTTATGACATATATCCCGTTTTCGATGCATAAGCGATATACAGGGTGTTTAATGTCAACTTTGAGCAATATTCTGATAACTGTGGTAAGTTATGCGTGAGTGATATTTCAAATAACGTTTTCTGGTCACATCTTAGTATTTTTCAAAGGCTCAATTCAATTGTGGTGTAGAATTTCAAAGAAAAGAATCAAAATGCGGAAAACCTGCAAAGTTGAAATTTATTTTTCTCGGTTGCCGATTTCCTAAGATTTTCCGTGAAAAATTTTTCTTAAAATTATTCGAAGTCTTTTTTTAATGTCTTGAGTGAAAAAAAATGGCCCCAAATTGTTGGAATTTCATGGTTCACCTATCTTTCATCCCTAATACTGGGGTGAAAACAGAATAAAAAAAATCCATTGGTTTTCTTTTTGTAACCTTCCAAAGATTACACTCAAAGTAGCTATTTTCATAATTTTTATTTGTAAAACTGGAAGCCGTACGAAGGCCAAAATTGTGCTAATGGGCTGCCAGAATGACCCGGATAGAGATATGAATTTATAAACAAAAAAAAATTTTTAAAAAAAACTTTGGTGAGAATCAAACTCTCCACTTTAGATTAACCAGCGTTGCTTTGGTAACGGAGAATAAATCCAATTCATAGTCGTAGAAATTTCGATTCATATCGAAATTTTTTGAAAAAATTTTTCTGGTTAATAAATTCATATTTCTATCCGGGTCATTCTGGCAGCCCATAAGCACAATTTTGGCCTTCGTACGGCATCCAGATTTTCAAATAAAAATTATGAGAGTACTCCGAGCGTAATTTTGGAAGGCTACAAGAAAAAACCAATGGATATTTTTTCAATCTGTTTTCACCCCAGTATTCAGAATGAAAGATAGTTCAACGATAAAAAATTCCAACATTTTTGAGCGACATTTTTTTCTCACTGAAAATATTAAAAAAAAAAGTTGAATTCGAGTTTATGGTGAAACACCCTGTATTCATAAAATGACTCAGCTCGTCGTCATGGACCCTGCATTCGATAGGTATCACATAAATGATTTTGTATTCAAACATTTCCAAACTACGAGTATAAATTCCTGTTTCATCATTGTTTGGAAACAGCCAAGTATCAATAAAAGTTAGGAACTATATGAGCATATTCGAACCAATTGTATACTTTCTTCGCAAGTGGGTGCAAACCAACGGTTATAAAAATTGGATTCTGATATGTACGCAACAGTAATTTTTTTTAAAGCGTGCAGCATTTGCGATTTTCAACCTCTCAATTACCCAGATCAAGAAATTTCTTACTGAAACAAAGTTCTTTTCACAGATGTCAGCCCTCATCTGGTGTTCAAAAACGGAATCAATCCAACTTTATGGCCTCAAGACGTACCATTCCCTCCTGAAGAAGGCAAAGAAGAAGTTACTTCAACTTATGGCGATGGAGATGGTCAAAATGACAGAATAAACTGTTTCTCTCCAAGTAATTTACCTTCGAATCTGCAATATCCTGCCTACTTCAAAGATACAAAAGGAACGAACCATCCTATCTTCTCATCCGGCAACAATTTTGCGTCTTTGCAATACATCAAACACGCACAAGGTAATAAAGGTATGCCAGAGCTTATTCAGCATGGCAGGTCGGCAGGTATGCCTCTTTACGTACGTTGTCCTATATGTCAGAAAGAATTCAAACAGAAATCAACGTTGCTGCAACATGGTTGTATACATATAGAATCTCGTCCATATCCTTGTCCTGAGTGTGGGAAGAGGTTCAGGCAACAGTCGCATTTAACACAACATTTAAGGATACATACGAATGAAAAACCATACGGATGTGTATATTGTGGTCGAAATTTCAGACAACGAACTATTTTGAACCAGCATCTTCGAATACACACTGGAGAAAAGCCATACAAGTGCGGCCAATGTGGTAAGGATTTTAGACAAAAAGCAATTTTAGATCAGCACACGAGAACGCACCAAGGAGACAGACCGTTCTGTTGTCCGATGCCTAATTGTCGGAGAAGGTTCGCTACGGAACCAGAGGTGAAGAAACACATTGACAACCACATGAATCCACATTCGGCGAAGACTCGAAGAGATTCAACAAGCTCAGAAAGGAAGCATAGCAACAACGGTATGCTTCCCAGAGGAATCACACCTTCGGCGGTTGTCAAACCAGAGCTGTATTTTCCGCAATGCTATTCCAGCTTTAATCCAGCGACGACAATTTCCCAGTTCCAGTCAGCCCCACCAGAATTTAAGCCGCCTAATAATCTGCCAGTTCAGTGACTAGCAGCCGGCTGGCAACTGGGACCTTGCATAGGGTAATACTTGCCAGCACCTTTTATGGGTAACAAGATGAGATCTCTTAGAAAAGTGCAATACTAGCAACTGAAATACTGAGGAAGTGATTCAGTTGCTGGTCTAGATACGATTACTTTCATGAAATCAGTCGACATTTCATACTGTGATCATACTATTGCGGAGGCACTAATCAAGGGTTCGGAGCAATGTAACGAAATCCGGTGATATTTTCATGCTGATGACCTTCTGATGTGGGTATGATAAACATATTCGATTGAGGAGAATTTAGCTGGTGTTTTCAGTCCAAAGTATTTCCGATTCAGATTTCCCAAAACTGAATATCCATTTCATTGTCTGTTTATACTGTAATTGCCGTTGAATCAACTATGAAAAGATTTTTGTAAAGAACGCACTTTCAGATGTAGTGTACTTACTTATTTTTGTTCATTAGAGAATAAGGTTGCATTGTGAAATCTGTTTCGTCTATAAGGTAGATTAACCTCACGAAGTAGAAAGAACACTGTTCCTTCTTTTTTTTCAACTACGCCTATGAATCCTTGTGAAGCTGATTTTTTATATTTGAAGATTGTTACATCGAAGAGAGGTAGAAAGATATATAAATGATGTCTTTCTGAGCTTAGTGTTCTTCGTAGTTATTTATTTCCCAGTGATTGTTGAAGCCGATTTCTCACACGCTTGCGATAAGAGTAATTTTTACGGTTTGCTCCTCAGCCAAGAAGCTCAAACGATATATATTGATCCTGTCGCAGACGTGTGAGAAGTCGGCTTCAACAATCACTAAGCAGAATATTTATGACAAACACCAAGCGTCGAATGGCCTCATTCATTTAAGAGTCGATTGCTGTGATTGTAAATAGCATCTGGCTTATACCATAGATTCCAAATTTGAGGAATGTAAGGTCTATGCACTCAAAATCACCATATGGTTCAAGCTTGATGCTTTCTTGAATCATATAGAATATCAACACTCATTTCTCCACAGCACTCTGGGCCACAAAGATTTTTGAACGCTCGTTATGAACTAAGCAATAGTTAATTAACAAGCTGATATAATATTGTCCTGAGTTCTTGGCAGAAACTGCCTTGCTCCATCTTTTCCAGATCATCCTATGACATCTTTCAAAATTACAAGCTCCTCTCAAAGTAATGGCATTATATTAAGATCGGTTCTCATAGAACTTTAACCATTTGCTCATCAGGAAATATTTGGATTCAACTGAAGACACCAGCTAATGATTATATCTCCATGCGAAAAGAAAATTGTGTTCACAATAGAGGCCTGCAGCTTTGTTATCGCAGGTATAAATAGCAATGACGACCGAAAGATTCTAAAGGTATCATACCAAATATCTCATTTTTTATATAAGGTTCCAATCGTAGGTACGTCTCAGAAACCACATTTTAAATATCTATAGATTTTATGTGACATCATATAAGGTATATTTTAACGATATTCTATTTTCAATTGTGATTCACTTCGAAAGATTGATATGAATAAGACAGGACAAACGTTGTAAAGAGAGCGAGTATTCATGTCTAAATATTATAAATATTATGAGAACACTTGAGGATGAATAAATTTTGAAAGGAAGCTGCCATAAATATTTAAAAATTTTATACAGGCATGATTAGTAGCGTTGCTTATTAGTCGAGTCGATGTTACCCTTTCTATTTAAGCGATAGGACATATTTTTTAAGAATTTATTCAAAACATAATATTTAAGAGATTCCTTCATCCAGTTCTCGTTATAACAGTTTAAATATCGAGCAATGTTACTGATCACGCTTATATAAAAAACTTTATTTAACCTTAAATAGTTCGTTTATCTGTGATCAAGAACTTGAACCATAGTTATGTTTATCAGCAATTTTTGTTGCAGTTGATGCTGATTATTTTGATATTTCATTGTTCGTGAAACTTTGTTAGAAATTTTCGTTTTAAATTTGACTAATTTTATTGTTGGGAACATTACTCAAGTCCTCTTCGTCTTTGCCTTCCAAAAGTGTGGACTAATGTGAGAAAAAGGCAACAAAAAGTGATAAGGTGTGGATGTTTTCGAATTAGATCTTAGTTGTTTGTGATTTTTAGAGTTTGTAGTATAATTACGTGAATGATTTCCAATCTGGAGCTGTGTTACTTACATTTTTAGTGATTCCATGGAAAATTCAGGTCAACGACATATTGCTACCTACCACTCATTTTGGAAAATCGAATACTAACAGTATATTAGCAATATCAATTATATAACTAAATCTGTTACATTTCGAGTAGACATACATACCAAACAAAAGTTATCAATAAAAACTTCCTAATTCTCTACCAGATTTGAATCGCACACTGAAGTTAGATCATTAATTGATGTTGCATGTTAATTGATATTAAGCCGAAGAAGCTAAATCAATAGTACTATCAAGATCAGAATTAAGAAGAAGTTTTCCATTTATAAACGACACATAGCTAATACTGAATAACTAAGTATTGAGAAATTTCTCTCTTATTCATCAAGATGTGTATCATGAGGAGAATTAAATATAGCAATGAACCTGTTTCTGCTAGGCTCTTGGCCTTGGGGATGGTTACGATCGGTAACTGGAGTATTCCCCTTCCATCTCAGATCCTACTTGTAGTTGCCGGTGTTTTCATCTAGCAGAAACTGCACATACGAATATCAAGTTTTCAATGCACTATCCTTTTAAAGTCTCTTTCTGCCTTGCCAGGATGCATCTGAGATATATGAGTTGAATAATATCAGAGTACATAGTCCATTACTTCGTGATTGTTAATGTTAAATAGAATAAGAAAGGAAAATGACTTTGTTAACTACTACCAATTCATTAAAAGATATACAGATAACAACAATTCGAATTAGTGTATAACAAGCTGTGTTCATTGGTTAAATATATCGCAATATTTCATCAGTGACACAAATGTATACAACAGTGCTAACACTTCAAAACTCGAATCGATGTACTTCTTCCAATGAATGGTAAACAAAGTGATTTTTTCCTTCACTCATTTTATTATTTCTTTGATTAGGTTTTGTTTCTTTAATTTCTATCGAACGCACATGGCATCCGAGATTTAAATAATGCAACATAATCTATGTTAGAACATCAATAGCGTCATGCATAATTAATGTGTTCGTTATTTCCAATGCGGAATGGAGCGATGGAATACAGACACAGAACTTCTAATCAATTCGGATACGGATATACAATTGAGTGATATCGAAGCAGAAACGGAGAGGAAAGTGTCAACAAATGGAATGATGGAAGGCCAACGTTGACACTTTCCTCGTCGTTTCTCCTCCGAAGCGATAGAATACGGACCCAGAACATCTGATTACATAATTCGGATACGGATATACAATAGTTACGTGACTTCGGAGAAGAAACGGTGAGGAAAGTGTCAACGTAGGCGTTCCATTATTCCTTCTGTTGACACTTTACTGACTTTACAGTCACGTATCCGAATTAATTAGATGTTCTGTGTCCGTATTCTGTCTCTCTCTGGCACATTGTACATGTAGGTACAGGGTGTTTCACCATAAACTGGACAAACATATATAGCCGTGTAGATGACACCGAGAAAGTCATTTTTGCCTAATGACATATACCCCGTTTTCGACGCATAAGCGAGATACAGGGTGTTTAATGTCAACTTTGAGCAATATTCTGATAACTGTTGTGAGTTACGCGTGATATTTGAAATAACGGTTTCTAGTCACATTTTAGTATTTTTGAGGGCTCAATTGAATTGTGGTGTAGAATTCTACGAAAAAAAATTCAATATGGCGGAAAACCTGCAAAGTTGGAATTTTTTTTTTCTCGGTTACTAATTTGGAAAGCATAATCTCAACGTACTCAATTTTCTAAGATTTTCCGTAAAAAAAAAATTTCAAAATTCGAACTCAACTTTTTTTTTACATGTCTTCAGTGAAAAAAAAATTTCGGCCAAAATTTTTGGAATTTTTCATGGTTGAACTATCTTCAATTCTGAATACTTGGGTGAAAACAGAATGAAAAAATATCAATTGGTTTTCTATTTGTAGCCTTCCGAAGATTACGCTCGGTGTACTTTCTTAATTTTTATTCGAGAAACCGGAGGCCGTACGGAGGTCAAAATTGTGCTGATGGGCTGCCAGAATGATCTGGATAAAAATATGAAATTATAAACCAAAAAAATTTTTTTCAAAAAATTTTGGTAGGAATCGAACTCTACGAGTATGAATTGGATTAATTCTAATCCTATAAATCTCCGTTACCAAAGCAACACTAGTTAATCGAGAGTGTAGAGTTCGAACCTCACCAGAGTGTTTTGGAAAAATAAAAAAAAAATAATTTTTTTTTTCAATAATTTTTTTATTTTTTCGAAAAAATTTTTTTTTGGTTATAATTTTATATTTCAATCTGGGTCATTCTGGCAGCCCAGCAGCACAATTTTGACCTCCGTACGGCCTCCAGTTTCTCAAATAAAAATTAGGAAAGTACATCTAGCGTAATCTTCGGAAGGCTACAAAAAGAAAACCAATTGATATTTTTTCATTCTGTTTCCACCCAAGTATTCAGAATCAAAGAAAGTTCAACCATGAAAAATTCCAAAAATTTTGGGTGGAATTTTTTTTTCACTGAAGACATGTAAAAAAAAAGTTGAGTTCGAAATTTGAAAAAATTTTTTCACGGAAAATCTTAGAAAATCGATTACGTTGAGATTATGCTTTCCAAATTGGCAACCGAGAAAAAAAAATTCCGACTTTGCAGGTTTTCCGCCATTTTGAATTTTTTTTTGCAAAATTCTACACCACAATTCTATTGAGCCCTCAAAAATACTAAGATGTGACCAGGAACCGTTATTTCAAATATCACGCGTAACTGACAACAGTTATCAGAATATTGCTCAAAGTTGACATTAAGCACCCTGTATCTCGATTATGCGTCGAAAACGGGGTATATGTCATAAGGCAAAAATGACTTTCTCGGTGTCAACTACACGGCTATATATGTTTGTCCAGTTTATGGTGAAACACCCTGTATATACCGATAAGGAAATGAAAGTTGTGAACACAGCCACTACAGCGTTAAACGAGTCGATGAATATTGTCTAGTGGACCAATAAAATAATCAAAACCGTCGGCGCGATACGACAACGAATAAATGACTGACCCCAGTGACCCCACTCAATGGCATGGGAACTGCATCGAGAGAGTTCAAATCTCCCCCTCTCCAGACTCCTATGCCATTGAGTGAGATCAGTTATTTATTCGTTGTCGTATCGCGCCGAGGGTTTTGATTATTTTATTGGTCCACTAGACAATATTCATCCACTCGTTAACCGCAGTAGTGTTCACAACTTTTATTTCCTTATCGGTATGTACTTTCAATCTTAACCTAACAATTTAAAGTCATATTATTCAATCGCTTCAATCCGTTTTCTTCAAGCTCTATATATCGGTGTTTACTCCCAAATTGTATAATTGAACTGAAAAAAGATGCATAGAACACCTGGTGTAACGACTCCCTACTAAAAATCGTGACCAAAATTTGTAGATCAAAACGGCATCCTAGATTTCAGATTTTGGTCAAGTTCCGCAATAATCCGCAATATTTTGCTGACGTGGCGCTACTTTTTGTATAACATGGGTTATGTTATGTTTTTAGAGAAATGACACAATGACAGTTGTCTATGATCAAAACTTCAAAACATGTATTAATTTCGAATGTCATAAAGTTTGTGGTTATGGAATAACAGCGCGACCTCTTTCGGAAGAAATGAAAAGCCGCACAAAATATCAGATGATCAATCGACAAGAAAGTCTAATCAGTGCCAACACCAGGTATTTCTATGCATCTATAACTGAAAATATTTGAGTGACATAATATCTGACTCGATATCTTGTTGACACACGGAATATACATAACTTCTACGTTTCCTGAAATTTATGAATTTCCATTTGACGCATGCGTGCAATTCAATTCTCACCAACGATTTGGCTTCACACTGTGACTGTGAATAAATGGGGGCGTTTAAGCGATATTGATATTATTAGATATATATAATTATGGGGTAAACATCTCAGTTGCTGGAACAGCGAGATTTTCATGTTTCTTTGGATATGTCAGACAGAACCAAAACACAGAATATGTCAATTAATAATTATGAGCAATTTTGGCCACAATGATTTCCTTGAATAGGCATATTTATTACAGAAATAGCAATTCATGAACATTCCAAAAATGTTGAGAAAACATAAAAGATCCGATTCACTCGATATTTTGTTCCACCAATTTGAGATGTTAACCCATTTTTTGATTTATTAATTCGATCCTTGAAATTAAATTTGCGGCATCTAGTGAGTTCTATCTGACTCTCGCGAGAACTTGTGCGCATGTGCTATAAAGGGGAAGTGACTTGAAATAGGATATCGAGAAAATATGGTGATTGGCTTATTGGCAGCTCAACGAAAAATTCTATTTAATGTAATCATGGATATATTATGACATGTCCATTCTCTCTGTCACAACACAACGCTCATGACGCTTGCGTATTTCGAACGAGGCCTACACTATTGTGTACTTATCTGCAAAACGCTCACATTCTATGTATTTTCAATAATATGGCGGAACTTGACTACTAACTGAAATTGAGAGTGCAGATCGGTTTCGGTGGTTCTACATGTAGTAATGAGTTTGTATTTCATCGGAATTGTTCCAAAACTTTCAAATTTATTTAAAATCATTTATTTATTGTCTTACTATACTCATCATTTCATTCTACTCTTTGAGTTAAATTATAAAAGTTGGCCAACAAATAACAGTACAGAGCCATTTGCAGAAACGGTGTCAACGCATTCGAGAAAAATAAGTACTTAGCTCTTATGTCGATTTTTGATTGAGGAACATCCTCTCCCTCGGACAAGGTCGAGAATCACCCCGAATATTCAAATGGCATTGGGGATCGAGTAGGATTTCTTGAAACATTCTCTACAATGGTGTTTTTTGAAAGTCTTCAAATTTTACAGCTCCGTCCAATACTTATATAGGATTTAGATTGTAAATTTGATGTCAGTCATTATCTTAAATAGATACTCCAATGTTGTAAATACAGAATGTTTTCAAATACATTGATTAAGTAAGAACTTTCGAAAGGAATATTACACGGCACCCAGAGCCGGATTAACCATTAGGCAGAGTAGGTGACTGCCTAGGGGCCCCGTATTAGCTAGGGGCCCCCGCATCAGCATGTTTTATACGGGGAAGATTGCACTGCCTGGGGACACCCCACATGGTTAATCCAGTCGGCACCTAATGTCATTCAAATATTTTGGGATGATTCTTATCCACGCTTGTGGTGAAAATGGCTCTCTTTCGTTTCCACTTGGCGCTCCTGTATATCCATCGTTCGGGAAAATTTACTTTATCACGATTATTTTTGATTGCCCGTTTTTTCTTCGAATTATTGACTGCAGCAATGAAACTTGATTGGATTTCACTTTTATATTAGATTGTAGAGAGTGCAGTCCTGAATGAATTCCCAACTTCAATCTCTCCTTGAAAGAACTGGGATAACTGCGAATGAGATAAACTTTTACCATGTCTTCAGATTATGTGTTTCGCCATACTAAGAAATAGATACAAAGTTATAAATGAATCTTTTATATTACCAGGTTTTTTCAAATTGGACTCCTTCTTCATTCACATGTTTATTGCATATTCACATTCAACGGTTATTGATCTCACATGGAATGAATTACAGCAATCTGGGTCCTATGTTTATCCACTTCAAGATTTTTCAATTGTTATATTTTCTCGAAATCTTCCTTATTGCATTTGAGGGTTCATCTTGCGTGATCTGTATATGACGTTGGGTGTTCTTGATAGTCTATTATCTCTTGTTGGTATATGCATTTTGTGTCACAATAGGACATGTTTTGAAGAAATGCCGTCACCTCTTTCATAGTTACTCAATCATCTCATAAAATTGAATGGATTCATTTCGCAGATATATTCTGTAGTAGGTATAGATAATGATTCTTTAGGACAGACAAATTTTTGGATCATACATACGAATATATATTTTTTCTAGTTGTGTGTGATATGATATGGTGCTACTTGATACTGAATCAGGAATAACTTATGTCATAAAGTCTTCTTTCATTAGTTTCTTGAATTAATCATCCTTTTACAGCTTCTGCTATTTTGTAATCAAGACTGATAATATTTTAGTATAAATAATAATAATATTTATGAGCATTTCATACGATCGATCATATATTCATACTCACCTTCTCTCTTCAGCCTTCATTTCATATGTGTATCAATTATGTAGTTCAATGTTCGTGTTCCTATGATCATCATTTGTAGCTTACTCCTAGTTTCATTCATCAAGGAAAATGGAAAGTAATATAGGAACTATGGTTCTGTTTCACGGATTTGATTGTTGTTCATAGTTTCGCCAATTCAGATACTTGAATGGGATGAATCAGAGAAAAAATAGGAGAGAGAGATTTAAAACTGAAAAAAAATATGCGGTATTCTTGTATATATATATATATAAATGTTTTCTGTGTAAACACTTCGAAATAACACCTTTGGGATGACAAATATCTGATTAATAATCAATCTGAATGGGTCGAATGGGAAAAAGTATTTGATAATATTACATGGATATTGAAACTTCCCATGGATTTTAAAATCTCATGCCCATCCTTATGTATAAGATTTCATATACTATAGTTATGGAACTGACATTCAAAGGCTGTGTTTATGTACTAACTTGTGTTTTGTATACGATTCTTCAGGGTATTTTATATTTTTAGCGGCTGATTTACACGATCAGAGAACGTGGGAAATGTGTTATAAAGTTGATTACAAATGATATTTCCAAAGCTGTCAAGTTCGGCCATGGAATAGATTGGAAGCAAGAATCCTCGAATATCAGTGTCACTTTGACTGATCACTTCAATTTCTCACCGTTTGTGATATTTCACACTAATTTATTGAACTTTAAAATTTTTGTGGAATAGGCTATCGACTTCTGAAGGTCGAAGGTGTACCATGTCAATACATTGAATTTAGTATTTATTCTGCTACAAACTCTTGTCACAGACATTTGTATTCATTCATTTTTATAAGCTGAAAACTTAGGTGCTTCTTTCAACCCCATCATATAACAGTTTACTGTCATAACATGGAAAAGTCTTTTGAAAATTATTTCATTGAACACGATAGCTAATTCTAAAGA
Organism: Adalia bipunctata; assembly: GCA_910592335.1. Lineage (NCBI taxonomy): Eukaryota > Metazoa > Arthropoda > Insecta > Coleoptera > Coccinellidae > Adalia > Adalia bipunctata. The sequence goes on from OU342948.1 coordinate 38,790,559, forward strand.
CTAAATTATGTAACAGCGAATGTAATAAATCCGGATATTAAATTAGGTACCATCCAGCCATTATATCAAAGAGTGTTGGTATAATGTTGAAATTGCCCTGTTCGAGACGAGACAGTTTACCAGGTTGTTATTGGAGGCTCGTCTCAAAGCCGATCAGACCGCGGTACTCCGGGCGGCTTTGGGTGGCGCCCTCTATTGAGCACATTCTGAAGCGTGAGCGACGTAGAATGATACACACGTTTGGAAAAGTGAGTCGCCAATTGACTTTTCCCAGTCAATTGCACAACTGGTTTCGGATCGGTGGACAATGCCTGGGGACCTGAGAGGGCTGCAGAGGGTGTTTGGCTGATCTGTCGCTAGGCCTCTTCGTGCCATCTCCAACAAGTGACGTACCAACGTACACCTAAGTAAGCTTTGAGCAGAAATGAATATAGTATGCGGGGACGAAAGATGAACTTTGAGAATACACCATGCAACCGATCACGTCGGGGTCACCAATATACAGGGTGTAACTGAATAAGTGTAAAACATTTAAGGAGGTGATTCCTCATCGAAAAAAAGATAGGATCTTTCATATAAAGAAACTTCATTGGAGCATCCCTTGTTAAGATACAGCCCCTTAAAGGGGGTACATAAAATTTGTATAACAATTTTTTTCACAAGCACTGAAAAAGTTACAATATTGAAATTAACCTGACGTTTTGTACTACCAAAAAGACACTTAGCCAGTTATTTATTTGGTTTACCCCATGGTTGTAAGGGGTGAAAAACGCAACCCCTAAAATTTATTTCCAATGTAACTTTTTGTCTTATTATTTGTTTACCATTTAAAAATTTATTTCCGATAGCCTGTTTCATTCTAAACAAAAAATGTCTCTTGGGTTTTTTGCCCAAAATAAACCAGTAAGCAGCAAAACATTATTTTACGAACAACTACAGAAATACATCGTCATAAATGCGAACTGGATTTATTGTTATTTTGTAGTTAGTACCTGCATTAAACCAAATAAATTACTGGCCAAGTGTCTTTTTGGTAGTACAAAACGTCAGGTTAATTTCAATATTGTAACTTTTTCAGTGCTTGTGAAAAAAATTGTTATACAAATTTTATGTACCCCCTTTAAGGGGCTGTATCTTAACAAGGGATGCTCCAATGAAGTTTCTTTATATGAAAGATCCTATCTTTTTTTCGATGAGGAATCACCTCCTTAAATGTTTTACACTTATTCAGTTACACCCTGTATAGCGTGTTGCTATGAATTGTGTATCTGGATGGGGTTCACTTTTCGTCTCAACTTCGCTCACAGGACTCATCATATTGGTTATTTAAGCGAAGCCTGCCAATGACGAAGGTGTTGAATTTGCCTTCTGGAAACGAACGAGGGTACCGGGTTGAAGACATGGCTCGTCTTGAAGCCGATCGGACCGCGGTACTTTGGATCGCTTTAGAGTGACTTTATAATTTCACTTAGTAAAAAAAATTATCCTGTACATGTACATTGGTAAAACCAAAGCCCTCAGGCATTTTTATCGGTATGAGTCTACCTTGATGTGCTCAACTCAAGGTTTCTGGTATGGTGGGATGGTAATTCAAACTGATAAAATAAAAAAGTTATATTTATTTTTATATCTCAGAAATTTTGAGTAACACAAAAGGAAACGGCAATGATAATCTGGAGTGGAAGCAAATCTTTATTACGTTGACTAACTATGCCCTGTAGGCATTATGAATAATATCCGAATCAAGTGATTAATTAATCATTATTTATAGGTAATAGCCATTCAATCACTTTCAATGTAACACATATTCTAACAGGGCTTCTGAGGTGTAACAGAAGTCTAGGAGAATTTCTGGAACGAAACTTCATGGAGGACGTTGAATTTCATTAAAAATATTAGGGAAATCTTGAATAAACTTTATGTAGTACCTTCCCATAGAATCTATGAGTGATATGGTGGCAATATGTGGTGCGAAATTCTAGAAGCACATATTGGAATGACTAAACATTTCACTTCCATTGATCATTATACTCCACTCCATCGAGATAAACTTGTAGACATTCAGTTTTAGAATGAAGAATCTTGATTAAATGTGTGTTTCAGTACGTTATTGGAAATTTGTAAATATTAATTTTGTTTGAAGACAATCCACATCTGATATTGAAGATATATATACTTGTAGTTATAAATGTTTGTAAATCGAAACAATTTTCGTCCAGAATACCTTATAAGAGAATCATTTCAGTTTTATTTCACACAATAGTTGATATATTTCATGTGCTTGTGGTGTTTCACACATTCGGAGGTTAACATGCATTCATTCGAATTTTATGATTGATGTTAATATTTCTTCATATGAATTATGAGTTTGATAAAATCGTTAAGTTTAAATTGAGAAATTATTTATTTTGTTTTCAATTTTAGGTTTGTTTGTTTTCCTATAAATTCCATTTTTTAAATTCATAATGTTCCTCGAGAATTCAATCAAAAGCTCCACAAGCACGAAACAGATAACCTCAGTCATGCCATTACTCAATAACAGTTACTAATAAATGCTCAACAAAATATACAATACTGATAATTTTTAAACAACACACATGCAATATTAGTGTTTTGCTCAATAGTACAAATGCTGTACATAATAGATACTGGAATCGTTTTATATTATAAATATATTCTAATAAATATGTTTGAATTGATTCTCTTTGTATTGCATTTTGAATAAAATATGAATGTATTTGTTGAAGCGTGTTTTATTCCAGCCATTGATCTTCTATGTCTCTCTCACAGACATTGGAATAGTATATTTCATTATCTTCCCATGAAAGCTTTTTTAAAGATGTTGTCGAAAGATATATTCAAATAATCTGTCGGTGACATTTCCACTTCCCCAAATTGAATTTTTTTTGGATACATTATTATAGTGATCACATGTTTTGCATAGTTTAGTTCAAATTTCGAAAATAATTAAAAAAGTAATCGAATTTTCACTGTAGTACATAATGCATATTGATCCAGATCGACCAGATCCCATCCTTTAACCAATTTTTTGCTCAGGTATTTAGCGGCAACGTTACATGGTTGCATATACATTTCTAAATTTGAAATACTTTGATAAAAAAATTCTAGTGGCCTACCTACTATATTGATGACAGCCGGTACAACTACAAAATTAAAAAATTTGGAGCAGTTCTATGTCGGGTTACATCCTTCGACCGAGATACCTCTGAAGATGCCTACCGCCCTTGTAGGCGAAACATTAGGTAAAATTTCTATTCAACTGCGGCTAGAAAGCCTGGAATTTTCTGATTTTGTACCCACCTATTGTCAAGATTTTGTGCTTGAAAAGAATTCATTTCATTTTGATTCTTTGGATAGAGCGAGCTTTCTTGATTGTGGTTACCATTTGTCATAAGCGCATCCACCCAAGCTGTTATCATAACTGAAGAATTTGGTGAGTCCAAATTCACCATTATCGGTACCATTAACATTGTCATTATTGTCAATACTGTAAGTCCATCCTGCTTTATGTTTAATAGCTGGTGTTATGATATTGAAAACAACTTCGTAAACAAGCCTAAAAAGTTTCTCCTTCTCCTTGCATGGAAAGTTCACCTGTGAAATGGCAAACTTTTATGATTGATATTTTTGTTCATGTATAAGCAAATATTATTTCGTGACATTATTTATATGCATCACCAAACATGGTCTTCGAATAGCAATATTTTCATAATCTGCAATAGATTGTAATAATTTGTAAGCTGCATAATGGGAACAATCATTTCTCATTACAATGAGCGCATCCACCATAAAATTCAGAGGAACTGGAGTTGAACAAATATAAAATATTTCATTGAAATCGTTCGAGTGAAATTCAGAACGTCGACTTCCTTATAACAAGACTATGTTTACATGAGTGGAATAGTTTCGTAGAATTTAATTGATCGAAAAATTGCGAAAGTACATAATAACTAAAAATTCATTTTGGAAGAAATAATCTGCTGTTATGTTCTTAGAACAAAAGAATATTCGAAACCGAAATCTACAACTGTGGCTCAAGGAGTTTTTAAGTTTTGGGGGATGAGATTCGAAAATGGCTACATTAAACGCAATGAAAAATTAACTAATGTGTGGATTATTTGTGAAACTGAAATTGAATATTGAATTTTATAGATTTTTTAGATTAGAGATGTTACGGAACAGGCAAACGCGGACATAAAGCAATCACTCACTCGATTTAGCTTGAAAAAGGAGGAAAAACGCTTGATGACGGTGGGCTCACCAGAAGTTCCTTCGAGCAACAAGGTGGTTACAGGTTTAGCTGCAATATTTATTTGGTCCGAGAGTTTTATATCGACAGAGGAAGTTGGCCCAGAAGAAGAATGAGACGACAACCATCCCTGTTCATGCCACCACAACGTGTGATGATGGATATCTTTGGGCATCCATCCCGGATTATCCTGTCACCACATGCCTCCAGCTATATTTTCCATTTGTAGCTTTCGCCCCAGATCCAAGCAGAAGCGACAGATGATGAAGGGAAAGCAACAACTTCAGTTCTGAGATGCTGGATGACCTGTGTAGAAGGAGGATGGAGAAGTTTGGAAAGGCGACAAGCACCACACACACCAACCAAGGTACCTTGAACTCATGCGGTAAACTTTGATCCCAGTCAAGATGGAGTTGACATACACGACGGAAAAAGAGTTTAGCGAAAAATGTGACTGGATTTGGCCAATAGCCATCTTAGGGAATCAAATATTCTGGCCATCTGACTAAGAACTGTCCGCTTGGTGAGCAATGTCTCAGTGAGACAGCATAATGAAAATAATTAGACGTCGGATTCCAGCCCAATATCTTTAAGACCTGGATATCGATCTAGCATAAGAGGATCGGTTCAGTGTTCAATCCCGAGGCTAGGAAAGAAATTCACTAGTCAGACGGTGGGGGCCACCATTCACTGTTGGGTCAAAAATTAACACCCTAAGGGCACAATAACAACGCCTACACAGAACACTACTGATCCTCCTAGCTTGCACAAGCTGAGAAGCTTGTGATTTCTGAGAGGTCTCCTTGAGGGATCTAAGAGTTATCAGTATAATCATAAACAAATTCTGAACCTGCCGACACAATTCCATCACTTCAGCCTCCGATGAACATCCTGAAAGAACATATTATTTGGCAGCTGGAAATTTGGCTACTTCTTCTGTCTTCAAGAGGCAATTGCCTAAGACTTGGAAGGGCTAAATAGGGAAAAGAAATACTCCATACTTTACATACGTACCGGTATTCAATCGATAATATTGAACAGATTCTTTATCAGAGGAACGCCAGACGATTCGCTCTGTTCGGGATTTATCAAAATCGGTCGATACATCGGATATCGTCAGTGGAAACAAAAAGGTGTAAGCGGACACATAATAGAAAGTTGATATGTCATGTCAACCGGCAATTTTGGGCCAGTAAGCAGAAGATTATTGAAAGATTTCTCATTTGAAGATGCGTTGAAAACCACCCGAATCTTGGTAGGGGGATCATCTAGAGTCAAGACGATGGACAAGATGATTACGAATATAGTATGGCTCATATATATGGAGGGCATATGAGTTGGCATATGAATCGGCAACTCACACACACAAAAAAGACTGTGCTAACGGCAATAGTAGATATTTCATTGACATCGTTTCAGTTGGCCCAATGAAACTTCTTGTTATATCAATAAATTATTTTTGAAGTAATTAAATTCAGATAATTCATTGAATAATACGGCTGTCATTCAATTATAGTCAGAATAATATTGAAATAAGGAAGAACTGCATATTCGTTAAATAAGACTTCTATTTGAATGAATCGATCAGAATAATATTGAAATAAAAAAGAACTATATTTGCTTTGAATACAACCTATATTGGAATGAATTGATTCATTTCATTCAATAGCTAAAAAAAGTAACGGAACAATAACTAGATTTATTCCAATGAAGCCTATGATTGATTCAAAAATAGTAAATAAAGCTACGAAGACGACTGCATCAAGACAAGACGCGACAGGATTTTGATTTAGTATTTAGTTGCGTGTTGCTTGTGTGTGTTACTGCGAAGAAAGAGTTTGAAAATGGAAGAGCTATTAAATAAGTGGGGAATGGAATCTCTAGTTCTTTTTTCAGGGTAAGTACCTTCATATTCATATAAAAATGTCTCAAAGCCTTCCGTTTTATTGTGAATGTGTGCCATAAACGAAAGACAATCTAATAATGGTACTTATTTTACCGATAGTTGCTAGAATGTTAGTTATTTCACTATTTCAACCCCTTAAGTTAAAACTTGGTGCACCATTGCTTTCGAAGGAGGGACATCCAATTTCAAGATTGAATTGAACCAAATCTTAGTGGTTGCTTTTGATATACCTGGGCCTGTTTCATAAAACAAGTTATAAGTTAACAGGCAGATATTCTGCGAGTTGTAAGTTTTTTGTCCAATATCCGCTCCATAAAAATAACTAACTAAGAACTAAGGTAACAATACCGATTAAATTAATTCGTAAAATTGTAATCCAACTAAAAGTGGGAGCAGTATTTGGTGAAATTCAGTTGTTTTCAATTACATTACAATCATTACAAGTACTTTTACTTGTAAAATTGTAACTTGTTTTTTTATGAAACTGGGTATTGATCATACAACTGTGTCCCACAGTTATCCACTACTTAAAGAGTTTGATGTTAGTAAAAATTTTATCAAGTCTCTAACATTCATTCTATTTTCAAACAAGGTTTTGCTTATGTAGTTTTTTGAGGTTTAGAAAATCGAAAAAAAATATCCCTTAAGATCCCTATTTAATATTGTCGCTTATTATCACAGTACCATAACTATGTTCAAATTAGAGGAAATAAGTTATTGTTTTGTTATGAATATTAGTATGTTACTGTTTACTTATTGTTATTGTGTTTTTGATACATCATTTATGATTTTGTTGATAAAATAATAAATGTAAAACATTCAAAATAGTTTTATTTGATACATCTTATCATTCAATCAATAAATTGAAGAGTTAAATTAACAATAATAAACTTTCAATTCAAATATAGTAAAATATTCCTAACAACTGCATCATATTGATTCAATTGATGTAGTTTCTTTCTCCAATATGAAGTTTATTTAAATCAAAATCAAGCATTCATTCTTTTCATAGTAAACTACCTTTCAAGAAATTACTTCTTGTTTCAGTTTCAATATATCCTACATTTAAAACAATCCAAATGTATAGTTATTCAATAATATATTTATTATCCTGGAATATTATATTTAATTGATAGAAAAAAAGCTGGGTTTGTTTTAATTGTATTCTTTCATTGAAACTAACTAACGCTTTTCTTGTCCCAATTATAGCATTTCATTGAATACTTTTACCTACTGCTTAGATCAAATCAATGAGACCTATAATTGAATCAAAAATAGGCAGCATTGGCATAGGAAGAACAAGATAAGCATTGAATTAAATATAGTAATCATTCAGGAATAGGGAATACAGTATATCATTGATTCAATGGTTATGCCATTGTTTCTACTAACAGTGTTTTTTGTGTGCACACGTGGGTGTCCCACATGAAATCATGCAATTCTAACTGGCTTTGAAAGTGTGTTCAATAAGGATGAACTGGTGAGTAGACGAAACCGAGATGCGAAATGTAGGTCCACAAGCTACCGACCTGAAAGAGTACAGGTGACACCAAAAAGGCAGATGACCACTGTTTTTGGGCTGGAGTGTGAAGAAAAATATCAGGTACTTACCTTGTTTAACCCCCAAAACGAAGAACAATGCCGTTTAGGTTTTCATCAGGTAGATGGACCCTGCATGGAAAATAGACATCCGACTTATGTGGGACTATTTGAAGATTTAGTTCATAAAAGAAATAAGACACAAGTCATTTGCCACTATAAATATTGACAAATAAAATGTGAATACGAACTAGGTCTCCGATACTGTTTACCCTACCAGACCGAATGGTCCAACGTCAACTGAGAATCGCAACGACTGCTGTTTCGTCCTATTTAGTTTATTTAATTTGACCCAGACGATGGCACTCCAGGAGCTGTAGATGAGAACTCGATGTGAATGAATGAAGAGCTGTCTCGGATGGAAAATTAGAAGCTCCTCAGAATAACGATGAACTGGAAGCAGATGAAATGGCTCAAGAAGATGGTGGATTGAGCTTAGCGGGTGATTCTTAACATAAGGTTGTAGATAAAGCACCCGGAAGCTTAGAAGCTGGACGCAGAGTACCAGGAAGCTCCAGCAGAGGGAGATGTCAGGACCAATCAACATTTCAATCTCCCCAGGGGGATAGAATAGATTGGCTATTGGCAACGAAATGCTCTAGATGGCAAAGGCTCTATCTATCAAGCTATCAACGATGTAGGCCTTGACAGTGATGCAAGTAGTATCACCTCAGTGGTAATGTGAGATGTAAACATTTCCTCAAAATGTACACATTCGGAGTTGCTCACCATACGAAGTTGGATTGCATCAGAATAAAAGCGAAAACGAGAACGAGAGATATAGAAGTGATGACGGTGTGTTGCCTACCTGAATCTAGAAGAGCGCAAGTGGATACGTGAGATCCACCGTTTTCCAGGCGAAGCTTTGTTCCGATAGATAGCCTGATAGAGAATGGATCGACAAGATCACGTGGTGGGCGGGTGAAGATAGACTATAAGAAGATAGTTTTGGAACAGTCAACCAGATTCTTCCCAGGAATGGGAGACAGCATGGAAGAAAGAAGGCGATGAGGCACTAGAAGACGAAGGATGCATTAAAAATTGTGACCCGAAGGTTCTGTAGAAGGACAACGTGTGCTAGACGGATATGAGGCTTTCGAGTTTCGACATCAATTGAAGCTGATGGGTGGTTTGAGATTAGGTCAACTTATTTTTGGAAGTGAGGTGTAGATCAGAAACGAAGACCAAATCGAGCAAGGAGGATTTCTGGCGACTTTTGTACCTAGTGGGATTCTCAATGATTTGCTTAGGACGGAACTTGAGTATGGCGACGACAGAGAATGGCCATTTCAGGTCCGAACGATTGATGTCTCCCATAATAACTGTGTTGTGGTTGTTGTTAAAGATTAATGAGTACAGATAATTCACGAAACTAAAGGTGAATACAGATTACAGACTATTCTGACGTGACGTGGTTACATGTGGGCCCATGTCAAAATAGTGAGTGATATAAAAATGCATAAAAATGCAACACATCGTTCTGTGCGTTCACGTTCATATTAGGCCAATGTGAGCACTGCAAGGTCCTGACGTGACGTGAAATCACGTCACGTCAGAATAGTCTGTATTCACCTTTAGTTTAGCATCGCAAGGCGGAAATTGGGGGTTGGAATTTTTTCGAAAGATGTTATCGACACCGTCCCAGTCGTTATGCATTGATTGTATTTTGTATACATAAATCAGTAAGGTCCTTATATAAGTTTGTGTGCACTAATAACTTGTTTATATTTCTCCTCTTTCTCCCAAAACGATCTCAAAAAGAATTGTTTTGACACAAATCGAACATAACTCCATTAAATTGGGTCAAATGGTTCGAGGTCAATGACCTAACCTAACCCATCGAACCATATTCTATGAACTCTATCATAGAACGTTTGAGAAGACGATGCCAGATTGTGTTGATTTTCTCCTCAAACAAGGAAGCCATAGGTTCTTCATCATTAACGGATGAACTAACGCAAAGGCACTAGTTTTGTTTATTTTTGGCTGATGGCGTCTTGTCGTGCCCCTCTGGAAATGTTCTGATTCTCGCCGATAGAGCGCTACGATCTTTATGCGCAAGACCAACCGTTGTTCCGTAGACCGAACAGTGGAACAGTTGTTGGTCTGTGGTTGTTGAAGTAAGCATGCGTGAAGCAGCTTGATGGAGATTTGTCGATTTTTTCATTGCCATTGAAGAATGCGAAGATTTGATGTGAAAAGATTATCGGTGGAAGTGAATCAATGTGATAATAACCGTGAAGTGAGTTTATAAAATTCCAAGAGGATATTGCTTAGATAGAAACATCGCCACAGATTATCAGGTACCTATTATAGTATTTTTCATTAATTTCAATTTAAAACGTGGTTTGTTTCTGGAATATTCATTATTAATATCCGAATTTTGTAGTCTTGACAAAGTTGATAAACATTCTGACAACATTGTTACCTTGTATAGAGTTTATTAATTTGAGCCCTTCTGTGATATTGAAAAGCCAGGGTTGCATCTAGATTTTTCTTATAATTTTTGATTTTTTCGTCAAATTTCATCGGGTAAAATTGGAAATAACTCGAGAACGACGCGTTTTATTGATAAAAAATTTTCTAAACCGATTGGTTTTTCGAGTGTTTTTATAGTATTTTTTTGTAGATTCATAAGTTGGCTACGCTGTAACTTTTATACCGGGAGGAATATTGAATAAGTTTTGATTTGGAAATATGCACCATGAAGGGAGTGAATTACTTCACCAAAATTCAGTTCATTTGAAAAAACGGTTCTGAAAATATAAACAGAAAAGTGTTTTTTTTCATGGATTTTCGACACCCTGTATCTTCCAAGCGAAACCAAATTTCGAAAAATCGTATAGGAAGAAAGTGTTTCGTTTGATGAGAGGAGTTTACAGTTTAATATATGTACAAGTCAATGACACACCCTGTATAAATGGTCTAAGAATAATTCCAATATCCAATATGGGAAATGAGCCAATGAAAATTCAAGCTGGGGTTTGGTAAGAATCCATATCTGAGCTTGTGCAGTAATATTAAGAATTAAATAAACTTACTACATAATTACTGTCTTACTCTGGCTCTTTGTATTATGTCGTGAAACGTTTGTCATCCATATTCCATAGCATCATGTGAATATTTTCGACCATAACCTAACAATTTCATGTGATATTTTTCAATCGCTTCGATCTGTTTTCTTCAAGCTCGGTATCTCTTTGTTTTCTCCTATTCATATTTCAGAATTGAACTGAAAATGTTTCTGTTGGATATTTTCTCGATATTTATTTTTTGTCGTCTCTCGAAATATACCTAACATCCAAATTTGTCTCAATTTTTGAATTTCCAGTTGACGCATTTCAATCCCTACCGAAGATTGTGATTGTGATTAGCAGGCGTATAAGCGATGTTGATGTTATTAGATACTATACACTGTGTCCGTAAAGTATGGAACAAATTCATTTTTAGCTAAACAGGTCATTTTAAGAAATGATCCTGAAACACGTCGATTTTTGATGTTAATTTACCGTATTTTAAAATAATAATCTAATATACAGGGTGAATTACGTTCGAGTTATGACGTCACCGTCATTTTTTTAAATGGAACGCCCCCATTTTGTCTCAATTTTCAGATTACTCTAGCTGAGCTGATTCCAAAAATGTATCACATGTTGATTCCAATTGGTACAGGGTGGACAAAATACAATAGTTTTGTGTGTGCTCATGAAGTAACGCGTAATATTCTTTATTAGGTGAATTAATGATATTATCAAAAATACTTATTGTCTAGCGGCAATTGGTTTAAATGTAACGCCCCGTAGTTTGCTAAATGTTTAGAGTAATAAAAATGCGCTGTTTCCAAACATGTTACTTTATGAGCACACACAAAACTATTGTATTTTTGTCCACCAGTCCACCCCGTACCAATTGGAATCAACATGTGATTAATTTTTGAAATCCGCTCAGCTAGAGTAATCCGGAGATTGAGACAAAATGGGGGTGTTCCATTTAAAAAAAAATGACGGTGACGTCATTACTCGAACGTAATTCACCCTGTATATTAGATTATTATTTTAAAATACGGAGAATTAACATCAAAAATCGACGTGTTTCAGGATTTTTTCTCAAAATGACCTGTTTAGCTAAAAATGAATTTGTTCCACACTTTACGGACACAGTGTATGATGCAAATGCTCTCATTTTAGAGAAAACAAATATTTTCTTTCAGATATTCGAGATGCATAGTTCAGGATATACAGCCTTATAGATTACACCCAGAAAGTCATTTTTGCCTTTGACATATACATCCGGTTGTCAAAGCATAGATCAGATAAGATTTGACTTGAAAATCGTTTGGGCATAACCCCGCTTGGTTTACCAGTCATGTAGCAAAGCCTCTTCTCGGTGCCACGGCCATTACCCGTTCCGGTTTTGAGAAACAGGAGGCAAAATACTGCAGCCTTTTCCTGAAAACAGCTTCACAATTGCAAAGCAGGTGTTCAGCTTTTTCGGTGGCTTCTTGACAATGCGACATGTAACATCAGGATGTATAGAATACCTGGTGTTGACACTGAAGATTGACTTTCTTTCCGATCGAAAACCTGAGCTGGGTTCCTTCTTTCCATTTCTCCCGAAAGGGGTCGCGCTATTGGGAAAAGTAGAATTCGATAGGTGGCGCTCTGAAATGTCAATGTCATCTTAGCAACGAGTAAAACAAATCAGATGTTGTATGAGCCCTTTGATATTTAAGTGGTTTTATTTTGCTGTTTTAGTTATTTTCAGTGTGTGTTTTGTAAAACTTTTGGTATTTCTTTGATTGTGCTTTAGTGCTTTGTGTTGTTAATCCAAATTTTGACTCCCAATATTTTTATTTTTGGAGTAATAGGTATGGTTGATGTTTGTGAAAAGTACAACAAGCGTTCAATTAACTGTTTAGTTTTAGGTCTGATTTCGTGTTTTTATTTCATTTTTGATATAGTCATATCTACAAAAGTTGCAGGGAAGGTACGTTTGTATTGAGTATCATTTGAAATTTTTAATACCGACTTATTTTCTCTTCGTTTTCTGGAACATACTTCGTGGCTTGACTGTGGTAGTTTTAAGGAAGGTACTGCATTTCAAAGAAGATACTTTTTTTTACTAAGACCTGAAGAATATGTTACCCATTTATATATTGTTCACCTTCAGAAATATAACCTATACCATCCACTATTAACTTATAACTATGTATTACACACTTGGTACTAACCTTGACTAGTCTTCCCTTTTAAAATGTAAGGAACACACGTACATACTATCTATAACTGGTTTCCCCATTTTTAGTTTCATTGCCCAAGCCTTTTGAGATATATTTTCCAGAACTCCAAACGCATTTTCAATATTTACCATTCTTCCCATGGGAAGAAATTTATGGAAAGATAAATCGGGATTTTTCCCTTCACGGCTAGTGCAACCAAATACAGAACAGTTTCGATTATGCAGCGACATAATTCAAAGTATAAAACTTTAAAAAAGGTACAAAAACAATCAAACTTGATCTGCAATGAAGACAAAAAACAGAATAAAAACAATTCAATACGAATTATTTTACTCGTTGCTTCAATTACAGTTTTTTTCCGCCAGAGGTCTCATTGAATTCTACTCCGCCCAATTGTCCATTGCTGCAATAGCGCCACGACCGGGAAATATTGCGGATAATTTCGGAACTACGACCCGAGCTACGATCTAGAATGCCCTATTTGATCTACAATTATTGGTCACGATTTTTACCAGTGTTTCTAGGCATCTACAGAGTGTTTCACCATAAACCGGACAAACATATATAGCCGTGTGGATAGCATCGAGGAAGTCATTTTTGCCTCATGACGTATACTCGGTTTTCAAAGCATAAGCGAGATAAAGGGCGTTTAATGTCAATTTTGAGCAATATTCTGATAACTGTGGTGAGTTGAATAACGGTTTATAGTGACATCTTAGTATTTCGCAGGGCTCGATTCAAATGTGATGTAAAATCCTGAAAAAAAATGGGGGAAAACCTGCAGAGTGGGATTTTTTTTTCTCGTTTGGCAATTTGAGAAGCATATTTTCAACGTACTAGATTTCCTAAGGTTCTCCGTGAAAACATTTTTTTCAAAATTTGAACTTTTTTTACATGTCTTCAGTGAGAAAAAATTCCGGCCAAAATAGTTGGAATTCTTTATGGTTGAACTATTTTCCATCCTGAATACTGAGGTGGAAACAGAATCAAAATATATCTATTGGTTTTCTTTTTGTAGCCTTCCAAAGATTATACGCTCGGAGTACTTTCATAATTTCTATTTAAAAAACTGGAAGCCGTTGGAAGGCGAAAATTGGGCTAATGGACTGCCAGAATGACCCGTATAGAAATATGAATTTGAAATCTCAGAGAATCTAGTGAAAAATGACTTTCTCGATGCCATCTATACGGCTTTATATGTTTGTCCGGTTTATGGTGAAACATCCTATTTATTAGGAACCTTTCCCATGTTCCGAAGATGATAATTCACAGGACAATATCCAATATGATCCTCATTTCCCTCTGATCTAATTTGCTAAGTGAGAGAACCTTTTTGGTCCAGCTCGTTGAGTACGAGAGGAAATAGTCAGCCTGTAACTGTCCTTGGATCAGTTGCGAGGACATAGTTTTCCTCTTTTGCTCCATTTCTTTAACTTTCCAAGCAGATACAGCGATACCGGCGATACGCGAGATACAGGGTGTTCAATGTCAACTTTGAGCAATATACTGATAACTGTATGGTAATTTATGCGTGACATTTGAAATAAGGGTGTCTGGTCTTATCTTAGTAATTTTTAGTGCACAATTCAATTGTGGTGTAGAAAATCGAAATGTGAAAAACTTGCAAAGTTGGAATTTCTTCGTTCGGTTGCCATTTTGGAAAGCATTATTCCAACTTATTCGCTTTTTTCAATTTCGATTTTGAAATTTTGAGTGACTATTTCACTCATTCCATTTTTAGTGAGGAAGTTTCCTTAGCAACACTCGTTTCCCATCGACTATTTTCTTCGTCTTAATTTCCACCAATCAGAAACGTGCAATTTTGAATTACAAATGGAAAAACTGTATGACAGCAGCTGTCAGCAGTTTTTTTCGGGTTTACCTGCGGCAAAACTGGACAGTTGTTGTCAACGAAAATTAATAATACATACATAATGCATCCAGAATAATCTGTTTTCTACTCATAAAATAGTCTTGTCAAATACCATTCGGGCATCTAATTTTTCGTGTGAAAAAAATCGAAAAAACACAATACAAAGTAATATTTTTTCATCAAGAAGCAATCGTGAAGGTGCAAAAATCCTCGTGTTCGACTCGGATTTTTGTTGCCACCAGCACTCATTCTTCTTGTTAGAATATTACTTAGCAACGTGTTTTTTCGATTTTTTTCGAAAAAATTGGATGCCCTTTTGATATTAAGCCGGCCATCCACGAAGCGACCGATCCGAGCGTTTTATGGACTTTTATGACATTTAATGAGCCACCGACCAATCACAGAGACTCTTTTAGCTCGTGGTCTCATAAAATGTCATAAAACGCTCGGATCGGTCGCTTCGTGGATGGCCAGCATTACTTACGATAAAACATCGGCAAAACGAACAGGTTGGTTTTCAAGCGATAACATTTTTGACCTTTCTCAAATTCATAGATAGATTCGGGAATGAATACCATAGAGAAACCAAACAACTTTTAGTTGATCAATGATGAATCCTTATTTGTCAAAAAGCGCAATACGTGCTCAATGTGACCATATTACTGTTAGACACATTTTCTCGTGAAATAGTCATGTCGAATACCACTCGATATGAAATTCAAGCAGGTAAAATTTTTCTCTTGTAATTTTCAAGTTTGTTGCTTTCCGGTAATTGCCCCAGCAAACAAACTTTCATGTTACAAATTACAATCGAGAAATTTCGCCGGCAAAATTTCATCTCTTGTGGTATTATATATAGAGTGTAACAGCCGGATAGAATAAATTCGATAACGAATAAATGAGGGCGTGTTGGGAAAAACGCTCGGACACGTCGATTTGTAATTTTAAATTTGTGCTTATGGCCAGAATGGCCGGATGGAAATATGAATATATAATCTGAAAAAAGGTTTTTCAAATATCTTTGGTGAGAATCGAATTCTCCACTTTCGATGAATTATCATTGTTTTGGTAACTGACATTAATAAGATTAGAATAATAATCTAATTCACACTCGTAGAGAGTTCGATTTCCACCAAAGTTTTTTGAAAAGAAATTTTTTTTGTTTATAAATGCATATTTCTATCTCGACTTCATCTGCTTTAAATTAAGAGGGGTTTATAGTGCCCAGCTTTCTTAGCGTCCGTCAACGTCTGCCTTCTTCTCACCCCTCACCTCCCCTAAGAAATCGTCGATTTTCAGTACGTCCGAAGATATCTCAGACATTCCTCGTATTTACCGCCCTTGTCTTCCACATGCGAGATTTCTGTTACGTACAGCCTTTACCTAGGGGAGGGCGGAAGTTGTCGAATGCCCTCGTATATTCACGAATGAAGTGAAATTATTTACGAAACTGCTGACAACACTGTAAATTCATAGGACGTAGACGTTTTGCCAGATGGAAATAAATAGTTGGGATGGGCCCCCAATAAATTCGTACACCCTTCTTGGTTGTACGAATTTATTGCGAATTTCTGTTTTGGTTGTAAGTTAGATTCGGAAAAAATCATCCACATCTACAGTAAAAAAAAATTTGATTGAGACTCAAAACCTAAACTAATTTTTTTTTATGAATTTAAATTTGTTTTTTGTATGAGATGCTGTATCAGAGGAATTGTATATACATACTCTATTTTTTATGATTGCGTTTAATCGTGCGAAAAAAATGATAGTTCTCTAAGTTTTTTTCATTTTTTTTTATTGGAGTAAAATCATAATTTTTCTTTGCAGAATCCAACGCAATCATAAAGAATATGGTTCTAATTTGAAAAATATAAGTTATGGCCAATTTTCGATCATAGTTTTCGACACAAAATTTGAAACACCCTGTGATGATTATTCTGAACTTCACAAGATGCATGGCCTTTCCACATTCTTCTACTCTGATGTTATGAGGACTGTTTACGTTGAGGATATTGAGAATAAGAAAAATGAACATTATACTGACTACGAGTATTTGAGTATTTTACTTTTATTCCGGTTTTTTCTCGATATTTTGAAAACTATGGTTTTAACAGAAATGTACTTATTCAGAATTGAATACTAAACAAAGGAAAAAATTGAAAAAAAATCTTTTCAACAAATCTATTTTTTTCACTTGTTGTATAACCAAGAGCGCTCATGCTCCAAAAATATTTTAGCTCAGTAGAAAATTTCGAACAATATGATCTCAATTCTCAGATTTCTAATATGTCCAGTTCTCCAGGAAGGTCTAATAGGCACTCGAACTGGATTATAGTCATATATTTTTTTGATATATGTAATTCATTTGAAATAGCTTTTTTTGATGTTAGTGACTATAATAGATATCAAGAATTTGGGAAAGTTTTTGAAATTGAATGAGTTTTTTCATGAACTCAGATCATGGATCAGAAAAATTCATTTTATGAAATTGAAACGATAAGGTAATTCAAGAAGGAGGAAGGATTGTATGAAATTCCAGAAGATCTCGAGAATTTTCTGATCCCATCATAGCTTGTCATGTAAAAAAATTTTATGTAGGATAAACATCACATAACAAATGTGCGCAAAGATTTTTGCGTTTATCACTAAATTTCCTACTCATCTTCGAAGTAATTGAAACAAATAACAGAACACCTCCAATCACAAGAAAAAAAAATCAAGTGAAAATTCACGACCCTCGTCTCTCGTCACAAGATCTAAAAACGTAGGGACCGAACGAATTTGCTTTCGGCTTGCCTGTCCAACAGAAGTAATAAAGAACATGTTTTTACACTTTTACTTTTCACTGATAACAGACGCCTTACAATAAAACAATAAATATTTGCCACTGGGATTTACCGAAAACCCCAAAGTGCAACCTAAAATGTGCAGTATTGCCAGATAGATGGAACGATCAGTAGAAAATGGAAATAGCCAAGTTCGTCGATTAGGTGGCAGCACTTTGCGATCGTTTGATTTTAATTTTACTGAAATCGGTTTTTGAGCGATTGGAGAAAACTTTTTGTGTTAAATTTTTCGTGGGAATTCATAAAAAAAATGGTCTAGGTTGGAAAGTTAGAATTATGCATATAAAGTCACTAAGAAGGGAAAAAAAATTTTATTTTTTCTTTCACTCGACGAAAAAAAAAATTATGAACTTTCCAACTTGAAGAACTCTTCAAATTGAATAACAGTGAAAACCCCATATAAATCGGTAGTCTCTATCGTGAGTAATCCCGAATCGCGTTTTGAACTGAACGTCAGAACGGTATAGGCCCCTCTTAACGTGTTTAATCTGCTTACTCCAAATGCTCGAGTTGAGTCTATTTAGAATTCTCGAACTTGATATGAGCCTCAACTGTCCAAATACACTTTTTATTCAAAATCTAGATCTCCGCCTCTCATAATGATGATCAAATGGTATAGTTATACCATATGACTGAAGTGCAGATAATAGATTGATATTTCTAAGGTTCGAAATGATTTTTTCTGAAAATTCTTGCACGGTTTTGGATACCTACCCCTATCCGTTTTCATGTTTATACAACTTCGACCACACACTCTTTTGTTGGCTTCTTCGTGAATCGAGTTTTGCCGGAAGAAACTGTGACTTCTTTATTCATTCTGAAATTGATTACAAAAGCGTTCTTCAGTTGACACTTTTTACAAAATTTATAAATTGAATTATTTCATTGCTTCAGATAAGGCGATAAAAAATTTGCCTGAATGAAGAGCAATCGTTTCCCAATCTTCGGAACATAAATAATACTGTTTGAAAAGGTACACGAAGCTTTGAAGTTTCCGTTCGCACTTCATATATTGATGTTTCAAAACAAAATTTCGGTCTTTCCGGTAAAGCTAGTGCGGACGGCAATCATTCCACTGATGCTGATGTAGAACACTACACTACCGCCACACATGTGGTGCGTCAATTTCGGACCACACGCGCAACAGAATTGGGGTTTGCGGGCCCCACAAGTTGGATTACGTCGGTCTCATGTAAATAGTGAAGATCCAGAGAATGGGCCATTTAGGGTATATTGTTTATTGATATTTTGATCGTTACTCCTCCTTTTTGGTGATACACATGAATCCGGGTGCCTCTGATATTTTATTTACACAAATCGGTTTCTTTTTGAAGCTCCAAAATAGGTCCCATAAGTTGTCATGCATCAAGGTTTGCTTCGCTGATGGCAGGCAGTTTGAATGGGGATTCGCAGCATTTATGAGAGAAAAGGATCCGAAACATCTGAATGAATTTCGAATGGATGGCTGAAGTCGACCGATCGAAAGTATGAGCTTTCTTTGGTCACATCCGTTTTTGTAGAATTGCTCGACCGCACTTGCGGTCTAATTGGATGCAAACATAGTGCCGTCAGGTGGTAGCGTCGCAACGGCCATCTCATGGTCGTTTTTTCCAGTGTTGCCAATGTGCGTGTAATTACACGAAATTCGTGTAATTTCATTGCATTGCGTGTAAGTTTCGTGTAGTGATCAAATGGGTGTAATTTGCGTGTAATTTGCATAAAGCGACAGAACCGAAGTTCATTTCATATTCAATGAGTACGGACTGGACAAAATAAAAATAAGGAGAACAGTTTTCTGTTCTGTGTCAAGTGTCAAAGCACTTGGTCTGTGGTCAAAGAGACAAAGAGAGTGATTGGCAAATTGTGTGCAAAGATATTCTATTGTAAAATATCTTTGAGAAAGAAAAAACATTCAAAAAAGCGCAATGGCGCAAAACACATTTAAAAAGCGCCATTATTGCGCTTTTTGCGCCTTATTGGCAACACTGTAATAAGTTATAGTTATGTCGATGGGCGACCACCGTTGAATTAAATATAAATCACAAGGAAGAAGAAATCAGTTGCGTGTAAAAACGTGTAATTTGAAAATTGGAGTCGTGTAATTGAAAAGTTTGGTGTTGGTAACACTGGTTTTTTCCTAGCACTGTCTTCTCGATCGCAATTTTACTTAAGAACAAGCGGATTGTATTGACCTGCGAAGAAACTTGAAACAACGAGACTAAGATCAAAGACCAAACCCACAACTTGACCTATGACCAAATGATTTCCAATGGGCTTGCTTCGCGGTCGAGACTGCGACTGCAGACCGATGTCAGCGGTTTCAGTCCAACGAACAAATTACAGAATCATCAGTCAAACTTTCAGGATATCACAACAAGAAACTATTAAGAATGACAATTATTAACAACATGAGAAACAACAAACATCAAGACTCTATGCGCAACGACAGATGGTATTAACATAGAATTATAAATCATTGACCACCGAAATTATGATTTCTTAGACTTGTACCTATTCAATACAGGGTGTCCCACGGTCGAGTGCCTATTAGACGTTTCTGGAGAACTGGACATATTTGAAATCCGAAAATTGGGATTATGATATTGTTGGAAATTCTCTATAGACCTAAAATATTTTTGGAGCTTGAGCGCTTCCGGTTGTACCGGAAGTGGAAATAAATTTGTTCAAAAAATATTTTTTTCAATATTTTCGTTACTGATATGATTGAGTATTCAATGCTGAATACATTTCTGCTGAAATCATTGTATTCATTCGAATAGTTTTCAAAATATCGAAAAAAAACCTGAAAAAATGTCAAATATTCATAGTCAGTGTTATGTCCATTATTCCTATTCTGAACATTCCGAGTTTAAACCGTTATCACAACGTCAAAGTAGAAGAATGTGAAAAGGTCATGCATCTTTTGAATTTCATAAATATCATCACAGGGTGTTTCAAATTTTGTGTCGAAAACTGTGATCGAAAATTGGCCATAACTTCTGTTTTTCAAATTAGAACCCTATTTTTTTATGATTGCGTTGGATTCTGCGGAGAAAAATATTGATAGCACCCTCAGATGTTCTTGATCCTAAATTCAGTAATTGCCGAGATATTTGAGCTTTTCTGGATTTATGTTGTACGTAGAGTCAAATTCATCGAACCTGAAGAGATTCGTAAAACCATAGTAACAATTATGTCACCTGTGAATTATTAATAGGATCATTAATTTTCTATGGTCACAGAATATTCTCATGCCAACAGATTCGATGACTATTCTTATGAAACCATAGTAAAATCGAGAAGTAATTAAGGCCTAAAATGAGAGCTGTCACTTGTGAATTATTAATGGGATAATTTATCTTCTTTGGCCACAGAATATTCTCATGCGAAAGATAAGATGAATTTGACTCTACGTATAACATGAATTCAGAAAAGCTTAAATATCTCGGGAATTACTGAATTTAGGAGCAAGAACATCTGAGAATGCTATCATTATTTTTCTTCGCAGAATCTAACGCAATCATAAAAAAATAGGGTTCTAATTTGAAAAACAGAAGTTATGGCCAATTTTCGATCACTGTTTTCGACACACAATTTGAAACACCCTGTGATGATATTTATGAAATTCAAAAGATGCATGACCTTTTCACATTCTTCTACTTTGACGTTGTGAGAACGGTTTACACTCGGGATTTTCAGAATAAGAATAATGATCATAACACTGACGATGAATATTTCACATTTTTTCAGGTTTTTTCTCGATATTTTGAAAACTGTTCGGATGAATACAATGGTTTCAACAGAAATGTATTCAGAATTGAATACTCAATCATATCAGAAACGAAAATATTGAAAAAAATATTTTTTGAACAAATTCATTTCCACTTCCGGTATAACCGGAAGCGCTCAAGCTCCAAAAATATTTTAGGTCTATAGAGAATTTCCAACAATATCATAATACCAATTTTCGGATTTCAAATATGTTCAGTTCTCCAGAAACGTCTAATAGGCACTCGACCGTGGGACACCCTGTATATTACAATGAATTGAACTTAAACCCTGAATGTCTGTCTTAGAATTTACACATTCATGTAAATTAATATGAACCATCCCACTTATACATTTTTTCTTGTAATTTTCTTCTTCATCACTTCATCTAAAAATTTTCACTTCACTATAATAAAAATTATATCCCACTTCAAAATGATGTCCAATCAATGCAGTTTTTTTAGTTTTTTCCACGTTCTTAACATTACAATAATCCTGTGCAAACAATTCTACATTGCAATTATTGTTTAATTTGGCCGATGTATCTCTTATCACAGTTGGTACATGGTATTATAATTAATTAAATAAAACCATTGAAGCAGTGGCGTTAGACTTTTCAAAGTCGAGAACAAAGAGCCGATAGTTTTCAAAGTAGGTATATAAAGCAAATCTAAAAGAGGTGGAATTCTTCCTGAACAAATCATTCAGCCCCTCGGAAAAACCCGATATACAGGATGATTTTCTCAAGTGTTTCGTAAGAAGTTCTCGAGGAAAGAATTTCAAGATTTTGTATTTTTGTTTAAGAGTACATGAACTCGATTTGTAAAATATTTTCAAGCGGAATCTACTTCCGGTTCTACCGGAAACGGATGTGAACTTCGTTATTTCAAATTTAACACCCTGTATATTTGTACATATTTGAATTCTTCGTTTAATTCTGCAATGATTTGATGTATGATATGCGCAACCACATCAAGCGATTGTTGAGTTATTGCCTGATTCTCAAATTTTTTGACAGAAAGATTGTCACAAATTAGTGTTTATATCTTCAAAATCCCTCGTTGTGAGAATTTTTTTTTGCAACAGTGAAACAAAAGAAAGTAGGCTGATACTGCTTCTTGTTTGAATTATGAGGAAATATAATAAAGAGTGCCTGCAGCAGGGCTTCAAAGTGAGCCTCAATGAAACTATGAGATCTCATTTTTTTCAAATGGGAACCATATAATTTTATAATTCCGATCGATTGCTCGTCAAAAACTAGTTAGAGTGTGCCAAACATTTCATGTCTTTAAAATGAATAGTTTTGACTTTATCGAAAAAAATTCGAATTTCACGACTAAAGCCAGGTTTCTTTGTCTGAACATCAGTTTTATCAAGATAATTTTCAAGTAGGCTATGTCAATAGTAAGAATATGTCAAATTCAAACTAATTTTTTTTTATTTAGTCATCATTCATTATCTGCTTTGTTTATTTGTTACATTCGCCGCAAATAAAGAACAGACTCTTGATATATCATTTTAGTGTACCTTATTATTATTATTGCTTGTTTTGCATAGTGCTTGATCAATAAAAATAAGTAAGAATGCCAATTCCTAACATAGCCTACTTTGAAATAGACGAGCATACCACTGAATTTGACAGAATTTCACGAATAAAGCCAGGTTTGTTCCATCAGTCAAATTCAGTGGTACGCTCGTCTATTTCAAAGTAGGCTATGCTAGGAATTGTCATTCGTACCTATTTTTATTGATCAAGCACTATGCAAAACACGCAATAATAAAAAGGTACACTAGAAAGATATAACAAAGGTCTGTTCTTTATTTGCGGCGAATGTGACGAATAAACAGAGCAGATAATGAATGATGACTAAATAAAAAAAATTTTGTTTGAAACTGACATATTCTTACTATTGACATAGCCTACTTGAAAATAATCTTGATAAACCTGATGTTTAGACAAAGAAACCTGGCTTTAGTCGTGAAATTCGAATTTTATTCGATAACGGCAAAACTATACTCATTTTAAAGACATGGAATGTTCGGCACACTCTAACTAGTTTTTGACGAGCAATCGATTGGAATTATAAAATTATATGGTTCCCATTTGAAAAAAATGAGATCTCATTGTTTTATTGAGGTTCACTTTGAAGCCCTGTTTCAGGCACCCTGTATAATATTATTAATATTTCCTCATAATTCAAACAAGAAGCAGTATCAGCGTACTTCCTTTCGTTTCACTGTTGCAAAAAAAAATTCTCATAATGAGGGATTTTGAAGATATAAACACTAATCTTTGACGATCTTTCTGTCAAAAAATTTGAGAATCAGGCAATAACTCAACAATCGCTTGATGTGATTGCGCATATCATACATCAAATCATTGCACAATTCAAATATGTATAAATATACAAGTTGTTGCATTTGAAATAACGAAGTTCACATCCGTTTCCGGTTGAACCGGAAGTAGATTCCACTTGAAAATATTCTACAAATTGAGTTCATGTACTCTAAAACAAAAATACAAAATTTTTAGTTTGTATCGCAATTCCTTCCTCGAAAACTTCTAATGAAACACTTAAAAAATCACCCTGTATATGAAAATCTCGAATAATCAGGTTTTTCTTTATAAGAACGTATAATTTCCTTTTTCTGGTTATTGAAATCATGAATAATTTTCTTTGTAACATCCCCTTAACTGCTGCTACCTTATGTACAATTGTTTGGTGTGCAGTTGCAGAATGGGCTCCTATTCCAATACGAACGCATGAGTGTTGGAATTGCATTCTGCAACGAGTATTAGACGATGAAATTCGATGAAAAATTCAGATTATACATCCTAGTGACTTTTGTATTATATCTTGGCAGTTGGTTCACTGACGAAAATTGACATTTTCAACTTGACGTGTGTTGAGAATTGATAGAATCGGCAGTCATTGTTGACAACCACGAAACGAAAAATATTACTAAAAACAGTGCTGTAATGAATTAATTACAGCACTGTTTTTAGTCCAGAAAATTTAATGTTTGGTTCTGGAACACCTCATCCACACTATACTGTACTCGGGGACCGCTATTATGGTCCACATCCACATACACTTTCAACAATGGTAAACTGAACTTTCTTCAAGCAAACCAACACCAAATCATTCACAACAATCTCAGCCACAACAGGCGATGCTGGACTACTCATTGCTGGTCCACATATTTGCTTATACATTTCAATCCCAAACTGGAAGAAACTTTAGTCTAAGAAAGTACAAGTCTTTCGATTATTCAGTGTATGCCGAAATCAGCGACCGATATAAAAAATCATCACTGACTTCCGGATATTAGTGCACAATGACAGTACGTCCAAAGAAATTGAAATATATCCTGGGGGTAATATGATTATATTACATTCTTCTACGAACTCAAATGAGTCCTTCACATTAAATATAAACGTTGTTGTGACCTGAGATAAAACTCCATCGATGTATCACGATGGTGAGTTTATGCAGCTGATGCAAAGTAACCAAGAAAATAAAATAAGAGCACAGAACACAAACATGATAACAAATTGCGCACTTCCTTTTTAAAGAAGCAATATGTTGGGTCCCGTCCAAAAAAAGTTTTTAGATTCATGGAATTTGGAAGATCATGGGGCATGCGCAACAAAAACATACTATATACTTGTTGAAAATTTAACCCTTTTTTCATTTGCATTGACTCAAAACACGTGTCGATTCAGAAGTTTCACATCCACTAACACTGTGATTCTTTTTGGTCATTATTATTTTTGAAGGGTGTTTCAATAGGAACGCAGTGCTCAATAAAACATGTTTTTTTTAAGTTTACCGTGCTTCGATTTCACAGATCATTAGCACTACGGGACGGTTATATCTCATTTACATTCACAGTTTAGTATGTCAAATTATATCGAACAAAATATTGAATTTAAATTGTGTTGATCAAATTGATGAGTTGCAGAAATTTGATGGTATTTTCCAGTTTTTCGGCTTCTTGTCCTAGGGCCTGTTGTTAGGAATCCACCATATACCAGTTTGTTCTCTTTGAGGTTTTTGTTTGTTTTTTTTTGGTTTTCTTTAGCAAAGTATTGAAATATTTATTGCTGTTGAAAATATACATTTCAGGATTATTTATGAAACAAAATATATTCTAAATGGCCGCCACGGCTTTGCTGGCATATGCGTACCCTTTTGACGAAATTTTCAATAACGTTATTGAATACATGTGGTGGTATTTCATTGATACAGTGTCTAATTTCGGCTTTCAATGCTTCGATTGTTGCATATCTGTGAAATGTGAATCCAGAGATAACCCCACAGCCAGAAGTCTATACAGGCGTTGAATCGCAAGAGCGTGGAGGCCAATTCGGGTCACCAAATCGGGAAATGACACGACCAGAAGCAAACTCGTGCAAGATCTTCAATGTTTCACGGCGGTAAGACATGTCGCACCATCCTGCTGAAATCTCACAATGTCAAGATCAATAGCTTCCTAATGAGGCCCGAGAAAATGTGTTTTCATAGCACAATAACGTTCGCCATTCACTGTTAGGCCGGCCACTCACGTACAGTCTAACTGTCAGTTAGACTGATCGCAGTTGAAATTGTCAGTCCAAACTTTACGTGAGTGGGCATTTCAGTCTCAGTTTAACGCGATTTTGCCAACTGTTCAGTCTAACTGAGAGAAATGAATTTCTTCATATTTTAAACTGAAAGGACAACCTGAAATGACCGTGTGTGGGGGTTCGGACTGTTCAGTTCTCAGTTCAGTGTAAGTCGAGGAAGGGAGCATATCACGATGTCGCGCAATCATTACAGAGGAAACCAAGTTATACTCGACTTCATCGAGATTTTCCGAGTGCTTGAGGAGATATTCTTGTAGAAAATTTTAGGCACTCGTACGAACGACCTGTGGCTAAAAATCTCAGGGTAGCAGTCAACCTTTCATGTGGAGATATTTCAGTTCTCATGACTGCATCTTTTTTCACAATCAATGGGGAAACCAACGATAGCAATTTTTGGTACACCGGTTAAGTCATGCGTAAATAATTGAGAAAATCTAATGGTTCTTCCTCCAACTCTCTCAATAAGTTTATGTGGGAAGATAAATTGCGTTTTTGTAGCCACTTCTTGCACCACTGTTTACGTTTTCTCTTTTTTATTCTTGGTAAAATTTCAAAAATCAAACCGAGGACGGCCAAATCGTCGGACCTGCTCGAATTCATGATTGGAACAAACTGAAGGATTAAACTGCTCATGTGTGCACATCTCAGTCCTCAGTTTAGACTGACAATTTCAACTGCGATCAGTCTGACTGACAGCAGGGTCCTGGCACTTCCTTTCCCCCACCATTCAACGAGTTTTATTTATGTGGGCATACACCAGGAGCGCTGCATACGCTTTTAATAAGTTCAGCCGCCTGTAGACGGCGCTGTATATGTCGTTTCTTGTTTCTTTCGTTGTTTTGATTTCAGCGTTTGAGGTTTTTGGTTAGAACATTGCTCTTGAACACGTGGAATTTTTGATAATTTTAAGTTAGTCAACTACAATACTATAGTGAAAAATGCCGTCGAGAATAAGGAAATGCTGTGTACCTGGGTGCAACGACGATGTGAGCAAAAGACATCGTTTTCCTAAGAGCAATCCAATTTTGTTCAAAAGATGGAGAGAAATTATTATTAAACCTCTGAATTGGCAAAATTTAACAGATGATCAGATGTCAGCAGGTATTATGTCTGCCATGCACATTTTTCTGAGGCTCATAGTTTGCCAGAATTTAGAAGGGGTCTTACAGTTGATGCGTTCTCTACTATAAATGTTCCTTGTAAGTTTTACAAGAACAATATTCATTTCTTTGAAATTCATCAATCGTATTGTTTATTTTAAAAGATGATTATGTTTCGTTAGATCAACCAACATATTCTGGAGCAATTAATGTTGACTGTTGAGGAGAACATAAGTGGGTTACTTCTGTTTATTTTGATGGGCCAACATGTTCTGATGCGATGCAGGTTACAGAGGAGGAAGCACTTAAAGGTTTGTAATATTATTCCAACAATAGGTTGTTTCTGGTGGTTATGAAGTCATACGAAAAAAATGATCCAACCATGTAAATGCTCTGGATAAAAACTTTTTTTTTTAGATGGAGATCAGTGGAATGTAATAGATCCTAACTCAGGTCAAGAGGAAGTTTTTTCAGATGTCACAAAAACTAAATCATTCCATCAGCAGTTAGTGCCCCATCAACTGTTGGTAAAAAATCTGCGGTTATTCCTCCAAGCGTAGCACTTTATAAAAGAAGTAAAATTGGAAGATGCACTCTCGTTTATATGAGTGGTGCAATTTGCAAGATTCTTCTAAAAAATAAATTCATTAAGGACTGTGAATCTTGTAGGAATAACCTGCTCAGAAATAATGAATTGGGAACAGATCTAGATTTTATTGATTGTAGAGAGTATGAGGTTGGGCATTTTATCAAACCAGGCAAATGCACTTCTTTCCTATTCACTCATTCATTCAATTATTTGTTTTCTTTATTTTAATCCCTAGAATTTTCGAAACAAAAAATATTTCAAAATTACTTCAAAAAATCCTTTTAACAAATATCAATTTAAAAAATTATTAAATGCCCAACACACAACCTTGACGAAGTGATGTGTGAAACAATTGTTAGGTGTTCTTTGTTTTGGTGGTGTAATCAAATAAATAAAATTGCTAATTTAGGCGATTCAAAATTTTTCAAATTTCTATGAAGTAATCCAGACAAACACTTGATAGATCCAATCAAGGTGCAAGCCAAAAATTCTTTCGATTCAAGAAGGAAACGTAGGTAGAGAAATGCTCTCAAAATATTTTTTAAGAAATTAGGCTTATCAATTTATTTATTTATTCATCAACAACGATACCTAGATGCTCAACATCTGTATGTATCACATGCAATTATAAGTTTTTTACTTTAACAGAAAGAAATATGATTGATATGTAAGTTACAATCATTGAATAATTCAAATTTTCATGAACGAGGAGCAGATTTTTGATATGAATATATTTTGTACACTAGGTGCCTTTGATGAGTATAGAAGTCTTGTAGGATATCATCTGTCAACATCATATATTATTTTTTAAGGGTATTCATGTTGGACTTCTAATTTATATAGTGCCTTGTTGCAAAGTTCTCATTACAAAAGTCCGAGTATTGATTCCTCTAGGGCTTCTAAGACGAGACTGTTTGTTCTCAGAATGTTCCTACTACAGTAAATTATATGTATCAGATATTCATTTCCTATATTTATATATATACATAATTAGTTGACTTAATTTGGCTTAGCAGTCGGTAATAAAAGAAACACTCTTTTTTCCTAGTTTGTCAAGCTTTCGGCTTTATTTAAGCTCTCTTCAGGAGACGCTACAATATGTTGATAATCAGAAATGTAGAATTAAATTGAAATGTATACAACTTACTATATAAGTGAAAATCATAATTTTGTATTCGATTGTATCATTTTGAATGAATAAATAATTATATTATTAACAGCAATTTTCTTTACTATTCAAAATTCCATCTATTAGAAATTCATTCTCAATGTAATTTAGACAACTTCAACAAAATTGGAGTTTGTTGATTACATTGAAAATGAATTTCTACCAACTTCAAGATATTTTTTACCACCAAGAACCCAAAACCCAAAGGCAAATTCAAATTTTCGCGCCATTCATCGATAAAGTAGATTTCTATATCTCTATTTATATACTGCTAAAGTTCTGATCGCATCCGCCGCGAAATAGCGCTCAACCATTTTCCGCCTATTAGTGGGGGGGTGTCGAATCTATATAATTCTTTAATCTATGACTGACAGTTAGACTGTACGTGAGTGGCCGGCCTTACTGCATTGCCTTCTTCGATTTTCGACAATCAGGACGCGTTGTTCTACCATGTAATGCTCACTTTCCCATCAGTCAAATTTCGATTTGTCACGTCACCATCATGTGATATTATGACTGGCAAACATGGCGCGCAATTCAAATCTTGCGCTCTTATTGAAACACCATTTATTTGGCATTGAATGCCATGAAGAAGAACCAAGTGCTGCAACTGGAACAGTTTCAGCAACATTGAGTTTCACAGATATACTAGAGTTCTTCGTTGGCTCTCGTTTCTGAAAAGAACAAAAACTTTAGATAAGCTATATTTAAACATATTCGAAAAATCAAAATCGATATAGTGGTGGCGCCACCAACAGCAATAGGAAATACCGGAAGTTTCTTTTTTTCTTGTTGTTTATCTGTTCTCCTTGTTTTTCGACAGAATTTGTTTCTACTTCAGTGTCTTCAGTACGAACTTTACTGCTCGATATTACCCATTTGTCGTGTTAAAATATACTGGTAGTGTATACCGGGATGTTCGAAAGTCTGGAAACGGTGAATTTATTTCGCGCACAGATGGATAATCGGAATTCTGATACTGGGATCTTGAGAAATTTCGCCCGAGTATTGAATGGGTCCAAAAGTTTAAAAATCCGGGGGCGTTTATTCAGATCAGGATACAGAAATTCATATTCTGAGGTCCTTAGTTATTTTTCTCGGTAAATCGTTTGAGGTCATCAGATTTTGGGTCCAAAAGGGCCTCATACGAGAAATGAGGTCAAACTTTGAAATTTCAAATGCAAGCCCTCCTTTTTTGCAGATTCGGAGTCAGCGAAAAAAAAATCACTGTTTCCAAACTTTCGAACCACCCGGTATAATTATATATAATATAATTATAAATTTTAGTAAGTCACTAACGGTGGGTTTCACAAGCAGCGCGTAATCACCTGTGATCGGAGGTTGATCCAGAATCAACTGGATTTGACAGTTCGAAAATCAGAGAATCGAGCCGTTACCGGAGATTACTACTGATTACGCTCTGGCTCCGTGAAACCCACTGTAAGTGACTTAGGTACTAAAATTTCTGAGTGCAGAACCAGTGGTGAAACTCTCACTGCCTCGATGTTCTCAGTGGATTTAATGGACCAGTGCTCCGTCTTGTCGCATTTGCAGTTTTTCTGAACGTTGTGACTCTCGTTACAATATCCTACCTACTCCCGGTCGGGACAGGGGACAACGGGGCTAAATACAAAATGATACGCATCATGATCAATACGCATACTTAAATGAAAAGTTTCATAATTTGTTAGCTCGCCATATTCATATCTTTTTTAATTCAATTACTTAAGCAGTTTTGAGTGTCTTTCAAAACTTCTTTGGAAAGAGCAATTGCAGAGATAGTTTTTAAGGGTAGGGGAAGTACGTACAAAATGACATGGGGTTTCATTTCAGAGGCGCATAACTTGTTAGTAGTGAATCACATGCAGTAATGTCATATTCTATACCTATGATCTTTGGTCCTTTCTTTATAAAATCTAATCAACCTTTATGAAATAAAAGTGCCAGAAAATAAATTATTCTTAGATGAATTGGGATGAACGATAATTCATTTTTCCCCCATGCTATGGACAAAATGACATACCGGCAATAGGCAACTGTAGTTTTCTACTTATAGTTACAAAACTAAAGTTCACCAATGAAACGCTTGGTTCTTCTAAGAACATCAGCACAAGATGCGTGAGCCCAATACATGCAGCGTAACCAGTCTTCTTCAGGGCTAATCCTGGAGAAGATCTAAATAACAAAAGATAGATGGACAGTCGTCGTCATCATATCGAAAGTTGCTAGTTCTTCTTCATTGTATTCTTTGAATAATGCCCTAGGGACTTGTCTCCTTGTCTTTGGTGGAGGTATGGGCTCTTTCTTTATTTTATTGCAATCATATTAGGTGAAGAAGTCAAAATGGAGTACGTTTGCGAAGTCCTCGGCTCACGTTTGCCTTGTCCACTTATGAATCGTCCTTTGAGGATTGGAGAAACCTCCTCATAGGATCAGCAAGAGTAGGTTAAGATGCATTGCCTTTATTAGCCGCAGATGAATATTTTGTTATGAATATGTTAAGACAAGTCCTGGCGCTTTGTTCGCTGATGGAGCCTGGGATGAATGGTCTCGTTGTTGTCTGGTAGATACGGTTAATTCAGCTGAAATACCTATGTCATTTTGTCCGTTCACTGTATATGTCATTTTGTCCATATAGCGTTATTGAATTAGAAATATATCGAATCAATACAAAAAATATATTTAACATAAAAAAAGTTTCGTAAATACAATTACAAATAAGTAAAGTTTGAAATGAATGCAATATAAATAAAAAAATGGTGAAAACTGACCATTTCTTCTGAAAATTTGGCGCAATGAAAAAAAAACTCGTGACCTATTGATTTCTGTTATCACTCATAACGACCAAATGAACTAGAGTGGCGCTTTCTTATTTTCAGAGGTTAATAAAAGCCACTCGGGTCATGTGATTCGCATTCGATACCTCTACTCTAATTATGATGCCTTTGTCATTAAGTATATCTCGAAATGTATGAAAGTATTGTGGTAAAATTAGTTTAAAATGATCTCATATTCCACCCAGTTTCGAATATGTTTCAGTAAATCAAACAAATATAAAATACCTATACTAATACCCAGGAAACACAGACTTCTCCGCGAGATCTTTGAGAGGTTACATTTTACATTGCGGCTCTTATGCAGAATCCTATTGCGATCACCCAGAGATGTTCCTAAGCGAAATTCTCAATTTATTCTTTTTGCGAGCTCTCAAAGATGTCACGAATGCAACCAGAATGAGTACTTCCCATTGCGAGCTCACAGGGATATCCTGAGTGCACCCAGAATTATAATAAGAAATAACAAGGACAAGAAATTTTTTGTCGAGGTTATACCGACGTTAAAACATCAACCATTTTCCGATCGTGTGATTAGCATCTTGGAAAAGACTTTCATCTCGTTTCTACCTCAACTTGTTGAAGTTCATTTTTTGAGTAGATGGGTCAGCTGAATCAGTATTGTTTAGATAAATCATAATAACAAAGAGGATCTATGATGTTGAAATCTAAAAAGGATACTGAATATGTAAGTAATATTTGATATTGGTTTACTTTCTTTTTGTATATCATCACAATCATTTCATCATTTATTTGCTCAATTATTAAATACTATAGGTAGATACATTTTCCAGAGAAAAGTTGATCTTTCGAATTTTTGGTTCAAGTAAATTTTTGTGTGGCACTGAAATAGCAAGGCACACACGAAAGGGAAATCTGTAAGATCTGATCCGCAGCCCAGATCTGTAACAGACTGGACTGCGGATCGGATCGCTCCCGCCGATCTGGTCCGTCGCGGATCATATATCTCATTGATCATCTGTTACACACGAAAGGGAAATCTGTATGATCTGATCCGCAGTCCAGATCATACAGATTTCCCTTTCGTGTGTGCCCAGCTAATGTTCTAATGAGAACTTGCGAGGCTTTGCAGTTGCAGCAAAAAACATTATTTTCTTGAGAATTTTCAGATTCTTTGTTTTTCACATTTTCTATTATTTTATTTGTTGTCTGAGATAATTCGGATGAGTGCAGAAGAATCTGACCCCATGAAAGTTTTTTCGTTTTCATTTTTGTAGATGTACCTACCCAAGCACACAAGAAAGATCGTGGACCAAAAATTTTCAGTCTATTCTCAGTAATTGTTCAGAAATTACCATCAGAGAAAGAAGAGATAGGATAGAAAGAATACCATGAATATGGAATAATATAATTTAGTTTAGATAAAAGGCCATCATATTGAATTGAATCCTTAGTTCGTATACAGGGTGTTTCACCATAAACTGGACAAACATATATAGCCGTGTAGACGACACCCAGAAAGTCATTTTTGCCTCATGACATATACCCCGTTTTCGACGCATAAGCGAGATACAGGGTGTTTAATGTCAACTTTGAGCAATATTCTGATAACTGTGGTGAGGTATGCGTGACATTTGAAATAACGGTAACTGGTCACATCGTAGTATTTTTTAGCGCTCAACTGAATTGTGGTGTTGAATTCTGAAAAAAAAATTGAAAATGGCGGAAAGCCTGAAAAGTTTGAATTTTTTTTTCTCGGTTGCCAATTTGGAAGGCATTATTTCAACGTACCCGATTTCCTAAGATTTTCCGTAAAAAAATTTTTTCAAAATTCGAACTCAACTTTTTTTTACATGTCTTCATTGGAGAAAAAATTTCGCCCAAAATTTTTGGAATTTTTCATGGTTGAACTATTTTTAATTCTGACTATACTCCATTCACAATTATAAAATCACAACTCTGGCCATGGTTTCGTTTTCAGGAATTGGTGCACCTGATGAAAAATCTGTGCGCGTACAGAGAATATTGTTAATGACAAAACGTTGTTGCCAGTTGCTTTGTTTACATCAAAGTAAAAGTATCAAAGATATTCCACATTTTGTTAGTTCGAATCGATCGGCGATTTTGGGGCGAAATATCGATAAGGAATCGCCTATTTTTCCGTTCTTCGTCGTCCAGAAGAAGTTTCCCGTCGATTTTGTGCAAGTGTCATTTTTTCCTTTCACGACTTTTGGCGTGAGTACGAACGGCAAATTTGAATTGGACCAAAAATCGATTTATGAGCATAAAAAAAGCAAAAGTAAGTACTAATCGCCTTTCTTACACTTGATAACGAAGTTTTTTTTAGGTATCTGGCCGTTTGGAAAGATTTCAAACGAAATTCCGGTCCCCCAGAAATGTGTAAATGGAAAAAAAAGGCTTCCTTATACGATCTTCAAACGAAATCGACCGGAAAATATGGTTCTGGTAGGATTTTCGAGGTATGAGGAAAGAACTTGCAGAATGAAATTGCACGATTTTCATAAGTAAA
Organism: Adalia bipunctata; assembly: GCA_910592335.1. Lineage (NCBI taxonomy): Eukaryota > Metazoa > Arthropoda > Insecta > Coleoptera > Coccinellidae > Adalia > Adalia bipunctata. Next base: position 38,824,872 of record OU342948.1, read on the forward strand.
CGGGTTCTGGATGGCCATCATTGGTCTCTAAATGATTATTGTTGATCGTTTTCACGTTTCAGAAAAAAACACGTCGAAGAAGCTGAAAAAAAGAAGAAATATGACTATATTGCACTCAACGATTCAGATCCGATGAATTGAAATATGTGTCACTGGAGCTTTCATTCCTATCAATCCTTTGCCGAAAGCAGAAATAGGCTATATTGAACCAGAATACATCGGTTCTTTCCATATTCTAGGAGTTTGCGTCTTATTTTAGAACAGGTGAATGATAAATGTGAAGCATATGTTTGACCTATTCCATTTTATTTGTACAAACCTACTGTGGTAGTAATGTATGAATATTTTTTAAACTAATAAATTACTATACAGTCAGAATATTTTACTCCTTGTTCATAAGATCAAATAAATGAAAGGTATATCTTAGCTTATTAATTTATATTGCATTGAAATTATTAGTTTCTAGTTTCTCTGTAAACAAATTCGTTAATTTAGTTATTATGTTTATTTTCTTTGTGATAAAATGAATAAAACTGCTATTTATTTGAAATACAGTAATATTGGAAATAGAAATGCTATGCACCCTCACAATCATATCACATATTCGGATTCCAGTAGAGGGATATGATGTTCCATTATTCTTGATTCTTGTAATTGCCCATCAATTCATCTTATATCTTTGGGTTGATTTTTTTTAATGAATTCTCGATTAGAACCAACAATTGATGTCGTCAAGTCTTGAACTTTCAGTTCAAGAGGATAATAAACATCAAATCTTCACAAGCATGCATATGAAAATTATGTGAAAGCAATACAATTTTCTTCCATGGCGAAAAATAATATATTTCAACAGTGATCTCTTGTACTTTTCATGCAAATAACTAGAAAAGGAATCCTTTCTATCAATTCATATAAACCTTAATTATTTTCGTCCATCACATATTTTCCAATTCATTCACATTCTGAGAAATACGCTAAAAATATAGAAAGGGCAACATAGTGTTGACTTGGAACAAAAAAATATTTTGAAAAACGTCATAACTTCGATACAGAGTGGAATGTGTCAAATTTCCAAGGCCAGAGTTGTGATTTTATAATTGTGAATGGAGTATACTTGAGTGAAAACAGAATAAAAAATATCAATTGGTTTTCTTTTTATAGCCTTCCAAAAATTACGCTCGGAAAAATTTTATGATTTTTATTCAAAGAACTGGAGGCCGTACGAAGGCCAAATTTAGGCTAATGAGCTGGCAGAGTAACCCGGACAGAAATATTGAATTTAAAAACCAACAAATTTTTTTTCTAAAAACCTTGGTGGGAATCGGACCCTCCACTTTCGATTCACTAGCGTCGCTTTGGTAACGGAAATTTATAAGATTAAAATAAACCCAATTCATAGATACTCGTAGAGAGTTCGAATCCTACCAAAGTTTTTTGAAAAAAATTTCTTTGATTTATAAATTCATATTTCTGTCCGGGTCATTCTGGCAGTCCATTAGAACAATTTTGGCCTTCGTACGGCTTGCAGTTTTTTGAATGAAAATTATGAAAGTTCTCCGAACGTAATCTTTGGAAGGCTACAAAAAGAAAACCAATTGATTTTTATTTTCTGTTTTCACCTAAGTATTCAGAATTAAAGGTCGTTCAACCATGAAAAATTACGAAAATTTTGGGCGAAATTTTTTTTTCACGGAGGACATGTAAAAAAAAAGTTGAGTTCGAATTTTGAAAAAATTTTTCACGAAAAATCTTAGGAAGTCGAGTAAATTGAAATAGTGCTTTCCAAATTGGCAACCGAGAAAAAAAAATTCAAACTTTTCAGGCTTTCCGCCATTATGAATTTTTTTTTTCAGAATTCTACACCACAGTTGAATTGAGCCCTGAAAAATACTAAGATGTGACCAGTAAATGTTATTTCAAATGTCACGCATAACTCACCACAGTTATCAGAATATTGCTCAAAGTTGACATTAAACACCCTGTATCTCGCTTATGCGTCGAAAACGGGGTATAGGTATAGGTCATAGGACAAAAATGACTTCCCCGGTGTCGTCTACACTGCTATTGTATATGTTTGTCCAGTTTATGGTGAAACACCCTGTATGTTTTCTGTTTGTTTTCGTATATGAATTACTCTGTTTTAGCAAAATACTGTATGAATTTAGTATTTCATCCTGATTCTTGTATTCAATATATTTTCAGTTGAAGGATTTATCATTATTATTATTATTACAAAAGAATAAGAGTTGAGGTTGATAACCTATAAACTCAAAATTAACAATATTCTGGATGGCACACTTGCACTAAAAAAAAAACAAACTTAAACAAAATTTTGAAAAGTATGAGAAAAAGTCAATACACAACAAACAGCACCAGACGCTCCAAACAGTCCAAACCATACGCCCGAGGTTAATGTCCTCCTTGTTGGGCTGACCTCCATCCGTCTTATCTGTTTTTGAATGCGTTGACAGAAGGAGCCTGAACAACGGAGTTGGGAAGACTGTTCCAGTCACCGAAAACTCTGTTAGGAAGGAAGTTCTGACGCAGAGTGGTCCTAAAATTCTCTCGCCTCAGCTTGTAAATATGACCTCTGAGATTGTTACGGTTGAGTGTGAACATATCTTTGACCTCATCACCCAGGAGTCCGCGTACAGCTCGGAAGGAAAATATCAAGTCCCCGCGAGCTCTTCTCTCCTCGAAAGTTGTAAGTCTCATGGATTCAAGTCGCTGTTGGTATGAGGGACGTACAACTCCATAGCCAATACGAGTGGCCCATCTTTGTGTGGTCTTGAGTAAATCAGCCTCGCCCCTTGTTGCACACCACCAAGCCGGACCACCATACTCCAGGGTGGGGCGAATGTATGTCTTGAATATAATACCGAATGTTTTGTCACTGCAACCCTTGAATGATTTATAAAACACGTATGTCAGCTGTTTGGCCTTAGATGAAATATGCTCTATATGGCTACGCCAGCTCAGGTCTTCGGAGACTATTATACCAAGGTCGGTCAATTGGGAAACGGGGACCAGAGCCTGACCACCGATGTTGTATGGTAGAAGTGGGTTGTTTTTCCCGATGTGTAGAATGGAGCACTTGTCTATGTTGAGGGGAAGCATCCAGATGACGCACCAGGTGTTTATGCGATCCAGGTCGTCTTGAAGCGTTGAATGATCAGCAGAAGGAAAATTGTACAGTTTAAGGTCATCGGCGAATAGAGAGACAGCGGACTCAAGGTGAAGAGGCAAATCGGAAGTATACAAGAGAAACAGGAGTGGACCCAGGACGGATCCCTGGGGTACACCAGAAAGCACCTGCCAGGATCTTGAGGAGAGCTCACATCCAACCCGAACGCGATACGAGCGGTTGGCTGGAAAAGTCTTTATCCAGTCCAGTAGTCCTCCTCTGATACCCAGGTGTTCGAGTTTTGTCAGAAGTCGGCCGTGTGGAACCCTGTCGAACGCCTTCGAAAAATCGAGATATATCACGTCCACTGGCTGACCAGAATCCAATGCTTTGGTCCAGTCGGATAAACAGGAGAGAAGGTTTGTGACAGTTGAGCGCCCCGGAACAAATCCATGTTGCTGGTCTGGTATCAACTTGTGTTCGAGAGAAAACTTCCGGATATGCTCACTTATTATTCTCTCCAAAACCTTCGAGACCACCGAAAGGAGACTGATGGGACGGTAGTTATGGGGTGACAGCTTGTCTCCCTTTTTGAAGACAGGGGTTACACAGGCAAACAGCCAATCGGAAGGAAGAGAAGAGGAGGACAAAGATTCGCGAAATATAATACAGAGAGATTTATTCAAAAATTTCACATTACTTGGCTTCAATATTATAAAAATAAATTCATTGTTTCTCAACATTCATAGAGATATATCAAAAAACATCTGCTCTTTTTTCATGCGAGCTCTCATAGATCTCACTAAAGGAGGTTATTGAGTTCTCGAAGCACTTGCCACGGGAAGTGTATGCAAATAAGCGAATTTACCACAGTGTGACTTCTTTGAGACAATCCACGTAGGATATCGCTAAGACTTCGCTGGGAATCTGGTGGCGAACATTTGAATGAGATATAGAGCTCGAGAGCTCCCAGCCAGCTCTCAAAGAAGTAACAAAAGGCGTCAAGATTTCCTAAAAACGAAGTCGCTTGGCTATCCTGGAGATGTGATCGCTTCGTGTTTCTTCATGTCTGGGTATCAATATTTTATGATCGAACATATGGCTCATGGATTTTCAAGGCAGGTACAAGATACACTGATTTGATAGGTGATTTAGTGAATGATGAAACATATGAGAATACAAATGGTTCTGATAAAATATATATTTTCAAGAAAGATTTTCGCTTTGTCCTACAGTTACTCCAGAATATTTCAAGTTAATTTTAATGAAGTTTTTTATAACATTCATCAGAATCTGTTTGAAGATATAAGATTTTTCCATATCTTCAAACTGAATACCAAACACCTTATAACAGTGTGCAAAAACAATCGAGTGGCAGCATTTACAACGCTTCCTGTATCACACTGTTACAAGGGCGCACCCAGGATTAAATTTCGGGAGGGGCTGAATCGAAGTGCAACTTTGATATAAGTTATAAAATATTTTATTCTTTCTCTATAAAAAATAGTGCATATGCAAACCAAACTTATTCAAAACTTGAGCAAACGAAACTATATATACAAAAATCAAGACGTCGTTTATCTTCAGCAAGTTTTTCAATTATTTTTTCCGGGTCGATATGAATTTCATTGCAGATGTTTAACAAGGCTAACCCCGTTAGTCTATTTTCCGACATGGAGTTTCTCAAAGTCTCAGAGTCGAGAAACTCAGCTCTGGTACAAAATGTTTCAACCAATAAATCAATGTTTGGATACAATTCTTTGTTGATATGTCCAAATATGTTGGACTATACTTCTTTATCTCTGAATTCTCGGCACTCCGTAGGATATATTCACACAAATTTTCGGTTACAAATGCCTCATTTTCGATAATGTCACTCCCATAAAATTAACAAAATTTTGTGAAATATTCATAATTTTCAGTGTTATAATTATTTTTTTCGGAAATGAGCATTTAAATGAATATGAAATATATTTATGTCTTAAGAATCTTGATTCTAATGGGGCTAATAAATGGTCAGCAAGAGGTATAAAAATTGTAATTTGGTAATACTGTTCCGGACATATATAAGACTTTACGTTATGTCTATGAATTTGGGTTTTTGTTATTCTTGGAATTTTTATATTTATCTCATATTTCTGGTATATCTCTTTCACTTTATCAGAAATAGATTTGAATTGGGTTTCAAAATTTTGTCTTAGCTCCGAAATATTTTCGGTTATAGATTCGATACAATCCATTGCCTTAGCAATGTCTATGCTTACAGTTTATAGGAATTGACTCAGTTTAGCAGTATAACTGAAAAAAAGTTCAATAACATACGGGGCAATCAGAAATCTTGAATCTGATGATGAGAGTATAAAAGCGTAACCCCCCGTAAAGAATATCTCTGGTATTGTTTTCACAATTCTCAGTTATGCAGAAATCTCAATTTTATTTCTGCCACTATGAATCTCGGGGGGAGGGCCGTAGCCCCCCGTCCGGACACACCGCCCCCCCTGGGTGCGCCAATGCACGGTTATGGATGGATAACGCATTTTCATCTAATGTTGGATATCGCATGACGAAGGTACTCGTATGAGTCGAAATCGAAACTTTTTTATTTCAGTTTGAACTTCTGATATCGACACCACAAAATTGGTACCTATCGAATTCCTCAATTCGCTCAAAAAATATTAACATTGATGTGCATTTCACTGGAATTCAGAATCCACTTCAGAAATATTGTGACGTGACTGACATAACATCAATGTAGGTTTTAGGTGCACATAAATTTTAACTGAAGCACCGATTAGTAGACCACTTGACTAGACGTACACTCGCCCACTCGGATAGGTACGCTGAAATCTGAGGGAGTAGCAATACGGAGAGTTTTGTGACTTAGCAGATGCCCATAATTGAGGGTTTCGATGAAGTATCATTCTTATTATCTAGATAACATATCTTTTCTTGTCTAATAGTTTATCACAGTTCAGGGCATCCAACTTTTTTCATCGAAAATGAAGAAGTAAGTACCTACAGTGTAGCTCAACACTAGCGGATCCAGACAGTTTGTTAGGGGGGGAGATGAATGTTTTCAGGGGGGAAGAATTGATAGAAATTATCTACATTATAGGAGTTAAAGACTTAAAATGAATTTTTTTTATTTACTTTTTCTTTCGTTCTCATTTCCACCAATCAGAAACGCGCAATTTTGAATAAAAAATGGTATCTATAGATGGCAACAGCGGTCAGCAATTTTTTCGAGTTTACCTGCGGCAATACTTGACAGTTGTTGTCACCAAAAATTACAATAATTAAGTTTGTAGTATTTTGTGATTAAATAAATTACCTGTTTTTCAGTTTTCAAATTGGTACCTATAGATACATAATGCATCTAGATTTCTAGAATAATCTGTTACTCATGAAATAGTCTTGTCAAATACCATTCGGGCATCAAATTTTTCCTGTGAAAAAAAATGGAAAAAACACAATGCAAAGTAATATTTTCAACAAAAAGCATTCGTGCAGGTGCAAAAATCCTCGTCTTCGACTCGGATTGTTGCCACCAGCATGCTGCTGGTTAAAATATGACTCAGCAACCTGTTTTTTCGATTTTTTTCGGAAAAATTGGATGCCCTTATGATAGTACTTACGAATATAAAGGGATCGATTGAACTACATACTATAAGGGGATTATTGTCAATTTCGAGGTCCAAAGGGGGGAAGTTGCATGGGGGCCATCCAGTATCCGCCAATGTAGTTCAATAACTAAACGGACTGTTCCATATTGGCCTTTGAGATATTAAATACAAGGTGAATTAATACTGCCGAAGTGTGCATTTCACAGGTTGATGCTGGACTGCAGTTTCACCTCTGAAACCATTATTCTATTTCATTACCATTAACACATTGAATTCATTTAAACATGATGGAATTGATAAGTCATAAAAAAATAGAATTTGAGAGCGCGTAAAGAATTGAGCTTTGATAAAAAATACATGAACTGGTTGGGAACCATTTCTTGCCATCGTTCAGATTGATGGCTGTTGGCTGATTCACAATGGACGTAAATCGTAACAATGACGTACACGTTCGTAAACGTAATCCATCCGTAAACTTAATGGTGTTCAGAATGGACGTTGGGCTCAGAAATCCAATTATGGACAGTGGTCATAGGAATAAGAAGTTACAGGTCATATCTAAGCATTTTTATCAAAAACTCGTTGTTTTTATAGAAGAGTCTTTCATGTTTTCATGCGCTTTTTGAATTTCGCAGCCACTTGCCAGTTTTTTCAACAAGAATTATACATGTGGCCCACCCCAGACGCGGTTCTCATTTTGAGGCAGTAAATGAAGACATTTTGAAAATTTTTCGTGAAATCTAAAGGGCAATCAGATGCACAATTCAAATTTGTTTTCACTTATACAGGGTGTTCGATAACAAAGATATAGACCATGTAATAAAATATATTAATTCAAAAATTGAATGGCAAGCTCAAATAATGATGAGTTTATAAATACTATTTTATGCCTTAGGGAAACCATTCAAGAGAAAATGGCGAAAAATCTAAAAAAGGGAGTATCTTTAATTTGCAATGAATAAACCCTTCAAGCCAACGAGACAGACAATGTTTTTTCGTGTAGACATATTGACTACGGGTTTGTGCAGAAGAAAAAAATTCAACTCTGGAATATACCTACTGAGTGATCATAATTAATATTCAAACATTAACTACAAATAACGGTCAAAAACTTTCTTATTTCAAATGGCACACCCAGTATTTCTGAACCTTGTTGAACGTGAAAATTAATATCGAAACTATCTTCATTGGGTTTCCCTATACCTAAACCTAATAGTTTTCCAGTAATTTTCGATTTTTAATTCAACTAGTTAACCTACTTTTATGATTAGCGATATTCATAGAAATACTTGGAAATATTTGTGAGGAAATGAAAAATATTATTTGAAATCTGAAGATCTCAATAATGGTGTTGCGGTCACGCAAGATTTATTATTTCTTTATAAAGGATTATCTTCGGTGTTTTCTGAATATCAATTCTTTTTTTTTCAATTATTTTCCAATTAATTTCGCCTAGAAGGTAACAGTGTCATCATCATTCAATCTTTTCCGGTACATGCCCTTAAATTTTTCTTTATTCCGATCGTTTTGAAGTTAAGCCATACGTTCAAAGAATGATGTAACAAACGATTCATTTAAAAAAATATTTTCTCAGGCGATGAACCTCTGCTCCAGTCCAACATTTTCCTTATTCTTGACATTTTCAATATTTTCAAGATTTTTCGAGATTTTCAAAAGATCATTCATCACAGAACGTATTTCTATGAATATCATTGCTCCTAATAGTAGGTTAACTATAGTTGAATTAATAATCGAAAATACTTGAAAACTAGATAGGTTTAGGTATAGGGAAACCCAATGAAGATAGTTGTGATATTAATTTTTACGTTCAACAAGGTACAGAAATACTGGGTCTGCCATTTGAAATAAGAAAAGTTTTTGACCATTATTTGTAGTTAATGTTTGAATATTAATTATGATCACTCAGTAGTATATTCCAGAGTTGAATTTTTTTCTTCTGCACAAACCCGTAGTCAATATGTCTACACGAAAAAACATTGTCTGTCTCGTTGGCTTGAAGGGTTTATTCATTGCAAATTAAAGATACCCCCTTGAATGGTTTCCCTAAGGCATAAGATAGTATTTATAAACTCATCATTATTTGAGCTGGCCATTCAATTTTTGAATTCATATATTTTATTACATTGAAAAAATGTTACTATGGTCTATATCTCTGTTATCGAACCTGTATATGTGAAAACAATTTTAAATTGTGCATCTGATTGTCCTTTACATTTCACGAAAAAAACATTTTCAAAATGTCTTCATTTACTGCCTCAAAATGAGAACCGCGTCTGGGGTGGGCCACCCTGTATAGTTTGTTGTTCAAATTTTTCGCAATTCTCAAGACTTTTTCTATTTTTTGAGATGAATGGAGCATTGAGAGTTTGGGAGAGTTTTTATCGAGCCGTCGTTTGAAGAAACGAAAACAAAATTTGAAAAATAATGATTGAATTTAATTAACTTAGGTTAATTTTTGTAACATATCACACAATCCAAACATAACCACTTAACTCGAACGTAAAGTTGAAATTAGTTCAACTTTACGTTCGGATTACGGGCTAGCGTAACTCGAACGTAGAGGTAAAAATTACGGAACGTATTGTGAACACTTTCACATGAATTCCGTAGTTTCAACTTTGCGTTTTACGTACTCTGTACGTCATTGTTACGTTTTACGTCCATTGTGAATCGGCCATAAGATTTTTTACGTGTATTGTAACTGTATAAATCTGAATTGATAATCAATAATAAGGAGATTGGGATTTATAAAATTAAGAGTAATGAGGAATATCGAATGGTCACGTCTTGAAGAAAATTTGATGCCTTTCTGGAAAGTGGTAAAATTATAGATATATGATTCATATAGACCACAAACTTTGGGCATCTTCTGTATGAAAAAGTTAAGCATTAGTGACGTGAATTTTGCCATTATTGAATAATTTTGTTAATTAATTTCAAATGAGTTGGACTTTTTTCGGATGAAAATATCGAAGACAGAATATGTCGTGGTCAAACAACTTTATAAGAGATTCGTGCAGATAAGTGATGCATTCAAAAGCATTTGAGATGTGATGGATGATTTACCCCCCTTTGGCCGGCCATCAGCGTCGTCAACAGACCTCAACCTCGGTAAAGTAAAGGTAATGGTTACTGAAAATCCTCTTTTAAGTCTGGGAGAGACAGCCGTTTTACGAAAAAAATCGGATAATTTTAAACTTTCCATTTCCATTTGAAAAAAATACAACATACACCTTGAATAACAATCACATTATTTGTTTTGATATTCTCAGAAGAAGGGGCTTCATTAATAATGGAGTTATTTATGTGAGAAATGGACTAGCAGTTATTTATGATATTCACATGTGTCTAAAAATCGAAATTGAGGTTAAAACTCGATGACAAAACTCAGCACCAATTGATCGAGAATGTTTCTCCCATAGTTTTCTAGTTATCTCATACAAGACAAGCATCGAAATTTGACCACCTTGTGTAGTGATTAGTTCCAATTTAAGAAGATGATACTTACACAGGCAAGAATCGGTGCTGCATACAAACATTCATCCTTAGAAAACCACATCTTAGTATCTAACATGCAGGGCCGATCCTAGCAGGTGTGCAGCGCGTGCCCCGCACGCGGGCGGCCAAATTCAAGGAGCGGCCGCAGGCCGCCCCATTTATATGTCTCTTTGTCAAAAATATTATTTTCAACAAATCTTAAGAAGAAAATTGTTTTCAATTATCGATTAATACTGTAATCATCCAAATTTTAAATGAGACAAAAAAAATTTATTGAAACTGAATTTTTCAATCTTGTCAAATCAAATATTCTTTGTTCCCCTTCACCGAAAGAAAGAAACAAAGGAATGCTTGCTCCAGAAGAACGTGGTGCAAAGATCGAAAAAAACTATCATCTGAGAGCAATTATCGTTATCGATGGGGTCTCGGAATAGGAATGTTTAGGATTGGTAAGAATTACCAGATGTTGGAAGAGAATCGCGTCGTTGTAAAAACAAAAACGGCTGGGGTGCAATTATGATGGTGTGTGATGATGCTTTTTGCAGTTACTGCCATAGCTTCATGTTAATTTTTCGTTGCCACCGTTCTGGGTTCCGGTTTCTTCCTTGTGAAAATCAATTATAATCTTAGCCCCCTGGTTTGGAGATTTGGGAGGTTGTTTATAAAAAATGATGAAAAGAATTCATATCTCGGTGGAAAGACATTGTTCCACGATCATATTCGAATACGTGCTCCTTGAATGTCAAAAGAATGAAATACAATAAATCCCATCGTTGGTTAGCCCTCATCAGGTTTGGAGATTTGGAGGGTTGTTCATGAAAAATGACGAAAAAAATTTATATCTCGACGAAATGAGAGTGTTTCACGATCAGATTCGAATATGTGTTTCTTGAATACCGAAAGAATGAAATACAGAAGACCCCCTATTTTGTTAGCCCCCCGGTTTGAAGATTTGGGGAGTTGTTTATGGAGAATGATAAAAAAATTCATATCTCGATGTTGCGTCTCACTTCCCAACATCTGGACGAATTGAATGCCATATCCTTTGTCCACCAGAAAAAAGATGTCGCCTTCAAAAATGTTGTATGGATGAAATGATTTTAACCATATGGAATCGACCAACCCTTGAACTGCAATATTATTCCATATGCCTTTAGTTACAATTCTCGTTCTTTGTTTAAGAATACCCTTTTTCGACTGATTTATGGTCAGCTATTCAAAAGATTTCTCAAACCAAGAATTTGGGACAGTTTGGGAAATTCATCTGGTTTTTTGAGACAATAACCAGGTCCGGTGAACCTTCATTCAGTTTCTCCGTATTAGTGCATAAAATTAAATATATGGTGACGTTTTTATTGCAGTTCAAGTCGCATTTGGAAACACATGGCAGGATCGAATACCAAATCGTCCAAGGTTTCTCTCATTGGTCTGTAGATTCAAGAAATGGGTTGTTTTTTCCACTATAGTCAAAAATGACAAATGAGAGCACTTTGTTGGCATAGCGAGGCGTTTTTTGATTCTGACACTCATTCAATTGTTGATCTTCCCCACTTTTATTCAGAAGAATTAAACCTTCTTATTTTACAGTTGTCTTCAAAACCCTTTTTGCAGGGACAAGCAATTAGTAAAGTAAAGTAGAGAAAACTAATCGGACAGTAATGATTCAGTTGTAATTCGAAATCGTCGCTAATTAATCAGTTGTAAATCGCAACAACACCTTGCTACCTTGCTATATATTTTCATACAGAAGGTACATTTAATAAATCCTCCTTGCTGTACATTTTCATATAGAAGGTTGAGTTTATAATCGTCGGTCAATTACCAGTTGTCAATAAGTAATTAGTTATTTTTTGTTATTCACAACAACACTTTGCTCCCTTGCTATACATTTTCATATAGAAGGTACATCATAATTCTTCCTTGCTATACATTTTCATATAGAGGGTAGAGTATTCGAATATGTGTTTCTTATGTTATGTTATGAATTTTTTGTTATGAATGTCGAAAGAATGAAATACAAAAGACCCCATAGATTGTTAGCCTCCAGTTTCGGAGATTTGGGGGGTTGTTAATGGAAAATGATAACAAAAATACATATCTCGCAGAAATGGGTGAGTTCCATGAAAGAAGATTTGTGTCATTTGATTAATCCGAAACAAGCACAACCTCCGCATGGGTCTTGTGGACATTCTCTTACTAAAGTTCTATCGACCTCTTGCGGCCCCCCTACAGAAGCTTCGCGACCCACAGGTTGAAAAACACTGACCTAAATAAACATGGAATTGCGTTTAAACATGTAAATTCTGTGAAATCTTGGGGCGAGTTAAAATTGAGATTGGAAAAGAATTTCACTATTGATGCGGAACAACAAAATGTTTATAATCGAGAGAAAAAGCGATGGCGTGCCATCATGGAAAGAATGATTACTTCATCATCTAGTACACGAATACAGTAGTGAGTAGTATATTAAATATATATGCGTGTATGTAAATTGCATTTTTATTGTGTGGAATAAAAAAAATCTTTAGAGAAGATGTCGGAGGGCAGAGGGATCACCAAAATATTTACGGAAAAAGTAACGGGGTTATCCACTCCTTAAATCTATGTATGTACAGTTTTTTCCTAACAATAAAAGGAGGTCCATTGAAGATTTTATGAATATATGTCAAAAAAAAAGATATTTTTTTTTTGTCTTCGGGGCGGCACATAAGGATTCTGCACGCGGGCGGGATCGGCCCTGCTAACATGTTAGATTCAAAGTTAAACACACCGAAATTATTCACTAGGAGTATAGAATTCTATACTCCTAGCTATTCATGTTGCGTTACTTTTTATATCTAAATAGTTCAGTGGCATTAGACTTTAAGTTAAAAATGCACCAAATGCTACACAAAAAAATACTGAAGCATAGATCCCTACTTGAGCTAACAAATAGTTGCACTATCTCAACATTATTCTAATATGTAATGTTTTTCTCTGTATTCGAAAACGTCCATACAAGCGACTAAAGGAAGCCAATTTATGAGATGTATTAAATCCTAAAAGTGACACTGAAAAAAGTAGAGAATACAAAATTTCCATGAATGCTTCATAACGATGTCCTCTCATAAAGTCATAAGTGGTACCGAAAGCCATAACAAACTGCCCTTCGATGACCTGATCTATCGAAAGGAATAAAAATTATTGCTCACTTAAAGTACTTACTGAATCGAATAGCATCATTCATCCTTGAATGTGTTGAAATGTAAGTATTTCATCTTTGAAGTCTTGCATTGATTGAAAGAGAGCAGCGTACTAAGGCGGTCCCAATGTGTCATAGAAGCCATTTCGTTTTGGATGAGGGAGGTAGAAACAGAACACACATACATATGCACATCCTGAACTGCCTAAATCCGTCTCGCTCTTATGGCACATTACCACTTTATTTCACTCTGTTCAGTGCGGTATCATCGAATCGAAAGCAAAGTCGTTGTTCGTTGGCCAAGTTTTAAAGTTAGCTTCAAGACCGTGAGCAAAATCTGTTTCATATTGTTAGTGTTTCCTGTATCGGATCTTGTATATAAACTCCGGAGAGTTGTGTACCTTAACTACGAATTTGTATATATGACTCTTCATAACAATATTTGTGTACAAGATTAACTAGTGTTGAATGTTTGTGACTCAATAACAAAGGCAGAATTGTTACGCCCTAAAGCAATAAATGCTCAAATCATGAACGATCAAGATTTAGAGCTGCATTCGACAAACCAGCAGAACGCAATTGTGCACCAGTCCATCAGTTCTCATTTAGAATCGCTACATCTCAACCCTTCTAATCATGTGCAGGCCGATAGCACAAATTCGATCCCAGAAACGGATAACAAACCTATCGTCAGTTCTGATAAAAAGTCGGGGAGCAGACGGCAAGATAAGCCGCCGTATTCATACATAGCCTTGATCGTCATGGCGATTCAACATTCGCCTACCAAAAGACTTACTCTCAGTGAAATATATTCGTTCCTTCAGCAGCGGTTTTCGTTTTTCCGGGGATCTTATCAGGGGTGGAAAAATTCGGTGAGACATAACTTGTCGTTGAACGAGTGTTTTATCAAGTTACCGAAAGCTTTGGGAAGACCGGGCAAAGGACACTACTGGACCATAGATCCGGCCAGCGAGTTCATGTTCGAGGAGGGTTCTTTCAGAAGGAGGCCCAGGGGTTTCAGGAGAAAATGCCAGGCTATGAAGCCACAGTGTCACCCTGGACCTTACTACGGTGATAAACTTGGAGGTAGGTAGCATTATCGATTCAATCAAAACAGATTTTTCACGGTATCTTATAACATCTTGAGAATATAACATGTTATATTTTTTTCCTGTTTTCTGATTCATGATAAATTTCGAAATATTCGATCTCATTCCAGAAGAAAGTGAGGAACATCACTTTTTCTCGTTGAACAGAAAAGTTATTATCGACAAACCACGCCTTTCGCCTCCCACTCGTTGTAGGCTGTCGGATTCGGAAATCCTAAAACAGGGTGGCCAATTAACAACTCCCAATCAAAATGGCTACTTCTGTTACTAAAATCTCTTCCTAAGTACAATTTGATAGAATTGGGATTTTAAATAGAAGAATTGAAGTCAGAAATGAGATTCTTAATATAAAACATTAGAAAATTATTGATGGTGAAAACAAGGTATTCCTAAGATACAATTTCAGAATTCTACACTTCATTTTTCTATTCGGGAAACTCTGATGGAAATATTGCAATATCATGTGGTACGATGAAAATAAATAAGCCTTGACCAAGAGCCTTTACGAGTTCGTTCTAAGGAAATAAAAAACTATGAACTGAAAATTATTTCGTCCTGAATCATTTCTTTCACGCAGAAAACGAAACTCTGAACCGTCTAATAAATTCAATGAAATACAGTGTTTTTAAGTCAATTTTGGGTCGATGTGATAAGAAGAGTGAAAATATTAACTAATTTCATTCATTGGATATACATTATATATACAGGGTGTTTGGAGGGTGAGTAGCCATAGGTAAATGGTGGATAGGTGATGCTCTTGGCTACTTGTTGCGCCTAATAATATAACTTTTTGAACAAAGTTCAAAGTGTTTTCCATTTTTCTAGAAATTTCCCATTTTTCTCATCAAAATCTTGAATTTTTTTAAATTTAATGCTCGAGGTGCCTATAAAATGATTAATTTTTTAGTCTAGTCTTGTCTTATTCAGATTGAATCATTTTACCTGCTCAATGGAATAGTTTTGTTGTCACCCTTTTAAGGCATCCTTGCAGACAAAAAGGTTTTTTGTTGAGTTATCTGATTATTAATGTTACCTACATGTAACATACCATTGCAAAGAGTATTAACTAGAGAAGTTTTTAAAACCATTTTAAAACCCCACACTATGTTAATTTTTTTTTATTCAACTTTGTAAAGTGGACACAACATTATTTTTTTTTCATTTTGATGTTTGATACGACGTTTTTTGAAGACGTTTGTACGAAATTATGATTCAATCTGAATAAGACAAGACTAGACTAAAAAAAATCATTTTACAGGCACCTCGAGCATTAAATTTGAAAAAAATATGATTTTAATGAGAAAAATGGGAAATTTCCAGAAAAATGGCAAAAAAATTATAACACTTTGAACTTTGGGCAAACTGTTCTTTTATTAGGCGCAACAAGTAGCCAAGAGCATCACCTATCCACCATTCACCTATGACAACTCACCCTCCAAACACCCTGTATGTATATCATATGAATGAAATTAGTTAATATTTTCACTCTTCTTATCACATCGACCCAAAATTGACTAAAAAACAAGTCGGTAGCTACCAATATATTCCTTCAAAAACTACCTTCTTGGTTATCTGAATCACACAAAACTATTTCTGTAATTGTAAATATTAAAAACGGTTTCATTACACGGTAGAACAACGCCTCCTGATTGTTAAAAATTATTATTACGATGAACGCTATCGTGCTATTATAAAACACTTTGATGTGCTATTGATCTTGTCGACATGTGGATTCAGCAGGACGGTACCACATGTCATACGGCTCTTGAAACATTGACGATCTTGCACGAGTTTGCTGCTGGTCGTGTTATATTCCGATTTGGTGGCCATCAGAATTGGCCTCCACACCTTCAAACTTTGGGGTTATCTGAAGTCACAGGTTTATGCTTTATGCCAATAAACCTGCCTCCATCGAAGCATTGAAAGCCGAAATTAGACGCTGCATTAGTAAAATATCCCCACATGTATTCAACAACGTTATTGAAAATAATAATAAATATAAAATATTTTTGAGGCTTCAGCTCTTACGGTTATACCGAAAATAAATATTAAATATTGTTTTTTCTTCTGTAATATTGATTCAACCAAGTTTTCAATTGATGACTACAATATAACTGCAGTAGCCCAGGCAGATATCGTTCCGGGACATGCTCGGACTATCGAGGCGCCCGGATTATTGGAGTGATTCAAGTTTGTCAAATAAAACAACTCAAAAATGATCAAAACTAAAGTTCATCAATCAAAACTAAGGAAAAATGATTCTTCTTATGAATTAAAACGGTCTTTCGAAATTTTGTACCTCGTGCCGATTTTTCAAATCAATGGACCCACGTATTATCAGGTTCTCCAAAAAATTGCCGACTCATCAGCAGTATACTTGCCCGTTGCTTAATTGAATTTCGTCAACTACAGCTTCAAATTTCTCCTGAAACGATGCTGCTCTGCAATTTGACGAGTACATTTTTCCTGCATCGAGGTAATCTAATCTTTTAGTCTTTTCTGCAAATGTAAGCGTCTTATGTGGATGTGCTCGTTTGATTGGAGCCTTTGCGTCCAACACGCTCAAACACCATATGCAAATGAAGATGGATGCCGCCGGCACAATGTGGCGTTTTCCGACTTTCATCCAACTGTTTTGTACTTGATCAGACAAGAACACTATATTGTTGTGCATATGAATTTTCTCGCGCCCGGATTTCAGAGGTAAAAATTTCAAAATGACCGTATTATAGCAGTGTCCGAAGTACTGGAGTGTCCGAGCTAGCGAGTGTCAAACTACATACTGAAGTTATACTGTAATTGGTCGCACTGTTGCGCTAATCCTAATAGTTTTTCTCTATTTCAGTATCGTAATGAGTTCATTACAGTACTAAAAACAGTGCTGTAATGAATTCATTACAGCACTGTTTTTAGTAATATTTTTCGTTTCGTGGTTGCCAACAATGACTGCCGATCCTATCAATTTTCAACACACGTCAAGTTGAAAATGTCAATTTTCGTCAGTGAACCAACTGCCAAGATACAATACAAAAGTCACTAGGATGTATAATCTGAAATATTCATTGAATTTCAACAGAAATTTGACTGAAATAGAGACAATATCGTCTAATACTCGTTGCAGAATGCAATTCCAACACTTATGCGTTCGAAAACGAGCGACGAAGGAGCGATTCGTATTGGGATAGGAGCCCATTCTGCAACTAGTTCTAGAATATACTATTAAAACATTTAGAAAAAGTGGAAAAATGCGTAGTGACTATTATGGATATCCTTTGAAATCTCGATATACTCTATCTTCACATTCTTGAAGTAGAAGAATCTGGGAATGCATGTTTTGAATTTGAGGAATATCATCACAGGATGTTTCAAATATTGTATCAAAACTTGTGAACAAAATTTGAGCATAGTTTTTGTTTCTAGAATATTTCATATCTAACAAAGAAAATGATGATAGTTACCTCAGACGATTATGTTATTTTAGATTTTGTTATTTTATGTTATATTAGATATATATAAACATACTCCATTCACTTTCATAAATTATCGCGGTTGGCCATGATTTAGGTTTTAAAGTTTTTTCACTTAAAACTGATGCAGGTTATTGGCACTCGTGAAAATCAAGCGACATTGCCAGGTCTACTTTCTATTTACTCTTTTTCAACCTTGTAAATGGAGTTAGTTCTTCGAAGATTCAACTGTGACGCAGGTTTCGTAGAACTACTACATTTTCATGCTGGAGTATTTCAGGTTGTGCAAAATTGTATTTAAATGTTTTCTGATGAATTAACATAATATTTTCCCAAATTCATTAATTTCCCAAAGTAAATGAACATTTTGATAAATACGTAATTACTACGATTTTTTAGCAGAAACGACAACGTTGTGGGCGTATCTGACAGTGCAATGGCCATAACCTAACATTTTCAAAATATACGCGGTGAAATGTGTCAAAATTTCATGGCAAACCGCGATACTTTATAAAAGTGAATGGAGTACCTATAGAGTCAATTCCATTCATTCATCTGTTCCGAGAATGCGCATTACAACAATATTCTGTGACCATAGAGAAAAAATATCCCATCATCTCACAAGTGACAGGTCTAATTATTGTAATGCAGTTTGATTTTACGGAATTATTCTATACTATACTGAAATTCTAACTTGGTGGACCGGCATTAGTAGTACAAGTAGTACCTACTAACGAATTATTGCCAAAAGCTCAATATTTCAGTAATTCTGGGTGATTTATCAGACAGCTGCTGTAAATTATTTTTTCCGCAAATCGCTAGGAAATTTTGACATTCCTAACAAAATTTGTCATAGAAAAAGTCAAGATTTCCCAACTGTTAGGGAATATTCATTTCCTCACTGTGAGGAAATGATGTTTCCTCCCAGTTGTCAGTGTTCTACATAAGCAAATTCGTACTTTTCTCTAGATTTCTTTGGCAATAATTCTGATGAAGCAGTATTTACTGCCTCAAACAGCTCTAGACGAGTCCCAGAAATGGAAAAATCATCATTTTACACTTTTTCGCCTTCGAAAAGACCAACAATTAATAGTATATTCTGAAATTAGTTGCAGAATGGGCTCCTTATCCAATACGAATGCGAAGGAATATCCCCTTTTCGTTTGTACGTTCAAATTTGGAACACCCTGTATGTGAAATGTGAGGAACGCACAAGAGTGAAGTGAAAATATTAATTCATACCATCATGATCTACAGTTTTACTTTATATGGATTTTATGATTGTGAGGATTTCAATTTCATCAACAGTTTCAAAACTAAAATTTTCATTATTCATACAGTTTTTAACATAACTGCAGAACATCATCAATTCACTATCAGGGACTAATTCAGGAACAGAGTTCAGAAAATGGATATTTATATTTTCAAAGTTGTTAATATTGTTAGGCAAATTGATATTTTTGCGTTTTTTGAATCCCATATCACTCGGACCCTTCACTATAGTAAAGTTTTCTGCCATCCAAGCATTTTTTGGAAGATTAAGATAATAGTCTCTATCGCCTACATTTTTATATACCTGCTGGAACTAAAGGGTTTTCCAATAAGCGGTGTTATTTTGAATCATAGCTGATTGGCTCCTTGAAATACATAAAAATGATCCGGAATTCCATCGACTATTTCCCTCGTTACAATTTCCACCAATCAAAAACGCGCAATTTTGAATCACAAATGGTTTCTAGATGGAAAAACTGTATGGCAGCAGCTGTCAGCAGTTTTTTCGGGTTTACCCGCGGCAAAACTTGACATTTGTTGTCAACGAAAATTAATAATACATACATAATGCATCCAGAATAATCTGTTACTCATGAAATAGTCTTGTCAAATAGCATTCGTGCATCTAATTTTTCCTGTGAAAAAAATCGAAAAAACACAGTGCAAAGTAATATTTTTTTTAACAAAAAGCATTCGTGCAGGTGCAAAAACACTTGTCTTCGACTCGGATTTTTGTTGCCACCTGCACTCATGCTTCTTGTTAAAATATTACTTAGCAACGTGTTTTTTCGATATTTTTCGGAAAAATTGGATGCACTTATGATATTACTTATGAGAAATCATCTTGAGTGATGAGGCTCATTGCCACCTCGGTGGCTTCGTCATCAAACAAAATTGTCGCATCGGCGGCTCGGAAAACCCAAGAGTGATTTAACATCTTGCGACTTCTTCCTTTGGGGCCATGTGAAAGAGATGGTCTACTTCAAGAGCCCAGCGTCGATTCAAGATCAAGACCTCAGAGATGGAATTCGTGAGGCTAACGAGGACATAGGGCAGCCACTTTGTATTTTTGTTATGGGAAATTTCATGAAAAGGATATGGTCCTGTAGTCGTGGTGGTCATGTGACTGATGATATTTTCCATTATTGAAGGCATACCTTCCTCTTTATAATGAAATAAACATCCGATCATTTATCTAAAAATGTGGCATTTCTCTTAAACGTCAAAAGAACACCTCTCATTGAAAACCTTTTATAAATCACCAAATCGGCAAGTCAGCAAGTGCATTATAACGCAAAAGTGAACAACTTACTGTGGTTCTGCAGCACATTCGACTAAGCAAGATATCGAACAAACTATAAAAACTCAATATGTATGTGAAATTATCTTATATTTCAAATCTGAATATTTAATTATTTATCTAGCTTGACAACATTTATTCTTCTGGACACCAGTGAGCCACATTTAATATGATATGTTCAATACAGATAGGAGAGAGTGATAGACTGATAGACAGATAAATATGTTATATTTAAATCCCAATTCAATGATTGAGTTGTTTGAAACCTAAGCAGATAATAACAGAAGAATATTCCTGAAGAAGGTTGAAATTGAAGACTAATATCATCCAAGGATGATTAGTGGATTGATTCATTCATCTTATCGGATTGAAGAGTTTCGCTAAGGTACGCGGAAATTGGCACATTTACTTTTTTTATCATACGAGAAGGCAAAATATCAAATTTCATAAGTCGGAATGTCCTGGACAGAATGATTGAGAGATTTCTTATCTATTGTCGGTGCGACGCTACAAACAGATTCGAACCACCAACTGAAACTAACAAGCCAAACTCTTCACATGCACGATATGGGAAATGGGTTCACAGTCGAACTGTTTGAAATTTCTACATTTGTGTTGGTATGGTATGGATTTTTAGTGAAATTTGTGAATTTGAATATTTCGGTTTCTGTGAAATGAGAGAAAAATAAGGCAAAGTGAAAATGAAAATTATTTCATCGAAACCAGTAGGTAGGCATGGCTAATTGTAATCTCATTAAAGGAAGTATACATAAGGAATAACATACGGCGGATGGAAATAAATAAATTTCGAAAAAACGAAAATCCCGACTGCAAAACTATTTAACTGAACAGAAGGAGACAAGAAATATGTATGCTTTAATTTTGTGTGAGATATTTATCTATGGGACTGCGTAATGTTTAATTCGCTACCTACCTGTGCAGTGCAATTGATAATATTCACTTCAATAAGAAGGGTTGGGATAACGTATGGAAGCGAGTAAATATCTCTTCTCTATTTCAGTATCGTAATGAGTTCATTACAGTAGATACTAAAAACAGTGCTGTCATGAACTCATTACAGCACTGTTTTTAGTAAGTAATATTTTTCGTTTCGTGGTTGTCAACAATGACTGCCGATCCTATCAATTTTCAACACATGTTAAGTTGGAAATGTCAATTTTCGTCGGTGAACCAACTGACAAGATACAATACAAAAGTCACTAGGATGTATAATCTGAACTTGACTGAAATAGAGAAAATATTGTCTAATATTCGTTGCAGAATGCAATTCCAACACTCATGCGTTCGAAAACTCGCTCCTTCGTCGCTCGTTTTCGAATTCCGCCTTCGTATTGGAATAGGAGCCCATTCTGCAACTAGTTTTAGAATATACTATTATCTACTTCCATAGAATAATATATCCATTAAAATGAGAAATTCACGTCCGTTAGGACCATCCACTAGGGACATACAATAAATGAGAGAAATGGTTGCTATCGTATGAGGGGATATGTGACACTGATGACGGCAAAGAAGCCAGAAACCGGTCTGTCATTTTCCTTCTGCGGTAGCGGCACGTTCCGGCGATTTACTTCTTGAAATAGATCTTTGCTATTCCATTTCTCTCTCAATATATCCATTATTCAACTGAATTTGATCTGTAATAATCTCTATAAACCAATAGTGTGAGGTTATAATAACTCACGCCTATAACTTAGGTACCTACTCTAATACAAATAGGAAAAATGTAGCTTACGAAATGAATAAAAAAGTCGGGTCAATGGGGAACACTATTTCAGACATCAAGGTAACGTTCTCGTCATTCACTTCTACATTTCCTCTGGTCTGAATATCCAAAAATTGCATTCAAAATCTGTAAAAATATATAGGGTGTCCCATTTGAATCAAAGAAGTTGATGGCATTACCGGTTAAACCGGAAGTATATTATTAACAAAGAAACGTACATCAGATGCATTTTGTTCCATTGCACTTACCTGCAAATTTCCATATAGATCGTTCTTTCCGTTTACAAGATATTCACTTGGTCCATACTTTATCCCAACCCTGTACACAATGTGAATGTATCTATAATGGAATGAAGATTTGATTTTCACGATATTTTTCGCAATTTCAATTTCTCCCAGGCTGCTCAGGTGGGTAGCGAAAAAATATCCTCATTACTCACACAATATTGATGGATTAAGTATTTATAGGTCCTGTATTTTCTTTTTCAGTTCTTCAATATTCTATTTTTGATTTTCAAATGAGGTCTATACAGGGTCCTGCAATGGTGGGTTTTTCTTCCATAGCTGCTGAACCATAATTTTGTTCGAAAACAGAGTTTTGCGTCCCAAGAAACTATTTTCTGATATGCAAGGTCTTCCCAGAAAAAGAAATTCAACAAATGGATCATTTTTAAAATGGATTGCCCTGTATATTTGCGAGCATTTTCAGTAACATTCACCATCTCTTTCAAAACGCAAAATCTTAGGAATAATTTTCTAACGGTACAGATCCTATTCAGATAAAACCATAAATATTTGAGCTCACAGCACTGCTTTGAAAGAACTCGGACGGTTGCAAAAACAAGACAATTCTTGGTTACTGAAAGTTTCGTAGAGTCATCACGATAGAAACATTAAGCTGCCATACATGTCCGTTATTGATTTTCAATTATGATGAACTTGAAATTGATATTTCTCGATTTTCTCATATGTAACGCCCTTATTTATTTTTTCACTATAATGCATATAATGCTTCACATTTTTCCAAAAGTAATTTCGAACTGAAACAACTGATCATTTCAATATTGGACGGATTACTTTTAAAAGTTATGATAGTCAAACGATGAACCATTTGATTTGAGATCACTAAATGAGATCCGTTCATTAAAATAAAAACGAAAAAAATTATGAAAAAAATGTTCAGGCTTTATTTGATCTTCGGAATACCGTTTTCTCGAACATAAAACCATAGCCATCTTCAACTTTGTCTAGAGAAGGCCGTGACAAAACCATCCTATCATGAAAAAATCTAGTTGGCCTCGCTGGCATGGCTGGGTAATGCTTCGAAAAGCACTATTCTATTCCGCATATTGAGAGCTGTAGTTGGAGCATCATCGTAACTATTCCCTTTATGTTTCCCTTAAAAAAAAAAACTAATTTGTCGAGATCTGGTGATCCAGCAGGCCATCTTGTCGCCTCTACCAATCCATCCATTGGAAAACTGGTTATCCAGAAATTCTCAATTCCCTGAATTGTGACAATTCGCTTCATTACTTAATAAAACTGAATGAAAAATGATGGATTCTATTCATTTTGTGAACTTGTCCAGTTCAAAAAATTCACAGTTTTCAAATGAACTGCTCCACATAAGTTAGAGATATTGACTTAAATTGCGAAAAATATAGTTAAATTAAGATTTTTGTGATGAAAATTCATATTAAAATGATTTCAAGTGGCAAATTAATTTCAGCCTGTAGGTCTGCAGCGTATACAGGGTGGTTATGAAAAATCGAGTAAAATAACTAAATTTTATTCCCAGAGAATTCAAGCATTTTAAGACTATCAATACAATGTATGGCCTCCACGGGCATCAATAACAGCTTGACATCTTCTTTGCATACTACACACGAGATCGTTGAACATTTGTTTCCATACACGAGGCAGAAGCTCTCTCAGATCATTTGAGGATTCTGGGGTAGGTTGATGATTATCTAATCTTCTTTGGAGCATATCCCATGCATGTTCTATGCAATTCAAATCTGGTGAGTGTGGAGTTATTGGTAAATGTGGAATACCAAGCTCCTCGCGCGCATTCTCAGCTATGGCTGCACGGTGCGGTCTAGCGTAATCGTCTAGAAATTGAAAAGTTTCACCAATAGCAGCGTGAAAATTTGGCACAACATTGTCAATGACATGCTCCCTATAGTGTAAGGCGGTCATGTTCTCAGGAAAAATGTGTAGATCTGTGCGCCCGTTCAAACATATCCCGGCCCATATCATAACACTACCCCCTCGGAAGTCGGAATGGATGGACTTCTTGGACATAGCGACGATTACGGGGTATGCGTGGGATTCTCTATACCCTTATTCTTCGAGAATCTGAAATCGTTCATATCTAGATACATCTGTGAAAAGGAGACTACGCCATTGGTCGTTCCAATTGATATGTTGCCTTGCCCATTCCAGTCTTTGACGCTCATGATGAGCACGTGTTAATGGAACTCCTCTTAATGGACGTCTCGAACCTAGATTCACCTCTCTCAAACGTCGTCTGATAGTTTCGATTGAAACTCGGACCCCATCTGCATTTTGAAGAGAATTCCGTAGCATTCTACTCGTACTCGTAGATGTAGGGTTTCTTCTCGCCAAAACGGTGATGAAACGGTGTTGTTGACTTGGAGCCTTTCCGCTACAACAACCTGAGTTAGGCCACCCTGTAGCATTCCGTAGCCATATTAGCATCAGCGTTTGTTAATTTACGTCTTGGCATTTTCAGAAAACTCGTTTTAAATCGAAGCCGTTGATTAACTGACTTCATTTCAAAATAAGAACATTCATGAAGCATATGCAAAGAACAAACAGAAAAAAGACGACCAGATTGACGAAATGTCTCATAGTGATTTTTATTGGATCGATTTAGTTTTAAATGATTTCACATCGATTTTTTCGAAGATTACATACTTTTAGAAACGATTGAAAACGATATTCCTAACTCTTGCGGAGCAGTTTGATTATCCAGAAGCGCTTGGTGCATCTGAATATGATATAGACGTGAAACTTGTGTTTTTCGAGGATTCTTTGAGCTGAAGGCTCACTAACACCGCAGGCTTCACCAACCTTCCTCTGGTTTGTGTGTGGATCTTCTGGTTACGGTCAGTAATACCTCAAGCTCTTTGCCCTCGCTTGTGGCCGATTTTATCCTTTCTTTTTTTTTGTCCGTACACCGTACACGTCTGTACAAATCAGTAACGTCTTCCTCTTCTTGTCATTAATTACCACATTTAGAAAGGATCCTCAAATTTTCTACAATGAGGAAAACAATGAAAACAAGTTCCGTCTAACCTGTCCACAAACTACACCACAAATGAAATTGTGCCTTTGGTGCGTAGCTTCAATACATTTATCGAAAATACAAATGTGGTCCAAGCATTGCAGCGACACAATTGTGTCTGGAAATGTGACTTATAGATTTGTTGTTAAGTCGGATCAAGTCGATTCATTTACCACCATTTGTTGGGTAAATTTACATCGAATATCTCGCTCCAACATTTCTGGTCATATCTTTTTAATTGCTGCATCTTGTTCTAACTTTTCTTGTCATGATGAAATTCAAAACCCTTCGTCGAATATCCAACCAATAAACCTTTTCCGTCAACTATAAATTGTTTTATGGGTCGCACCCTTACGTCCCTTACAATATAAAACGAGGTAAATGCTTTTTCGTTGAGTATTCAAATAGCTCCGTTTCCGCATCCTGAAATGGAAGGGTTGCATTCCATACATAAGAAATTCTCAAGCCATGTTTTCGGGATGTTTGGTCTTTTTTCATTGAGTTTATGAAGAGCCACTTCTGGTTTGATCATTTGGATTGCACATGCCTTCTTATCTCTCATTGTTTATATTTCCTCTTGATTCAAAATTAATACGATTCGTTTTAGATTTAGAGCGTTTCAAATAGGAAATGGTTTCGTGAAATATTTTAATACTTGACCTATACCTCAGAGCGAAAAGATATACTTACCCCTATCAAACATTCCAATAGCGATTCGATGACGTAAAGTATTCCATGAGTCTGTCATGCATTTGTTCACATGTAGATGCATAGAGACCCCTGTGTAACGACTCCTGACCAGAAATCGTGACCAAAAGTCAAATCAAATCAAATCGGCATTTTATATTTCGTTCACATAAAGTATCCTGGTTGGCCAAGATTTAGGTTTATTAAGTTTTTCACTTAAAACTTACGCAGGTTAGTACCCGTGAAATGTCAAATAATTCTCAGAGACGTTGCCAATGCTAATTTCTATTTCCTCTTTTTTAACTTTGTGAATGGAGTTAGTATTTTGAGCTGTAATACAGGTTTCGTAGTGTTACTACATTTTCATACTGGAGTATTTCAAGTTGTGCAGAAAGGTATTTAAATGTCTTCTGTCGGCTGATTTCTTGGGAATTTTGAGAACTGGGGAATTCCATAGGTCCGTCTGTTCGTTTAGAAGTTTTTTTGTCGGGTCAAAGTAACGGACTAGCCGGTCCGTTTCTTGATTTCTGTGAAAGAAAAAAGCATAACTAAATCTTCCAACCATGTTTATAAACGTATATCCAGTATTTTATTATTTCTCCGTTTCTGTTTATGCTAGGATGTTGAAATAAAAACATTATACAGGCACTTTTCTGATAGCAATCCAGTGGCGTACTCTGATTTTTTCTAAGAGGTTTATTTGCTGAGTTAGTTATAACATAAAGTTGTGTTTTTTCTTATGGAAAAAGTCATTTGAAATTACTCAGAAGGAATCGCCTTTTTTTTCCGTTTCAGAAATGTATCATATGTTTTAGTTCATGTAGCACCAATTTAGCCCACCCTGTACAGTCAGCAATGCCAAAAGAAGCAAAGGGGCCAATTTGAGTCGTCAAACGATCCATTCCAGAGTTTTGGGGTTATATGTATTTTTGTATGCTGTATCATGAAAAAATTAAAATAAAAAATTTTTCCAACAAAAAAATTAGGGGTGGACAACCCCTAACAGGGGGATGAAAAATAGATGTTGGCCAATAAAAATAAAAATCTAGCCTGAAAGAGTTTAATTTAGGTTAGGTTAGCTTGTGTTAGAAAAAGGGGTTGATCGTAAAGGGGTGAAAATTTAGGGTTATATGTATTTTTGTATGTCGTATCATAAAAAAATAAAAATAAAAAATTTTGTCCGAAAAAATTACAGAAAAAAGTTAGGGGTGGACTATCCTTAACATTTAGGGGGATGAAAAATAGATGTTGGCCGATTCCCAGTCCTACCCGATATATGCACACAAAATTTCACGAAAATCGGTCTAGCCGTTTCGGAGGAGTTCGGTGACAAAGATGCAGACAGGAGAATTTTATATGTATATTAGAGATAATAGCAGCTGTCGCTCCGCTCTCCCCTCCACGTTCGAGATCCCCACTGCTTTTTTTATTCACAGGTATCTTTGAAAAATATTCCTATATGTCTACTCAGGTAAGATTCAACATATAAATACAAAAAAATTACTGTTTAAAGTGAAAATATAGGGTCAAACATCAATTTTTTATAATAATTTGTTCAAACAATGAAAAAATGGATTGCACAAAAAAAATGGGTGAACATTGCAATTTATAGTTTAAAAATCAATATCCCACATCGATCATATTAATTCATTCACTATATTAACTCTAATCCGAGGTTTTACGGTTTTGAATGCTCCAGAGGCACTCCACTATTTACAGAGAAAAAAGTTTCTTCGAAATTCGACAGGTCTTTGGAATTATTGAATTCACATAATATTTTTTCAAATTCATAATTTCCCCATAATTAATAAACATTTCGATAAATACGTTGCTTAGTTAACTGGCAGGAAAATGACTATAACATATAACATTTTCAAAATATCCACGGTGAAATGTGTCAGAATGTCATGGCCAACCCGGGTATATTATGAAAGTGAATGGAGCATAGATTGTGGTATGTATTTGGCCTAGTTCCGGAATGATCCGCAATATTTCTCGGTCATGGCGCTATTTTTTGTGTGGGATAGGTTAAGTTACATATTTAGAAAGATATTTTTTTTTCGTGTACATGTCAAAAATTTACTTACCTCAAGAGAATTTTGACAGGTCGTTGGATTGCCAAATTAATTTGGGATGCCATATAAGATTGTGGTTATGGAAGAATAGCGCGACCCTTTTCTAGAGAAACGAAAAGCAAGTCTTCAACAGAATCTAATCAGAGTCAACACTAGGATTCCTATGCGTCTATGTTTACATCTTCAATTCATTGGCGAATTGAAAGTTTAATGACTTTATAAGTTTCGAAATTAATTATGAAAATATGAGAATTTTGGTACGATGAAGTACTCACATTCTCAAATAGTGGACTCATCTAAGAATAGAAATGTTTGGAGGACAACAAAATAGACAATCATAATACAGTCTCAATATTATTCATTCTAGAATTTGCGTTCGAATGTGATTGAAATTAAATCAAACTGAAAGCTCATAATTTTTATTTCAAAAACTGGAAGCCGTACGAAGACCAAAATTGTGCTAATGGGCTGCCAGAATGACCCGGACAAAAATATGAATTTATAAACCCAAAAAAATTTTTTGTCAAAACTTTGGTAGGAATCGAACTCTCTACTTTCGATTAACTAGCGTCGCTTCGGTAACGGAAATTTATAAGATCAAAATGAACCCAATTAATACTCGTAGAGAGCTCGGATCCTACCAGAGTTTTCTGAAAAAAATTTTTTGGTTTATAAATTCATATTTCTGTGCGGGTCATTGTGGCAACCCATTAGCACAATACTGGCCTTCGCTCGGCGGCCAGTTTTTTAAATAAAAATCGAATTAAAAGTTCTCCGAGTGTAATCTTTGGACAGCTACAAAAAGAAAACCAATGGATATTATTCCATTCTATTTTCACCTCAGTATTCAGAATGAAAAATAGTTCAACCATAAAATATTTCAATAATTTTTTTTCACTGAAGACATGTAAAAAAAAAGTTGAGTTCGAATTTTGAAAAAAAATTTTCACAGAAAATCTTAGAAAATCTAGTTCGTTGAAAAAGTGCTTTCCAAATTGGCAACCGAGAAAAAAAATTTCAACTTTGCAGGCTTTCCGCCATTTTTTCAGAATTCTACACCACAATTGAATTGAGCCCTGAAAAATACTGCGATGTGACCAGTTACCGATATTTCAAAAGTCACTCATAACTCACCACAGTTATCAGAATATTACTCAAAGTTGACATTAAACACCCTGTATCTCGGTTATGCGTCGGAAACGGGGTATATGTCATGAGGCTAAAATGTCTTCCTCGGTGTCGTCTACACGGCTATATATGTTTGTCCAGTTTATGGTGAAACAACCTGTATAGTTTCATCCGTTCGAGAGTTATCGTAGTTACGGACGGACAGAACTTGATTTGCCCGCGAATTCGCGATGATTGAGTCCAACCTAGTCGATCGAGACCATTCTCGTACGAAAATTCGAAAAATACAGACATCTTGACGAAATGATATAGCCCTCGTTCAAGTACAAAACGTAAGAATTCGATGGAAACTCAAACGAAAACATTGCACTGGCATTTATTTTCGTCTAATAAGTCCTTATTCGGATGATTAAGGATTGAAGTTCCATTTTTACCTATTCTTTGGAATAAAGGACCCCGCACTTTTACTACGGGAAATGGCGTTCCGTCAAATTTTCTAAAATTTTGGTATAATGTAGTACTCGACATACTGATCAAAAGTGTCCATGTCCCCAACTCAATCCTATGACTAGTTTTTCAGATACAGGGCGTCGAAGTTGAGAATTACCCACTTTTACTACGCCCGTATCTCGAAACAGAATCGAATGAACTTCAATTTTTCTCAAGAAACATTTCATTACATCCCCAAGGAGCAAGCATATAGAGGAATATGACCGAAAATCGTTACGAATACAGGGTTATCCATAATTGAATGCATGCCCGATTTTGAAAGTATGAAATATGTCAATTCCAGAGCGAAAGCGTTCGCACAATGAACTATTACACTAGATATGTTGTTGTTACATCGAAAAAGTCTGAAATACCCAGAATTTATACTGGGTGATCCATTATTATAGAAACTATCCTCAAGGAAGGTTAAATGGACACCCTGTATTTATGGGTTGATTCAAGGTGTTTGTTTAATTTTTTTAGAACATATCATGATAGACTTCAAAGAATACAGGGTGATTCAGTCATGAAATGAACTTTGAACCTCACGAAAATACCCAAAAACCACCTTTTTTTTTCATCACCCTCTATTTCAAGATTGAATCCGACGAGGTGGAAGTTTTCTTTCACCACTGTTGTACTTGATATGAAAACATCAATACGGCTAAGAGTTTTTATCCAATTCCTATGACCAGATTTGTTTTTAATGTAATATGAAAATTATTTATTCATGTTATTCTATTCGTATTCCAGCTGGAAATCTGGTCATAGGAATTGGATGAAAACTCTCAGCCGTATTGATGTTTTCCTATCAAGTACAGTGTTGAAAGAAAACTCCCACCTCGTCGGATTCAATCTTGAAATAGAGGGTGATGAAAAAAAAAGGTGGTTTTTGGGTATTTTCGTGAGGTTCAAAGTTCATTTCATGACTGAATCACCCTGTATTCTTTGAAGTCTATCATGATATGTTCTAAAAAAATTAAACAAACACCTTGAATCAACCCATAAATACAGGGTGTCCATTTAACCTTCCTTGAGGATAGTTTCTATAATAATGGATCACCCAGTATAAATTCTGGGTATTTCAGACTTTTTCGATGTAACAACAACATATCTAGTGTAATACAGAGTGGGGCAGAAGAACCTATCCGATTTCAAATCCCTTTTTCTCAGAAGAGAGAGCAGGTAGAGTAGTGGGGTAAAAACCGTTAGAAAGCTGGTTTTATGCCATTTGTCAGTAGTCAACATGCCTTGGTCTGGTGAACATCGTGCTTTTGTTATTGAGCGGTTTATCGAATGCGGCGGTTCGATAATTGCTACACAACGTGCTTTTCGAATTCATTTCGGACTCGGGCGTCATGATCCTGTTCCACATCACGCTACGATTAAAGTGTGGGTGTCAAATTTTAGACAGACGAGTTCAGCATTGAAAAAGAAGTCGCCTGGACGTCCCAGGACAGCAACAGGACCTGAAAACGTGGCCAATGTGAGAGCCGCGATTGAACGTTCCCCGCGTCGTTCGGCGCGAAAACATTCGCTCGCTTTGGGGATTTCCAACCGCAGTATTCGGCGAATTTTGCACCGGGACCTCAAAATGCATCCCTACAAAATGGTTGTTGCACAGAAATTAAGTGAAAGGGATTTTGAAACCCGTACGAACCTGTGTCGCGATCTCCGAGAACTGCCAAACGACGATGTTGTGCTCTTCACGGACGAAGCCCATTTTCACCTTTGTGGCGCCGTAAACAGGCAGAATTTGGGGTTACCTCAAATCGAAGGTTTACCAGCATCGACCAAGGACCCTTCTTGCTTTACGAAGGGAAATTGCTCGGGCAATTGAAGAAATTCCTGTGGAAATGACGGTGAAAGTCATGGAAAGCTACCGCGAGCGCCTAAATAAGTGTATCCGCTCCCAAGGACGACATTTGAGTGATGTGCTTTTCAAAACTTAAATTTAAAAATGGCATAAAATTTGCGATATGTTAATAAAAAAATTTTTTGACAAGCTGAGTGGTTTTAATTTTATAACGTTTTGAAATCGGATAGGTTTTTCTGCCCCACCCTGTAGTTCATTGTGCGAACGCTTTCGCTCTGGAATTGACATATTTCATACTTTCAAAATCGGGCATGCATTCAATTATGGATAACCCTGTATTCGTAACGATTTTCGGTCATATTCCTCTATATGCTTGCTCCTTGGGGATGTAATGAAATGTTTCTTGAGAAAAATTGAAGTTCATTCGATTCTGTTTCGAGATACGGGCGTAGTAAAAGTGGGTAATTCTCAACTTCGACGCCCTGTATCTGAAAAACTAGTCATAGGATTGAGTTGGGGCCATAGAAACTTTCGATCAGTATGTCGAGTACTACATTATACCAAAATTTTAGAAAATTTGACGGAACGCCATTTCCCGTAGTAAAAGTGCGGGGTCCTTTTGTTATTCGCAGGTGAAAGTACCGCTCAAACTTGAAGCAGGATGGTAAAAAAACTAATTTTTGGTTTTCTTTTTATAAGTCCGTCAGGATGTTTGTATTTTTCGTATTTTGAACTGAAAGTGGTCTCAAACAATGAGATACGACTCACTGATCATCAAATTTAATTCTGACGGTCTGAACGGTCGTAAACGTGAAAAACCCTAGAAACTGTTATTTTTCGAGGTAATATTTCGTTAGTTTGCGGAATTCGAGTAGAGATTACGTTAGTATCGCTTTAAAGATTTTGATTTTCCCGATAAGTTCAAAACTGCAGCTACGATGGAAATGAAATTTTTCAAACACCTGCATACAGGTGACATTCACGATACGAATTTCAATATAAATTAGAATCACATCTATAATTCTCCAGAAAAGGTCCAAACTGTCAGTTTGAGTCACTGTCGAAATTATCCATGACTATTTCACTCATTCCATTTTTAGTGAGAAAGTTTCCTTAGCAACACTCGTTTCTCATCGACACGGAAACAGGCAAGGTTTTTGGTTTTTCAGCGATAACATTTTTGACCTTTCTCAAATTCATAGACAGTTTCGGAAATGAATACCATAGAGACAACAAACAACGTTTAGTCGATCTATGATGAATACTTATTTGTCAAAAGGCGTAATACAAGCCCAATGTGACCATATTGCTGTTAGACACATTTTCATGTACATAAAGTTAGCGAAACAACTCTCACGAATCGAACTCGGAATAGCTCAAAATTTTGCCGTTATTTATCCGTAATTTATCCGTGAAAAAATTAATTTTGCCGCTCTTATATTTAAAAAGATATGGGGTGTGTCGCTAAGTTGATATCAAGTTGGCGAAACAACTTTTCAAAAAATGGTTTCAGCGAGAAAAAAAGTAGCTCATCTTTTTCAGTGACTTATCCGTAAATTATCCGTGAAGAAAAAAACGTCGCCACTCTTGTATTTTAAAAAATATTGGGTGTTTCGCTAACTTGATATCAAGTTGGCGAAACAACTTTTCGAAAAATGGCTTCAGCACGAAACAAAATAGCTCATCTTTTTAAGTGATTTATCCGTAAATTATCCGTGAAAAAAGAAAATTTGTATCTCTCAAGGTTTCGCAGAAAAATTACAAAATCGGATTGATCGATCGGGAGCCGACGGAAAATAATTTATGCATTTTTCTCGAAAACTGAGGCAGCAATATTGTTGAAATTTGGAGAGATGATGTAGCTTTACATCTTTGATTTATCCGTGAAGAGAAAAATTTTGCCGCTCCTGTTTTTAACAAAATATCACGTGCACCGGTAAGTGTACATCAAATTACCACGTGACATATCGAAAAAATTATTTCAGCATTCAACAGATAATTTACTTTTTTTCAGTGATTTATCCGTAAATTATCCGTGAAGAAAAAAACATCGCCACTCTTGTATTTTAAAAAATATTGGATGTTTCGCTAACTTGATATAAAGTTGGCGAAACAACTTTTCGAAAAATGGTTTCAGCACGAAAAAAAATAGCTCATCTTTTTAAGTGATTTATCCGTAAATTATACGTGAAAAAAGAAATTTTGTATCATTCAAGGTTTCGAAGAAAAATGACAAAATCGGATTGATCTATCAGGAGCCGACGGAAAATAATTTATGCATTTTTCTCGAAAACTGAGGCAGCAATATTGTTGAAATTTGGAGAGATGATGTAGCTTTACATCTTTGATTTATCCGTGAAGAGAAAAATTTTGCCGCTCCTGTTTTTAACAAAATATCACGTGCACCGGTAAGTGTACATCAAATTACCACGTGACATATCGAAAAAATTATTTCAGCATTCAACAGATAATTTACTTTTTTTCAGTGATTTATCCGTAAATTATCCGTGAAGAAAAAAACATCGCCACTCTTGTATTTTAAAAAATATTGGATGTTTCGCTAACTTGATATAAAGTTGGCGAAACAACTTTTCGAAAAATGGTTTCAGCGAGAAAAAAAGTAGCTCATCTTTTTCAGTGATTTATCCGTAAATTATCCGTGAAGAAAAAAACATCGCCACTCTTATATTTTAAAAAATATTGGGTGTTTCGCTAACTTGATATCAAGTTGGCGAAACAACTTTTCGAAAAATGGCTTCAGCACGAAACAAAATGGCTCATCTTTTTAAGTGATTTATCCGTAAATTATCCGTGAAAAAAGAAATTTTGTATCATTCAAGGTTTCGAAGAAAAATGACAAAATCGGATTGATCGATCGGGAGCCGACGGAAAATAATTTATGCATTTTTCTCGAAAACTAAGGAAGCAATATTGTTCAAATTTGGAGGGATGATGTAGCTTTTCATCTTCGATTCATCCGTGAAGAGAAAAATTTTGCCGCTAATGTTTTTAACAAAATATCACGTGCACCGGTAAGTGTACATCAAATTACCACGTGACATATCGAAAAAATTATTTCAGCATTCAACAGATAATTTACTTTTTTTCGGTGATTTATCCGTAAATTATCCGTGAAGAAAAAAACATCGCCATTCTTGTATTTTGAAAAATATTGGATGTTTCGCTAACTTGATATAAAGTTGGCGAAACAACTTTTCGAAAAATGGTTTCAGCACGAAAAAAAATTGCTCATCTTTTTAAGTGATTTATCCGTAAATTATCCGTGAAAAAAGAAATTTTGTATCATTCAAGGTTTCGAAGAAAAATGACAAAATCGGATTGATCGATCGGGAGCCGACGGAAAATAATTTATGCATTTTTCTCGAAAACTAAGGAAGCAATATTGTTCAAATTTGGAGAGATGATGTAGCTTTACATCTTTGATTTATCCGTGAAGAGAAAAATTTTGCCGCTCCTGTTTTTAACGAAATAAAAATGACAAAATCGGATTGATCGATCGGGAGCCGACGGAAAATAATTTATGCATTTTTCTCGAAAACTAAGAAAGCAATATTGTTCAAATTTGGATAGGTGATGTAGCTTCACATCTTTGATTTATCCGTGAAGAGAAAAATTTTGCCGCTCCTGTTTTTAACAAAATATCACGTGCACCGGTAAGTGTACCACGTGACATATCGAAAAAATTATTTCAGCATTCAACAGATAATTTACTTTTTTTCAGTGATTTATCCGTAAATTATCCGTGAAAAAAAAAACATCGCCACTCTTGTATTTTAAAAAATATTGGATGTTTCGCTGACTTGTTAAAATACAAGAGTGGCAAAAGGAGTGGCACAGGAGCGGCAAAATTTTTCTCTTCACGGATAAATCAAAAATGAAAAGCTACATCTTTCTCAAAAATTTCAACAATATTGCATTTTGCATTTTGAGAAAAATGCATGACAAACGTTCCGTCGGTCGCAGATCGATCAATCCGATTTTGTCATTTTTCTTCGGAACCTTGAATGATACAAAATTTCTTTTTTCACGGATAATTTACGGATAAATCACTCAAAAAGATGAGCTATTTTTTTTCGTGCTGAAACCATTTTTCGAAAAGTTGTTTCGCCAACTTGATATCAAGTCAGCGAAACATCCAATATTTTCTAAAATACAAGAGTGGCGATGTTTTTTTCTTCACGGATAATTTACGGATGATTCACTGAAAAAAAGTAAATTATCTGTTGAATGCTGAAATAATTTTTTCGATATGTCACGTGGTAATTTGATGTACACTTACCGGTGCACGTGATATTTTGTTAAAAACAGGAGCGGCAAAATTTTTCTCTTCACGGATAAATCAAAGATGTAAAGCTACATCATCTCTCCAAATTTCAATAATATTGCTTCCTTAGTTTTCGAGAAAAATGCATAAATTATTTTCCGTCGGCTCCCGATCGATCAATCCGATTTTGTCATTTTTATTTTGTTAAAAACAGGAGCGGCAAAATTTTTCTCGTCACGGATAAATCAAAGATGTAAAGCTACATCATCTCTCCAAATTTGAACAATATTGCTTTCTTAGTTTTCGAGAAAAATGCATAAATTATTTTCCGTCGGCTCCCGATCGATCAATCCGATTTTGTCATTTTTCTTCGAAAACTTGAATGATACAAAATTTCTTTCTTCACGGATAATTTACGGATAAATCACTTGAAAAGATGAGCTATTTTTCGAAAAGTTGTTTAGCCAACTTTATATCAAGTTAGCGAAACATCCAATATTTTTTAAAATACAAGAGTGGCGATGTTTTTTTCTTCACGGATAATTTACGGATAAATCACTGAAAAGAAGTAAATTATCTGTTGAATGCTGAAATAATTTTTTCGATATGTCACGTGGTAATTTGATGTACACTTACCGGTGCACGTGATATTTTGTTAAAAACATGAGCGGCAAAATTTTTCTCTACACGGATAAATCGAAGATGAAAAGCTACATCATCCCTCCAAATTTGAACAATATTGTTTCCTTAGTTTTCGAGAAAAATGCATAAATTACTTTCCGTCGGCTCCCGATCGATCAATCCGATTTTGTCATTTTTATTTTGTTAAAAACAGGAGCGGCAAAATTTTTCTCGTCACGGATAAATCAAAGATGTGAAGCTACATCATCTCTCCAAATTTGAACAATATTGCTTTCTTAGTTTTCGAGAAAAATGCATAAATTATTTTCCGTCGGCTCCTGATCGATCAATCCGATTTTGTCATTTTTCTTCGGAACCTTGAATGATACAAAATTTCTTTTTTCACGGATAATTTACGGATAAATCACTCAAAAAGATGAGCTATTTTGTTTCGTGCTGAAACCATTTTTCGAAAAGTTGTTTCGCCAACTTTATATCAAGTTAGCGAAACATCCAATATTTTTTAAAATACAAGAGTGGCGATGTTTTTTTCTTCACGGATAATTTACGGATAAATCACTGAAAAAAAGTAAATCATCTGTTGAATGCTGAAATAATTTTTTCGATATGTCACGTGGTAATTTGATGTACACTTACCGGTGCACGTGATATTTTGTTAAAAACAGGAGCGGCAAAATTTTTCTCTTCACGGATAAATCAAAGATGTAAAGCTACATCATCTCTCCAAATTTCAACAATATTGCTGCCTCAGTTTTCGAGAAAAATGCATAAATTATTTTCCGTCGGCTCCTGATAGATCAATCCGATTTTGTCATTTTTCTTCGAAACCTTGAATGATACAAAATTTCTTTTTTCACGTATAATTTACGGATAAATCACTTAAAAAGATGAGCTATTTTTTTTCGTGCTGAAACCATTTTTCGAAAAGTTGTTTCGCCAACTTTATATCAAGTTAGCGAAACATCCAATATTTTTTAAAATACAAGAGTGGCGATGTTTTTTTCTTCACGGATAATTTACGGATAAATCACTGAAAAAAAGTAAATTATCTGTTGAATGCTGAAATAATTTTTTCGATATGTCACGTGGTAATTTGATGTACACTTACCGGTGCACGTGATATTTTGTTAAAAACAGGAGCGGCAAAATTTTTCTCTTCACGGATAAATCAAAGATGTAAAGCTACATCATCTCTCCAAATTTCAACAATATTGCTGCCTCAGTTTTCGAGAAAAATGCATAAATTATTTTCCGTCGGCTCCCGATCGATCAATCCGATTTTGTAATTTTTCTGCGAAACCTTGAGAGATACAAATTTTCTTTTTTCACGGATAATTTACGGATAAATCACTTAAAAAGATGAGCTATTTTGTTTCGTGCTGAAGCCATTTTTCGAAAAGTTGTTTCGCCAACTTGATATCAAGTTAGCGAAACACCCAATATTTTTTAAAATACAAGAGTGGCGACGTTTTTTTCTTCACGGATAATTTACGGATAAATCACTGAAAAAGATGAGCTACTTTTTTTCTCGCTGAAACCATTTTTTGAAAAGTTGTTTCGCCAACTTGATATCAACTTAGCGACACACCCCATATCTTTTTAAATATAAGAGCGGCAAAATTAATTTTTTCACGGATAAATTACGGATAAATAACGGCAAAATTTTGAGCTATTCCGAGTTCGATTCGTGAGAGTTGTTTTGCTAACTTTATGTACATCACATTTTCTCGTGAAATAGTCATTCTCTCTTGTAATATTCAAGTTTGTTGCTTTTCTGCAATTTCGCGAATGACATTTGAAATTGTATCAAAATCACGAGCCTTCAGCCGTTTTACCATCGAGAAATTTTGCCGGCAAAATTTCATCTCTAGTGGTATTTTATATAAATTTCTGATCGGTTCACTAATAATATCGCTTTGAATGGACTGCAATTGCCTGAAAGTACCTACGTTTCTATTTTGGGGAGGGAAATTTGAAATAAAACTTTTCACCTCAAACATTCAGAAAGGGTTAGAAGTAGATACGTATTTCACAATGAAAACATGTTTCGAATGTGCACTCACAGTTAAGATAAAATTGTATCTAGACGAAATTGAGAAGAAGAAAAGAAAAATACCCTTTTTCCCATTCCTCAACACTAGATATTTCTATAATTCTCCTACTAATCGATTTAGGTATGATTGAAAATCGTAATTTGAAAAAAGATTATAAATGATCGTACTTTATTGAGCCATAATTTCCAAACCCGTATATTTTAAGCCTGAAGAGGTAATTAACCGTGACGGCGCTAATTGATTAGTAAAATGTGAGTTGTCGACAAATTTAACATGGCTCGATTCCATCCTGACTACGATACAACACAGAAGACAAACCACGCTGCCAGTGACGATAGATGCCGATTACCTCCCAGCTTTTCAGGAAACCTTCAACGGTTCGAAGCAAAGAGTTAGCCTGTTAACAATATTTCAACATGTGTGAATTGCATAAAAGTAACATAAAATTTTAACAGAAGATATCCTGTTCCCTCCAGAAGCCTATCGTGATTGACACAGATGTTAGGGCAACGTTTATGTCCCATTTGTAGATTACTCACTGCTTTTGTCAGTCGAGTGTTCGAGTTAAATCTTGATTAGAAAAATTGGAAATAATGTTCATGTCAGGATCTTTGAAAATATGATGAATTTTTTTCAATTTCTAAAAAAATTAAGCAGACCAATTTCAGATACTGTTAGAAACGAAACTTCAGCAACAATAAATTCAACTAATAAAGAACTGAAGAAATATACTCAACGAGTTCGAAAATTAATTGTTCAGTTAGGTATAACTTATATTATACAGGGTGGTTTTTGAGTGTTTTATGAGACGTATTCGAGGAAGGAATTGGGATACAAATTCAAAATTTCGTATTTTCGTTTTAGAGTATCTACGCATGAACTCAATTTGTTATATATTATCAAGCGGAATATACTTCCGGTTCTACCGAAAACGAATGTGAACTTCTTCGTTTCGAATGCAACACCCTGTATATTCATACATATTTCAATTCTTCGTTTAATTCTGCAATGATTTGATGTATGATATGCGCAACTACATCAAGCGGTTGTTGAGTTATAGTCTGATTCTCAAATTTTTCAACAGAAAGATTGTCACAAATTAGTGTTTATATCTTCAAAATCTCTCATTGTTAAGATTTTCCGCAACAGTGGAACAGGAGAAAGTACGCTGATACTGCTTCTTGAATAAATTATGAGGAAATTTTTTACAAGGTGCCTGAAACAGCGCTTCGAAGTGAGCCTCAATAACACCATGAAATCTCATTATTTTGGAATGGTAACCTTATAATTTTGTTATTCCGATCGAATGCTCGTCAAAAATCAGTTAGAGTGTGCAGAACATTCCATGTCTTTAAAATGAGTAGTTTTGCCGTTATCGAATAAAATTCGAATTGCACGACTAAAGCCAGGTCTCGCGCAGTCAAATTCATTGGTACGTATTGGTATGCACGTCTTCTTCAAAGTTGGCTATGTTAGGAATTGTCATTCTTACTCATTTTTATTGATCAAGCACTATGCAAAACATACACACAACCAAACTTATATGGAATCACCCTGTTATTTGGAAAAAACGAGTTTTAATTAAAAAAAAGTCGCTGAAAAGTGAAGAGCAGTTTTCCCAAAACAAGTTTATTACAAAAATAATATAAATTATTGAAAGATTATTTTTATAATAGAACAGAAAATTAAAAGTGTAAATTTCTCTAAAAATAATGTTTATGTAACTGAGAATTGAACAACAAATAAAACGATTTTAACAAATCAATAATCAGTATTACCACCCCTGGCATTGATACAAGCTTGTATTCGACGAGGCATGCTTTCTATTAAGTTGTTAATTTCTTCTACTGTAACATTTGCCCATTCCTCTAAAGCCGCTTGTATAAGTTGCTCTGCGTTACCAGGATTATTTTGACGAGCTCTAATTTTTCTTTTGATCCTATCCTACAAGTGCTCGAAAGGATTAAGGTCCGGTGAACAAGATGGCCACTCTAAAACAGTCACACCTTCTGTTTCGAAAACATTTTTTGCAACTCTGCTGATATGTGGAGGTGCATTATCCTGCATAAATAGGAAATAATCACCAAAAGCACCTCGCCAGAGCCTCACTATAGGTTGTAGCACTAGATCAACATACCTAGGCCCTGTCAGAGATTGTCTAATGGGAATTAAAGGAGTTTTCTCACCAAACATAATTCCGCCCCAAAACATTACAGTACCTCCTTTGTATTTAGGGATCGGTCTTGCAACTTGGAGCCTAGCTTGCCTCCCTCTACCTCTTAAAATGCGAACACGCCGGTCGTCTGATCGTAGGCCAATTCTGGTCTCATCCGAAAATAAGACATTTTTCCAATCTTGAATAGTCCAATTTTCATGCTCTAAACACCAATTAAAACGGTCAACTTTATTTTGCCTTGATTGTTCTGGAACTCTTAACGCTCTTCTCTTGAATAATTCCCGAGCGCGAAGTCTTTTTCTGATAGTTTCGACAGAAACACTAACACCTGTAGCTTGCAAAAATTGCCTTTGAAGCTCTGAATGAGATACTGCGGGATTTCTTCTTGCTGTTTGGGCTAAAAAGCGATCCTGCCTTTCTGTAGTTACTTTTCCACGACTTCTTCTCGGCCTATTCTTTAGGGTTCCTAACTCCAGAAACCTTGCATAGGTTTTTGAAACAACCCCTTGTGTAACCCCCACCGTTCTTGCAATCTGTCTTTGTGACAAACCTTGTTCTGCCATAGTAATAATTAAACCTCTCTGGACTTCCGATAACCCCACATAAGGCATTTTTTTTAAAACTTCGCAAAAAAACAAAATATAAATTCACTGCGACGTTCGAACGAAATGGTAAAATCGACACTGCAAAGCCAAATCTTATCAAGTGCTTATGAACCTAACTGTTTTTGTGAGTAAACACATGCACTTTTTATTTGCTTCTAACGAAAAAGATATCAAAATAATATTTCATCTTAATACTGGGTGATAACATATAAGTTTGGTTGTGTGTACAATAATAATTAGGTACACTTAGGGCTGTCATACCTCCCGATTTCTCATACTCCCTCCCTTTTTTCAAACTGAGCTTGAAACCTCCCGATTTCGCGGGAATCCCGAATTTACATAGATTTAATTAATAAATATGAATATTCTGAAGATACATCGAATTACACATAGGTTACAGATTGACGATCGCTGGAAATTCTTGGTCTCGTCCTCTGCAAATTTTTTGTTTGTCGTAATCCCTGCCGCTTTTCGTTTCCGGAAATCTGGCAGCCTTAGGTACACTAGAATAGAATACTATA
Source organism: Adalia bipunctata (assembly GCA_910592335.1). NCBI lineage: Eukaryota > Metazoa > Arthropoda > Insecta > Coleoptera > Coccinellidae > Adalia > Adalia bipunctata. The sequence goes on from OU342948.1 coordinate 38,867,001, forward strand.
TCAAAAACAATCGGAACAATTTTCTTAACAACAAAGAACTTTGACATAAATTTAATAATAGCTATTACAATAAATTTTCAAAATGTTTTCTTCCTGAATCTTCCTCCATACATTTATACATTTCCCTACTAGAGTGTCGTTTCTGATCTAAAATTTTTAGTTAGGAGTTGTTACACCAGGGTTTCTATGCATCTATGTCAGATGTTTTATCTTAGACGAGCTGTTATTTCTTATCCAAAAGTGATTGAAAAAATTTCTCGAAACACGTCGAATGATTCTGTTCAGGGGATATATTTCGACGACTATTTGAGGCTTGAACAAGCAACTCCCTATGTCGGGACACTTCAACCCCTCAAAATTGACTAGGGAAGAGGGGTTGACTGATACTTCATTTGAAAGGTTTTGGAAGCCTCTTTACAACGGTGTATGAAAAACGTAATTTTGATGAACAGTTTTCGCCAAATATAAATTTTTCAGTTCGAATGAGCTACCTTGAATATGTTGGTTATTCTCACAATGTACAAGCCCATTATTATTAATCCTTCTTCACAACCTAAAAAAAACACATTCTTGAAAAAATTGGATTGATTTATTATGCTTACAATCAAAGAAATTAAATCTGCGTTTTCAAATCAAATGTTCAAAGTGTCCTCTATTGACTTCCATACAATAATAATACAATCTTGACTGAAAACCGTCTCTAACATGGTTCTGCATTGTTGGAGTTATTTGGAGACGCTCATTTACAATTCGTTGGCATAGTTCGTCCAAATTTTCAGGCACAAAAATCTTGGACTTAAGATATCCCCACAAGAAGAACTCGGGCAGGCTAATCCATAGCATCTTTTCTTTCAATCCAACGACTAGGCCGACTAGGGTATTGCAAATAGAGGTATTGGCGAACTGGTGCAGCGTAGGGAGGAGGAACTCCGTCTTGTTGGAAATGCAATTGTTGTTCAAGTAGTGTTATTAACGGATCAATCGCATTTTCTAGCATTTCAAAATAATTTCGTTGTACAAGAAATTTGGGTTATTACTGATACGCTCGGTCATAATTTCGCAAAATTCTTAACGTTAGATTGGCTAATACCGGAAGTTGCAGAAAGTTGTCGTACCGGGTTTTCCCCTATACATTGACCCCTCCTCTATTACAAAAACAGATGAATACAAATATTCCATAGAAAAATTGTACGAAATCGAATAATTTTTTTTTAATGATAATGTCAATTGGACTTCATTCAGGGTAACAACATATTGAATGCAACTACATTGTTTCAAATGGGACACCCTGTATATTCTTTCATATTTTAATTGAGTATTCTTTTCTGATATCGAATATTTATGCATATGTGGGTCTGTCTTTTTATTTTCAGAGTTTCAAAGTTTCGAAATGAAAATACGGAATGAAAAATACATATGTAAATTTAATCCGAAATTCTTTATGGTCAAACAATTTACTTAAAAGCAATACCTAACAATATCCAATAAAAAATAAAAAAATTATAAACTATGTGAGTATGGAATAAATAATATCAATTAAAGAAATCGGTTTTCAGAATTTGGAAGTATGTGGTATTCAGAATGATAGAGATAGACCAAGCATGTTATATATTCGAAATTAGGGGAAAAAAAGCTTGCCAAATATAGAAAAGTACACAGGGTGTTGAAAAAAGGAAGTTGCAATCAATATGTTGCCCACCCTGTATATACAGTAATGTATATGGATAATCCGAACTCCGGATAATCCGAAGTACCCTATGATCCGAACGGCCCCACTTGGTAAAATGATATGTATACTCCGAACTGCCTGAACTCTGCAATCCGAACGCCGGCCATCTTGTTTTTTTTTGCGAGATGTAGGTATACGCTTTACATATTTGCGTACATACTCAGTTCAAATAATGGCATGTCACTCACAAAATTTCCAGTGAACTCAAACATCATTTAATTTTATAGCAAAAAGACATTTTGATGTTAATAACCTCATAGCTAATTCCAACCGTTTAGAAGCAATGAATTATTTTGAAAATAGTATATTTTTTTTTGTATTCGGATGACATTTTGAACATCTACTCTATTTGAATTCTGTTTCATGTTATTACCCTTTTTCTAAATTCTCAATTGTAATTTTTTTTAATTAAGTAATACATTTTTCATTACTTTATACCAGCATTGGTTATTGCTTCATAATTTTCAAATCAAAATACTCCGAAAACGGTACACAGTATCCAGTTTTACCAGGAGTACCTTTTTGTGTAAGATTGAAGGATGTTTAAATTTATTCGAAATTTTGCTCAATAAATCTAATATTAAAAAAGTTATGTTCAATACTGCTTGCAGAGACAACTACTTGCTACGAACCGTGTAACAAGCGCCCTCTATGAGAGTCATAAAAACAAATTCATTTGATGTATCAGCTTCCAAAACATATTCGTATAAAATTTCATTTCAATGTTGCCAGTAGTTTCGGCAAAATCGTAAAAATGTGTATTATTTTTATCTTCTTCAACACCCTTTATCTTGAACGAATGGCGTTAAGAAAGTTCTTCACAAAGCAGACCCCAAATATTTTTCAGTTTTCTACCTATCCTAGAGACATGAGACAGGGTCACTTTTTTTTTAACACCCTCTATAATCCGAACGTGTTCGAATTATGGATATCATTCAGTATGATTTCTATAATCCGAATGATTTGATAAACCGAACGGGTCCTGACAACTTTCTGTTCGGATTATTCATACATTACTGTATTTCATTTTATGAAATCATTTTGAAAAACATTAGTCGATTTCGTGAAACTTTTGTGAAAAACATTTTTTTGTACCTCTTTTAGTAACAAAGTTAAAGGGGGGGTCAAATTATGGTGAAAAACCCGGTACAGTTTTCGTGATTGGCATAAGTGAGAACCCAATACCGCCACAGCTGCTCCTTCATCATTCACAAATCCAATGGGTGCCCTTTTTTATCCATTACTGAACCCGTCTCAACAAATTTTGAAATCAATTCCATTACGCACTTATGGCAAACCTCACGTTCAGGATGGTTTTGGTGAAATATCCTTCTCGTTCACCTCAAATATACGTCGAAAAAATCATTTGTTGTGTTTCGGAAATTTTTTCCAATCAATAAGGGATAAGAAAAATACAGGGTGGCTCGTCTGGAATGGAACATCCGGTATATAGAATTTAAGCTTGGTGGCAAATACAAAAGTATAGGCTTCGTTCCAAATTCAATTTTTATCGTTTAATAGGTCAAGTTTTCATTTTTCTATTTAAAATACCTAAGCCCGAAGCCGCCATACTGAAAGCCGAATAAGATTGAAATTCCGCTGGATTTGAATCCTCGCGACAGATATAGGTATGACTCCTTGATCTACCCCAGGATACCTTCCACTGCGTATCATTTCATTCAAATTGAGATGTGTAGTATGAGTCTTGAGGATGCGATGAACTGTGGAAATTTTATGGGGCCATGGAACGCCTATTTCAGTTTTCCAATTGATTTACGCCCATTTTATCGTCATGTTCTGTGTCGTGAAAACAGTTTAATTTTAATTGCTGTTTTATATCTATCGTATAATGCCAGCAATAAATGAATTGAGTTCTCCTCAATGCTCACACAGTGTGTTGGAAAATTCAATAATTTTTTTCACATTTCCCAAATGATACATTTGAAGCTGTGTATAATGTTCCAACTTTCATTGAATTCTTTCCTTTCAGGTTCATACACAAGATTATTTCATACGAATAGAGATAATACCGTGGTGAGAATGACACAAAAAGGCTTTTCAGATAATCAAGGTAAAAACGATAATCTATATTATTTTTTTTATGAAAATAATGCGGCTCATACTAGGTTCACTGATTAGCATTACAGACGAACCTCTCTTTCCGAGGAACAGGGTGAGGGTCCTTGCTCTTTGGAGCTCGACTGCATAATAAACCTAACCTGCTTCTTCTTAGTTACGGGCATCTGCCTACAAACGGTGTTGTCAGCAATTTCCTAGTAAACAAGTTCAAAAATAGAAAAAATCAGAGTACGCCACTAGATTGCTATCAGAAAAGTGCCTGTATAATGTTTTTATTTCAACATCTTAGCATAAACAGAAACGGAGATAATGACCAAAGGTAAAATCGCCCAAATTTAAATTTTGGCCTATAACTCAGAAACGAAAGAAGATAGAGGAATGCAGTTGATGGCATTATCTCCTCAGGTTAAAAAGTTTTAGTTCATGTAGCATAAATTTTGCCCACTGTACGCTGTATAGGCTTGTTAGATCTGGTGATCAGGTGGCCATTGAACACGATTATCACGTCCAATTCCTATTCACCTATTGGGATATCTTTGATTCAAAAATTGTTACACTGTTATACTTCTATGGGCAGGTGCTCCATCATCCTGAAACCACATACGCCTTCTTGTTTCTAAATCAACATCATCTAGAAGACCTCGTAGAATATCAGTCAAAAAATTGAGATATCTTTCCGAGTTACCAACATCATGAAAAAAACGGCCCTTTGAGGAATCCATTAACGATGGCACACCTTGTGATTACATACCAACGATTTTGATGATCGACTGCTTGTGTCCAATGGGGATTTTGCGCAGAATAATATTAACAGTTCTCCTATGTTATAGAAACATGATCTATTGGTACCTGAAAAAATTGGACCGTTTTGCAATCTTTCCAGTGTTCATTGGCAGAATTGTAATTTTCTTCGAAAATCAGGTGATATTAACTCTCGAGTCCAAGATATGTGGATTGGATGATATCGATGAAGTACATATTGAAATTCTTACATGACATGGGTGATGAGTTTCATTTAGAAAACGAATTCGATAACACCGTGCTGCAGCTTCTATTTCACTTCGTGTGTACCCCGGCTTTTTTCCGATCAATAAACAAGACAAAATAATGGGGAGAAATAAATTAAAGAGAAAGAATATAACTAGAAAAAATTGTTTGAAATTTGGACAATCTGAAATTCACAATGATTCAATGTATCTGTTTGCAATGGTAACAAAAACTTCCAAATTCGGCATGCGTTGGGATTTTATCATGGCAGTGGCAATTCATGTGTGCGGTTGAAAAAAAAAAGTTTTCGAAAATACGCAATACAAAACTAAATGATTCTATGAGAATTACCTTCGAAGTAAAAACTAAGAAACTTTCATTTGGAATATTTTTTGATCTGGACATTCCCAGGGAGTTATTTAAATTCTTTCAAAATGGGTACCCTGTATATTCTGCTAGTCAACAATTGCTGCTCTGTTGAGGATTCCATCTTCTTCACCTCTTCGAAAGATAACACGGTCCGGAAACTTTTCGAGTGAAAGATCAATGGTTTCGTTGCTGTGTGGCACGTGGCGCCGTCCTATTAAAAGTGAACGTTATCCAGATCAATATGTACCTACTATCGAATTGCGGCCATAAAAATCATCTCTCGATAGCGCAATCTATTCACCGTAACTGTTGCTCCAGCGTCATTCTCGAAAAAGTTAGGTCCAATCACTTCGCCGGACCATAAACCGCACCAGTAACACGTTGAGGATAGAGAGGCTTTTGAACTATAGAGTAAAGTGGCCTATTATCGGATACTTGCCCAATTTCGGATATATATATATATATATTCTTTTGAATTAGAGAGCATAAATAATACAATACATAGTGAAACAAAAAGGTCCTAGCTGAGGTTAAAAAAAAAAACGGGGTACCATAACATTCTGCGTATGATACTAGAGCTCAGGGAAAAACCTCAGCCGAAAAAACCCTGTCTCCCCGTAAAAAAAAATAAAATAAAGTTGTGTAGTGTGAAAATATCTGAATATAACATATTGAAGGACATCTCGTTTATCCAAACGGCTCTTCGGAGGTAGGATTTCCAAACACCCGAAAAAAAACTCCAATCTGAAATCAAAAAAGGCAGAAGCAGACAAAAGAATGCAATTTATAACATAATAAATTTCATCAAATTGATCTAAAATTTTCAATCCATTGCAAAAATGAAATTGTTACATTGTGTATGGCTCTAATGCCATCTTGAAATTTATAAATCGAACAACTATTAATTAGGTGATCAATAGTTTCCTCTGCTTCACCACATTCACAATTAGGACTCTCAACCGAATTCCACTTGAAAAGCATACTATTGCAACGACCGTGACCTGTTCTTATTCGATTAAGAAGGGACCATATTCTCCTGGGAAGATCAAAACCAGGAACTTTATTCGATGGATCAGATCTTTATTAGACAAAAAACATGCATCCCATTCGGATTTCCAGATTTCTTTAACGTTATAGTTCGAACTAAGAAAGTTATTCGACCATATAGGTTTACGGGATTTCAGTCGTGGAATTCTATTTTCTGGCACGTAGGAAAGTAACGAAAAAGAATTTGGAAATAAATTGAATTTATTCCAAGAATTCAAAGCTGCAGTCTGCCTACGAATATGGGGTGGGACTATATTTGATAGCACTGGTAGCCACTGAGTAGGTGTAGATCGGATGGTTCCAGTAATGATCCTCATTGATAAATTCAGCTGTGCGTCGATTTTCTGAACATGAACACTATTCAGCCAAACAGGGCAACAATATTCAGCGGTGGAAAAAACCAGGGCAAGGGCTGCTGTACGAAGAGTAGTTGCGTCAGCTCCCCATGAGGTACCAGCAAGTTTCTGCAGAATGTTATTCCTCGTTTTCAGCTTCATCCGTAAGTCATCCAAATGTGCTTTGTAATTCAGAGAGGAGTCTAATTTAACACCTAAGTATTTTGGAGTAAAATTATGATTCAAAACAGAGTTTCCGAAAAGAACATTTAATTTTTTATATTTTTGATGGTTATTTAAATGAAAAAGCGAAACCTCGGTTTTATTGGGATTTGGACACAAACGCCATTCGAAAAGATAATTTTTCAGAATTTTCAAATCAGAAGTTAAATTTTCCTCAATACTTTGAAAATCAGAATGTTGGAAAGCGAGTGCAATATCGTCGGCGTAAATAAATTTTTCAGATGATGTACAAGGAATATCACATAAATATAAATTGAAGAGAAGGGGTGCTAAAACAGATCCTTGTGGAAGACCATTATTCAAAATTTTGAAGTTACTACTATTATCATCAACAAAAACACGAAATTTCCTATCTGACAACATATTCTCTAAAAGACGAATCATCTTTCCACACTTAAGATGTGTATAAAGTTTATAGATCAACCCATCTTTCCATACCGTGTCGTAAGCAGCAGATAAATCTATGAAAGCTGTGCCTGTTTTCGATTTGTTATCGAAACCTGATTCGATAAAGGTGGTTAAACTGAGAACCTGATCACTGCAATTTCTATTTTTCCTGAAACCGCCCTGACAATTTTGAAGAACATCCTCTATGGTAGGTTCGATCCTAAAGAGAATTAACCTTTCTAAAATTTTCAAAGGAACACTCAATAAACTAATTGGCCTATAACTACTTGCTTCGGATGGATTCTTTCCACGTTTCAAAATTCCTATTACTTTCGCTTTGCGAAACTCAACCGGAAAATTACCAGTACACAAAATGTTATTATAAAAGGATAACAGCCACTTCAATGCCCTTTTTCCTAAATGTTTTATGAATTCAGGATAAATTTCATCGAAACCCGCAGCTTTGCGTGATTTAGTGCATTTGATAGCTGCTTTCAGATCATCAATTTTGAAAGGTTCCGATATAATTTCTACAGCTTGAGCTGATGTCCTAAATCTGTGTAATTTTTTCTTTATATCCTTGACTTTTGATTTTGAAGTTTCAACTGAATTGGAAACATCAACGAGACGACGTGCTATTAATTTTGGGTCGATTTTATTTGATGTCATTGCTTGAGGTGCAGCCTCACCTAGTTTTCTCAAAATGTCCCATGAACTCCTACTAGAATGTGTGAAATTCATGCTTGAAACTACACTGTTCCATTTCTCTTTACGACTGGCATTAACTGAATTCATCAATTTTTCACATTTTTCTTGCGATGGAGAATTTTGATAATCATTGTATAAATTTTCGGTTTCTTCAGACCAGCCAGGAACATACTCTTTGCGAAAACCTCTAGGTATAAACTTTTTAGCGGCGACTTTAACTACACCTACGAATCTAGAGTAATTTTCGTGAGTTGGTGGAATCCACCTTATATCACTGTCAATTTTATTCGAAAATTGAACCCAATTAGCCTTACTGAAATTCCAACGAGGTTTATTTAAACATGGAGCGAAAAAAACTGCATCTCTTAAAGTTATCAGCATGGGCCTATGTTGACTGTGTGGAAAATTAACTAGAATTTTACGCTTTACTGCAACAGGTTCAGAAGAGGTATTACAGGATACTATGCATAGATCTGGGTTATAGCTTCTATTCCATCTTGACGAATGAAAAGAAGGTGTATCTTTCGCATCAAAAATTAAATAATAATCATTGTCCTCCAATTTCGGATACCAGTGTTTTATGGAAACCTGCAATCTAACAGCTGAAAATTTACCACATAGTTCCAGTTAGATCCTAAATTCAAACACAGAATAACATTTTAGTACACTCATCAACTCGCAGATGGCAGCAGATTAAAAAACGTGGAAGTGGAAGTTTCGAGTTTTCTAAAGAGTTAACTTTGAGGTAGTGTTACAAGTTTGAGGTAAACGATGTAATTTGATTTGATAGTTTAACAGAATGCTAGAAATGTGTGTATTTGTTGAGGGTGCAATTCAATATCGATAAAAGTTGACCTTAATTTTTTTAATAATTTAACCTTAAAAAGTTAAATATATTCCTAATATCGGATAGCTGCATAACAGATTGTCAAGTCCAGCAGAAAATATAAAAACCAAGAATCTAGCGACTCATCTGATAATGAAGAAATAGTTCTGGACGACGACTCTGATATGGACTGTGACACTGGAGACGAGGATGCTGAGTATTTATTTACATGTGGATTGTTTTCTGAAGACCAAGCAGGAAAACAGTGGATCAAGTGCGCAAAATGTTTCAAGTGGGCTCACTCCCCCTGTGCAAATATAGACAAGGGAAAAAATTATATTTGTGACTTTTGCATCAACGGATGAACAAAACATGAATCAAAAATAGTATTCCTAATATCGGATAGGGTATCCGGTATACTTTTTTTACACTCCAAAAAATGACTTATTTTGTGAAACTTTCATTTTATCCGAACATGTTGGAATTTTTCCTTTTTTTTCAAATATATCAATCTGTAAACACTATTTTCTACACTTTCTTTACACAATCCGAAAACTTACTATTAGAAAACGGAAGATATTAATTTTTTTTAAAAGGTATCCGATATTAGGCCACTTTACTCTAACTCTTGGATTTTCCGATCCCCGGATGCGACAATTTTGCTTGTTGACGATGCCACCGATGGACCTCATCACTCAAGATGATTTTTCAATGAAATTCCGGATCATTTTCAATCATTTCAGGGACCTAATTAGCAGAAACTAGACGTTGCTGTGTTAACTGAACTTCATAAGCCTCAAGACCCAAATCTTCATGCAGAATACGGTGTAATGATGTTTGTGGAATGCCTAATTCCAAAGAACGACGAGGAATGAACAAACCTGGGTTTTCTTCAACACTTTCGGCTACAGCAGCAATGTTGTCGGCTCTTCTTGACCGATGTGCACGGGTTTTATTCTTCACATCACAAACTCGTCCCAACAGATCGAATTTTTCCATCAATTTCTGTATTGCGGTTTCAAAAGGTACTTCACGACAACCCAAAAATGTTCGAGTTTTACGGAACCGTCTCTACCGAATTGAATGACAGCTTCAAAAGTGACATCTACCGAAATAGCGGGCTATTCAAAATATGTAAAAACTCTTTTTGGAAATGGAAAACCCTTTAGATGCAGAGCAATTCTGTGTCTTCTGTAAGCGGCCCCCAGACAATCAATATATACGTCAATATAATACTTAGAGGAGTCAATATATTACACAATAACTTACTGACATTGTATAATATTGTATAATAATTTTCGGAAGGTTACATAACGAAAACCAATAGATATTGTTTCATTCTGATTTCACCTCAGTATTCAGAATGAAAGATAGTTCAACCATGAAAAATTTCAACAATTTCTTCACTGACATGTAAAAAAAAGTTGAGTTTGAATTTTGAAAGAATTTTTTCACGGAAAATCTAAGAAAATCGAGTACGTTGAAATAGTGCATCTCAAATTGGCAACCGAGAAAAAAAAATTCCAAGTTTTGTAACGAAGTTACTTTTTTTGCCGGGGGTATCCTGTCCCATAGAAAAATTTTTCGATTGAGTTTCATTATTTTCATTCAATAAATTCGATCTGATAAATTGAACCATCGAATATTCTCAATCCGCGTGTAAAAGAAATCCCATAAGGTGGCATATGGCCGCTGATAAGGTCCGATAAATTCGCGAATTTTTATATTTTTCAGACGGCCGCGAATCCAAAAAACAGTGGCGGACTCTGAATTCTGTTGCCTTATAAGGCAACGTTTTAATTCCTTTTTCGAATGACGTGATGTCATGACGGCCAATCAGACGGTGCCTTAGTTCCCTTCTTCTCGAAATTTTCGCCCGCGTCACCTCCCCACTTTTTCGGAGGTTTCAAAAAGGGCCTTCAGAGCTGATTCGAGATCCTTTTTTGACTTGCTCTTTCCGTTGAAACAAATCACTGCGTTTTTGCCGATTTCGAAAAATTAGTTGAGACTTTGTTGAATAAGTTTTCCATTTGTCTTTCGAAGACCGTTACAAATTAATTTAAATAGGTCAGTGAAAGTGAGATAGGACTCCGTTTTGAAAAGTGAAAAGTGGGAAATTTCCGGAATCGGTAAGGCCTCCGTTCTCATTACTTTCGTGCTGATTGTTTCCGCTGAAATATCGTTCCAACATTTTTTTGTGTGTTTCATCAATATTCTTATATTTTCCTTTCATTGTGTGCGTACTTCATAATTCTTGCGATTTTCATCTGGATTGACTTCGGCGAGACTATACAGGGTCTTTCACGAGGAACCTCACCCATATTTATACGGGAAACTACTGAACGTATTTTCATGAAATTCAGCACTTATAAGTACATATTTCACGATATATAAGTGGATATTAACTCAGAAAATATCCATTTTAGGGCAAGGGTGTGATGCATACACTCACATTATTTTTTAACGTAGATTCAATATCTGCCATAAAAAAATGGGGTTCTAATTTCAAAAAATTGATTTTTCACGATTTTGTCATCCCTAACTTTGAAAGCGATTTTTTCACCCCCTGTATCATGAATCGCGATTTCGATTTTTAAAGTGGATACATCAATCTTACATCTTGAAAAAATTCCAAAAATGAAAATTTTCCATCCAAAAACCTCGAAGTTATTCTTGTTTCAGCGGAGCTCTATTTTCGATTTTTTTTTCGAATTTTCCCGCTCAGAGAGAATTTTCCAACCAAAACTGAAAAATGTTACATCGAAATAACTTGAAATTTTCTAAGGAATCTATTTCTGCAATATAAAAAATGGTGTTCTAATTTGAAAAACGGAAGTTGACGTCATTTCCGGAAAAACCGGAGGTGCTCATGCCTTGAAAATATTTTAGATTTCATCAGCATCGTGAAATATGTACTTATAAGTGCTGAATTTCATGAAAATACGTTCAGTAGTTTCCCGTATAAATATGGGTGAGGTTCCTCGTGAAAGACCCTGTATAGCGTTGTTACGGCACCGTGTCACCCTTTGTCAATCTACTGAAAGTTTTCGGATTTATTGAAGGCACTCCGCCAGGTTGAGGGGTTTCGTTGTTGAAACTACTCTTCCGGACGGTGCTGTTGGCATCACTGTACCTTTTCATACATTTTCCTTCCGTTGTGTGCGTACTTCATAATTCTTGCGATTTTCATCTGGATTGACTTCGGCGAGATTATATAGCGTTGTTACGGCACCGTGTCACCCTTAGTCAATCTACTGAAAGTTTGCGGATTTATTGAAGGCACTCCGCCAGGTTGAGGGGTTCCGTTGTTGAAACCACTCTTCCGGACGGTGCTGTTGGCATCACTGTATCTTTTCATATATTTTCCTTCCGTTGTGTGCATACTTCATAATTCTTGCGATTTTCATCTGGATTGACTTCGGCGAGACTGAATAGCGTTGTTACGGCACCGTGTCACCCTTAGTCAATCTACTGGAGGTTTGCAGATTTATTGAGGGCACTCCGCCAAGTTGAGGTGTTTTGTTGTTGAAACCACTCTGCCGGACGGTGCTGTTGGCATCACTGTACCTTTTCATATGTTTTCCTTCTGTTGTGTGCATACTACATAATTCTTGCGATTTTCATCTGGATTGACTTCGGCGAGACTATATAGCGTTGTTACGGCACCGTGTCACCCTTAGTCAGTCTACTGAAGGTTTGCAGATTTATCGAGAGCACTCCGCCCAGGTTGAGGGGTTTCGTTGTGGAAACCACTTTTCTGGACGGTGTTGTTGGCACCACTGTTCCTTTCATATCTTTTCTTGCCGTTTTGTGCGTACTCCATAGTTCTTGCGATTTTCATCTGCTTTGACTTCGGCGAGACTATATAGCGTTGTTACGGCACCGTGTCACCCTTGGCCAGTCTACTGAGAGTTTGCAGACTTACTGAAGTCACTACGTCAGGTTGAGGGATTCTATACTAAAATCACTCTCCTGTACGTTGTGGGCAGCACAACCTCACCTTATCCCATTCACCCCCGTTTGAATTGTTAATTCGACCTTGGTCGGATCTGAACGACTAGAGCGAAACATACTGGCATCAGGTCCGTTGTCAGCATTGGTTTTGAACGATATTTCACCGTGCCCTGCCGATTCTCCCTATTTCGCTCCACTATTGCCGCCCCCCTTTGATTCCATTCCGTCGCTACGCCTGCTCACCTCGCCCTGCCGCCTCGACGAATCGTAACCCGTTGTTGTTTCCACATTTTGTACATATTTATTTGCTTCTTTGAATGCCTTCGCTGTAATTTTCATTTTGGATGGTAGATTTCATTTTCGTTTGTAATAGATAACGTACGTTTATTTTTAGTTCTGGGATTTCGTTGTTAAAAGGATTAAAAGTTTACTCATTATGAGTTTAGTTTCATCTTGGTGTTTTATTCGATTCATCAGATACTTTCGTGAAATATATATATGTCATAAGCCAAAAATGACTTCCTCGGTGTCATCTACACGGCTATATATGTTTGTCTAGTTTATGGTGAAACACCCTGTATTTCAATGGAATTTGAGAATGGATAATCATCATCTAGAAATCAAATAAATCTAATATTCATTTTGAACTACTTCCTTACATTTCGATGTCATGTTTTTTTATCTTAGAAATCTGAAATCTCAATTGAATTGAAAATAGTTGAATATTTCGAACTTGGCAGGAAAAATCATCATCCAAATCAAAATGCTTTTTCTATTTTCAGAAATACTCAACCAAACCAGCGAATATGACTCCCAGCCTCTATTACATTCGCAAGAGTACCCAACCTGCACATATAATTCATCTCCTGCGATACAAATCCCGTTTTCTCACTACCCAAACTATGAACATCGAAACTACGATGCCTATCAACAGCAATGCGAGAGGGATTGGAACATATCATCAAATATGCTGCCTACACATATAGAACCCCCAACTATGTCTTACCCGAAGACAGAACCCACTAACAATGTTGAAAGTACGAACCCAACGATACAACCGACAATCCAAGACGTCTACAGTTACCAGTATTCTGGTATATATTCACAAAATGAAAATGGTGAGTTCTTTTATTCCTGAACATATTTCAACGTAATGATGAAATGTAGTTCATTTCATCATATTCATATTAGGATATTGGACATCTTTCGAATGTCAATGATATTGTTTAGTTGTTTAGTATAACGGGTAATACAGTAGCAACGGCTTTCCACAACGGATTCGTTGTACTGGCAAAGCGGCATTCCCGGTAGCATTTTTCCGTTCCCTATAAAGTCAGCGCGACAGGTCGCTCTCACCGTATAGGAAACGGAATGCACAATGGAACACTCCGTTTCCTAGCAGATATGCGCGATGTGTTCACTGCCCTGTTAGTCTTCTGGGTGCCGATGGGACAAATTGCAAATTATTAATAAATTTTTCTTACTTTCTGTATAGCTTTATTAGGTAGAGTCTACCACATTTTTCCTCTGTGAACATTTTTGTAGTCACGTTTTTTTTCAGCAAACCTCTCGTAAGTCGACCATATTTTCATTTTTCTTGAATCAAACATACTCTTTTTTGTAAAATGCAATCATAAGAACAATCTTGGAGAAATGAGAAAACATGATTGTCTACTAGGGTGGAGCGATTTTCTCAATTTTATAATCTGATGATGCCTGGTATCGGAATGAATGTCTTTTAGGGTGAGTATAGACCAAAAAAAAATCTCGCTCTTATCGGACTTGATCTTCAGGTTCCTAGAAGGGGGGGAAATTTCTCATTATCAGTAATTTTTTTAACTTCGAATTTTAAATCTATAACATATTTTTATTATAGTCTTTTAATCCCTTGTGTTATAATGTATCTCATTCTTCTCTGAAAACTCATAAAAAGACCCAAGGGCGTCGACAGGGGGGGCAGCTCCCCCCTAGATCTCAAAAATCCCTTAAAAACTTATGAAATAATAGCATAATATACAAAAATCAGTTCATATTTTCTATTTTGATTGTATCTTGCCCCCCTAGCTCAATTGCCCCCACTGGCTGGCGACGCCCTTGAAAAGACCTGTGCCACTTACTGACTTATTTTCAAATTCCTATCAGCCATTTAAATATATAATAATTTAGCTTTTTTCCACTCTCTTACTAGTATAATAATTACTTATCTGGAAAACTACTCCATTACTAAGTTTATTATATTACTCAATATACATTAATTACGTTTGTAGGATTGAGAAATTGGTCACAAAATTATGAGGCACTTGTCAATGTCCAATTTTCAATTTTTTCTAGATAGAGTAATCCGATAGCTCAGTAATCTAAAACACGTTCCTTTAGGCCTTAAGCCAAGCAACGAGCTTGGGAAATTGGTCATGAAATTATGAGGCACTTGTCAATGTCCATTTTTTTCTAGATAGAGTAATCCGAATGCTCAGCAATCTAAAACACGTTTCTTAAGGCCTCTAGCCAAGCAACGAGCTTGAGAAATTGGTCATAAAATTATGAGGCACTTGTCAATGTCCAATTTCAAATTTTTTCTAGAAAGAGTAATACGAAAGCTCAGCAATCTTAAACACGTTCCTTTTGGCCTCTAGCCAAGCAACGAGCTTAAGAAATTGATCATAAAATTATAAGGCACTTGTCAATGTCCAATTTTCAAATTTTTTTAGATGGAGTAATCCGAAAGCTCAGCAATCTGAAACACGTTCCTTTAGGCCTTTAGCCAAGCAACGAGCTCGAGAAATTGGTCATAAAATTAAGAGGCACTTGTCAATGTCCAATTTTCATTTCTTTCTAGATAGAGTAATCCGAAAGATCAGCAATCTAAAACACGTTCCTTTAGGCCTTTAGCCAAGCAACGAGCTTGAGAAATTGGTCATTAGATTATGAGGCACTTGTCAATGTTCAATTTTTTCTAGATAGAGTAATCCGAAAGCTCAGCAATCTAAAACACGTTCCTTTAGGCCTTTAGCCTAGCAACGAGCTTCAGAAATTGGTCATGAAATTATGAGGCATTTGCCAATGTCCAATTTTCATTTTTTTCTGGATAAATTGGGAGAGCGGGAATGGGTGGAACCCGATTTGCAGCCACCTCCCCGTGGTGGGTTCTGGGTTGGTCTTTAGCGAAGAAAACCAAGCGAAAAACTGTAACTCGTAAAATAAACCAAATTATTTGGTTATTTATACATTTTTATTTTACGTAAATTTTCGGGGTCGTCTAGGAACCTGAAGACGTCACATTTAGGAACCCAGATTTTGCCATTCCATTAACCACATAAAAAGACACCAATCGAGCACCCAGGTCAAAAGAAAAATTGAAGATATTTTTTTCTTGTATAAAATCGCTCCGCCCTATTGTCTACCAACATAAACATGACTGAGTATCGCATTTTTTCAAAGAAATGCCCTCCCGAATTTTTCAGAATCGGTTGATACGACCATATGAAGTACGAAAATGCAATTGTGCGACACAAAAATGTGGCCATTTCCTTGTCCGACAAATGAAAATAGAAGATTTTTTTGGGATAAAAAAAATTATGAATAATGTCGTTTTTTTCTTATTCTCTCTCCACCTCGAAAATACGTTCATTCAAAAATTAAAGAATTCACTGCTCTAATTTGGTTATTAATTGACTATTGCATTCATCGGATATAACTTTGCTCATGTTACAAATGAACATTTGATTTTTTGAGGACCATTTAAGTGCTGAATACTATCATCCAGCTGTCCGCCGAATAAAGTTCGGCAATTTTAGTTGTTGCCGATATAATATTCTCAGTAGTGATGGAGTTTTTTCGTGCAAACATTTGAAAAATATCCGTGGCTTTTAAACGAAAAAGGAGGAAGTGACATCCTTAAACTGTGCAAAATATTTCTGGCATCAAGAGAACATCATAATCACAAATATAAAGATGTCATTCTACCTGACGATTGGTGTGATACTTTTACTGGATACCATTCGTCTTAATACAATGAATTCAATGTGAGGAAGAAGTATTTTCATTGTTTTTTTTTTATTAGTTTTGAATGAAAATGTCAGTAAACAATTTGAATTATACCTACACTTTCAATCAAAATCAATAGTTTCATTTCAATAATATTCGAAAAAAGTTTCTGAAACAAAACCATTAAATTCAACTAGACTAAGGATTTGTCGCATTTTATATGGTGGACAGTTGTTTTTTCTATAGAACGAATCTCTCTAAAATATAAATTCATGCTTGTCCGATAAATATTAATCAATTTAAAAACTCAAAAAAATAGTTGATTTTCATCTGTCGGACAAGAAAAACACCACTTTTTTTGTCGGACAATTGCATTTTCATATCTCATTATGGTTATATAAACCGATTCTGAAAAAATCAGGAGTGTATTGATAATCAAAAAAATGTGATTTTCAGTCATGTTTATATTGGTAAACAATTATGTTTTCTCATTTTTCTCAGATTGTTTTTATGATTGCAATTTAAAAAAAAAGAGTACGTATGATTAAAAAAAATGAAAATATGGTCGACTTACGAGAGGTTTGCTGAAAAAAATCCGCGGCTACAAAAATGTTCACAGAGGAAAAATGTGGTAGGCTTCACCTAATTAAGCTATACAAAAAGTATGAAAACATTATTAATAATTTGCAATTTGTCCCGTCGGCACCCAGAAGACTAGAGGGACAGTGAGCACATCGCGCATACCTGCTAGGAAACGGAGTGTTCCATCACAGTATAGGCACTAACTTGGTGTCTATTGGGCGGAGTAGAATTCAATGAGACCTCTGGCGGAAAAAAATGTAATTGAAGCAACGAGTAAAATAATTCGTATTGTATTGTTTCTATTCTGTTTTTTGTCTTCATTGCAGATCAAGTTTGGTTTTTTGTGTACCTTTTTTAAAGTTTTATACTTTGAATTATGTCGCTGCATAATCGAAACTGTTCTGTATTTGTGTGCACTAGCCGTAAAGGGAAAAATTCCGATTTATCTTTCCATAAATTTCCTCCCATGGGAAGAATAGTAGATAAATATTGAAAATGCGTTTGGAGTTATGGAAAATATATCTCAAAGAAAGGCTTGGACAATGAAACTAAAAATGGGAAAAACCAGTTATAGATAGTATGTCCGTGTGTTCCTTACATTTTGAAAGGGAAGACTAGTCAAGGTTAGTACCAAGTGTGTAATAGTTATAAGTTAATAGTGGATGATATGGTTTATATTTCTGAAGGTGAACAATATATAAATGAGTAACATATTCTTCAGGTCTTTGTAAAAAAAAGTATCTTCTTTTAAATGGTGCAGTACCTTCCTTAAAACTACCAGAGTCAAGCCACGAAGTATGTTCCAGAAAACGAAGAGAAAATAAGTCGGTATTAAAAATTTCTAATAATACTCAATACAAACGTACCTTCCCTGCAACTTTTGTAGATATGACTATATCAAAAATGAAATAAAAACACGAAATCAGACCTAAAACTGAACAGTTAATTGAACGCTTGTTGTACTTTTCACAAACATCAACCATACCTATTACTCCAAAAATAAAAATATTGGGAGTCGAAATTTAGATTAACAACACAAAGCACTAAAGCACAATCAAAGGAAAACCAAAAGTTTTACAAAACACACACTGAAAATAACTAAAACAGCAAAATAAAACCACTTAAATATCAAAGGGCTTATACGACATCTGATTTGTTTTACTCGTTGCTATGATGACATTGACATTTCAGAGCGCCACCTATCGAATTCTACTCCTCCCAATACTGTGGTTCCATTGTGCATTCCGTTTCCTATACGGTGAGAGCGGCCTGTCGCGCTGACTGTATAGGGAACGGAGAAATGCCCCCCGGTAGTTCGAAAGATCCGCCCTGTCAATCAATGGATACTCCTTTCTCGTTTTTAGAACAAATCGCATTTGTTTCCTTTAGTTTCATTGTTATGAAAAATGTTAACTTAGAAGGTTTCATTTCAAATTATCATCTGCGTTCGAGAATACAATTTTCAACCAAGAGTACAGACTGAGCCAAATAGGACATGTTTGAATGTTAAGTACTACATATTTATAAACCAGAGAAACAAAAATTGATGCCGGTGTCACATCGTTTCAGTGTTAGAGAGTCTTTTTGTAAATGTGCGTTTTTGGAAAGAGGAAAGAGGCTTTAAATTTTCTCTGTGAAAATATTTCAGTGGCACTTTTTATATAAAATTCAATGGTGTCGGTATATTTGTCTAGAATAATGCTTCCTATAAATGAATATGAAAATGTTTGTATACAGGGTGAGTCTTTGACTTGTACATATATTTTAACTTGATTCTTGAGGCCTAAAGAAACCTTTTTTTCATTTTCCATTTTTCCGAATTCGGCTCTGTTAAAGAGATATAGCCATTTGAAAAAAAAAGTTGGGCTGAATACGCTCCTGAAACAATTCTCTGCAAACACCTCAAAGTTCATATTTTTCAATTGAAATTGTTGTGATTATCAGATATTCTGGGTGATACATTTAGAAAATACTCAAGCACTAACCTTATTCGAATAAGAATGTTACAAACACGATATTTCCTAGCAAAAACGCTAAGTTTTGTCCCATCATTTCTGCAATTGAAATGCCATATTTCTCACACCAAAATAAGTTCCTTCTTCGATTTTCCTGAAGATTAGTTTGCAAACACTAATAATTTGTTCATATTTGCCTCGATAGTCGATACCCTGAAACTATCTTATAAAAATTAGTTTCTCACTAACCTATCCTAACTCCATTAATCAAAGTCATATGATTCGAGGTCAATGACCTAACCTAATCCATTCCTCTGTGATAGTGATCACAGAATTCTAGAGAAGACGATGCCAGATTGTGTTGATTTTCTCAGTAAAAAATGGTATAGGCGAACTCAAGAAAGCAGAACGTCCCCTATCGTTAACGGCAGAACTAGTTTTGTTTACTTTTCGCTAAAGGCTTCTACGCATTGCTCTTTGGAAATGCCAAACGAGTAGTTCTGATTCTCGCCGATACAGCGCTACGATCTAAATTTAAGTGCGCTGCCGGCTGCGAGTGCGATGTAGCCGCCACGCAAGACAAGACAAGACGTTCTTCTGTGTCTCCAGGTCCAGAGTACAGTCTGTGATTACAATGAACGACGCCGCGATAACCTTTCTACATGGATTCGTTTTATTATTTATTTATTTACTTGAAGTTTGCAGAGAATAAAGCAAACAGGTGATGAATGTGATGTGAGAACAGTGTAGGGTCGATTAAAAATTCCAAGAGGATATTGTTAAGAAGATAGATTTTCCTGAAGGACGGGTATCAATAAATTTTCAATAGAAACTTCTTATAAACTTTGTAATTTCATGCTTCTCGGAATTCAGTTGATAAACATTGACAACATTGTTAATTTGTTAAGAGACCAGAGGAGAAACAATATTCGATGATATTTGATCCAGGGAAGCATTCAGATTTTTTATGAAATTCATGATTTTTTCCTCAAATTTCTTCGTATACATTTAGGAATAACTCGAAAACAACGCGTTTTATTGAAAAAATATAGGAATACTTTTATTCTCTAAAATGGTTGATTCTTTCGAAAATATGAACCGTTTATCCTTTTCAAGTGATTTGATAGTGTTTTTGCATGAATTTATGAGTCGACCACCCTGTAACTTTTAAACTAGGAGAGATATTGAATAAGTTTCGATTGAGGAATATGCACCATGAATAGAGTAACCAATGAACCAAAATTCAGTTCATTTGAAATAACGGTCCCGGAGATATGAAGAGGAAAGTGTTTTTTTCGTGGATTTTCGACACCCTGTATCTTCCAAACGAAACCGAATTTTGAAAAATGGTATGGGAAAAAAGTGTTTCGTTTGATGAGGGGAATCTACAGTTAAAATATATGTACAAGTCAAAGACTCACCCTGTATTTCGGTAGAGCTCGAGGTTACCATTCCAAAAATATACCAAAATTGGTATGTATTTTGCCTGAAATCTATCTAAATCAGAATTTCGCAAAGAATTGAGAGATCTGAACCAATCCTGAACATTTCCAAATTTATCTCTTCCAGAGTTATCGTGCTGACGGCCGAACGGAAGTACATAATTGAATATTACCACGGATTCATTACCAGTGAATAGTGATCGTGACGAAATGATATAGTATTTGTTTAGGTAGAACGAGCGTTCAAAAAGTGAACCGGAAAACCAATATTCGGATGTGTGGTCACAGGGGCCTTCCAAAATATTGACGCTTCCGATTAGATAGGAAATTCAAAAATACGTATTTCTTTATTTGGAATGGAATCAATCAACTAGAATGGACAATTCATATATTATGAATATTCAGTTCCTAATAATCACATATCAAAGGATCAAAAAAAAAATAGTTTCTCCACAAAAATTACACACTTATACAGGAATACAGGTTTTATATAAACTGATTTTTTTTTATCAAAATGGAAATAGAATACTTGATCATATTTTGTATGTTCCTTATGTCACATCATTATCAAAAATCATATATTCATTAAAATCATTATACAACTGGAGCTTAGCTTACACGAAGAGATGATCAGTGACGGCTCGTGCCCTGTGTGTGTGTGCGTATCGGTCAGACCCAATATATACGAAGGGGGGATTCCTTGAATAATTTTAAGGAAAAGAGTCCAATACCCATGAGACCGCAAACCATTCGTTTTCTACAGGGTGTTGTTTTTTCCATAATATATGCACTTCACAAGGTGTTCAATTTGGTGATGTTTAATTTAGGGTCGGTTTCATAAAAGGCGAACCGACAGTTGAAACCTGCGCCAACTACCAGATAGTAGAGAGTTGAAGTGCGCACGATACGTAAGGCTTTACGTAGACGTTAACGTACGAAATATAACGTTTACGTCTGGTTTACGGATTGAGTGAAATTTGAGTTGAAGTGTGCGTGGTTGATGAACGTTAACGTTATGTCAACCGTTAACAAACCTAACCTATAAATTTGAGTGTATTTTGTTTTCTGTCATCAAAATAATAAAATTTTAGAATTCGATTTGTTGAAATTCTACTGAAAATAGAAGCTACATTTTATGGTAAGCACGTCGTTATACATGTTCAATTAGGCTCTATTTCAGAAAATTTAATTCCAGATGGAAGGTATTCTTGATGCAGCGCAACTTGGGGATTCAGATTTCGAGGATGACATGGATGAGGCAATCCTGTTACATATATTCAACAATGATCCTGTTGGGAATCGAGCAGTGCTTTATGGACGATTCACTCTGGACAATGTATCCAATACCGAGGCAAAAAATTGGTTTCGCTTTGAATACCATATTCCTCGCCTTGCAATTGCATTAGGCCTTCCGGAAACTATAACGACGGAAAACAACATTGCATTGAATAGTATGTTCTTTTTATAGGTTCAATAACAATGTTTTAACATCCTTATTATTTTCTAGGTGTGGACGGTTTATGCATACTCTTAAGAAGGTTTGCATATCCTAATCGCCTCATAGATTTGGAATGCATATTTGGTTACAGTTATAAGAGTATCTCCAGCATTATTAACACTGTCATGATGGTCATATGCAATAACAAAAGCCATTTATTGGAAAACCTTAGAAATGTGCCATGGTTGAATGAAGCCAAGTTGAGAGCATATTCAGAGGTATGTGATATTCTCATAGAAATGATATTGTCATGTGTAGGTCCTTAACAGGTGCTTGTGAATTCCCATTCTAAAAATACATTAATTTTAAAAGAAACGATGTATAAAAAACATTAAATAAAACAAACAGAAAACCTGAATGTGTTATGAACCGAAAAATAGCCATATAGCATTAATTTCAAGCCAAGACCCATTTTATTTCTATGAATTATTTTAGCAAATTATAAATTATTAAATTATACAAAAAATTTCAGTTTATAAATTTATATAATTTGATACTCTCATCACTTTCAGGCAATAATGGAAAAAAGTGCTCCCATGAACAATTGTTGGGGCTTCATAGATGGCACTATCAGACCGATTTGTAGGCCAACAGATAATCAAGAGGAGTATTACTCCGGATACAAAAAAGTTCATTGTGTGAAATACCAATCAGTTTTATGCCCTGATGGAATTATCATTAGTCTGAAAGATGCTTATCCTGGTCGCCGACATGATGCAGGAATGCTAAGGGAGTCAAGACTTTATGAAGAACTTCTCCAGTATACAATATTTGGCAACCAGAAGTATGTCATTTATGGAGACAAAGGCTATGGCTTGAGGGAATTACTATTGAGGCCATATACAAAACTAGAAATAGTAGGACACCCAGACCGTCAAATTTTTAATACAACTATGAGTAGTTTGAGAATTGCTGTAGAATGGGGATTCCAAAAAATAGTACAGGAATTTGTTTTTGTGGATTTTAAGAAAAATCAGAAGCTTTTACTGCAGGAAATTGGCACCATGTACAAAACATGCATGATTTTGACGAATTGCCATACCTGTTTATATGGAAGCCAGACCAGTACATACTTCAACATGGAACCTCCACAGCTCGAACATTATTTAGGGAATTGAATGTTCTGATGATACTTATATACCTAATAAAAAAAGTTAAAACTACTAGAAGAGTTTTTTTTGTCTTTACATATTAAATAAATAAAACTTATCTGGAATAAAACAAAAACAAATATTTAGTAACTTCTTTATTAATTTTCCAACTGAATGTATTCTAAAAACAAATATATATTAAAAAAAAGTGAAAGTCCTAGTTCACATCACTACCACAAAGTAGTATTACCACAAACATAATCACAGTTAGTAGCGTTTCAGTCATTTCTTAAATATAAAAAAACTAATCTGAAATAAAATAAAAACAAATATTTACTAACTTCTTCATGAATTTTCCAACTGAATGAAATCTAATAACAAATATATATTAAAAAAAAGTGAAAGTCCTAGTTCACATCACTACCATCAATATGAGATCAATTATAATCACAGTAGTATTACCACAAACATTATAATCACAGTTAGTAGGGTTTCAGTCATTTCTTAAATATAAAATAAATAAAAAAACTAAAATAAAATAAAAACAAATATTTAGTAACTTCTTCATGCATTTTTCAACTGAATGTAATATAATATATTAAAAAAAAAAGTGAAAGTCCTAGTATCACCACCATTCATATGAGATCAATTATAATCAAAGATTAAAGAGTAGGTCTCTTTAATCTTTGATAATCACAGTAGTATTACCACAAACATTATAATCACAGAAGCGTTTCAGTCATTTCTTAAATATAAAATAAATAAAAAAACTAATCTGAAATGAAACAACTTCTTCATGAATTTTCCAGGTTATGGATATCTACTTCGAATTCAAAATTCGGCCATTCGGAACTTATCGGTATCATTCGTATATTCTTCGGTTTACGTACGTTCCTTTTTAACGTATCCGTGAGAGAACGTTTGGTTACGTAGACCCGTAAACTCATTTTCTACGTTAACGTAAAAACCTGACGAATGCGCGTGCGTAGATGTCAATTATTACGTTAACGTTTACGTTCATGGCAGCACTTCAACTCTCTAGTGAGGAATTCGGTTGTTGACGCAACTGTTGAATCCTCGGTTGCCCTTTATAAAACCGGCCCTTAATGAATCAAAACTAACAATGAATTCATTCACCACAGCTTATAGTGTGGGTGCCGGTGGGACAAATTGCAAATTATTAATAAAGTTTTCATACTTTCTGTAGAGTCTACCACATTTTTCCTCTGTGAAAATTTATGTCGTCACGGCTTTTTTTCAGCAAACCTCTCGTAAGTCGACCATATGTTCGATTCTTTTAAATCATACATATTCTTTTTTTGTAAAATGCAATCATGAAAACAATCTGGGAGTGGGAGAAATGAGAAAACATGATTGTCCGACAAAAAAAGTGTGGCGTTGAGAGTGTCTCTAGCAACATGAAAATGACTGAAAATCGAATTTTTTCAAATTATACATACATTCCTGATTTTTTCAGAATCGATTGATATAACCATATGAAATATGAAAATGCAATTGTCCGACAAAAAAAAAGTGGCGTTTTTCTTGTCCGACAAATCGAAAGCGACGTTTTTTAATTCATTAATCTATGTCGGACGAGAATGAATTTATATTTTAGAGAGATTCTTACATAGAAAAAACAACTGTCCACCATATAAAATGCGGCAAATCCTCAGTCGGACGAAAAAACACTTGAAAATATGGTTTTGTTTCAGGATGTTTCTTCGATTATTATTGAAATAAAACTATTGATTTTAATTGAGAGTGAATAATTCAAATTGTTGACTGACTTTTTTATTCGAATCTGATAAAAAAGACAATAGTTGGAATTAGAGAGCAGAGTTCAATCCCTAGCCTTAGCCCTTTGGTTGGTGGCATTAGAGAGGCGTCAACTCCTTTCAGTTGACGTTTGAACACTTTTTCTGCTTGTGCTTTATTGCCGAAAGCTTTTTCGAAAATTTCCAAACGTCCTAAATCAATATCATTAGTTTCAGAGAATATACTCTGCAGATATATTCTTCTATAAGTTCTGTTCGTCCGTAAATACGATAACTCTCGAACGGATGAACCTATACAGGTTGTTTCACCATAAACTGGACAAACATATACAGGGTCTTTCACGAGGAACCTCACCCATATTTATACGGGAAACTACTGAACGTATTTTCATGAAATTCAGCACTTATAAGTATTTCACGATGCTGATGAAATCTAAAATATTTTCAAGGCATGAGCACCTCCGGTTTTTCCGGAAATGACGTCAACTTCCGTTCTTCAAATTAGAACACCATTTTTTTATTGCAGAAATAGATTCCTCAAAAAATTTCAAGTTATTTTGATTTAACATTTTTCAGTTTTGGTTGGGAAATTGTCTCTGAGCGGGAAAATTCGAAAAAAAAATCGAAAATAGAGCTCCGCTGAAACAAGAATAACTTCGAGGTTTTTGGATGGAAAATTTTCATTTTTGGGATTTTTCAAGATGTAAGATTGATGTATCCACTTTAAAAATCGAAATCGCGATTCATGATACAGGGGGTGAAAAAATCGCTTTCAAAGTTAAGGATGACAAAATCGTGAAAAATCAATTTTTTCAAATTAGAACCCCATTTTTTTATGGCAGATATTGAATCTACGATGAAAAATAATGTGAGTGTATGCATCACACCCTTGCCCTAAAATGTATATTTTCCGAGTTAATATCCACTAATTTCATGAAAATACGTTCAGTAGTTTCCCGTATAAATATGGGTGAGGTTCCTCGTGAAAGACCCTGTATTTATTATAACTGAACTGCGTAATAAGATAGGATTGCACTAACAAGTAGGTAACTACTAAACTGACCTGACATCAACTTATACTTCGAAAATCGATTTTGGTTTAATCTAGACGGATATAGGTACTATTTTCGTCATTCCGAAATAATGTTTGTTTCTGTTTCTCATTTTTTGTTTTATATTTCAGTGATTCACCGACTGCACTGAACCAAGATGTATCTGTGAGCAACAAACCCAAAGAATCAACGAGATTTTATGTATAGAGGGTGTTTCAACGGAAAGCGTCATTTGAAATTTCGAGATTAATCAAATGGTCAAACCACAATGGCACCATAGCCCTCACTGATCCTTTTTTTTACAAGGACTCTAGCTATGATGAGATCGTAAATATATTATAAGAATATTGACATAGGTACACAAGAAATGAATACATTCGTGAAATATCGTATAAATTCAAAATAAATAGTGAAAAACTCTGGATTTGAAAGTTTTTGTTTTCAGTTTAATGTTTTAAGTGAGAGGAAAATATGCCGTGGATCTCATGAAATATATATGATGACAACTTTCTTCAACCTGATTCCCATTTTTTGGCGAAATAATAAAGGACGTATCCTTTTACGTAAAATAAAGTACATAATGGGATGGTTACGTAGGAATCTTTTGAATTGATCTTCAGTAAACATTAAATCCTGAACGAATTGAACACCACCAAAAAGTTAATAACAGTGAGTTCTCAATTGATCTAGAGAAGGCAAAATGCACGAAAGATCTTGTGTCTTCCATCTATAGGGTCTATCATCAGCATCACGAAAGGTCACATAAAAATGTCTCCTATCTTTTCTTACAGGATGATTCCTTTATTCTGACCGAAATTTCTTTCGATTATATTTCTGAATTGAATGATTTCATTTGAATTCGTATCACCTTGTAGCATATTTTTGATCATTTTTACTGATTTTTACTTAATGCCCATTGATCCGAAGCGAAGTTTGCCTGTCAGGTACAGCCAGATACAAAGTGGAAGAATGTTCATTTTGAATGAACGGAATCATTTTTACTTATTCATAAATATTCATTGGTTCATTTTTGAGGCTAGAGTATCGGTCAAATGTCTATGCCATTCAACCCAATTTTCAATCGCTCTGTTTAATATTCGCGACATTTATGTCGGGGATGGCTCATCGAATATTCGGTCATAGACGGTCCAAAGTTTGTGGATTGTTCGCACAGGTTGTGCAGGAAAAACTATTTTGGGAAAATTATTGAAATATTGAGGGTGTTGTGCTGAAAAACGATAAGGCCAACAAAATCTCAGGGAGGGGGGGGGCATGACCCCTGTGGCCCCCCGTGCGGGCCCCCATGTCATTTTCTTGAGATCCAGCTCCATGACCGATAGCGTCATCTTGTCGGAACCACATCCCGAAATGTCTATGTTTCCAAGCTTCATCGATAGAAATTCGAGTAATCTGGCTCGGTAGATGCCAGCATTCCCTCATTATTCCGCAAGAAATGAGGTCCTATGATGCTACCCTGCCTTAAGCTACAACATCAAACAATTAATTTTCGGAGTATAAGGAGTTTTATGTCTTTCCGGTTATTCTCCAGCCAATATTGAGAATTTTAGTTATTGACGAAGCTTTTCATCCAAAAGTGCACTTCACCAGAGAAAATGATTTTGCGGCAAATGCCTATTAGGTTCGTCCCTTAAAATCGTTAGGCCCTATCTGCAAGTCCTTGCACAATATGTGATCGTTGATTTTTAGTCCCAAATCTTCAAGCCAAATTCGCCAAGGTGATCTTCGAGAAATCTTGATTTTCGGTGATGGAAACACTGGCTTCTATAGCCATATTCCCCGATAATCACTTCATTTCCCGCTATCCTTTGTCTTTTCGCCAAGTGAACTCATGATCGAATTTTCCCATCGTGCGAAAAGCGTAAAGTCTGCTAAGAGTATTGATGGTGGCGACTGAATGACTGGAAACTCTATACTGTCCTGCTGATTATTTTATCACCTGGAAACAAAGAAAAAATAAACGTAATATTTTTATTGAATAAACTATCACTTCTATTCCAAAGCCCTATTATATCTCACGAAAAATATTTCGCATATTTTTCATTCGTGAAACCACCGTTCACGTATGAAATTCTGCTATTTATAAATAAATAAAATGAAGGTCAGTCGAAGAAGTACCTAGTCAATCATTTCATTTTCTGGAATATCAATAAATCAACAGGGAAATTCAGTGTAAACAAAATATATACTTGCGATCTCTCCATTCTGTTTTCAATTATTTGAGACATCTAAAATGGTTTTGGAACGACTGAACTTACATAAGTAATACTCCCAAAGTTTGTACGCCGAGTTCAAAAGAAACATCAAATGACATTTCTTGTTGAAAGACTCTTTATTTCATTATTTTATAAGTGCCATATTATAGCCTCTATATCTGTTCAATTATATTTCTGTTGAACTCCTACAATTTGCGTTTATTTTTTCCTCGTTCAGTAAACAATGTGAGGTGTCAACGGTAAATATGTAATATAGTTGTAAATAATGTACAAAGATGTCGATAAGTAGGTATTTACATTATGATAAGCTATTTGTGATTTCTAACTTTCATTATTGTAATCGAAAATTTACTTAATAAATGTATTCGAAATTGTCTACAGATTTTCAATCTATTACATATTACGCCCTACCCTAGCGAAGAATAACTTCAGATAGTGTCCGATTTGCGGAGTTTGAATTATACAGGGTGTATTTTAAAGTAAGGCTTTTCTTTTGACAGGTGATATAACTCATCAGAACAAGTCATTTTACCGAAAATTTCTTAGATGAAATATGTGATAGGTATATGATATAAAAAAATTATAAAAAAGCGGCATATTGCAAAAGGATCTGTTCTACGAACTAGAATTTTTTGGAAATTTGTTAGATGAGAAGACAAAAAACAAGGGATATTGATATCTACAGATTGATCTACTTATATTCTACCATAATTGCCAATACAAAATGTGATTGATATGTGGGTTGTTTGGCTGTATGAAACTCTGTAGATAGTGATTTCAAATATTTGAATTCATTCTGGTGAACGTGTTGTGTTAATAGTGGTTAGTTCTTTCGAACAATGAGTGTAACAAAAAATAGGTCTCCAGGGTTGTGTACTGTCATGGATCGGAGCGTTTCTCACCAATAGATCTTTTCGCGTGAGTTCGCGTGGTGCTTTCGACCAGTGGCGTGCCTCAGGGATAAGTTTTGGGCCCTGTTCTCTTTCTTTTGCATACCTCTGGACTACCAAGAATTCTGAAGTCTCCATATGCTATGTTCGCTGAAGATCTCAAAATCTATAATAATGCATTGAATTCGGGGAAACTTCAAGAAGATTTGGGAGGTTACTTTCCTTGAACATCAACAAATGTAAGGTCATTTATCTCGGTAGGAGTAATCCAGGGGATATCTATGCGATCAGTGGTCACCTCATCGCCCCTGTTGACCACTATAGCGACTCGGAAGTCACAAAAGAGCCAAATTTGACATGGTCACGCCATACGACCGCAGTCAGAGTTGATCCAAACAGATTACTTATATGATCCAGAGGGCATTCAGCCTGTCAACATTCAAGTTGGTATATTGTAACTACGTATGCACTCTGATGGAATATGCTGGACTTGACTTGGGTGGTGTCCATCTCTCAGGAGCGACCAATATCTCCTGATGTCTGTGCAGCGATGGAATACTAGGATCAATTTTGTGTTGATAAGACCAGACTATCCCACTGATGGACCTTCAGGATCGGCGTAGCAGAGACGACCTCATCGTTACATACAGAGCCTAGATCACTTGTATAAAAGATACACCACACAACTACGAGGGCATAATTTCAAACTTCGGAAGGAGAATTTCAAGACCTCATAGCGTCCAACCATCCTTTCGAATCGATAGTCTTCGACAGGTGGAATAGGCTCCCACAGAGTGTGGTTAGTGCGAGCACGGTCAACTTTAAGAACAGACTTGATCGGTACACACTCTTCTCAGTGATTGCGTTTCTGTTTGCCTCTTAGAGATGACCTATTTTCAACAGTAATTTTTTTCCTTATAATTGGGTTTTTTTTATTCTGTATGATTGAGTTTATCAGCATTTTGCCCCAATTCTAATGATACTGCATATAATAATAATGATAGTAATCTAAATTTCCTTGAATTTTCACAAGGGGGTAAATCTCTCGGTAAAGTTGGGACATTCCATACTTTCAGGAATCGAACCCCTCGATACAAACGAAAGCGTATTCTCATTTATGGGTTGCGTCTAACAAACAATGTCAACTCCTGAATTTCAAGTTTTCAGTCTGAAATTTTAATATTTTTCTGAAGCTATTAAACTAGTTTTCGAGCACTCAGCGCAGAACCTACAAAAGAAAAAACAGCTATTCAGACATAACCTCCCACGCTCCCACTGACCAGGAATGAGCTAACATACAACAATATAAATGTATCTGAAATAAAACCAAGTCAGCACAAAATAAACAATACACTTACTGTAGATAAATAATTGCTTCGATTTTGACAACAGGATGAACATGCTGAACTGCGGCATTATCAGAATACGCGGTGAACCTTATGGGTATTCAATATTGGAAAAATTAATTAAATTGTAATTTGATTTTAAAATTCAATCAGTTCACTTTTACCAAATCATGATATGCTTTCAATCAAAAGAAAGTACCTACCTATCGTAGAATAGAAATACATATTAGTTTCAGTTACATGCTTCCATAATTGTTTGTTTTCGTAGAAATATTCCGTTTATTTATTCGTATTCCAACTTTCAAAAGATGTTTGCTTAGCGTCACGCAATGTGAAACATTTCCCTGTTCCAGGCATTGTTCTATAATAGTTGGTCCCTGCTCAAATGGCGCCACCTGTTTGATATACATATTGATTTCCAATTCTGGTCCCGAAATAGTCTTGAGTCATAATTATCTCATTGTGGGTATTCGGTACGGGTACCTATATTAGATACATATTTAATTCTGTTCAACCAAACGACTGCAACACTGAAAATTTGATGGAGAGCTATTCCAACTCCGTCATCCCTCCAGGCGCGGATCCAGGCCCGAATTTTGGGGGGGGAACTTTTAGATATTCAAATGCGAAAAGGTACTGGTATTTAAGGCAATGGTAAATCATTAGGTGGTCAGGAGCCATTTGGGGGGGGAACGTTCCCCCAGTTCCCCCCCCCCTGGATCCGCGCCTGCATCCCTCCAACTGAAATATTCTCGACAGTGCGGCGTTGCAACTCTTTTGAGAAAATATAAAGATTTATTTCCAATGCAATACACTGTAATTCATAGATATTATTTTTGGAATATTATCAGAATTGTGATAAATTCTCTAGCTCTGAACGTAGATGCCTACAGCAGTTGTGGGCGAAGCGTTTGATGAAATTCCTATTAGAACACGGATAAAAAGATTCATTTGCATTCACATTTGATACCACAGAGTTCATACTACGGATGAACTTCGTCGGTAGCAACAAAGATCCAAACTCCTATGGTTTACCCACTCTCTTCGAACCTATCGTCTAAAGTTCTCAAGGAGAGGTACACAGTACCCAACCATGAATTCCCTCTTTTCTTCTTGTCTTCGCCACGGCCGTATAGCCATCAGTTCGCTTCATTTCGTTTAGCACAGCCATCAGTTCGCCACCCTATTACAAATTGCTCCGCCTGAGCCTATTAGCTGCTCGTTAGTTTCTCGTATCCATAAAGTAAATTCGTTCCAGGATGAAAGGTCTGTAATTGGTACAACATCTACAAGAAGCCAGAGGACCAGCAGATATATCTCTCCAGTCAGCATTAACCATATTCGAAACAGCCTCTCACATCATCTTTGAATGCGACGCCCTAGGAAGAAGGCGTCACAGAATCTTCGGAGAAATCAACCCGGAAACAGGAATGAATCCGAAAAATCTCATAAATAGGCTACTGAACCTGATAAAGGACACGAACCCATTCTCGTGAGGAACCACTGACGAAAGAGTGATACAATAGACCCAAGTTGGTCGCAGTGTCACAGCTAGGGAGGCTAAGCGCTAACACGGTCTCTTGTTCGTCAGCAAATCAATCAATCAATCAACCATATATCTGTGAATCAGGATGGGGTAACGTTTCTTCCCGGCTTCGCCCACAGAACTCCTCAGATTGGCTAATGTGAGCGAAGCCTGCCTGACGTAGATTTCGAAGCTGCCCTGCGAGGGTACCGGGTTGTAGACACCAAGCAGTAGTCGCACTTCGTGGATTTTCTTACTCCGATTCCGACTCGCGCATCATTTCCGTGCGCATCATTATGCCCAATGTTTACAATACTGCCGGTTGGCGGTAAAATGTCAATTCAAAGGTCCCTCTAAATTTCTACTGCGCGAATTCTCGAGAGAGCAAAGATTTCAGTTCATTTTATCGGGAGTGCGACTACTGGTTAGTGTCTATACTGTGGTTGTAGACATGGACGGTCTGTAAAGGATATAGTACCACGGTATCCCGGCCCGCTTAGGGGGAACTGCCCTCTGCCAAGCACGTGCTCAAGTGAGGGCGGCGTGTGAAGAGGCGTTTGCAGGTTTCTACACCCTGGTGACAGTGGATCGCCACAACCATGTGTACCATTCTTTTTCTGGGTTTAATTATTGGTATATTATTGTATCTCATATAATCATTTTCGTTATGATAAGAATTGGTTTATCAGTCAATTCTTCTTTCCAAGAGAGCTTTAAGTACAGTATAATCATTGAGTTTGAATATACATAGAGGTAGGTTCATCGCCCTTGAAAGATTTGATGCAAACATTTTTGGCAGTGTACTGCCAACTTCAGTGGCGGCACTGCGGCACATAGTAGCTACTGAACGAACTTCTGCTAGCTATTCATATACAGAAATCTATGGCATTTTCATTTTCCTCCATGAATCATAGCCAAAATTAATTATGTCGTTTTATTCATTTATTGCATCAGGTTTAATGAAATATTAAACAGCCCACATTTCTTAAGCCGCGCCGGTCCTGATCGTCATCGCATTCGGCTTAGGAAATAGGCTGGATTTCCACGCATCCGTCATCAGATGATACGATCGTCCGATCGTCGTTGTGATTGGAAATTCGAAATTGACAATTTCTGCCAATCACAACGACGATCGTATCATCAGATGAAGGATGCGTGGAAATCCAGCAATGGTGTTTTATACAGGGTCTTTCACGAGGAACCTCACCCATATTTATACGGGAAACTACTGAAAGTATTTTCATGAAATTCAGCAATTATAAGTATTTCACGATGCTGATGAAATCTAAAATATTTTCAAGGCATGAGCACCTCCGGTTTTTCCGGAAATGACGTCAACTTCCGTTTTTCAAATAAGAACACCATTTTTTTATTGCAGAAATAGATTCCTTAGAAAATTTCAAGTTATTTTGATGTAACATTTTTCAGTTTTGGTTGGAAAATTCTCTCTGAGCGGGAAAATTCGAAAAAAAAATCGAAAATAGAGCTCCGCTGAAACAAGAATAACTTCGAGGTTTTTGGATGGAAAATTTTCATTTTTGGGATTTTTCAAGATGTAAGATTGATGTATCCACTTTAAAATCGCGAAATCGCGATTCATGAAACAGGGGGTGAAAAAATCGCTTTCAAAGTTAGGGATGACAAAATCATGAAAAATCAATTTTTTCAAATTAGAACCCCATTTTTTTATGGCAGATATTGAATCTACGTTAAAAAATAATGTGAGTGTATGCATCACACCCTTGCCCTAAAGTAGATATTAACTCAGAAAATATTTTAGATTTCATCAGCATCGTGAAATACTTATAAGTGCTGAATTTCATGAAAATACGTTCAGTAGTTTCCCGTATAAATATGGGTGAGGTTCTTCGTGAAAGACCCTGTAGTGCGGCTAATCACCGCCTCATGCGAGGGTAAAAATTTTCGATTCTCTGAAACACACTTGCCCCTCTATGAACGGGTGAAGGAACTACAACTAAAATCAGCTTCAATTGTTCAACTGCGATGTTCCTCTATGTATACAGGGTTGGGATAAGTATGGAACCAAGTAAATATCTTTTGAAAGAAAAGAACGATATTTATGGAAATCTGCAGGTAAGTGCAATAGAACAAAATGCATCTGATGTACATTTCTTTGATAATAATATACTTCCGGCTCAACCGGAAATGCCATCAACTTCTATTATTTGAATGGGACTCTCCATGTATTTTTACAGTTTTGAAAGAGCTTGTTATTTTGAATTCATGGAGAAGTAAAGAATGGGCCTAAAAGTAAAATTAGACCTGTCACAAAAGATGAGATGAATATGACCCTACGTACAACACGAATCCTGATAAGCTCAAATGTCAAATAACTCAGAAACTACTGAATTTAGGAGCAAGAGCATCTAAGAGTGCTATAACTATTTTTCTTCGCAGATCCAACGCAATCCTGAAAGAATAGGGTTCTAATTTGAAAAACCAATTTTCCGTCGACCATAGAATAAAAGCTCATTTTAACGCACTCGAAATCATCCATTAATGACCTATTTTAATACATGATTTTCTTATTGATGCATGATTGTCATAGCAACCGAACATAAAATATTCAGTCAGAGCACTATCGAGCTTGGTCGGAAATCAACTTCTGTCACCGAAGGGCATATATAGAAAACTCCATTCAGAATAAAATAGAGACTGCAGAAGAAATTTCAGGTGATAAAAGTTGCAAAGTAAATAATACTTCAATCTCCACTTTCTCCACACGTTCCTTATCGGATAACGGATATCATAGGTAATGAATGATATAAATGTGAACCTTTCATCACAATGTCACAATATGTCCAATATTCCCTCCATGAATTTTTCGAATTGTTCATATAGAGCATAAATACTAATATATCCAAATGAACATAGAAATTTACATTATGTCAAAGTTGTCCATTCTGCAAAATAAAAATTTATTTGAAGCCTGAATTCATATTCATTTCGTGATGAGGTCGACGGAAAATCTTGTAATCAACTCGTTTATTAAACTAGCGATTAATGGTCTCAAACATTAACGCCTTTTAGCGGAGCGAGCGCGTTAAAATATTTTGACCATTAATCGCTGTCATTAATAAAGTAGTTGATTAAATAACTATTTCGAACACAGTTTTCGACACAAAATTTGAAACACCCAGTTCTGATATTTGTGAAATTCGAAAGATGCATGAACTTTTCACATTCTCCTACTTTGACGTTGTGAGAACTGTTAACACTCGGGATATTCTGAATAAAAATGAACTGAATACTGGCTTTGAATATTTGACTCTTTTTCAGGTTTTTTTCACGATATATTGAAACTATTGAATGAATACAATAGTTTAAACAGAAATATATTCAGCATTGAATACTCAATCATATCAGAAACGAAAAAAATTTCGAACAAATTTATTTTCACTCCTTTTATAACCGGAAGTGCTCGGGCTTCAAAAATATTTTAGGTCTGTAGAGAATTTCGATATTTCGAACAAAATCAGATTCCACTCTTCAGATTTCAAATATGTCCAGTCCTCCAGAAACGTCTAATAGGCACTCGAACTTGCGACACCCTGTTATGTATATTACCCTCACATTGGTATAAGTTAATTCATAAGTTTTTTCTTTGGAGAAATCTACATTTGAAACCTACAATTCGAGCGCCTTCGAAGATTGATTGAGCGCAACACACATATCACGGCGTTTCTAGAAGAACGTTGATATGCAACACATATTACAGCAGGTCCATTGAATGATAGGGGATAGGCAACACACAATTCCGAAATTTGTATTTCAGAAAGTGGTCGTGAATTCCAAAGGGTCATAACACTTGCCCACGAAAGTAAAAATAGATTTTCTTATTATCCAACCCATTTCACTTCAACTTTCAAGCAATAAATGTCATTTCTGCTTTCTGCATTTCCCAGTTATGATATCTGTATTGCCAGTAGACGAAATACATTTGCAGTATTCATAAAAGAATTGTGATAAAATAATATAATTTTTACTGTCAGTCCACCCTGTCCAAGTAGTTCTTCTGTAGAAGGTACCTAGGTACTACTGAAATCTGAACTATGTGAAAAAAAGTAAATACAGTAGACATGCGACAGAGTGAACTGAAAAAAATGTTATGTCTATAATATCGAAATGTTCACACTATCGAGTCAACTTGATCAATAACGTTATTAGAAGAAAAACAAGCTTTTTGAGTCAATTGTTAATTTTTTATGCAACTCTAAAGCTTTATGTTTCAGCATATCTCTTGTTATTGGTGAATTTTGCTCTCTCTAATGAAGCAACCACTTATACAGAGTGTAACATCCAAATGGAATAAATTCGAAAACGAATAAATGAGCGGGTGTTAGGAAAAACGCTCGAACAAGTCGATTTGTAATTTCAAATGCGCATATTTTTCAAGAAAATAAAATTATATAGGGTGTTCCATGCGACCGTGGCCAATACCAACTTTCTTATTTCAAATGCAATCCCCTGTATATTATTTATTTTTTGGATTCTTCAGAAAATTCTAGACATAATTCATGTACAATGTCCAATACCTATCTTCAACTTTTTCGAAAATATTGAGTGTTTTCAGATTTTTTACAAAAATTAACGTTTTAAATGAAAATTATTTTATTTCACAAATTCGATACATAACACTCAATACTTATTTCCCATTACCCCTTGATATGAAGAAAGTAGGCAAAAACCATTACTGAGAAGAAATGTTGAGTAACGTTAGAAGGCAATTCTACACCAGATTAGCATGTTGCTAAGACGTTCGCGGCGAGCATTTTGAACATTTCTCCTACATTGACATTAATGTTTTTTTTTGTTTTTTTGATAATTAAGAAATAATCAGTATTACTTATTAGGTTTTGAGTGTAATGTACCGAATTTGTGAAATAAAATAATTTTCATTTAAAACGTTCATTTTTGCAATAAATCTGAAAACACTTAATACTTCCGAAATAGTTAAGTATAGGTATAGGATTGTGCATGATTTGTGTCTAGAATTCTCTGACGAATCAAAAAAATAAATAATATACAGCGTGTTGCATTTGAAATAAGAAAGTTGGTATTGGCCACGGTCATATGGAACACCCTATATAATATTATTTTCTTGAGAAATATGCGCATTTAAAATTACAAATCGACGTGTCCGAGTGTTTTTCCCAACACGCCCTCATTTATTCGTTATCGAATTCATTCCATTTGGCTGTTACACACACTCTATAGAGTAACTTCTCCATATTTCTTGAGCGAGTAAGTCAGCATAAGTAGAAATGACAATTTCTCAATTTTCGTTCATAACTCAAAATCTATGAACAATAAGCTGGATCTGTTATTCAGGAAAAAGGAGCTCGAGAGTGTGTATATCAGTTTTCTTCTATCTGCTATAGTTCTCGAGATCCCTTTAGTAGACAACGAATTTTGCCCACCCTGTAAATTTTTTTAATTTCTCATGACTCTGAAGTTCATTTACGATTTTCAGAATATAACTCCCTTCATTTGTTCAAAGCATACATACTAGATTTTGCTACTTCATACTTTTTTGTGAGAGCAGTGAAACCCATTCCATTAGAAAACTCCTCCAAAATCTTCGATTTCTCGTACAGAGTCTCTGCAAGTCTGAATTTCTTAAGATTTATACAATCGAGAGTCCTATTGTTCACATTGCAGAATATCAATATGAATATTTTTGAGTTCAAACTACTGGGTTGTTCATAAAATCGCAGGTTCACACTTCCGCGCGCCTACTGTAGGTATAGGTCCAACAAGTTTTTTGTAGGAGTTATACCTAATCCGGTGATTGGTACCGTTGGTAAAAATTATACCAACCAGATAACTAGATCCACCTTGAAAGTACATCCGCATTCCAGAACAAAAGGATAATTTTTTTCATAGCTATCAAAATGATTTAAAAACTTTCCAATTGATCCTCCATGATCCCAAAATCTGATATAACAGAAATATTATAATTGTTTTTCCATAATTCGCTAGAAATTCATATGGTCCTGGTAACGCGATCTGGACAAAAATTTGCGTTCAGCTGAAAATATTCTAGGCCGGATTTCTGGATTTCACCAACGATTTTAATCTCGTTCAAGGCAGTAAACGGTAATTTTCTGTGGTTTTCAAGTCAAAATCAATAGGTTATCTCAGTTATCTCTTTAAACTAGATTCGTAAACCAATGATCAATTCTCATTTCTCACCAAAAAAATTGCTGTCATATTCAGAAGTAAAGGACCTTTTCAACAATATATCACACGACCCATCTTCCCTGCTTGGGGTTGTCGCGCAGAGAGATGAAATGGTTTGATGAAGATTCTAATGTAAAAATGTCCCTCATGAACGAAATTTATCTAGCGATAATCCAAAACCTTGTCCAAAAAAGAAATTCGTTTCCTTTCCAATGTGATACCCTGGTTGTAAAATTCATCTATGTCGATATTGTCCATTGTTGAATACTTCTTGAGAAGCTATGAGTCCTTGACGATGTTTGGGTTATGAATGGAAGAAGAGAAACAGATTAGGATATTGTCAACAAAGTCACAAAGTAGATCGAAAATCATGACCAAAACATGGCAGTTACATGAATCACAGAGAACTACAGAGTGGTCCAAACTGGACACTTTTGATAGGAAACACCAATTTATAGAGGAGTTAGAGAAAAACTAGCCTACATGCTACGAGATCGATTTTTGTAAGAAAATGAATGCCGAAAACTGCACATTGATATCTTGACTTGTTCGAAAGATACAAGGTGATTTTCAATTTTGTGCATTTCTGACCCAACTTGTTTATTTTTGAATATTTCTTGTTTCTGTGAAAACATTCTTTAGGCACTTTTTTGAAAGGAATCCAATGGTGTTCATAGTTTTTTATTAAAAAATATGGTTTTGAAGTTAATATCTCCAAAATCCCTCATTGTAAGAAATTTTTTTCGCCACAGTGGAACAAAAATAAGTAGATACGCTAATACTTCTTCTTGTGAAAATTATGGGGAAAAATTATACAGGCTGTCTGAAACAGGGCTTCAAAGTGAGCCTCAATAAAACTATGAAATATCATTTTTTTCAAATGGAAACCAAATACTTTTATAATTCCGATTGCTCGTCAAAAACTAGTGGAAGTGTTTCAAACATTTCATGTTTTTAAAATCAGTAGTTTTGCCGTTATTGAATTAAATTCGAATTCAAGCCCTGTTTCCGACACCCTATATAATATTTCCTCATAATTTATACAAGAAGCAGTATTGGCGTACTTTTTCTTTTTCCGCTGTGGCTAAAAAAATTTCTTATAATGAGGGATTTTGTAGATATTAACACTGATTTGTGACACTCTTTCTGTCAACAAATTTGACAACCAGGCTATAACTCAACAATTATTGCTTGAAGTAGTTGCCCATATCATGCATCAAATCAGTGCAGAATTGAACACAGAATTCAAATATGCATAAATATACAGGGTGTTGTATTTGAAATAACGAAGATTAAAATATTTCCGGTAGAACCGGTAGTAAATTCCGCTTGAAAATATTTTACAGTTCAAGTTCATGTACTCTAAAACAAAAATACAGAATCTTGAATTCGTATCAAAATTCCTTCCTCGAATACTTCTAATGAAACACTTGAAAAAATCACCTTGTATGAGCTTTAACAATATAACACAGTCTTGGGGAATTTCATTCGAATTTCATTGACATTCGAAGAATCTGATGAACTCGCTTCAATCAAATGGAATTCCCGGTATTTTATGGTGGTAGATTGCATAAAGGCTGAAAAAAATTCTTATCGAACAATCTAAGATCAATAGTTTTCTTGAAACTCGCAATATAAATATTATATTTCAATTAACTGATGATTGAAATCCGCAATAATCTTCAATTGAAAAATGGAACAGACAACACCGTCTATACTCAAGTTCAGTAAAATATGAAATATAGGTACGAACTCAAAATATGAATGTAATTTAGCACTACTTTGTCGGATACAATGAGGAATACCTCATTCTCTACAGAAAAATTACGAGTACATTTTTCCATATTGATCGTTTTTTCCAAAACTATCCAACGTTCACTGTTTTCAAGTAATTTTATGGTATTTTTTCGTGTATTTCAGAGTCCGTCAGGCTGACACTTAGATACCAGATCAGATGAAAAATTTCCATTAATGTTGATTGAGGACAAAGAACCATAAGTAGAGGAAGCTCTTCACCACAATTCAATTCATTCGAAATAACGGTTCCAAAGATTTTCAAGACTCTGTATTTCTCGAAAGATGCAAAATTTTGAAAAATAGTATGACAAAAAAGGGTTTCATTTGACTATCTACAATAAAAAATCCATGCAGGTAGGTAGATTCGCATTGGACATTGTTTATCAATTTTTTCTGCTTTATAAATACTTCTACTACTAAATGTAGAGCGTATCAAATTTACAGGGTAATCAAGATTTGCGTACAATATTCCGAGGAATGCTGTTTCACCAGAATAGATTTATGAAATGTAACAGAAGTAAACATCGTTCCTGTCTATCACCTCCGAACTCAGTTTAGCCGGGATAATCCCGTTGATGAGAAAAGTTCTTTGTTACCTTTTCGGTACGGATTACTCCGAATGAGAATTGTCTAATTTGTTTATTGGAGTTTATGATTTGTTTTGAAAGGGGTGAGTGCGTGAAACCACACACGACGCCCGAAACCAGAACATACCCGACCAAAAGCAAATATTCTAACCGATGTTTATACTATAAGTAATAAAATTACAGCCGCATATGCTCGCTGCCAGGAACCTACTCTGGAAAAGATTCAAACAGAATTTTCTTGATGATACAATCTTACTTCCCACCCAGAGTTACAATATGCAGGCCGTATCTAAATTATGTTCTTCCATCAAAAATAATTTTCTCGGATTACACTATCATATATTTTTGTGGGATGTAAATGAGGAATCTGTCATTAAGTGCATAATGTTTATGTTGAGCGTCTGAAGATTACATGCAACAGACAGAATTCTTGATCCTGTGTTGAGTTGGGAGTTACGGCTTGTATCTCGCTTGCGGGAAAAACTTGGCAGTATGCATGTGAGGTGTGAATTAAAAAAGGAATTTACGAAAGTAAAGTTCTCATATTTTAGATCATGAGGAATCATCACTCATTAGCAATCATATTATCTGTAAAATATACCATCTCAGGCAATTGATGTACCTATTGTCATATATGCTTGTGAGCGCTCATTGAGCCACCTTTTGAGTGATCTCGAAATTTATAGGAGAAATCTATTGACAGCTGTCAAAAAACAAAATGACAACATCTATCATGAAATCGTCAATGATATAGATGTATAGAAACCCTGGTGTAACGACTCCTAACTAAAAATCGTGACCAAGAATTGTAGATCAGAACCGCACTCTAGATCAGGTCCTACTTCCGGAATAATCCGCAATATTTCACGGTTGTGGCGCTGTTGCGGAAATAGAAAATTGCGCAAACCCTTTCGGAGAAATGGAAAGTAGGACCCCATCACAGATTTTCGATCGACAAGGAAGTGCCAACACCAGGTATTCTATGCATCTATTCAATGATCTAGGATCAATTGTTACAGAAAAATTGGGATTTTTTCTATGATTCGCTAGAATTTTATATGGTTCTAGTAATGCGATCTGGATGTAGCTGAAATACGTCAATATTCAAATAAATGCAAAATTTAACTCGATCGAATACGTAGTTCTAAAATTAAGGTCATATTTACAGAATCCCTGGTCGAATTCAACCCCCTCTCCTGAAAATTCTCGTTCGATAGTTATCGTGTTTACGGAAGAACGGAAACAACTAGATTTGACCATCTGATGCTGTATATTTTTGCAGATTTCGAATGTTATTTGGAATTGGGATGGAGCTTTGCAAATGACCGAAGGGCATTTGTGGTCACGACCAACATTTTGTAGCTACAATGTAGTATTTTCTGATGAGACTTTACAAATTTTTGTTTTCGGCAATGATCAACGGGTTTGGAACTTTTGGATGCTAATTGGTCGAATAAATCACCCCCATTATTACGAATCGGATATTTATTTCTTCAATAATTAAATAAGATTTGAATGACTTCAACATCATAGTTACAGATATTGCAGTCCATCTGAAGTATGAGAGAAATTTTTTAAATATTTCTGAGTGTAAAATTCTTTGGGGTTTATATGAACTGTGATCTAAAATAGGGTGTACATATTAACACTCTGAATCAGCGCCTTGCTTCTGCAATTCACGCTATTTATGTTTCAAGAAATCATATGCACATATGTTTTGCGATTGATCTACTTTTCTAATA
Source organism: Adalia bipunctata (assembly GCA_910592335.1). Taxonomy (NCBI): domain Eukaryota; kingdom Metazoa; phylum Arthropoda; class Insecta; order Coleoptera; family Coccinellidae; genus Adalia; species Adalia bipunctata. The sequence goes on from OU342948.1 coordinate 38,909,372, forward strand.
TTCATTCTCTGATTTCTCATGGAATTATTTTTTTGGGAAATGGTTCAGATGTGAACCGAATTTTTTTCATCTGGCTCTGAGAACACTGCTTCGTATGAAATTCTGGACATAATGTAGTGGGGTTTTCAGAAAAAATAAAATCCTAACTATACGAAGTCTTCACAATTCTAAATGCCCACAGAAATATGAATTACCCACACAAGACGTGTGCACATATACCTGTATCCGCTTCATGGCCTCTCAACGTATCGTTCTTTCCTTGATTCTGTATACTATTTATTCGACTTGTTTCTAGCTTATTGTTTTATGCAGTAAACTTGGAAATGTCCTATTTATACATGTCAAATGTCTCACAGGAATAATAAATTATTATTATTATTACGTTATACAGTGCGCGTCGAAATTATGAAACAAATTCATTTTCTCAGAAGAAAAATATTTGGCAACAAAATCCTGAAACAGGCCAATTTTTGTTTCACTTTTACCAAATTTTTATGCATTTTTGAAGGATTTTTGTTGCACCCTATGTCATCCCCATGAACCCTCTAAATTTTTTGAATAGGAAAAGTGGGTCATGTGGTACTTTTTTTGGCAAGGGGTCTGTATCTTATTTACAGGCGTGCAGAAATTTTCAAGAAATGTTTTTTTTTAATTAGTTAGTTCAAAGAGGTTTTTAGTATGTGAACTTTGTCATGGCTCATTTACTTTGAGTCGATGGTTCCTGATGAAATTTGTCACAGAAATAGAGTCGACCATCACAATTTTGTTCATGTGCAACTTTCAACCCTTACGAATCCTTTAATAAAGAAAAAAAATTCACGTGAGGGAGTTGAAAGGGTTTGAAAGTTGTGCATGAACAAAACTATAATGGTCGACTTCATTTGGTGACAAATTTCATCAGATACCATCGTCTCAAAATAAATGAACCAATTCTTCAAAAAAACATTTTTTTCTCGAAAATTTCTGCACGCCTGTAAAGAAGATACAGAGAACTTGCCAAAAAAGTACCACATGACCCACCCTCCCTATTCAAAAAATTTAGAGGGTTGATGGGGATGGCACTGGGTGCAACAAAAATGCATTAAAATTTGGTAAAGGTGAAACAAAAATTGACCTGTTTCAGGATTTTGTTGCGAAAAATTTTTCTTTCGTCATTACATCGTATTTTGCATAAAGATTTGGCTCTTGAGGATTAGTTCAGTAAACACCAGAACTCAAGCCGTCCGATCATCAACAACATCGTGTCTTTGCTGATTGGGTTTTCGAAATGCATAAAAATGATTTGGAATTCCATAGAAAAATCATCTTGAGTGATGGGGGGCATTTCCATCTTGGTGGCTTCGTCAACAAGCAAAATTGTTGCATCTGGGGCTCCGAAAACTCAAGAGTCTTTGTTGGAAAGCTTGGTGCGGTTTATGGTCCGATGAGGTCATTGGACCTTACTTTTTCGAGAAGGAGAATGGAGCAATAGTTACGGTGGATGAATTGCGCTATCGAGACATGATCAATGATTTTTTATGGCCGGAATTGGATGGTTTTGCGATCTGTACAACGTTTTCTTTCAACAAGACGGCGCTACGTGCCACACAAACAAAGAAACTGTTGACCTTTTACGGAAAAAGTTTCCGGACCGTGTTATCTCTCGATCTTGTGATTGGACACCTTGCGACTTCAGCCTTTGGTGACGTGTGAAAGAGAAGGTCTACGCCAAGAGCCCAGCGTCGATTCAAGACCTCAAAGATGGAATTCGTGAGGCTATCGAGGAGGTACGGTAATCACTTTGCGATTTGGTAATGGAAAATTTTATGAAAAGGATGGTCTTGTAGTCGTGGTTGGGGTGGTCATTTGGCTGATGTTCTTTTCCATTATTAACGGCATATCTTTCTCTTCATTATAAAATAAACATCCGATCATTCATCTAGAAAAATGCCATTTTTCATTGAATGTCAAAATAACACCTATTATTGGAAAACCCTTTATTACGGACTTCGATTCATTCATTTATTGACTAAGTATTTCCCTCTTATTAGGGCAAACATATATTTGGTACCTCATGGTATAATTTCTATAAATACAGGGTGCGGCACGGAGGATGGATGGTTTTAAAAAAATAATAAAAGCGTTAATTTTTACTCAAAAACACATTTATTGACGGAATCAGATTCTCAAGGAAATAGCATTTGAGACAGTCAAGTGTGGAAAATCACATCAGGCATGTGGTGGCCGAAATCGGTGATGCAGTGCTGGAGGCGCTGTGGTCTGTGCAGCGGTCTTTCGTGTAAGTGTTGCGGATTTTCATTAGCCCAATAACGGCAATTCTGCCGGTTAACCATGCCGTTGAGGTGAAAGTGGGCTTCGTCACTCATGAACAAAATGAGGTTCTCATTTTGATCGATCAGTGCTTCCATCTCACGTGCGAAGTTCATTCGTTGTGCATAATCTCCGGGGTGTAACTGTTGCACAATGGCCAATTTGTAGGGGTGAAAGCGAAGATCCATATGCAAAATTCGCCTCACCGAACGATCACTGAAGCGAAGTGCAGCAGCATATTTCCGAGCAGATCGCGACGGACTGCGAAGAATGGCTTGTCGAACGCGTTCAACATTTTCAGGCGTTCGAACTGTTCGCACAGGTCCTCTTGGTCTTCTGTTAATCAATAAATAAATGCTAGGAACACACGAGTCTAACGGCACCTTCCCCACTTCTCTCGTCCTCAGTGGGGGAAAGTTATGCCCATCTGAAAAACGTCCGCCCTCCGTGCCGCACCTTGTACATAATTTGTTACTCAGGATACAGAATGGAACGTTAATCAATCAATATATTCGGGGAGAACGGCGACTAATCAATTTTCCTAATGTAGTATGGACATTTGAGGATTTTGAGGGTTTATTATTAGCCTTTACTGCTTTTGGAATAACGAGCGCAGGGTTCTTAAAAAAACTAATGTTGAATTGTTAAAATTCTAAATTCAACTTCGAGAGAATTGCATGCATCTAAATTCGTTCATAATATGTTCCATGTGTTCCAAAAATTAGAACGGAATCGGATGTATGGAAATATTTTCACATGTGAAATACTATTTAGGATGATCCAGCAATTTTCAAATAATTATAGAACTCCGCTCTGATTATATTTTCATCAAGTCTGCTTTGAAGTATAAAGTCGGGTGCAATTTATAACTCAGGAACAAAGTGACGGAAATGTACCTATTTCCTGCCTATTTCATTAAGATCTAGCATTTTAGCGAATTGACTGCCGATATGATTCCTACGCAACGAATGCCCTAGAAATTTTCTGCTTTTCAGAACTTCTTCAATTTTCACGAATTAGGTTTTTGGAATTGAATGAAAAACAAAATATTTCATGTACATAACAGTAAAGGGATTTCTATTTCAAAAATTAGCTTATCACTATGAGGAAAAACATCATATTTTATAATATCATTAAGTGAACCATTATAGTAATTGTTGTTATTTCTTCTCCTTTGGTATGTTTAATTTCGAGCTAACAACATTGGTACACAGTTTTGTTCTGGAAGCCGGCACGTAGCTGGGGGGAGCCCCCCCCACCCCAAAAATTCAAAAAATGCCTGTATATTTGACAAAATTGGTAATGTTCACTCATTGCGAAAGAAAATTCTGGCTACGTGCCTGTCTGGAAGACGTATTTATATCCACGATGACAATCATCGCATTTCATCGTTGACGTCAGGATTAACTCCATTTTCAACCAAGTATTTCGGATTTCTTATTTAATCGTATCGAAACCGAATTCACACTCAGATAAACCTTGATTAGGTAGGTGCGCCAATGGTGATGAGTATCTGTCTCATTTATTAAAGAATTTCTGTAGACAAAAAAAAACTTCGCACTCCTGAACATATTGAATGCTGTTTGATTTCATTATGTACAATAAAAACAATTGCGTCCAACGAATGTTGCGTCGCGTATTACCTTAGTGTGTAAGTCGCCTTAGACAAAGATCCTTGTCCAATTTTTGAAGCCAAGACCCAGAAGATGTTATAGTTTTATCTAGTGAATCGTAACTAAACTTCTAAATTACGAATTAATGGGACTACTGCCTACTGCTGAAATATCGTACAAACAAAAATTGTAACAGGATGAAAGTTTGAAAGATTTGGCATACCTACCTCAGTTCTATTCAGAAGTGCAGGCTGCTGTCATTTAGTGTAGGAAATATTTATTTTTATTAACCGATTACATGTAATGAAACTGGGCATTTTTGAATGGTGACTTACCTGAACCGCTAAACATCGAAATTCTTGATGGTGTAGACATAAAATTTCAGCGGTGTGAGTACATTTGTGAATTCATTAAAGCATTATACGTTCTACGTGAGGCACCTAAATGCTGGTATTAAAAATTGTATTTCGGACTATTCAACTATTTGGATTTTCGAAGATCCCAGTTGGCAGTTGGATTCTTGTTGGTATTTTGGCGAAGATATCAACTTGATTTTACAGTTCATGAAATAATCTCGTTCAGTTCATGTATGAAAAAATGGAAATATTCAAGCCAAGATTAATGCTAAAACATCGATTAATCAGATAATCATTGATATGAATATCAACAACCGCCATGGATATATCCCATTTTGGTTGCGACCGCACTGTATCCCAGCTATATTATTGAAGTTGGAGACATGCGGTTATCGTGACCCTATATCACTTTTTTCTGAAACTTTCAAAACCACAAACAGAAATATTCCAACTACGTCAGTCAGTGGCGTATTCGAAAAAAAATTATAACACTGTTTTTAAGATTGGACACAAACCTGGTAATTTTTGAATGGAACACCCTGTATATTTTAACGTCCTTTTTTTGCAATTTGTTTAAGAATACATTGACGTATCACAACCTGATATTTAATAGATTTGAGCTTCAAAACTACATAACTCCATATTTATAATTGTGTTTCAATAGTTGGCCATGAATTCTTTCACACATGCATTTAATTAATACTTTCTCAAAACATCAGGTTCGAATATATTTGCATAGAACTTATAGAGACATGGAATGCTATTACCAGATCAAAAAGTGGGTAAATATCTCAAGATGGTGGATGTTTCCATGGATAAGAGCTGTCATACAAAACAGGTTTCTATTTTGTTTTGTTTGTTTCTGTTTCTTTTTGTTTATATAGAAATTTGTTACCAAAAAGCCAAGTGAATCGGATTTTGACGATTAGTTTCAAACGTGAGTTGACAAATTTTATCTGCCATAGAGGAAAGTCACCAAATATGGAATACCATTTTGTTTTTGGGATATAAAGAAAAAACTTCATATTAATTAAATCAGTTTAATGTTTATACTAATCAGTCATACATTCATATGTAGTAATTAACAGCCTCTAATCAAATATATTAAATATCTAATTGAAATCTGACACAAAAAACAAAATCACAAATTTAATGAGTAACCAAATATGGAATAGGTACCCATATATGGAATATAAGCTTAAATCAACATAACAAAAATGGACATTAATATCTTTGAGATCAATTAAATGAATATAACATATTGTGATAAATGAAAGAAGTTACATAATTACTTGCGAAAGTCACAGATCCAAGTATCAAACTCTGGACCAGCACAATCATAATGTGCCCAGAGCCCACACATCAAGCATATTCCATAATTAGACACCGACAACTGTCCATATTTGGATTTTTATACTAGTTCAAACTCTTCAGAATATTTTTTCAAGTCACAATATTTTAATGACAAAAGATCACAAAATGGTGAAATAAACATAATATTGATATACTTAATAGTATAACACTTTATTTACTACTCACCTTTTAAAATTTTCTTCACGACAACAAAACAAAACACGCCACACGTTAAGCGTTTGCGCAACTGACTCGATGGTGTGAGTGCGATAGTTAGTAGACCGAATGAAACAGAAGATGGTCGAATGTTCCGTTTATTACTTATAGTCTTGGAGGTATTCCATATTAGGATACTATTTCATATTTGGTCACTTTCCTCAGGGCCGATCCTAGGGTGTTGGCCGCCCGCGTGCAGAATCCTTATGTGCCGCCCCAAAAACAAAAAATATATCTTTTTTTTGACATATCTACATATATACGTCCAAAGTTCGAGTGCCTATTAGACGTTTCTGGAGATCTGGACATAATTTTAAATCTGAAAATTGGGACTATATCATTGACCCAAATTCTCTACTGACCTAAAATATTTTTGGAGCCTGAGCACTTTCGTTTTAACAAGGAGTGAAAATAAATTGGTTCAAAAAAAATTTTTATTCAATTTTTCGTTTCTGATATGATTGAGTAGTCAACTCTGAATACCTTTCAGTTGAAACCATTGTATTCATTCAAATAGTTTTCAAAATATCGAAAAAAACTGAAAAAAGTCAAATATTCATAGAAAGTTTTATGTACATTTTTCTTATTCTGAACATTTCAAGTGTACCTAAACTGTTCTCACAACGTCAAAGTATAGAAGAATGAATCTGTTCAGATTCGATGAATTTGTCTCTACATACAACATGAATCCAGAAAAGCTCTAATAACTCAGAAATTACTGAATTGAGGAGCAAGAGCATCTCAGAGTGCTATCACTATTATTCTTCGCAGAATCCAACACGATCATGAAAAATAGGGTTCTGATTCGAAAAACAGAAGTTATGGCCAATTTTCGATCACAGTTTTCGACATAAGATTTGAAACATCCTGTGATGATATTTATGAAATTCAAAAGATGTATAACATTTCCTCATTCTTTTACTTCGACGTTGTGAGAACGGTTTACACTCGGGTTGTTCAGAATAAGAAAAATGAACATAATACTGACTATGCATATTTGACTTTTATCATTTTTTTTTTCGATATTTCGAAATATATTTGAATCAATACAATGTTGTCACCAGAAATGTATTCAGCATTGACTACTCCAGCATATCAGAAACGAAAAAATTGAAAAAAAAAATTTGAATAAATTTATTTTCACTCCTGGTATAACCGGAAGGCTTCAAAAATATTTTAGGTCTATAGAGGATTTCGAACAATATCATCATTCCAATTTTCAGATTTCAAATAGGTCCAGTTCTTCAGAAACGTCCGATAGGCACTCGAACTTGGGAAACCCTGTATATATAAAATCTTCAAGGGTCTTCTTTTTATTGTAACATATTAGATTCAAGGGGGATTACCCCGTTACTTTTTCCGTAAATATTTTGATGATCCCTCTGCCCTCCGGCATCTTCTCCAAAGATTTTTATGGTATCTGACACAATAAAAATGCAATTTACATGCACGAATATAATATTTACACGAGTATATACTACTGTATTCGTGTATACTGGTGGTCTAGATGATGAATCAAGTACTATTTACATTATACATCCATTTCAACAAAATAAAAAACATTCAATGAACAATTTGTAATGGGGGGAAAGAAACAGGATCTGAATACTAAAAAAAAACAAAGTCATATGTCACAAAAAACTATGTGTATAAACAGGAACTACTACATTATCTCTACGATATAATTCTGAAACAGTTCGCCTAAATGCTAAATTCTGACTGGCCAAAAATTGTACTACAGCAATCATTCTTTAAATGATGGCGCGCCATCGCTTTTTCTATCGATTATAAACATTTTATTGTTCCGCATCAATAGTACAATTCTTTTTCCATCTCAATTTCAACTCGCACCAAGATTTCACAGAACTTACAATTTTTAAGCGCAATTTCATGTTTATTTCAGTTCATTTTCAATTATTTTTATTGTCTCATTCAAAATTTTGATGATTAGAGTAGCAATCAATAATTAAAGACAACTTTATCTAAGATTTGTTGAAAATTATATTTTTTACAAACTCACGTACAAAGGTGGCGGCCTGCGGCCGCCCCTTGATTTTGGCCGCCCGCGTGCGGGGCACGCGCTGCACACCTGCTAGGATCGGCCCTGTTTTTCCTCTATTTAGTCATTGAAAATTTATTTTTGTGTTTCTGTTCTGTGTTTTCCGCAAAAGCTTCTATAACTCTTTCCTTGTCGAACCAATTTTCCAAAAACATATACATGTACATAATTAGAAAGTTATGAACAAAATTTGCTGGCGGGCAAGCGTTTAATGGGGTGTAAAATATTTAGAGTGAAATGACATGATTCATACTGATGAAAACACATACCCTCTTCATTATTTCGATGGGGACATCTTGATTATTTCTGTAAAGCTGGACATTCCCCTTTCAAAAATATGCCATAATGCTGAAATAATCTAGTTAGGAATTACGCGTTTCCTTTTCTATTATCATCGAAGTGGTAAAAAACAGAATTGGAACGTTTTTCGTAGTTGATGTTAATGTGAAATTCTGATTTAGATCCAAAAATTTCACTCCGATATCTGTTTTTATTTATTTAGTTTATAAATAGGACTTTAAATTCAAATGTGTCCAATTTCGCTTTATCTTCACTCTAGGTTGAAAATTGTCATGCCTCCCATGATTTTCCTACTATAAAAGTCCTCTGTCTCCATTTCAATGTGGCACCCTGATTACTAGATACTGGTGGCGAAGACGATCTCCATTCAAACTTATTAACGCTTTCGATATCGGTAAAACAGAAAGCAATCATTTTGTTTAACTTTTTTCGAATAGAATTTTTATTGATAATTTCGTAGACGTATATCATATAAATGATTGGATCATGGATGATTTTCAAGAAGTAGATAAAAAGACAAAATAAGATATAACATTTTTATGGAAGCAAGACCCCTTAAATTTCATTTCAGGAAATTGAGTTCATCATTTCAGTAATCTTTTTCCCAGAAATTCCGTCGGTTTCGTGAAACCTACTACAGAGAAGGGGAAATGATTCCGACAAAGATCTTGGGAATGCGAATCCACTTGTCGAAGGATTTTTCCGTGATATATCCACTGAATATTTATTTATGTTTATCGTCCTCCCTCGCCATTACTTCCATTTCCCCTCGACCAATATGATTTATAATTGCTAGATCGGAACGGAATTCTCTCTGAAATAGATATTTCCTGTCTAAAAATAATATCGTAAGATAACAATATTCCGAAAGGAATAGTGATGGGAGCACAAGGTATGACGTCGATATTAGTGGACATGCCCTACAGCGTGGAGTTCCTAATCCCCAGAATGCCTCTGTTGACATTCTAGTCTCAAAGCGGACCGCCAAGAAAAACAAGCGATATTTCATTGAATACGTGATGACGATGAGGCTGGGTTCATCTGCTAGACTGACTGGCACCACACACGGAAACAGGAAACGTAATGAAAAACACCCTGTCCCTCCTTCATCCATCACTCGGTAACGAAATACTTTGAGAAGAGATTTGTCTAGATGGAACACATGTGTTTATCGTACTGAAAAGTGCTCATAATTGTTCGGGATTCAGTCGATTCCTTAAATGTCAGATCAACTTATCTTACAAAATCGTTTCATTAGCTTCGTATACGATTTTTTTTGGATTTATGGAATGTCCTGCTTGACATGCGATTTTAACATTTATCAGGTCTTCAAATATGTGATTTAGGTAAACAGGGTGTTTCTAAATTCATGAGAAGAAATTCAGCAAGTGATTGCTTGTATGAAATCGAGATAGGAAAAAACTCCCTCAGCTCACCCGTTTCCGAGATATCACCCTCAAAATTTGACCAAGATTGAGTTTTTATTTTTTTTCTCTTCAGCTATTGGTAAATAAAACAAGGATTTCAAGTTAAAATTTTATTTCATGAAACTTCATCTCGAAAAAGAGGTTTGATAATATGAAATAAAGTAAGGGTTGCTAATTACAACCCTGTATTATGTAGGAGGAACTGGCCAGAAAGGGCGCACAAATACCCCTCACTGGCCCAGAACCCTTCTGTGGTATATGAAAATGCACCTATAAGAAGGAGTTTATGCTGAAGGAGAAAACCGAAAGAGAAAAACTCTGGCGGAATCTCCCAGGGATGGATCACTCCAAAAAGTTCCTCCGGAACTTTGAAACTGCTAGATCCAAAAAATATCTGGATCTCAGTAAAAACCAACTTCACCTACTCACTGGCTTTCTCACAGGACATTGTCGCCTAAAAAAGCATCTGTTGAGAATGGGTTTATCAGACACTGATGAGTGTAGATTCTGTGGGGAGGAGGAAGAAACTCCTATTCACCTGATTACGGAATGCTATGCCATTGCAAGCCAAAGGAAAGAGTGCTTTGGACAAGAAACTTGTAGAAGTGGGGAGTTATCCTCCTTGAAGCCGTCCCAGATTCTGGATTTCATCAAATCTCTGGAACTGGAGGGCGAGCTGTAGGAGGCACGATGATAACAGCTCTGTCAGGGGGCACAATAGACCTTAAGGTCGCAGTGAACTGTAACCCCTTTTTACTATAAACTATATAAACTATATGTAGGAGGAATATCGAAAAAATACCCGTGATTAGTACTATGCGAGAGCACAAAAATTCTAGCTTCACCGAAATTTCAGAAAAATAAAATAAATTTAGTCACCACTTTTTGAGGGTATTATCTCAGAAATGGGTGGGCTGAGGAAATTTTGTTATAGAAAAGAACCATATTGATTTCACACCAGTAATCACTCTCTGAATTTTTTCGCATGAATTTAGTTACACCCTGTGTAAATCTAGCTGATGGCACTTAATTGATTTTGGTTGATCTCTTTCCGTTAAACGGAAATTCGAATGATGGTACTATTTTTCATTTCTCCGGAAATGGATATTGCTGTTTTTTCATAAATCCGCTCTAATTTCAATGAAAAGAAGGCGCACCTAAAGCATTGACGAAGGTCAAGAGCTTTTAAGCACCCATTTATATCGACCATGAATAGGTAGATAGCATTTGCCAGTTGCAGAAACCAATAAAAAAATATTCATAGAAAATTGACAGCAACAATCGAAGAAATCGTATATAATCCTGGATTTATTGTTACAGAAATATACAAAAATCTCTTGTGTCAGAATTTCATTTGAAATGGAATATCATTACATAGTATCATTGAGTTTAAATATATCTAAACTCAATGATAGTATAAAGCAAAGTCGCTTTCGCTGTCTGTCGTCCCTATGTATGCTTAAATCTTCAAAACTACGCAACCGATTTCGAAACGCTTTTTTTTAATAGATAAAGTGATTCAAGAGGAAGGTTCATATGTATGATACTTGCATAATATTGTAGAGAACCACTGATTAATTTACAGGTTTCTAGTGTGATGTCGTAAATAACTATTTTTATAGTTTTTGTTCATGTGATAAGGCACCAATTCGCTTATCACCCATGTTATTCTCACGGTGATATAGGAAAATGATCCTTATGGTCTTCGCTTTCGCTGTCTGTCCCTATGTACCTATGCTTAAATCGTCAAAAATACGCAACGCATTTTGAAACGCTTTTTTTTAATAGATGAAGTGATTCAAGAGGAAGGTTCATATGTATGATACATGAATAATATTCTAGATAAACATCTATTTACAGGTTTCTAATGTGATGTCGTAAATAAACACATCTTCTTGCGCTTACATTACAAACGCTGACTGAACCCCACGAGATAAATCAAAATAATGTACTCGGTACTCTCAAGGGGAACCCACAATAATCATTTTTTATCCTTCACATTTTACGGGAAAAATGGCTTATTTAGAAAGTTACTTCAAGCATTCACACCATGTAATTTAAATGAATATTTCCGAAGATATTACAGATTCAAAATGCAGGGACTTAGCGGTGCGGGCCGGCACTACCGTTGTTCATAAGGATTGCCATTGCATCCGTGCGAAGCCGGGGGGGGTCGCTAGTTGTTCTATGAATAAATATTGATGAGCATTATTTTGGGAAAATATACCGACACTATTGAATGGAACATATTAAAATGCGACAAAAATGTTTTCACAGATACAAAGAATTTTCCACAGAAAAAAAGTAACAGCCACTTTTTAAAAATGCTAGTTTATTTTCGCTCAGCCCCTTTGTTGAAAATTTTCATGAACCCTCCCCCCTTCGAGAAGTACCTAGATCCGACAGTGTGTAAACGTAAACAGAAAAGTTAAATGAAAAATTATCGTTAGTTTTGACTTCTTTCACTTACGGAAATCCAATTAATTTTTGGAGTATTCAAAATTTATTTCATTAAAATTATAATATGTTCCTAACGGGTGTTTTTTTTAGAGTGATGAACTTCTCGATAGGGATATTGTGATTTGACAGAAGGTAGAAGCCATGTTGTTTTAACATTTCTGATGTTCAGTAAGCATTGACAAATTATCATGGGAAGACTCACGCCGCAACAACGTTTACAAATTGTTGAAATTAATTGTCATAATCAGTGTTCTATTCGCCAAACTTCGTGAAATTTATGGTTCACATACTCGTCCATCACAGCAGCTTATTCATCGAATTATCGATAGATTCCGGACATTGTCTCTACTCGATGCAACAACAACGAGACAAAGAACTGTACAGTGTACGTACAAAAGAAAATATCGCTGCTGTAAGTGATAGTGTTAATGCAGAGCCAGATTTATCTATTCGTCGACGTTCACAATAAGTTGGACTCTGTGCATCCACCACATGGAAAATATTGCGTAAAGATCTTGGTCTACTGCCACATGACCATAATTTGCTGATTGGGAAAGTTGATCGATAACATTATTTCAAGAAATGGTCCAATTAATTGGCCTCCAAGATCATGCGACATATCTCCAATGGATTATTACCTTTGGGGTTATGTCAAGTCATTGGTTATGCTGATGAACCAGAAACAATAGACGGCCGCGTGAAGTTAGCGAAAAGTTGGTGGAACAAATTCTGAAACCAAGCTCAATATTTAGTACTGAATTTGTTCTAATTTGTTCTGTATCAATCATCCCCAGCACCCTTATGGTTTTCGAGTTATTCGCATGTCTTTGATTTGGTGCTGACTTCACGCTCAGCACCAACATGTTCGAATTTGGAAAAAAATTTTATGCCAATAATTAGTCCCGAATTTGTTCCAATTTGTTCTGAAGAAAATTCTCCGATATCATTTTTCGTTAACGAGTTATTCACATTCGTAACATTCGATGGTGACGTCACACCCAGCTCCAAAGCTTTTTGTTCTCCAAGAAATTCGAAGAAATTTTGATGCAAATATTTAGTACCCAATTTGTTCCAATCAGTAAAAGTTGTTTTGTTGAAATACCATTGTTGGTTTTCGAGTTATATGAACAATTGTTTTGAGCGAGGAACGCGAGCGTGAAGTTAGCGATAAAGTTTTAAATTATCACTTTTTTTTTTCAACATATATTAGTACTCAATTTGTTCCAATTTGTTCTAAAAAGAACGAATCAATTTCATTATTAGTTTTCCAGATATTAAGACTTTACGATTTGATGATGTCACAGTAGGTGAAGCTCTGAATCTCCATTCGCGACCGTACCACTGTCGGCAGTTTTGGCTCATACAAAGCTATCTGTAATTGGTCATAAATCAAACATGAAAAGAGCCGTTGTCTCTCTGATCATGCGCCGCACGCAGCCGCTCTTATCACGTTTGAATGCAGGTTTGGATTCAGGACCAATTCGTTTCTTATTCTCGCTTATCAAATGGATAGGAAATAATTATTTATATCAACGACTTCTTAATTTGTAGTTTCCGTTATCTGGACTCAGTGAAATCCTCTTTATACGGAGGCAATTTTTCAGATTGAAGCAAATCATTCAGTTAGATAAATCGTCTGTTATACAGGGCGAGTCTTCGACCTGAAATATAGGTTGTTTCAAATTGCGTGGTTTTTTCAAGAATAAATAAAATATAGATGGCGCATTGAATTCGTCTGGGTATTGTGGCATTCAAGAAGTGTGATTTATGACATTTATAAAAATGGCTCCGTACACTATATAACAACGCGTTGAAATTGTTGAATTATTTTATGGAAATCAGCGTTCTGTGAAGAGTGTTTTCGAAAAATTACGTGAATTTTATGGTTTACATAATCGTCCATCTGAAAGCACTGTTGGTCGAATTATGGAAGAATTTCAAGAGACCGGTTCGATGGAAGATCAAAAAAGTGAAAAATACAGTCCTAGCAGTTCTTGACAAGGAAATATTTGGTTCGTGAAAATGTTGCAGAAGACCCCGAAATGTCCATTAGACGAATTTTTGTGGCCTGAATCAAGAAATATAGATCTAGAAGATATTTGGTTTCAACAGAATGGCGCTACACCTCATATTGCAACTCACACAATTGATTTATTGAGAAAAAAATTAGCTGTTCCTGGTTTGTCGCAAGAAATGTGAATGCTTCACAAAGTGGAGTTAGTAGAGCTTGGAATCGTTTTCTTAGAATAGGATCTGCTGTCTATACGTATGAAGGAGGACGAGAACGAGCAGCAACTGAAGCTGAAGACCGCTTTTTAGTTGTCACGGCAAGAATAAATCGGACATTCACGGCTTCCCGAATTACCAGTGTCTTTAGACAAGCAACTGGAAGAATAATTAGTGGACAAACAGTTGAGTAGAAGAAGATTGCATGCTGTAAATTTGAGTAAGGAAGGAAAGAAGTCAACGATACAATGAGGGTTGCATACTTGAAAGCACGTCTTTTGGAACAAGATCAGTTTGTGTTTGTGGAGGAAAATGTTTTGATGGCCGCAATGACTTATTAATTCTCATAAATGATAAAATTGATAACGCTCGTCCGCATCGAGAGAGAATTGTAAATGACCGCATAGAATATCATGGGATCACAAGAATGGATTAGCCACCTTATTCACCAGACATGAATTGTATTGAATATGTTTGGCCGAAATGTCGAGGCGGTTAAACCAAATCTCTCGCCCTCACCAAAAATTAGAAAATTCAGCTAATAAATGAATTGCGGGCAATTTGATTAGCTAAACCACAAGATTTTTGGAATAATTTAACAAAAAGTCTGTCTAATAGAGTAAATACTTTGCGAAGAACCAGAGTAAGTATTTCAACATAGAATTCATTTCGTAAAGAAATTCTCTGAATTAATGTTATGTTGCGAACGTGAAATAAATTTTTTTGGACCCTTCAACAAAATTTTATTTTTTCTCCTACTACATTCTACAGAACAGCCTTCAAAAGTAAGTTCATAAAAAAAGTGATAATACAATTTGTTTATTATTCAAAATTAAAAAAAAATACATTCATCTGGAAAAAAACAATAATCAAAATCACACCGTATATAGAATCATATGGGGATTAACCACTATATCACTTCTTATATTCTTGAAGTCTCTCCAAGTCATTATACTCTTTCCACTGTCCATCATTTCTCCTACAGTAGGAAGTATAATGACCTATCCCTGCGCTCTCCATGGGGCTCATAAAATTTGCCAACCCTCTGAGAAAATATCTATTGTTTTCAATTATCAATTCTAGTAGTACTTCCTCCAGAATTGCTGTTTCTCCCACATCACATTCGATCAATAAATATTCTGAATATTGTTTTTCAATAATTCATTCATTCGCACATTTTTTGCATCTCGAATGTGATGGGGGAGCTATATAGATGCATTCTTGCAGGCAACTAAATCCTTCTTCTTTCAAACGATCCATTAAGACCGCCATGAAACAGATATGCATTATTTTCAAAGAATTATTACATTTGTTACAATTTGCTTTCTCAACTGTGCACGGAAAATTTTCCAACATCCATGATATTAAAAATGTAATATTGCAATGGACATCTATAATGGTCACGCCATTGACCATTGCCCGTTCATGAAATGATCAAATCAAATCAAATCAAAAAAGTGAAAAGTAAGAGATACTGCGGAATTCTCACCCCAGAAATTCAATACATCGGTAACGGAAAGAATACTGAAATTCCACTTCTAAAAAATGGCAAAATGTTGAACTTGGTTCATATTGTCAACAGAAACAGATATCGTGTCACGAATATCTGTCAGTTCGATACACTCGTTCGAAGCCTTCTTTATAAATGTCATACATCATACTTCTTGAATGCCAAAATACCCCGAAGAATTCAATGCGCCATATGTATTTTATTTATTCTTGAAAAAAAGCACGCAATTTGAAACACCCTTTATATGTTCAGGTCGAAGACTCGCCCTGTATGGCTCTATAACAGACGATTTATCTAACTGAATAATGTGCTTCAATTTGAAAAATTACCTCCGTATAAAAAGGATTTCACCGAGTCCAAATAACGGAAACTACAAATTCAGAAGTCGTTGATATATAAATAATTATTTCCTAACAATTTAATAAACGAGAATAAGAAACGAATTGGTCCTGAATCCAAATCTGCATTCAAACGTGATAAGAGCGGCTGCCGACAGTGGTATGGTCGGGAATGGAGATCCAGAGCTTCACCTACTGTGACGTCATCAAATCGTAAAGTCTTAATATCTGGAAAACTAATAATGAAATTGATTCGTTCTTTTTAGAACAAATTGGAACAAATTGAGTACTAATATATGTTGAAAAAAAAAAGTGATAATTTAAAACTTTATCGCTAACTTCACGCTCGCGTTCCTCGCTCAAAACAATTGTTCATATAACTCGAAAACCAACAATGGTATTTCAACAAAACAACTTTTACTCATTGGAACAAATTGGGTACTAAATATTTGCATCAAAATTTCTTCGAATTTCTTGGAGAACAAAAAGCTTTGGAGCTGGGTGTGACGTCACCATCGAATGTTACGAATGTGAATAACTCGTTAACGAAAAATGATATCGGAGAATTTTCTTCAGAACAAATTGGAACAAATTCGGGACTAATTATTGGCATAAAATTTTTTTCCAAATTCGAACATGTTGGTGCTGAGCGTGAAGTCAGCACCAAATCAAAGACATGCGAATAACTCGAAAACCATAAGGGTGCTGGGGATGATTGATACAGAACAAATTAGAACAAATTCAGTACTAAATATTGAGCTTGGTTTCAGAATTTGTTCCACCAACTTTTCGCTAACTTCACGCGGCCCTCATATTGCAACTCACACAATTGATTTATTGAGAAAAAAATTCGCTGTTCCTGGTTTGTCGCAAGAAATGTGAATGCTTCACAAAGTGGAGTTAGTAGAGCTTGGAATCGTTTTCTTAGAATAGGATCTGCTGTCTATACGTATGAAGGAGGACGAGAACGAGCAGCAACTGAAGCTGAAGACCGCTTTTTAGTTGTCACGGCAAGAATAAATCGGACATTCACGGCTTCCCGAATTACCAGTGTCTTTAGACAAGCAACTGGAAGAATAATTAGTGGACAAACAGTTGAGTAGAAGAAGATTGCATGCTGTAAATTTGAGTAAGGAGGGAAAGAAGTCAACGATACAATGAGAGTTGCATACTTGAAAGCACGTCTTTTGGAACAAGATCAGTTTGTGTTTGTGGAGGAAAATGTTTTGATGGCCGCAATGACTTATTAATTCTCATAAATGATAACATTGATAACGCTCGTCCGCATCGAGCGACAATTGTAAATGACCGCATAGAATATCATGGGATCACAAGAATGGATTGGCCACCTTATTCACCAGACATGAATTGTATTGAATATGTTTGGCCGAAATGTCGAGGAGGTTAAACCAAATCTCTCGCCCTCACCATGGGGCTTATAAAATTTGCCAACCCTCTGAGAAAATATCTATTGTTTTCAATTATCAATTCTAGTGGTACTTCCTCCAGAATTGCTGTTTCTCCCACATCACATTCGATCAATAAATATTCTGAATATTGTTTTTCAATAATATGTGGAAATTTTCAGGTGTTGCGGTCTGTTTGAATAAAAACAAGTTTTTCTCAGTTACTCAATATTTCGTCATTTATTTATGACTTCATCAGGAGTTGTGCTGAAAGGAAATTGGATATTACAATAAAATATGACTCACAAAAGAATCATCAACTTACAGAATTACAGTCAATACATTAAAATTAAAACAAACATTCAGAACTATTTTTACATGTTGTCGTGGTCAATTTCATTCATTTTTTGCATTTCGAATGTGATGGGGGAGCTATATAGATGCATTCTTGCAGGCAACTAAATCCTTCTTCTTTCAAACGATCCATTAAGACCGCCATGAAACAGATATGCTTTATTTTCAAAGAATTATTACATTTGTTACAATTTGATTTCTCAACTGTGCACGGAAAATTTTCCAACATCCATGATATTAAAAATGTAATATTGCAATGGACATCTATAATGGTCACGCCATTGACCATTGCCCGTTCATGAAATGATCAAATCAAATCAAAAAAGTGAAAAGTAAGAGATACTGCGGAATTCTCACCCCAGAAATTCAATACATCGGTAACGGAAAGAATATTGAAATTCCACTTCTAAAAAATGGCAAAATGTTGAACTTGGTTTATATTGTCAACAGAAACAGATATCGTGTCACGAATATCTGTCAGTTCGATACACTCGTTCGAAGCCTTCTTTATAAATGTCATACATCATACTTCTTGAATGCCAAAATACCCCGAAGAATTCAATGCGCCATATGTATTTTATTTATTCTTGAAAAAAAGCACGCAATTTGAAACACCCTTTATATGTTCAGGTCGAAGACTCGCCCTGTATGGCTCTATAACAGACGATTTATCTAACTCAGTGTTTTTCAAACTTTTCATGATGCGACCCCCCTGGTATGAGAAAATGTTTCGCGACCCCCCGACCCTTCGCTTTTTTATCATGTATGGTTGTGTGCTGCAGTTTCACCAATATTCATTCCATACATCGATGAGAAGTTAGCCACATCCACACATACACTTAACTTAAAGACAAAAAATGGCTAATGGAAAAAAATTCATAACTCAGTGAAATGAGATGGTATTGCAATCAGATTTGGATTGGAGCTTGATGGGTGTATAAGAAATTGAATTTAGAGACTTTCAAGACTCAGGGAGGGAGTTATGGGGGTTGTTGGGGGTGGTTTCTGACAAAAATCATAACTCGACGAAATGGGTGTGTTTCTCGATTGGTTTCGAATATGTGTTTCTTGAATGCCGAAAGAATAAAATGCAATACCCCTCATAGTTTGTTAGCCCCCAGGTTTGGAGATTTGGGGGGTTGTTTATGAAAAATGATGAAAAAATTCTTATCTCGGGGAAATGGAAGTGTTCCACGTTCAAATTCGAATATGCGTCTCTTGAATGCCGAAAGAATGAAATACAATAAACGCCATAGTTTGTTAGCCCCCAGGTTTTTACATTCGGGGGGTTGTTTATAGAAAATGACGAAAAAAATTCATATCTCGGTGAACTGAGATTGTTCCACGATCAGATACGTATATGTGTTTCTTAAATGCCGAAAGGATGAAATACAAAAGACCCCATAGTTTGTTAGCCCCCAGGTTTGGAGATTCGGAGGGTTGTTTATGAAAAATGGTAAAGAAAATTCATATCTCGAAAAAATGAGGGTGTTCCACGATCTGATTCGAATATGTGTTTCTTGAATGCCGAAGAAATGAAATACAATAAATCCCATAGTTTGTAAGCCACCCGGTTTGGATAATTGGGGGGTTGTTTATGAAGAATGATGAAAAAAATTCATATTTCGGAGAAATGAGAATGTTCCATGAAAGAAGAATTGTATCATTCGATTAATCCGAAACAAGCACAACCTTCTATTACTAAAGCTCTCCCGACTTCTGGCGACCCCCCTATAGAAGCTTCGCGACCCCCCAGGGGGTCGCGACCCACAGTTTGAAAAACACTGATCTAACTGAATAATTTGCTTCAATTTGAAAAATTACCTCCGTATAAAAAGGATTTCACCGAGTCCAAATAACGGAAACTACAAATTCAGAAGTTGTTGATATATAAATAATTATTTCCTAACAATTTAATAAACGAGAATAAGAAACGAATTGGTCCTGAATCCAAATCTGCATTCAAACGTGATAAGAGCGGCTGCCGACAGTGGTATGGTCGGGAATGGAGATTCAGAGCTTCACCTACTGTGACGTCATCAAATCGTAAAGTCTTAATATCTGGAAAACTAATAATGAAATTGATTCGTTCTTTTTAGAACAAATTGGAACAAATTGAGTACTAATATATGTTGAAAAAAAAAGTGATAATTTAAAACTTTATCGCTAACTTCACGCTCGCGTCCCTCGCTCAAAACAATTGTTCATATAACTCGAAAACCAACAATGGTATTTCAACAAAACAACTTTTACTGATTGGAACAAATTGGGTACTAAATATTTGCATCAAAATCTCTTCGAATTTCTTGGAGAACAAAAAGCTTTGGAGCTGGGTGTGACGTCATCACCGAATGTTACGAATGTGAATAACTCTTTAACGAAAAATGATATCGGAGAATTTTCTTCAGAACAAATTGGAACAAATTCGGGACTAATTATTGGCATAAAAATTTTTTCCAAATTCGAACATGTTGGTGCTGAGCGTGAAGTCAGCACCAAATCAAAGACATGCGAATAACTCGAAAACCATAAGGGTGCTGGGGATGATTGATACAGAACAAATTAGAACAAATTCAGTACTAAATATTGAGCTTGGTTTCAGAATTTGTTCCACCAACTTTTCGCTAACTTCACGCGGCCACAATAGACGCTTTGGAAGCCAACTAAATTTGTGTTATCGCTGAAATTACTCGAAAAAGTGGCCCCAAATCGCTCTGGCCAAATTCGGTTCCTGAATTCTGAGAGCTTGTCGTGGTGGACAAATGCTGGAAATTATTTCTAAACCTAAATGTCATAAAATTATCTTTCAAATGGAAAAAAAGGTGTTTCATTTCAATTTGAAGTTCTATCGCTCTAAAAAAACCGATATTTGTGACAAAAGAACACATCGGCGTCCAGTTTGACAAAATCTTCGATTTCGCTTGTGAAGGAAATGAAACCGCGTTCACGCGTTTCACCTTATTGCTAGTTTCAGGTAGGTACATTTCATATTCCCTGCAGGAAAGTGAAAAATCAATATGGAGGTCGCGCCGTTCCTTGAAAGGACAGAAATCCCCTGTTTCACTCGAACATTTGGGTTGATGTTATCGTGGCTTGTGACTCGTTATTCCTTTCGGTTACCGGAGAATCCAGTTGAATTTCCTGGAGATTGAAGACCTAATGATCAGTTGAGAGTGATGTTGAATATCAATTGATGTTACGTATAGTATTCATTTCTACATAGTAAATAGTGGATAATGATGAAAATTGAGCTCACAGGCCTTGCTCGTGATGAAAAGGTCCTAATATTACAGAAATATGTATATCTATGTAACCTAATAAACTGGTTGTCAGGGACAGATTGCATGCAACATTTTACAAACAAGTCATGTTTTCATTCGGATTTTAAGACATTCTTCATTATCAAAGATTGCTAGATTGTAGATAATGGTTTTACTAAGAATTCAATTATGATTTCTAATAATGACTCCATGATTTTGAACGTCCGAAAAATGTATGCTAAGTGATTTTTCTTGAAATTAACGGTAGAAAACAATTTGCATACACTTTCATTGTGAAGAAAGCTCCTAAATAATTAACTGAAATGGAAAAAATTTTGAGTATGTATGGAAATTGGAAAATCTACAAACGCATACATTTCAGCATGTTTTAATCTTGAAAATTTGTGACCTTACAATATGTGTATGGGATGGTGGTGAAAAGATCTGGTTTACAGGAATTATACCTCCAACTTAGCCAACGTTTCGGAAATTATAATTCCATTATCAGGACACTAAGTATAACCAAAGTAATGGCATTGGTAAAACCACGAAAATGCTCGTACAGTACAGAGATACAAAATAACATTGATGGAAATGGTTGATGATGACTTTCTTCTCTAAAAGCATTCCTTTTTTTGTGATTTTTTCAAAATTGATTAACGACAATAATAAATATGATTTACAATAAAAACATAATAGTACAATAAAAACATAATGGTACAATAAGAATAGAAATATCACGATGGGCAATTCAAAGTTGCTCAGCGTTTTACATTAAAGGAAGGCAAGAGCGAGAAAACACACAATATTATTTAAAGAAATATTATCGTTGCAAATCGCCAAAATATACAATTGAAACAAATGAAGTGCGACAAACCGATACAAGGTGAAATCGCTTTTCCCAAATTCATTAAAACACTAAAATTTCATTCAGTTCCACAACACTGAGATCGTTCATCAATCGAGACAAGCAGAATGACAAATCAAGGAGCAGATAACAGGTGTCAAACTCAGGCGTATGGAACCGTGAAAACTGAAAACCATAGACGTATCAGTCAACCAAGTGAAAGAGAAATTCTTTTTATGGTAAAACAAAAGAAACAGAATGTTTTAGTTTCCGATGAATATTTTGCAACGAAAAAAATATATTCCCTATTCAAAAAATCTACTCGACCTTGAAATGACCTTGAAATCAAACTCCAAGGTCAGATTAAGCGCTCGCATTTGATGTTCCGCCAAAAACTAAGAAACTTCCCAGGGAGTTATTTCAGTAAATCTTTCAAAATGGGTCTCACTGTATAAGGCATAAGCTCACAAAACAATTCTAGGAGAAGTAGCGAAGTAGCTTATACGCTCAAGCTTACTGTCACTGATGATACAACCTGAAAATTATCCTCAAAAGTTGGTTGAAAAGTGATTTTTCAATATTTGATTCTCACATCTTCAATCCGATTCAAGATTAAAATTTTGATTCGCAAAGTTATGAAGAGTTTTTGTTTAACATGCTCACGCTTTTCAAAATGTATTGCTTCCATCGAAACACACAGAACGGACAAATTACGACTAACCCATTTTTTGATTGAACATCCAACATTTGTATCAATCCGATGTAGCTGAGCTGTATTATAAAAATACCCCTGAACGGTTCCGTATTTTATTACCCAATTCAGCTCTTGTTTCTGTTAATCAGACAAGTTAAGTGGCATTTTATGCCTGGTTTAGAAGCATATAATGAAACTCGATATTTCTGAGTGATCGCAGATGACTAATGCAAGATGATACCCCATACGTTCATACCTCAAATTCAGCATCTTTCACTTCTTGATGGGAATTTGACTTGTGTGGGGATTCTCGCATCTCATGAAATATGTCCCTCACTTCGAGTTCAATAAAATTGTCTAGTTTCCCAGTTGTTCAAACAATACAGCACTTACGTTACTAACAAAAAATACCTGATTCGAAACAGACACCAGACGAAAATCCAAAGTTTTATGCAAATGATCTGTTCAACTTCTGCACTTATGGTGAGTTTCGGATAGAAAGATGTAAGATATATACGTCACTGGTGGATACAGGGGGGGGGGGGTTCGATATTGCAACCAATCCATTTATAGTAGTTCAATCGATCCCTAATATTTTCAATAATAAAATTTCATTTCAAGTCTTGAACTCCTATAATGTTGGTAGAAAATTTCTATCAATTCATGCCCCCCCTGAAAAACTGTCTGGAACTGCTGGAATTTGTGATTGGGAACGAATAGTTTCATAATACAACATCCAAATACTCCAGAAATTGATTATTCCATGCACACGTCTGATGACATCCTGTATATGTGTTGATAATGTATAGCCATACGAACATACATACCTATACTAAAATATGCTATTTCAGGTATTTCACGACTGACAACATCAACTATCAAATATGATCGATGATTATACAACAGCTTGACAGCCCACCCTAGTAGAGGAAAGAATTGGTACAACAAACATAGGCACCCTGAATAATGAATCGACATTTTTAGAAATTATGTTCTGATTGGTCAAGACTAACAGCTCTACAAGTTTTCAATAAGGACCAAATTCGAATCAACTATTAGAACAAATATGAGAAGATTGAATATTCTATCTATCTAACTCATTACTCAACGTTTCATCCAGCCATGTAAATGGTTGCACATTTTTCAACAATGTGATGACATAGTACGCAGAAAATATCGATGTTGAAACCTGTGAAACGTTGTGTCGTGTTTTGTATTCCGTTTTTGTATTTTCAAGCAAAAATTACAATAATAAAATATACTAATGGAAAGTTTATCAGCTTGCAATTCGTAAGTTACAAAAAATATACCACCTTTTGAAAAATGACAAAGAACTGTAAACGAATATATAAAGCAATGTGATATAGATATTTTTATTATTTCAAGTAGGAGTGGAATTAAAGGCCGTTCGCCAGTTATAGGCTGATATGTTTGTTGGGATTTTTAGCGTTGTTACGAGTTCCTGTTTCATCTTTTGACTCAACTTGTGTGTATTACATTTTCTGTTTTTCTTTTTATGTGCAATGTACTTACTGTATATGAACTGTCTGCTGTCTGTAATTGGGCTTAGGCCTGTTGATTTTTCAGTATAAATAAATGAATGAATTAAAACAAAGTATTTCTGACTTTCCTGCATGAGACGATTTTGAATTATTTCACATGCAAAAATTCACCTTTCCTTCAGAAATTTCACAGGGTATGTCCAGCGATATTTACATATCGGCTACAGCTCTCAAGATTTCCTCAGGTGTTGTTGGCACCAGAAAGAATGAGCCAGAATTTGTAAATTTGTAATCCTTTTGTTTCTCGCTCATTTCTGAGTATATATTCTGTAGATTTAATTTTGTTCACTATCATTGAGAAACATTCGTTGAAGTCCTGACAATCTCGTTTGATTATTTTATTTTCTGCTTCCTATCTAAGAACTATTTGATGACCTTCCATGAAGCAGGATTTTTATTGTCAAACTCATTCAAAATCAGTATATTTTCATTTTTTATTGTAATGGCTGTAAGCGGCTTAAGTTCTTGTTACAGTCTCCCGTAGAATCTTCTCAAGTCATCATTTCTTTTGGCCATAGATAGGTAGGTATAGACTATAGAATAATACGCGGAATAAAAAATATCATTACACATGGTCCCTCGAGATTGTATTAATTTATATAATTCGGGAACATTCACAAAACTTTATCATTGAGTAGAAAACCAAATGAAAATCTCATAATCGATATTTTGTGGTTGTTGCCTTTTGGTTGATTCTTGTACGGAGCCTGAGCCTAGTCAACGGGGAGAGTTTTGCATTAAAAATCTTCCTGTTATGTTATACCATGTCTGACATTGTAACTTTTTTGTTGATGGTAAGTAAAAACTGTGCCTCCGCATGTTTAACACTCGGCAAGCCTGTTTAATTTTAAGAACCCATTATTTTATATTTCAACTTTGAAAAAGGATCAAATCTGAAACGTTGACCAAGTAATAAAAAGTTGTAATCGTAAATATGAGAGTCCAAAGTCAACCTTCTTAGTTATTGTAATTAATATGTCTCATACACATTCAATTTATAATTAGAATGAATGTACAACAGGGTATCCCATTTTGGGCACTTTTACGGGATATCTCCGTTATTTTTAAAGTTAGCGGGATGCGGTTTTCGCGACAGTGTGCTACTTTTTTGTGAAACTAAAGATGGCGCAATCAGTTTTTGCATAGCCCTCTTAGTTTTTGCTACACAGGGTGGAAATGAAAAGTATCACTTTTTAATCACCTCCCGTATCTCAGTTGTGCTTGAACTTGGAGAAATGGTTGGAACGCATTCCTATAGATTTTTTTCCGTAGAATCCAGTGGCGTAGTCAGTTTTTCAATTGAACTTTCCGTTGTTGAGTTATTGAGCAAACATATGTTTTTTTGAATTGGACACCCTGTATATTATTTTTTATTTTTATTAAGCACAATCTCAGCTTTTCAAAAACATATTATTTTATGCATTTTCAAAAAATTGCAAATTAAATTAAGTTAAATATTAGATCATGTGATGTAGATATTATGTTAACATTATTTTCGATTTCTAACGAAATCTTGACATTTATTTTTTGTTTTTAATAAACAGTCATAGCCTACTACTTAGTTATTGACAATTGAATTACAAAATCTTGAATTCTGAGCTTGGTTTTGAAAATAAATGCATAAAATAATATGTTTTTGAAAAGCTGAGATTGTGCTCAATGAGAATAAAAAATAATATACAGGGTGTCCAATTCAAAAAAGCATATGTTTGCTCAATAACTCAAAAACGGAAAGTTTAATTGAAAAACTGACTCCGCCACTGGATTCTACGGAAAAAAATCTATAGGAAAGCGTTTCAATCATTCCTCAAAGTTCAAGCACAACTGAGATACGGGCGGTGATTAAAAAGTGATACTTTTCATTTTCACCCTGTGTAGCAAAAACTAAGAGGGTTATGAAAAAACTTATTGCGCCATCTTTAGTTTCACAAAAAAGTAGCACACTGTCGCGAAAACCGCATCCCGCTAACGTTAAAAATAACGGAGATATGCCGTAAAAGTGCTCAAAATGGGATACCCTGTACCATAGACATTGAAATAAATTCGATTCGATTTGATTTGATATCCCTAACTTTCAGCAGCACAGTCATAAAGCTTACAAAGAACAGAAAACTGATTCCTAACTCGTACAAGCACAAGCTCATAAGTTTTTAGTTTCTGAAGAGTCTCATCGGAAGTACAATCATAAAATCATAATCATTACAAATTTTCTCTGGGTGAGTTGTTACTTTTCTTGACGGACCTTGCATGTTCAACATCCTGTGTCTCACATGTCCCCATATTCACAGATCCCCTTGTCGAGTATTGCTCTAGTTATACCTAAATGGACCTGAAAAGTTTTTTAATGAATTATTTAAGAAGAAGCAGCTTGACAGTAGTGAAAACTATCTCACCAAAACAACAGTAAGAAGAAAAACCACATTTCTCGAAGAGAACAAGAAAGTCGAGCTATTGAAGCGGATCAAATAATTGTATTTTGGATGAATTTTTTGTGAATACAAATGGCGGCAAATGGATATTCAAGTGATTTTCAGGTTCTATATAAAGCTTGATGCACGAATAGTATCAGCCATATCAAAATCATAAGACGATTATAGTTTTTCAATGGGCTGGAATATTTACATTGGCATTATAAATTTATAGCGGTATGATCCATAAATCTATCAGAATAAATCTTTCCTGTCTATCGATTCAACGGTTTCCTTGGTTTGCATAAACTTATGCCATTGATTTTCTGGAGAATATGTGAAAATGCGGAACAGAAATGAATTTGCATACCTCGATTAATTTTCAGATTCTCTCGAAAACACATTTTTATTTAACCGTTGTTTGATCAACTAGTTTATCAATGAGAGCGATTAAAGATCGAGATATTTCAACGTGCGGGCGGTCGAACGAGTTAATATGTGTCAGATCATTAATCGCTAGATTAATATACTAATATACACCAACTGATTACAGCATATTTCCGACGAACTAATACCTGAAGCAATTTGCATTTTACTTTTTAGAAATTCTCGAATGAAAAATTTTCACTGAACAAAATATAATTTACAAAGGACTATTAGTAGTAAAATATTTTCAACTAACAACTTAGAATGCAGTTCATATATTTTCAGCGAATATTTGTTATAAAATGTGCTAGTAGATGGAGTAGCCAATAAAAGTGGTATTGCAGTTTCACCAAAAATTTCGGATTTAAAATTAATAAATTTGACAGTGGGTTGCTTTGATACGGATAACTTTTGAATTCTTCTTTGTTCAATTGCCCATGACAATCATCAACTTATAGGAAATCGAACATGAATGGTGGTCATTTATGATCGATTTCTATATACATGATCATAATCTATGAGTTTCATATAGCAATATAACAGTCGTAAAGAATAATTCGTGGAGAAAGATAAATATTATACTCGCATATAATGACTACAATTCATTTGGATAAACCCCATCCACGTACATAAGAGCCATCATAATATGATCGATGAATTATAAACTTTATGTATAATGAATATATACTACAGTTATCAGGAATTGGACATAATTTAATTTAATTCTCCTTTCACAAATTTCCTAATAATTGTGCCATTAGATGATCATTCCTTGAATTTGGTCAGTGCCAGCGTATGCTACAGTGATTATTACAGGGTCTTTCACGAGGAACCTCACCCATATTTATACGGGAAACTACTGAACGTATTTTCATGAAATTCAGCACTTACAAGTATTTCACGATGCTGATGAAATCTAAAATATTTTCAAGGCATGAGCACCTCCGGTTTTTCCGGAAATGACGTCAACTTCCGTTTTTCAAATTAGAACACCATTTTTTATTGCAGAAATAGATTCCTTAGAAAATTTCAAGTTATTTTGATCCACTTTAAAAATCGAAATCGCGATTCATGATACAGGGGGTGAAAAAATCGCTTTCAAAGTTAGGGATGACAAAATCGTGAAAAATCAATTTTTTCAAATTAGAACCCCATTTTTTTATGGCAGATATTGAATCTACGTTAAAAAATAATGTGAGTGTATGCATCACACACTTGCCCTAAAGTGGATATTAACTCAGAAAATATCCATTTTAGGGCAAGGGTGTGATGCATACACTCACATTATTTTTTAACGTAGATTCAATATCTGCCATAAAAAAATGGGGTTCTAATTTGAAAAAATTGATTTTTCACGATTTTGTCATCCCTAACTTCGAAAGCGATTTTTTCACCCCCTGTATCATGAATCGCGATTTCGATTTTTAAAGTGGATACATCAATCTTACATCTTGAAAAATCCCAAAAATGAAAATTTTCCATCCAAAAACCTCGAAGTTATTCTTGTTTCAGCGGAGCTCTATTTTCGATTTTTTTTCGAATTTTCCCGCTCAGAGAGAATTTTCCAACCAAAACTGAAAAATGTTACATCAAAATAACTTTGGTGTTCTAATTTGAAAAACGGAAGTTGACGTCATTTCCGGAAAAACCGGAGGTGCTCATGCCTTGAAAATATTTTAGATTTCATCAGCATCGTGAAATACTTATAAGTGCTGAATTTCATGAAAATACGTTCAGTAGTTTCCCGTATAAATATGGGTGAGGTTCCTCGTGAAAGACCCTGTATAGTCTCATGTTTTTCCAATGTTTTTTTTAAGAATACGGAATATATTTGAAATGAAATTTTCATTATTGAGACAGATAAATTATGTACCTATCTGTTATGGAGCTGTACTAATGGAACATGGGAAGTTTTTCAAATCGCAAATACATACGTGCGAAAGATCAAATATTGTTTGATCCATAATTGGAGCATGTATCTCAGATTCTCATAATGAAGAAATATTTTATCTTATTTCCCTGAGATTGCTGTGTTCATGAGACGAATATTCCTTGTTTGAGTAGAACATACGAGAATCTCTGTTACAAAACAGCTCTGAAATTATTCTGTTCTTGTGGCATGTCTGGCACAAAACTTGGAACACATGTCACAGTTTCATAAGATAATGGTTTCGTAACATGGTCATCTATCTGGTTATACAGGGTGAGTCATCATCAAATTAAACACTTTTTCTTTTACCATTTTCATAAATTCGGTTACGTTTTAAAGATAAGGGTGTCGAAAATCTATGAGATAAGATCATATTTTCATTATTTCAAATGGACTGATTTTTGGTTGATTGTTCACTCTTTTTATGGTCCATATTTCTCAATTGAAACTCATTCAGAATTGTCCCTGGTATATATATATATATAAATAATATAAAACTACGGTTCATATTTTCGAAAGAATCTTAACTATTTTAGAGAATGAGAGTTTTCTTAGGTTTTTTTGATAAAACGCGTCGTTTTCGAGTTTTTCTTTATTGTATCCGATAAAATTTGACGACAAGATCATAAATCTCAAGAATAATCTGGATTCTGAATATCACCGAATCGCAGAAATTTATTAATACAGCATTAATAATTTTTCTGCACTACAAGTCAATAATGTTGTCAGAATGTTTATCAACTTTGTCGAGACTACAATCTGGATGATGGAAAAACGTTTGATGAAGGGATATGTGATAATAAAATCCCACAAACGTGGGAGATAAAATTTGATTCCAAGAAGCATGAAATTATACATTTATAAGCACAGTTTCTATTGAAAAATTTATTGCTGCTGAAAGTCTTCCAATAATCATCACGAGATCGAAGAAAAACAACATTCATAGAAGATTATTGTTTTGAATATAAAATAGGTTAGTGTACCTTGATTAAGCACGAATTGAATGAAACCCCCTTTTTTCAAGTTATTTTTGGTATATTGGGAAAAATATAAACAAGTTATCAGTGTTTACAAGGAAGGAATTTTGATGGCAGAGATATAGCTTTATAATTGCAGATATAATCGGACAAAACTATGTGTATATTTCAAAAAATATCCTTTTTGTAACATTTTTAATCGAATGAAGTAACTTGAGTATCCCTAAATGTATGAACTCAATTTCAATCGAGAAATTTGAACCTTAAGGTATTTGCAGAGAATCGTATCTGGCACGTATTTGGCCCAATTTTTTTTCAAATGGCTATACCGTTTCAACAGAGCTGAATTTAGAAAAATGCAAAAGAAGTTTTTTTTTGGCCTCAAGAATCTACGCCCTGTATATACGAGAACTTTTCTATAAGCCCAAGAATCATCTAATTAAAAGAGCCTTTTAATTGACATACGGTATCAACCTAAAATTCATTTGAAATTTGAGAGTAATTTAATTTGAATGAGTATAAAACTGCATATTGCGATAAATCAATATTCAAAATAAATAAGACAATAATTTATTATTCCAAGTATTGCTCAGAGAATTTTTTCATTGCTGCTAAAAATATGGATTGTATCGATTGATAGCTCTCTTACTTCAAGACTAAGGCACACTCTGCTTTCCGAACAATTGGTCCAATAGAATTGAATGTGGGAAAAATATGTAAGCAGTAAGGTAAAAAGATCGAATAGTTACTTCCGAGCACGTACTAAATTAAAACTTCCGCAGCTTAACGTCAATTCACAACAGAAATGTGTTTAGTATTAATGCTATTGTGAACCTTTGAAGTTAATATGGATAAACGGAAAAATGAAGTGAACGTTGAATGAACTGCTTTTAAAAACATGCACAAATGATTGAGCTGGTGTGGTGAAGAGAAGTTGAGTTTGTAGCTTCTATTAACAGTCAACAGGAATAATAAAAAATAATGCAAAAAGGGGACCTCTGTCAGAATCGAAATTTCATGAGTACGCTTTTTCTTCAACTCGGAATGAAATTTGAAATGTATATTTACAATGTTTGTATATCTATTCTAGTCTCGCAAATAAAGGTTTCTCTCTGTAAGTGTAGAAGGGCAAACTAATATTTTACCCCAAAAAAGTGCTACGTTTATGAAATTGATTCAGTAACTCTTCGTATATTTTGAAAATTCTACACTCAAGCAATTAAATGAGAACGAAGCGAAATAATAATAATATGTTATCTCCCAGTTCACCGACTAAAACCATTTCCGTTCTTCAACAATTTCAGACATTTACTGGCAGAGGACACCGCACTTTTGTTATGGCAAATGGTGTTCCGTCAAATGTTCTAATTTTTTGGTATAATGTAGTACTCGACCTACTGATCAAAAGTGTCCCTAGCGCCAACTGAATCCTATGACTAGTTTTTGAGATAAGGGCGTTGAATTTGAGAACTACCCACTTTTACTACGCGCGTATCTCGAAACAGAATCGAATGAACTTCAATTTTCCTCAAGAAACATTTCATTCCATCCCCAGGGAGCAACCATATGGAGGAATATGACCCAAAATCGTTACGAATACAGCGTTATTCATAATTTAATGCATGCCCGATTGTGAAAGTATAAAATATGTCAGATCCAGAGCGAAAACGTTCGCAGAATGAACTATTGCAATAGATATGTTGTTGTCACATCGAAAAAACCTGAAATACCCAAAATTTATACTGGGTGATCCATTATTATAGAAACTATTCACAATGAAGATTAAGTGGATACCCTGTATTTTTGGGTTGATTCAAGGTGTTTGTTTGATTTTTTCAGAACATATCATCTTGGACTTCAAAGAATGCAGGGTGATTCAGTCATGAAATAAACTGTGAACCTCACGAAAATACCAAAAAACAACTTTTTTTTTCATCACCCTCTATTTCAAGATTAACTCAGTTGAGGTGAGATTTTTCTTTCACCACTGTACTTGATATAAAAACATCAATACGACTGAATGTTTTTATCCACTTCCTATGACCAGATTTTTTTTATGTGATATGAAAATTATTTATTCATGTTATTCTTTTATTATTCCAGCAAAAAATCTGGTCATAGGAAGAGGATAAAAACTCTCAGCCGTATTGATGTTTTTATATCAAGTACAGTGGTGAAAGAAAACTCCCACCTCAACGGAGTTAATCTTGAAATAGAGGGTGATGAAAAAAAAGTGGTTTTTGGGTATTTTCGTGAGATCATTTTGTTTGATTTGGAAGCCAACCAACTAATGACATGGAAGAACCTGCAGGTGAAGATTGTAAACAAATTATTTATTGACCCATTTTGTGAAAAATTCATTTATTTTCTTGAAATAATTCCCCTTCGCTTCAGTTAAGTTAGTTAATGTAGCACATAGCACATATCACAGACATAAATACATATGTCCTTAAAATCATTTAAAATCTAGTGGATAGTCAGGTATTCTATGTGAATTCGATAAAACCTGGAAATTTTCCACTACCACACCTCATAAAAAGTATTACTTGAAAGTCATTTTTTGTGAAGGAATTATTAGGCAATCCAACTGTTTTATGTGGACATTTTTTTGATATTTCTAGTCAACCCTAAGGAATATCAGAGCAGAGGAGTAAGGAATATCAGAGCAGTAGAAATTATTTAAATTAAATGCATTTTTATTGGAAAATGCCGTAAATGTGTGCTAAAGTAGGATGTGCAAGTCATTCAAATTAGGAGGATTTTCTTGAATATTTTGGAACACTCAGTGTGTAACTTGATCCACATATTAAGTGATTCACCAGGAAACGAAGGGAAATTTGTTCAGCAGCCATCAAGACTTTACAAAATCAATGATAAGAAACTAAAGTGAATATTTCTTCGTAGAAACTGAAATTAGCAGTATTCAGTTCATGATAAATGTAAAACTGACGAATATTTAAATTTATATCGTATAAAAGGATAAAGAAATTACAGATTGAAGTGCTCTGATGAATTTTCCTTCTCCAATACTTCCTCTACAATCTCTGCGGACTCCCAATACTAAAAGTTGGGATCATAACATATAAAAATGGATGTTTATTCTGAATCATATGATAGAATAAATTTTTTTTCGTCAGTGTTGCTCCAAGATATTTGGATATTACAAAGCATAAAAACTCACTGGTTCACTCATAAAATGAATAAAATAATAAAATTCCTCGTATTTACCGCTAACCAGCGACCTACCAGAAAGGTGTTTTGAGGTTACTGGTGGAATAATCGCGTGGTTTCGATTGCCTAATTCCCATTGTTTGACCAACAGCAGTAACCTCAAAAAATAATTGGCAGGTCGTTGGATTGACTGATAGTTCGCCATAGTCTTCGTTAGTTCAGATAAAAACCTTGAATACTAACGGTGGGTGTCACAAAGCTGTTTCAATTCTGAAAACAGTTGATTGCCAATCAAATATGAATTTTGAACGGTCAAATCTAGTTGATTCTCTGATCAAGCCTGGGATTTTCCAATGAATTAATGAAATATAGTACCTAAGTGAATCAAATGATTTCTTCAAATTAGAACTATTAGAAGAGGTCAAAATTCGACCAAGTTTTATTTATTTATTTGTTTGTCTTCTTATTGCCCAGATCTTCATTTTGAAATAATATTATGGGATTGAATGAACAAACAGAATAATAATGCGGCTGGCTTTCTTTCAATGTGATAAGACGTTCCATATGGCGACCTCAACCGCCTTGTCTTCAGTGCAATTGAAGAGGGTCGAATATTTGGAAACAATGGTCCCTAAAACCCATAAATTTTATCATCCTGAGAACAGATGTTATAATTCTAGAATCCAAACATGTATCATTATCAGTTAAATATTCCAATACATACAGGCTCGAACATTTTCAACATTGTTACATTGTGAAAGAATTTGTTGGTATAATCAGCACGGGTATCGTGTCCCTTTTGAAACTATCCAGAAATCATATCAAATATGTATATACATATTCTTTTGAAAGAGAGAATTACCTACTGTTTTCTTAAATCAAACAAATAAAAAGAAAAGACAACTTATCAATCTAGTACCAATAGTACCACCATTGCTTCTGGGAGTCTATACACAATACTTCAACGATTACAAATGATTATAGTTTATTTGAGGCTTTACCAGAAGCATCGTATCTGGTTCAAGGGAAACGAATCTCCGTAAATGAAAAAAATTATCTATTGTTTTTTATGAGATCCTCAGTTGAGATCGATGAGTGTGATACAGTTTTGATAGGGACCATTTGCAGCATTCTTGGATTTCTCGGTGAATATTTGCAATGTTTCCACTCCCTCAACTTTTTTCAACCGAGGCGAAAAGCCAAGGACGAAGGCCAACTGCTATGGTATTTTCAATTCAGTTCAAAGATTGAGACCGAATCCACATAAATCCACCTATTTCGAGGAAAAATTTCGGAAGGTTCTCTCGGAATTTATTACTACAAGGTAACAATAACTGCATCTTTATGAAAATTTTGATTTTTCTAAGGATTTCGAGAGAATCGTTCAACATTTTTTTCTCGAAATTGGTAGCAGATACGACAAACTACTCAAGACCACGAAGTTTAGTATAACTACGAATCTACTACTCACGATTTTTGAAACTAAAAGTGGCTCTCCAAAAAAAAGTTTTGGAGTAAAACAGTGTTCGAGAAATAATATGATTCTGTAGACTCGCAATCGAAATCACATGTTATAAACTCTAAATAGTAGTATCGATGAAGTGCAGATAATATGAGAAAAAAACTTGAAAAAATTCGAAGGATCACAAGGATATTGGTGCAGCCTTTGGTCAATTATTCAATAATTTGAACTTACAAAGAACCAAAGCTATATGTATACTATCGTAAAAGTGGACTGTATGGTTACTTGCTGATGATTGCCTAATTCACTTTCAGCTATATGGAATAAATTTGGAAGGGTGAAGGAAAAATAGGAAAATTAAGAATTTTACCTGGACAACCTCCGGCTCGTTATTTGGGATTAAGATGGCAATCCCGACTTTCCTTTGACCTTTGATTGAACTAAATGCGGTGTATCTATGATTTCGATGTAGCGGGTTGAACTATGATGAATGCTTCTTGAACTAAAATCAATGCAGGTTGAAACTATTGCTATGCACCAGCGCGAACAATAAGCACTACAATTTGCGGCAATTTCCAAAAGCTAAAAACTCAATAAAAATGAAGAGGACAAAATTAGCAACATGAGGTGTCATATGTGGGATACTTAAATACATAATTGCAATGAGCGGAAAACATGTTGCTGTTTAGCGATTTTACGAGGGATTTTAATATTTCATTCATTTTATGAGTGACCAGTGAGTTTTTATGCTTCATGATATCGAAAAATATCCTCCTGAAGCAACACTGATGAAGAAAATTTTACTCAATCATATATGATCATAACTTTCAATATTAGGAGCTCGCAGAGATGGTAGAGGTAGTATTGGAGAAGCCGAGAAGGAATATTTATCATAGCACAGCAACCTGTAACTTCTTCATCCTTTTATATGATAAAATTCAAATAATCATCAGGTTTGCATTCGACATGAACTGACTACTGCTTATGTTTTTCAGTGTCTACGAAGAAATATTCACTTTCAGTTTCTACTCTTCGATTTTATCAAGTCTTAATGACTGCTGACCCTTCGTTTCCAGGTAAGTAACTTGGTATTTGGATACAGGATAATACAACAAGTTACACACACTGGGTGTTCCAAAAATATTTGAGAAAATCCGCTTAATTTGAACGACTCGCACATCCAACTTTGGCCCACATTCATGACATTTTTTAATAAAAATGCACTTAATTTAATTTTCACTGGTCTGATATTCCTCCTTCATCATCAAATTCTTTCAATCTAAAAACTAATGCGAGGAAAACGCATCGATGTAGTTCAAAAATCTGAAAGTTTTTCTACCATTGTCATAGCTAGTATTTTTTTATAGGATAACAGGATAAATTCTCAGGTCAGCAATCAAGCATATACTGAATATGTAAATAATGGAAATTAGGATGATTATTTCATCAATACCTTCATTTTTCTCATCAGATAGGTATAAGGTTTATAGAATACTCAACACCCTCCTAAAAGCGCCAATGTATACTATTCTAATCCAATTAATTGGTACATGATTCATTTTATATGATGGACTCTACTGAATAATGGATTATGTCATTAGGGAAGGTACCTTACTACTGAAATGGTGTCCGAAAAGGTTGATGCGCCTTTCGAAACTGTATGAACGCTGAACTTTTTTCCGTATTCGAGGAACGCACTTTTGAAACTACTGTTTGGCTTTTCATGCGATAGCTGCAAGCTGCAATGCCTGACATCAATAATATCATCTCCGCAAGCTGGACATTCATCTGAACTAAAAAATAACCTTATAAGATGAAAGTTGGCTATTTTCTGTCATTATTCCTTATTTTATCTCAATTTTTGTGTGAAAGCATCCATTGAAATAGGCGTGTTCATATTTCTTATAATAATATTGTTCTTATTTAATTCTCTGATTCTCATATATAATACCACTAGAGATGAAATTTTTCCGGCAAAATTTCTCGATTGTAATATGAAAGTTTGTTGCTTTTCGCCAATTCCACAAATGACAGTTTTATCAAAATCACGAGCCATCATGCGAGTGATTTTGGAAAAAACATCATGGGCCTAATTTCCGAAAATCAACAAACTTGAATATCACAAGAGAGAAATTTTGCCTGCTTAAATTTCATCTCGAGTGGTATTCGATATGACATTTCACGAGAAAAATGTGTAGTAGGGAAAGTATGCCTATGATGGAACCTTACCTATGATGGCACACTATGAAGAAGTCTGTTAATATCATCTGAATTGAATTATGTTCACTGAGGTTGTTCGCCAGATGGCATTAATGTATTCGTAGTTACAACTTAACAAGTGGCATTTTGTGTCTTTTATAACAGTTCAATCGTTTTGGTAAGTGTTGATGTATGATAATTATTTCCTTTATTTTCGTATTATTCAGATGTTTCACAACTTTGTGTTGAACAAATTTTACTTTCCCTTGAATGCCTTATAACAATGCTGATGTAAATGTGAAGTTTGAGGTAATATCGTATTGTAATTGCCTTCTTCGGTTGGTTGAAAGATGTATGACATTTATGCCTATGATGGCATAGTCAAAGTGTTCCTATGATATCAAAAGGTGCCATCATAAAAAGTGGTTCATCACATTGAATATTCTTTTTTTCTAAATCAACTGTAGGACAACAAGAAGCAAGAGGCAACTTTGGAAAGAGGAAGATATGGGGGCAGCGCTAAATGCTGTGAAAAAAATATAGATATGGGTATAATAATATGAATTTCAAAGAATTTAAATGTTTTGTTACACTTAAACGTGCAGGTATACTCATCTGTTGACCTCTCAATTTTATTTTTATGTGATGAAGGTGATGAAGGAAAACCCCCATTCCGAAGAAAACGAAGAATAGGTACACAGAGACAAATTTTCATATTTCAATTCTTGTTGATGCTAAGACAGCGTCCAAATACATAACTTCAAAATCTCAAAAAAATTGGTAGATATCATGAAAAGGAGTGAAATCTATCAATATTTAATGTTTTTTCTAATGTTGACCTCCCAAACAATAGTATATTATAAAACTTGTTGCAGAATGGGCTCCTATTCCAATACGAATAAGCGAGTTTTCGAACGCATGAGTGTTGGAATTGCATTCTGCAACGAGTATTTTCTCTATTTCAGTCTAATTTCATGAAATACTGTTGAAATTCTATGAATAATTCAGATTATACAAGTTAGTGACTTTTGTGTTGTATCTATTTTGGCAGTTGGGGACTGTTACGAAAATTGACATTTCCAAATTGACGTGTGTTGAAAATTGATAGGATCGGAAGTCATTGTTGACAACCACGAAACGAAAAATATAACTGAAACAATGCTGTAATGAGTTCATTACAGCACTGTTTTAAGTACTGTAATGAACTCATTACGATACTGAAATAGAGAAATAAAATAAAACGATGAAAAGATCTATGATTTCTTGTACATAATCAGCATCAAATCGAAAATTTTTTTGTTCGTTATTCTAATGATGGACTAAATCTCCTTCAGGGAATGAAGTCGATCATTATCAATTTCGCATTGAAAATTACTTCAAAACATCGATGAGTGTGTAACAGAGCAGTTAATCAGTATTTCTGGCTGTTGCAAAACTAGTGAACTCTGATAACGATCGAAGTTAGCAAGACTGTCGGACATATCAATGCTATTTCCTATATTTTGTGGTCGCATTCTTATATAGAAACACTGCCTACAGCGACAGGAAATATGTGGGTGTTCTCATTGTAAAACATCTGGTTTGTCCCTTCTTATTGTCTTAATATTTGTTGGGTTTACCTGATGCGTCCTCAGCATTTTAGACAATATTGTTGGTGTGGTGATAAATATTCTAATAGCTTGCAGATTGGGCAACTCTGTTACCCCTTAAACTCTTTCTTCTCGAAAGGGCAATTCGGTGCACTTTTTATGAATATCAGCATTCCTTCGAATCTGGTGAAAGTACCAAAGATGAAGAGCCAATGGTTTTCTGTAGCAAAGTATTGAAATTTTCATAGATTAAGAAAATATGAATTTGAAAATTATGTAGGGATCAAACAAAATATCTTGTAAATGCTTGCAATGGCTTCCAGCTGAGGCACAACAAACTTTGTTATCAAAGCACGATTACGTTCGACATTCACCGTTACTGCATAACCTCCTTCTTACAAAGACGGTCCAATTATTCCTCCATATCATAATGCAAAATGCACGCCATAACTCCAATTTGTCAACTTTCGATCAGTCACGTCACTAATTAGGTATCTATTTATGCTCGGAAATCTGTCGAGATATACAAATGGAATTTGGTGGGTGTTAAGGCGTAGTTAGTGCCTTTTTTTCGACATGCAAATAAGAATTGTTGTTGAATTTTTTCAATTAATCATCTTAGGATCAATTTTTCATTTCTTCAATATACAGGGTGTTTCACCATAAACTGGACAAACATACATGGCCGTGTAGATGACACGACGCACAAGCGAGATACAGGGTGTTTAATGTCAACTTTGAGCAATATTCTGATACCTGTGGTGAGTTATGCGTGACATTTGAAAAAACGGTTACTTATCACATCTTAGTAGATTTTAGGGCTCGATTCAATTGTGGTGTAGAATTCTGAGAAAAAAATTTCAAAATGGCGGAAAGCCTGAAAAGTTTGATTTTTTTTCTCGGTTTCCAATTTGGAAAGCACTTTTTCAACGTACCCGATTTTCTAAGATTTTCCCTGAAAAAATATTTTTCAAAATTCGAACCCAAAATTTTTGGAATTTTTCATGGTTGAACTATCTTTGATTCTGAATACTTGGGTGAAAACAGAAAAAAAATATCAATTGGTTTTCTTTTTGTAGCTTTCCAAAGATTACGCTCGGAGAACTTTCATAATTTTTATTCAAAAGACTAAAGGCTGTACGAAGGCTAAATTTAGGCTAA
Organism: Adalia bipunctata; assembly: GCA_910592335.1. Classification (NCBI taxonomy): domain Eukaryota; kingdom Metazoa; phylum Arthropoda; class Insecta; order Coleoptera; family Coccinellidae; genus Adalia; species Adalia bipunctata. The sequence goes on from OU342948.1 coordinate 38,948,986, forward strand.
TGAGCTGCCAGAGTGACCCGGACGGAAATATGAATTTCTGAACCAAAAAAACTTTTTCAAAAAACTTTGGTGGGAATCGAACTCTCCACTTTTGATTTACTAGCGTCGCTTTGGTAACGGAAAATAAGATTAAAATAAACCCAATTCATACTCGTAGAGAGTTCGAATCCTACCAAAGTTTTTCGAAAAAAATTTTTGTGGTTTAAAAATTCAAATTTCTGTCCGGGTCATTCTGGCAGCCCATTGGCACAATTTTGGCCTTCGTACGGCTTCTAGTTTTTTGAATAAAAATTATGAAGGTTCTCCGAGCGTAATCTTTGGATGGCTACAAAAAAACCAATGGATATTTTTCTATTCTGTTTTCACCCAAGTATTCAGAATCAAAAATAAGTCAACCATGAAGAATTCCAAACATTTTGGGCGAATTTTTTTTTCACTGAAGGCATGTTAAAAAAAGTTGAGTTCGAATTTTGAAAAAATTTCTTCACGGAAAATCTTATGAAATCGAGTACGTTGAAATAGTGCTTTCCAAATTGGCAACCGAGAAAAAAAAATTCAAACTTTTCAGGCTTTCCGCCATTTCGAAATTTTTTTTTCAGAATTCTACACCACAATTGAATTGAGCCCTAAAAAATAGATACTAAGATGTGACCAGTAACCGTTACTTCAAATGTCACGCATAACTCACCACAGTTATCAGAATATTGCTCAAAGTTGACAGTAAACACCCTGTATCTCGCTTATGCGTCGAAAACGGGGTATATGTCATAAGGCAAACATTATTTCCTCGGTGTCATCTTCACGGCTATATATGTTTGTCCAGTTTATGGTGAAACGTGAAACACCCTGTATTATCAAGAACTATCCAATACCAATACATATATGCGCCTCAATGTTAAACATAAAATTTTTAATTGCATGTCATAAAATGCGAAATGACTCCTACTCAAAACTCACCAAATATCATTTGCATATCTCGACCGTTTTCAGAACAATAAATAAATAGTCAGTTTATAAGGAAAACTTTAACACCCCTCATCTGGAAAAACAAAGCATTTGGATTAAAGTTATACAGGGTTATTTTTTGAGTGTTTCATTAGACGTATTCGAGAAAGGAATTTTGTTACACATTCAAGATGCTGTAATTTCATTTTAGAGTACAGGGTGGTCAGATTTCGATGGTTTAGTACAACATCTCCTAAACTATAAGAGATAGAGAAATAGTTTGGGAGTTATAGTACTAAACCATCGAAATATAAATATGACCACCCTGTATATGAACTTAAATTGTGAAATCGATCGGAATCACAAAAGTACCTATATGGTTACTATTCGAAAAAATGAGATTTCCTAGTTTCATGGAGGCTCATTTTGAAGCCCTGTGTCTAGGTATAATGATATTTGCTCATAATTATAAGATTAATCGACTTACCTTAAGGAAGATTAATCCTAATTTTCCGAGCTTGTCCGAAGATATAATTATCACATTGTAGTTTCTTGAAACTTGCTCGTTGTCAGCACGAAGTTTAAAAATCCAATAAAAAGTCAGGATATCTGTTCACCGCTTCTTATCTCCCTGAACCATATGTATCTCATTCTTTGAGTGCGAGTGGAGAAACAAAAACAAAAATTTGACCGCATTTGGGTTGTATAGGGTGGGTAGGGTAATTATATCTTCGGACAAGCTCGGAAAATTAGGATTAATCTTCCTTAAGGTAAGTCGATTAATCTTATAATTTTCCTTCGCTTGTCCTTGATATAATTATCACATTGTAGATGTTCAGAGTACCTAGTGGTCAAATTTTGTAATTCTGGCCACAATTATTCGCAGAAAATTTATATAAAAGAGTTAGGTAGACTATACCAAGTTTTATTAATGATAATCGAGATAATCTATAATGATCTAGATTATATTTACAAATCATATTTCAACTGATATATAACAACAATAATAGTGTTTATTCCATAATTAATATACAGTTCCATTGAAGTACAATTCAACTCAGAAATGCCAAACAGAGAACAAAATATTATAAGTATATAAGCTATCAAGTATCTGGTAATAGTAGTGGTAACGACAAACTCAAGACTCAAGGACCTACTCAGCATTTTACTATAGCCTTAGCGAATGTGTCACTTGAATCTTTTACTGGTCTATTATAAAATTTGAAGAATGTGTGGGAGGATGATGTCCATCCCGCCGTATTTCTGATTTGCTCTATGCTTACGCCTGCTCTAAACGCAGCGGAAGTTGATGCGTGGCGAGTACTATGGGCTGAGAACATTGAAATATCTATACCACCTATGTGTAGTGTTTTCTTTATCCAACGACTGATTGTCTGCGAAGAGGCCGCGTGAATTGGTTTTTTATGGGTGAGGATCAGATTCTGTTGTCCTTTTCGTTGGGATGATGATTTTTCAATATAAAATTCAATTGTGGATGCCACACACAGCTCCGGTTTTTTCTTAAAATATGGAAAAATTAGTAAGGGTTGACATCTTCCACGTGCGGATGTTTTTACTCTATCAGGAATTCTAATTTCAATTTTTCCACTTAACACTTTGATATTTTCGATCTTAATTAACGCCAATGTTTGTACCCTACTTGCAGACGTGAGAGCCATGAGAGTTACGAGCTTATAAGTGAGATTCTCCATGCTCAGAGTTTCTAAAGGATACCATTTTCCCAATTGTTCCAAAATAGGATCCGGATCCCAAGTGGATGCATACTTAGGTTTTGGTGGGCGAATGTTGGATATTCCTTTCAAAAATCTTATTATAACTTTTTCGTCTACAGAACTCATAGGACTAAAAATTAAATTCAAGGCCGATCTGTATGAGTTGATGACAGAGAAGGAATGTCCATTATTCAATACCTCTGTTAAGAAATTCAAATAATGTTCTAGGTTGTAGACTAGTGGATCCTGATTATTCATTATTGAAAACTCCCAATATTTTTTAAAACAAGCTGTATATTGTTTCAGGGTTCCTTTGGAAATTGATGCTGTTATGACTTCAATTGCGGCCTCTGGTACACCTTTTTTCAATAGAGACCGCCGTACAATCTCCCTGCCACCAGGGAAATTTCTCTGTGGAGCGGATGACTCTCCCTAAAAGGAGAAATAAGTAAATATTCATCAGGTTTGAATACTATGGGGCTTTTTGTCAGGATTCTATTGAAAACTGGGTACCATGGCTGTGAGGGCCAGTTAGGAACAACAACTATTCCTAAGGCTTTTTCCAGTATCATTTTCTCCAATATTTTTGTTATAATAGAAAAGGGGGGAAAAGCATAAAAATAAAATTTTGACCAATTTACTGTAAACGCATCAATATAAAGAGACTCTGGGTCTGGAAACCATGAAATAAATTTGTCACATTTTTTGTTAATTCTAGTTGCAAACAAATCTATCTCGGGTATTCCAAATGTTTCTGTAATTTGCTTAAAGGCTCTGTTATTCAGTTCATATTCTATGTCAATGGACAGTGATCTAGATTCCACATCTGCCTCTACGTTATCAGATGAGGCAATGTAACTGGCAAATACTGAAATATTTCTTTTTTCACACCACTGCCATAGTTCTGTAGTAGCTTCGTTTAACTTTGGATATTTAATGCTACCACCTTTGTTTATACAGGAAATAGCTGTTTGATTGTCTACTCGTAATAGAATATGAATATTTTCTTTATTCTTCGCTAGCGACTTTAAAGCGTACTGAGCAGCTTTTATTTCCAAAAAGTTTATGTGCATTTTTTGTTCCTTTTCATTCCAAAACCCATGACATCTACACCCTTCACAAAATCCGCCCCAACCTGTTAATGAGGCATCCGAGCTTATCTCAAGGAAAAACTTTTTAGGTTTTATATCTTGTCCTAGTCCTATGTTAACGAACCACCATTCTAATTCATTTGACAATGATTTTGGAACAGTCATCCGTCTATTGTAATCATTATGGTTACCCTTAAGTGCAATATATTTCTCTCTTTCAAAAGGTTTTAAATGAGTGAAGCCGTATTTCGTAGCAGGACAAGAAGATACTAATTTACCAATTAATACTGAAAATTCTCTTATTGAACACCTTTTTCTCATTTTGAAAGAATGTATTAGTTCCTTAATGGCTTTGATTTTCTCTAGTGGAAGTGAAATTGTCATATCAATTGTATTGTAATTGAAGCCTAAGAATTTCAATCTTTGTGTGGGATAGAGGGTGCTTTTCTGTAGATTTATAATGAAGCCTAAACTATTTAGTTCATTCAAGATTAGTGCAGTATTTTTTTTACATTCCAGCTCGGTACTTCCTATTATAAGAATATCATCTAAATAAAAAACAGTAATTATTCCCTTGAGTCTCAGTTTCTTTGCTACAGGTCTCAAAAGTTTGGTAAATATAAAAGGTGCCACATTGAGACCAAATGGTAAGCAATTGAATTGATAAATTGAATTTTCGAAACTAAATCTCAAATATTTTTTATATTTGGATCTAACTGGAACCAAAAAATATGCATCTTTCAGATCAATATTTGAGAGGTAACTACCCTGACTTAAAAGCTTCAATACAGTTCTATAGTCCTCTAATTTAAAATGGGGTGCCTCAATATAAGTGTTGAGTTTTTTTAAATTTAATATGAATCTATTAGATCCATCTGGTTTCTTTACAAGAAAGTATGAGGACAGAAATTGATCTCTACAAGGCTTACATTTTTCAACTGCGCCTATTTTTATTAATTCCTCAATAGATTTTTTATATTCTTCCAACATATTTTCTGGTATTTCAACAGAGGGTACAGAATATTGTATGGGCTTAGAATTAAAGGGAATACTTATTCCTTCAACCCAATTCAAGACCACTCGGTCATGCGTGATGGTTTTCCAATAATTATAAAATTTGTTTAGACGGCCAGCATAGTGTCTTACCGTTTGCTCTGAATCTATTGTTGTCTGTTGTGTTTCCTCTCCTTCGTGAATGTCCTGTATCGAGTAAGCGGTTTCTTCTCCTCCCTCCTTTTGTTTTTCATTCTGCCTTTGTATTTGGGACGCTGGTAGTTTAAATGTCTTGAATGATGAGTTCCAGAAGGGCCTGGTAGATTAGTCGGTTGCCAAGTAGTTTTCTTGAATTCGGAACTTGCTTTTTTCATAGCTTGTTCATTTTTTACGGCCTCTGCGAAATTTTTTGTGAATAGAAATTCCTCTATATTCATGGTTTTGGCCACTTTTCGGCAGTCCTGGTTCAAATAGGGAATAATTTTATATTTTCGGTGAGCTGAAATGGCGTAATGGATGTTGCAGAATAACTGACAGGCATCAGCTAGAGTTTTGACATTTTCAGTTTGCTCCTCAACAGAAATCATCGTTTCTATGACTGTACCTACAGCCGTCAGTCCATGAGCTAATTGTTTTTGTAAGGCTATCAGAAAATGATCATATTCATTAGCTGACTTAGGTAGACATGGCAGAATCTCCTTGTTGACCAGAGGGGGGATTAACATTTTACAGTTCACGGGAAGTTTATATTTTGCCATTAATTCTTCACGTTGGGTTTTGTCGAATCCTTTTTGAAGATATGTATTCCAGCGCACTACTATTTCTTCATGGAAAGATTTTCCCATTTCATCCTCATCATTGGGTTTTGAACCCAGTACACTAAAATCTTGTGTTTGTGCCTCAATTTCCATATCGTCCTTCTGTTTATATGACTCGTTGTCTGATGATTCTGCAATTAAATCAATTTTAGGCTTTATATATATATGTATCACTCGTGAGTCTGTATTCTACAGGATTTCCATGTTTCAATTATTCGATATGTTGTAAGTGATCCTCCACCCGGAGGCCAACTCACGTTAATTGATCAGCGATCCTTCACACGAAGGTCGACTTGTTATTGTTTGTGAAGAAATCACTCGATTTCCTTTCAAACAACAACTTGTAAGTACATATCCATTCAACTTCCATTCTAAAGCCGCCTATCTTATAATAAATATTTCAATATATTGTATATATTTCATGTGATATGCTGTGATCCTTCGATCGAAGGCCAACATTCGTTCATGAAGAAATCACTCGATTTCATTTTCAAATACAATGTCAAAATAACGATCGTTATTATTGACAGATGGACAGTTACTGTGATAAATAATTACTTAATCTCCAATCAGAGAATGGTTCTTAAATCTTATCATCGAGAATTCTGTTTATTCCACATTATTATTATTTTTTGTTGTTGTTGCTATTAGGTAAAACCTACCTGAATCTGTAGATTCCTCGCTGGAATATGTGTGGTTCGATTCGCTCGATTCACTCGATTGAATTTTCCTGATTTGTTCTTCCATTTGTTTCAATTTCTTCTTCAGTTTTCTCATTTGGGTGTCCTTTTTTCGATGAGATGAACGAGCTCTTTTTGGCATTTTGACTTTCAATCCACAATCCACTACCTAATATTCACTTCAGTTTATTTTATTTTTCTTCGATGTTAACCGACACGACCACGAAACAAGAATGAGATACATATGGTTCAGGGAGATAAGAAGCGGTGAACAGATATCCTGACTTTTTATTGGATTTTTAAACTTCGTGCTGACAACGAGCAAGTTTCAAGAAACTACAATGTGATAATTATATCAAGGACAAGCGAAGGAAAATTTATACAAGAAGCAGTATCAGCGTACTTTCTTCGGTTCCACTCACTGTTGTAAAAAGAAATTCTCACAAGAGGGATTTTGGAGATATAAACACCCATTTGAAGCACTGTCAAAAATCGCTTGAAGTAGTTGCGCATATCATACATCAAATCAGTGCAGAATTAAATGAAAAATTCGAATTTATGTATGAATATATAGGGTGTTACATTTGAAATAACAAAGTTTAGATTCGTTTCCGGTAGAACCGGAAGTAGATTCCCCTTGAAAATATTTCACAATTTAAGTTCATATTGTACTCTAAAACAAAATTACAGCATCTTGAATTTGTATTAAAATTCCTTTCTCGAATAAGTCTAATGAAACACTTAAAAAAATCACCCTGTATAGCAAACTGTCATCAGATTTCATGTAGAATCAGCTCTTGAAGTTTATCGCACTCATTTATTAACACTTTGTAGATATAAGCAGAAGTGATCAAATCTTCATCACCTAATTTAACACCTATCTGAAATTTGCTAGACTTCATAACATCATAATGAGGGTTGAAAAAGGGTTAGCGTCTGAGTTGAGCTAATATATTAGAAAAATGATGACCTCGAGTGAAGGTACCTTTCAACTACACAAAAAAGGAATAGTAATTCAGTTTAATTACTTACCTTTTGTTTAAATTCATGAGTTTCTTCTAATCAATAACTTTCTCAATTTCCATATTTCGAAAATGATAAGGATCATCAAAAAGTTCTATTTCTCCGCGTTGGAGGAGAAATGGTTGCTATGACTTATACTTTTCCGTCCTGGGCAGGAAAAGTGTTGTTATGCAAAAGGTGAATTTTGCAAGACAACCGTTTCTAGGCATAATGTTTCATTTTTCACTCAATTTAAACGATCGGAAATGTCGATCCAAAAGTGGATATTCAGATTTCCATGAATTTGAAAATGTAGGTAGTAGGTGATTATTTGCTCAAAATCATGAAAAGACTTTTGATTTTTGAACAATTAACCGTTTTTTTAACGAAAGAAGAAAAAGTATTTGTAAGGAGTACATAATATCTTTAATATTGAACGAATATCACATTAAGTTTTCTCTCAAATTTTCTTATGCACAAAGAAAATTCACTACCCAATAATGCACGGCTCAGATCCTCAGCACCAAAAAATAAAAATCTGCGAATAACTTACTTACATAATCACATTTGATGGGTAAAAGTCTTCAATCGAATGACAAAAGCACTCAAATAATAAATAATAGGAATAAATTCACACTCATCAACCATTGTCTATTGCATTTCCATAAATAAAAACGTCCTTAACGACACATTATTGATGGTAATAACCTGCCGTTTTGTAAGTGGGTGGGGTTGTTGAAACACCGGAATGTCTGAAACTGGACGACAACTGACAGCTGGGACCGATCGGTCCGTCGAAAATGAGATCTCTGTAACCTGGTGTTGCGGTTGTGGATTCTGGAGAGGTTTCAGGACTGTACCATGGGGCATACCTTGAAGCCGTTTCGTCTGCTATATACTGGTGTTGGGGACTAGTTGCACTTGAACAGTAGGAGTAGATTTCAGCAGGGGAATGTAGCCTTCCTGATGACGGATGGATACCCATCTGGTCTCTACTGATCATCAAACTATCTACTGAAAAAGCCGTGGCGGGATCCATAACCTGGATTGGGTGTCCAACATCAGCCATCATATGCTCTTGCTGATGATTCATTGGGAATTTTGTATCTACATATTTGTTGTTCATGCATGGCGTCAATTCAGTGTCTAACTCTCTCTTGGATTTATATACAAATTTCGATTTGACGTCCTCTACTTTATGTTCAACTCTTGGTGATAAAACTGTACCTGGTGGCGTTTCTGTCTTTAACTGCTGTCTTTTCAAAGCTTCTTCTTTCTCTCTTAACGCGTCTTTTTTCTTGAATCTCCTTCTCCTCCTCAAGTATGATCCGTTATCGAACATGTTGTAAGAGTCGGGATCAAGAGTCCAGTAGCTACCTTTACCGGGTTTTTTATCGTCCCTAGGTATTTTCACGAAGCATTCATTTAGACTTAGATTATGTCTGATGGAGTTTTGCCATCCTTGTTTGTTCTCTCGGTAATATGGAAATCTTTCCATTATGAACTGGTAAATACCATTCAATGTAATTTTTTTTTCTTTAGCATTCTGGATGGCCATGGCAATGAGTGCAATGTAGGAATAAGGTGGTTTTACCATGTCTTTGGTGTTGGTGATTTGATGTTGTTGATGATGCCATGCTGCAGCATATCCGTATCTTGAATATTGTTCGTAAGCATAGTGATTCGTCGAAACATTAACGGCGGCGGCGGCTGCTGCTGTGGAATAAGGTGCGGCAGTGGATCGATAGTATGCATTCTGGTCGGAGAAAATCGTATGCATAGTTCCGAGTGGATAATCCGTTAAACGTTACTCCAAAACTGGTATTCTTTACTAACTAGTCAACACTTAACTTATTTCAACTGGATTGTTCGTAAATTGTTTTCTTTCAAATCATTCTTTGAAAAATAAATTTGCTTTCACTAAATATTATGATACACAACATCGGAAAGTTTACACAAAGATTAAGTAGGTAGATATAAACACTGGCACATAGCTTCTCGATAGGGTACAATGTTACTAGACGAAACAGATGGTTAGGGAGTTGACTGGGATATTCCAGAGGCGGGTCTAGCATCTGCGCAAGTTCTGTCAACGACAATCCCGCCTTCATTTTACCCGCCAATGGTAGTCAAACCGGATAATTGCCGCCTTGAATTAGTCCTGGGTCCCATTGCTTTATGTCAATAAAGTCCGCCTACCGCATAAAGTTCTTTCACAGCGGCAAATGCCAAAAATCCCAATGAGGACGGCTCCCCTAAATTCAGCTGCTAAGTACCTACCTTAGCTACTCGACATAAGATAAATAAATGCGAAAGAAGTTGAGGAAGCGATTTGCGGTTACCCCCGATTTTCTAACATAAATATCCAGCAGTCCATCGATACCGGATAATAATTCTTATCCTAAGCTGGGAATTAGTTTAACAGAACTGCGTCTCCACGAAGGATGAGGGGAGCGACATTTTTCTCGATAATCATAAAATTTATTTTTAAGATGAACGGTTCGGGATTTTGGGATTGGATCATTGATCTGTATGAAGTTCGGACGTGAACACCATGGTAATGTGATGGAAATTGTCAGTGGTTTTAGGTAATTTGCTACTGCTACCCCTATAGAATAGATGCCTGTGTATCTTATTTCATCATCCATTTGATCAATTCATACTTGGCGGTGGTCGTAGTGCTTACTTAAGAAATTTCAATGGGTATGATATATCTTATTGCTGACATCGAATACCTATTACCTATTGATAAATTATTGTATTGTATGAAGATTGAAGATGGGATCAAAATAGGAACGTTCCTATTAATGAGATTTATCATGGCCATTTCTAACAATGAGTGATAAAATCGTGGCTATTTTGGTCTTTGGACATTATTTATGGTCGATCTCGCCTTAATGTAAATCAAAAATTACATCTCAGTCTAACCAATCTATTATCTACAAAATTCCATACAAAACAAGATCTAATGGTACAGATCGAACCTACAATTTTATCCAAATTCTGAAAATACAGGGAATGAACAATTTTAGAAAATCAATGCAATTAAAATACCGTGCACTTAGAACAATGGTCACTATCTATTTGTAAGGAATGAAGTAAAATACAAACCAGTCAACTTGAATATTTGATAGTTACAGACAATAGAGATGTGAACTATTTTTTGGAAATGATTTTAATTTGTAGATAAGTCCTATACAAACACGAAAAAAATATTTTCATGGAAAAAATATAGCAAATGCCAATAAAAATGCGTAAATAAAAAAGTGTGTTTGCAGTCAGGTGATGAACGGTAATAGATTACACATTTTAAATCGATTTTATTTAATTTAATGAGAGTAATTAGATCGCTAAAATATATTTTTAGTATTTCAAAAACTACCGTCAATGTGGAAAACCCCAATTTATATGAATTTGTAACATGTGTCAACATCCCTATCATTGTGAGTGAAGTGAAACAATATGAAATAGTTATTCTCAACTAGTTTATTAATGACAGCGATTAATGGTCGAAATATTTTAACACGTGAGCGGAGCGAGCGCGTTGATGTTTGAGACCATTAATCGCTGAATTAAAAACGAGTTGATTACAAGATTTTTCCGTCGACCTCATCACGAATTGAATATGAATTTTGGATTGAAATAAATTTTTATTTCGCATAATAGACAAATTTGACATAATGTAAATTTCTATGTCCATTTCGATATATTAATATTTATGCTCCCTATATATGGAACAATTCGAAAAATTCATAGAGGGAATATTGGACATGTAGGTACATGTTGTGACATTCTGAATAGTTTACATTTAGTTTGCATTCATATCATTATAGGTACCTATGATATCCGATAAGGAACGTGTGGAGAAAGTGGAGGTTGATGTATTATCCACTTTGCAACTTTTGTCACCTGAAATTTCTTCTGCAGTCTATTTCATTTTGAATGGAGTTGTCAATATACCCTTCTGTGACAGAAGTTGATTTCCAACCAAGCTCGATAGTGCTCTGACAGAATATTTTATGTTGTGACATTCTGAATAGTTTACATTTAGTTTGCATTTATATCATTAGGTACCTATGATATCCGATAAGGAACGTGTGGAGAAAGTGGAGGTTGATGTATTATTCACTTTGCAACTTTTGTCACCTGAAATTTCTTCTGCAGTCTATTTCATTTTGAATGGAGTTGTCAATATACCCTTCTGTGACAGAAGTTGATTTCCAACCAAGCTCGATAGAGCTCTGACTGAATATTTTATTTTCGGTTGCCATGACAATCATGCATTAATAAGAAATCATGCATTAAAATAGGTCATTAATGGATGATTTTGAGTGCGTTAAAATGAGCCTTTATTCTATGGTCGACGGAAATAGAATTTTGAAACTCAATTTTGAACGTTATGATGTTTGGAAATCCGAAATATACAATGATGAATTAGGACAAATGTGATTTGGAATTGAATATGAAACTTTGTTGAATTACTATTACAATTGATATGTGAAATTGAAGTGAGGGAGATCATGATTATTGACAATGAGCAAAATGTGAAAATTTATAACGGTTGACCAGCCTAATACAAATTTACAAGAAATATCGAAAATAATTTCCAATTCAATACTAATAATGAATTCATATTCATATGAGGAAACCAGATATAACAAGAGACTCATCTCAAAAGTCAGGATGAACTCCTCTCCCAAGCGAACTGCACCAAAAATAATTATACCAAATATGGAAAGGTATATGATGTGAACCTTTCCTAGATTCAGCTCTAACCATGAAATCAATCAGTTCCAAGAGGTATGCACCATTTAACCAAAATTCCATGTGAAAAATTATCATAAGAAAAAATCTGAGAATGAAATGGAGAAAAGAATAATGTACTATAGTCCGTTCAAATATATGAAGGAGCTTTGTGAACAAACAAAATCGTCTGGTTTGCGAACAATAAAGCTCCTATTGGTTAAACCATCATAACGACGCTCCCTTCGACCGCCCTAATGCTGGCCATACACGAAGCGACCGATCCGAGCGTTTTACGACATTTTATGAGACCACGAGCGAAAAGAGTCTCTGTGATTGCGATTGGTCGGGGGCTCATTAAATGTCATGAAAGGCCGTAAAACGCTAGGATCGGTCGCCCCGTGTATGCCCAGCATTAGAGACTGCCACGATCGTACTCGGACTGTGGATGGTACTGGATAGAAATGATTCAATAATTTGAGACAGCAATTCCCACATTGGAACTTTTTTCCTCAGAAACTCTAGTGCAAAATTCCTGTTATGATTTGCAACTGTCATAAACATTTTATATCCGACCTACCCTATTTTTGTATTTTGTTTTGTTTTTATATTATTATTATCTACTAAATAATTTCTTTTTCGGATGCTGGAGATTGAGGCAAGGTAATTCCAGGAAACACCAGAGGTTTATAGATTTGGGTCGGAATCTTGCAAGATTCCGACAAATTAATTCCGGGAAACACCAGATTTGGGTCCTTTTCCCTAATGGGTGAAAGCCATCTTGATTTGCATGAATACCTATCGAAGTTTTCAATTGACAAGCCTCGAAAAAGATCTCTGTCCAAAATTTATAATGTTCCATTCACCTACTTGTATTATCCTAAATATACAGGGTCTTTCACGAGGAACCTCACCCATATTTATACGGGAAACTACTGAACGTATTTTCATGAAATTCAGCACTTATAAGTATTTCACGATGCTGATGAAATCTAAAATATTTTCAAGGTATGAGCACCTCCGGTTTTTCCGGAAATGACGTCAACTTCCGTTTTTCAAATTAGAACACTCTTTTTTTATTGCAGAAATAGATTCCTTGAAAAATTTCAAGTTATTTTGATGTAACATTTTTCAGTTTTGGTTGGAAAATTCTCTCTGAGCGGGAAAATTCGAAAAAAAAAACGAAAATAGAGCTCCGCTGAAACAAGAATAACTTCGAGGTTTTTGGATGGAAAATTTTCATTTTTGGGATTTTTCAAGATGTAAGATTGATGTATCCACTTTAAAAATCGAAATCGCGATTCATGATACAGGGGGCGAAAAAATCGCTTTCAAAGTTAGGGATGACAAAATCGTGAAAAATCAATTTTTTCAAAACCAAAACTGAAAAATGTTACATCAAAATAACTTGAAATTTTCTAAGGAATCTATTTCTGCAATAAAAAAATGGTGTTCTAATTTGAAACACGGAAGTTGACGTCATTTCCGGAAAAACCGGAGGTGCTCATGCCTTGAAAATATTTTAGATTTCATCAGCATCGTGAAATACTTATAAGTGCTGAATTTCATGAAAATACGTTCAGTAGTTTCCCGTATAAATATGGGTGAGGTTCCTCGTGAAAGACCCTGTATTTAGTTTCGGTCCATAATTTTATTTTATTTTGTACGAAACTCTCTGTCGGCTACTCAAGATTCCGACAAGGTAATTCCGGGAAACAACAGGTGTGGGTTTTTTCCCTTAATGGATTAAAGCCATCTTGATTTGCATAAATATCGAAGTTTTCAATTGACAAGACCAGTTAAAAGCTACTGTAAAGGTCTAGCTGTTCAAAGTGTTTATAGATGTTGTTGTGAAAAGTGTATTGTGTTGGAAAATCATTTGACAAAGTGTATGTAGTGTTTATAGAACAATGTCGAATTTGGAAACGGATACAACATCGATCTGAGGGTGATATGTGGAGACCACCACGAAAAAGGTCCAAAAGGTCGCATTTCTCTGCTGAAGAGAAAGAGATAATTTTGAACATTTTACGGAAAGAATTGGAAGAACATCCTGATTTATCGGAAAGAGACTTAGTAGGAATTGTTTCAAAATCTTCAGAGGTGAGTGATTCAGCTGTATTCAGAATTCTCAGAGAACATGAAGAGAATAAAACATTGTCGCCACCTAAGAGGAGAGCCCAGTCGTTAAAAATAATCGATTCGGTTGACGATTTCGATATGAACCTTATCAGAATAATTGTCCACGGTTTTTTTTCCGGAATGAAATCCCATTAACAATTTCTGAAGTTCTAGAAATCGTGAATGATGACGACAGTTTGCCAAATTTCAAAAGAACAACGTTCTATAAATTATTGAAAAAAATGGAATTCAAGTTCAGTTAAACCTGAACGATTGTGTGAAATCTTCACGATTCGACTCAGGACGGAAAGAAATTTTACGAAGGCCCTCCTACCGCTGCGCGAAAGATGTTATTAAAGATTTGAACAGAGTAGGTATAATTAAAATTGAGTTCGAATCGGTAACTATGTAACTTATCCTCGTGGTCGAGGATTTTCACTTAATTGCAACTTCAGAACAAAATAGAATAAATCCGACTAGGCTATCCAAATTTAATTGATTTTAACAGCAAAATTAATTCAGCTACCAAATAATAGATAATCAAATCGAAAAATGCTGGTTTTGAACTCTACTGCTAATGAAAAAAAAAGTGTACGTGTTTATATTAATTTGATATATTTCATTTGAATGCAAGATTGAATTCCCGTAAAATGACATCTACCGGTGATGGAACATTACCTCCTCTTACAGAAATCACTAACAACAATGAAATAAATTATGAGGAAACTGCAAAGAACAAAGATGTAAATTCAAACTATATCAAGTGTGACAGCTCATATCCACGGAAACATGAACATCTTGCTGTTCCACCGACTGAGATGTTCACCTATTATTTTTAGCTGAGCAGCAAGGCTATCCAATATCCATTATAATGTAGGTATGAGTATGGGGCAACCTCACTCTTTTGTATACTCCATTCTCTTTTATAATGTATCCCGGTTGGTCATGATTTAGGTTTACAAGGGCGTCGCAAGGGGTAGTAGGGGGGGGGGCAGCTGACCCCCCCTAGAGCTCAGAAATCCCTTGAAAACTTATGAAATAATAGCATAATATAAGAAAATCAGTTCATTTTTTCTATTCTGATTGTTTTTTGCCCCCCTCAAAGGCTGGCGACGCCCTTGTAGGTTTATCAAGTTTTTTTAATTAAAACCGACGCAGGTTGGTACTCATTGAACCATGAACGCCAAATGATTCTCAGAGAGGTTGCCAATACTCTCGATTCTTGATTTCCGTGCAAGAAAATAGCATAATTGAATCTTCTAACCATGTGTTTTATGAGAGATTGTAACATTCACTGTATTTCGAAATGAAGCTTGTTATTATTATTATGTTTACATACGTGGAATATTTGCAGTATTACCAGAGAAAAAAAAGTTTCTTCAGCAATCGCCAGATCTTTGGAATTATTGGATTCACATAATATTTTCTCAAATTCATTATTTTCCCAAAGTAAATGAATATTTCGATAAATACGTGATTACTACGATCTCTATGTAGAAACTACAACGTTGCGAGTGAATCTGACAGGAAAATGACTAGGTATATAACCTAACATATTCAAAATATACACGGTGAAATGTGTCAGAATTTCATGGCCAACCGGGATACATTAAAAAAGTGAATGGAGTATAAATGTAACTATATACATAGTAGGTAAGCCAGTAGATCTACCCTTGAAGACTATTGACTTTATGAGATGGATCGCATCCAAGATAGATCTGAGAAATGAGTAAATATAAAGGGTGTTTCAAAGTTTTTTTTAGAATAAATAAAACACATAATTTGCATTCATTTTCAAATTGGTAATTGATTATTGAAGTATCAGTTATGACATTTATGTACGAAAGATATCTTCCAAATGGCCTCTCCACTCTTTTGTTAAAATTTTAAATGACATTTTAATATAATTGAGGCTCTTTCTCACTAATGACACGAATAATTTCATCCTTTTGTTCAGGAATCAATAGTGGATTATTCTTAGACCTGGCTTTTTACATAACTCCAAAGAAAATAGTCCAACGGTCAAAATCACATGATCTTGATGGCCAATTGACATCACCGTTTCTGGAGATCATTCGGCCAGGAATGAATCAATTGTGTCATTTGCAAAGTAAGGTGTAGCGCCATCCTGCTGAAACCAAATGTCCTCTAGCTAGATCAATATTCAGGCCATAAAAATTCGATCATCATCCGACGGTATCGATCACCATTGGCAGTTACAGCTTCACCAGCAGCATTTTCAAAGAAGTAAGGTCCAATTACACCACCTGACCATAATTCATACCATACCAAACAGTGACTCGTTTAGGATGCGTATTGCGTAGGTTTCTCTTGAATTATTCGTGGATTTTCCTCACCCCAGATACAATTTTGTTTATTAACATAGACACCGAGTTCAAAATGTCCCTCATCGGAAAACATGATTTTTTGAGAAAAATCAGCTGGTTGTTCATTGATGAAATTAACAAATGAACGACTTTAGTTCCTGTGTACTTTGAACCTTATATGCCTTCAGAACTAAATCCTTGTGTAAAATACGCCATGTTGTGGACCCACTAAGTGACTAGATTAGATTAGATTAGAGGATGGGCGGAAGATCATCTGAACTCGCATGCACCTTGACCTAAAGATCTATTGTGCATCCCCGCGCTGTTTACCAGTCAGGCATGAACTTTAATCACCTTTCTGGGAGCTACATCCATCACTTGTTCCGGCTTTGGAAGCCAGAAGCCAAGGTGTTGTAGTCTTTTCCGATGAGCATAACAAGTGCTTGGCTGTCTCAGTGGCTTCTTGACAGAAACGAACTACTAAGTGACTAAGTCCAACTTGTTGTGAACGTCGTCTAATGGACATTTCAGGGTCTTCAGCAACTCTTTCATGAACCAAATCAATATTTTCTTGTGATCGACCGCTACGACAGTAATTTTCACTTTTTTGGTCTTCCACCGAAACCGTCTCTTGAAATTTTTTAATAATCCGACCAATAGTGCTTTCAGGTGGACGATTATGTAAACCAAAAAATTCACTTAATTTTCTAAAAACACTTTTTACAGAACGCTTATTTCCATAAAATAATTCAGCAATTTGAACGCGTTGTTGTACCGTGTAAGAGAGTCATTTTTGTAAATGTCATACATCACACTTATTAAATGTCAAAATACCCATACGAATTCAGTGCGGACAGTGCGGTATCTATATTTTATTTATTCTTAAAAAAAACGCGCAACTTGAAACACCCTCCACATATGATTATATCCGAAGAGAGAGTGCGGTTGTTCATCGAGAAAAATTTCATTGAACATTCTGCATTTTCTATCTGAAATTTGGTCACATTGTCCATGAAAAATAAACAACTTAATTTACATCATTACCATACATTTTAGTTCATTTCAAAGTTACCTTATCCTTATAAAAAATATTGCAAAATAATGTAATTTCTACAGAAACTTCTATTTCGGAAGGTAGGTATGGGAATATGATATATCATTCGGAAGGAATTTCAATTCACTCTCAGTAATGTCCAGATCATTCCATTTGAAAAAATGCACTTTTAACTGTTTTTGTAGGTCTCAGTAACTCGTGGAATATTGGATGAATCTGTATAATCAGAAGCGTAATTCGTCCTACATGATGCATAGAATCTTGGCAATCTGCATCCACTGAAAAGGTGAGTATGAAGAAGTGATACCAAAATAATCATCTCACTACGCACTACGGTGAATGGAAAAATGCGATAATATACAGGTTGTGCCATTTGAAATAACAAAATATATACACTGCAGCACTGAAAATATTTTAGTTATTCGATGGAGGAGTCCAAACCAAATTTTTGTCGAATTCACCTCTCCCATAATTAAGGTCTAATATAGCCACGATTTTACCTTCCACTTGTTGTTTCTTTCGATATTTCGATGCTACCAAAAAAAGGTTGCTGAGTTTATAATTGAGATAGAACATTCAAAATAAAAATGTGTAAGCAGTTTTTTCTTTTTCATCACAACATTAGTTTGTTTTGTGACATGCGTAATTGCGTAATGGGGCATTTTCGATCCGTAAATTCCATATTTACCATTAACGGATTTATGATGGATATTTCGTTGCAGCTTCTCAGACATCAGATAATTTTGAAATGAGAGTTGAACAAGTTGATTAGACACTTTGAATTAGACGAGTATTTGACAACATTTCACGACTAAAGCCAGGTATGGCTCAGTCAAATTTAGTGGTATACTCCATTCACTTCTATAAAGTATCGCGGTTTTAGGTTTATCAAGTTTTTTTACCTGAAAAAATCGCAGGTTGACACTTGTGAATGACATTACTTCAATGAATAAATATGGTAGATGTTGCCGACGTTTATTTTTCATTATTTTAATTATCAATTATCAAGCCTGGCAACTAAGACTGCCGAAGGTAGTTTCGAAAAAGCAAAGGGAAAGTATCAGGAAGTGCTATTTAGAATTGAAATCTGCGCATTCTAAAAGTAACCCTGATAATTTTCTCAAATTCATTATTTTCCCGAAGTAAATGAACATTTTGTTAAATACCTAATTACTACGACATATATGTAGAAACGGCAACGTTGCTTGTTCAACTGACAGAAGAATGACTATAACCTAACATTTTCGAAATATACACGGTGAAATGTGTCAGAATTCCATGGCCAACCGGTATACTTTATATAAGTGAATGGAGTATATGCTCGTCTAAATAAATTTCAAAGTAGGCTATGTTAGGAATTGTCATTCTTACTCATTTTTATTGATCAAGCACCAGGCAAAACAAGCAATAATGAAAAGGTACAGCAGATAATGAATTATCACTTAATAAAAAAATCTCAGTTTAAAACTGACATATTCTTACTATTGAGATAGCGTACTTAAAAATTATCCTAATAAACCTGATGATTAGATAGAGAAACCTAGCTGGCTTTAGTCGTTGAATTTAACGGCCAAACCAGTGATTTCAAATACATATTTGAAATGTTTGGAACACTCTAACTAGTTTTTGACGAGCAATAGATCGGAATTACAAAATTATATGGTTCCCATTTGAAAAAATGAGATTTCATAGTTTTATTGAGGCTCACTCTGAAGCCCTCTTTCAGACACCCTGTATAATATTTCCTCATAATTCCAACAAGAAGAAGTATCAGCGTACTTTCTCTCGTTCAATTGTGGCAAAAAAAATTTCTTACACATATTAACTCTGATTTGTGACACTCTTTCTGTCAACAAATTTGACAATCAGGGAATCAGGCTATAACTCAACAATCGCGCATATTATCATACATCAAGTCAGTGCAGAATCAAACGAAGTATTCAAATATGTGTAAATATACAGGGTGTTGCGTTTGAAATAACAAAGCTAACATTCGTTTCCGGTAGAACCGGAAGTAGATTCCGCTTGAAAATACTTTACAATCCAAGTTCATGTACCTACTCTAAAAATGTACCTACTCTAAAACAAAACTTTAGAATCTTGAATTCGTAACAAAATTCTTTCCTCAAATACTTCTAATGAAACCCTCAAAAAAATCACCCTGTATACTGATTAATTCCCTATATGTATGTACTCAAATTATAAGAACATTCGATGTGATTCGGTAACTTATTGTAAAATTTAAGACACATGTAATATGGACCTTTTTCTGTCATGGTCAATTTATGCTGGGGGAAAAAAAATTTTCGTCCTCGTAATATAATTGTGATCAACACCTGTATCAGAATTATTTCTATTTTTGAATACAAATAACAATTATTCATAAATGTACAATCCATATACAGTCAGTATGTTCATTTTCCTAAACCTTCCTCTACGGGTTTCCTTACATTTTATTTTACAAATGGTTCTTATTGTTCTCTTCTGGGCTACGAATGTCGAATACTGACTGTATTTTAGAGTTCCTACCCCAGAAAATTATTCCGAATCTTAACAATGATCCTAAATTATAGCATGGTCAGAGACATGTCTCTGGCATGGTATAAAATCTTTAGAGTATCTTCATTCATAGGTATACTGAGCTACAGTTCTGTTCTGTTCTGATACCATAACCTACACCTTCCAATTTCAAACAGGGTTTGCCTATATGTATGTCCCCCAATTTAAGAATTCGTCGTTCTTAACTTAAGATCAAGGATTTGGTTCCCTAGACCTAGACATATAAGTACTTTCTGGTTCTGAGGTATCAAACTTTGATTGTTTTGTATAAAACATATTAAGGTTAGTCTTGGATTCATTCACCACCAATTTATTCATAGCAAACCAGTAGTTATTCACTTCACGAAAGGTGTTTTTAGTTGTTTTCAACTAATTCTGCTCGGTTTCTTCCATAAAGGAATATATTCGTGTCGTCAACAAAGTTTTGAAGAATTGTTGAACATGCGTTATCAAAACACCTGTTTTGGTATAACAACCGTCATTCATTTAATATTTATTATTGTATTGTATTTTGGCGAGAACGGTTCATCAAAATTACTTTTTCCATACACCATTGTGAATAGGCTTCCAAGAACTTTCAGGTGGTTGCTTGTTCAAGCCTCAAAAATACAGGGTATTTCACCATAAACTGGACAAACATATATAGCCGTGTAGACGACACCGATACGTATCACCAAACCCAGACTTCTCATGGCTAAATTGAGGTTATGTTATATAATGAATATGAGAAGAAAAAGTCAGTTTCTGATCGAGCTATTATCATCCATTTGATGATGAAAAATAATTGGTATCAGCTTCCTACTGTACGTCATTGTCTTACATTTCTTTACATTCAGAAACAATTCATTCTCACCATCTACATAGACTATTGAGATCGTTTTGAAAAAGAAAGCAATCAAATGAACATTTCATTTCTCTAAAGAACACAAGATTACCAGATATACCATATCCAGATAGCTCCTGCAGTAGTTGTTTATGGGAAACACGATCGAAGGCTTCACTGAAGTCTAAAGTCTATAATATCTAATAGCTACTTTCTTGCACCTTACTCGGTTTCATTAGACGTGCCCGTGGCGGAGGTATTGAATGTGTACAAAGATTTTACCCCCTAAATTTTACACCACTGGACAAATTTGCATTTTTACAGCATATTTTGATGCGCCGATGTGTTTTACAAAAAAAGGCACTCTTGGTTTATTTCTCTAAAGTGAACGGTTTTCGAGAAAACTGATGGCTTTTTATGATCAAAAACAATTTGCCAATGCATTGTAAATTTCTTGTAATTGGGAAAATGAGTAGTGATAATTAACTATGGTCGTTTGAAATAAAGAAGAATAACTGTGCAATTTAAACTCAAATTAAAGTTGTCAAATTTTGTTGAAATTAATAAACTTGTTAATTATCACCATTCATCTCTACGATCACAAGAAATTTACAATGCGTTTACGAATTGTTTTTGATCATAAAATGTCAGTTTCCTCGAAAACAGTTCACTTTAGACTAATAAACCAGGAGTAGCTTTTTTATGTACAACATCGGCGCATCAAAATATGCTGTACAAGTACAAATGCAAATTTGTCCAGTGGTGTAAAAGTTGGGGAGTAAAACCTTTGTACAAATTCAATATCTTCACCACTGTCACGTCTAATGAAACCGTGTAAAGTGCAAGAAAGTAGCTATTATTATGAAGAAGGCAGTATAGAAGAAAACACACTATTGTTAAGCAATTCTTAATCTATAGGCGATCGATTTCGGTTTACAATACCATCATCAGGCCAGCTGAAAATTTACATAGCTATGAGAATTCTATAATGGAATGGACAACTTTGAAGAATTTACTTCAATCGATTAAAATTTCATTTTGTTGGAAGGTTGGAAGGTGTGCAACTTACCGTCAAAAGAAGCATATAAACGGTCATACATGCAACATCAGATGACAGATATATGTCCTTGTATTAAAATAGATATTTAATTCCTGCTTTTCTTATCATTCGATGTGTAATCTCTATTTTTATAGGCGGGTAATTCTTTCTTAGAAAAGGCGTAGTTATTTGGATGGCGTATTAATTAGATTGAGATGGACGGAAACTATTATTAGTTACAATGTGTACAAAAACTGAATATTGTAGTTCATACGGTTCCTGAGATATTAGCAAAAAATTTAAAACGACATAAATTTCTGACACCCTATACCTCGGAAACGAAGACCCAGGGGAAAAATATGGAAAAGAAAATAAAAATTTAGTTTTCATGAGAAATCTACAGTTCACCGGGTAAACTGTACTTTATCACTGATAAAGTAGGACTACAGTAGGACTACGAGATCGGACAATGTCATGGTTCGTATAATGGTCGAAACTTAAATCTGAGAAAATTATTTCTATTAATTTGAAAAAACAAATGATACCTACTAGAGGAATCGGTCTGAATTAACATTCTCGCCGGACTTCAGTATGGGACTCATATACGCAAAACCTTCCAGATATTCGGGAAAGAGCCGGAGGTTATCATAAGGATATATTGTACATGCAATGGCTGAACTAATAGTTCGATATGAAACTTCACAAGATTAATAATAACTCAACTGCCGCGAGAAGCAAGGGCGCATCGCAGGCGGCTGTTATTCGCGCTTCGAGGTGCACCCTTGTATCTCATGCATTTCCTTATTTTGAGGTCACGTGGTTTACTGGAGCTTCTCACAAGCCTTGTTTTCATATGGGATAAACTTTCTTCTCTCCTGAGTTCAGACAAGAAATAAGAAATAGAAGATTTATGGAGGAGCTACGTTTGATCATGTCATGGAATTCATCGTGGACATGTGATTACACATTACAGGGTATGAATTGGGTCTCTCTATAAACACAAACATGTGATTTTGTTTGAACATGCATTTCATATTAACTCAGAAAATATCCATTTTAGGGCAAGGGTGTGATGCATACACTCACTTTATTTTTTAACGTAGATTCAATATCTGCCATAAAAAAATTGGGTTCTAATTTGAAAAAATTGATTTTTCACGATTTTGTCATCCCTAACTTTGAAAGCGATTTTTTCACCCCCTGTATCCTGAATCGCGATTTCGATTTTCAAAGTGGATACATCGATCTTACATCTTGAAAAATCCCAAAAATGAAAATTTTCCATCCAAAAACCTCGAAGTTATTCTTGTTTCAGCGGAGCTCTATTTTCGATTTTTTTTTTCGAATTTTACCACTCAGAGAAAATTTTCCAACCAAAACTGAAAAATCTTACATCAAAATAACTTGAAATTTTCTAAGGAATCGATTTCTGCCATAAAAAAATGGTGTTTCGATTTGAAAAACGGAAGTTGACGTCATTTCCGGAAAAACCGGAGGTGCCTTAAAAATATTTTAGATTTCATCAGCATCGTGAAATACTTATAAGTGCTGAATTTCATGAAAATACGTTCAGTAGTTTCCCGTATAAATATGGGTGAGGTTCCTCGTGAAAGACCCTGTATAGCCGTAACGTGTAGATGGCATCGAGAAAGTCATTTTTGCCTTATGACATATACCCCGTTTTCGACGCATAAGCGAGATACAGGGTGTTTAATGTCAACTTAGAGCAATATTCTGATAACTGTGGTAGTGTGGTGTGTTATGCGTGACATTTGAAATAACGGTTACTGGTCACATCTTAGTATTTTTTAGGGCTCAATTCAATTGGGTTGTAGAATTTGAAAAAATAAAATTCAAAATGGCAGAAAACTTGCAAAGTTGGAATGTTTTTTCTCGGTTGCCAATTTTAAATGCACTATTTCAACGTAGGGGAGAGTTCCCTTGAAACGGACAATTTAATTATTATTGGCGTGAAATATTATTTCAAATGAAAAAGTTTCAAATTGTATCGTCATAATATGAGCATAAGGTTTGTGGATTCACTTTTTCAGAAAAAGCTAGAAAAAGAAAAGCTCGTCACTCGAAAAAATAGGTCTAAGTTTATTTTATAAAATGTCCATTTCATGGGATGTTGCCCTTGTTTTGGACAGTCATTCCCATGAAGTGGACAATGGTACAAAAACATGAGAATACTGTCATGAAGTTCTAGGAGAATAGTTGAAATCATTTAGTAGCACCAAACAGAGAAAACATACAGTATTTTCCATGTTAAATATTGAATTACATAACATGCTTTCACATCTCCCTTGAGAGCCGTTTCACATGCGACTGATGGTCGGTCCTGATGGTCAGTCGGAGCCGGCGTTTGAACTGAATTTTGCAATCCTTTCACATGCATGCGTATCATCAGTCGACCGATAGAACACGCACGAGCATCGGTCCAGCCCGCTGCGTTTGCGTGTCGTCGGCTCGAGCCGACAAAGGAGGCTTTCACATGTATGCGCACCATCAGTCCGTATGCGATTGCGGTGTTGCGCATGTTATTGAATATTCTGAGGATTCTTTACGTCTTTACGAATGGGTAGGAAAAAGTTAATTCAGAAACTGAAATGGTGTTTAGTGTCATGAAAAAAGCGAAATTCTGGAATACATACTCAGAAAATTATAAAGATATAGATTTGAATATTGGGAGGATGCAGCTCAGATCTGTGTATTGCAGGAAGATTTCAAGAATCTTCTTCAATGACAACAGCAAGAAGCAAGTATGTTTGCATATTCATCAACAGATTGATCGTCGATAATGTCGTCGTTCCTCATATTTTCGCCTGAGTTCCTTGGGTTTTGAAATACAGGATGATGGAATGGAATTTAAAATTCAATAAAACTTGAACCAATCATTGAGCAGATTTCCCATATAACTTTTCAAACAAAGAATTCTCATAATAATAAGAATTCCCAATCTAAGAATTTCGGAATACGGAATTAATACTTCGTGCGAGAATCGGTTCTCGCACAAATCGACAACAGTGTCCCGTTCCAAATCTAAAGCGGTAAATGGTCTTTGATAGCGGCGACTGACGATACGCATCCATGTGAAAACAAATGCCGTCGACTGATGATCAGTTCGACCGACCATCAGGACCGATCATCAGTCCCATGTGAAACGGCTCTGAATCGGAAACATTGCAGCCCATGAACTGGACGTCAATTTCCAGTCATTTTTCTATGTCCGATTCATGGGATATGTGGTTTTTATAAAAAACCTGAAAATATAATTTCTACAAATGGTTATATCAACGATTCAACATATCTGTCTGATGAGGGATAATCACTTGATGTTTATATGAAAAAATCGGCAACTTATCGTCACTAGAAACGTAGCTATTCACTTCGCAAAAGTACGTACATATTTACTTTACCGGCAACGGATTTTTCAATATGCATGACTCGTCAACAAGACGCGACCCACAGATTCAGCCATTTTCCAAGAGACGTGGCTCTATGTTGCGAAAATGGTATTTACATAAAATATGCTCAATTACTATCGGGTGTAGTAGAAAACTATAGTGTCCGGTTCATGGGCTGTCCAATTCAAAGGAACTCTCCCCTACTAAGTGTTTTCCTAAGATTTTCCGTGAAAAATTTTTTTCAATATTCGAACTCAACTTTTTTTTTTACATCTCTTCAGTGAAAAAAAATTTCGGCCAAAATTGTTGAAATTTTTCATGGTTGAACTATCTTTCATTCTGAATACTGTGGTGAAAACAGAATGAAATAATATCCATTGGTTTTTTTTGTAGCCTTCCAAAGATTACGCTCGGAGAACTTTCATAATTTTTATTCAAAAAACTGGAAGCCGTACGAAGGCCAAAATTGTGCTAATGGGCTGCCAGAATGACAGGGAAAGAAATATGAATTAATAAACCAAAAAATTTGTTTCAAAAAACTTTGGTAGGATTCGAACCTACGAGTATGAATTGGGTTTATTTTAATCTTATAAATTTCCATTACCAAGGCCACGCCAGTTAATCGAAAGTGGAGAGTTCGATTCCCACCACAGTTTTTTGAAAAAAATTTTTTTGGGTTTATAAATTCATATTTCCGTCCGGGTCACTGTGGCAGGTAATTAGTCTAAATTTGACTTTCGTACAGCCTCAGTTTTTTGAATAAAAATTTTGAAATTTCTACGAGCGTAATCTTTTGTTTGAAGGCTACAAAAAGAAAACCAATGGGTATTATTTCATTCTGTTTTCACCACAGTATTCAGAATGAAAGATAGTTCAATCACGAAAAATTTCAACAATTTCGGCCGAAATTTTTTTTCACATGTGAAAAAAAGTTGGGTTCGAATTTTGAAAAAATTTTTTCACGGAAATCTTAGAAAATCTAGTACGTTGAAATAGTGCTTTCCAAATTGGCAACCGGGCAAATTCCAACTTTGCAGGCTTTCCGCCATTTTGAATTTTTCTTTTCAAAATTCTACATAACTGTGAGGAATTTTCTTCGTTGGAAGCGATTCCAGGCTCTTGTTACAAGTTACAAGTAAACTGAAATAAAGCAGTGTAGTATTGAATCCCTTTTGATTGTAGATATTAAGGGAAAACAAAGGAAGTTCATTAAATTCCTTTTTCTAAAAAACATGTTTTGCAGCCAGATAGAAATCACAGTTATGAGTCACTTTATTCATTTATTATGAATTGCCACTTCGACAGCAGGGTCATGAAAATATAAATTCCATATTTCAGCTGAAATTTCAAATAACTTTAATTTATACAATATCAGATCTCCATGTTTATTGACTTAATGAAATTCAATGTATTGAGACATTTCGTTGTCTTGATGTTCAGGGCTTCTTTCATCGTGTTGTTCACTTTTAAATTTATTCTATTAGCTTGATGGGCTTGACAGTCCATTAAAATATGTTGAACCGTAATGGTGGTGTCACATGTAGTACATTTCGGAGTGATTTCCTTAGTTATCAAATGGTGGTGGGTGGCTAAGCTGTGGCCAATTCTTAACCTCCTCAGGTAGGGCCGATTGCACTGTATAGACAAAACTGTAGATTAAATCTTAAACCTCGATTAGTGTCTATGACAATCAATATAGACACTAATCGAGGTTTTGGATTTAATCTGCAGTATTGTCTACGATGCAATCGGCCCTCAGGATTACTAAATCACTTCTTTTCAGGGTTATAGTTGGCAGATTGGTTCTTGAGGAATCAATCTGATTGAGTTGAGAACACTGGGATTGCCAAAAATTTTTCCATTTGTCACTTACTTCCTTACTTGGTTTTTGTATTCATTTCCTAAGTCATAGTGTGTTATCAATTCAAGGTCCTGAACAGATTGCGCCCTTTGCAGCTTGATCTGCCTTCAATGCCGCAATGTGAAGGCACCTATAGTATCGTGCATGAATGTTGTCGGGATTGTAATTTGTAGGTGATGTAGGTGATTGTAGGATGAGGTCTTTCGCATATTTGACTATGGCATTGTTGGAGAAGAGATCCGTAATCGCTTGTATATAGCGCTAAGAGAATCAGTACAAATGATGGAGTGTGGGATCTTGTTGTCGACCATGAATTTGAGTGCTTGCCATATTGCTATCAACTCAGCAGTGTATATTTGGGGGCACGGCAGTGCCCCCGCCAAGTCGAGCGCGAAGCAAACACTGCCGTACCATACTTTACTGGAACCATTTCGCCGCATTTTCAGGCTCCTATTTGAGAACCTCTGGATTAGACCAGAACGCTGAAACTTTCGTCATCCAGTGAGCTATGATCACGTACTCGAAATCCAAAATTTCAAGTGTGTAGGTCATTTAGTTCCGAAGTTAAGCGAAAGCAAAATTTCGCATTTTCGACACTCACTTATATACACTCATGATCATCAAAATAGAACTAGTACTTCCCATGAACTCAGAGAGCTGAAATTTGGTACAGAGTTAGGGTTTAATGGCTACATAAAGGGAAAACTATAAAAACTAGGATAATCGAAGATCTGGAGTACAATTGTTGTCACGTCACTTGAGCTCACGTGCTATCACGCAAAATCACATCATTCTTCGCAAAATGCGCAACCACAATAATGCATGGAAGTTTATGCGCTTAGAAACGCATTGTTATCATACTCAATATGTGAATATATACCTACTGTAGAATATAAATTGAAAAAAAGATAATAATCGGGTGATCACTGATCAGTCTTATGTGATAATTTTTACTGTCTCATTCAAGGAAACGATAGGTTTCCGAAAGCTAGGCCGGAACAATAAATGAGACAGTAAAAATTATCACTGTGTATAAGACTGATCACCCGATTATTATCCCTTTTTCAATTGTTATCATCAGATGGGTCTGTGGTGAGATGGGAAGGGAAAGAATTATATCCGGAAAAAATCGGGTAAAAGATGGGCTATATGGACAAGTTTGGTATCAAACTATAGGTTTTCGAGGACCCTGAATTCAATTAAGAATATTTGGAGGCTCTATCTACCATAGTTCAGAACCGGAAAAGAAGAAAAAAAGAAAATAAATATTTTTAATAAAAAAT
Organism: Adalia bipunctata; assembly: GCA_910592335.1. Taxonomy (NCBI): domain Eukaryota; kingdom Metazoa; phylum Arthropoda; class Insecta; order Coleoptera; family Coccinellidae; genus Adalia; species Adalia bipunctata. The sequence continues at coordinate 38,977,465 of OU342948.1, forward strand.
CTACACCTAAAAAGGAAAAAGAATGTGTCAAATAAGAAAATCAAATGAAATAAATCAATATGCCCACGTTTCTACAAAAAGAAGTGAAATCCTACCAAAAACATTCTGTAAAAAACTAGCCAAGTCTCGATGGTGCTGCTTGTTTATCTCTAAAAAGTAATGAAATCTAGACAAAGTCGTGCCAAGTCTAAGGCTCCTTACAGAGATTTCTTTATTATTATAGTTAATGTTGTGTGACTTGGCCGTTGAAGGGTACACAAGGGTACAAAACCAGGTGCTCCATGACACCATTGCACCAATCTGTCGCCAGAAACGCTACCCATTGACGATGGAAAATTGCCACTTGGAAAACGTTGATTCAATAACCAGTCAATGGAAGGCTTGATAAAGCTACGTATTTCAATAATGCTTATGTGTTAATACTTATGTGTAGGCGAGCCTGAAACAAACAGTATAAAATTTTTTTTCCAGTACAGCCGGACTTCTAATCATTGATAGAAGACAGACCGTCTGTACGTCTATTTTATTTTAGATCGGTTGTCGATTTGACGATCCAAAAAGATGAGACAGAAGTCAGCATTGTCCATGCTGAATGCATGTGTCGCACAATCCACAACAGCCTGAAATGAGACACTTGCGTCCAATTACCAATACCAGTATGGGCTATTATCTCGCTTAACAAACATAGGTTACAACAGATATAACATTACGTGTGAACAATATTGACTTGTACTCACTAAAGTATAAAGAATGTTCAACGGCCAAGTCACACAACATTAACTATAATAATAAAGAAATCTCTGTAAGGAGCCTTAGACTTGGCACGACTTTGTCTAGATTTCATTACTTTTTAGAGATAAACAAGCAGCTCCATCGAGACTTGGCTAGTTTTTTACAGAATGTTTTTGGTGGGATCGAATTTACTGGAGAGAGCTTGTACATAATGAATCACTTCATGGATGCATTTCATTTAGCTTCGCAGAGGAGGATCCGTGAAATGAGAGAACTTCACGAGCCAACATACCCAATGAAATGCTGGACATTTGTCCGACATTTCCGAAATCGATCAACGCAGTGTATTGACAGTAATGGACACAAGTATAAACTTCAAATGTTGTACTGGTGATGGAGAAATAATTAAATCGATATTTGCTCAAGTTATTGTTCAATTGAATTTCTAAATCGCAAGTTCCTCTGTACCACTCTGTACTTCTGTTAATAATACACACATTATTTTTGTATATCTATACTTTTATACTAATATTATAAAGAGGAAAGATTTGTATTTTTGTTTGTTTGATACGAATAGGCTCAAGAACTACTGGACCGATTTCAGAAATTTTTTCACCATTAGAAAGCTACATTATCCCTGAGTGACATGGGCTATACTTTCCACCCGAAAAAATTAGGATACCTAACTATAACTTCAATAATAACAAAAAAATCAGTCATAATCAGCTATTTTCGCGTGCGCTGCAAAAACCGTAATACTAATGCTGGCCATACACGTTACGGTCTACCGGAGAGGTATACCTGCGCAGGCATGCCTGTACCTACCGGTTTAATCCCACACACACGCACAGGTTAAATCCCACATACGCTCCGGTTGACCTTCGCAGGCATGGCTGCGCAGGTATACTTCTCCGGTAGACCGTAACGTGTATGGCCAGCATTTCGTGGATACAATGTATGACGGAAATGTACCTCTTAAACTTAAATAGTTCTACAGTTCGCGATAGCATATATCTATCTCTCAAGATTGACTTGCTATCACCTGTTTATGGTAATCAGATGTTTTCCAAAATTATGCACTATTTGGGAGTGAGTTTTTGGAATAAGGTATTGATCCCCATCCAACGTATTACGTTATTCATCCCCAGTATTTAATTTAGAACGAAATTGCCCCTTACATCATACAATTACAACGAGTACATCAAAAGTTATGGCAGGTTGAAGTGATGAAGATGAAACCGCACCACCGGACCTAAATGCGTCTTCGTCCTAGGTAGGCGTTATTCATCCCCAGTATTTAATTTAGGTAGGAGAGGGCACCGAAGTGTGAGAGGGGGACATGCATCTATATAGCCGCGTAGATCAACTTTCAGACACCCGGTCGATTTGTTGAGAAGCGGAAGCAGAAGCCTTTTTCCTTTTTATAGCATAAGTTGAAAAGTTCTTTTCAGAACTGAAGGACCCTACACAAATCAAATGGGAAATGGATCCCAGTCGAATTGGCTGAAATTTGGATATGTTGTAGTTTATACATTTCTGATCAATAGTCTCCATGGGCCCGAGACCTAAAAATGGACAGTTTTTTCGGTATCGAAGGTCGAAAGTTGCGATTAGTGCACGCAATACAAAAATGAATTCCCATCTATCACTTTGGGCGACGGCATGCATGTGCATGTGCTAGTTGTTACAGAGTTACAGTTGTACCTTATGATTTTGTCCTACAATTGAAATGAAACTCGTATAGAGGTAGAAATCTTAGTGAATCTTATACTTATATGCAAATAAATAAATTGCCCTAGTAATCATAGCCAAGCTCTTATCGGAGCTTCAAAGTAATAGATGGGAATTCATTCTTGATTGCGCAACTTTTGACCTTCGATACCGAAAAAACTGTCCATTTTTAGGTCTCGGGCCCATGGAGACTATTGATCAGAAAGATATAAACTGCAACATTTCCAAATTTCAGCCAATTCGACTGGGATCCATTTCCATGTGATTTGTGCGGGGTCCTTTGAATTGTTTTACAGTTACCTGTAAATATATCATTTGCCATCACTATAAATAAATCCCAGGAACAAACCTTCTCCATAGTTGGTATCGACCTGTTTCTCTCATGGGCAATTATATGTTGCCCTTTCTCGAGTTGGCTCTTCTAAAAACCAATATCTATGTTTAGTTGCCACGTACAAATACCACTGCCAACATAGTGTACAGAGAAGTTCTGGGGTGAAAAATCTAAAGCAAATACGGAAAAGTCCATGGAATCGAATAAAGCCTCAAAATAAGAAAAAAATGTAGGCAAAATAAATCTCCTGGAAATGTAGAAATTCAAAAAATATTTATAAACAGAACAAATGTTGTAGATTTACTCTAAGTTCATCGCAAAATGTTAATGAAACAAATTTCTACCCGGGCGAAGCTGGGACGGGCTGCTTGTTCCTTATATACAGGGTTGGGATAAAGTATGGAACCAAGTTAATGTCTTTTGAACGAGAAGAACGATATTTATGAAAACTTGCAGGTAAGTGCAATTTATTTATTTATTTATTTATTTATTTCACATTGGAATACATACAGGCATACGCCCAGAAACAGTATTCACAAATATACAAACTATTTCAAACAAAAGGAAATTCCTAAATCATACATGCACAAAATAACAAGGCAAAATAACATAAAAATACCAACCCGAAAAAATGAACAAAACAGGCTTACATTAAATCATAAAATTATCGATCCGAGGCCTCAAGGTTAGTCCTGACAGTTTTCTTCAACCTTACCAATGGATCTTGAAAAATATCAACGTTCACACAAAGGGTATTACATGTCGTCATAACTCTATGGAGTGGGGAGTTTTGCGCCGAATTAGTGTTTCTGACGGTGCCATAGAAAGTACCGAAAGATCTCAAACCTACTTTTGGAACCCTGAGAGATATAAAATTGAAAATTTCAGATGCCCAAAACTGTCCTCTAATGATCTTACACGCGAATAACACATCCGTGAGCTGTCTGCGATTGGACAAACTCATCATATTAAATCTGCGTCGAATAATCGTGTAATTGTGATCAACGATGATTAATTTATTTCTGTAAGCCAAATATCTCAAGAACCTATTCTGAACACTCTCCAAGCGTTGTACGTAGCATTTATACCTTGGGTTCCACACAGTGGACGCAAAATTCAACTTGCTGTGGACAAAGGAATAATAAAGGGTCAGCAGTGTTTTATTTTCCTTGAATTGGACACTATTACGGATAATGAAACCCAGCATTTTATTGGCATTATTCACAATTTTCTCTATATGCAGGTCGAAAATAAACCTTGAATCCAAAATAATGCCCAAATCCGAAACATTATCGACCGCTTTGATAGGTCTACCATTTATGGAGTAATCAAAATCCAGAATATTAGCATTCCTTGTAAAAGATATTTTACAACACTTCTCAAAGTTGAGAAACAGAGAATTCTCTTCACAATACCCTTGGAGTCGCATAAAATCCTGCTGCAGCTTCAAGCAATCACTCCACGTTTTCACCGGTCCGAAAAACTTCAAGTCATCAGCATAAAGAAGAAACTTAGAGTATCGAAAACATGTCCCGATGTTGTTAATATAAATTAGGAATAACAGAGGGCCCAAATGAGTGCCCTGAGGTATACCCGAGGTGTTCTTGAATGTTCTCGATCTATAGCCATTAATAGAAACATACTGGGAGCGATCCAAAATGTACGACTCAACCCATCTTAGGAGACTACCACAAATACCCACCTCAGCAAGGCGACGAAACAACAAAGAGTGAGATATCTTATCGAAGGCTTTGCAAAAATCAGTGTACACCGAATCGACCTGAATGCGCGAGTCAAGATTATCTTGAACATTCTCCAGAAAACAAACGAGATTCGTTTCAACACCTTTACCTGGCATAAAACCATGTTGCTGGTCGATGATCAAACTTCTGACTTGGTGAAACATGGATTTATAAATAATGGACTCGAAAAGTTTAGCAAAAGACGACAATATGCTGATAGGGCGATAGTTTTCAATACGATGTTTCTGACCACCCTTGAAAACCGGAACTATAGCCGACACCCTCCACCGACCCGGAAAAACACAAGAGGTCAACGACTTATTAAAAATGATGAACAACGGCTGTGCCAGGGAATCGGCGCATTCTCTCAAGACAATGGGGGGGATTCCATCTGGCCCTGGACCTTTGCACACATTCGCCGACCTCATTGCGTCGATTATTTCATCAACGGTAATATGTATGGCATTTAAGTTGTTCGCGCCGTAACAATTATCAACAAATCCCGTACTCCCCGACCTGTCCGAGTCCGAAGAAGGTACCACGAAATTTCCCATGAAAAAGGAGGCGAAAGACTCGGCAATCTCCGGGGCCGACGAAGCGCAACTGTCCCCCAAATACATTTCGGATGGAATTTTGCCGTGCTTCTTTTTAGCTGAAATGAAACTGAATAAACGTTTGGAGTTCTCCGAAAGTTCCGACTCCACTATCTTCGAATAATTCTCAAAATCTTTTCTAATAAAGCGCTTGGAAAGTGTTCGCAGTTCTCTAAACTTCATTAAGTCTTGTTGGTTGCCGTAAATCCTCCACTTCAAATGATATTTATTCTTAGATTTTATTAATTTGACAGTTCCGTGTGAATAATAAACCGGAAATTTCAACAGATTCCTAGACTTAGGTACATTTTCAAGCATAATATTATTAAGAATATCATAAAACACATTGACATCATCATTTATATCTTCATTATTCAAAATTAAATTCCAATCAACATCTGCAATTTTATTATTTATTTGAGGAAAATCAGCACGTTTATAATTTAGTATTCGATTCTCGAAACCATCCTCGAGATATCGGTGTTTTTTGACGTCAAATAAAAACTCTAAGCAGGGATGGTGCGCATCTTCATTAACAAAGGGAATTTCAGCGTGAGATATTTCTTTTATCTTATTTTTATTACAAAGTATCAGATCGAGAATTTTATTTGAACTATTAGAAATGCAGTTAAACTGCATAAGTTCTGTGTACGTTAAAGTATCAATAATTCTAGAATACTTAGTTTCGACAGCCAAAGGTATCAAAAAAGTATTCAGTTCATCCCCAACCCAATTTACAGACGAACAATTAAAATCCCCACAAAGTAAAAGTACATTATTCTGTATTCTGCCTTTATTGGCCTCCAGCTTGTCCACAAAGGATGACGAGGCATAGTCGTCTCCGGGTGGGAGATAAATGCAACATAAATATATTTTAACATTTTCTACAGTAAGTAATAGCCAAAGATCCTCTGCATCGCTATTGAAATCAGATAGATATTGTACCGTGTAATCATTACGAACCGCAATTAAAACACCACCTCCATCTTTTTTGGATGAAAAACTATCCGAACGATCTCTCCTAAATATAAAGTAATTTTCAGTGTTCACCAATTCAGTGTCAAAAATACAATCTTTAAGCCAGGTTTCAGTTATAAACACAATATCGTAATTATTCAATTCTAAATTCATTTTAAAGTCTGTAAGCTTAGTGCGCAAACCACGCACGTTTTGATAGGCAATATGCAGCATCATTTTGGTTAACACATCAACAAGAACAATTATAATAAACCAATATTTTTAGAGCTTACTTAAATCAGTCACAGAATGAACCTGAAAAATTTTGGCCCCATCAACCTTCCGAACAAGAATACCGCCATTCTGAATCCATACATACTTGTAGTTCTTCTCCTTAGCAGCCACTCTTGTCTCCCTGAACAAAATTTTATTCGCAGTTGTCAAGTGCTCATTTACGTAGAACCGCTCAGAAACATCGAACAATTCCAGACCTGGCTTACCACCCAATTCATTTTTTTTCTTGGATTTAGCAGCTGACAAAAAAGAGTCTCTGTCAAGCTTCCTGTTGAACTTTACAATAATGTTCTTTGGTTTATTTTCCAGTTTAGTCGGAACTCGCGTTATTGTATTCACTGAGCCATCTGTCACCTCGTGTCCGATGAAATTGCCAATTTTCTTCACGATTTCCAACAAATTTTCATTCTTTCGTTCAGGAACATCCATTATTTCCACATTATTACTGCGCAGATTCTGCTCCATATTGTCGAACCTCGCCTCCATAATTCCAATCCTCTTCTTCAAGGTTTCATTCTCCGCCTTCAGGTAGTTGGTCACCCTTATAGCCTCATCCAAATGGGATAATTTATTCTCGAAATCTGACACCTGATTGGAGCAAAAGTCCACCGAACTACGTAACTCTCTGATTTCGCTTCTGACTTCACAAAGCTCGGTCTTGAGAGCACGTACCAGCTCAGCGAGAACGGTAGCTCCCTCCGATCCATCGTCGACCTCTCGTTCACTGCCCCCGCCATTCGTCGACGCCACTGTCACGACAGAATTCTGACTTCGACAGTTCCTACAACTCCACTGATTACCAGGTAAGGTGGCGATAACAACACTTTGACTTTTTGTCACTTCACAACATCTGCCGTTGGCGTGATAACATCTTCGACACGAAATACATTGAACTCCTGGAGATCGGTTTGACATCGAATTCTTACAAATATCACATAAGGACATTATGATTTCGAAAAAATAACGTCGCCCAAAGAAGCTACTCGAAGAATCACACCGATTGGTACAAAATTTTTGATGAAATAGGAACCACTGATGTATGAAAATGAAACTTTTACGGGAGCAATGGAATACAATGGATCTGATGTACATTTTTTTGTGGATAATATACTTCCGGTTTGACCGGAAATGCCATCAACTTCTTGAATTTAAATGGGACACTCTATATATTTTTACAGATTTTGAAAGAGCTTGTTATTTTGGATTCATACATACTCAGTTCAGTGTAAAATAAATTGTAAAAACTATTAGTTGTACAAAAGGTGTACCTACATTTCATTTTAGAATAATGAGAAACAAAATTACTTCAAATGTTCAAAATGTTCGCCGTTTACTTGCTGACAATATGCCATCCTAATGACAAATTCTTCAGTCACTCTTTCCAAGACTTATCCACGTATAAGTTCACATTCATCAATTTTTCTTTGTCTCAATTCCTGTAAGTTTTTGTTGGTTGTCTAACGTAAACACGTGATTTTAGATAAAATCGAACGAGTTAAGATGTATGTATGAATTCAAAATAACAAGCTCTTTCAAAATCTGTAAAAATATATAGGGTGTCCCATTTGACTTAAAGAAGTTGATGGCATTTCCGGTTAAACCGAAAGTATATTATTAACAAAAAATGTACATCAGATCCATTTTGTTCCATTGCACTTGTTCTTCTCGTTTAACAGATATTCACTTGGTTACATACTTTATCCAACATTCCCAACCCTGTATAGGAATAAATTTATTCGTTACCTGACACCATTCCATTTCATTATTCAATATATCTAAGCATTATTGAATATCGTGATTAGATTAATTGTAACTAAGCTGAACAAGAGATTCAAATTCAGTGATTAAGTAATTTGTCGTTAAATTGTATAGGGCTACTGGGATCTCAACTCAAAAAACTGTAAATGTAACACTTTGGTGCATGAACGTACAAGCAAACGAGATACTATAGGTTGCCGAAGGGAGCTCACGTATTTATTATACGATGAGAAGGCGTGAGCACCCCAACCGATTTCCAATTTAGAATTATTCGGTTGGATTCCCTTATAACCCCTGCGGCTATTTTGGAATCACCCTGTGATCAAGATTGTCCACTAAAGCAAATCATTCTGGAAACTTTCGTTCTTTCACTCTGTGAAAGACTAACCTATACTCATCATCATCATTCAGCACTAAAAGTCCACTGCTGGACATACATCTCCCTTGAGTTCTTCCACAGTTCTCTATTCTGTGCAGCTTGCATCCAGTTGGAATAAATGCGTCTCAATTCATCGTGCCATCTGGTTGGAGGGCGACCTCTATTTCGATTTGAATCTTGTCTTGGTCTCCATTCCAGAATCTTCCTTGTCCACCGATCGTCAGTTATTCTAGCGACATGCCCTGCCCAGTTCCACTTGAGTGAAGCTATCCTCTCTACTGCATCTGTCAGTTTTGTCCTTCTGCGTATTTCCCTGTTTGTTATCCTGTCTCTCGAAGATATTCCCAACATTGATCTTTCCATGGCATACTGTGTTGTTCGGATTTTCCTCACAGTGCCTTTTGAAAGGGTTAGTGTCTCTCCGCCGTAGGTTAGTAGGTACTGGCAAGACACATTGATCAAAAACTTTACGTATCAAGCATGTTGGTAGTGCTGATTTGAAAATGTATCTCAGGCGGCCCAGGTCAGACCAACTTTTCTGATGAGTTCGAAAGTTTGATTATTCCGGGAAATGCGCAACTCATGTCCTAGATATTTATAGGATATTGTCTCTTCAATGTATGTATCGTCCAGAAAAACACCAATTACAAGATTGGCATTATCTTTGTCTTTGTCAGATTCATACTCAGGCCTACTCGTCGGGAGACAACGTTCAATCGTCGTAGCATTTCTCTCGCCTTTTCAATGCAATATCATATCAATCAATGCAGTATATCAGTCTGCAAACTTAAGGTGGCACAGGTTCTCACCATTTATATTTAGGCCCATATCATTCCAATACCCCCTGTCGAACGCCCCCTTTCATTGGGATTTTATTCGTGTCTTCGTGTAGTCTGATACAAGCTGTTGCTCTTTCATATACAGGGTGTCTCACGGTCGAGTGCCTATTAGACGTTTCTGAAGAACTGGACATATTTGAAATTTGAAAATTGGGATTATGATATTGTTCGCAATTCTCTACAGACCTTAAATATTTTCGGAACCTGAGTACTTCCGGGTATACAGGGAGTGAAAAAAAAATTGATGAAAATGATGGGGTATTCAATGCTGAATACGTTTCTGATAAAACCTCCGTATTCGTTCAACTAGTTTTCAAGATATCGAGAAAAAACAAGGGAAAAAAGTCAAATATTCATGGTCAGTATTTTGTCCATTTTTCTTATTCACAACATCCTGAGCGTTAACCGTTCTCATAACATCAAAGTAGAAAGATGTGGAAAGATCATGCATCTTTTGAATTTCATGAATATCATCACAGGGTGTTTCAAATTTTGTGTCGAAAACTGTGATCAAAAATTAGCCATAACTTCTGTTTTTCAAATAAGAATCCTCCTTTTTTATGATTGCGTTGGATTCTGCGAAGAAAAATAATGATAGTATTCTGAAATGCTTTTGCTCCTAAATTCAGTAATTCCTGAGTTATTCCAGATTATCTGGATTTATGTTGTACGTAGAGTCAAATTCATCTAATCTGTTGCATGAGAATATTCTGTGTCCATAGAAGATAAATCATCCCATCAATAATTCACAAGTGACAGGTCTAATCATTAGTATAAGAGAAAATTATTAATCGGTAAACAGACAATTTTCGAATTCCGGAAAAATTTTCACCTCGAGCGGGAGTCGAACCACGCCACGCGTCTTTGAATTTCCGGTCCAACGGTGCAAGATATAAAATCAATATTTTTGAGTGACACCGTACGATGTGCCTGTGCGTGTGTGCATGTACAGGGTGGGCAAAATTGATGCTACATGAACTAAAACATATGATACATTTCTGAAACGGGAAAAAAAGGCCATTCTTTCTAAGTCATTTCAAACTACTGTTTCCATAAGAAAAAACACAACTTCATGAAATAATCAGAGTACGCCACTGGATTGCTATCAGAAAAGTGCCTGTATAATGTTTTTATTTCAACATCCTAGCATAAACAGAAACGGAGATAATGGTCAAAGTTCAAATCGCCCAAATTTCAATTTTGGCCTATAACTCGGAAACGAAAGAAGATAGAGGAATGCAGTTGATGGCATTATCAGTTTCTCGAAAAAAGAAGACTATAAGGTGCCATTCATTTTTCTCTATCTCCTCGGGTTAAAAAGTTTCAGTTCATGTAGCAACAATTTTGCCCACCCTGTACACCGGTCGCCTGCGCAGGTCACGTCATTTGCTGTCATAAACGTTGTCGACGTCAGTTGTCTCAAAAATGGCACCAACAGATTCTACTAAAAAAGTCCTTGAAGATTTTATTGAAATATATAAAACGCATTCATGCCTATGGCAAGTCAAAAACAAACCGTACCATGATCGAGACAAAAAAGAAGCTGCAGAGAATCGACCGACGTCCGGTATACCTGCACAGGCATGCCTGCGCAGGTATACCTCTCTGGTAGACCGTAACGTGTATGGCCGGCATAAGGGTCTGTTATATTCTATAGATTTTTCGATCTGAATATCGCTTGTGGATACTTATTAGGTAAGTATCCAGAATCACAATTCATTGTTTTTCTATAATAATAAACAGTTAAAAACACTGTGAAAAAATACACATTTAATTTTGTCAATCCACTATAAAATACTGATTTAAACAATTTGAACCGGTTTCGGCTTACGCCATCATCAGCAATTAAATAAATAAAATAAAATATCAAAATATGACAGAGTAAACAATGCACCTACAGGTAAGCTGACATGCGTAAAAGATGGGAAAATTCCCTCTACAAATTTAAAAGTGGTGAACTGGACAATTCTAATTGACTATTCAATGTGTCTAAAAAAGTATTTCTTGAACATTTATTAATCTCCAAACACTCCAGCAAATCCATCTTCTTCCCTTTGTTACATACATGTAAGATTTTGAAATCTTCACCTGAAATTTCATGTCCAGCATGTCAGCTTACCTGTAGGTGCATTGTTTACTCTGTCATATTTTGATATTTTATTTTATTTATTTAATTGCTGATGATGGCGTAAGCCGAAACCGGTTCAAATTGTTTAAATCAGTATTTTATAGTGGATTGACAAAATTAAATGTGTATTTTTTCACAGTGTTTTTTACGGTATATTATTATGGTTCAATTAAACTTCCACAAAATAAACAAAGAATCAATCCTTTTCATTGTTTTTCTATTGAATTAAGCTGAATTTCCATGCATCCGTCATCCGATGATACGACCGTCCGATCTAGGAGCATAGAATGCTCCTAGGTCCGATCGTCGTTGTGATTGGCAGAAATATTCAAAATTGAAAATTTCTGCCAATCACAACGACGATCAGAAGATCGTTCTTATCATCGGATGACGGATACATGAAAATTCAGCATAGTAGTCTGGAAGCTCCAAACATAAAGTTAAGCCATGAACACAGTGGCGTATCTAGACAGTCAGGGGCGCCCTGTTGCAAAAATTTAAGAGGGGAGAATTGTTTGGTTTTTATCAAGTCGAAATATAAGCCATATATTCGCGTGAGATTATTTTAAAACTATTTCGTCCGTTTTGAAATATTCGTGTTTTCGCGTCGAACTGGTGACGTCACACTCCAAATGGTTAGAAATAATTTGGAGCCGTTTGAAAGCAGGTAGTGGAATAGTTCGAACTGGAGTTTGAAGTTTGGAATCAGCTGGTTGAAGAATATTGGTTATGTTTGTTGGATTTATTTTGTTCTCACCGTTTTAATTTTGAATATTATTTAAATATGACAGCTTTGTTTTTGAAATGCACTGTAACCTGTGAAGTAATAAATCATTTCGAGTGGAGCAGACCTTTATTTGAGAATTGTGAAGTATTATTCAGTTTTGAAAATGTATGATCAAATTCTTGAAATTGATAATACGACTTCTTCCTCTTGATTCAACCAATATGAATATTGCCTATATTTTGCCAATAGCAACTCGTTAATCAGGACGAGAACATTTGAATCATACATAAACTGATTGAAATCCATTTCAAAAATACAGGATTTATTCTATGGAGGAAAATTATACCATGAAACACAAAAAATTATAAATATTATTATAATTATGTGCGTGCATTGTTTAAACAATAGTGCGTGTATAATGTTTGTAACTTATAAAATTGAATTGACACTATGATGACGTCACCGTTTTAAAATTGTGGCATTTCAGCGAAGCACGAACTGGTGACGTTCACTTCGAAATGTTTTCGAAATAGTTTTGAACCGTGATTCACGCGAAAAAATGTCTATAAATAGGTGATAAATATTGAGGAATTGAATTGAAAACTTGTTCCCTATCATATCGCAATATTTACTTTGAAATTAATCGCAGCTTCGAATGAGAGTTTTTTCGTCTACATGATGGTGACAGAAAATTGAAAATTTTTTGTTGGCTGCAGTCATACCGTCGAAACGTGCATTGAATTGTGAAATTATTCTATCGAGCACTCTATAGAAAATATTTATTTTGAATAATTCTTCCCTGCTTCTAAATCGGTGATCGGAAGGAAGCTTACCTCTTCATCGAAATGGTTTTGAACTTTTTTGTCTCTTCCATTCGAAATGGGGATCTATACCATATTTTCCCATTATACCATTTTCTCCAGCCTTGAAGGACTCGAAATCACTGCTATAAATTTTCATCTTTGTATTGGTCTCCTCTAAGCTCTGCATGCGTCGTCCAAATTGATATCGCATTTTTGTAATATTTTAGATGAATAATTGATATAAAGAATGCGGTGCAGAAAATCGCAGAGGAAAGTTAATTCCAAATTCAACATTTTTTTTAGAATTTTTCCTGCTTGACTTCGCTCATCTTCGCAAGAATTTTTCATAACTATTTCTGATAAAGCACGAATGATATAAAAAAAACGAAGTTTAATTGCTGAAATTGTGTTGATCCTGCTGGACCATCTAGTCGGATTTAGATTTTTAGAGAGGTGTCCGATTCACCAGTGAATTTTGACAACAAATCCCAACGTTCGATGCTATTTCCGAAAAAAATTATACAAATATTGTAACGTGGTTAAAATTGTGGTAAGAGCTTGGGGCCTTGGGGGCCCTGGTGCACTGCACACTCTACGTAGCTACGCCGCTGCATGAACAGTGCCGATACGATACGATGCATCCTCAGCAGTTGGCAGGAAACTGCCAACTCCGTAGATTGCCCCTTTCGCTGGCGCGTGAGTTGCCGATTTATTATTTTGAAGAACTAGGAGAATATGTCAATATTTTTTCCTGCCCATAGGTTCCAATTAACTGAGCAAAGCAGCGACATAGAACTCCAACTTTTGAGAGGTACGACAACAAGTTTTAGTAGTGCTTCCCATGGTTGCATTGAATCTCCATATTTCACTTCGACCAATTCAAGTTCAATCTGGCATTCCGAGGGAAACAGCAAGAAGAATTTTAAGACTTCATCCGTAGATATCATTAATTCCACATAACTCTGGCTCAAGTGTTAATACCACCTGATTTTAGAAAAAGAGTACAATTCTGCCAGTGGTCACAGAAAAGATTGCAAAACGATCCAAATTTCTTCAGGTACACCATATTTCCTGATGAAGCCTCTTTCCATAACACAGATCAACCAAATCGACATAACTGTCATTATTGGTCTCCGCAAAATCCTCATTGGACACGAGCAGTCAATCATCAAAATCGTTGTAGTGTCATCACATGGTCTGCCATAGTAAATGGATTCCCCATTTACCTAGCCGTTTCGATGATGCTGTTAACTCGGAAAGATATCTCAATTTTTTGAGTTTTTCACTTATAATACCACAAGAGCTTCAAAATTATCGGGTATTTCCCGATAGGTTCGTTGCAAACAAATGAAGGAGTCAAGTTTTTCAGGTTAAAAAATCACGAGCGCGAAGCGCGAGTGATTTTTCCTGAAAAACTTGACGACTTTATTTGTTTGCAGGGAACCTTGAGGGAAATGCTAGATAATTTTGAAGCTCGTGTGGTATTCGGGGGATTATTTTTCCGTCCCAAATGTCGGCCAATAGAATTGCACCATGAGACGAACAAATAAGAATTTCATAATGAATAAAACAACATTTAATTAAGATAAAGACTAGTGCAATTAAAAATACAATTGTTGTAAACATTGGTGCATGTTTTCTTCAAGTCAGAGTTATCGGTAATGGTCCCAGAAGAGGTAGATGGCATGAGGTTTATGCTGTTGATGGCATTCTCTGCAGTAGGCTCACTCCTTCGCAGTTCCTTGACAATTAATTCGTGGTGTTCCTGGTCGAGTTGGAGATACGGCTTGATGGAGTTACTGTTGGCATGTCCAGTTATTTTGATTATCTGCTGCTCTCCCAGGCCCGATTTCGCTAGATTGGAGACGGCTGTTGCACGACTGGGGTGATTGGTGATTTTTTTGTTACCAAGGTCAAGCCCAGCTTTTTGTGCTGACTCCTTAACCCACTTTGAAATCGTGTTTTGGCCTACTGGGGAATCCTTGTACCACCTAGCGCCTGGAACTTTATTCCAGAATGGATTTTGGGTCAGGAATAGTCTGTCGCTCTTGATATTGGCATCTATCTTCTCTCTCAATTTCTGGAACAGTCTCACTGGGCACTTGTCAGGGATTTCCCGATTCTCCACCAGCCACTTGCTGTCTGATAATTTTTTATCACCACCTTGTGTGGTCTTGCTGAAAATTGGATTGTATTCAATTCTCCCAGTTGTTTCCCCGTCATTTCGCTGTTCTGCCTTGAAGTGATGTATTGACGCCATGCTGCCCTCACCACCTCTCCAAGCCAATTCCACTGATATTATCATGAATAATTTTTTCTGGAGGCCATCAGGAGTTTCCTCGTCCCAAACAGTGGTCATTGCATCCCAATCTTTTTCCTCCAACGCTGCTGCACTTGCCCTCCGTTTTTCCGGAATAGATTGTAAAGCCTTACGCTTGGCATCACGAGCTCCTCGAGCGGTCTTGAATGCAGCATCCGAAAATGGGTTGATTTTGATGTCGAAATCGTTCAAATACTTTTCTTGAAGTAATTTTGCAGTCTGATTCCACATTGTTTTTATTGTACCTTCCTTATAGTCTTCTCCATCCATTTTCTTCATATTGTAAGCGTAATCTTTCATAATGTTTGCCAATTGCGCTTCACTCGTTTCAGCACTCAATGTGTATTCCCTCTCAGTACAAAAAGTAGTAAATTGGTTCCAAACTGTTTTTTTTTTGACTTCTCCGTATTAATGGGAACATTTCCTTTGACTTTTTTATCGATGGTGGACAGAGAACAAACTCCAAATCGACTCATTTTCATGCAAAATCTCCAATTTTCACAATTGAATTCAACCTGTCAGTTTGACGTGTGATTAATTTGACTGGATCATGTTTTGTTTTTTATATATAGCAACTACCAGAGAAAATTTTCAAAAAATTATCAGTATAATACCATGTAGGTTGTACCATGTGACGTCGAATGGTGCAATTCTATTGGTCGATATTTGGGTCGCAAAAATAATCATAAGTACCTAATATCATAAGTGCATCCAATTTTTCCGAAAAAAATCGAAAAAACACGTTGCTAAGTAATATTTTAACAAGAAGCATGAGTGCAGGTGGCATCAAAAATCCGAGTCGAAGACGAGGATTTTTGCACCTGCACGAATGCTTTTTGTTAAAAAAATATTACTTTGCACTGTGTTTTTTCGATTTTTTTCACAGGAAAAATTAGATGCACGAATGGTATTTGACAAGAATATTTCATGAGTAACAGATTATTCTGAATGCATCTATGTATGTATTATTAATTTTCGTTGACAACAACTGTCAAGTTTTGCCGCGGGTAAACCCGAAAAAACTGCTGACAGCTGCTGCCATACAGTTTTTTCATCTAGAAACCATTTGTGATTCAGAATTGCGCGTTTCTGATTGGTGGAAATTAAGACGAGGGAAATAGTCAATAATAATCTAGAAAAGTGAAATTATTGCAATTACCTAATAAATGAAAAAATTTCTTCCTAAGTCAGCAAATAGATGCATATATTCTATACAGGGTGTCTCAAGTTCGAGTGCCTATTAGACGTTTCTGGAGAACTAGACATATTTGAAATCTGAAAATTGGGATTATGATATTGTTCGAAATTATCTACAGAGCTAAAATATTTTCGAAGCCCAAAAACTTCCGGTTATACAGGGAGTGAAAATAAATTCGACGAAAAATTTTTTTTTCAAGTTTTCCATTCCTGCCTCCTGGTATGATCTAGTATTCAATATGGAATGCATTTCTGTTAAAACCATTGTATTAAATCGAATAGTTTTCAAAATATCCAAAAAAAACTGGAAAAAATGTCAAATATTCACAGTCAGTATTATGTTCATTATTTTCATTTTAAATATCCTGAGCGTAAACCGTTTTTACAACATCGAAGAGGAAGGATGTGAAAAGGTCATGCATCTTTTGAATTTCAAAAATATCATCACAGGGTGTTTCAAATTTTGTGTTGAAAATTGTGATCTTAAATTGGCCATAACTTCTGTTTTTCAAATTAGAACCCTATTTTTTTATAATTGTGTTGGATTCTGCGGTCGAAAATAATGATAGTTTTTTCACATGATTATATGCTCCTAAATTCAATAATTTCTGAGTTATTTGAGATTTTCTGGATTTATGGTATAGGTATATAAAAAAGATCCAGAATTTCGTAATTAGAATAACGGTTCATTTTGTTAAATCGAGAAATGAAGATAACGAATAACAATAACACCTGACACTTATGAATTATTAACAGATAATTTATCTTCTATGGGTACAGAGTGTTCCCATGGTTTCGAAAGAATATTCATTGAATTTTTTTAGATGCAATCAATTTGACTCCACGTAGGTACATGGTGAATGTGACAGAATTATTAGTAGAACCTGCCGGGCCTTCAACGAGAAGTATCCCCATTTACCTTCCATAACGGAGAAGATCTTTAGAAAATATGTTTCAAACTTTCAAAGTTTTGGATGTGTAAGAGCCCCTAAAGAATACAAAAGAAAGGTAGTTGATGATGAGGAAAATGAAATTAGTGTTTTTGACTTATTTCGAAGCGAATGAAAATGCATCTATTCGAAGTGCAGCTCATGAAATCGATTCAGACAGAAATTCAGTGCACCGAATTTTGAAAAAACACAACATGCATGACTACAAATATGAGAAAGTATAGGGCTGTCATACCTCCCGATTTCTCATACTCCCTCCCGCTTTTCAAACTGAGCTTGAAACCTCCCGATTTTTCGGGAATCCTATAGGAAATCCCGAATTTACGTAGATTTAATCAATAAATATGAATATTCTGAAGATACAACATCGAATTACACATAGGTTACAGATTGACGATCGCTGATGCAAACTCTTGGTCGAATCCTCTACAAATTGTCGTAATCCCTGGCTATGGGGGGGGGTAGGAATTGAAATTTTTTTCCTCCCGCTTTTCGTTTCCGGAAATCTGGCAGCCCTATGAGAAAGTTCATACATTAGAACCAGGTGAAGAAAATTTAAATACAGAAAAATTTTTGGAAATCCTGAGAAATTTTGTTTCTGAGTTTTTGGATGAACTGCCGTTGAGAATGTCGACTACCGCATATTATCAATTGGATGGGGCTCCGGCACATAGTTCGCACGAGGTGTCTGAAGAACTGAATGCAATGTTTGGTAATCGGTGGACCGGACGCCGTTCTTCACTGTTTTGGCCCCCACGATCTCCCGATCTTACTCCCTTAGATTTTTATTTATGGGGTAGAATAAAAAACATAGTCTATGAATCTCCTATTGAAAGCAAAGAAGATTTGAAACGGCGTGTGGAGGATGCTTTCCACTCACTAAAGGAGGAGGAAATCGAGCGAGCGACTAACCGAGGTGTTTCAAGACGTATTCGAAAGTGTGTGGAACAAAATGGTTACCATATTGAAACTCTTACCTGATCATTTATTTTGTTAATTTGAGTATTGAAACGTATTTTTATTTTTATTATCATAATTTATTTATAATCATAATTCGGTGTACTGAGAGAGCGAATCTATTTAATGTGTTTCCTATTGAAGAGATGAATTCTCATTCGCTTCGAAATAAGTCGAAATACTAATTTCATCAACTGCCCTTTTTTTGTATTCTATAGGGGCTCTTACATTCCAAAATTTGGAAAGTTTGAAACATCTTTTCAGAAATTGTAAAAAAAATGGGGATACTTCTCATTGGATACTCAACATTTTGTGTCATCCACCATGGATTTGAAATAAACAATATCATTAAGTGCATTTGAATATGTATTTCGTATACAATTGAAAAAATACAATATAAGAAATAAATCCAAAATCTCATTATTCGAATAGCAACGATTCATTTAGTGAAATAAAAAAATTTCATAACGACTAACAATAAGACCTGTCTGACACTTGTGAATTATGAATGGGATGATTTATCTTCTATGCTCACAGAATATCCTTATGAACCAGATTCGAACAATTTGACTCTACGTACTACATAAATCCAGAAAATCTCAAATAACTCAGAAATTATTGAATTTAGGAGCATAATCATGTGAGAAAACTATCATTATTTTCGACCGCAGAATCCAACACAATTATAAAACAATAGGGTTCTAATTTGAAAAACAGAAGTTATGGCCAATTTAAGATCACAATTTTCAACAAAAAATTTGAAACACCCTGTGATGATATTTTTGAAATCCAAAAGATGCATGACCTTTTCACATCCTTCCTCTTCGATGTTGTAAAAACGGTTTACGCTCAGGATATTTAAAATGAAAATAATGAACATAATACTGACTGTGAATATTTGACATTTTTTCCAGTTTTTTTTGGATATTTTGAAAACTATTCGATTTAATACAATGGTTTTAACAGAAATGTATTCACTATTGAATACTCGATCATACCAGGAATGGAAAACTTGAAAAAAAATTTTTGCTTCGAATTTATTTTCACTCCCTGTATAACCGGAAGTTTTTGGACTTCGAAAATATTTTTGCTCTCGAGAGAATTTCGAACAATATCATAATCCCAATTTTCAGATTTCAAATATGTCTAGTTCTCCAGAAACGTCTAATAGGCACTCGAACTTGAGACACCCTGTATAATAGAAACCCTGGTAGATTGAATCTAGGGATAGCTAAAAAATCGAAGAACCTGAAAATATCCAATTAATAAGTAAGAAGGATCGTTATTCTCTGATGGTATACCTCATATTGTTCACAACCCCTTTCGAAATGCTCCCTCTGGGTTTCTCTGCATTTTACCTACGTTCTCAATTTACAAGATATTGCAGCTAAAAATTAAATATATAACTAAGAACATTTAATGAAATTATTTCGGTTGTCTTTAATGCTTCCCATCTTAGAGCCTGAATCGATAAGAACTTTATATTCCGAAATCAGAAGTTTTGCAAAAGTTGTCAAGCTGAATATTTCACATAGATATATTATATAGAACTCAATATTGGGATTTCTCTGTTCAGAAAAGATTCTGCCCTCCAAGATAAAAACTTCATTCGAATAACTAGAACCGAGTTCGAGTTTTCAACCCACGATATTCCTTCCACATAACAAAGGGGAATATTTATTCAACCTGTGGTTGTCATTCCATATGAAGACACAATGTGCAGATGATGACGGTAGCACTCAAGATATTTTCTGCTTAGTCACAACGAACGTGAGTTCGAAATAATTTTCATTGAAATTCACTGCTATTGAACCACGTCCTGTCAACCTATACATTTTTTAAGGTGTTTATAAAAAGAGTCAAGAAATCTTCTCAAAGAGAAACATTTTACGTCCTTCGAAGAATCCCCAAAGACATTTCATAATCCGAATATTTGTTCGATAAACCAAATTCGAATACATACCTATGCCAATTTTTCAAATGGGTTAAAAATATGAAAAATGGATGGTGCGGCACCACGCACATACTTTCAGGGCCCGTATTCTCGGCGAGTGATCTTTCGGTGCGTATACTTTTGCCATACATAATAACACTGAAAACGTATACGCACCGAAAGATCACTTGCCGAGAATACGGGCCCTGGCATGTTGCAAAGTAGAAATATCCTATGAAAAATAATATCAAATTTGAATTAGGGGTTTTGTCAAGGTATTAGGATCCCGCTTTTTTGTATGTAAAGTGGCGACTGGTCAAATTTTCTGAAAGTTTGTTATGTTGTTGTACCCGACTCAGTGACCAAAAAAGTCAATGGGTCCAACCCAATTCTATGGCTGGTTTTCTAAATACGGGGTGTTAAAGTTGAAAATTGCTCGAATTTTAGGATTTATTTTTTAATTATTAAGAGTTAGATTGGATTTATATTGCATACACACGTTTACTACATGTTCTAGTAATGAAATTAGTGGATACGTATAATCAAAAATATTCATATTTACAGGGCGATTCACGAATATATGACAGTTTTTTTCCAAAATTCACTTTTTCCACTGTGACGTCAGAATGGCATATTTTTGAAATGTTCTTTTCGATTTAGTATTATGACGACAAAATATTTCACAGTGCATATTTTCTATACAGGGTGTTTCACAGAGAGAACCAATAGACCTAATCATATTTTTTTTAGGATTAATTCGAAACCCTATCCTTTTGAATTGATTTTTGGGAAAAGTAATACCACAAACATATGTGTGTCTCTAATCTCCGAAATATTCATGGTGGTTTATTCATAAGAAGGTATTCTATTTTGGGAAAAGTTCAAAAAACATGAACACCCTGATGTATTCGAAAATTTCCTCGGTCAAATGCAACTATTTTTTCACAAGATCTCTAGAGGTATGAATTCTAAATCCGATACTATGGCCAGTTTTCGAGATACAGGGCGTTGAAGTGGAGAATAACTAATTTCATCAGTTTTTTTTTTCAAATTGAAAAGCCGGATTGATTTTATGTTGCGCCTATGAATTCAGTATTTCAGACTGAAAATTGTAAACGACTAGGTATTAACTCCATGGAATAATTTCTCTGTGACGAAACTGTAGAATTATATCGAGTGTTTGCAAAAGCTATTGTGATTTATTCTTGAATCACCCTGTAACAGTAAATATTTTAACTGAACCTTTCTTTGCGCATCTGATCTGTATTCATACTGAATTCATGGGCGCAACATAAAATCAATCCAGCTTTCGAAAAAAAAAACTGATGAAATAAGTTATTCTCCACTTCAACGCCCTGTATCTCGAAAACTGGTCATAGTATCGGATTTAGAATTCATACCTCTGGAGATCTTGTGGGAATCAATATATAGTGAAAAAATAGTTGCATTCGACCGAGGAAATTTTCGAATACAGGGTGTTCATGTTTTTTGGACTTATCTCAAAATACCTTCTTATGAATAAACCACCATGAATATTTCGGAGATTAGAGACACACATATGTTTGTGGTATTACTTTTCCCAAAAATCAATTCAAAAGGACAGGGTTTCGAATTAATCCTAAAAAAAATTATTAGGTCTAGTGGTTCTCTCTGTGAAACACCCTGTATAGAAAATATGCACTGTGCAATATTTTGTCATCATAATACTAAATCGAAAAGAACATCTCAAAAGTATGCCTTCCTGACGTCACAGTAGAAAAAGTGAATTTTGGCAAAAAACTACCGTCATATATTCGTGAATCACCCTGTAAATATGAATATTTTTGATTATACGTATCCACTAATTTCATAACTAGAACATGTAGTAAACGTGTGTATGCAACAGGAATCCCATCTAACTCTTAGGCCGGGTTTCACCAATGATTTTAATCTGGTTTAAGGCAGTAAACGATAATTTTCTGAGTTTTTCCAGTCAAAAATCAATCGGTAATCTCAGTTATCTCCTTAAACCAGATTAAAATGTTTGGTGAAACCCGGCCTCAATAATTAAAAAATAAATCTGAAAATTCGAGCTATTTTCAACTTCAACACCCCTAATTTAGAAAACAAGCCATAGGATTGGATTGGACCCATTGACTTTTTTGGTCACTGAGTCGGGTACAACAACATAACAAACTTTCAGAAAATTTGACCGGTCGCCACTTTACTTACAAAAAGTGCGGGGTCCTTTGGATTTTTCACGAGAACAGAGAAATTTCAGCATGCATTCAAATTTTCAACCTCTTGAAATAGATGCATAGAATACCTGGAGATTGCACTGATTAGATTTTGTTTAATTTCTTGCCGATCGAAAATCTGAGTTCTTGAACTATTTTTCATTGGTTGGTCTATAATCCGTGAATTCATAGTGTGCTTAACTGTCATCTGTAAGGAAAAGTACCTTCTGATTATGATAAATTGAACAAAATCTGAAGAGGAAGCGCGACCGATGAAGAACAGCCGGTAATCAGGTCCAGTGCTCAGGGCTCTTGTTCACATTTAGGCAGTCCAACCAAAGAGTATCTACTCTTTGGTCCAACTTCCCGAAAACCTCAGCAAGATTAAACGGAATACTCTCCTCGCAATAGTGGACAGATCCCGAATTACCAGCAGGAGTGACCGAACGAGTGTAAGGCGCAAGTCTCCCTGAAACGCGTCCGTCGTCGGTCGCGTTTCTGCCCCGTACAATTTTCGTGGATACGGTCGTATCACTCGTATCCATGGTTTTCCAAATGTATCGCTAGGAAGTTTTACGAGGCAGACCCGCGTCCGTCGTCGGTCGCGGTTCGGGGAGACCAGCGCCTAAGCAGCAATATCAATATCACAATCTGCTTGTTTTCCGCATAAAAACATGGATGCGTCTTTTAGACTTTTTGAAATTCCAGAGTGACTATATCATTATGTCACCCCTGTTTTGTCGTAGTGATTATTGAAATTTCATGGTGACTTCTCCATTCTTTTTAATTTTATCTCTGAGCACTTTTGTCAACCGTTGATTCTTACCATGAAATGAAACTAAACTTTTTTTACATGTCGACAGGGTAAAGAATCTCACCCAAAATCGTTGAATCTTTTAAGGTTGAATTAACTCAATTTCTAAACACCGATGTGAAACCACAAATATCCATTGGTTTTCTTTTTGTAGCCTTACAAAGATTCCGCTCGGAATATTTTCATGGTTTTTATTTCGAAAACTGGTGGCCTTACGAAGGCTAAAGTTTTGCTAATGAACTAGGGCTTCCTGAATGGTTCGGATAGAAATATAAAAAAAAAATTTTCATGAAATATTGGTCAGAATTTCTCCATTCATCCGAATAGAGATAAACATATTCGAATTTTTTTCTATTTTTTTTTCAGAAAAAATTGTTCGAAGGTTATAACGTACGAGTGTACGACCCATTCTTCAATTTTCAATGGTTGAGGCTTCAAATGATGTTTTCATATAAAAAGTTCCGCTCGTGAATAGAATTGGGTTGACCGAGAGACTTGCCACAAATACAATTTTTTCAACAGAAAATGCCACTGTTCCTTTTTCATCGTGGGACACAGTATCACTCCAAACATATAACGGATTTATGAAATCAAATTCTGACTTTCAGCATGAAACACAACAAGGGCGCAACCGCAAATCAACCGATTTCCCCCGAGTAACTCCCATCACTTCCAACCCCCCTTTGATCCGCCCTTATGAATGGTCGATATATATTCCTTATGCACAAAAACCACATGGAATTGGGGAATTCATTTTAAATCGACCTCCATTGTGGATGCTTACCTGAAAGTTCTGATCTGAGGGCAGATATTTGTGAAGACATACTTATTACTATACTCAATAATTGTATGTATTGTATGTACGGTACCTACATCAAACATTGAAAAACTGTTTCCTTCGCACACAACACAAGCCTGATAATTCTGAAAATTGAAATGATGTCGATGGTACAATCAAATACATATTATGAGTATTTCCGATTCTGTTTTACCAATTTATGAGATGCACTGCAGTGAAATACAGGGTGTCCCAATTAAGAGTGACTGATTTTAAACATAAATGCCCATCTTATTATTTGCTCCAAAGAGATGGGGTTTTCATTAGTTTCACTAGTTTATCAAAGAGATTTTTTTAGGCTTGGCTGGCATTTCATTTCATCAACACCTGGTGTTTATGTTGGTCAAATTCGAAGGGGAAAATATGTATAATTTTAAATGGAACACCCTATTATTTTTGATTTCATTCGAAAGAGCAATCATTCTCCTTTCCGAAAATCTATAGTTTTCTATCTTTTGTTTCATTAACAACAAAGATATTCGAAGTTTCATGTAGTAGTAAATTTTTAATTAGTTGTTTTATATGAACGTATTTTGATGCCTAAAATCAGCTCATGCTGTGACTGTTTGAAGCTTAACAACAAAATCAGCAATTTTTCGAATGGGATCAAAAGTTATAGGGTGTTCCATTCAAAATAATACATATTATCCCCTTTGAATTTGACCAACATTAGTAGAACACCCAGTGTTGATGAGATGAAATACCAGCCAACCCTAAAAAAATATCTTTCATAAACTAGTGAAAACCCCATCTTTTTGGAGTAATAAATAAGCTGGGAATTTATGTTTAAAACCAGTCACTCTTATTTGGGACACCCTATATTATACGATATTATACATCTTGAAAAATCCCAAAAATGAAAATTTTCCATCCAAAAACCTCGAAGTTATTCTTGTTTCAGCGGAGCTCTATTTTCGATGTTTTTTTTCGAATTTTCCCGCTCAGAGAGAAATTTCCAACCAAAACTGAAAAATGTTACATCAAAATAACTTGAAATTTTCTAAGGAATCTATTTCTGCAATAAAAAAATGGTGTTCTAATTTGAAAAACGGAAGTTGACGTCATTTCCGGAAAAACCGGAGGTGCTCATGCCTTGAAAATATTTTAGATTTCATCAGCATCGTGAAATACTTATAAGTGCTGAATTTCATGAAAATACGTTCAGTAGTTTCCCGTATAAATATGGGTGAGGTTCCTAGTGAAAGACCCTGTATATTGCAGTTGAAATAGAGAAAAATATTCATCTCATTTCCAGAAGATAGATATTTATTTCTCGAGAAACCTAGGGGAGCCAAGACTTTTGACGATGTGTGATTATTCGTATTCCTTTACAAATTACACAAATGATAACGAATACGTATGTAGTGTAAGGCAAGTATCTATACATAGACCTATACTATAATGGGGCTTCCCCAATTTCCGAAAGAATCGAAATCAAATATAAATTTCCTTCTGACACTTATTCGTAATTCCGTAAGGGATACCTTATTTTCTCGCCGGAAAGTCTTCAAACACTGACTTCAAAATATGGTCCATCTGTGAATTATATATTTACATAGACCCTCTTCATAGAAACCAAATTCGGACCACCAGTCCACATTTCCAATCAATTTGCCCTTCACACCTGTGCCGTTATGTAAACATTCTGTATAGTGAGAAGTCCTATCGAAATTTCGAAAGCTCATCTCAACGTCGCTCAAATATCGAAAACCAAATAGTGGATCTTCATGATGGGCGTTGACAGCGGCTTCTTCCTGTTAATCCATTGAATTGATGACTCTCATTCAAACAGAGGCACGGAATGGAATATAAATGGCTCGAATTCTTTAATCAATGAACTCTAAAGGTGGTCCGTTCCCAAATGGGGGATCATTGAGTTACTGAAACCACATCGATTGTACACCCTGCCTCAGGGAGGCTTAAAGTATCCCTTTTAGCTACAGCCTTTGTACAATTGACGTATTGTAAAATTGGGCTGAATGTGTTGGCATTCTTCTTGATTGTGGCTTTGTAGTAATAATCGTCGACATTGTGTTTTGATACTGTAACAAAGCTCACGCCAAGCGAGAACTTGCGAACTTATTTTCTCTCCCAAATGATGTGGAATAATTTGTTCTTCGCTCGAAAATGGGATGAAACTGATTTGTTTTGGTTATTGTTCATAATTGAAGCGAATAAAAAAGGAATAAAAGTGAAATTGATACTTTTAGCTACCTGAAATTTATGTAATAGTTCTGTCGTGGGGATGAATTCGTTCGGGCTCAGTTATTCTTTTTATTGACGTCCGAGTGTATCATTGATTGATTCTTGTAGACCATGTGATTAATAGGGCATCTGTCCATAATGACGTTCGAAAATAGCCCAAAATATATGGGAAATAGAATTATTATTATTGAAAATTTCAAATTTACCAGCATGATAGATTTGGGAAATAAATTTCGCCTTGGAATGGGCTAATGAGTGTTACATAAAATTAATCCGAGAGTTTTGCCGACTCAGTTATGTATTATAATTCGGATGTGTACTCATGTCGACAGAAGTTTAAGATGTCCATTGGAAAAGTGGAAGGAGTTCAACGGATTCAATGGATCTATACAATATCACAACGTTTTCGTCATGGCTATTTTATTTTCCAGCACAATGATAAATTTGAGAAATTTGTTTTTGGCTTCAATACACGATAATCCTACACAAATATTGATTTACGGCGAGCACCAAATGGTCTATTACCTTCTAATCAGGAGGATGAAACTTTCATTCGAATCTTGGATTGCTTATCATTTTCTGATTTGAGGTCAAACAACGGAAATAAAGAAAGCAGCTACGGAACCGAAGCTACATGCTACATACAAAATTTTCTTCAGGTACCGTCCCCAGAACCATGTAAAATGCTACTTTTTATCGGTAGTTGATACCAAAAGAAGAGGGAAAATTAACGAAGAAAGTGGTTGTGATGACTATTTCATTCTGATAAATCCGAAATAGGAAAAATCATGAAATTCAAAAAGGATTCCTCGTTCAATAAACCCTTAAGCTTCAAATAATTGAATCACTATTTGAGGTTCGATGTTTTTCTTATGTAGGTACGAATATTGTATTATACATATAGCATTCATGATGAAGACTCACACTAGCATGTGCTTTGGTGCATCCCAGAATGTCTTACATTTTTAACTATCATTTGAGATATCAACAATGAAATCTTTCATTTCATCAAAGAACCCATTTTTATCCCTCTCGTCCTTCAGAAACTACTATGGTAGATGTTACACGTTCATCAGAATGAAAGCTCTACCTATACTACCGCAGAGCATTGTTATGCTTAATGATAGTCACCTTCCTTCTTTCAGAGTTCTTCAAACCACACCACTGAACATATCCATTCATTTAGTTCCTTTCAGGATCTCGAATTATTATCCATTCATTATTCACTAGTAGAAACTAGATATTCCAGTCATATTGTTAGTTTGCATTATACAGATGAATGATAACTGATGGAGGTCATAGTAATCGTCGAGTGTTAATGGTAGGTAAAATTTTCATGATATAATTGCTAATTTTTCATGCAGTTTTAATTTATTTTCGATCTGGTATATGAACAGGGTGTAAATGAATAGTGGCGAAAAAATTTGGGGGAGGGGGTCCTTGTCAAAAATAAAACTAAGCAGACATTTTGAGGGAACAAGAATTTTTTTTGGTGGTTATTACACATGGTAGAAAAAGGCCACCCCTCAACTTTGTTTCGCAAGAAACTTTTTTCCATATTCATATACCACAATAAAAAAAAACAATTTCAGATAGTTTTATCCATTCTCAACAAATAAGGTCTTATGTAATTTATTGCTTAAGTTCACGGTTTTTGAGAAAATTTGTTGGTTACAATGGATGAATATTTCTTTCTTGCTATTCGTGATGTATTGTTGGCCTTCCGGCGTTTACTATACATATTAATATTATAGATTTGATTTGGGAAAAGTTTAAAATTGTTGGTTTTGTTACATTTATTTAATATTGGTACCAGGTCTTAATGAAAATGTCAACTTGACATCCTCTTAATGGACCTAATGGATAAAATAATTCCCACCTTTACGAGTCGGGCGTATTATCTGTTGATAAATTTTTATGTGAATACTGGAAATTGCGTCCTCCATAATTAAACAATCGAACTCTTCTTCTCAGGAGATGATTTCCTGAGAAGAAGAGTTCGATTATAAATTTTTATTTTCTTTAAAATCGCGAATTTCAGCTAGAATATGGGTGAATGGTGTATTTTGAGGTGAGGCTTTTCTTTTGACAGGTGATATGTTGATATCTACGGAGGAGTAGGCGAGGGAGCAGGTTCGGACTGAGGAATTCAGATTCACCTAGAAACAAGAAAATATTCTAGCTTCATTTTCTCGACACAGAGGCATTAAATATTATTTGGAGAAAAACTTCATGCACATCCCGTAGTATTCGCCTTTCAGAAACACTTGCTCTTCTTAGATTTAGAACTTCTATGAGTAAACAGTCATTCAGCTACAAAAGTATCGAAGCTTACAATGGGCATTTCCAGTCATTTTCAGAAAAAATGTATTCTGACATATTGGATTCTCACGTAATTCGTGATTTTTTTTCAAATTTTTTCTTCATCAATTTATATCCTTAAAAAAATATTGAAAACTCAAAAATAATCTACCGATTTCAAACGATCAGAAGAACCGGGAAATCGTGTGACGTCAGTGGCTAGGGAGATTTTTGATTGGTTGTACTCGTCATGACGTGCTGCTGATATAAAAATGACAGCATTGCCAAATCACGAAAAAACAATTAGCCTGAAAAAGCCCTTGCTTTCACTTTCCTAATATTATCATAATATAATGTTGATTTTGGATGTTTTTCTTTTATCATCATGACTTTTTCATTTGTAGTCCATAAAGCTTCATAATATCACTCAATTTACGACCTCCTAATTGAAGATAAAGAGGGTTCAAGTAAGCGGATAGGTGAGAAATTCAATTGAAAATAATTGTCCCTAGTCTACACATCAGGTGAGAATTGCTATACAGGGTCTTTCACGAGGAACCTCACCCATATTTATACGGGAAACTACTGAACGTATTTTCATGAAATTCAGCACTTATAAGTATTTCACGATGCTGATGAAATCTAAAATATTTTCAAGGCATGAGCACCTCCGGTTTTTCGGAAATCACGTCAACTTCCGTTTTTCAAATTAGAACACCATTTTTTTATTGCAGAAATAGATTCCTTAGAAAATTTCAAGTTATTTTGATGTAACATTTTTCAGTTTTGGTTGGAAAATTCTCTCTGAGCGGGAAAATTCGAAAAAAAAAATCGAAAATAGAGCTCCGCTGAAACAAGAAGAACTTCGAGGTTTCTGGATGGAAAATTTTCATTTTTGGGATTTTTCAAGATGTAAGATCGATGTATCCACTTTAAAAATCGAAATCGCGATTCATGATACACGGGGTGAAAAAATCGCTTTCAAAGTTAGGGATGACAAAATCGTTAAAAATCAATTTTTTCGAATTAGAACCCCAGTTTTTTATGGCAGATATTGAATCTACGTTAAAAAATAATGTGAGTGTATGCATCACACCCTTGCCCTAAAGTGGATATTAACGCAGAAAATTTCCATTTTAGGGCAAGGGTGTGATGCATACACTCACATTATTTTTTGACGTAGATTCGATATCTGCTATAAAAAAATGGGGTTATAATTTGAAAAAATTGATTTTTCACGATTTTGTCATCCCTAACTCTGAAAGCGATTTTTTCACCCCCTGTATCATGGATCGCGATTTCAATTTTTAAAGTGGATACATCAATCTTACATCTTGAAAAATCCCAAAAATGAAAATTTTCCATCCAAAAACCTCGAAGTTATTTTTGTTTCAGCGGAGCTCTATTTTCGATTTTTTTTTCGAATTTTCCCGCTCAGAGAGAATTTTCCAACCAAAACTGAAAAATGTTACATCAAAATAACTTGAAATGTTTTGAAATTCCGGAAAAATTTTCTAAGGAATCTATTTCTGCAATAAAAAAATGGTGTTCTAATTTGAAAAACGGAAGTTGACGTCATTTCCGGAAAAACCGGAGGTGCTCATGCCTTGAAAATATTTTAGATTTCATCAGCATCGTGAAATACTTATAAGTGCTGAATTTCATGAAAATACGTTCAGTAGTTTCCCGTATAAATATGGGTGAGGTTCCTCGTGAAAGACCCTGTATATAGGCCGGTCTTCTAATTTAGGAATCATCAATAATTATTTTCATTTTGAGAAGTGCAGATAAGTGGTCAGAAAAACTATGGATTTGGCAACTGTGTATAGTCGTAAGTCGTTGACGTTACCTAGGAGTATAGAATATATAGAGTATAGAATACTCCTAGACTTAACTGTAATGGGCCTACCACACGCTCAAGCTTCACCACAGTTTGGCTTGCGCAAACCGGCTTGAACACTGAACACTGAGCGTGTGGTTGGGAGAATTATACACAGTTTCCCTCAGTGTTCAGTGTTCAAGCCGGTTTGCGCAAGCCAAACTGTGGTGAAGCTTGAGCGTGTGGTAGGCCTATAAGGAACGCCATTCTATGGTACGCAGAGAAGACGTCGAAATGACAAATAAGAAGGTTATGTTTTCATTTATAATTTGTAGAAGTGGTTGCCACATCATTATTTGTAATTTCAGATAATGAGTATTATAACAACTTTAATGAAAATCAAGTTGTTATATTACTATGTTTCCAAAGCATTATAGTGATCACATCAAATATGATACGATTACTGAATATATTTATGAATAAATTCAGAGATTTTACAGAGACTTGACAACAGCGGCGTGTCTCTCAACTACTATGGTCTTTTTTCCCTCCATCACAAACTTCAACCAATCATACTACAAATTGAGCCACTGACGTCACAGCAGAGGGATATTTGAATTTACATGACGTGTTGAAATCACATTTTCAATATCGAATAATTAATCAGTTCTTCGAAATTCAGAGTGAATAAATGGTTACACATGTGTTATAAATTGTCCTTCATTACGTCATATAAAGAAAATTGCATATTTTGAGGTACTGGAAATCCCCATTGTCTTCCACAAAAATCCAAAGATATTGAAAATTCAGAAAAGTTTAAGACCAGCGTGAAAACAGTTCCGTGGGCTTCACAATAGTTGCGTGTCGGCTATTGTCGTGTTTTGTTGATGTTACAGTGAATATTCACATTTTTCTTTTTCGCTTTTTCTTATGTATGTGCTGTGAACAGTGCAATTCAATTTGAAAATCTGATTGATGGTCAGCAAACCAAAGAGTTAAAAGTGTAAGAGCAGCATTGGCCAAACTTCACTTGTTCTGTTTGTATGTATTCTTTATGAATAAAGACCATTCTAATGATTATTATTATTATTCGTTAAGAATGGATCAAGCTATCTGAGAATAATTTTTTCATTGTAAAATATCTATATGGGTTTTAGGGTGGCTTTTCTACCCTTTGCAATCATAGAGGAACACCAAAATTTTGTGTTTTTTTTTTCGAAAACTGTATTTCGGAGGATATACAGAAAATAATATGCGCCCTTTGTCAGCAAGGGCGGATATAGTTCTTTTTCATGGGAGGGGTAATAACAATCATGGGGGGGTAATAACGATTGAAAACCATTAAATCAGGTACACAAACCACCTTTTTCTCAGGTTTTGGATACTCATGGGGGGGGTATTTACCACCAGTACACACCCCCCCCCCGTAAATCCGCCCTTGAATGTCAGGTTGACTGAGGTTGACCTTCGAAGAAGAACTTATTGAGTGGCGCTAGGTATGGAATAAATTTTCGTGATTTTTGAAGAATCAGATATTGTAAATTCGATAATTGAAAGCACGGATTCATTGAAGTTATATTTCCTTTCAACAATTTTTTTTTTTTTTTTTTTTTATCCGCAATTTCATCTGATGCAGCAAAAATGGTCTATGAAGAAGATCAACAGTCATTTCTTCGCTACCGCATTGACAACTGACAACAGGTCCCCAAATTTAACGACCAAAAAAATCTATTCACGATAATAATCCCAAAAGAATACTGTCTGTCAATCCTGGCGATCGACCTGGAAGAAGATCTTCCCATATTTTTTCACATGGTGAAGACTTGCGATCCAATGTATTGTTATTTTATGCCTTCGTTACTCCAACAATACAACCTGTGCGATTTATCCCGAACTATTATTTGCTACCATGATAATCTCTACCATATGGATGTTTCAAGTTAGCAAACAATCCACACAGAGAAAGGAGCAGTGCGGTTTTACAATACGGGTGGCCTAGGCTGACTCCGACATGAGAGACCCTGATCAGATTTAGACAACTGAAAATGTGGCAGTTTCAGTATCCCAGCAGATCTATTTATTCTGTTTGGAGATGTGCTGGTAGATTTATTTCGAGAATGAAATAAAACGATTAGTACCCTGGTTGTTTATGTAACATATGAGGGTGTTAATCTCTGGCATATGACATAAAAATTGTGTATTGTGCAAAAATTAGCCTCTTCTGTAGTAATCGTAAAATTTGTCGTTTAGTGATTTTGACAATATGTAGTAGGGACTGAAAGGTCCACAAACCATGAGGTAAAAAATTCCTGTTAACCTTTTAAAGAGAACATGCGGGCGATTTTGAATTTGAAACTTCGGATTTCATAATAGCTTGTCCCAATCCATCATTTAAAACTACTATTTTCAGTTTCACACTTTATCTATTATTAGCGTGGGAATAGGTATGATCATTTGGAAATTCTCCAACGTATATGGAAGGGTTGTTTGCTATAAAGCTCCATTCAATGTTGAAATTCATATC
The DNA here is from genome assembly GCA_910592335.1 of Adalia bipunctata. Lineage (NCBI taxonomy): Eukaryota > Metazoa > Arthropoda > Insecta > Coleoptera > Coccinellidae > Adalia > Adalia bipunctata. The sequence continues at coordinate 39,010,556 of OU342948.1, forward strand.
TGTATTTTTAAAATTGAGGAGAAGCAATAGTAAAATTAACGCGTTTACTACATCTTATTTTCTTAATTTATATTATTATACAGGGTGTTCCATCTCAGACGGGCAACCCCGTATATTTCTTATCCCATAGTGATTTGCAAAATTTCCTGAAACACGACGAATGATTTTGTTATGGGGGACATCTTTTGAACTACGTTTGAGGCTTGAACGAGCAACTCCATAAGTGGGGGCCCTTCAACCCCTTAAAATTGAATAGGGGAGATGTGTTCACTTATACTTCATTTGGAAGGTCTTGGAAGCCTCTTCAAAACAGTGTATAAAAAAAGTAATTTTATGATCTGTTTTCGCCAAAAATAAGTTTTTCAGCTCGAATGAGCCACCTGGAATATTTTGTTCTTTTTTACAATGTATACAAGCAACAAGCTCATTCTTATTGAGTCCCCTTCACAAACTTAAAAAATCACACTCTTGAAAAAATTGAATTGATTTATTATGCTTGCAATCGAAAAATAAAATCTGCGTTTTTAAATCGAATGTTCAAATTGTCCTCCATTGACTTCGACACTCAATTGCAATTCGTTGGCGGAGTTTGTCCAAATTTTCAGGCTGAGTCACAAAGAAAAAGTCCAGAGGATTCAGGTCAGGAGATCGGACAGGCCACTCTATGGGATCTTTTCTTCCAATCAAACATCCAGGGTAATGCAAATAGAGGTATTGGCGAACTGCTGCGGCGTAATGAAGAGGAGCTCCGTCTTGTTGGAAATGCAATTGTTGTTCAAGTAGTATAGATGATCGTTCTCTAATTTTTCTGTTATAAACGATTCAATCGCATTCTCCAGCATTCCAAGATTTTGCCATTTAAATTATCAGGAATAAACAGAGGTCCAATTAGGTGGTCTATCAAAATTCCTACCAAAACGTTTAGCTTTTCCGGATGTAGAGTGTGAGCTTCTCGAAATACATGGAACTACATATCCTACATACCTACATACTAGGTATAGATATACATTAGGGCGGAGCGATTTTATACAAGAAAAAAATATCTTCAATTTTTCTTTTGACCTGGGTGCTCGATTGGTGTCTTTTTATGTGGTTAATGGAATGGCAAAATCTGGGTTCCTAAATGTGACGTCTTCAGGTTCCTAGACGACCCCGAAAATTTACGTAAAATAAAAATGTATAAATAACCAAATAATTTGGTTTATTTTACGAGTTACAGTTTTTCGCTTGGTTTTCTTCGCTAAAGACCAACCCAGAACCCACCACGGGGAGGTGGCTGCAAATCGGGTTCCACCCATTCCCGCTCTCCCAATTTATCCAGAAAAAAATGAAAATTGGACATTGGCAAATGCCTCATAATTTCATGACCAATTTCTGAAGCTCGTTGCTAGGCTAAAGGCCTAAAGGAACGTGTTTTAGATTGCTGAGCTTTCGGATTACTCTATCTAGAAAAAATTGAACATTGACAAGTGCCTCATAATCTAATGACCAATTTCTCAAGCTCGTTGCTTGGCTAAAGGCCTAAAGGAACGTGTTTTAGATTGCTGATCTTTCGGATTACTCTATCTAGAAAGAAATGAAAATTGGACATTGACAAGTGCCTCTTAATTTTATGACCAATTTCTCGAGCTCGTTGCTTGGCTAAAGGCCTAAAGGAACGTGTTTCAGATTGCTGAGCTTTCGGATTACTCCATCTAAAAAAATTTGAAAATTGGACATTGACAAGTGCCTTATAATTTTATGATCAATTTCTTAAGCTCGTTGCTTGGCTAGAGGCCAAAAGGAACGTGTTTAAGATTGCTGAGCTTTCGTATTACTCTTTCTAGAAAAAATTTGAAATTGGACATTGACAAGTGCCTCATAATTTTATGACCAATTTCTCAAGCTCGTTGCTTGGCTAGAGGCCTTAAGAAACGTGTTTTAGATTGCTGAGCATTCGGATTACTCTATCTAGAAAAAAATGGACATTGACAAGTGCCTCATAATTTCATGACCAATTTCCCAAGCTCGTTGCTTGGCTTAAGGCCTAAAGGAACGTGTTTTAGATTACTGAGCTATCGGATTACTCTATCTAGAAAAAATTGAAAATTGGACATTGACAAGTGCCTCATAATTTTGTGACCAATTTCTCAATCCTACAAACGTAATTAATGTATATTGAGTAATATAATAAACTTAGTAATGGAGTAGTTTTCCAGATAAGTAATTATTATACTAGTAAGAGAGTGGAAAAAAGCTAAATTATTATATATTTAAATGGCTGATAGGAATTTGAAAATAAGTCAGTAAGTGGCACAGGTCTTTTCAAGGGCGTCGCCAGCCAGTGGGGGCAATTGAGCTAGGGGGGCAAGATACAATCAAAATAGAAAATATGAACTGATTTTTGTATATTATGCTATTATTTCATAAGTTTTTAAGGGATTTTTGAGATCTAGGGGGGAGCTGCCCCCCCTGTCGACGCCCTTGGGTCTTTTTATGAGTTTTCAGAGAAGAATGAGATACATTATAACACAAGGGATTAAAAGACTATAATAAAAATATGTTATAGATTTAAAATTCGAAGTTAAAAAAATTACTGATAATGAGAAATTTCCCCCCCTTCTAGGAACCTGAAGATCAAGTCCGATAAGAGCGAGATTTTTTTTTGGTCTATACTCACCCTAAAAGACATTCATTCCGATACCAGGCATCATCAGATTATAAAATTGAGAAAATCGCTCCACCCTAATATACATACACTGTGTCGTGTGTCCGTAAACTATGGAACAAATTCATTTTTAGCTAAACAGGTCATTTTAAGGAATGATCCTGAAACACGTCGATTTTTGATGTTAATTTACCGTATTTTAAAATAATAATCTAATATACAGGGTGAATTACGTTCGAGTAATGACGTCACCGTCATTTTTTTTAAATGGAACACCCCCATTTTGTCTCAATTTTCGGATTACTCTAGCTGAGCTGATTCCAAAAATGTATCACATGTTGATTCCAAATGGTACAGGGTGGACAAAAATATAATAACTAAATTTGTGTGGGCTCACAAAGTATCGCGTGACATTCTTTATTTGGTAAATTAACAATAGTATCAAAAATACTTATTGTCTAGCGGCAAATGGTTCAAATGTAACACCCCGTAGTTTGCTACATGTTTACAGTGATAAAAATGAGCTGTTTCCAAACATGTTTGTACTTGTGGTCTAGCAGACTATTGTATTTTTGTCCACTCTGTACCAATTGGAATCAACATGTGATACATTTTTGAAATCAGCTGTGCTAGAGTAATCCGAAAATTGAGACAAAATGGGGGTGTTCCATTTAAAAAAAATGACGGTGACGTCATTACTCGAACGTAATTCATATTAGATTATTATTTTAAAATACGATAAAGTAACATCAAAAATCGACGTGTTTCAGGATTATTTCTTAAAATGACCTGGTTAGCTAAAAATGAACTTGTTCCATACTTTACGGACACAGTGTATAATATATCACCTATAAGTTACCTTTTTGTTTTAGTGGAAGTTGAAGCAATGTGTATTGTTTTCGAAGACCTAAACAAGAATTTTGATCGCACCTGATTAAGTGATTAATTATGAGTATCTACTAAATTATTCGTTATTTGTCTTATTGTGATACATGTAACATGTCATATGACTGATTACATGTTCTATTTTCACCTATGTATTTTTTTCAGTACACTTGAATAAATCATTCATTTTTCTACGGAATCGAGCTTAAAAATCGAAACATACAAATGATAACAGATGCTGTGTAATCCTGTATAGTGTGGAGTGTGTTAATCTGGCAGAATTAAAAAACTACACTACAAAATTTTCTAATTATTTTTAATGCTCTCGGGAAAAAATATTGACTCGCAATCCAAAATACAACCCCCTTCCACCATTGGGTTTCTAATCCTTCAATGCACAGTTGGAAAATTTTCGAAGCTATCCCCCCCAAAAAATTTGGCTTCGGCCCGTTCCTCGGCTTGGCCATAATTTTGCGAAACTCTTGCCTTCGATCCAAATCATCATAATTAAATTCATGAATTCATTTGATTTTGTACGGAAGGAACTTGTGTTTATGTAAAATTCTGATGACTGTAGATTGACTAATACCAATACCGGAAGATGCAGAAAATTGTCGTACATATTGCGTGTTCGACATAAATTGGACATGTCCCAATGAGCCACAGCTGCTTTTTCATTATTGCCAATGGGTGCCCTTTTTTCATCCATTAATGAACCCGTCTCAACAAATCTCGAAATCAATACCATTACGTATCAACTGGCGAACGCTACGTTCAGGATGGTTCTGGTTGAAATATCCTTGTAGTCGCTCGGGCACAATTTTGATTTTGAATATACCATAGAAATATAATAAATACTAGAACGCTAATAAGTACTGCATAACCTGGCACCCTACAGCGCAAATTGACCTACTACAGAGTTTGCGCAATATTTGAACGTGTCATCAGAACAGGACTTAAAATTTTTGACTTCGAGAATGTGGTATGAATAAGTTGTCAATATCAACATTTGCAATAATAATAAAATAGCTGTAGTATTTTACATATTTACATAAAATGGGTTTCTCCTTTATTTTCGCAAAAAAGAACCATGCACTTCATTTTGTCTATAATTTGTCACAGCACTCGACTATCAAAATCAAATAGTGAAACTCAAGTGCAAAACTAAACTAAAAGAGTATCAGTACTACACAATGTTCAAGAAAACAACGAGGAGACACCGAAAACGGAGCAGAAAAGGCAAGCGAATTTATACGAATGAATAAACAGGAAAGCACACAGCAGAGGGAATCAACAAATCCTAAAATACGACACTGCTCTTTTTCTGATGTGAAGTGTTTTTGTTTTCGTCGCGTAGCGGTGTTGCCGAATTCACTGGGTTTCACAATAAGATTTATTCCGAACTTCACCTGAAACCATAATGCTTGGCAACGACGTGGCAAGAAAAGACGAGCTGCGCATGTACAAGTAGTAGGTGTTTATTCGCTATGTATGGGGTCATTTTACTGAATCTCGGACGTACCTAATAGCGTTCTAGTGAAAAATCAATTTTTTCAAATTAGAACCCCATTTTTTTATGGCAGATATTGAATCTACGTTAAAAAATAATGTGAGTGTATGCATCACACCCTTGCCCTAAAGTGGATATTAACTCAGAAAATATCCATTTTAGGGCAAGGGTGTGATGCATACACTCACATTATTTTTTAACGTAGATTCAATATCTGCCATAAAAAAATGGGGTTCTAATTTGAAAAAATTGATTTTTCACGATTTTGTCATCCCTAACTTTGAAAGCGATTTTTTCGCCCCCTGTATCATGAATCGCGATTTAGATTTTCAAAGTTGATACATCAATCTTACATCTTGAAAAATTCCAAAAATGAAAATTTTCCATCCAAAAACCTCGAAGTTATTCTTGTTTCAGCGGAGCTCTATTTTCGATTTTTTTTTCGAATTTTCCCGCTCAGAGAGAATTTTCCAACCAAAACTGAAAAATGTTACATCAAAATAACTTGAAATTTTCTAAGGAATCTATTTCTGCAATAAAAAAATGGTGTTCTAATTTGAAAAACGGAAGTTGACGTCATTTCCGGAAAAACCGGAGATGCTCATGCCTTGAAAATATTTTAGATTTCATCAGCATCGTGAAATACTTATAAGTGCTGAATTTCATGACAATACGTTCAGTAGTTTCCCGTATAAATATGGGTGAGGTTCCTCATGAAAGACCCTGTATTTCTGTGGAATATACAGGCTAACCAGCTCAACACGTTCTTACAATGTGTATAGCATTATTATTTTCATATATTCATCAAATGATCGAAGAAACGTATCATAACCAGATAAACACCTTCTGAGAACAAAAATTGATGGCAACATAAGAAAATGTTTTGTTTTTTTTTGTATTTAAAGTTTGTCAGAATTTTTTTCGTTGCTTGAAAAAAAAATCGCAATTCAATTTTTCAAATTTGTAAAAAGAGCTCAATGAAAATGGGCTTGTATCTACATTGTGAGAATAATCAAAATATTCAAGGTGGCTCCTTTGAGCTAAAATAGTTATTTTGTATCTAGTGCACGAAATGCTACTTTGGGTTTGGTGATCGAGAACTGATTTTTTTAAAGAGCCGCAGCCGAGTTGAAAAAAAAAGTCGAGATCACCAAAGTATTTCGCGCGTGAGATGCAAACAAAATTTTTTCTACAAACGTCAAAAATATTGTTCTAAAATAAATAACATGCTCAGCTTAATATGAAAAATAGTATTGAACTGGCTTAAACTGTTTTTCTAAATCAAGTAATTACTGTTACATTAATAAATAAATGATTTCTTGGATTTTTGCTTGATTGAGGAACATGAAGATTAAAATATAAAAATCCCATATATTATACATGCAGTGTGCGAAGTAAGTATTTCGCACACTACTTCGCGCACGGTGTCATGGTTACGAAGGAAAATGGAAAAAAGGGTCACTTCGCATATTGTTGTCAATGCGAGAACCTTGTCATTTTTTGACGTTTGTAGAAAAAATTGATTTTTGGCGAGAACGGTTCATCAAAATTACGTGTTTCATACACCGTTCTGAAGAGGCTTCCTTTCAAATGAAGTATCACTCTACCCCTCACCACTATTGAATTTTGAGGGATTTAAGCGCCTTCTCTTAGGGAGTTGCTCGATTGAATCTTAAATATACATCAAAAGACGTCTCCCAAACAAAATCATTCGACGTTTTTCGGGAAATTTTTCCAATCACCATGGGATAAGAAATAAACAGGGTGCACGGAAAGAAATCTATCCTCAAATCAAGAATCCTAATATTCTTGAAATATTAGAGTTGTTTCAAGTATATATAAAATCGAAACAAGTAAAAAGGTAAATTTTGTATACTTGGAATGAATTTATTTTACTCAAAAAACATATACTTGATTGAAGAATGAAATTCTCTATCCAAGTAAATTATTTATTCAATCCAAACTATTCACTTTAATCAATTCGAGAGTACTTCTATATTTCAGGTAACTATATGATATCTTGACTTCGAAAATATAATATTCTCAGTTCGAGAATTGGAATATCCTCATTCCATATGTTATATTCAAGAAATTGGTTTTCTCAAAATAATAATTTCGATCGACATAAAATTATGTATTGAATAATTAATTAATCAATCAATAATGATTCGAGAATATTTCGACAAATGGAATAAAATCTAGAATAAAATATTGCTACTTGCTAGGATAACGTTTAGATTTTAGATTATAGGTATGTATATATCTACGATGAGTTAGAAATCTGAAAAAAGTTACCTATCTATACATTGTATGGATTATATGAAGTTTAAATTATGAAAAAATAATTCGAAAGAAAATTTCAATCACTTTTTACAAATCGATTTATAATGAAATTGTGTGATGAAACATCATAGAAAAAAAAGATCACCAAATCTATTACATTCTGTGAAACATTTCTCTTAGTAATTCCATAATTTTGAAAGAGAGAGAAAGAAGTTGTAGAACAATTCATCCGTCATCGTATTTGTAAATTTAAGTGAAATGACATGCATTCTCTAGATCCAAGTGTAATTTTCAGAATATACTAAGATGCCAATTCTTCTTACGGCAATTAGGCAACATGCATGAATAAAAGGAACACTGAGAAAAAAGACATGGTTCCAGCAACAAATTGCTTTGTTTAAGAGGTTTTCTTTGAATTCAATTGATGATTTTATTTCATGAAATAAGATCTCTTCTTGGTGAATGAGCATTATTACAATCAATCAACATAGTTTTTTTGGTTCACATACGGGATTTATTTGAGCGAATTTATTTCAACATAAAAAATATTTGTTGTGTTCAAACATATAGTTTTTTAATTCAAAAAGTTGATTTGTTTCAATTGATTTCTGTTGAAAATGATGGAATTAAATACGCAACTTATTCGAATGAAATATCAATAGTTGTGTTGGAACAAATGGATCAGTTCGATCAAAGAAAGATGGATTGAATTTCTAAATGAAATAATTGTTTGGCAATAATTTGTGACCAAAGAATTCATGTCTACTACTTTGTAGAAATATTGTTGAAACGCTAGAAACAAAGCAACATTTATGTTCTCTATTTTCCTCGGTTTTAGGGTTTCTTGTACTTCTGTCCTTTTTCCGTTCGTCAGTTAAGGATACAGTTTGGAAACAAGAAGCTCATTAATTCGCTCAATCGCTAAAACCTCGATCTGAACAACGAATATTGTTAATGAACAAAGAATTAGAATACGCTTGCGCTGCGGACCTGCGGAGTGCCGATAGAAGTTGCGATGTTTCAATTGCCGTGTCGGAGATTCACGAACCGGTCCGAAACTTCCCGAAAGAAATTGTGTTGTACTGTATCCTCGTCAGTAGACAGTAAGGGCAGAGGTTAGAGTATCGAAAATTTAGAAGAATTTTTAGAAGGAAGTTCATTCTCTTTAGTCTTTGGGGAGTTTGAGTAGGATATTGATATTACTACTCATTAGCAAAGTCTATATTATTAGTGAGTGGTGAGTGGTCGAGTGGTCGTAGGTAGTAGACGTAGAGTCATAGTGGAACACTACTACTAAGTGCTGAGTGTAATCAAATCGAGGTTAAAATATTTTTACGTGATACGTTTGTTCGTGATGCATCGAAGAATAGTTCCTTCTTCAATTATTCTATCTTTCCTTTCAGTGTTTCGATAGATTTGAATAGGTAATATGGAGGAATCAGATACGCTTGGGTGTTTTTTAATCAAAAACGGCCTCGGAGATTATAGACGTGCTTTCCAAGGTAATTCGTTTTCTGTTGGAAAAATATTTTTCTCATTGGATTCATGATCTTTCCTACAGGTATTGAGCCAAACAATGTTCTTTTGGTTGAAATAAATCAAACCAGGCGTCAAAGAAGATTTCGCGCCAATTTTGATTTATTTTGTTATTCATACCAAACAAACCTTGTTTGGCTTAATACGAGCTTATATTGTGCAATAAAAAATCTCATTTCAGGTGAACTTGTTATATTCTGCGATAAAAAATTGAATAATTATGTGGTTTCAGACAACGATATTAGATTTAAAGACTTGAGAAAACTCTCAGAGTCTGATATCCAAACACTAATCCCAATTATTGGTCACCAAATTAAATTGCGTAATGCTTTGGATTTGGAATCCTTGGATGAAGTAAGTATTTTTCTGTTTCTGTGGTATTATTTTTTATAATAACTACATTAAACTTCTAAGGAGAACCTGCAGACCAATGGGAATGAAATAATCGAGGAATCAATAATAGCAGAGTGTTCCTCTGAGTTTGATAAGTGGGAGAAGTTTTTGGAAAATAGGGTCCATTAGTTAGATTTAGTCATAGGATTTAGTACTCCCGGATTTTAAAAGCTGTTTATTTTTATAAATCTTTGTTACTCTATTTTATTTTGACAATATATTATTATATTTAAACATATATTATTATATGTTATATTGTGTTTTATTTGTAAATCTGATTAGTTGAAGAATAAATATTTGGCTTAGTAAGTATTTGATTTCATTCCTCTGAATTTCCTTCAATTTGACTCGCTACCTAGAATTTTCACAGGTAAAAAGGGAGTAGTTTAAAAATGCTACTAATGAACTAATATATTGATTTGAAAGGAAGTAAATGTTTTGTTTGATTCAAAAAAATGTTTATTGATGAATAATACAATGAACACGAACAATTAAATAATCATAATTTACAATAAATCATATGCTTATTGGAATCAACAGAATATATATATTGAAATACAAATATGCTTTTTCTACAGAGTCTTCACTATGTTTTGTACTGAAGAATCATTCTTGCGACTAAAAGAACATTTATTTGACCCTAATAAGGATACATTCAATTTGAATAAGTCGTATGTTTTGGTTTAAAAAAGATATATTTCATATGAAGTGAAAAAGTCAACAAAATCCCTTATTCAGGCCAAACGTAGCTTCATTAAAACCATTTTTAAAGAAATCATTGGTTATGGGCAAAGCAGGCAGTATTAAATCAAATATATATTTTTCTCAGTGAACAATGAAAACCCTCTGATCTGTTTTGCGGGCAGTTTTATCGTAATCCAAGTATATAAATTTCTCCATCCACTAGATCCAAGTGAATTATTATACAATATGCCATCTTTACATATTTTTCAACACCATCACGCTTCATCAAGTGTTAATCCCTATAATCGAAATGAATATGACGTTTTCATATCCATTAACTTTTAGAATTCACACTCAAATTTAAAATCCAACGTACACAATTTTTTCGATATTCAGCACAGTTCTAGTATCATTTCAAATAATATCTGATATTTACTGTTACTAATATCATTGGAAAGAAGCCTGCTTATTGGCCATCGATTAAAATTTCTACGTACTATGAAATATTTCGTTTTGAGTAATCTTTCGTAAGGATAAATATCAAAGTATCCTAAAAATTTTTCTTGACCGATGTAAACAGAAATCATCAAATCTGGAACATTCAGAAATTACAAAATTTTTAAAGGAAAAAAATGTAGAACAAATCTTTATAACTGAAAATTCAAGTGAATCCATTATTAATCTTGATCAAATTTTCATTCACTTGGTCCAAGTATAATATTCAGCGATATACTAATACGCCAATTCTCCGGCAGTTATGTTTTATCGTAATCCAAGTATATAAATTTCTCCATCCACTAGATCCAAGTAAATTATTCAACAATATACTAAAAAGCGCCCTCTATTCAGTACGCAAAAGGGGATATCACTCTCGATCTTGATTCGACTTGTTCATACCGCGTCTTATTTCGTCCAAGTTCAGTGTGTTGAAGAAAGTTTAACCATTTTTTAGTGAAATGTGGAAAAATTATGAGAGGATGGAGATGCTCGGGCAGTGTTATCAAGCTATTTCAAGGTAAGCTATGTTAGATGTATTGATTTAAATCTATAATATTGAGATTTAGGAAAAAAAAACTTAATTTCTAGTTTGAATCGTATACGTTTTGAATCACAAATCTGTTTTCCCTTTCAATAAATTTAATACTTGAAATACTCTAGGTGCGCATCTATCACATTTTTAAGAACATTCATTTTCAAAAATCCTATTACATTGGGATCTCGATCTCATGCCTACCTTAGGAATGAAAATTGAATTGAAGAGATGAATTCTGAAGTAGATAAGTGAAATAAGTATTTGTTATTTTTATCAAATGAATTGGCTCTTACTACTTTTAAAAATAATTTTTCGATTTTCACAATACTATACCAGCGATAATCAACCAGTTATACCATATTTTCTTATGTAACTTTCGAATTTTGAATTATTAGATTGAAATGGTCTCGTACAGTACTGTTGTATATCTTTTTTTTGGGGGAATAGCCCTTCATATCACTCATTATAGAATGCGGATAATAATTCAGAGGATACAGAATTTATAAGCATTTTTGTTGCATAGGTTTGGAGATAATTATTCCAAGAGCAGAGGCAGAAAGCAATACAAAGGAAGAGAACAGTGCAGCCCTATTTGTTGGTTTTGGGGCAGTCTCTATTAGAACCGAAAAGCTTCTTTATTATTGTTGATAACCTCTACCATCAGTTTTTCCCTGCACGTAAGACATTCGACATTATTTTCAAATTGTTTTACGTTTTGAATATCAATTATCCCGTTCAGTGCCAGTACCTTTATGTGTTTTTATACAGGGGTGTGTACCTATGTAATTTTTTTATTTGTAGTTCTTCTGATATTTCTTCTGTTGTTTGTACATACAGAGTGTAACAGCCAAATGGAATAAATTCGATAACGAATAAATGAGGGCGTGTTGGGAAAAACGCTCGGACACGTCGATTTGTAATTTTAAATGCGCATATTTTTCGATAAAATAATATTATATAGGGTGTTCCATGTGACCGTGACCAATACCAACTTTCTTATTTCGAATGCAACCCCCTGTATATTATTTATTTTTTGGATTCTTCAGAGAATTCTAGAAATTCATGCACAATGTCCTATACCTATCGGAAGTATTAAGTGTTTTCAGATTTATTGCAAAAATCAACGTTATTTCACAAATTTGGTACATTACACTTAAAACCTAATAAGTAAACTGATTATTTCTCAATTATTAAAAAAAAACAAAAAAAACCTTAATGTCAATGTAGCAAATGTTCAAAATGCTCGCCGCGAACGTCTTGGCAACATTCTAATCTAGTGTAGAATTGTCTTCTAACGTTACTCAACATTTCAGGCGTTTTTGCTTGCTTTCTTCATATCAAGAGGTAAATGGGAAATAAGTATTGAGTGTAATGTATCGAATTTGTGAAATAAAATAATTTTCATTCAAAATGTTAATTTTTGTAAAAAATCTGAAAACACTTAATATTTCCGAAGTTGAAGATAGGTATAGGACATTGTCATGAATTATGTCTAGAATTTTCTGAAGAATCCAAAAAATTAATAATATACAGCCATACAGGGGGTTGCATTTGAAATAAGAAAGTTGGTATTGGCCACGGTCGCATGGAACATCCTATATAATTTTATTTTCTTGAAAAATATGCGCATTTGAAATTACAAATCGACGGGTCTGAGCGTTTTTCCTAACACCCCCTCATTTATTCGTTATCGAATTTATTCCATTTGGCTGTTACAGTCTGTATATGTATAATATGTGATAATATTCTTAGGATTGATTTTTCATATAGAATAGAATGTTTATTTTTGGTACTTATTTTTTCCCCTCAGTTATTATTGTGTTTATTTCTCGGTTTATTTGTACCTAGTCCAGTTGATTATATGTTTAATTTAGCATTTTCTCTTTTTGTTTTCAGTGATCACTTTTATACTTTTGTTTGTTTATGATTATTTGAGAAGAATAATAAATTTGTTTTTAATTCTCATAAGCCTCGTATTATGAATATAATCCCCATCCAGAAATCACAGCAATCTTAAACGAATATCTTTTTCCAAATAATTTCACTATTTGTCAAAACAAGCATAAAATAAATTTTCAGTTGATATAATATACTTATTTCAACATGCATTTACATATAATAATATAATAATTAATAGTTGAATTAAGTATGAAGTTCATTTCTACTGAGTATAGTAAAAACTGAAATGAAGAAATCTCATTGGTTCAGAGTGAGAATATAAATGGTTTCGACCAAACAGGTATTTACTTCTTGTAAGTAGACCGAAAACTAAATCTGAAGGTACTATTTACTCAAAACCATTATGGAAAGAAATTTGATTTGAAGATATTATATACTCAATTCAACAATTTTCTGATGTTGGATTGAGTAAAATTATTGAGTTCATTCAAGTATTTGGTATCTTTGCTTCGAACGAAGAAACCACTGAGATTAAGATGTACAATAATTCCATTTGAGATTATGTTTCCCTTAGACGAAATATTTCAAATAATCATTTCAAAATTTTTATTTTACTCACAAGGAATATTTGAATGTTCTTGAATCAATAATACGTGATTTATTAAATTCAAGTATATGATATACTTAATCGAAAGAGTTATTTTATTTGAATCCGGAGAATAAGGTATACTTGAATCAACTAAATCTTATTCTTGCTCATATATGAATCTATCATTTACTTCAATCAAATATTATCCACTTGGTTAGAGAATAGATTTCTTTCCGTGTGGCTCGCCTGAGATGGAACACCCTGCATAACTCCTCTCGAATGTTTCACTTCCAAGTTTGTACAGCACGACTGCGAAACGCTCATCCGTCACATAATCAGTGCTCTAAAAAAAAACTATTTCAAGTAATAATCATTCAGCAAATGATGTCGGTAATCCATAGAAAATTCTCAACAAAGACCATACATCCATAAACATATTATTAATATTTAGTTAATGCCTATAAATTCCTCAGCGATGTTAACGCTCCACACTGAGAAAAATTTTTGTTTGTGGTTAATAAATTATGTTAGCTGCAAATAAATATCAGCTTTGAATAGGGCCCAACTTACGTAAGTTCTACTGCAATATTCCGAAAGTTAAAATAATTTTGAATAAATGATTTGTTATATATTTCCCAATCATATGTTTCTGAATAACAATATAATATTTCGTTAGAGCATATATTTATTTTTGTTGAACAAATGATTTGTTTGTATACCAAATACACCTTTTACCATAATAAATAATTCCTTTGCGTCAGATAAGATATTTATTTGTATTCAACCATATTACTTGCCATTCAATAAATATATCTTTCCTTGTAAAATACATTTTGTTGCATCAAATAAGTTATAAGTTTGCATTAAGCCACTTACACGCTGTTCAGTAAATATATATCTTCCCTGGTAATATTTCTCGATATCAAATGAGTTATCAGTTTATATTCTACCAGATACCTATATTGTTAGATAACACTAATAATAATAACATAATAAAGATATTTCAGAATAATTCGAGACAATCAAAAAGAGTAAAATTTCAGATGTAAAATAGAATTGGAAGCAGATCTATATAGCTTGCAACATTCATTGGGAGATAAGGGTCCTATAGAAGAACTCATCAAGATACTAGATTCACCATGAGTATTAACTTTAAAGTTCAAGTTCTGTGTGGGTATTTCTTTTTCAAATGCAAAAAGGCAAAATATCAATATTATCAATGAAACATATTTCACTAGGAAGCTGTAAATAAAAACTGTCATAGTCATTATGCATGTTTATTGTAAAACAGTGGTTATGTAACAAATAAAGTACAGTTTTTTTGAACAGTTAAAGATGTATATAATATGTACAGTTGCAAACACACATACACACTGTATATATTGAACATACATATAAAAACATAACGAAATAAACTTTCTGACATACCCAATATCGAATTAACTCCGAGATTATCCCCTAAAACTGAGAATAGTGTAAAATAAATTTTTTTCATTTCATAAACTAGTTAGGGCACTGTACTGGGAACGAAGAATAGATATCAGATTAATCACTTAATAATAACGTAGTAATTGTAGCTGATCTGTGATGTAGATAAAACTACAGACTTATCTCGCCTATCAGACGACTTACGTACTGTACAATCGACCAATATTACAAATGCACACTAAGCACAACACGCAATCGCATACACTAACGCGTGGTCGGCAAACGGCAACAGATTGGATCAAGCCGCTTGCGTACTGCCTACTATATTAATGTTTCTCAACGGTTATTGGTCAAGTCGATGCAGGAGCAACCTAACTGAAATAATTTAAAATTTATTAAGGTTGGGACAAACAAAGGTATGTTGAATATAAACAGGTATAATATTTGGGGACCTCTATATTCTATATCAATTGATGTGGAATATACCATTTAGTTCTCATAAACATATGTCTCACCCATAATGGAATTCTTATGGGAAACAAATCAATATTACTATGAAACACGGAAAAGGTTTGTCGTAAATATACGAATTTACACTGCAACTCATAAGGTTACAGGTGAACATGATTTGTTGGGTTGAAATAAAGCACAGGAAAAAAAAATTAGCTTTCCAAATATTTATCTCAAAGCTGAATAATTTAATATAGATATTTATATGTAAGTAATCATTTTAACCGGAAATATGGCATATTCTTATTGAACTAATACGGGTTTAACATATCAATATATTATTCCCAAATAAACGTTTCCCTCAGTGCAAGTTTATCGAACCCCAAAACCTAGGAATAGTACAGTAGCACTTCCCAAAAGAAAAAATTTGTCCTGATTAGTCTTTAACATGCCTCATTAATTCCTCGCATATTCAAGTATCCGATTTCTGGAGAATGCGATATGGAATTTCCTACTCTGCAGATGTTCGGCGATTATTGACAGTCTTGCGGGATGTCGAACGTGGGGCCGTATTTGCTTGACAGATTATTGACACAAGACCAGTCAACGCAAAAACCCTCCCTTCTATTCGCCGAGATAAACGCTTTGAATCATCATATTGTCTGTCACTCAGTACAACAATTCCAGTCACCGCGCCCTTTCAATAAGTCTTCCCAATCACAATTTCTGCAAAATATTTGAGACGTCCATTGTGGTCACGGGATTTAAAGGTGACTTTTCCGTATTTGAAGGAAGCATAACGGAGGTTCCATTCATACCAGATAATCCTGTGAAAACGGCAAGTGTAATTTGGGTATTTACTCAGTGGGTGTCTCTTTCATGAAGATGTGAGGAAATTCGGCAGGTCGATGACAACTTTAACAATGAGATTTGTCAGGAAGTTCATGGAAAGTAAATGAAGCACCTTGTATTGAGGTATCATTCATTTCATATTACAGAAAACTTTATGACATTGTGATACACCAGTATGTCAGTCATATAACTCATATTATAAATGTAATGATTTTTAAGATAATTATGAAAGCAATAATCTGTTTAGAAGCTTCTGTGCAATCGTAAAGAGGTTGTAAAATAGGCTACGGCTTTTTGAGTGTGACGTTAAGCCTGTATTCCGGATTAAACATGAATATAGTCCATCCAAGAAGTTGAAGTATTGACATCAGAGCAGGCCTTGGAACTCCAGTCGCAGCTTTATTTGTAGGTACAAAAAAGTAACTAAAATTTTCTGTGCTTCAATCATAGCAATGAAATATATAAATATAACTCAAAGATTAATAGTACATTGTTTACCGAGTAGGAAAAGCGTAACATTCCTGAACGATTGTGAAAATTGCTAAGTCGAGGCGCAAGCCGAGACTTGGCAATACAGAGTCCAGGAATGTGTCTTTTCCTACGAGGTGAACATACTATTTTTCCGCAAATCGTTTAAATTTCGACAGATTCCAATTCATTTTGATGAAATCGCGAATCATTCAATTCATAAATAAATGATGCTTCGAAATTCTTGAAATTGGTTACGTTACTATGAAAACGTACTCATGTTGAATTGTCAAAGTTGACGCAAATAATTGATTTAATTGCTAGTGTTTTCGAATTTAAGGTGGGCGTTCAATGTAGTGTGTTTTTATTTCAAGTTGCATTTGAAAATGGTTTCACTTTGAGAACTGAAATTTTGTGGGTGAACTCAGAAAGGATTGGAGTTCTTAATGAGATAATTGAGATTAATTGCATTTCAACAGTTAATTTTTTTTTTCTTTCAAAAATAGAAGAGAATAAGCCAACTCATGCTTCTGTTTTATTTCAAACGAAAGACCCATGAAAATAGTTCAACTTCCGATTGAAAGTGAATCTACAGATAATTTCATTCAGAAAAACAACTTGAAATACGGAATCGGCAGAGATTGGCCAAATTCAAATTTTAGCGGCAAAAAGTTCCTGCTTTACCCACATTTTCACTAATTTCATAGTTCAGCGAGTTTCGGATAGAGAGCGCCATTGTACCTTTCATTCATGATTAGAGAGATATTCATAGAACTCATAGAGATAATGTAAGTTCTTTGGAGATATTCCATAAAATGCACGGTGGCGCCTCTATCGGTTGATTTTTCCTACGCGCTCCAAACGGCGACCTTAAAACAGTGTAAAATGATAAGTCATGATGAATTTGCTATTTCTGGGACTCCTCCAGAGCTGGTTGATGCAGTGAAAGTACTGCTTCTTTAGAATAAGTGCCGAAGGAATCATGAGAAAAGTTCGTATATGCTTATGTCGAACCAACTGTAAGGAAATATCATTTCCTTACAGTAAGGAAATGAATATTTCCTAACAGTTAGGAAATCTTGACCTTTTCTATGACCAATTTTGACGATTCGCGGAAAATGGTATTTTGTCAAAGTTAGGCAACATGAAAATGTTCTCGATTATCACATACGTTTACCATCGTGTGAATCTGTATACCAGCAATATATTATTTTCATCTTGTATTGATGCATTCTCGAACTTACGAATTATAGCATAATAGTCTGGAAAATCTGCTCCGATTACGAAAAATATCGTGGATGATTAAATAGTTATTTTCCTATCAAGGGCGGAAAGTTGTACTTTCCCGCACTAGATTGCCGTTGCAATCGAGTGCGGGAAAGTACTTTCCGCTCAAGATAGGAACAATATTTTTTCTACAACTGTACCTATTATAAAATGAGAAAAAACTTCTACACAACTCGAATATTCGTTTTGACACATTAATTAAGGAGTTTGGGATTCTATGCGGAAAATCATAGACCATGACATAGAAATAAATACACAGATCCATGTACACTCCATTCACTTTTATTTAATCACATAGGAGGTCATGGTTTCGTTTTCAGGAGTTGGTGCACCTGATGAAAAGTCGCGTACAGAAAATATCGTTAATGACAAAACGACGTTGCCAGTACCTTTGTTTACATCAAAGTAAAAGTATCAAAGATATTCCACATTTTGTTAGTTCGAATTTGGGGCGAAATATCGATAGGAATTCGCCTATTTTTCCGTTCTTCGTCGTCCAGAAGAAGTTTCCCGTCGATATGAGAAATTTTGTGTAAGTGTAATTTTTTCCTTTCACGACTTTTGGCGTGAGTACGAACGGCAAATTTGAATTGGACCAAAAATCGATTTATAAGCATAAATAAAACGAAAGTGAGTACCAATCGACCTTTTTATACTTGATAACGAAGTTTTTTCAGGTATCTGGCCGTTTAGAAAGATTTCAAACGAAATTCTGGTCTCCCAGAAGTTTGGTTAGTTTCGGTATCGTTTTTGGTGCTCAAAATTTATTTGGAATGTGTAAATGGACAAAAAAGGCTTCCTTATACGATCTTCTAACGAAAGCGACCGAAAAATATGGTTCAGGTAGGATTTTCGAGGAATTATGAGTGCAGAACTTGCAGAATGAAATTGCACGATTTTCGTAAGTAAACGGGTTCTGGATGGCCATAATCGGTCTCTAAATAATTATTGTTGATCGTTTTCACGTTTCAGAAAAAAAACACGTTGAAAAAGCTAAAAAAGGAGAAATATGACTATATTGCATTCAACGGTAGGTGAATTCAGATTCCGATGAATTGAAATGCTTCATAGGAGCTTTCATTTCAATCCTTTGCCGAAAGTAAAAATAGGCTATATTGAACCAGAATACTTCGGTTTTTTCCATATTCCAGGAGTTTGTGTCTTATTTTAGAACAGGTGAATGATAAATGTGAAGCATATGTTTGACCTATTCCATTTTATTTGCACAAACCTACTGTGGTAGTAATGTATGAATATTTTTTAAACTAATAAATTACTATACAGTCATAATATTTTACTCCTCGTTCATGAGATCAAATAAATGAAATGTACATCTATAAAGCTTTCAGGAATTGAATTCTTGCTTATTAATTTATAACCAAAACTCAATTACTATTGAATTGAAATTATTAGTTTCTCTGTAAACAATATACATTCTGAGAAATACGCTAAGAATGTAGAAAGGGCAACGTAGTGTTGACTTGGACCATAAAAATATTTTGAAAAACGTTATAACTTCGATACAGAGTGGAATGTGTCAAATTTCCAAGGCCAGAGTTGTGATTTTATAATTGTGACTGGAGTATAATATGCAAGCCATAATTTTTGAAGGATTTCAAGTTCTCTTTGAAAATGCAATAATTTTCAAACGGAAATATGCATTAATAATTAGTTTGACATGGATGAAACTGCATAATTGGAAATATTTAACTAATTATATAAGTAGGTAAGTAGATGAAGAGTAAAGAGATTTCATGTTAAAGGTATCATTATACCCAGATTCAACACATATTTACTTTCCGAATCGAAAACAATGCGCGAAAGTAGTTAGGCCCGGTTGTAGAAAAAAGCATATTTCTTCCCCAAGTTCAATTATGAAGATTCGCTAAACCAGAAAAATCTAGTTGATAATTTGAAGCTTGTTGTTGCAGAGTGAATGGATTGTGAAAATGGTAATAGATTCAAGACAGAAACAAAACTCAACGAATGGATTTAATTAATATATGAAAAATTTCGTCATGACATTGTAGGTAACTTTCAAATTTGCGAACAATGAAGATGTAGAGTATATAATATAAAGAATGAAAATATTCCTATTATTCTGTTTCAACAACCACAACTGCTATTATATCCTCATCTGGGCAGACCTCATCATGTTCATAATGAAAGGTTATGTCAGCAATATATCATAACATTCCTTATATTTTGACTAATCTTCTCTTATTTCTTTTTCTACTCGATCTGTGCAGGCTTTCGATTCATTAGCTGATGTACACTCTTCAAGAGCTTCATTCCAAATATATTTCAGTTGCTCAATTAAATGACGAATTTGTTCGAACATGAACGACAGAACAAAGTGTCAGTGTTATTTGCAACAACAACCTGGAATCTGCAACTCCAAATATTACTGAATGGGCATTACCGACATAATTTCTATTTTCCAAAGCCCCCCAAGATGTCAATAATTCTTGGATGGACTCTACATACAGACAGTTGAACCATATATATGAAATATTATATTATAAGATATATGTGTACCACTTTTGTCATCTCGAAAACTGTGAAGGATATTAATAAATAAAATTAGACGAAAGTTGCTTATATTAGTGAACAACGAAACGATGTTTTCAAATCTGGAATATTACAAAGCGTTTTCAGAATACTTACACGTGGAAAAGATGGGGTCCGCTTTCTTTTCTTTGTGCTGGCGCCTTTATTCTTAGAAATATGGAAATGTGTTCAGGGATCTTCCTTCTTTGTTTTAAATTGGTTTCGATGTGCTATGCTTGGATTTTTATAGCGACATTTCCTTCTTCTTAATCCTATTGTTTGGACCTTTGTGATAAAATTCATGAATAGAAATGAAGAAAAACTATTAATTTAAAAGAATTAGAGGTCTGTGATCGAGAAAATGGAGTTGAGGATGGCCATCGAAGAACGAAACGTCGTATTGTAAATCGAAGCATAGCACATCAAACCAACTTCTTATCAGACAATGAATTTTCTCGGAAACGTTTCCATATTTCGAAAAATATTAAAGGATATAGCGCACTGAAAAAAAAGTCCATTTTGGGTTTACCAGTATATTTTGAAAACACTTTACTGATTTAACCAACCTCGTATCCACTGCTTCCGATATCCCAAGAGTGGACAAGACCTGTCAAGAGATTCATTTTTAGATAGATGCATATTATGCATCTTAATTTTCAGTTTGTTTCGGCATTTCAACATTTTCAACATGAATATAATGACGCTTCCAAATTGTGCGAAATTATTTGGAAAATCATGGGTCTGCTCTAAAAACGTTTCGCACACTACGTTACGGTACGTTGAGATAATGCTTTCCAAAATGGCAACCGAGAAAAAAATTAAACCTTGCAGGTTTTCCACCATTTTGAATTTCTATTTTCGAAATTCTACACCACAATTCAATTGAGCCCTAAAAAATACTAAGATGTGACCAGAAACCGTCATTTCAAATATCACGCATAACTTATTACCACAGTTCACAGAATATTGCTTATTAGTTTATTACCACAGTTCACAGAATATTGCTCATTATTGTTGACATTAAACACCCTGTATCTCGCTTATGCTTCGACAACAGGGTATATGACAAATATGACTATGTAGATGACATCTACATGACTATACACTATACAGGGTCTTTCACGAGGAACCTCACCCATATTTATACGGGAAACTACTGAACGTATTTTCATGAAATTCAGCACTTATAAGTATTTCACGATGCTGATGAAATCTGAAATATTTCCAAGGCATGAGCACCTCCGGTTTTTCCGGAAATGACGTCAACTTCCGTTTTTCAAATTAGAACACCATTTTTTTATTGCAGAAATAGATTCCTTAGAAAATTTCAAGTTATTTTGATGTAACATTTTTCAGTTTTGGTTGGAAAATTCTCTCTGAGCGGGAAAATTCGAAAAAAAAATCGGAAATGCTGAAACAAGAATAACTTCGAGGTTTTTGGATGGAAAATTTTCATTTTTGGGATTTTTCAAGATGTAAGATTGATGTATCCACTTTAAAAATCAAAATCGCGATTCATTATAAAGGGGGTGAAAAAATCACTTTCAAAGTTAGGGATGACAAAATCGTGAAAAATCAATTTTTTCAAATTAGAACCCAATTTTTTTATGGCAGATATTGAATCTACGTTGAAAAATAATGTGAGTGTATGCATCACACCCTTGCCCTAAAATGGATATTTTCTGAGTTAATATCCACTTTAGGGCAAGGGTGTGATGCATACACTCACATTATTTTTTAACGTAGATTCAATATCTGCCATAAAAAAATGGGGTTCTAATTTGAAAAAATTGATTTTTCACGATTTTGTCATCCCTTACTTTGAAAGCGATTTTTTCACCCCCTGTATCATGAATCGCGATTTCGATTTTTAAAGTGGATACATCAATCTTACATCTTGAAAAATCCCAAAAATGAAAATTTTCCATCGAAAAACCTCGAAGTTATTCTTGTTTCAGCGGAGCTCTATTTTCGATTTTTTTTTCGAATTTTCCCGCTCAGAGAGAATTTTCCAACCAAAACTGAAAAATGTTACATCAAAATAACTTGAAATTTTCTAAGGAATCTATTTCTGGAGGTGCTCATGCCTTGAAAATATTTTAGATTTCATCAGCATCGTGAAATATGTACTTCTAAGTGCTGAATTTCATGAAGATACGTTCAGTAGTTTCCCGTATAAATATGGGTGAGGTTCCTCGTGAAAGACCCTGTATATGTTTGTCCAGTTTATGGTGAAACACCCTGTATAAATGATCGGATATTTATTTCATTATAAAGAGGAAGGTATGCCGTTAATAATGGAAAATAACATCAGCAGAATGACCAACACGACCACGACTACATCCATTTTAGGCATTTTCATGAAATTTTCCATAGCCAAATCGCAAAGTGGTTGCCTTATGTCCTATCCTTGAGGTCTCAAATAGACGCTGGGCTCTTGCCGTAGACCTTTCACATGGCCCCAAAAGAAGAAGTCGCAAGGTGTTAAATCACAGGATCTAGGTGTTCAATTGTGAACACCTCTTCGAGGTGTTCCGGAAACTTTTCTGTGAAATATCAATGGTTTCATTGCTTGTGTGATACGTAGCGCCCTCTTGTTAAAAGTGAGCGTTTTCCAGATCAATACCATCCAATCCATTCACCGTATCTGTTCCTCCAGCCTCATTCTGGAAAAAGTAAAGTCCAATGACCCCGAAGAACCATAAACTGCACCAAACAGTCAAACAATAACTCTTGAGTTTTCCGAGCCCCAGAAGCGACAATTTTGCTTGTAGAAGAAGCCACTAAGTTGAAAATGATTTCTCGATGGAATTCCGGATCATTTTCATGCATTTCGAGGACCCAATCAGCAAAGTTGATCGGCTGGCTTGAGTTTTTATGAACTTTATAAGTCTGAAGACGGAAATCTTCATGCAAAATACGCTGTAATGACGTTTGTGGAATGCCTAATCGCAAAGAACGACGAGGAATGGACAAACTTGGGTTCACTTCGAGACTTTCGACTACAGCCTCAATATTATCGGCTGTTCTTGAGCGACGTGCACGGGTTTCATTCCTCACATCACCATCTTGTCCCAACAGCTCAAATTTTCCCACCAATTTCTTTATTTCGGTTCGACAAGGTGATTCACGACGATCCAAAACTGTTCTAGTTTTACGAACCGTCTCTGCCAAATTTTCATCATTTTCGTAGTAAATTTTAATGATTTCAATGCTTTGTTGAAGCGTGTATCTTTCCATTTTTAGAATTGGTGTTGTTTCTATACTTGTCAAATGTCGCAAAATTACAGCTTCAAAAGTGATATCTGCCGAAATAGCGATCTATTCAAAATAACACCTCTTATTGGAAAACACTTTATATCTCAAAAAGTCGGAATGCTAGAATAAAATGTGGTAGGCTTTCAAATCAAAAACAAGAAAAATATTCAATTCTGATGCGGTGTTTCCTAATTCTTTCAAACGTTTAAACAAGTATTTTTAAAAGCTTTTATTTAACTTGCATTGTATGTATGTATGTATGTATGCATGTATGTATGTATGTTCGGGTGGAATCTTGCTACTCAATTTTGAAGCAGATATCTTCAACCGATTAAGCTGAAATTTTGTATACACGTTCAGTTTGGATGACAATACACGATAAGCTTAGTGACGTCATTCTATATCCAATATGGCGGACCATACAAGATGGCGGAATAGTTTTTTGTGATGCATTTCTATAATATGGGTATCAAATGAAAGAGCTTGTTGAGGGAAATTCGAAAAATAATGTGACGTCGTTCTATATCCGATATGGCGGACCATCCAAGATGGCGGAATATTTTTTTGTGATGCATTTCTATAAAATGGGTATCAAATGAAAGAGCTTGTTGAGAGTAATTCGAAAAATACTGTGACGTCGTTCTAAATCCAATATGGCGGAACATCCAAGATGGCGGAATAGTTTTTTGTGATGCATTTTTATGATATGGGTATCGCATGAAAGGGCTTATTGAGAGTAATTCGAAAAATACTGTGACGTCGTTCTAAATCCAATATGGCGTAACATACAAGATGGCGGAATAGTTTTTTGTGATGCATTTCTATAATATGGGTATCAAATGCTTGTTGAGAGTAATTCGAAAAATAATGTTGACGTCATTCTGAATGCTATATGGCGGAACATCCAACATGGCGAAATAGCGATAACTAAAAAGTAAAAAATAAATTAAAATAAAAAAAACCTTTTTAAAAAAGCATTTATTTAAATGCTCTAAAAACAAAAAAATAAAATTTTCCTTTTAAATTTTAACTATCAACTTATAACTTCATTATACACAATTTATATGATCATAAAAGCTTGTCGCGAGGGCGAGGTTTGCATTTGTACCTATAAGTATTTAATTAAACTGAAAAAAAATTAAATTTAGCAGACTAAGATACTCAATTGAATAGGTACTAGTTTATTTGCACGAGTTAATCGCGCGACAAGCTTTTATGATCATATTAATTGTGTATAATGAAGTTATAAGTTGATAGTTAAAATTTGAAAGAAAAATTTTATTTTTTTGTTTTTAGAGCATTTAAATAAATGCTTTTTAAAAAGGTTTTTTTTATTTTAATTTATTATTCCCATTTCATGTGTTACAACATAATTTATTACTTCGACGTATGAATCGTTGACGCGATTTCCAGATTTGAATGATTAGACTTATATCTATATTATTAAAATTCTTTATATAACAAAACAGGATGGAGGAAGTTGGTAGCTTTAGGGCGGTATCAGTCGCACGCTCAGCACTAGAGAACAGGAAACCCTGGCTTCCACAGAAAATAAATGTATCGATCCATAGGGGATGCGACCCCATTCATCATGGACACGCCCTTTATATGGAGGGCGTTTCACGTGGTATATGAGGGGAGCATTATGTGGAAACTCTTTGCAGGGTAACACCCCTAAACCGATAGGTGATAATGTTTTTACCCTCTTTCCAGGGGGAAATTTTGGGAGCATGTGTATATTGATTATGGTAGATATACTTGGTTGGTCGTATAATTCATTTGGAAACGAGTAATTTGGTGATAATTCTCGTTGACTATTTTCTAAATGAAGTTATTGATCCACTCAGGAAAACTTTCGTTCAGAATATAAATTAAATAAAGTTCAACTGCTCACCGTGATTAATTGTGACTATAGTCTGTTCAAATATAAGAGAATGTAAACAAACAAACCAAATCGGTTTGTTTTGCGCATTACTAACATCTTATTCGTCGAACGGCTTCTCTACAATTCTTTTCACGCCCCCAAAAGACAGCCAGGATCGTACTTGAAGCTTAGAACGAAATGTCGATAGTAGGTACAGGATCTGAAGGTGATATATTGGGTGTATTAGTGTGAACTATCCTCGATCCGA
The DNA here is from genome assembly GCA_910592335.1 of Adalia bipunctata. Lineage (NCBI taxonomy): Eukaryota > Metazoa > Arthropoda > Insecta > Coleoptera > Coccinellidae > Adalia > Adalia bipunctata. The sequence goes on from OU342948.1 coordinate 39,036,440, forward strand.
CCCTGAAGCCCTGAAAGCAAGTCTCTACCTGAAGGAAACCCAGCCTTCATCTGCGCGACTTTGTTTATGTCGTAGTCGCTTATATTTGAACAGAGTATAGTTTCGGATTCTAGAAATTACATGCACTGACAGTGACAGAAGTCCATTAGGTAGAAAAAAGAAGAATTTGGTTATTGTAGATACACATACCTAGAAAAGCAATCTAATATGAAAAACAAAATGTTGAGAAAACCTAGTAGGACTAACATGTAAGGTTAGGTTGGAAATCAAAAAGTCGAAAAGAAACAAGTGAGAATTCTATTTTTATCAGTGGCAAGTCAAGTTTGTTCAAACATTATGTTGTTTTTAGTTGTTCAAACATCCAAGTGTGCCATTTGGCAAATCAAATGAAAGCTCTTATATTGAGGATACCGAAGGAATCCTCGCCAAACTCTTGAGATCCATTGTTCAAAAGATATTCAAGAAAATATGTGGAATTCTCATTTCCCAAGAGACTGAGACCAAGTTATTCAACAACCTCTTTAGGTACTCTTCTCCTTCTGTACATATTGCTTAGACTTGGATGTGAGATATTAAAATTTGTGTAAGTACCTACCTGAAGTTTTCCAATAATAATTTAAGCATTTATATTTCAATTAACTCTGCATTTAGTCTGTCATAACACAATAGTATATTATCCAACGAGCGGTAGTGTAAGTCATAAGACACGTAGATGAATTTTGCAGCACGAGCCGTCAGGCGATTGGTATAATTCATCAAGTGTGTTATGACTTACATTACCGCTCGTTGAATAGTTTACTTTATCTTCGACTTCTTCAGTAAAATTCGAATTAATCTGCATTTTCAAAATTGAGAACAGTTGTCAAAAGCAATCTCTGTGGTCGAGAATCGAATAGCGTAGAAAACGTCAAAAATTCACGTTTTCCAAATGCAATTTTTGACCAGAGGAAATGTAGAAATATGCCGAGAACGTTACCTTGATGTCTGAAATACAAGGTGTCCCAAGTTCGAGTGCCTAAAAGACGTTTCTGGAGAAATGCACATATTTGAAATCTGAAAATTGGGATTATGATATTGTTCGAAATTCTCTACAGACCTAAGATATTTTTGGAGCCTGAGCACTTCCGGTTATACAAGGAGTGAAAAAAAATTTGTTGAAAATTTTTTTTCTTTCAATTTTTTTGTTTCTGATATGATTGGGTATTCTGAATGCTGAATACATTTCTGTTCAAACCATTGTATTCATTCGAATAGTTTTCAAAATATGGAGAAAAAACCTGAAAAAAAGTCGAATATTCATGGTCAGTATTATGTTCATTTTTCTTATTCTGAACATCCCGAGTGTAAACCGTACTCACCACGTTAAAGTAGAAAAACGTGGAAAGATCATGCATATGTTGAATTTAATGAAATATATCATCGCAATTAAAATTTTGTGTCGAAAACTGTGATCGAAAACTAGCCATAACTTCTGTTTTTCAAATTAGAACTCTAGTTTGATATGATTGCGTTGGATTCTACGAATAAAAAATAACTAATGATAGCACTCTCAGATGCTGTTGCTCCCAAATTGAGTAATTCCCGAGTTATTTGAGCTTTTCTGGATTCATGTTGTACGTAGAGTCAAATTCATCGAAACTAAACATTCTAAATATTCTATGAATATTCTCAAGAAACCATAGTAAAATCGAGAAGTACTGAGGTTACCACACCTAGGGAACCCTAGAGGAATTCCTTCTTGTCGGCTCGCGGCATTCATGTCAGCGTGCCTTCGGGTCTGAGTCTCTCTAGTATCACAAAAATGCGGAATGAACAATTGGCTACAACCACAAGGCCTCCGTTCTGCCGACCAAAGGCGCCGCACAGAAGAAGAAGAACCATCGAAGTAAAATCGAGAAGTAATGATCCCAAAATTAAACCTGTCAGTTGTGAATTATTAATGTGATAATTTATCTTTTATGGTATCAGAACATTCTCATGCAAAAGATAAGATGAATTTGACTCTGAGTACAAAGTACAACAAGAAAATCTAAAATAACTCAGAATTTACTGAATTCAGGTGCAAGAGCATCACTATTTTTCTTCGCAGAATCCAACGCTATCATAAAAAATGGGGGTCTAATTGAAAAACAGAAGTTATGGCCAATTTTCGAACACACTTTTCCACACAAAATTTTAAACACCCTGTGAAGATATTTATGGAATTCAAAAGATGCATGACCTTTCGTCCTTTCCACATTCTTCTACTTCGACGTTATGAGAACGGTTTACGCTCAGGATGTTGAGAATAAGAAGAATACCTAACTAGTTAGGTGTTCTGTGGTAATACTAACTATGAATATTTGACTTTTTGTCAGGTTTTTTTCGATATTTTGAAAACTATTTGAATGAATACGTTCGTTTTAACAGAAAAAATTTAAACAATTTTTTTTTAACAAATTCATTTTCACTCCTTGTATACTCCATTCACTTTTATAAAGTATCGCGGTTTGCCATGAAATTTTGACACATTTCACCGTATATATTTTGAAAATGTTAGGTTATGGTCATTGCACTGTCAGATAAGCCCAAAACGTTGCCGTTTCTGCTAAAAAATCGTAGTAATTACGTATTTATGTTCCTTTGGGAAATTAATGAATTTGAGAAAATATTATGTTAATTCAGAAGACATTTAACTACATTTTTGCACAACCTGAAATACTCCAGTATGAAAATGTAGTAGTTCTACGAAACCTGCGCCACAGTTAAATCTTCGAAGAATAACTCCATTTACAAAGTTGAAAAAGAGTAAATAGAAAGTAGACCTGGCAATGTCGCTTAATTTTCACGAGTGCCAAACTGCGTCTGTTCTAGGGGAAAAAACTTGATAAACCTAAATCATGGCCAACCGCGATACTTTATAAAAGTGAATGGAGTATATAACCGGAATTGCTCCGGCTCCAAAAATATTTTAGGTCTGTAGAGAATTTCGCACAATAATATACTTAATCCCAATTTTTATATTTCAAATATGTCCAGTTCTCCAGAAACGTCTAATAGGCACTCGAACTTGGGACACCCTGTATAATTCCTGATCGATCCGACTTCTTTATCCATTTCGTGAGCAATTTCATTTTTCCTATTTGTTTTGAAGTAATTTATAGGAGTGAGGTAAAATAACTCGAGTCACGCGTGAGTTATTATAACTCATTAACTCCCATTTGAAAAAACAAAGTCACCCTCTATTCCTCTTTTGTGGGCCACCCTAAATATTTAAAATTATTTTGAGGTTGTGCTCTTCTTGGAGTATAACAAGTCTGCATCAAAAAATTTTGCCATACTAAGACCGTTACGCGTATATCATCCGCTGCGGCACTAGTGGGACACCCTGTATACCAATTCTTACCTGTGTTGACTAGGGATAATTATTTTTAATTGAATGTCTCACCTATCTGCTTACTTAAACTCTCTTTATCTTCAATAAGGAGGTCGTAAATTCATTGATATTATGAAGCTTCATAGAGTACAAATGAAAATGTCATGATGATGAAAGAAAAACATCCAAAATAAGCATTAAACTATGATATTATTAGGAAAGTGAAAGCAAGGGCTTTTCAGGCAATTTTTTTTGTGATTTGACAATGCTTACATTTTTATATCAGCAGCACGTCATGACGTGTACAACCAATCAAAAATCTCTCTAGCCACTGACGTCAAACGATTTCCCGCTTCTTCTGATCGTTTGAATTCGGTAGATTATTTTTGAGTTTTCAATATTTTTTCAAGGGTATAAATTGATGAAAAAAAATTAAAAAAAAATTACGAATTACGTGAGAATCCAATATGTCAAAATATATTTTTCCTGAAAATGACTGGAAATGCCCATTCAAATTTCTATGACACGCATTGTTGCAATATATGGTGCACAATAATTTCTCTAAATCTCCCTTTGCCTACAAGAGATCAAATCGATACTGGTTAGATTTTATTCTGTTCTCCTCCCCATTTGTCATCTAACCATTCTTGAGCATATGTGAAGACGGCAGTGTCTTCATAGCCGAATGAAACAAGATGTGATCGAAAACGGTCGCTTTGAAAATAACTCGACTAGAATGCACTGTGTGGGGATAAATCAATGAATATTCATGAAAGCAGATATCGATGTGGAAAACATAAATTGAATCGAATACGTTTCAAAACATCCCTTCCGACGGACGCGTGGCTCAACAAGGGGATGCGTAAAATTTGGAGATAAGGGCGTCGGGCGTTGAAATCGGAACAACAAGTATCTGCATATCGAGGGCCTTGGGCATATGGTCAGCTCAATTGGTCCTATCAATATTTGAATGAGAGTGAATTAAAAGTCTGAAATCTTTTTTAGGATTATCTGCTTCCTCATAGAGATCGTTATGACCTCCTCATAGCTTATAATATGTAGTTACATTGCCGATTTTACTATAAATCTCCTGGCAAGCCAGCTTCCTATTGTTCGAGTACTCTATGGCAGAAGTTGGGAGGTTTCATTTTTGCAGTTAGAAATTCAAATTCTCCTCAACATTCTCATCACATTATGCCTCGTCTTTTCCATACATAAAAAAAGATTTTCAATATTTTCATACTTCTCTTGATAGCTTGATGTATACTCCATTCACTTTTATAAAGTATCGCGGTTGGCCATGATTTAGGTTTATCAAGTTTTTTCCCCTAGAACAGACGCAGGTTGGCACTTTTGAAAATTAAGCGACATTGCCAGGTCTACTTTCTATTTACTTTTTTTCAACTTTGTAAATGGAGTTAGTTCTTCGAAGATTTAACTATAGCGCAGGTTTCGTAGAACTACTACATTTTCATGCTGGAGTATTTCAGGTTGTGCAAAAATTTATTTGAATGTCTTCTGAATTAACATAATATTTTCTCAAATTCATTAATTTCCCAAAGTAAATGAACATTTTGATAAATACGTAATTACTACGATTTTTTAGCAGAAACGGCAACGTTGCTCGTTCAACTGACAGAAGAATTACTATAACCCAACATTTTCAAAACATACACGGTGAAATGTCTCAAAATCTCATGGCAAACCGCGATACTTTATAAAAGTGAATGGAGTATATACAGATGCACCACAGACTTTGAGATTGCGACTTGAGAACCTGGTTGTTATTCTGGCCATATATTTTTTAGTTTGAAGCTGCCAAACAAATTTCGAAGGATTGTGGATGAGCAGAACATCAAGGATCTATACGACTATACTCCATTCACTTTTATAAAGTATACCGGTTGGCCATGAAATTCTGACACATTTCACCGTGTATATTATGAAAATGTTAGGTTATAGTCATTTTTCTGTCAGATGATTGAGCAATGTTGCCGTTTCTTCATAAAGGTCGTAGTAATCACGTATTTATCGAAATGTTCATCTACTTTGGGAAAATAATGAATTTGAGAAAATATTATGTGAATTTGATCATTCCAAAGACCTGGCGAATATTGAGGAAACTTTTTTCTCTGGGAATATTTCACGTATATTAACATGGTTGGAAGATTCAGTTATGCTATTTTCTCGTACGGAATACAAGTGTTGAAATTTTACTGAAAAATAATGGGCAGAATAGTCCGTTACTTTGTGATAGTTTATTCAGAAAAAGAATGAAAGTACAATGGGATGAAATAAGATATATGTATACAGTATAATTCATGATGTAATTTCCTTATATTTATATTATATTTTCTGAGTTAATATCCACTTTAGGGCAAGGGTGTGATGCATACACTCACATTATTTTTTAACGTAGATTCAATATCTGCCATAAAAAAATGGGGTTCTAATTTGAAAAAATTGATTTTTCATGATTGTGTCATCCCTAACTTTCAAAGCGATTTTTTCACCCCCTGTATCATGAATCGCGATTTCGATTTTTAAAGTGGATACATCAATCTTACATCTTGAAAAATCCCAAAAATGAAAATTTTCCATCCAAAAACCTCGAAGTTATTCTTGTTTCAGCGGAGCTCTATTTTCGATTTTTTTTTCGAATTTTCCCGCTCAGAGAGAATTTTCCAACCAAAACTGAAAAATGTTACATCAAAATAACTTGAAATTTTCTAAGGAATCTATTTCTGCAATAAAAAATGGTGTTCTAATTTGAAAAACGGAAGTTGACGTCATTTCCGGAAAAACCGGAGGTGCTCATGCCTTGAAAATATTTTAGATTTCATCAGCATCGTGAAATACTTATAAGTGCTGAATTTCATGAAAATACGTTCTGTAGTTTCCCGTATAAATATGGGTGAGGTTCCTCGTGAAAGACCCTGTATATATGTTTTTTAGAGAAAGAGCATTAGGTTATTTGATTTATCAAACAATATAGCATGTTCAAAGCAATTACAGTATTAGCAAAACAGATTTGAACAAGACACCATACATTTTTAACTATGATACAAGAGCACAAAGATAAAAACCTCTCTGAATAAGTATAGATGTTTTGGAATTTTTTCGAAGAATAGGCTGACATATTTATAATGGATGCACGGAAAAAAATAAAAGCTTGTTTCAAAGCAATACCTTTCAATTCAAGCTGATGTTAGATTTGTATATCCCCGAGAGGATATCTATTTCAATTTAGATTATCATATTCTCAAAGCCTCAGCTTCTAATGTAGCAAATGATTTTTTCAATTCAAAGATATTTGGATGCTCACGCGAAGAGTAATTTACTACTCAATCTATGAACACGTAGTCTTAAATTGAATAAAATCTAATACTCAATTGTAGTATATGGCAGATAGAATGAAGTATACTATATGATTATTCAGAATATATGGTAGGATCATATTGAGAATATGGTTCGTAGAAGGAAATTCACAATACTCACATTGAGAATTTGAAAAGCTTGTATCAAGTTTATACATTCTTAAAGTGAAACATTGTTTTCTCTGCTCATTTAGAAAAATGATTGTTTTGAGTATATTAAAGATGATTTCATTTCAATTGAAGAATATTGATAATTTAGAAATGAAAAGATATTGCTTAGATGCAAATTACTCGATATTCGAATTTATATTTTGATAACGTTCATTCTGAAATGCTAGTAAACTATATATTATCATGCATATTCTCAAAATATTTCCCTCCGAATATTTCAATCTCATCTTGAAATTGAAAAGGTGGAGAGAATTTAAGAATTATTAAGCATATCTATTTGTAGGTTAATTATTGTAGTTCAATCCGAAATATTTGGCCTTTGGCTTCATTCTGCGGATTTTGAATAAGGGGTGGTATGCTGAAAAAATTAAGGAGCACTCATCAAAAATAGAATATTCATTTGAAAAATATATTCTAAATAACACAGTTCTCAGATATAAAATTGAAGATATTTATAAAATATTCATTAGAATTATGTGCCACTGTATTCTTTCCACATTGCGGAAGGTGTTTCTTCATTTTTCTATGACGTTGGTCCAAGGTTCATCGTTAAGTTGCAGCCAAACAATATCCTCGTTATTCAAAGCTGAAAAATACAATTTTAAAACAAGCTGCACGTTGAGGCTTTCGATAATATTTTTTTTTCCCCATAAAGAAGGGGTTGCTACAGTAAATCTTATAACCATGATGAACACATTTAAATCAATAGGAAAATCCCGCAATTCTGAACTGAGTAGGTTATCTGAAATTTCCGGAATCCATAGAAAATGGCAAAGTTGAAAATTAGAAATATTTATAAATGGGTTTTCACGTCTGTGAAATAATCATAAAGCAATCGTTAACGGCATGCATTAGAAATATTTTTTGTAAATGCAAATTTTCAGCAGAAAATTATGACTAGTTTTCGAAATGAACGTCTAATAGAGCTCTCGCAGTGAATCGCCCTAATACTCTCAGTGCGCTTGATTCAATTTGAAATTTATTTCTTGAAACTACTAAGAACATCCCTGACAATATGTTAGATTGAACAAATTCACTTACCTTTGAATACTTCAATAACCGATTCCTCACAACCCCATCAATCCTTTAGAACATCACCAATATCCACCTGCGAAGTGTTCTGCATCATTCCGCGAAACGCATTGAAAATGAATAACCAGAAAAACTCAAGTTTCAAAAATTCCAAAGTTTCTCCTCCATTCTGAACTAGATAAACTCAACGTGAACGAAAGCGAAATGAATTTCGACACATGCTTCGTAGTTCGTACTTCGGCGAATAGAATAAAAAGATAGGTCTGGACCTGTCCAACGATTATGCCAAGAAATATACAATATACATACTTCATTTGAGATTGGAGAACGCGATTGAATCTCAAACAGAGAAAGTATACGTACAAATCAAGTGAATCAGAGAAATTCGAACTTAACTTCGAGCTTCTCATCAGAAAAATATCATTATATTGAACATTCCATTTAGCGTTATGAAGAATATTTGAGATTCAATTTGAGTTGAAGAGTTTTGTTTTTACCACTCATGAAACGGAGTAGTGTTCTTTTAAAAATATGGTATATATGAATGGAATCTGTCGAAAACTCAGTTTGAGTGGAATGATATACTCAGAATGAGGTGTTATAGTCTCATTTGAAGAGCACGCGATTTTCATCCTGAAAATCGTTCATTTAACTGAATAGAGATAACCAATACTTGAATGGAATAATTTTTCAAGTTTGAATGAAACATATTTACTTGAAGTGAAAATTTATGTTGAGAAAATGAATATTCACATTTGAACATTTCAGGATTTTCAATGCAAAACTATTTTCATCAAATGAGAATAAAAACTCTCAGAACAAGGTGAAAGAAATAAGAATATTTAAATATTCCTTTTGAGCATTCACTTTTTTCTGTGTGGAATCTTTTTCAGGAACAACATTTCACCTTTCTTTTGGATTAAGACTGAGAAAATATCTCGAAATCATATCTGCAACAGAAAAAGAAATAGAAAATCATCAGGAAATAGTAAATAATACAACCTACATTTGGTCCTAGACAACGAAGGTCTTCCGACCAGATCTGGTCCTCTAAGCAATTATTTTTCAGATCCTCACATTTACGAAGAACACTTCATGTCCCTTATATTGAGAAATTCTTTCCCAAAGATTCCTAATTAGATTGGTTATTTTTCTATCTAAGTGGTTTGCAGCAACTTCCTTTTCCATAGTATAGGCTTTTTGTCATTTTGTTTGATTCAGTTGAACCTCCTTGATCGTAGAAAATTTTCGATACAGTTGTAGTTGAATAAGGAGGGTATTCGACATTTCTGCAATACTAGAATATCCAAACGTTAGGTCTTTCGCACTGCCGGATAAAGAGTTCTCTTTCGGAGTTTTTGAACCTCCATCCATTTTTAATTTTCCCATTTTAAGTGGAAGAGACGAGTTTTCAGAATTTCCTCTACTTATTATTCCATATCCATTAGATCATTGTTTGAGTCAGATTCATCCTCAGAAAATTCTGAATCTGATACTTTGCCTCTGATTCTTCATCACTACCTTGGGCATGTTCATTTTCCTGGCGTGATGATGATATTTTTATAGTTTTTTATTTCAGAAAACGAAATATCTTGTAAGTGAATCAGACTTTTATTTTTTAATAATCAAACTTGATATTTCTTTTATCAGCACACTTATTTCAAAACAATAGTAGGTACATCAATCCAAAGACTTCAAGAGTTCACTTCGAGAATATTGAGGGGATAAATTAGCGAATTAGCATTGGCAACGTCTCTCAGAATTATTTGATTTTCACGAGTGCCAACCTGCGTCTGTTTCAAGTGAAAAAAACTTGATAAACCTAAACCTTGTTCAACCGGGATACTTTATAAAAGCGAATGGAGTATAGTGCATCGGATCCTTCAAATGCGAGTAATGCGACGATTAAAAGGACAATGAACTGTGGTGAAGTCGAGTATACCTACCCGTCAACGTTGTTAAAAGTTTGTCAAATTAACCAAATCAGAAAAAATGTGCACCAACGCTGGAGAAATTTCTAGAAGACCCATTTCCATTGATCATAAACATTGTAGCAAGGCTTGAGTGCCACGGTCGCGGATCCGGCTTGTCAGGAGAAAACCTTGAAGACAGACCAAAAGAAAATGATCCAGATTGAAATGAATTCTGAATTGGAAGAAAGAAGGACGAAGACCAAATTGGGAGGAGGTGAGTCACATGAATCCTGGAGTCACTGGGCACAATGGTTTTCTTCAATATTGAATGGTCAACTCGCTATTAATGCGAATAATTAAGTCGAATTACAGATGTGCGTCAAGGGAGCAAGGAGACTTTCGAAAAAGTCAGATTGTGGTTCTATTTGGTCAATTTCAGATGTTAAGTGGTGCCGGAAGTGTAGATCATGTGCTTTTGCAAAAGGACCTACGTCAGATCCATTCCCAGAAACCGACCATGGGAATAAATACATACTGTTGACGATAGACTACTTCTCGAAATGGGTAATCATAAAAAATACCGAAAAGTTGAAGAGTTCGGGGGTTGTAATTACTCATGATCTAACCATTGAGCAACGATAGGAGACAAACAACATTTCGCCACTGATTCTTAAGGGGAAGTAGAATTATAATCGAAGGTGAGATATAAACGGCGAATGAAATGGGTACGAGTAAGAAACTCCAACGCAGATTTTAATGAGGGAAATTGGTGTGAAAAAGGTTCATAGAAGCTATGCCTAGAGACCCTAGGGGACCTTCGAAGGGAAAACGAAGAAGAAAAAATAAATGTGATGATACACATAAGTGTATTAGTGTATTTTCACGTTGGGAAATGCCATTAGGAACTGAAGAAATGTGTATCAGTAATCTCCATTGAATACTGATGATTATATCCAATTTGGATCTCATGAGTTATTGTATATAAATAACTTTTCAATCACATTTTTGACAAAGAAGGCACAGATTGAGTGATCTGGACAAATTTTGCGCGAAGTTTGAATATTTATTTTCATCTAGATCGAATCTTTAGTTTTATGTCGCGGCCACACCGAGCGCTACGTACGCTATGTTCGCTATGTTCGCGATGTATCTCAAATATAGCCATCGGTATTTTAAATGTACCCGGCCACACCGACACTGGTACGCTATGTCCGCTATGTCCGAACAAAACATACGTAGCGTCCATAGCGTCCATAGCATAGCGCTCGGTGTGGCCTCGACATTAGAATTACTAGAGACCCGCCCTGGCTTCGCACGGATAGTGCCGGCGCCAAACCGCTATGTCGCTGCATTTTAAATCTGTAATATCTTCCATATTGATCTATATCGAGTGGACAATGTATTTAAGGTACTTAATTGGATAAGGATCAATGCTGTATTGCTTGAAATAACTTCTTAAATAAGCCATTTTTTCCCGTAGAATGTAGAGGACAAAAAATGGTTATTGTGGGTTATCCGAGATAGACATTATACCATCGCGGACTTTTTTGTTGACCTTTTTTAGGTGTACAATACCGAGTACATTATTTTGATTCATATAAATTGGAGATCAACGTCTGTGAAATATACAGGGTGAGTCTTTGACTTGTACATATATTTTAATTGTAGATTCCCCTCATCAATCGAAACACTTTTTTTCCATACCATTTTTCAAAATTCGGTTTCGTTTGTAAGATACAGGGTGTCGAAAATCCACGAAAAAAACACTTTCCTGTTCATATCTCCGGAACCGTTATTTCAAATAAACTGAATTTTGGTTCATTGGTTACTCTATTCATGGTGCATATTCCTCAATCGAAACTTATTCAATATCTCTCCTAGTTTAAAAGTTACAGGATGTTCGACTCATAAATTCATGCAAAAACACTATCAAATCACTCGAAAAGGATAAACGATTCATATTTTCGAAAGAATCAACCATTTTAGAGAATAAAAGTATTCCTATATTTTTTCGATAAAACGCGTCGTTTTCGATTTATTCCTAAATGTATACGAAGAAATTTGAGGAAAAAATCATGAATTTCATAAAAAATCTGAATGCTTCCCTGGATTAAATATCATCGAATATTGTTTCTTCTCTGGTCTCTTAACAAATTAACAATAATAATAATAATAATAATAATAATAATAACGCACGGGGGTACTACTGTGTAGTATACGGGTGTGACAATCCCGCGGACCCCGGTCACTCTCAACCGATGTCGGACAAATATATACGAAGCCTCGGAGAACAGTCGCTGCCTGGGGATCGTCAGGGCGCGTCTGGAGTTGGTGCTGGACGTGACAGCATGCGGGACACCAACGGCAGGATGCTGAGAAGGCAGGCGCCTGCCATACAAGAAGCTATGCCTTTAGACGAGGAGGACATCGACGAGGAGAGAGTTCAGGTTGTCGGTCGCATTGGGATTCAACGTTCGAAAGAGCAGCCCGTAGTCGGAACCGGCAGCCGAAACAGGACAGCACAAAGGGGACGCCACAAGTGGACGCCCGAGCAGCATGACCTGCTGTCTGCGCTATACAAAAGATCAAGACCCGAAAGACGGGGATACATGAATAGGCTGCATGGTCTGTGGTGCGAAAATTATCCAGACCTTGACTACATGACGCAGCAAAACCTTAGAGATCAGATCAGCCATCTCAAAAGAAAAGGAATCTTATGGCGCTCTCAAGAGCAGGAAAGGACGAAACAACAAGATGAGGAGCAGGTGACAGATGCTTCGAACCAACATCAGCCATTGACGATTGACACAGCTGAAGAACAGGCTGTAGCCATGGTGAGAAATATCGCGGGCCAAACCGGGACTGGTACACGCTCCAACAGGCCAATAACAGAACATGTGAGAGATGTTCCAAAAATAGAACACGGTGAAGAGCAGGTGACAGATGCTCAAAACCAGCAACATCAAGCAATAGCCCTGGGGCCAAGGCCAAGAACGGAACAGGTGAGAGATGTTCCGGTAATAGGACTAGTTGAAGAGCAGGTGACAGATGCTCCAAAACAACAACACCAAGCAAAAGCCTTAGGGGCGAGGCCAAGAACGGAACAGATCAGTCGTGTCATAAGAAGAGGAATCTTATGGCGGTCTCAAGAGCAAGAACGGACAGAACAACAAGCTGAGGAGCAGGTGACAGATGCTTCGAACCAACATCAGCAATTGACGATTGACACAGCCGAAGAACAAGCTGTAGCACTGGTGGGAAATATCGCGAGCCAAACCAGGTCTGGTACACGCTTCAACAGGCCAATAACAGAACATGTGAGAGATGTTCCAAAAATAGAACACGGTGAAGAGCAGGTGACAGATGCTCAAAACCAGCAACATCAAGCAATAGCCCTGGGGCCAAGGCCAAGAACGGAACAGGTGAGAGATGTTCCGGTAATAGGACTAGTTGAAGAGCAGGTGACAGATGCTCCAGAACAACAACACCAAGCAATAGCCCTAGGGCCAAGGCCAAGAACGGAACAGGTGAGAGATGTTCCGGTAATAGGACTAGCTGGAGAGCAGGTGACAGATGCTCCAGACCAACAGCAACAAAAACCAGGAACGGTGAGAGATGTTCCTAAGTTAATCGTCAATACCAGGGAAGCATTTGAGGCGGCCGTTAGAAACCCACTGGTCAAGACCTCCCGAATAAAAACAAGACATGAGGCTGAAGATCTAGCCGTTTTGGATAACATCATTCAAGATCACCTTAACGAGACCTGTTCACTAGAAGATGTTGTGGCTGCAGTGAGAGCAGCCGCTTCCCTTCTATGCCCACCGAAAAGTACAGCTACGAAGGAGGATAAGCATAAGCTAAGACTCAGGCGGCTTGATACCAAAATAAAATCAATGAGGCAGCAGGCATCTTGGTACCAATGTATCATAGATGTTCTGAAAGGCAAGATTGAGTCAAGCAAGAAAATGAAGGATATGATTGAGGAGCTTCGTTCCATACATCATAGAGTAGACTTGCCCACAGTCCATTTACTGAAGCAGAAAGCTGTAGATAAAATAAGATCACTTGCAGCAGCGCGAAAGAAACTGATAAAAAGGCAAAAATGGATTGAAGATAACAACACTTTCAACGCAGAACCATCGAAATTATTTCAGTCCCAACAACAAATGACACAGAAACCACCATCACCTCCAGAGGTCGAAGAATTTTGGAAGAGCATATATGAACAACGAGCAGAAACCAGGGATACTCCAGCACTTCTCAGATTCCAGCAGATGTGTGATCAAAACCAACAGCAAAACGATGAACTTTCTGAAATATCAACCGAAGATATTAGACAAGCCCTTAAGAACAAGCGTGATTTCACAGCACCTGGACTGGACGGTATTCAAAACTACTGGTGGAAGAGATTTCCAGCTACACATCAACACCTGGCAAGATTATTCAGCAGGATGCTGACTCGCCGTGAGCCCATTCCGTCATGGTTGGTAGAGGGTAGAACAGTGCTGATACCAAAATCAGGTGATTTAGGGCAACCCAAGAACTACCGCCCAATCACTTGCCTCAATACACTGTATAAGATCCTCACAAGTGTAATTCAACATCAAATTCTGAGGGTTATTGGACCAGTGTGGGACAGTATATACGAACAGAGGGGAGCAAAGAAAGGAGTGCAAGGATGCAAGGACAACTTGCTCATAGACAAGAGCGTATGTCTAGACGCCAGATACTACAAGCGCGACCTACACACATCATGGTTAGACTACGCGAAAGCATATGACACCTCGCCGCACGAACTGATAATACGGCTATTAAAAATGCTGAAAGTTCACCCTAACATCGTCCACGCGATAGAGAACATCATAGCGCTGTGGAAAACGAAGTTTGCCATCCGAACAGAGGGTCGAACCGTGTATACGGGATGGGTGAGATACAGGAGAGGAGTTTTTCAGGGAGATTCACTAAGCCCGTTGTTATTCTGCATAACACTCATACCACTAACAATTGAGTTGAGGGAGAGCAAGATAGGATACAAGGCCGGACCACCAGGCAGAAGGAACCACCTGATCTCGCATCTCTTGTACATGGACGACTTGAAGCTCTACGCTCCCTCCGAGTCCGCACTACGGCAACTACTGAATATCGTTTCAGACTACACCTCAGCAATGGGAATGTCGTTCGGTTTGGACAAGTGTGCTGTTTTTCATCTGCGCAGGGGAAAAGCTGAAGACGCAGGAGAAGATATTCGTCTGGAAGATGGAATGATTATTCGACACCTCGAAGACGGAGAAACGTATAAGTTTCTTGGGATGAAACAGAGGGGTGTATTGGAGACAACCCAGATAAAAGATGCCTTAACAGCCAGCTACAAAAAGAAGCTTAGAGACATTTGGAAATCGCAGCTGTCGGGAAAGAACAAAGTTTCTGCTACAAATATGCTAGCCATCCCGATTCTCACCTACTCTTTCGGGGTGGTGAACTGGACGGTAAACGAACTCCTCGATCTTGATAGGTCAACAAGGAAAACGATGAACATGAATCGGAGCCTACATCCCAACAGTTCAATACAGAGGATATACCTTCCCCGAAGCCAGGGGGGTAGAGGATTACAATGTTTGGAATATCAACACTACCAACAAACATTGGAAATGGCAGTAAGGGTTCTAAGAAGTGAAGATCCGCTTCTGAAATTTGTCGCTCAGCATGAAATCGCGAACCATGGAGCCTTCCTATTCCGAGCTGCACAAAGGGCCCTGGAGAAGCTCAGCATAACCGGCGTATCGATCAATCCTGAGCTCGCTGGAGCACCGATCACTCAAGCGGACCAAAGAAGCCTAGCAAGACTGATCCGAAAGTCTCAGTCAGATACATTACTCGAACATCATATGAGTAAGACCTTGCACTCCATATATTTCAGGAACTTAAAAGACCAGGACCTGTCTGAAGAATTGTCTTTCGCCTTTCTGAAGTCAGCTAGCCTTAAGTCAGAGACGGAAGGATTTGTGATGGCGTGTCAGGATGGAGTACTGAATACGAGATGGTATAAAAAGAATATCATGAAAATGGACACCCCAACAACTTGCAGAGCTTGCCATAGGCAACAGGAAACGATTATGCACATCCTTTCCGCCTGCAGCGTCCATGCTCCATCAGGGTATGTAGAGAGGCACAACGCGGCACTCCGAATTCTATACTTCCATCTAAGAGCCGCGTATGGGATAGACAAAGAACCGGTGCTACCATATGTGCCTCTGGAAATTGAAGCGGTGGTCCAGAACGAAAGAGCTCGCATATGCTGGAACTATCCTGTCTCAACAACACGACAGATCAATGCTGTTAA
Source organism: Adalia bipunctata (assembly GCA_910592335.1). Lineage (NCBI taxonomy): Eukaryota > Metazoa > Arthropoda > Insecta > Coleoptera > Coccinellidae > Adalia > Adalia bipunctata. Next base: position 39,052,628 of record OU342948.1, read on the forward strand.
ACCAGACATACTTCTTCTGGACAAGGAGCTGAAGGAGTTATTTGTCGTGGAATTCTCCTCCCCTGCTGAAAATAATGTTGTGATGAAAGAAGAACAGAAGAGGCAAAAGTACAAAGATCTTATGTTCGAGCTTGGAACTTTATACCCAGGTCATAAAGTTAGGATGGTCGTACTAATCATAGGATGTCTCGGTGGAATGAGAGCCAACTACGTGGATGAATTGAAGATTATTCCGGCCTGTAGATCACTGGCCGAGGTATTGGCGCACAGAATGCAGAAAGCAGTGTTGCTCGGGTCACTTCATATCATCAGGTCCCATGAACTCTAGAAGCCACTTGCAGCTCATCTCTTTTGTTAAGGGACGCTACGAGGGCAGGATGAAGAACTCCTCCATTTAAGTGTGAGGGGTTTTTAGTGAGTAACCAAACAAGATCATGGATTCTCACACTACCGAGAGTGCGGACCCTCTCGGTGCCCATAAAGGGTTTTCCCCTCACACGGACGTAAAAAAAAAAAAAAAAAAAAAAAAAAAAATAATAATAATAATAACTTCAACATCTTATGAGTACATGGAGAACGAATATTCTTATAAACAACATCAATGCTGGAACCGTAAAAATATCGAGGGGGATATTTCAGGGAGATGCCCTGTCGCCGATGTGGTTTTGTATGGCACTGAATCCTCTTTCTACTCTTTTGAAAAACACCAACATAGGATACAGACCTGCAATGAGGAATCCGAGAAAACTGTCCCATTTATTGTATATAGATGATCTGAAGCTATTTGGCGAGAACCAAAACCAACTTCACTCGCTCATAGATATAGTGCGCTCCTTCAGCAGAGATATTGACATGTCCTTTGGTCTCGACAAATGCGCTATCATCAACATCAAGAAGGGTAAAATGGAGAACACTCAGGAACAATTTCAGGACATCTGCAGTATGTTGCCAGAAGAGACCTACAAGTATCTGGGCATTCCTCAAAATCAACGGATTGACCACACCCGTTTGAAAGCTGAGTTCACTGCGAAATATAAAAACAGGGTTACCAAAGTGCTCAACACCAAGCTGTCTGCTAAAAACCAGATCGATGCCTTGAACTCTTGGGCCACGCCAGCACTGACCTACACATTCGGAGTCTTGAAGTGGTCAGATGCTGATTTGAATGAGTTGGACCGACTAACCCGTCGCCTAATGACAAAATTCAGATGTCTGCACACCAATGCATCGGTGAAAAGACTTTATCTCCCTAGAAGAGATGGCGGACGAGGTCTGTTGAACATCTATAGACTCTGCAGAACTCAGGAGAAAAACTTGAGACGGCGACTGCTCGAATCTGAAGATAGCCTGATGAAATTAGTGACAACAGAAGATAAGGGATACACACCTCTGAACCTACAACACAGAGAACTGACGTTCGATATCACTACCAGAAGCGAAGAGAGAAGTCTATGGCGAGAACAAGCATTGCATGGCAGATTTCCCAAACACCTTGAGGGGGAAAATGTCGATAAATTAGCTTCTTTGTCGTGGTTGAATGCAGGACACTTGTATCCTGAAACTGAGGGATTTCTGACGGCTATCCAAGATCGAGTTATAAGAACTCGCAACTACGAGAAACACTGTTTAAAGCTTAACGTGGAGGACAAATGCAGGAAGTGCGGCGCAGTAGGCGAATCTATTGAACATGCAATCGCCGGCTGCCGAGTTCTTACCGACAACGCATATCTGGGCCGACACAACCAAGTGGCAAAAATTGTTCACCAGCAGTTAGCTCTTCGGCATGGTTTTTTGGATACTTGTCCACCATATTATAAGTATCAACCTGCAGCAGTGTTGGAAACGGACGCAGCGGTTCTCTATTGGGACAGACCCATAACAACGGATAGAACAGTGGACTACAATAGACCGGACCTTGTGTTCATTGAGAAGGATCAGAAGTATGGGGTGATAATTGATGTGGCAGTACCATTGACTCATAACATCGGAAAAACGGAGTCCGAGAAAATAACGAAATACGAGAACTTGGCAATAGAACTGAAGAATATGTGGCAATTGTCGAAAGTCACTATTATACCGTTGGTGATTTCGGCTGAGGGAGTCATGTCAAAATCATTCAAGAGGAATCTTCAAAAGATCGAATTATCCCAGAGGATCGCGGGATATGCACAACAGGCTGTAGCATTGCAAACCTGTCACATCGTGCGGAAATTCCTGAACTAGTGGGAGGAACTGAAATGTTTTTTCACTGGTTCATAGAAGAAATACCAGCTCAAGCTGAGACCGGGAGACCGATAATGAAGGATAATAATAATTGTCTTTATTTTCACAATATACAAACTGGCAAAATAATACATAATACTTTACAATTTACATTGCTATTGTGAAAAAAGGCGAAGTCCAGTGATGCTATACCAGGGTACACATCCTGCTCCACTCAACCCTCCAAAAGTAAAAATAATGAGAAACTGGAATTTTATGGTAATACGATCATTCCCAAAATAGGGAAAAAAAAAATAGAAAAACAAATTCATAATAAAAACGACCCATCCCATCACAATCTTTCGACAATAATTGCACAATGATATACATACACGAATACAATTCAACCTTCATACAGTTTGTCATGATAATATCCAAACATTTTAGTTTTAAAGCTACTGACATTCATGGATTTAAATCGATTTGGAAGAGCATTATAAATAGAAGATATATTATAAGTGAAGCTTCTCTCAAATAGTGTTGTTCTATGTATAGGTGGTGTTATTAAACCTTTAGATCTAATGTTTAGATTATGAACATGACTCCTGAAAATAATCTTCCTATGTAAGTATGTTGGTTTCTTATTGATAATAATCTTGTGATAGTACACTGAAACATGAAACCTTCTCCGCTCTTCCATACTTAACCACCCAGCCTCCCTGATCTTGTGAGAAATTCTATCAAATTTTCTGATTCCATAGATAAAACGCAGACAAGAATTCTGCACCTTCTGTATTCTCATTTTTTGTGTTGTCGTTAAACAACTGCCATACACAACATCAGCATAATTGAAAACTGAGAGAACCACCGAATCGCATAACATTTTTTTTCTTACTTGGGGAATAAAGTGTCGTGTGGAGTAGAGTAATTTAAGTTTATAATATGCGCATTGCAAGGTCTCAGAAATATATTTATCGAATCTTAAGATTGGATCGAAAGTGAGGCCCAGATTTTTCACATTGTTCTTCATTTCCAGCCTCACATTATCTACTCTCACATCGACCATTCCTTCAACCCTAGCCACCTTGTTTTTTGGACCGAAAATCATTATGCAACATTTTTTAGGATTTAAGAACAGATTATGTTTCAAGGAATATATGTTAAGTTCGTTCAGTTCCTTATTCATTATTTGACATGAATTCGAGACTTCATTTTCATCAAACGACAGAAACACCTGTGTATCGTCCGCATAATAATGGACTTTACTGTATTTAAAAATATGCTGCTGGTTGGATGTATAAAGTGTGTAGAGTTGAGGTCCCAAAATAGATCCCTGCGGTACGCCTGAAGTGGTATACAACTCTTCGGAAAACATATTATTTATTTTAACAATTTGGGATCTGTTTTCAAGGTAACTCCGGAAAAATTTAATAGCATTTTCACTCAGTCCAATATAGTGTAAAATGGCTAATAATATCGTGCGATCAAGGGTATCAAAGGCTTTTGTGTAGTCTAGTAATACCAGAAGGGTGATTTTGTTATTATCAGTTGCTCGAAATATTTCATCAGTGATATCAGTAAGAGTTGTTGCGCAATTGTGATGTCTTCGAAACCCCGACTGCGTCTCTGGCAAGATAAAATTTGACTCTAAATGATCTATCAGCTGTTCGTTAATGACTTTTTCTAAAATTTTAGAAAAGCAAGGAAGAAGACTTATAGGTCTTAAGTCTTTAAAATTCTCAGGTTGGTTCACCTTTGGAAGCGGTATAACGAGAGCTCTTTTCCATGATTCAGGATAAATCGATTGTTCTATGCATGAATTAATTACATGAGTTATGAAAGGGATGACGAAAGGAGAACACAACTGTAGCATATAAATATTGATGCCGTCCAAGCCATATGATTTGGATTTGATTCTAGATATTATATTCAGTATATCTATTTCAGAAATTTTCTTGAAATTGAGGAAAGATGATACAGACTGTTTTATATTTTCAGAATAAAATTTAATAACCTCATTTGATCTGACTGATGCTTTTGGAATCGAAGATATAAAAAACTTATTTATTTCATCAGGCTGCTTCAAATGATTAGGTATTTCTGCTTTATTCTTACCAACACCACCACAGAAATAGTTCATATCTCTCCAAAAGTTGTTAGTGTTTGAAAATTTACTGTTTAAAAAGGCTTTTTTCTCTTGCTTAATTGTTAAATTTGTCAAGTTTCGGAGTGAGTTATAGTTGGCTCTACTTTCTGGTGAACGACATTTTTTAAATTTACTTAATGCTTTGTCACGTAATTTCATTAAATGCTTAGTGTTTCTTAGCCAGGGCTGGCAATTATTTTTAGTTGTTCGAATAATTTTTTTAGGTGCATGCAGGTCAAGGAGAATACTGAGATTTTCATTTATAAATTCAACTTTGCCATCAACGCTCACAATATCATAAATATTCCTCCAAGGTATGGACTGCAAGTCATATTTGAACTGACTATAATTAATGCTGTTCAAATCTCTATATTCCCTAAACTTTACTTCTCTATTGATCTTCGGCAAAGAACACTCGTAGAAAATAAATTCATGATCTGAGAAACTCGACGGCAGAATATCACAATCCACCACATTTATGTCACTAGATAAGAGTATCAGGTCTATCAACGAACTCGAAACTGAGGTAATTCTAGTTGGTTGAGTAACAACCTGTGAAAGTCCGAAAGCTTCTAACAGACCTTCGAAATCCATGACCTCTCTCGATAAATTGCCTAAAGAATAATCTAAATTGAAATCGCCAAAGCAACAAAACTTATCACAACTAGGTACTAGCGAGGTAAGAATATCATCAAAATCTTTTAAAAAGTCGGATTGTTTATACTGTGGTGGCTTGTACACACATCCTAAAGTAAGCCTTACCTTGTTCAACTGTATACTAACCCATACCTGTTCGAAGTGATCATTTCTAGTAAATTCATTCTCAATTAGCTTATACTTATATTCGTCTCTAATACTCTAATGAATATACCTACTCCTCCTCCTCTTCCCTGTCTGTTCTGAAAAACAGCCCTGAAACCAGGGATTTGATAATTTATTGAATCTATACCATCATTCAGCCAGGTCTCAGATACCCCAACAAAATCCAAATCTTTGTTCTCAACAAGTTGTTTAAGATCATGGAAGCTGGGTGCCAAGGATCTTATATTAACATGTCCGAGTCTTATGGTACTAACAATGTTGTCAATTTTTATCAACTGAATTCCGAGAAGCATGAAATAATTATATCTACAGTTTATAAGGAATTTCTATTGAAAATTTATTGATACCCGTCCTTCAGGAAAATCTATCTTCTTAACAATATCCTCTTGGAATTTTTAATCGACCCTACACTGTTTTCACATCACATTAATCACCTGTTTGCTTTATTCTCTGCAAACTGCAAGTAAATAAATAAATAATAAAACGAATCCATGTAGAAAGGTTATCGCGGCGTCGTTCAATGTAATCACAGACTGTACTCTGGAGACACAGAAGAACGTCTTGTCTTGTCTTGTCTTGCGTGGCGGCTACATCACACTCGCAGCCGGCAGCGCACTTAAATTTAGATGGTAGCGCTGTATCGGCGAGAATCAGAACTACTCGTTTGGCATTTCCAAAGAGCCGTAGAAGCCTTTAGCGAAAAGTAAACAAAACTAGTGCCTCTGTGATAGTTCTTCCGTTAACGATAGGGGACGTTCTGCTTTCTTGAGTTCGCCTATACCATTGTTGAAGAGAAAATCGGCAATCTGGCATCGTCTTCTCTAGAATTCTATGATATATCACAGAGGAATGGATTAGGTTAGGTCATTGACCTCGAATCATATGACTTTGATTAATGGAGTTAGGATAGGATAGTGAGAAACTAATTTTTATAAGATAGTTTCAGGGTATCGAGGCAAATATGAACAAATTATTAGTGTTTACAAACTAATCTTCAGGAAAATCGAAGAAGGAACTTATTTTGGTGTGAGAAATATGGCATTTCAATTGCAGAAATTATGGAACAAAACTTAGCGTTTTTGCTAGGAAATATCGTGTTTGTAACATTCTTATTCAAATAAGGTTAGTGTTTGAGTATTTTCTAAATGTATCACCCAGAATATCTGATAATCACATCAATTTCAATTGAAAAATATGAACTTTGAGGTGTTTGTAGAGAATAATATCAGGCACGCATTCAGCACAATTTTTTTTTTCAAATGGCTATATCTCTTTAACAGAGCCGAGTTCGGAAAAATGGAAAATGAAAAAAAGGCTTCTTTAGGCCTCAAGAATCTACAGTTGAAATATATGTACAAGTCAAAGACTCACCCTGTATAAGAGAAAATCATTAATCGGTATTCAGACGGATTTTTTCGAATTCCGGAAAAGGTTTTCACTTCAGGCGGAGTTGAACCCGCGTCCTCGAATTACCGGTCCGAGATGCTAACCAACTACACCACCGAAGTTACTCATTTTTCCGGAATTCGATATTAATGTGGGGATCCTTTGACCGATGAAAGCGAATGAGTTTCCCCACACCTTTTAACATTAACCTCCTCACCCGCGCAGACATCTTAGTCTGCGTGGCATCATTAACATCGAATTCCGGAAAAATGAGTACCTAATTTCGGTGGTGTAGTTGGTTAGCATCTCGGACCGGAAATTCGAGGACGCGGGTTCAACACCCGCCTGAAGTGAAAACCTTTTCCGGAATTCGAAAAAATCCGTCTGAATACCGATTAATGGTTTTCTCTTATTTTGATTTATCTCGTGGGGTTAAGTCAGCGTTCGCAATGTAAGCGCAAAAAAATGTGTTTATTCACGACATCACATTAGAAACCTGTAATGGCTGTAAATTCATGAGTGTTTCTCTACAATATTATGCATGTATCACACATATTAACCTTCCTCCTGAATCACTTTATCCATTGAAGAAAAGCGTTTCAAAATCCGTTCCGTGGTTTTGAAGATTTAAGCATATACTCCATTCACTTTTATAAAGTATCGCGGTTTGCCATGAAATTTTGACACATTTCACCGCGTATATTTTGAAAATGTTAGGTTATGGTCATTGCACTGTCAGATACGCCCACAACGTTGTCGTTTCTGCTAAAAAATATTATGTGAATTCAGAAGACAGTTAAATAGATTTTTGCACAACTTGAAATACTCCAGTATGAAAATGTAGTAGTTCTTCGAAATCTGCGCCCCAGTTAAATCTTCCAAGAACTAACTCCATTTACAAAGTTGAAAAAGAGTAAATAGAAAGTAGACCTGACAATGTCGCTCTATTTTCACGAGTGCCAACCTGCGTCTGTTTTAGGGGAAAAAACTTGATAAACCTAAACCATGGCCAACCGCGATACTTTATAAAAGTGAATGGATTATGCATAAGGACAGACAGCGAAAGCGACTTCGTTTTATAATATTTATAATGATTAGGAAAACACAATATCGAACCCTCGAATTTTGTCCATTTACGAACGAACTCAACCGCGGCTTCCGAGATCCAAATCTAGGTACCCCGAAAATTTCAAGTCTTTAGGAGCATCTGTTCGAGAGTTATCGTGTTTGTGGCCGGACAGAATTGAATTTGACCATAGAGGCGAAAAAAGGGCCGTCGTTCAAGTGGAAATGGCGCTCAAAAAATATATTCATACTTGCGAAACCCGAAATAAAATTCTCAATCGTTTGCCTGAAGCAAGAAAGTTTTTTTTCAAGAATTCTTTGAAGAGATTTATACAGGGTAGGATCTTCTTTGAGCTAAAAAAATTATTTTTGACGAAATCGGTTCATCAAAATTACTTCTTTCATACACCGTTGTAAAGAGACATTCAAGATCTTTCAAATATAGTACTTATTTAATGTTGAGTAATTCAAACGCCCCCTCTCAGGGGGTTTCTCGTTCAAGTCTCAAATTTACGTCAAAAGATGTGTCACAAGAAAAATCATTCCGCTAGTTTCGAGAAAATTTTTCCAAACACTATGGGATAAGAAATTTACGGGGTGGCTCGTCTGAGAAGGAACACCCTGATTTCAGTGAAGAAAAAGAATTCATAACGGTATCAATGGGAAATAAGAATTTCACAACAGAAGAAACACTATACAGGGTGTATTTCAGAGTGAGGCTTTTCTTTTTACAGGTGATAGAACTCATCAAAATAAGTCATTTCACCGAAAATTTCTTATATGAAATGTTCAATTCGAAAAATTCATAAAAAAGCGGCATATGGCAAAATGACCTGTTCTACGCACTAGAATTTTTTCAAATTTGTTAGATAAGAAGACAAAAAACAAGAGATGTTGATATCTACGGAGGAGCAGGCGAGGGAGCAGGCTCCGACTGAGAAATTTTCAGATTCACATAGAAACTAGGAAATATTCTATCTTCATTTTATCGAAACAGGGGCATAATTCACATAATTTTTTTTTTGTACAATGACTTATTTTGATGAGTTCTACCATCTGTCCGAAAAGAAGCCTCGCCTTAAAATACACCCTCCTGTATGTATAATGATTGAATCATTGCGAATAGATCTATTCCATTAATATTTCAGCCTTCGCTTCCACCTAATATTGATTGTGATAATCTTTTACTACCATAATTTCCCTAAAACCTACACAAACTGCCAGCGTGTTCGGTTATGAATGAATCGGAATGTGTGGAGCGGTTTCATCTTGGTTTGTTTTCACAGCTTGAAGATTCCCATTTATCCTTCCCAAAAGTTCAAGATAGCAAAACACAGCCGCTTATGCGGCCGATTTGTGTCAATCATATTCAAGCTCACTCTCGACAGACTCGTTAGAAATTGAAATTACTTGGGATGAAACGATTCTAAATCACTTTAGAATAGCATGAGATAATCATTTTCATCAAATACCATCAACCGAAAATTCTGAGAGTGGAGAATGAATTCGAATAATATTTTTTATTTCCAAACGTTCGATAACAACGTCATTTCTCGACTGACAGGATCACAGAGAAGTTGCTATGGCTTACTTTTCCCTCCGGCGGCAGGAAAAGTGTTGTTATGCAAGGGACTAATTTTGCAAGACAACCGTATCTATACAAATGTTACATACTCAATTATAACGATCGTAAATGTCAATCCAAAAGAGGATATACAGATTTCCAGGAATTTCAAGATGTTCCAAAATAAAATAACATATTCCATTCGCAGGAGAAGTGACTTTTCATGGCTCGCTTTCAATTACCCGCCTCATTACGTTCGGCGGGCAAACTAAAGCTCGCCATGAAAAGTGGCACTTCTCCTCCTTAATATACAGGGTGTCTCACGGTCGAGTGCCTATTAGACGTTTCTGGAGAACTGGACATATTTGAAATCCGAAAATTGGGATTATGATATTGTTGGAAATTCTCTACAGACCTAAAATATTTTTGGAGCATAAGCACTTCCGTTTATACCAGGAGTGCAAATAAATTTGTTAAAAAAATAGTTTTTTCAATATTTTCGTTGCTGATATGATTGAGTTTTCAATGCTGAATACATTTCTGTTGAAATCATTGTATTCATTCGAATAGTTTTCAAAATATCGAAAAAAAACCTGAAAAAATGTCAAATATTCATAGTCAGTATTATGTTCATTATTCTTATTCTGAACATCCTAAGTGTAAACCGTTCTAACAACGTCAAAGTAGAAGAATGTGGAAAGGTCATGCATCTTTTGAATTTCCTAAATATCATCAAAGGGTGTTTCAAATTTTGTGTCGAAAACTGTGATCGAAAATTGGCCATAACTTCTGTTTTTCAAATTAGAACCCTATTTTATTATGATTGCGTTGGATTCTGCGAGGAAAAATAGTGATAGCACTCTCAGATGTTTTTGCTCCTAAATTCAGTAATTCCCGAGATATTTGAGCTTTTCTGGAGTCATGTTGTACGTAGAGACAAATTCATCTTATCTTCCGCATGAGAATATTCTGTGACCATTAATAATTCACAAGTGACAGGTCCTATTTTAGGCCTTAACCCTACTTCTCGATTCAACTTCAATGGTTTCTATGGTTTCATAAGAATAGCCATCGAACCTGTTGGCATGAGAATATTCTGTGACCATAAACGATAAATGATCCCATAGACCAATCCAACGATCTGTCACGATCAGCTGTTTTAATGACTGCTGGGTGCAAACTGAGGTTACGTTACGTCAGTTACGTCATAGTTGTTTAAGGGTAGTTTCTTTTGCTTTCGGAATTTTCAATTTCAACCATGCCATCATCTTGCATTGTGATAAATTGTGGAAATAGAGGAATTCGCGACAATGTGAAATCATATAGAATTCCAGCTGTGCTGAATTTCGCCCATAAAAAACGACTGAATGAGCTCTCCAAGTTGAGGAGAGGAACATGGTAAGCAGCAATTAAAAGGTCTGATCTAACCGAAAATAAAATTAAAAATGCTGCTGTATGTTCCAAACATTTCATCGCAGGTAAAGACATCTGATTTTTGTGACCTCAATCCTGACTGGGTACCGTCTCTTACAATGGGATACAAAAAAGGTTGGATCGCCAAATGACTGAGGAGGTAACGTATAATGAAAAAGGGTTAAAAATCTTATTAAGTTATATAGTGAATATTGCTTGTACCGACATCAGAGAGGTCATATTTGAATTCGAAGAAGAAATCCTAATAAACAATAGTTACTGACTTTATCTTTACTCTTAATTTCATCTTCCTGTTTATTCAAATGTACCTATATAGAGCAGATTATTATTTATGTTCTTCATGCACCGCGAACGATATTTTCATCCAAGCGATATATTACGATATTTTGCTATAATGAAATGACATATGTCAATGCACCCAGCGGCCATCTAAAAACGGTGATCAGCTGTTTTGTTGGATTGGTCTATTAATAATTCACGGGTGACAAGTCTAATTATTAGTTGTTACTATGGATTCATAATATTCATCGAATATCCTCAGATTCGATGAATTTGACTTAAGGTACAACATGAATCCAGAAAAGCTCAAATAACTCGGAAATTACTGAATTAAGGAGCAAGAGCATCTGAGAGTGCTATCATAATTTTTCTTCGCAGAATCCAACGCAATCTTAAAAAAATAGGATTTTAATTTGAAAAACAGAAGTTATGGCCAATTTTAAATCACAGTTTTCGACACAAAATTTGAAACACCCTGTGATGATATTTATGAAATTCAAAAGATGCATAATGTTTCTACATTCTTCTACTTTGACGTTGTGAGAACGGTTTACACTTGGGATGTTCAGAATAAGAATGATGAACATAACAATGACTATGAATATTTGAAATTTTTTCAGGTTTTTTTTCGATATTTTGAAAACTATTCGAATGAATACAATGGTTTCAACAAAAATGTATTCAGCATTGAATACTCAATCATATCAGAAACGAAAATATTGGGAAAACTATTTTTTGAACAAATTTATTTGCACTCCTTGTATAACGGGAAGTGCTAATTTTCCGATTTCAAATATGTCCCGTTCTCCAGAAACGTCTAATAGGCACTCGACCGTGGGACACCCTGTATAGTGTATATGGTATAATAATATACCATTATCTATGGGCGTAACCGCTAACATTTCACGCCGAAAATGATTAGGTTGGACTTACTTTTGAAGAAGTCTTCAATTATTTGTGTCCATGAGTCCATGGTTTCGTAGCATTCGGGAGAAAAGACCTAGATATAGAGTCTTAATAATAATGATATGATGATAAGATATATTGTTTATCCTGATTACTCCTAGGTCTCCTGTGGAGACCCCTCTGAAATAACAAGCTTCGAAGCTTGTAACTTGTGCCGAGTTCGGAGTAAGCAGTTGTGCAGTTCTGTGTAGGCTTTGTTACTGTGTCCTTACGCCACCTTAGGCACAGCACTGTTAATTTTTGACCCAACAGTGAGAATGATGGCCCTTCCGAGACTAGAAAATTTCTTTCCTAGCTCGGGATTGAACTGCGGACCTTCGGGTCCGAATTCCAACGCTCTAACACTGAGCCAGAGGCACTCATAATAGAGTTCATTAGATAGTTCGAAAACTGAAAAGATGTGTACAGCTATTCCAAATTTAAAGTCACTACGAGGTGAGAAACAAAATGAATGATCAAATGTTAAAGTATCCTCTCGTGTATCCTAAATTGATAAGGCGTGAATTATTTTGAATTAATCATTTACTGGGGGTAACTTCCCCCCCCCCCATGAGTATTGAAGACCTTAGAAAAAGGTGTTGCACATAAAATATTTCATACATTATGTACCTGATTGAATGGTTTTCAATCGTTATTACCCCTCCCATGAAAAACAGCTATATCCGCCCTTCTCTACAGGGGTGACCCCTGTCCCATGTTTTCCTCCAGAACTTCATTTTGGTGAGACAGAGTTTGAAGAATTGTAAAAGGAAGATTTGTTGTTATACCAAAATTAAGGGTCTCTCGTAGATTTTTTGCGTATGCTACCAATTTCGAGAAAAAATTCTGTCGAAATCCCAGGAAAAATTGTCATAACTATCTAATTAGTGAGCTGCGGTAAATAGATTCATTATTGGTTTTTATGGTTCTTTTACCGACCCGTTGCAACAGTTCATAAAGATTCGGTAAACTCAAATCAAAGAAAATGTATTCAAACCTTAACACCCTGTATCTCAGAAACGAAACGTTTGCGGTCCCATGTTTATGGGTATTTTCACTCGAAATTATGCAAATATCCCCTCTTCATTTGTAGCTCCAATTTACGTTATAATAGGTTCCTTATATTATGTGTACTTTATGGGTAATCATTCCAAGTGGAGTTTGTAATTTTTTGAATCGATAATCGATCTTTTTTCAGTCAACACTTTATTATCTCTATTTCAATTTTTTTTTTCATTTTTGATTCTAGTATTCTAGGTGCTATATATTCGCACGTCACCTTTGGCTTACTTTTCCAGCTTATGTTTCACCAATACTAAAGCAGTGTGGTGTTTCATTTTTAAAATGAAAAATTTTGTTATTTTATTTTTGTCATCAAAATCATAGATTTGATTCCAGTTATTGTTCTTCTTCATCTATATGCTCTTCTTTAATGGTACCTTTAATTTTCAATGGGATAAGGGTAAGACTCTACGGCCGCACGGTTTATAATTGTAATGCTACGTTCTGATTATAATTGAAAAACATCTTCGTTAGACAGATGGAAGCATGGAATGGAAAATCCTCAAACATTTTCCAGGATGAGCAATGAATATGCAAAAAAAGGAGATCTCGCAAATGGAGTGGTTAATCGAGGGAGACCGAATTGTATAATATTAAGAGGCTTTAGTGGTGAACGGAATGAGAAGATAGCTGGATTGTTAATTCCATGGCCTCTGAATAAACAATGTCGGAGCGAAGTCGTTCTCCGCCATGGGGGAATCACCCCATGCCTTTCTTATACAAACACGCGGCGTTAATACCATTCTCTATTTGCAATGCAATTTGCCCCTAGAAATAACAATCAACAGCCAAAAGCTGAGCATGCTCCAATTCACCCTTATGGACAATTTGATTGAACTGAATTATAAACCTTCTCGCTTGGAGCGATTGTGTTCGCTGTAAAAATAATATAGTTGACTGAAAAGCTTCTTTCTGGATATTCTCGATATCGAGTGAAAAAATTTATGCGCATTTTTGGGCGAATTAATTTTTAAATTAAAATGATGGTTGGGCACACTAAGCATGAATATAAAATAAAATAAAACGACTGGTACTTCAGTGTGTTCTATATTTATGTAAGAACCGAGCGCTTTCGACCTTAGGTCATCATCAGGGTTCCCTGAAAAGGCAATAACAAACACTATAAAAACCAGGATGACAACAAAATGAAAATATTACCCGTCCAGGAATGAAATCACAGGTACAAACATGTGAGAAGGTGCAATACAGAGGCGATGTCAGTGTGGTAAGATCGGTCAAACAAAGATTTCTCATAAATACATCAAACAAATATTTTCTGAAACCGTCTCAAATTCAAATAAAACGACCTTCAACTGTCATCAAATATCCAACCAAAATAAACAAAAACCAGTGGAATTAAATTTTGTAGGTAACAAAGTTGGTAACAGTGGAAGATGACAATTCGCGTTCTCATTCAAAACGCAGGGGCGTGACATTCTGAGGGAAAAGTGAGACGGTGACAACATCAAAAATCATGGAAAACACATGTGGAACAATTATCTGTTAGAGTTGTCAGGGGGGTTTTTGTCATTAGAAGTTTGGCTAACTCCCTATCGTTGTTTGCTTTGCGCGCTGCTTATTTTGCGTTGGTAGAGTCTCACATCAGATATGGTGTGGTTGTGTGGGGAGGCGCTTCGGAGGCTGGGAGTATATTTGGGCTCCAAAGAAGGTGTATCAGGATCTTGGGGGGCTGGATTACCGTGCTTGCTGCAGGGGTGCCTTTCTTGATTTGGAAATCCTAACTTTTCCCTGCTCTACATTTTGGAGTGTTTGATTTATTGTCATAAATTAAAATTGAATAATGGAGTAACATTCAATTCTGACATTCATTCATATGACACAAGAACTAAAAGGGATCTTCGTACTAACTGGTGTAGGCTGAGTAGAGCACAGAATGGTCCTAATTTCTACTGTTTCAAATTTTATAATAAGTTACCTTTCCATGTTAAAAATTTCACTCTAAATAAGTTCAAGAAGCATGTGAAACTTTTTTTTATTACGGGAGGGCTATTATTCGATTGAAGAATATTTAACAGCTCCTTCACTTGTTATTTAGCTTATGACTGTTTTTTTTTGTTATGTGTTTTATAGTGGAGGGATTCACATGTTATTGTTTTCTCCTGGTTTCGCTATTATGTAATTATGTAGGTTACATGTGTAATGAGTTGATTTTTTCTTGAACTGTGCTAAAATGTAAAGTTGGAATTGCACCAATAAACTTATCTATGTTCTAATCTTTTTATACTAAGTATCAGAGGCGTATATTTTTAGAATTTCACTTTTCAGATTCCCTTCTGATATTGAGAAGAGGAACATTTGGTTCTCAACTCTGAATCTGACTGACTCTGATGATCTTTCTCAGAATATTGTAAGAATTCGCCATAAAAAGATTATTCACTCGTAATTTTATTTCTATTCTTCAAAATCAATAACTCCACGCCACTGGATTTTTCAAAGTTAGATTCTGCAATGTTGCCATGAGATGCTGTGTCTCCCCTTTCTATGGTCTAAGATTCGAACCACAGAATACCTAACTACACAGAAGCGTTTTTCCGCCTTCCCGCCAAAACTTTATTTGATGACGCTTGTGTCATGCTAGGTAGTACATATGTCAACGTGAAATTTAAAATTCTTGCTGGACCCATAGAATTATAAATATTATAGTATAGAATTATGTGGCTGGACCGCTCAAAAATTGACATATGTACTACCTAACAGAGAATGAAGGTCACGAAAATTTGCCCCTTGAAGATCAAAGTGCCGACGCTAAGTGACGCTTCTGTGTAGTTAAGTATTCTGTGTTCGAACTCTCTACGAGCTAGGAGCATAGAATGAATGGAGGGAAGGCTTCATATACGCTCGACAGATCATTTTGAACTTCCAATTTCGGCGGAAGTTAGAGTTTCGTGTGACGCCCGATAGGTAGCGCTGTGATCGCTAATAGGGCTATATGTCACATATATCTTGTTCTGTGGCGCTACAGTTGCAAAGAATATTATGTGGTTGTCATTTTTATTGATACATTTTCACGACCAACACCAAAGTGATTGAATAATAAAACTTTTTGTTGTTGACTGAAAGGACTAAAGGAGGTCGAAACAAATTGTATTGAATTCGAATATTGTTTGAAGTTAGATACTATAATATACAAATTAAATCGGCTTCGATAAAAACATTTCTGCGGCTTTAACTATCTAATTTACCTGCTGGTTTTGTTCATTTCAACGTGTGTTGCTAAGTATAATATTTTTAATTGATATAGTGTGATTTATTATGATATGTACTATATAATTATTGAATGAAAAAACAAGGTAAAAAGTTTGAATTTTTATTGACACGTATCAAAACATATTGAACAATTTTAATATTATTTTAGCTCCAACTTGTTGGTACGAATGCAAAGATCATTAAGCAATAAAATATATCTATGTATACAGAAATTTATTTAGAAACATATTCATTAATTCATTTAAATTTTTTCGAAATGAGATTCACAATCCCTGTTGTTTCTTTGATTTGAAGCAGCACTTGCTTGAAGGTTGAGGCCACTGAACGACCAGACTCAGAACGTTCAAGGGATGTCGTAACTCCACAGTTGCCGTAGAGGTTCCAGAAGAAGACCTGTACTTTACTTAAATAAAAGACTTTTCTTAAGTCTCACCCTTCAAAATAACACCAAATATTAATCATAACGATATTGTTGACATATCACCGCATTCTAATCAACTATTTATTATTTATGCGCAATTATATGGAAAGTCTATGATCGGAAATAAATTTGTCAAAACGAATTTTATTTTAAATATCGTTATAGCCACTAACGACGTTGGCGCCATCTCATGACCTTGCGGCGAACTGACAAGTGCGGACGTTTTTGGCAGTTCATTTTTGTAGCGGAGCCTTCCCTCCATTCATTCTATGCTCCTAGCTACGAGTATGAATTGGGTTTATTTTAATCTATCAATTTCCGTTACCAAAGCAACGCCAGTTAATCGAAAGTGGAGAGTTCGATTCACACCAAAGTTTTTTTTAAGAGAGTTTTTTTGGTTCATGAATTCATATTTCCGTTCGGGTCACTCTGCCAGCTGATTAGCCCAAATTTGACTTTCGTACGGCCTCTAGTTTTTTGAATTAAAATTATGAAAGTTCTCCGAGCGTAATCTTTGGAAGGCTACAAAAAGAAAACCAATGGATATTATTTCGTTCTGTTTTCACCACAGTATTCAGAATGAAAGATTGTTCAACCATGAAAAATTTCAACAATTTCGGCCGAAATTTTTTTCTCACTGAAGTCATGTAAAGAAAAAAGTTCGAATTTTGAAAAAAATTTTTCACAGAAAATCTTAGAAAATCAAGTACGTTGAAATAGTGCTTTCCAAATTGGCAACCGAGAAAAAAAATCCAACTTTGCAGGCTTTCCGACATTTTGAATTTTTTTTTTCAGAATTCTACACCACAATTGAATTGAGCCCTCAACAATACTAAGATGTGACCAGTACCGCTATTTCAAATGTCACGCATAACTCACCACAGTTATCAGAATATTGCTCAAAGTTGACATCAAACACCCTGTATCTCGGTTATGCGTCGAAAACGGGGTATATGTCATAAGGCAAAAATGACTTCCCTGGTGTCGTCTATACGGCTATATATACTCCATTCACTTTTATAAAGTATCGCGGTTTGCCATGAAATTTTGACACATTTCACCGTATATATTTTGAAAATGTTAGGTTATGGTCATTGCACTGTCAGATACGCCCACAACGTTGCCGTTTCTGCTAAAAAATCGTAGTAATTACGTATTTATGTTCCTTTGGGAAATTAATGAATTTGAGAAAATATTATGTTAATTCAGAAGACATTTAACTACATTTTTGCACAACCTGAAATACTCCAGCATGAAAATGTAGTAGTTCTACGAAACCTGGGCCACAGTTAAATCTTCGAAGAACTAACTCCATTTACAAAGTTGAAAAAGAGTAAATAGAAAGTAGACCTGGCAATGTCGCTTAATTTTCACGAGTGCCAAACTGCGTCTGTTCTAGGGGAAAAAACTTGATAAACCTAAATCATGGCCAACCGCGATACTTTATAAAAGTGAATGGAGTATATGTTTGTCCAGTTCAGTGGCGGCTGCTCAATAGGTGCACATGTGCACGTGTACCCCCAATTAATATCTTCATCTAAAGGAATTTACTTTTGTGTTTGACGTAAACGTAACGTTTTAAATCTGGGTATGTATTCAATTTAATTTTTCATTTCCGAATCCGATGTTCCGGCTCTGTATTTCTGACTCCAGCCGGCAAGCGAACTTCGAACGCCAATGCAAATAATACGCGTAGAGTCGTAGACGCTAGACGGCAGTCGGTTCGGTACACTGCACATCCGAAGTGAGCCTTGATTGGCGCATCAGCAACCCCTCGCGTCCCAAACGTCCCGCTACAGTCCACAAGATTTATGCTGTCCACTGACGAGGCGACCGATCCGGGATTTTTATTACATTTTATGAGACCACGCTCGGATCGGTGTCCTCGTGAGTGGACACCTTTAGCAGACACAGGTACACATGTAGAATGTGTACGCGTAGGCATGGATAAAGAACTACGGTGCTACGATGTACCGATGTACGTCGAGATAATTCTTTATTTATGGGTGAGATGCTGTCTACCGTGTTTGTTGTATACGCGCAATTATGACCGAAAATTTGGAGAATCTGATTTGCATTAGCGTACAATATTTAAAAACAATTCGTTTTTCTTTGTTGACATCAGAAGAAAAATAAAAAATCAAAAATGCCGGTCGTCCAAACATGAATTTATCGATCACGCATGTAACAAAATGTAAAACACGCGATTATAAAAGAACCTTTAAGATAGACACTTATGAAAAAGCCGAATCGTTATGTGGTTGTGAAATAAGTAACAGTCTTTATTGTTTTCCTTGTTTTTTTTTGGTGATGATCAAACAGAATGGACCAGATCCGATGTCAAGGATTTAATCCATTAAAAGAAAAAAATTAAAAATATCAAAGTTCCAAGACCTCTCTGCCATGAAAATTAGGTTTTGATTTATTTGGTAAACAAGATATTCGACAACAATTAAACAGTGCTTACCGACTGAATATCGAGAAACATTATGAGCAAGTACAGATACATTTTATCGAAAATCATAAATTGTATTAAATTTTGTGGTGCTTTCGAATCAGCATTACGTGGCCATAATGAAGGAAATGATTCGATAAATCCTGTATATCTAGGTCATATCAATTTTTCGGCCGAATTAGATTTAGCACTCAGGGATCATTTGAAAGATGATGAAAACAAGTGACCTTTCAAACATTTTCCAGATCGTTATAGTTTTCCGTTATACTTTAACAGACCGTACTCCTTATTGTACTCACAAATTTCAGATTTTTGTGCTCAACCCTTTTCTGAATATTATACCGAGATAAGGCGAGATAAGGATAAGTGCTCTGAATTGCAAGTTTTGAAGGTTAGTTTTCAAATTTTGTTCCTCCCCCGAACCACATGTGCACTCCCAGAATGAAAATCCACGCGCCGCCACTGGTCCAGTTTATGGTGAAACACCCTGTATATTCACTCATTCGCTGGAGAACATAGTCCAATTTTTGCGTGTTACCGTGTTACAAGTCCGGTTATACTATTGGTAACAGAGCGGTTACCCCCACTTATCATCAATTTCAAGTTCTTAACACGGTTATGCATCCTCGCTAAAATACATTTATCGCTTGTTTTGTTTCGCTCCAATATTAATTTTCTAGTTTTGAATTTTTTTCACATTTTCAGAATACTTATTTTTCACTTCATCTGCAAAAAAAAATTGACCAGACAGATCTTTTTTTTTCCTCTGAATGGAATGTTCAATTATTTTGTATTCCCAAGCGACTCGGAAATTTTACATTGGCAAAAACCCCTTCACCGATTGACCATAGACCATAACGTGTGGTTGGAGCGTTATGAAGAACTGCAATTCTAGAAATTATGCTTAAAGATAGGGTCGAAAAGTGAAGCAAGAATAAAATTTGGAAAATTAGGAAATATGTATAGGGGATATAAAAACAATACATTTATTATTTTGTTTAACTGAAGACTTTCTTTCACATCATGCTAATTTGGTGTTGGAGATAAATGAAAAATAGAAAAAGTCAAAAAAATTGCATACCCTTTGATATTCAAAATGAAAACCAAGCAACTGGAGTGAAGCAACATGCGAAATATTCGATTTTGGCGCGAATTCAGATTATAACCGCTCCACTCTCCGTTACCCTGCTTCGGTCCCTTCGGGACAAGGTTACAGATTTCTCAACAACGGGCACAATGATGACGTAATACGGCTACGTCATAACACCTTCCCCTCTATTACCGCTCTCGCAAAAATACAAACGGTGTCAGAAAATCGTAACCGTTTGTAAAACGGTAACACGCAAAAATTGGACTCATGTATTGAAATTTACACTCACCGTTTAACTCAGATCTCTTTATACAAAGTCTACTCAGTAGTCAGTACATCTCTAAATTTATCAATCAAGTCTTCTATTTTTCTGATAGAATAGATATAGAGCTCATGCTTATTTTCATAAGCGCTCTGTGACTGTAACTGATCACATTGATAAATATGTACACTTCATACACCGTCATACAAGTACACTCGGAATCTCATACAACATTATAACTCTAGACTTCTCATTACAGTTTATTATATTTCACAAATCTTCTGTTTTTCTGGATAAATCGAACTGCTGGCTTTTGATTCTATTAAATTGTTAATCCTTGTAAAAGTTGTGTTTAATGATAAACTGAGTCCATTTCATGATCCATCTCTTTTCTTATTTGAACACTCCGAATCATCTCACACTATAGTTCGAATATTTGAATGATAACTTAATTATAAATTATTTTCATTGAGAATATTAACTCTTAGAACACTCATCATTTCTACTTTATTTGAAGGTAAATGTACTTGTACCAACTCATGAATGAACTCTTATTTTCATTTTGATCTTTCAACACTCTCTCATCTCATTCATTGTGAATAGTAGGTAATGTAGGTAGGTATATCTCTCAATTAGATGTTGTTAATAATTATAATATATTTGTTATAATATTTCAATATTGACTTCATGCGAGTATATTATTCACGACGACTGTATACAGGGTGGCCACTTTTTCAATGGCATTGTATTGGTAACTTTTAAACCATAAGAGTTAGAAGGTCGGTCAAATGGAGAAAAAGTTGCATTCATAGAAGCATTGTCAAGCAGTTCAAACAAATCGAGATTATCAGGGCCGGTTTTTGAGATATCATAAGAAAAGTAAATTCTGTCATTTTGATTTTTATTTTTTTCCCACTTTATTTCAAATATGTATTATCAAAAAATGTTACGGGAATTTTTTATTCGACAGTAAATTATCTTCAAAATGACATAATCAGATTTCGTATCCAACGTTTCGTTCTTCCTGGGCCACCCTAAACCTTATTTTTTTCAATACGGACCTGCATATTTTATGACACTTTTCGAAATAACTTTTAACGCTGAATTCAACGATCAAGGGCGGATTTACGGGGGGGTACTGGTGGTAACTACCCCCCCCATGAGTATCCAAAACCTGAGAAAAAGGTGGTTTTTGTACCTGATTTAATGGTTTTCAATCGTTATTACCCCCCCCATGATCGTTATTACCCCTCCCATGAAAAAGAACTATATCCGCCCTTGTCAACGATATATCATAAAATGTCATTCAAAGTTGATTTTACAAAATGGTGGAAATTTCGAACACTTACGTCATCATTTACCTTCGAATAATCATTTCATTTGTCTTCCATTAAATGATATTTTCGTTTAATTATTATGAATTAGGTTTTTCACCTCTTAAAATTTGTAAATAAATAATACGTAACAGAATCAAAGCAAGAAACAAGTAATAATTATTCACTAATTTCAAGAGGTGAAAAACCTAATTCATAATAATTAAACGAAAATATCATTTAATGGAAGACAAATTGAATGATTATTCGAAGGTAAATGATGAACATTAATGACGTAAGTGTTCGAAATTTCCACCATTTTGTGAAATCAACTTTGAATGACATTGTATGATATATCGTTGAATTCAGCGTTAAAAGTTATTTCGAAAAGTGTCATAAAATATGCAGGTCCGTATTGAAAAAAATAAGGGTGAGGGTGGCCCAGGAAGAACGAAACGTTGGATACGAAATCTGATTATGTCATTTTGAGGATAATTTACTGTCGAATCAAAAATTCCCGTAACATTTTTTGATAATATTCGAAATAAAGTGGGAAAAAAATAAAAATCAAAATGACATAATTTACTTTTGTTATGATATCTCAATAACCGGCCCTGATAATCTCGATTTGTTTGAACTTCTTGACAATGCTTCTATGGATACAACTTTTTCTCCATTTGACCGACCTTCTAACTCTTATGGTTTAAAAGTTACCAATACAATGCCATTGAAAAAGTGGCCACCCTGTATAATGTAAATACTAAATGTATTTTTCCGCAAATCAACATGAATACGTTTCCATAGTAACGCAAGAAATTTCATTACTAATTCCAAAGCACCATTTAGTTATGCAAAAAATTATTCGCGATTTCTTCAATATTAATTGAAATCTGTCGAATTTTAAACGATTTGCGGAAGAATAATATGTTTACCTCGTAGGAAAAGCCACATTCCTGGACTCTGTGTTGCTAACTCCACCACAAGTAATTAGCCAAAATCCTTACACCTCGATTTTGAACAATAGATGTAGTTTTGGCAAGAAGCCAAAAACAACAGAAATTCTAAAAAATCCAGACCTCTTATAGTAACTTTCACAAAATATACCTACATACAAAAATTCCATGTCCTGTGTAGAAGTGAGAACAGAAAGTTTTTCCATGACAACTTCATCAATGTTCCCCCCAAGAAAGTCTGGCAGACGCTTATTTCGGTAGGCATAGGAAGTCAGAATTCTAGTTCTTCCTGCAACCCGCAGTATTGATATGCTTACCTCCTCGCCCAGCATTTGCTACACCCTCTGTCACTTTGAGTGATAATCTGAAAAATTCCACTTTGGTATCAGTCTATGCCTTACCTCTACCTTCAAGACCTCCTTTTAATGTCAATCCGATTCGAGAGGATGAGGTGAGCGAGGCTCTGGGAGAAATCTCGTCGAAGTCAGTTGGAGTTGATGATCTTGAAACGGCTCTTCTTACCGATCATTAATGAAATGATTCCGTCTTAAGCCACATATACAACTGTTCGTTGAGTAATGGCATCTTTCCCACCCCATGGAAACATGCTAAGATAATCCCATTTCCTGAACCCGTCAATTACACTCAGCCCACTTCCACGGCAGGAAGCAGGTAAGTGTGCAGGGAAATGGGCAGGGTGAAAATGTTATCACTTCACTTCTGCTGCCACTCGCGCTGCCGGTCACTCCCTGCGGTTTTTCGTGCGGCAGTCAAAGGGCCGGCAGCGCAAGTGGTAGGGAGTGATCACATTCTGCAGTGATGCCAGATTTGCAGAATTTTCTTCAATATGCAGAATTTCAGCCTCCGAAAAGAGCTGATGAAGAAAAGAAGAATATTTCAGGAAAACCCCTGAAATATTTTTTTTTCCTTATAACGTTTAATGCCATTTTACAATCTACTTCTCACAGAGTATTGAGTAAAAATAAATGAAAAATAATGGACATGAAAGTGTGGTGCCCACTGGCAACAACACTTCTGCTCAGTGATGTATTAGGAGATCTTCAGGCCAGGATTTTTTCAATTTTCTGTTGGATGGTCCATCCCTGTAGAGGTTTTCTATATGGTCGTTGGTGTGGCCAGTTGTTCTATTTTGGAAGTTTGTGGCGACTGTACTGATTTCTTCGCTGATGTAAGGTACTTGGAGATCTTCATGCAGGGTTTTGTTGGTTACGTACCAGGGAGCATTTACTATAGAGCGCAATGTTTTTGACTGAAATCTCTGTATTATATTTACTCTGGATGATTTTGCGCACCCCCAAAGTTGCAGGCCATATGTCCAGATTGGTTTCAGCATTACTTTATAGAGTAAAACCTTATTTTTCAAGGATAATTTTGATTTTCTTCCTAGTAACCAGTACATTTCTCTGAATTTGATGTCTAGGTGTTTCCTTTTCGCTTGTATGTGTTTCTCCTAGGTGAGTCGGCGATCTAGGTGTAATCCAAGGTATTTTATGTTGTTTTTGATCGGTAAAGAAACTCCATCAATCGCGACTGGGGGGCAGTTGCTATGGCAGGTAGTAAACGTCACTTGCGTCCAAACCAACCACCAGCCCAAATAATTACTCCAAACATCAACGAATCACAAAAACACTACCGAACATACGCAGATGCGGCACAAAACAAGCCAAATGAAAACGAGGCTCCAGGACAACAAACACAAGAATTAGAATCACAATTCCTGAAATTCCTGGAAGAATTCAAAGGTATGTTTTCCCAACTCATGAATCAAAATAGCATGATCCTAAATCTGCTTACGTCTGTCACGGTCTGTCATCAATAAATTAAATTAAAAATACCTACTAATATAATAAGAATAGCAACATGGAACGCCAATGGTCTAGCAAACCACAAACAGGAGGTGATTTCTTTCCTAGACATCAATAAGGTGGATATCCTACTAGTATCGGAAACTCATTTTACTGATTTAACAACCTTTGCACTACCATATTACACAATATATCACACCACCCATCCTGATGGTAGAGGACATGGGGGATCTTCAATAATTATCAGAAACACAATATCACATCACGAACTTGACAAGTATCAAACAAGTGAAATCCAGGCAACAACAGTACAAATCAAGTCCAGCAGAGGAAAACTCAACACCTCCGCTATGTACTCCCCGCCACGTCACAATATCACCACAGATAAATACAAACAGTTCTTCGATACCCTCGGAAATAAATTCATCGTTGGAGGCGACTGGAACGCGAAACATACCCACTGGGGATCCAGACTCATAACCACCAAAGGACGCAACCTACTCCGAGCTATGACAGCTGCTAATTATAGTCACCTCAGCAATGGAGAGCCAACCTACTGGCCAACTGATCCACGAAAACTACCAGACTTACTTGATTTCTTTATACTGAATGGCATACCAACCCAAAGTTGCTCCACAGAATCCAACTACGACCTCTCATCAGATTATACACCAGTCATCATGAACTTGTGCTCCACCAACTTGAACAAGAGTGCTCACCCTAAGTTAACCTCATCAAAAACAAACTGGGATAAATTTAGGAAATATATAGAGGATAATTTGGACACTAACTTAAGAATGAGGCAACCAACAGAAATAGATGAAGCTGCACAATACTTCACTGATATTATCCAAAGAGCAGCATGGTTTGCAACTCCTCAAGAAGAACAAACCAATAAACGCCTGAGCACCCCATTATTCATCAGAATTCTGATAACAGAAAAAAGGAAAGCCAGGAGACAGTGGCAGAGATCAAGAAACCAAAATGACCTGCATCAATATAGAGCATTAGCAAGAAAACTCTCTAGAACTCTCAAGGAAGCTCAAAACTCTATGTTCGACACGTACTTGCAGAACCTATCCTCTGATGACCATAGCCTGTGGAAAGCAACAAAAAAATTTAAAAGACCCACCCCTCCAGTCTCTCCAATACGTACCAGCGATAACCAATGGGCACGTTCAAACCAAGAGAAAGCGAATACATTCGCAAAACATCTATTTAAGGTGTTTGAAGAACCTGCAGAAACACCTGAATCCCCAAATATCGAAGAACCTCTCAATTCACCTTGTCCAATGTCACCACCGATTCGACACATAAATCCAGCAGAAGTAAAACTAGAAATAAGGAAACTCAAGAACAGAAAAGCACCAGGGTACGACCTTATAACGTCAGAAATCCTGAAAAAACTGCCTAAAAGAGCAATCACTTTCCTCACAACAATCTATAACAGAATTCTACAACTGTGCTATTTCCCTGTTATATGGAAATATGCCACCATAATTATGATACATAAAAACGGCAAACCCCCTGAAGAGGCAACATCATACAGACCAATTAGCCCAGTGGCGCACCGAGGGGGGGCTGTCGGGCTGCAGCCCCCCCCGAGCTCAAAAATAAAGGATTGTTTTCGTCGTTTTCGAGTTTTTTTTTGTATGTAAAACCCTGATTACTCTCGAGCAGCCCCCCCCGAATGAAATTTCTGGGGGCGCCACTGAATTAGCCTACTACCTGTGACAAGCAAAATACTTGAAAGACTGCTCCTTAATAGAATTCACGAAGAACACAATCTAACAAACATTCTTCCCAATTACCAGTTTGGCTTCAGGGAGAACATGTCCACTATTCATCAAGCCCACAGAATAGTGAAATAGAAAAACGATACTGTACTGGAGTATTCCTCGACATAGCACAAGCCTTCGACAAGGTGTGGCACAAAGGACTGAAATTTAAGATCAAAACAACCTTGAAGCACAACTATTACCTCCTTTTGAGCTCCTACTTGTCAGAAAGATACTACTCAGTGAAGTTCAACGATGCAACGTCAGACCATTATTCAATAAGATCCGGCGTACCACAAGGTAGTGTTTTAGGTCCACTGCTCTACCTGATATACACTTACGATCTGCCTGTCAGTGATTCAACAACCATAGCCGCTTTTGCAGACGACGTTGCTATCCTTTCCGTCAATGAAGACCCATCCACCTCGTCAGTCAACATGCAGAACCACCTGAACACCCTGAAATATGCAGAATTTTTTTAAATTCGCATGTTTTTGCAACAAATTTACTCATTTCAGTCATTTCGTATGCGATCTGACATCTTCGGTAAAATGGTTCAGCTACGACTCGTTATTACCGAGATGAGCAGTAGTAAAATAAAATATTGCACTGTTCTTGTGCTACCTGGGCCACTGGGGATTCGGCGGATTGGGGATGTTCTTAGGGTTTAGCGAAGGAAAACAGCTGGCAGTACCTAGTAATAAAAATAATAAAATAATAAAATTATGTACATTCATTCCAAACCGTAAACGTATCTCGGCACTTGGTTTCGAAGAGAGAATGAAATGAACTAATAAACAGTAACAATGGCATTTTGCAGAAGACC
The DNA here is from genome assembly GCA_910592335.1 of Adalia bipunctata. Classification (NCBI taxonomy): domain Eukaryota; kingdom Metazoa; phylum Arthropoda; class Insecta; order Coleoptera; family Coccinellidae; genus Adalia; species Adalia bipunctata. The sequence continues at coordinate 39,079,685 of OU342948.1, forward strand.
AGTCCAGGGCCGATCCTAGCAGGTGTGCAGCGCGTGCCCCGCACGCGGGCGGCCAAATTCAAGGGGCGGCCGCAGGCCGCCACCTTTATATCTCAGTTTTTGAAAAATATGATTTTCAACAAATCTTCAACAACAACAAGAGAAAGTACGCTGATACTTCTTCTTGTATGAATTATGAGGAAATATTATTAGGGAATGTAATCCCGATCCCGCGGGATCCCGATCTCGCGGGATCCCGCATGATTTTTCGAGATCAATCCCGCAGCAGAATAATTACGGGATCCCGACCGAGATCGACGGGATTGCGCCGCAATAGACAACGACATATTTGCCCAGCAAATATGTAGTTCGGAAAGAAATTGGAAATATAATCGAAAGGTTATATCCTAAACAGCTAGATACTTTCTCAAACGTCCCCACAACTTCTGGCGATGTAATTCCAGCAAAGAAAGATTCTTCATTGATTTCAGGGGATTTGAATTTAAATTCTGTAAAATGTTTTAAGACACTGCAAGAAGAATTGAAAGAGAATCTGAAGGCCTCTAAAAATCCCACCTACCATTCCTACCAACAGTCTAAATAGACTAGACTAGAGTCTCTCCTAAAGAAAGAGATGTTACTCTATGAGTGTGAAGGAGCAAGGGGAAGTTTTTCAACATTTGCCCATAATTGCCTTATCATACTGGTGCCAACTAGTGTGGAATCAGAGAGGGCATTCTCAGCTGCAGGGTATTTAGCAACTGACATATAAGGTGCAGATTATCAGACAACACCCTGAGTAATCTCTGCTTTTTACGGAGTTATTTTCAAAATCAGAGATGGAAAAACACCGGAATTGATACAATTTTTTTTATTGTATTTGTCATTATTGTTTTTCTTATTATAAAATAAGGAAAATGAGTTATGTTTTATGTATTAATGAATAGAGTTTTTCCTCCTATGTTATATTTTATCTTTACTAACCCCATATTCACAAGTTTACAACCAAGACATTTCCCCCACTTTTTGTACCTTTTCAGTACTACCGGGATCTCGAAAATTCCGGGATCCCGCGGGATTGTAATTTCTAATCCCGAGATTGCATTCCCTAAATATTATACAGGGTGTCTGAAACAGGGCTTCAAAGTGAGCCTCAATAAAACTATGAAATCTCATTTGTTTCAAATGATAACCATATAATTTAGTAATTCCGATCGATTGCTCGTCAAAAACTACTTACGGTCGGTTTTATAAAGGGCAACCGAGGATTCAACCGTTGCGTCAACAACCAAATTCCTCACCATCTGGTAGTTGGCGCACAGTTCAACTGACGGTTCGCCTTTTATAAAACCGGCCCTTAGAGTGTTCTAAACATTTCATGTATTTAAAATCAGTATCTAGTTTTGCCGTTATTGAATATAATTCGAATTTCACGACTAAAGCCAGGTTTCTTTATCTTAACGTCAGGTTTCTTAAGATAATTTTCAAGTAGGCTATATCAATTGTAAAAATATGTCACTTCCAAACTGAGATTTTTCTATTTAGCCATCATTCATTATCTGCTTTGTTTATTTGTCACATTCTAGTGTACCTTTTTTATTATTGTTTGTTTTGCTTGATCAATAAAAATAAGTAAGAATGACAATTCCTAACATAGCCTACTTTGAAATAGACGAGCATACTACATACTACTGAATTTGACTGAGCCAAACTTGGCTTTAGTCATGAAATTGAGTCAAATTCAGTGGTATGCTCGTCTATTTCAAAGTAGGCTATGTTAGGAATTGATATTCTCACTTATTTTTATTGATCAAGCACTATGCAGAACATGCAATAATAAAAAGGTACACTAGAATGATATATCAAAAGTCTGTTCTTTATTTGCGGCGAATGTGACAAAAAAAAAACAGAGCAGATAATGAATGATGACTAAATAAAAAAATTTACGTTTAAAACTGGCATATTCTTACTATTGATATAGCCTACTTGAAAATTATCTGAAAAAACCTGATGTTTAGACAAAGAAACCTGGCTTTAGTCGTGAAATTCGAATTTTATTCAATAACGGCAAAACTATTGATTTTGAATACATGAAATGTTTTGAACATTCTAACTAGTTTTTACGAGCCATCGATCGGAATTGAGTTGTCCTCACTGGGTATGTGCTTCACAATGACATTACACGTGAGTGCAGAAATATGAAATATGCAGAATTTTTGAGGTCAAATTGAAGAAAATTAATATAAAGAATCTGGCAACACTGACATTCTGCCTAGTTACGGTCGTGCGAACGTTGTCGACGGAGTGGACCAATTAAAAAATTATATCATTTCTAGAACACCTTGAGAGTGAAAGAGTGATATGGGATTCTTCTGATGAAAATCATAAACTTAAGCACAAAGTGCACGATGGTTGGAAGAAAATAAGCCAAAATATGTGGGAAATTCCAATTGAGGAAAGTCAAAAAACGACGAACTTTCTACTTCCTTGTGGAGCTCATATGTTTTCAAGACACTCACATGTTTATATTGGTAAATGAAAGTGTTATAAGAGACTAAGCGCTGAGGCTGCAACTTCGTCGTCCGCCATTGCCAAAACTTTATCGCGAGAGAAATGATTGAGCAATGAGCAGAGTGTAAATACACACTGCCTTTCCATACTGCCGCAGAAGTATTCCGGGAAATATTTCTGGTAGCGCGAGTAGCAGTGGAAGTGTAATTGAGGCAAAAAAGCATGACGCCGTTGATTTTGCCTATCTTCGTCCGAGTTCAATACTGCCACGCTGTCGAAAATCTTTAAGAAATTAATATACACACAGACACATTATAGCATATTAAATACCCATTCCTTGTTCAACCAGTTTCATTCTGGTTTCCGCAAAGAAAGAACACAAAATGCCCTCAATATCATTACGTAACACGGTTGGTCCGTGCTTCGCTAAACTCCGATGCCGACAACGGCAACGTCTAACCTTCCGGCCTGTTAGTTTATTTATATTGTTGTTCTGTGATTTAACGCCAGAGTATGTATTATTCTGTGGTTTACGCGATGGCTGTGGTTTACAGTCGGGAACCGGGAAAACTCCGCCAGAGAGAACCACAGACTACATATTCTGGAGAGAACCTGTCTCTGACTCCGCCAATTTAGCCGATCGCCGATCGGAGGCTCACCTGGACCTGGCTCACAATGAAACCATTGTTTAAAAGCTTTTGAATATTGTTATTGTATGTGGACTAACTATCTTCTCTTTAAACAATGTTGAAAGGTTGAAACCAATGAAACCATTGAAAACCTTTCTAGTTGCATGCTACAAGCATTGTTCAAACAATGCTACAAGTTAACAAATTGAATTTGTCTTACTACTCTCTAATACTAAAACTAAAAAAAAAAATTACTAAAACTGTTTTAGTAAGATAGTGCTCTAATGCCTTTGAATTCAATGAAAATACTGAAAAAATGTTGAACGCATTGTTCTCTGGTAGTTCTGTGACCGTGTTATTCAGGCCACAGAGTACAAATGAAATTGAAAATTTTCAGGGTTATTTTTGTCTTTTGTACCTTCAAGTGATTACGAATTGTATCTTGTATCTATTATTGTGTAATATGACTTCACACGGTAATATTGCTTGAAATAATCAAATTCAAAAAAATATAAGGTGGGAATTTACTAACAAATAGGTTCTGCTACATTCATTATGATTTTTGCATAATCCACCAACTAGTTTTACGTCCACACTAACCCCCAGCTCTAATGAAATATCTATTTACCCAACATAATTTTTGCATGGATGATAAGTATTCAATAAGCATTTAATTAGTATTTTCAACATAATATGATCCTTCCTTAACGAGAAAGTCCTAATTACAAAATGAAATCTACTTTACTGTGAGGATAGCTGTGTTTTAGGTTGATTTACAAATTACTAGAATTCTCCGAAAGTCCCTAGTGTATTCTGTCTCGATATGGCGGTAGTGCCCCCCATTGCTATGACTCTTTAGCATGGTATACAGCTCACACAATCGGTTGCAGACATTGCAACAGCTTGTGTGTGTGGGTATAGCTGGAGATGGTAGTACAACTCCTATAGCAACACTAGAGGTCATTATTAATTTGTGTTCCCAATCCTTTATTGATTTTACTTTTCAACTGGGTGGGACACATGATGTTCCTGAATCAACTACCCTTGAACATTTTGCCCAAACAATGTGACCTCTAGGACACAAACCCTCTGTCATACAGGCGAAATATTTGTGTTCTGTGTGAGCGCCAAGGGTTTTAAAAAATAAACCTCAAAGAGGCACACAAGATGGCATTGCAACAGACAGCCAAGCAACACTAATCTGGAATCCAACAAGCTCAATCAAAACTGGCTGGAGGCAATAAAGTGATTGATGAACTTGTGAAAAGTGCATCAAAGGTTAAACAAGTTGAACCTGAACCCTTCTGTGATCATGGAAGGGCCATTACAGGGCTGCAATCCATCATTGGAAATTGTGAAAAATTACACCTTGGAGAACTCATACAAGTGAAAAGATTCGTGGAGTTTTTGCAGTTGTCCACAAACAATCTTGTCAAGCTACCAAGGACAGAGTTTTGGTACATTGTCGGACTGCTCACAGAACTATCAGTACAAATACTTTTGTATGGAGTGGGCCAGTCAGTAGAAGGATTTGCGGTCTATGTAAATCCAAGAAAGAAACTTCTTCACATGTAGTGTGCAGGTACAGGGACCTTAAATACTATGGGAATTGACACCTGGGTAGGCCAGTTTACTGTTTACCCACAAAGCAACTGCAAAGGCTCCTAAGAGGATTTTTTTAATTATCAGGAGTTGATTATATCTTTAGGAATTGATTAAGTAGGGTATTACAACCAAAGATCTATTTCATCACAGTTTTGAAAGCCTGCATGTGCCAATAGACCACAAAAACAATAATTAACCCCCATGAAATATTTTCTGCATGGTCAATAATGAGTATCATTCAATAAATATTCTCAATATGAACTATAAAGCCCTCCTAACAAAATGAAATCTGCTTTTTTGAGTGGTTAGCTCTTCTTCAGTTTAATGTATAAGTTACCAGGAAGCCTATTTAACTGTTACTTCTTTGCAGCACCAGTCATGAGTGAGAAAAAGACTCTTACTTACGATGAACACAGTAACAAGCTACTTAGGAAGTCCAAAGAATTTCCAATGTTTCCAATTGGTGAGTTTTCTAATCAGCAATGAATTTGATGTAGAAATAGGAAAAATTCCTCAACTCAAGATGAGGAAGTCACTCTTATCAGTGACTTTGATTTGGCAAACACTGTCATAATTCAATCGTAATTTCACATAACTAGTTGTAGAAATCTGCCAGAATTCAGTATACCTTTTTTTCCAGCCATTGGTGTTTTAACATTAGCCGTAGGTTATGGTGCTTATATGTTCAAAAACAAAGGTAAAATGAGCACCAGTGTGTACCTAATGCATCTAAGAGTTGGTGCACAAGGGGCAGCAGTTGGAGCTCTTACATGTGGGCTAGCGTATACAATGGTCAAACAATACATTTTCAAGGAGGAGTAAAACACAGTTTAACTTCACTAGTAAATTCAATGTGGCTGGACCATATTGCTAGAAACGTTCAATGTAAAGTTGTACAAAAAATTCTCACTTTATTTTAATATTGATTTATTATGTTAGTTAAGTTATTTACTATTAGACAAACTTATTTCAATAATGTGATTTAATGATAGTATTTATGAATATTTTTAGTGAAATGTTTACTGTGGTCATTTTCTCTACAATTCCATAGAATTGAGTGAATATCACCATAAATTCCTGGTACTGTGAAGCGTCCACTATAAAGAATATTTTCAAAGCATAAGACATTATTTCTTCTTCATGCCCCCCTATCAATGTTTTCGTGAATATCCATTGTCCTTTATTTTAAGTAGGAATATTACTTTTTTTGAGCCATTACAATAAATATATGTAATTATGAAAAATACTCAACAAAAATTGTATTTTTTCAATTGCGAATAGAATATAGATAGATAATTCCATTATGATGAATTACCTGATATCTTCAAGTATACTTTCTACCTAAATACTGATATCAAACCGAGAGAACCGAAGATTGGTTATCTGTTTTATAATTTACAGGAGCGGGGAGTTTCTGGTTGAACTCCTTCATGAAGTTATCTGCGTTAAACACAAAATAATTGTGAGAATGTTATTTGACACAATTAATGATGACAAATTGGATACTGGTTCAAAATCAGCCAAGATGTATTGATAATTATTAATCCTATGAACTTGCAAGATTCATACAAAGGGCGCTAAATGAAACTCCATCTTTCGTTACATAGAAAACCAATAATGTACATTTCTGAAGTGGAGCAAGTTTTTAAGGACAGCCTTTTTCAATATTTATTGTGAAATGGCACCGATTCATACCAGCAACACACCTTTTTATTTCAAATGAAAATCCTATATATTTGGATTCCCCAATAATGAATTCAACATTTATTTTATATGGCACACCTCAAACCAATATATTCAGGGTTTTCCCGATAAATAATTCAAGAGTAAAGGGTGTCATTAATTGTATTATTATAGTACGGGTGTTGATAATAATTATTAGATATTTAGTGATATCAAGAGCAAAGATCGAAATCTATAACACTCAAAAATAACAAGATAGACACACACAGTGTAAAGTTTCATAATCTCAAAACTGACAATGACAATTGGTCCATATTGTTCTTAAATGAATTGACACTCACTATTCACCATCACAGATGGAAGCCGATTCCAAGGATGAAAAACACGATTAGGAAGGAAATTCTCTCCTGCTTGGAATGAAAATTTTCACGGTACAACTTGAACCCGTGACCACGAAGACGTTGACTAGTGTTGAGGTCATATATCAGATGAAAGAGATCCACTCCAAACATTCCCCTTAGCCCTCAGTTATGAGGATTCCTCGCAGGCGTCTATCCTCTAAGCGAGGTAGGTCCTCCTCCTTCCCACACAGCACATGTACGTACAATGGACGAACAATGGATGTTTATTATGGATGTTCGAGATATCCATTGGATGTCCAGAATTGGTACATAGTACATCCAATGGACATTCATGGGACGTCCAGGACACCACTTTGGACGTACAATTCAAGCCCAGATAACGTCCAATGGATGTACATTGTGCCTATCTTGGACATCCATTGTACGTACATTGGATGCACATGTACGTACATTGGATGAACAATGGACGTTTATTATGGATGTTCGAGACATCCATTGGATGTCCAGAATTGGTACATAGCACATCCAATTGACGTTCATGGGACGTCCAGGACACCACTTTGGACGTACAATTCAAGTCCAGATAACGTCCAATGGATGTTTATTGTGCATAAGCTGCAAATATCGGTCTATGCTTCACTTTCAAAAACTGTCAATATCATCCACCACAAGATAAGGAATTCAGAATTCATTATAATTAATGAAATGTATAAAGAAATATTCAACGTAATTTAAATCCAGGAAAATTATTCAGTAACACTGAAATCAATCAGATACGGCGTTACCTACTAAATATACCTATAACATCATCATCCATCACACGCCATGAGATCTGACTCGATCTTGTCAGCTTGCCACACATCATCATCCAGGAACCTAGCGAAGGTTCCAATTCATGATCTTGAACGGATCTTTGCAATTAATCATATCATGAGAGCGGAACGAAGGTCCTCTTAAAACAAAAGGGAAGATCGTTCTGGGGAAAGACTACCACATGGCGACATCTAGTTAAGAATTAGACAAACAATTCGCTCTCGAAGTTACGCGGACGAAGATAGATGACATATCTCTCATTTTCTCCTTACAGTACAGTGGTAATATAGTCACTGTATTTCTCATCAGCAAGCAAGAATGTGAGTTTTCACATAAGAAACATGCAAGCCGGGAGCGTAAGAATCGTTCATAGTTATCGGCATGTCCGAAAATAATAATTATCCATGCACCATCAATAATGTATCTGAATTGGACGTACAATGAATGTTCACTGTTGGATGTACAATGGACGTCCAGAAATGTACATTAACTGGACCAACAAAATGCACCATCAATAATGTATCTGAATTGGACGTACAATGAATGTTCACTGTTGGATGTACAATGGACGTCCAGAAATGTACATTAACTGGACCAACAAAATGCACCATCAATAATGTATCTGAATTGGACGTACAATGAATGTTCACTGTTGGATGTACAATGGACGTCCAGAAATGTACATTAACTGGACCAACAAAATATGCACCATTAATAATGTATCTGAATTGAACGTACAATGAATGTTCACTGTTGGGTGTACAATGGACGTCCAGAAATGTACATTAACTGGACGAACAAAACGACCATTCATCAAATTTTATTTGAAGATTGTGTTTGGAAATACTATTGATTTTCATTTAGAACAGAGAAAATAGATGACATGCAAATAGAAAATTCATATATATTTTTGGACATTATATGTATGTACAATGGACGTACGTTCGTAACAACCAATGGACGTCAACAATTGTAAGTACAATGGACATCCATTCAACGTCCATGGACGTTTGGACTTTATATGGTCGTAAAATGGACGTCCAATGGATGTCGTGTGCTGTATGGGTTGTCGTCGTAACTAGGTCGCTGGTAACCAAAAGCCATCCGGGTAGCTCGTCTTTGTATGTTTTCCATTTTTCCAAGGAAGTCCTGTCACGAACCAATCTTGTATCCCATACTGGACCGGCATACTCAATTATTGGTCGGATGTATGCTGTATAAAGAGAGCGACAAGTAGTGTTTTACACTTTCCAATTACTCTTTCTAGGAGATACAGCATTCTAGAGGCCTTGGTACATGTACTATGGATGTGGCCTGACCAACTCAGATTCTCAGTTACGACGACCCCTAAATCAACATGACATGACATTTTTCCCGTATATGATTCGTTCCCATATGCATAACTACACACTTTTCGGGATTAATTATGAGGAGGCCTCGGTGTAGGGAGCCCTTATCAGTTGAATAAATCATCAGTTGAATAAATCATCGTATCATCAGCGTACATAGCAAAGGAGGACGAGAGCATTCCGGGTAGATCGGAAGTATACAGGAGGAACAAAATCGCTCCCAACAATGATCCTTGAGGAACTCCGCTTTTAACAGGCCTAGAGGTGGAAAAAGAACCACCAATTAACGTGCATACAAAAATGTCCTAACCCATGAAAGTTAGACCTCCTCGAATTCCGATATTTTCCAGCTTGGCAAGCAGACGTCTGTGTGAAACCTTATCAATCTGTATGCCGCAAAATCTTTCCCTACTTATCAAAGAGGCCCGTACCAAATCAAGATAGATAACATCTATTGGTATGCCAGAATAGAGCGCTCTTGTCCAATCATTTGCAAACACTTGAGGAGGTTCGTGATGGCTGATCTCCCTGGTAATTCATGTTGGTTCTCCGGGATAATATTATTTTCAATGGCGAATTTGAGAATCTCCACACTATCCCATCATCTCGCATACCTTGGCAATGACGGACTCCAGGCTTATTGGCCCATAATTAGAGGCAGATGTCTTAGAACCCTTCTTGAAGATTGGAGCACAGACCAACTGGTCTGTGATTGGAGTGACTGATGCGATAAGGCATTCTTTAACACGTTGAGTGCCACCATAACTTCTGAAAAAAACTGACCCAGTGGCCACGATTTTTTTTTGCATATTCATCTTCTCTGGTGTTCAATTGAATGAAATTAATATATGGAACATCAATTTTCAAATTTTTTTATGTACTTTTGAGTCCGATTGTTGGTGATGATTCAGCAGATGAATAACCCTGAGATTTTGTTGGTCTCATTGTTTTACAGCATAACACCCTCAATATTGCTCTCTAATCTTTATTTGGCCCCCCTGAGAAAAATTTTTGGGGATTTCTTCGGGCGCCCATGAACGTGAGACCACTGATGGAGAAATGCGCGATTTAGATATGCGTCGTTGGTCGTGAGACCAGAGTGGTCTCACGCGGCTCGCCGATCCCAAAAAAGTGTGATACCTATGTGGTCTCACATGGCACTCAACGTGCTAGAGGTAAAGAAAGATGATGTTCCGTAAGAACGGTTGAAAATCGATGACAGTGGAAGAGCAATTCTTGAGTAGGTATGGTGCTATACCGTCAGGCCCAGGTGCAGTATCCAAATCGTTGAGGTAACTCTACACATCATTCACAGAAAAAAACCTCCCTGAGCTCCACCGTAGATCTGGCCGGGTGCCGAAGTGGACCAGATTTTTCCTCAGAGAAAGATGAGGCGAACGCATCCGCTGAAACTTCGGCTGATTGTTTCTCATTCTCACACAAATTTCCCACAGAATCGCATACAAAAGGGGAAACTTTGGTCTTCAAGGTGTTGCCCACATACTTGAAAAATTCCTTTTTGCAAGTTTGAATATCCAGAAGTTTGGCCGTAATTAAGATGCCTAGAATACTGGTGTAAGCACTCGTCGAATTTTGAATGGAATGACGTTCGACCAAATCGAGAATATTGGCAATGTTTCGTGGCGGCGCCGCAATGTCACAACGTCAATTGGCGAATCCAAAGATCAAAGCGCCCTCTTTCGGCACAAATTCCAAACTACGGAACTAGTAATGCATTGAGATCTTCTATGTTTCGCGTGCTTTTGAGCTATAATCTGCTATAATATTTTGTTTCATATCCAGGTATTCTTGAGTGATATTTCGAAGTTTTTATAGTGTTCTGAACAGATATATTGCTATTTAAATAAAAATTGTTGAGAAGGTATTTATATCAGTGTTATTCATTTAAAATATTATTCACAAAGTTATCATGTTTTAGGTTACAAGGCGTGCATGTTGTTTGAGTCTAACTTTCTGGTGCAGTTTTAACTGCTGAGGAAGGTTAGTACCATAATTATCAACAAGATGATTATGAAATTGATCATCGTAATTCAAGGTACTGAGTTGTGCCCTTAACTTTCTGTAAGACAGAAATTATAAATAAGGTGAAGTATCTGAGCAAAGGGATTCATGTTTTAATGCTAATGTTATATATAATTTTAGGCCAGTGGATTGATTATAGAACACTGAGTAAACTAAGTACTAGTACTGAAAGAAATTGTTTTCAATTGTAACTGCAGTGATTTCAATTGCTCTTCAAGGACAAATAAAAACTGGTCTGAACGTTTTCATGAATTTCGTAAGAAAGAGGCCTTAACACTATGTAGTATGTTTCACTAATGCCTTCGCTATATTGGAAAAATTGGACTGAAGAATAGCATGGATAAACTATAGATGGTGAAAACTTGCTGAAAAGATTTTCGTTAAGTGTTTCTCGAACAACTGCGAACAATATTTTTAGTGAATATATTAAGTATATAGCCAATATTTTGGAAGGTTGTATTCAGTGGCCAAGTTCTGAGGTTGAATTGATGAATTCACTGCTTAACATTTTGGAAATATTTAAGTAATACTTGATTATAAGCATATGTAGATCTTCATGTTTGTCATGTCGCATCAGAACTTATTCACATTCTGATCATAGTTTAGGCAGATGTAAATCTTTTTTTTGTGTTGCTATCTTGTAGTTTATTCCTATGAAAATAAAGAACATTCAAAACAATAATTTATTCACATAATTTCCATCGAATACCTCGTGAATTGTCGATCTAATTAGAAGGGTAAAAAAGCCAATTTGTATAACAAAATTTTATAATCTCGACTCTGCACTGTCAATAATACATTAATTCACTGAAATTATCCACAAAATCATCACGAGAACTAGGAAATTCACTTAAAATAATCTGTTTTACTTACATATCAAAACAATTAACGTAGCTTCAAAAGAGGTTACTAGAATTCCGCCATGTTTGTTTACAGTCAGCAGCGCCCTCATCGGTGGTTGAAATCGCCAATAAGGTCTTTTTTCCCTTGATCGATTTGATTGATCAATCAACAGCTGATCTGCCAAAGTCAATTATGACATGACCACAGAGAATGACATTTTTATATTGTGAAAGTCTTATACTTTTCCTTCATACTAATATGAATTATAATGTCAAGAATATATTGCTTGACAAAATTATCGGCTATAGACCTTTCCAGAATTACCTTTGCAGGTGAGAGTTGCGCGCGTCTTTTGTGGGCTAAGAATGAATATTATTGGTCGTCAAAATTTCCCCCCTCAAATCGTTGACACTTGACAATTGATATTATTATTTTACGTAGTCGACGTTTTGGATGTTGATGTTATTTGTTGTATTGTTTATCGAAAATCAAAATTTCATTATGCCTCAACAATGTTGTGTTACTAAGTAAGGGTCACGGTACGATCAAAACAGTAGAATCTCATTTCATTGCTTCCCTCTCTCTCTTTCTCTTCTCTCTCGCACTAAGGTTTGCGCATCTTTTAAAGCTGCCCACAAGTTGCTCCTGAAATATTCCTGTTTCTCTCTCATTCTGGTTTAGTTCACATCTTTCATCTTTGTTCTACGTATTCTGGAAAGGTCTATTGACACAGCACGTTCACCAGAATAAATTCAAATATTTGAAATATCTAATAACAATCTGTCATAAATTGTGAATAGCGCCACCTGAAGTGGAAAAAACGAAATTTTGCCGATATTCTCAATTTGGTCGAAACAAAATCTAATCAGTGCAAACACCATGTGATCAGTCATCGAAGCCGTAATCTTGCTTTGCTCGTTTGAGCTTGTCATCCAGATCGTTGATGGAGAATCTTCTGTGCTTCATATAATCAGTATCTCTTTGTCATTGCTCATTTACTTTGATGACATTGCGATGTCAGAAATCTTTCTTTGAATTGAAACCACAGACCAGGTCTGTGTTGAAACATTTCAACGAAAAGTTCCAACTTCAGTAGAAACGTCTTGATAACATACCTACTTAAGATCATAACTGAAGCGCAATGTTTCACACATTTTAATTTTTCACGTGTAAAGGCGGACTCCCACTACTCGTATATTTGGCAAGTACGCAATTATTTGCGTACTTGGCAAGTAGATGAAGTTTCGAATTTGAATGACAAGATTGACAAGTATTGGCCGAGTGAACCACTCCCACTACATGCCAAATATAGGCAAGTGGCAAATATTTGCCAAATACACGAGTATTGGGAGTTCTGTGGGGAGTCCGGCTTAAGAGTTGAAAGGGCTTGAAAGTTGTGCATGAACAAAACTGTAATGGTCGACTTCCATTCGGTGACAAAGGACCCCGCACTTTTACTACGGGAAATGGCGTTCCGTCAAATTTTCTAAAATTTTGGTATAATGTAGTACTCGACATACTGATCAAAAGTGTCCATGGCCCCAACTCAATCCTATGACTAGTTTTTGAGATACAGGGCGTTGAAGTTGAGAATTACCCACTTTTACTACGCCCGTATCTCGGAACAGAATCGAATGAACTTCAATTTTTCTCAAGAAACATTTCATCACATCCCCAAGAAGCAAGCATATAGAGGAATATGACCGAAAATCGTTACGAATACAGGGTTATCCATAATTGAATGCAAGCCCGATTTTGAAAGTATAAAATATGTCAATTCCAGAGCGAAAACGTTCGCAAAATGAACCATTACACTTGATATGTTGTTGTTACTTCGAAAAAGTCTGAAATACCCAGAATTTATACTGGGTGATCCATTATTATAGAAACTATTCTCAAGGAAGGTTAAATGGACACCCTGTATTTATGGGTTGATTCAAGGTGTTTGTTTAATTTTTTTAGAACATATCATCATGGACTTCAAAGAATACAGGGTGATTCAGTCATGAATTGAATTTTGAACCTCACGAAAATACCCAAAAACCACCTTTTTTTTCATCACCCTCTATTTCAAGATTGGATCCGACGAGGTGGGAGTTTTCTTTCACCACTGTACTTGATATGAAAACATCAATACGGCTGAGAGTTTTTATCCACTTCCTATGACCAGATTTGTTTTTAATGTAATATGAAAATTATTTATTCATGTTATTCTATTCGTATTCCAGCTGGAAATCTGGTCATAGGAATTGGATGAAAACTCTCAGCCGTATTGATGTTTTCCTATCAAGTACAGTGTTGAAAGAAAACTCCCACCTCAACGGATTCAATCTTGAAATAGAGGGTGATGAAAAAAAAGGTGGTTTTTGGGTATTTTCGTGAGGTTCAAAATTCAATTCATGACTGAATCACCCTGTATTCTTTGAAGTCCATGATGATATGTTCTAAAAAAATCGAACAAACACCTTGAATCAACCCATAAATACAGGGTTTCCATTTAACCTTCCTTGAGAATAGTTTCTATAATAATGGATCACCCAGTATAAATTCTGGGTATTTCAGACTTTTTCGATGTAACAACAACATATCTAGTGTAATAGTTCATTTTGCGAACGTTTTCGCTCTGGAATTGACATATTTTATACTTTCAAAATCGGGCATGCATTCAATTATGGATAACCCTGTATTCGTAACGATTTTCGGTCATATTCCTCTATATGCTTGCTCCTTGGGGATGTGATGAAATGTTTCTTGAGAAAAATTGAAGTTCATTCGATTCTGTTCCGAGATACGGGCGTAGTAAAAGTGGGTAATTCTCAACTTCAACGCCCTGTATCCCAAAAACTAGTCATAGGATTGAGTTGGGGCCATGGACACTTTTGATCAGTATGTCGAGTACTACATTATATCAAAATTTTAGAAAATTTGACGGAACGCCATTTCCCGTAGTAAAAGTGCGGGGTCCTTTCATCAGGTACCATCGTCTCAAAGTAAATGAGCCATGACAAAGTGCACAAACTAAAACCTCTTTGAACTTTGATTTTTCAAAAAAAAAATTTTTTTCTTGGAAATTTCTGCACGCCTGTAAAGAACATACGAAGACCTTGTCAAAAAAGTATACCACATGACCCACTTTCCCTATTCAAAAAATTTAGAGGGCTGATGGGGATGGCGCAACAAAAAGCCATCAAAAAAGTATAATAATTTGGTAAAAGCGAAAGGATTTTGTTGCCTAATTTTTTCCTTCTAAGAAAATAAATATGTTCCATAATTCTGACGCGCACTGTATAAGGCAAATATGGCTATCACTATTAAATTATACATATATGAGGAGGGACACTATACAGGGTCTTTCACGAGGAACCTCACCCATATTTATACGGGAAACTACTGAACGTATTTTCATGAAATTCAGCACTTATAAGTATTTCACGATGCTGATGAAATCTAAAATATTTTCAAGGCATGAGCACCTCCGGTTTTTCCGGAAATGACGTCAACTTCCGTCTTTCAAATTAGAACACATTTTTTTCATTGCAGAAATAGATTCCTTAGAAAATTTCAAGTTATTTTGATGTAACATTTTTCAGTTTTGGTTGGAAAATTCTCTCTGAGCGGGATAATTCGAAAAAAAATCGAAAATAGAGCTCCGCTGAAACAAGAATAACTTAGAGGTTTTTGAATGGAAAATTTTCATTTTTGGGATTTTTCAAGATGTAAGATTGATGTATCCACTTTAAAAATCGAAATCACGATTCATGATACAGGGGGTGAAAAAATCGCTTTCAAAGTTAGGGATGACAAAATCGTGAAAAATCAATTTTTTCAAATTAGAACCCCATTTTTTTATGCCCTAAAGTGGATATTAACTCAGAAAATATCCATTTTAGGGCAAGGGTGTGATGCATACACTCACATTATTTTTTAACGTAGATTCAATATCTGCCATAAAAAAATGGGGTTCTAATTTGAAAAAATTGATTTTTCACGATTTTGTCATCCCTAACTTTGAAAGCGATTTTTTCACCCCCTGTATCATGAATCGCGATTTCGATTTTTAAAGTGGATACATCAATCTTACATCTTGAAAAATCCCAAAAATGAAAATTTTCCATCCAAAAACCTCGAAGTTATTCTTGTTTCAGCGGAGCTCTATTTTCGATTTTTTTTTCGAATTTTCCCGCTCAGAGAGAATTTTCCAACCAAAACTGAAAAACGTTACATCAAAATAACTTGAAATTTTCTAAGGAATCTATTTCTGCAATAAAAAAATGGTGTTCTAATTTGAAAAACGGAAGTTGACGTCATTTCCGGAAAAACCGAAGGTGCTCATGCCTTGAAAATATTTTAGATTTCATCAGCATCGTGAAATACTTATGAGTGCTGAATTTCATGAAAATACGTTCAGTAGTTTCCCGTATAAATATGGGTGAGGTTCCTCGTGAAAGACCCTGTATAAACAATTAATGGTATAAGCGCGAAGCTTCGATCGACGGTAAGGAGCAAAATAGAATAAATCTCCTAAATACAGCATCGCTTCTTCCCAAAGTAGAATGTTTCCCCAATATAGAACAGGAGTAGCTAGTGTTAATTTTTCTCTCTTATAATCAAGGATTTTTGAGAATTTACACCTAGTTGTTTTCCTTCACACTGGGCCAGTGCATTCATAAACAATTCCCTGTGTGAGCAAGTTCTGAGGGGTACTTTATCAGCGATGCCTCATCTCAATCACAATATGCTTGAATCATTTCTTCTTTCAGAGCATAAGAAATAGATGTTATTCGCTTTATTTCTTTTACTCATGAGCCCAAACCTTCCTCAAGAGAATTTTTATCTACATTTTTTCCAGCCAAATCTTACATACCCGTTCAAAAAAACTCAGGAATTTCTGAAATAACTGAATATTTCTGTTGATTGGTTTCGTAAGTAATGATATAATCCATATAATAAGGTGTGACTGCGGAAAAAGAAAAAAATAGCTTATATTAGAACTCTTAATTTCCCAAAATCAACAATTTCTAAAACCCAGATTATTATTGGAGTTTAATTCCATAAGGAAACATAATATTAGAGTAATCGATTAATCAGATACACCGCGTTCATTGATATAAATATCAACAACCGCCATGGGTCCGACTCGAACTTGTCACAAATCATCATCCAGGAAACTAGCGAAAGTTCCAACCTCATCGATGCGGGTAAAAGTCGCACTAGGTTTCGATCTTGTTCTGATCTCTTCAGGACAACATAACCCGCTACTACGATGAAAATTGGAGTGGAATTGTATACTGTACCTCAAGACTTTGTTTGGTTTTGTTCAAGAGGACCTTCGTTCCACTCCAATTTTCAACGTAGTAGGGTTATGATGTTGTCCTGAAGAGATCAGAATAAGATCGAAACCTAGGTCGACTTCTACCCGCTTCGATGAGTTTGGAACTTTCGCTATTTTCCTGGATGATGATTTGTGGCAAGTTCGAGTCGGATCCATGGCGATTGTTGTTATTTATATCAATGAACGCGGTCTCTGATTAATCGATTATTCTAGTATTTGGGACTCTATGGGGAGACTTGATCATCACCAAAAAAACTAAATAATTTCTCAAAAGAAACATGTAATTCTGATTCACTTGTGATATAATATAATTCACTCTCACTTCACAATTTATGAACTAATGGAAAAAACGCACTTCACTTTAGTAATAATAAAATCTTCTACAGAGAGTAAATATTGTTTGAACAAGTTTCGCCTGAATGGTAGACATTATATGAGAGGAGGATAAACATATTCTAAATTATGTAATGTTCAGTACATCATGCTAGTACATACTTCAATATTCAAACTCTGCAGAATTTCAGTATAGTCAAGAATCAAATGTGCATCATTCCAAATGATTCATTTAAAAATTACATATGCTTAAGGAATATAATATTGCACATTGAGAAATGGTATAGGTAAAAAGGATTCCCCATAAAAAATTTGTAAAATCCGTGGTTAAATTTAGGGAATTCAACAACGAATCGAACAACTATCTATTAGTTATGTGCTAGGTATTCGATATTGGATGAGTCCAGTTTCGGAGATGTTTCAAATTAATTCATACTTGTCGTTGAATATACCTCCATCAAATATGACTTGAAAGCAGATAGTCTGAAATTCGTTAAATGCACATATTTGAACATGAAATATATTTCTTATATTATACAATTCAATACCGACATAAAATTCGAATTTGATGCTTCCGCAATGAAGGATTAACATCAGAAGTGACTAGCGATCATTTTGAATAGGCAAATTTATAATTGAAGAGCAAATTTTTCTCGAGTTATTAATTACATCTATAATTATGTTGTTGGTCACACCAGAACAATTTTTATCATAAACTATATCAGAATAAATTTAGAAATAGAACATTTTCGAACTCCCAATAACTTTATACAATTCTATAATCATAATGAAAGAAATTGAATATCCAGTTCCACATTTTCATTTCTAAATAACATGTGGCCAAACTATGAGAATCCAAAATAATTTAAAAAGAGAGAAGCTGTACATCAACTCTTTGTTTTTTCTGAAAATTTGGATTCGAAAATATTTCCACAATTTGACTTCTCAACTGCTGAAGACAAAACAGGAAATCCAAAATTTTCCTGCATCCCATCGAATTTCAAAGAACTTTTCCGAAGCCGTGATATAAGTGTTTCGATTATTATGCTGGAGATGAAATTTACTAAATGGAAATTCTGGCGATAACATCGGTTTTCGTTAGGTTAAATTCCAACTCCTGTTTGATGTGATACAATTCATATAAAAATTTACTCTACTGTGAAACTAATTATCAGATGATGGATCTATATGAACTAGGATTGAAGGCAGTTGGAAGGCCCCAAATTCAGAAAAACTAGTATTTTTCAAGCTTCCATATTCGATAGTATGATAAATCTGTCATGCTGTAGAAGAGTAGTAGTATGCAAATCTTAATGAAAAAATTATTATTTCACATTATAAGATCCTTTATGGCCTTATGGGTACTTGTGAAGTTGGGACATTTTTTTTAAATGAGTAGGTTATCAATGTTCAGTAAATAATACATAAGTGGATTTCATAGTCAGGGTTACAGTTGGCACAATATATTGGAAGCAAAAAGGAATATTTGCCTCAATTCACAAGTGCCATCTGTATTAAACAAATATATCCAAATTGAATATTAGAAAGACACTGCAGTATTCAATACTCATTCTAGAACAAATAAGTATTAAGTATTCCATAGCCTAAATTCGATCGTTTCAATTATAATAAGAGTCCTCTAAATGTCAGCACTGCATATATTTTATTCAATTATTGGAAAATTGAATGAAGGTTTATTTCTAGAAAGCATATATAGCTTTGAACTTTTCAATCAATCTCAATATTATTATATAATTATTTATGTATTTTAGTGAGCTTTCCGGAGGGCAGTAAGAAAAAACCCTTTTTTGTCATTAACTAACTACAAATTCACAAGCCTAAGCTTTAGCTTGATAAAACTCTCATTTCATGATGATTATTATAACTAGAAGATTCAGTTGCTCTTTTGTTTCAGGGCAGTTGTCTTTTTGGTAGTATATCCACTCACTAAACAAGTAGGTAGAATGACTGAATGATGAAATAATGAATAGAAAATTTCCCTCGAAATGAAATTAAGTAGGGAACTCGAATGATCTTTTACATCTTTACAGCTATAATATTATTTGATCTATTTCTGGGTGAAATGTTCAAAAAGTAGTTCATTGCATATCAGTTTGTTCAAAGTGAAATCACTGAATGGATTTCTGAAGAGAATTAATCTGACCAATAAAAGCTTCACAATTCCAGAATTGCAACCTTCACTTTGATTATCTTTCTTAGTTTAAACCAAAATGTTCTTTTGCTGACTCTGTCAATGTGCCGCGGATATGTTGTGATTTTTTATAACATTACCTGCATATAACACAGAAATAGTTGGCATGCCCGATTCTGTAAGCTTTTCTACCAATATATTATTGGCTGGAAAAATCCGACAAAATCATACTATTTCATTCATGACCATCAAAATAAAGGATTATATGAATTTAATCAAGTAAGCGAATGTGAAGAGGTATTTGAAAATTCATTTCATGGGTGATTAAAAGTTTACAAGAAAAATGCAAAGTGTTTGCATGTGAATAGATTCAATCGATCAAATCTAATCCAATAAATCTAATGCAAACCATTTTTTCCCGGCCATGATCAATGTCACCTTTCACACAAGAAGCAGACAAAGTTTTAGGTGAACTATTTACTAAATCCAAATGCACTTCCGCCAGTGCTTCCACTCCTGTGAAAATGCACGTTTTGCCATTTGTTGTCTTTTTTGTGCCAAACTCGGCTTTCCTCTGATTGGTGGGTGTGAGCCTGACCTTGTCTGAAATTTAAATATGTATTTATCTGATTCTCACACAAATTTTTAAACGTAAGGACATAGATGCATAGAATACCTGGTGTAACGACTCCCTACTAAAAATCGTGACCAAAATTTGTAGATCAAAACGGCATCCTAGATTTCAGATTTTGGTCAAGTTCCGGAATAATCCGCAATATTTTGCGGTCGTGGCGCTGTTTTTTGTATGACATAGGTTATGTTATATTTTTAGAGAGATGACAGATGTTTTCATTGTGTCATGAATTCCATCAAAACATGGATTAATTTCGAATGTCATATAAGAAATAAGATTGTGGTTATGGAAGAAAAGCAAGACATCTCTTGGGAGAAATTAAAACCGGCACAAAATATCAGATGATCAATCGACAAGAAAGTCTTAAAACAAAATCTAATCAGAGCCAACACCAGGTATTTCTATGCATCTATGTTATGACGGTCCAGTCAAGTATACCTGTCAATGTCTGAACGAAGTGAATTAAGTCAAGAAGAAGTGACCAGGCAATATTAATATAACTCAATTTGTTGCCAAAATATTAATGTGAAATTCCGATTGAATTGACGAACAAAAAAATTGAATTGAAATAAATCCCCACTCTTTTGGGGTACCTCAATTTTGAAGGGGCTACGCATATTAGGTATACTCATACCTATTCATAGATATTATTTCCGTACTCAATGGAAATCAATATTTGTTGGACAGGGTGTTTCAAAACAAGTCCGAAATTTAAGGAGCTGATTCCTTGTCCAAAATGAAGGGTAGTTTGTTATATAAATGTTGGGTCAAAAGTCAAACGTTAAGGTGATATCGCGGTTCAAAGATGGCGGATGTTTTTATTTTGCATATCTTGACAACGAAAAGCGATGAAATGATGATATTTTATGGAAGTATTACTATTATGAAAACACACTTTCTTTTATTCATGTTTTTAGAATGAGTGGAGGTGGAGGGGGTTGAAGTGTACTACCCCTATCATTTTTGTTGACTAAATTTGAAGAAAAACTCACGCAACGACTTGGATAGAATAAAATTTCGATAGCCTGATTTGGTTAGAAACTTTGTCATCTGTTTTTTTTCTCGTGAAATATACCGTTTTGAAATAAAAAAAAATAAATGTGGATCATTTCCTGCTTATCCATAGTTTATGCAATGTTTGTTGATAAATTATTTTTAGAAAGTACCTAATGATTTACATTTCATTCATTTATTTCGAAACAAATGAATGAAATGTAAATGATAGTCTATTTCAAACCCCTGCACTCTATCAAAAAATATTAAAAACTGTGTTTTCATGATTGTTATTCATCCATAAAACATCATTCTATCGCTTTTCGTTTTTAAGATACAAAATTTTTCCGCCTTCTTTAAACTGCGATATCTCCCTAACGTTTGACTTTCGAACCAACATTTATATAACAAATAAGTACCCTTTATTTTGAACAAAGAATCATCCCCTTAAATTTTTTGGACTTGTTTTGAAACACCATGTATATTCTGATGAAGGCTTCCGAGACGGGATCGGCTACGAAATTAGTTTGGGGCAACAACCTTCGATCAAGATATGTCTGAAGATGCTCACCGCATTTTTGAGCCGAACATTCGGTGAAAATCACATTAGGCGATGGCTAGAAAAGGGAATTTTCTAACATATGTTGAAATTATGGTCGAATCTTTTTATACTGGCATGAGCCCATCAATTAATGCAAAGAAGCCAAAATTCAGATACCTTACATATTGAGTGAAATCCAAATAAACCTCGTGTACTCTATAAAATTTGATATGTCAGTATAATGATTTTCTTAATAATTCTCGCCCTGTATCGATTTGGAATTTTTCTTACTGTGGTCATTTATGGAGATTCATTTTTAGCGATTATTATTTTTCAGTCATCATTA
Organism: Adalia bipunctata; assembly: GCA_910592335.1. Taxonomy (NCBI): domain Eukaryota; kingdom Metazoa; phylum Arthropoda; class Insecta; order Coleoptera; family Coccinellidae; genus Adalia; species Adalia bipunctata. Next base: position 39,101,833 of record OU342948.1, read on the forward strand.
GTGAAATAAATTAAAGTTTACCAAGGTTTTGTGAAATAATTTCGAGAATTGGTCAGAGTACAGAACTGATATCAAATAACTTTCAATAATAAGAAACATTACAAATAATAAGTCGTTATTGATGAAAATGTAGGTAGGTATATACGTTGAAATTTATTTGGGATAGCAGTCTATTCAATAAGTGAACTCTTTTTTCCTTACGTCTCGAGCTTTCAAGATTTATTTATCTCTTCTTCAGGAGATGCTACAAAAAACAATGTTGAAATATGAAATGGTACAATATAAACTTATCTTACGAAACATGAGATTTTTGAATGTAGATGTAATATAGAGTAAAGGTAGGTATGTTTCGAAGCAAAATTCGGATACTTAAATTGGTGATTGAGTTTTCAATTTTGATAACTAATAAAATTTAAATTATTGACATATTTCATTTGTTGATATACCATAGAATTAGGGGATGGAGTACAATAACTTTTGTGGGAATTTAATGAATTGGATACCTATAAAAATCTTACGTTGGAGAGGTTTGAATTATGGAATTAGTTGGATTTTTATCTATCTCAATCAACATGGAGCTCAATTGATCGATGTCTTTCTTGTGGTTTAGTGTGTTGTCATTTTGGGCTATTCTTATCATCTCCATTAAAGTTCTTTTTCGTGTATTCGGTTCTGTATCTAGGACTGTAGTTTCGCTATAATTTGGGATATGACCTGTGGTGATACAATGTTTGGCTAGTGCACAGTTTTCTTTCCTTAAATTGATATTGCTTTTATGCAAATTTATTCTTTGTTGTAGCGTTGTAGATGTTTGTCCTATATATTGTTGATCGCAATGCCCACATGGGATCTGGTATATATACAGATATGGAAAATGTAGTTGGAAACGTGGATGAATATTGTCTAGTGGACCAATAAAATAATCAAAACCCTCGTCGCGATACGACAACGAATAAATGACTGATCTCACTCAATTACATAGGAGTCTCTCGGGTCTCGATGCAGTTCCTACTTCCTATGCCATTGAGTCGGGTCAGTCATTAATTTATTCGTTGTCGTATGGCGCCAAGGGTTTTGATTATTTTATTGGTCCACTAGACAATATCCATCCACTCGTTTAACGCTGTAGTGGCCATGTTCACTACTTTTATCTCCGAATCAGTGTAATCATTATCGCCTACTTACTTGTCTAAGTACTGAGTGAGTCGAACATAAGCTATGCATGCTGCATCTTCCCCCAGAAGATGAACGTGTGGGTTCAAGATGGTGGTGTTCACTGCCTTACAGTTCTTACTGAGGACTGTAAAAGATTGAAAAAATTATTATTTCCTCAACTTTATTCAAGTGGGTTTTAAAAAATGAATGAGAAGAGGTTGTAGCAAGGGCAGCTTGTGGTCATTTTAAATGAGAATTATAACTTTATAATGACCAATTCAGAAAACTTCCATTTAAATTATCAAAATATTTTCATTGTGGAAACTTTTCAAGTTTAGTTTAATGTACAACCAACGCCACTACTTCATAGTTATTCAAAGAGAAATGAAAAGCGAACGATTAATGCAATGTTCATTACTACCAAAAAGGAATCTAGCCGCTCATGATCGAATTAGTCTTCATGCAATCAGAAAAGCAACGAAGGTTAGTCTATTGGGAAAAGTAGAATTCGATAGGTGGCGCTCTGAAATGTCAATGTCATCTTAGCAACGAGTAAAACAAATCAGATGTCGTATGAGCCCTTCGATATTGAAGTGGTTTTATTTTGCTGTTTAAGTTATTTTCAGGGGGTGTTTTGTGAAACTTTTGGTTTTTCTTTGATTGTGCTTTAGTGCTTTGTGTTGTTAATCTAAATTTTGACTCCCAATATTTTTATTTTTGGAGTAATAGGTATGGTTGATGTTTGTGAAAAGTACAACAAGCGTTCAATTAACTGTTTAGTTTTAGGTCTGATTTCGTGTTTTTATTTCATTTTTGATATAGTCATATCTACAAAAGTTGCAGGGAAGGTACGTTTGTATTGAGTATCATTTGAAATTTTTAATACCGACTTATTTTCTTTTCGTTTTCTGGAACATACTTCGTGGCTTGACTGTGGTAGTTTTAAGGAAGGTACTGCATTTAAAAGAAGATACTTTTTTTTACTAAGACCTGAAGAATATGTTACTCATTTATATATTGTTCACCTTCAGAAATATAACCTACACCATCCACTATTAACTTATAACTATGTATTACACACTTGGTACTAACCTTGACTAGTCTTCCCTTTTAAAATTTAAGGAACACACGGACATACTATCTATAACTGGTTTCCCCATTTTTAGTTTCATTGCCTAAGCCTTTTGAGATATATTTTCCAGAACTCCAAACGCATTTTCAATATTTACCATTCTTCCCATGGGAGGAAATTTATGGAAATATAAATCGGGATTTTTCCCTTCACGGCTAGTGCAACCAAATACAGAACAGTTTCGATTATGCAGCGACATAATTCAAAGTATAAAACTTTAAAAAAGGTACAAAAAAAATCAAACTTGATCTGCAATGAAGACAAAAAACAGAATAAAAACAATGCAATACGAATTGTTTTACTCGTTACTTCAATTACAATTTTTTTCCGCCAGAGGTCTCATTGAATTCTACTCCGCCTAATAGAAGCCATTGAGAAAGCATACATAATAAGGTAGTCTATGTACATAATACAGGGTCTTTCACGAGGAACCTCACCCATATTTATACGGGAAACTACTGAACGTATTTTCATGAAATTCAGCACTTATAAGTATTGCACGATGCTGATGAAATCTAAAATATTTTCAAGGCATGAGCACCTCCGGTTTTTCCGGAAATGACGTCAACTTCCGTTTTTCAAATTAGAACACCATTTTTTTATTGCAGAAATAGATTCCTTAGAAAATTTCAAGTTATTTTGATGTAACATTTTTCAGTTTTGGTTGGAAAATTCTCTCTGAGCGGGAAAATTCGAAAAAAAAATCGAAAATAGAGCTCCGCTGAAACAAGAATAACTTCGAGGTTTTTGGATGGAAAATTTTCATTGTTGGGATTTTTCAATATGTAAGATTGATGTATCCACTTTAAAAATCGAAATCGCGATTCATGATACAGGGGGTGAAAAAATCGCTTTCAAAGTTAGGGATGACAAAATCGTTAAAAATCAATTTTTTCAAATTAGAACCCCATTTTTTTTATGGCAGATATTGAATCTACGTTAAAAAATAATGTGAGTGTATGCATCACACCCTTGCCCTAAAGTGGATATTAACTCAGAAAATATCCATTGCCCTAAAGTGGATATTAACTCAGAAAATATCCATTTTAGGGCAAGGGTGTGATGCATACACTCACATTATTTTTTAACGTAGATTCAATATCTGCCATAAAAAAATGGGGTTCTGATTTGAAAAAATTGATTTTTCACGATTTTGTCATCCCTAACTTTGAAAGCGATTTTTTCACCCCCTGTATCATGAATCGCGATTTCGATTTTCAAAGTGGATACATCAATCTTACATATTGAAAAATCCCAACAATGAAAATTTTCCATCCAAAAACCTCGAAGTTATTCTTGTTTCAGCGGAGCTCTATTTTCGATTTTTTTTTCGAATTTTCCCGCTCAGAGAGAATTTTCCAACCAAAACTGAAAAATGTTACATCAAAATAACTTGAAATTTTCTAAGGAATCTATTTCTGCAATAAAAAAATGGTGTTCTAATTTGAAAAACGGAAGTTGACGTCATTTCCGGAAAAACCGGAGGTGCTCATGCCTTGAAAATATTTTAGATTTGATCAGCATCGTGAAATACTTATAAGTGCTGAATTTCATGAAAATACGTTCAGTAGGTTCCTCGTGAAAGACCCTGTATACTGCACCGAAGCGTCTATTGTTTCTGGTTTATCAGCATAAACCAATGACTTGACATAACCACAAAGAAAATAATCCGTTGGAGTTATGTCGCATGATCTTGGAGGCCAAAATTGGACCATTTCTCGAAATAATGTTATCGCCAAATCTTTCTTTTGATAAATCAATTATTATGGTCAAGTTGCTTTAGTTCTTGAACCAGTTGGATCTTGTATGGGTGTAGCCAAGATCTTTACGCAAAATTTTCCATGTGGTGGATGCACAGTGTTGTGAACGTCGAAGAATAGACAAATCTGGATCTTCATTAACACTATCACTAACAGCGATATTTTCTTCTGTAAGTAAAGTTCTCTGTCTTCTTGTTGCATCGAGTAGAGAAAATGTCTATCGATAGTTCGACGAATAAGCTGCTCTGATGGACGATCATGTAAACTATAAATTTCACGAAGTGCTCTATAAGTTTGGCGAATAGAACTCTGATTTTGAAAATAAATTTCAACAATTCGTAGACGTTGTTGCGGCTTGAGTCTTTAATGATAATTTGTCAATGCTTTCTGAACAGAAATGTCAAAATAACATGGCTTCTACTTTCTATCAAATCACAGTTATCCCTATCGAAAACTCTATCACTCTTAAAAAAACATTCGATAGTATCCTTTCACAAACACAACTTACATAAGCTGAGTTTTGACCCGATTGATTTAAATCATGTTTAAGTATTCATACCTACTGTGTTTCAATGCAATGCGTCAATGTTTTCTCATGATCTATTTTCTGGGTAAATCACCCCCAACAACTGTCTGTTAATGTTTCGGATAACAATAATTATTTATTGGGGTTTCTTTAAATTCCTAGTTAATTCTCGAGCCATTAACAGATACTACGAAAAAAGATAACCTTTTAGTCAATGTTGTCCAACACAATTTACAATGTTGGCCTGATTCCAAAAAGTTCATCAGGAGGCTTTGTCCCATCTGACTGATGTTTTTTGTAGTTCATCCGCAGTTCACCATTTTTCGGAATAATATTCATGAATAACAGCAGAAGAGAGTGAAAACAATCAGAAGGAAACGATATTCTCTTTTCTTTTATTGGTTTAGTTTCATTTAAATTATCGAAATGGCATGATTTCAAACCCACCACATATCTATTAGACATTTAATGGATGTCCCAAAATCCACTGAATGTTAATGTGGGATGTCCAATGAGTATTACTAGACAATATATTATAATTCCCTTTGGAATTAATTTGTTCCGATTGTAAAACAATGTATATCCTGGATAAACATGAGGTCAATCTTATAGATATAGTGTGTGGTCTGTCAAGTTGGTTAAATTACGTTATCTTTCAAATTTCAAAATAAGTCCTTCTGGGATTGCTGAATTCTCAAAATTAAATGAATTGATTTCGTGAAGAAGAGGAATAATTAGTTTTCGAGTTTTGGGGTTTCTATTTGAACTGATTGTGTATATTGTACTCAACGATATATTTGCTTCTGATGATAATGCCATGAATTCATTTTATGTAATATTATATTTGAACAAATATTAATGAGCAAATACGGGGATTATATAATATAATCAATAGTATAATCATGAATGCCCAGTGCAATTGTAGAAAGTACCTATTTCAGAATCACTGACGTTCACAAGATTTTTTCGAGATAACATTGTAATCGAAATATGTAGGTAAAAACATTAGTTTCCGTCAGTCTATTTTCAACAATGGCTAATATGAATATCAAATTATTAGCTTCCGCATGTACTGGTAAGTTGTTTTTTTTAATATTTACAACCAAGTCTGGCTTTGCCATCGAACCATTTTTGCACTGTTATATATTTCAGTCAATTTGATGTCATTTGCCAATGGAAACGCATTTTCTTGGTCTTCAACGGTTTTAACCTCTTTGAAGAGCAACGATACCATGAGAAATCCTATTGGAAGACCCATATCAACCACGGAGGAATCATTGATCACATCCTTAGTTAGTCTTGGTGCAGTATGTGGACCAATTTCAGCAGGATTCTTCGCAGAAAGGATCGGCCGAAAAAAATCTCTTTTGATGTTTGCCGTACCTATGCTTTTTGCTCATTTAATCTTAGCTTTTGCTACTAGATCCGTTGAATTCTATGTGGCAAGATTCATGTTAGGAATAGGAGCAGGAAGTGTCTTCACAGTGGTTCCTATGTATGTAGGAGAAATAGCGGAAACTCGTATAAGAGGATTTTTAGGGTGCCTGATGGGGGTTTTTTTAGCTTTTGGGATACTTTTTGTATATACACTAGGGCCATTCGTTCATCTTAAAACCTTTAGTTTCATCCTAATGGTACCATTAATAATGTTTCTCTTTCTCTTTGGTTTGTTTGTACCTGAAAGTCCTTATTACTACTTGAGCATAGGAAAAGAGAAAGATGCCGAGATCAGCCTGAATAAATTAAGAAAAAACGACCATTGCGCAAACCTAAAAGAGTTGGCACTCATGAAGGAAACAGTAGACGAATTTTCTGATAATGGTGCATCTCTATGTGATCTATTCAAAAGAAAGAGTTTCAGAAAAGGATTGACAATAACGGCGACACTAATGTTTTTACAACAAAGTATAGGCGTGACTGTTGTCTTCGCCTATATGGAGGACATTTTCATAGCTTCCGGGAGTAAGTTTTCATCATCTCATTCAACAATAATAGTTGGAGGAATTCAAACAATCGTCATTTTATTCAGCTCATCCGTAGTAGATAAATGGGGAAGAAAAATTCTGCTTGTAATTTCATGTGGTGGTTGTTCTTTGGCTCTCTTCGTATTAGGAGTATATTTTTATATGAAAGAAAAAGGCATGGATATGACGACATTGTGGTTGTTGCCAATATCGACCTTGATAGTTTTCACAATTAGTTTTAAATTGGGATTGAGCGCATTACCTTGGGCCTTGGTAGGTGAATTATTTTCAAGTCAATCGAAATCTATTGCTGCTACAATTACAACAACTGTTTGTGTTTCTTTTGCGTTTGTTATTACTTTGGTTTTTCCTACAATGAAAGAACTTATTGGCTTTCACTATTCCTTCTGGATATTTTCAGTAAATGCTCTCATGGCGCTCCTCTTTTCTCTAAATTACATACCAGAAACAAAAGGAAAAGATTTTAAAGAAATTTTGAAGATGTTGGAGACATAAATATGAAATAATATTGAAAATTTATGTTGGAGACAAATTCGAAATAATATTGAAAATTCTTGCAGGGAAATTAATGATGATTAGTAAAGATCCTCATAAATTCAGAAAGAAACCAGGTGATATACATATGCATCGAACTTTCTTATTTGTGATCATTTTTATAATATGAATATTTTTGATTTAATATGTGATTTATTTTTCCTACATGATATGACTCAGTATCCTCGTATATAAGCAAAGAAAAGAGTTTATACTCTTATAATAGATTCCTTAAATATTTTTTTTCAAAATGACATATTGTTCCCGATGATTTTGTCCCAAAATATTTAAAAGAGATCAATTTGAATATGTATATATTGCAAGCAGATACTCGCGGCAGTGTCGCTCCTATATAAGTTTGAAAAAGGGGTGAGACTAATTCAATGAAAATATTTTTCCAATTTTTCGAACTTAACAGGCACTAATAAAAGGAAAACAAGTATAATGTAACACAAAACAATCAACATATGATACCATCAAAGGCAAAATAAATTGATACTTAGTAGAAAAACTATATACAGGTGTCCCAGAAGTCGCGCACCCCATTGAGGGGATCGAAAGGGAAAAATATTCTTAGCCCAAAAAACCATGTTTGAAATTTTTTGATGACGTAGTTAATTAATAATTAATTAATGAAAGTGACCAATCAGGAGCGCCCGACAGAAGAATAAGTAGGCAGTGGGGACGCTAGAGCGAGACGCCAGTCTCGGTTTACTGCGTGAAAAGCCGGCAGCAGCTCTAGCGTCACACTCTTGCATCCCCACTGCCTACTTATTCTTCTGTAGGGCGCTGCTGATTGGTCACTTCCATTAATTAATTATTGATTAACTACGTTATCAAAAAATTTCAAACATGGATTTTTGGGCTTAGAATATTTTTCACATTTTTCGTCACTACAAATCGGTAATAGTCTCAAATGACGAGATTCGACAGACTCAAGACGAATCCACGTCCCCCCGATAACTATCGAATAGAGGAGCATAGATACATGATTGCTTAAGTGTAGGTTCGGATCTCCAATGCAGCTTCTGAGTTAGTTAATAGGTATGGCAGTTCGAAATTTTTGTTTTGCTGATTATTATGAAATTTTGTAATTTGATGGAGATTGGCGTATTCAATCTGCTTGCAAAATGTAGACCAGATCGCGATACCAGAACCCTCAAAATTCTACAAAATTATCGAAAAAAGATTCTCAATATTTCTGCAACAACAGACCCGGGTCTATGTCAACTCACAAGGTGGGTGAAGGACCATTAAAAGCTCCTCATTTCACGTCATTGACCTATTTTTTTTTACTAAACTTAAAGATTTCTAGACGATTCAGGAATTCCAATCCTTATATACTCGTGCTTTCAAGAACCACAAAACCGTGAATTCAACAATTCGCATCCAAAAAAATCGAAATTCATCAATTTGTCAGAGCCAATTTAGAAATTTTTAAGCTATTTTCAAGTGAGGTTTTCAACAATTACTCAGTTAAATTGATTTGAAATTAGGAGGATATGTGAATAATAAAAGTGTCTCATTATGATGCTCTTTCATCTAAATTTAAAAATAAGAGTCTGGAGCTAAGACGCTAGTTTCCGCCCATTTAAATTAACATTTTTCCTAGATAAATTCGGTTCTCTCTTGATAAGATTATTTTTTAAGAAACATTGTTAACATTTTTAGCGCGCGCGTCAGTCTCATTAAATGAAAGAAACAATGACCTTTTTCAAAAAACGAATTATGAAATGAGACAAGTTGTCAAGGCAGTTAGAAGGCGTGGTTGCTAGTCAACACACTTCGAAGATAAAGAAAACGTGAGACTTTATTATTCAGACAAAATAATTACTCAGGGTTCTCTCGATTAATGCATAGTAGTTCATAAATCCAAGGAATACTTACTACCGTTGTCAAAATAAAATTTGTGGAAATCCATTCCCTCCACTAAATTTCCCATGGCTTCCGGTTCAAACGCTGTGAGATGCGGATCACAGATTTTTCTGAAATAGGATGAAAAATAGTATTGAAATCATTGATTATGGTTCAATTAAGTTCGGAATCAAACGAGAAATATATTGTAATTTAGAGCTTGAAGCTCATTTTTTTTGGGTTGAGAGAGCAATTATGCTCTATTGATTTATTTAGGTTGCCCCGAAAAGGATCAAAAAAGCATAATCATTACATAGTATTAAATAAAACAAAGTCGCTATGGCTGTCTCTCCCAATGTATGCTTAAATCTTCAAAAATACGCAACGGATTTTGAAACGCTTTTTTTAATAGTGAAGTGATTCAAGAGGAAGGTTTATAGGTATGTATGATACATGCATATTATTGTAGAGAAACACTGATGAATTTACAGGTTTCTAATGTGATGTCGTAAATAAAAACATTTTTTTGCGCTTACATGTCATATGCACATACGCTGACTGAACCCCACGAGATGAATCAAAATAATGTACTCGGTATTGTACACCTAAAGAAGATCAACAAAACGCGATGGTATATGTCTTTCTCTTGAGGTAACACACAATAATCATTTTTCCCTTCACATTTTCGGGAAAAAATGGCTAAAAAAGTTATTTTAAGCAATACAGCATTAATCCTTATCCAATTAAGTACCTTAAATACATTGTCCATTCAATATAGATCAATATGGCCTTTACAGCATGTAATTTAAATGAATATTTTCGACGATATTGCAGATTTAAAATGCAGGGACATAGCGGTGCGGCGCCGGCACTACCGTTTTTTATAAGGACATTCTGTAGTAGGTAGGTATATTATTTAGTATCAGCATTGCATCCGTGCGAAGCAGGGGCGAGTCGCTAGTTCTAATGATATAATAAAATCGTTTTGGATTTTCTTCGACAGGAAGTAATCGTTTGATGTACCGAATGCTGTCCTTCCAATCTCTGATTTTTATTATCAGGGAACGAAAGAACAGCCTGCCTCTTCCCAGTAAAGTAAACGGTGCTGTATTGATGTTTGAGAAGGATATCGTGGAAAATGTGAGCGTTTTATAATGAGACGCAAAAAAATAGTTTAACATCAGCTAAATAACTCAAAATAACCAGAATTTTATTTTTATTTGCCCGCAATCATCACTGGTGATTCAAAAGTGTGGCTTCAGGAGGACAGAGGCAGTCTGGGTAAACATTATCTATGAAACAATCTTAACCAAAATTTGTAGTTCAAAAGCGGCACTCTAGAAATGTTTTTCGTACGATTCGAAGAACTCACGGTACACAAAATCGACCAACTGAAACCACTACATATTGCCAATACCATTCGCAAATTTGTGTCCCAGTTTAACTCAGTGAATGATTTGGTTTATGAGCTGGTAGAATCATTGTCCATATTTGTAAAATGATGCGAATCAGGATGTAGGGTAAACAGGGGGAATGGCGTTCACTTAAGGGAAACGCAATATATTTTTTAAATTAATGGTTTTATTCTGAAATTCAGAACATTAACTTCAACTTTAACTATTAAATGATCAAACTTTTAAAAGGAATCGTGTACATCCTAGAATTAGGAGCAGTAGTAAAGGTTCAAAAAAAAAATAGCTTTGAGCGTCATTGCCCCTGTCATTGGGTAATACCGCTCAAGCAAAGGTGAAATGACGCCCATACCTGTTTCTTTGCAATAGAACAAGTGAGATCCATTATGATCATATGATATATAGCTATAATCATAAAATTGCATATATTTTGGCTTTTTAGTCGATCCCTTAAAGTAGTGAATGGGAATAATGGCATGTCATATTGTTTTGCGGATTGTCTTTTGGACATCCAATTTTCAACCGCAATTTTTAGCGGATTTGAGGATTTCTTCATTCCAAGCCGCTTTGGCGGTTGTTCTTTGGCGATTTCTAGGAATATCCATAAAAATAAAAGAAGAAGTCACTAAGGCGTAATGGCGCTCATGTGAGCGGGATAACCCCGAACGGTCGTTTTGAATTTAAAATTAAATTAAACAAACATTGAAAAGCAATTCTTGAAAATTGATTAATTCATCATGTAATAGAATGATTTAGAACCTAGAAAAACTATATTGAAAATTTAATGAATATCAAAATTCTGAACTTACCGAAAAAAAGATCGCGACGAAAATTAGTTCAGCACAGCCTCATACAAGTAAACGCATTTTCCCGTCGCTTTTCACCAGCTGACTACTCTTGCGCGTTGCTACATGTTAGAGGCCCTTCCACTTCCCCGTTATAAGTTTATTGCATATTGTTTTGCACCATTTTCAAAAACTTATAGAGGTGCGCGCTATTACCCGGTGAGCTCCATTACCCCTGCTTACCCTAAGCGTCCATGGAAACATGTTACCCGACTGAGTGCTTCCATAAAATTGAAGCACATGGTCTCGGTGACCTTTGGTTTCTACACAACAGCACTACGAGCCCTAAAGTGCGTGAAACAAATGACTTGTAAATTGGCCGCATAGATCGTGCGATATCAAACGATTGGCTTATTTCCTCTGGGTATATGTCAAGTTTCAAGTATTCAGGGATGAGCCAGCTACGATTGGCGCTTTGGAAAATTACCTACTAGTAATGCAATGGTTATGTGTCAGAAAATTTGTTATTATGCTTCAATCCTGTTGTGGCTCAAATGAAAATAACTAGACATACCTTCTTTTGAAGGACTGTAGAAATTTGAAAAAGAATTATAAAATAGTTTAGTTTAGTTTTTCTGTATCACGGCATCGACTACTAGGCCTCTTTTAGTGCAGTTTACCCCTTACCTCTATCAATATTCCACTCTATCTTGATTTATCTGATTTTAAATCAATTTGAGTTTACCCATAGTAATACGTCCGTTTTGACTCTCGCAAAAAGTTCAACCTGTGTATGGTTTTTTTCAATGTTTGATGATAAATATTCAAATCTTGTTTGAAAGTCATTATTTTCAAAATGTAGTCCAAATCGACATACATATACTTCACCAGGCCGTTTACTGAAAAAATGTACCATTAGGCCACGAGAGTCCGAGGCGTTCATTTTGACTCGCCCTGTACCTATACTCGCAATAGTCGAAGCCTACTTGATCACGTTTTTTTACTCGTTACCATTCAGTTTTTCTCTAGGGTGCAAATTCATAAGGATACGGGTGCAAATTCATAAGGATACATTACTTAGATTCAAAATCTACTTACGTATAAGCTACGAAATCACCCGAGTTGATGGCTTCAATAAGTTGTTCGGTTATTTTAATGATCTCTTGTCGACGAGCTGTGGAAATAGCAGAAACAATTAGCAGATAATATGTACATGGTCAAAATCATGGTTCTACTAAAACCACTAATAACCACTGGTTTATACGTTCATTGTATCAAAGTGCACATGCTCAGGTACGTAAAAGAATAAAAGAGGTAATCAATTTCAACTGTAAAAAAAATATATATGCACTACAGAATATTCGAGGTTTGGAATTAATAAAGTTTTCGACACCGGCGAAAACCGGATGATATAACCTCAAATATTCTCATCATTTTCGTATCTCAAACTGCAGCTTCAAAAACGGAAAAGTGAGTAGTATAGTTTCAAATCAATACAAGGAAGCAGGAAGGTGAGTATAAATAGCTCTATACTTCAGATTCACATTACATTCTCCAGGAGTATGCATACCTGAAGATTGAGAATTTGTGGATAGCTGTGTGCACGGCTTATTGGGGCACACAATCCGTATTTCTATAATTGCATAAATAAGCTCCGTTAGTAATGCGATGAGCGAAGCATGCAAAAAAGTACTTATAGATTATCCTCTCATTAGATTAGTCCATGGTTAGAACATAGTCTATCATAAAAATTTTCCATTCCTTCGTTATGAAACATTTCGTTTTTGAGAAGTTCGATGCTCTACCTCAATCTGTCAAAATATCTGTTTACGACTCTTTGGGGGAAATTTCAACCTCCAAAGTGGAGGGTAGTTTGCTGCAAAACTTATCAATGAATGCAGAAGTATAATATAATTTAGACAATAGCACTAACATCTCTCTGAAACTTGGTACTACTAGATCGAATGCTCTGAGTACATTTTGATACTGTTAAGTTTCAACCCTACATTGGATCCATAATCCTTTCACCAGAAAATATCTGTTGGGAACCAGAAGATGATTTTAATAGTCTGACGAACGTCTTTTTCAAAGGTGAAAAAAAGAAGAAGAATAATTCACATAATAAACAAGCACCGCGCTGATACCCAAAATTAGGACAACCTACAAATAAGGAATATTGAAATTACAACTAATCTCATGAAATTTTGATTATATCTGTACTCTGTACTGAATTAGTTTCGTCATCAGCATCTTGAATGAATTTATTCACTATTTATTGATATCACTCTAGATTCCTTACACTCTAGATTTCTTTCCTCGGTATCCGACGCTTTTGTTCCTAATGAATGGGACCAATTTTGAAAACTTATATTACAATATTTTTGTTAACATTCAATGTGACACTCTCATGTGGCATGAAATGCAATATACCAGTTAATCGAAGAAATTATCAAAAACTTGAAGGGAATGAATAAGTTTCAGGATTATTTTTGGACCAGTTATGTGTATCATCGACAGTCAGTACCTTGAAAGACTGTAAAAAAAATCAGGTCCGAAATATTTGAATCGTAGTTGGGCCTGATTCTTTTCATTGTTTCTACACATGATTTTTACTTTAAAAATGATTTGTTCTCTATAAATGCGAATTTTCTGGCAGGTTTCCCATATGATCCGATTGTAATTATTATAAGTGATAGTGACTCACAACCATTAGAAATTAACGCAGAATATTCTTTCAAACGAACAAAATTCCAGTATGCTATAATAATAAATTAATTTTGAATGAAGACAAAATATCAGTAGTAATGTTCAGTACAAATGAATGAAAAATGAGAAAGAATTCATTGAGTTGGACGATAAAAAAACTCGAAGATTCCACTAAATTTCTAATAATATACATACAGATACAGTTTTTGAAATGGTCACACTTTATTTTTCAATGAAATTGAAATTATTTGAGTCAATCCTGCGTGAAAATAGAAGGTTTGTGAATTTTTATTCTTTTCGAGATACTGAATTATCATTTGGAGAATGGGTCAAGACTGTCAAGAGTGAATGAAATTTCTGTTATATACAAAAAAATTGTGAGATTGATATTTGGGTTGAAATGTTCAGTCTAGTTGAGAAATATTTCCGTCTCGGAACATAAAACAGTATCCCATTTTGTAAAAATTGAAAGCTTTATCGCATACCATAAGAAATGTTAATGAAATATGGAAGTAATTATAATGAACAAAGAGCAGCATGATGAGGCCTAGGTACACGCTATGAAATGACAACAAATTATTTCAATTAATCAAACCGTAATATCCCCACATATTCTCTCACATAATTGATTGTACAGCGTATTGGATAGAAATCCCAAATAAAAAAATGAAATCCAAGGACGACCATTGTCTGAGCTCTTTTCCGTCGATCAGAAGTCGTCTGTTAGTCGATCAAATGCACAAGAACAATAGTTAGTTAATAGCCCAAACCACAAACGAGATCTACCTTGTATACTTTGAAGCATAGCTTGTCCTAAATTAAGAGCATTGGGTCTCATCAATAAGGTTGTAACTGAGCTGGATGGAGAGCTCGATGTTGATGGCGCTACTCTTGGCGATTGAGGAGGTGTACCAGAGCCTACTATGATACTTACTAATTAACTCATTTTTTGTTTTCTTAAAATAAGGGCCTCTCATCAAACTTTCACAGATCAGTACACTCATTGATAAAGAGTATTTCCACTCGAATTAGTTACATGGATCTTTATGATTGCTATCACATTGCTGAATGAAAAAATTACATCTTCATATTGGATATCTCACTTCAGATTCATTGAAATATGCTGAACTGCAGACATGAAAATTTTAAGGAACGCATCCACCTCTTGGACGCTTTTTCTTTGAAGAAGAACTTTTCCTGTCTCGTCTGGAAATTATGCATTTCCGAAATGTGCCGGTTGGTTGCTACTTTTTCAAAGATAAAGTAGTAATTTTCGATTTTATTTACTGTTTACAGTTATTCATGTGGTCTCACAAATTTGAATGAAGGATGTAAAGATAATTCTTTCTTTCTGAATTAGTGTACACAATGTGCACGGAATCAGGTATCTATTTTCTGAGTTTCGTCCACTAACTATAAAATTGTTCCGCCGCCACTGATATTCTAGGTTTATATTTGCAATGTAAATTAAAAATGAATAAAATGATGCAATAATTCATTTAACGCCAGAATGCAAAATAACGGAATCTCCCAATTTGAAATTATTTCTTAATTTGAATATTACTTTTTTTTGTTGTCAGCGGCAATCTCATAGCTGATATTTCCGAAGAAGTTTCCACGTATAGGAGATAAATAAAGTGAGTAAAACGTATCTGCGCAATTCAAAATAAATATTGATATTTTCGGGAATTTCTCAATAAAATCGTAAATACCGAAGATTGGAGCGATAATAAGTAGGTACATATATATTCATTTAAATTACAAACCTACTTTTGAAATATGTTTGAAAACTGTTCAAAATTTAGATGGAAACATAGAGATATACAGGGTTGGGATATACATATCTGTATACCTATATGTATGTATATGAAACGATATTTATGAAAAATATCGTTCTTTTCGTTTGAAAGATAATGATATTTACCTACTTGGTTCCATACTTTTAAGAAATTTTGACAAAGAAGTTGAGCTAGTATGAATTCGAATCAGAAATCGATCAGGTAATTTTCAAAAGATTAATAGGCCATGTTAATCGCAACACCTTGTATAAACGTCTCGATGAATTAGTTTTTCTCTCATTTACATAGTTAATGCGGTTTATGATTATGACTTCATATGCAATGGATAATGGATTCCCCGATCAAACTACCATGAAAAATTATATGCACAAGTAGAATAGAGTTCAATTGAGTGATATTAGATATCAGTTGTTACAAAATCAAAATTAGTTCTATACATAAAAAATTGATAACATATTGTCATAATGATTTGCGTCCTCCATTTTATTAATAGCATAGTTGAATCATGGATTTAAATCTTACATTTATGCGAAAGCATAAATTCAGAGCTTGTTGTTACTCTAAATTCGATTCGACGAGACGATGACTGGTGAATGTTCAAAAGAAATCATCAATGGAAATCCTTTAATAAATCACTCACAAAATATTCACAATGGCAAATTATCCTTTCAAGTAGGTATCCGATGTTAATGGCATATGCAGCAATTGGAATATCCTGTGACAAAAGTATTCTGTGAAATTCTCCAATTCTAATCATTATGAAATAGGGATGATTATGATTCGGGTAAATATCCTTTATTTCTGGACGGAAGATTTTTGTGGTCGGCAAATTTCAATTGGTCGAATAAATTGATTTATATAATATGTCTATAATATATACGAGAGTTAATACATACATCATGAAAATAGAACGAAACGAATATAAACTCTCAAAAATGATCATAGTCTAGATTAAGAATTTTCGTCAAATATTCTGTGTGGAACAAATAAGTGTATAGCATTCGCTGTACATGACTTGATCTTTGATAAGGAGATATTTCAACAGAATTTCCTCATTCAAACACTTTTACAATTTCAAATAAAAAGTATTTTTGTGACCGTTTTTTATTTCAATTCAGGAAGTTACATATTTGATAATATCTTTGAAAATATACAGAGTTTCAAAAAAGGTGATCCCGTCTCTAGGATAGATAGAAAACTGAAAAATAATTGAGGTTTGCTCAGTAAACATTTTCGTAACGCCATCCGTATTGAGATAAAAGGCGTTATACACATTATTCCCGATTTTGCCGAAACTACTGGCAACATTGTAATGAAATTTTATACGAACATGTTTTGGATTTTTGGAAGCTGATTCATCCAATGAATTTGTTTTTATGTCTCTCATAGATGGCGCTAGTTACACGGTTCGTACCAAGTAGTGTTGAACATAACGTTTTTGAATATAAGACTTATTGAGCAAAATTTCAAATGAACTTTAATATTATTTTATTTTACACCAGGAAGGTAGATACTCTCGATAAATCTCGATACTGTGTACCGTTTTCGGAATATTTTGATTCGAAAATTATGAAGCAATAACCGATGCTGGTATAAAGAATTGATATTTATATTTGAATATTGTTATTGATTACAAAGCAGCGAAGCAGCCCGTCCCAGCTTCAGCCGAATAGAAATTTATTTCATTAACATTTTGCGATGAACAATAAGAGTAAATCTACAACAAATATATATTATAAAATCGTCGCGTGTCTGAAAGTTGATCCACGCGGCTACTCTTCTATAGATATGCAAGTCCCCCCTCACACTTCGGTGCCCTCTCCTACCCGCCTACCTAGCACGAAGACGCATTTAGGTCCGGACGTGCGGTTTCATCTTCATCACTTCAACCTGCCATATCTTTTGAGGTACTCGTTGTAATAGTATGATGTGAATGGCAATTTCGGTCTCCTTGAATAAAGGGGATAAATAACGTATTAAGTTGGATGAGGATCAATACCCTATTCAAAAAACGGACTCCCGAATACTGCATAATTTTGGAAAACATCTGATTACCATAAACAGGTAATAGCAAGTCAATCTTGAGAGATAGATATATGCTATCGCGAACTTATTTGTAGAACTATTCAAGAGGTGTCCTTATTTTTTTCGGGTGAAAACTATAGCCTATGTCACTCAGGGATAATGTAGCTTTCTAAGGGTGAAAGAATTTCCGAAATCGGTCAAGTAGTTTCTGAGCCAAGTCGTTTCAAACACACAAATATACAAATCTTTCCTCTTTATAATATCAGTATACAGGGTGTCCCAGAAGTCGCGCACTCCATTGATTGGATCGAAAGTGAAAAATATTCTAAGCCCAAAAACCCATGTTTGAAATTTTTTGATAACGTGGTCAATTGGTGACTAATTAATGAAAGTGACCAATCAAGAGCGCCCTACAGAAGAAAAAGAAGGCAGTGGGGACGCGAGAGTGAGACGCCAGTCTCGTTTACTGTATGAAAAGCCGGCAGGAGCTCTGGCGTCTCACTCTCGCGTCCCCACTGCCTACTTATTCTTCTGTAGGGCGCTGCTGATTGGTCACTTTCATTAATTAATTATTGATTAACCACGTTATCGAAAAATTTCAAACATGGATTTTTGGGCTTAGAATATTTTTCACTTTCGAACCCCTCAATGGGGTGCGCGACTTCTGGGACATCCTGTAGATATAGAAAGTATAGATTATTATTAATTTGTAAGCATTAGGTGAATTGAAAGACAGAATTCAGCATCACTTTAATGACCTCATAGCTTACTTCCAAAGGTTAAGAAGATTGATGGATTTTTTAGAAAAAAGGATAGACTTGTGTATTCGTGAAAACGGAGTACATTTTGAATACCTTCTCTGATTGAATTCTATTTTGTTATTGGCCCTTTTTCAAATTGTGATTTTTTGTAATCAATACATTTATCATTACTTCATACCATCATCGGTTATCACTTCATAATTTTCAAATAAAACTATTCCGAAAACGGTACACAATTTTGAGTTCATTTGAAATTTTTCTTAATGAATCTGATATTGAAAAAGTTCTTTTCGATACTACTTGATACGAACTGTGTAACTAGCGCCCTCTGTGAGAGTTCAAAAAAAAATTCTTTGTATCACCTTCCAAAACATGTTCGTATGAAATGTCATTACAATGTTGCCAGTTGTTTCGGCAAAATCGTAGAAAATGTGTATTTTTTTTCTTCAGCGCCCTTTATCTTGTATACGGATGGCGTTTAGAAATTTTTTACTCAGCAAACCCCAACTTGTTTTTGAAAAAAGTATTCGAAGAACCAGGGTTATTTCTAACGAATGCATATTACTCACAATTTTATCATCTGGAATATAATCTTCTGTTGTAATATAATTTCACTATTCTATCCAAGGTCTAGCCAGTACAACGAATAAATTAAATTTCTAAGATCATCCATTTCAACCATAATGATGAACTTGAATTCATTACCTACCTAAAATCACTACAGATTTTGTTGAAAATTATTTTGTTCATAAGTTAAATCATTGAATTAAGCTGAAGATGATAAAAATTCAAACATATTCCTTGCAGAAAAATTTGAAACAATTATGAAAACATCAAGCAATTATCTTAAGCGCAAGACACTAGGAGCATTCTGTTGATCGATGGATATTGAATGAACAAAATGATATAATCAGAAAAATGGGGTGGACAGTTTAATGTTTTTGGCATATTACACCATTGATAAAACGAAACGTTGATATGAACATGATATCATTCATGTAGGAGTTACACATTTGTGTGAATTAATTTAACTTGAAATGGAGAGAAAATTGCAGTCATTTACTTATGTATACTTGAATTACGTCCAGACAGCCACCAATTTTCCGAAATCAATTTGTCAGAAATGATGATCTCGACGATATATCCCATAATTACACGCATCCAAATTAGATGTGCCAAACACATTCAAAAATTTTGATTTGTATTACAAAAGCTTAAAACTAGGTATTGATTTTTCATTACTAAAGCCGATTAGAATTGAATTCAACAAAAACTATATTTTTTATAATCAATGAAAACCACCTTCAGAACCCAACACCTTATACACTTCGGATTCTCAGTGGATTCGAAGAGCGGATAAATATTGATACTGTGAATTATTTAATCCAACGAATTAATATGCTACTTTCATGTGAACACTGCATTATCTTATAACTGCTGAGTTTCGCTTATCAACTTGAGTTTTATTTTGGTTCACACTGAATAGCAAGTGATTGTCAGTGGTGAGCATGATTAGGAGGCGAATATTCCCTGAAAAACTTCGCCCAGCTATGTATGATGAACTAACACGGCTTATGTTGACATATTTATTCATTACCTACTCTCGTGGAAGACTTCATCATTAATAATTGATGGTATACCTCTCTTGCCATATGAGCTAATCTGAGCTATATTAACTTATTCATCATTTGATCCAAGGTGCAATTTTGCCGTATCAATTCTCTAGCAAAGTTGGTTTCAAGCCTTCTAGGTAGGCGACTGAAGTATTAATCATTCATGGGATCAGAATACAGAATGATGTGTCTGAGGGAAACATCAAGCTGGGAATCGCAACATCTAAATCTCAGTAGGGGGCATTCCGGAAAATAAAACTTGGAGCGTTAAACTCATCTGAGTTGTCCTTCAGAACTTTCAGATAATTTCGGAATACTGTCCATATCATCGTTAATATTTCAATGGTGCAATGCCTTCGTGAATGTTATAATTATTAGTGGATTTACCTTCCGGCTCTTTGGCAATAACGGTAGAACTGCGATCGACTGCGCCTTTCTTTTCCTCTGAGCGAAGGCCCAGAAAATAAATCAGTTATTTATAAAGATTAAATATCTTATAAGCTAAATTGAATATAGGGTGTGATGAATGTTATAGGGAGTGGTGTGCGAGTATAAATGTACAGTAAGACTGAAAGAGGTGGTTGAAGCAAGCAGGGTTGAGAAAGAAACATCATTCCAATAATTTCTTGTGATATGTAGATTTCATTCGAAGCTTCCAATAAGAGCATCAGAATTTCATAGTATTACTTTGAACACAATATTCAGAATATTACTATTCCAGCCTTGATCGCCAGTTGATCCCAGCTGTTCTGTGTAAAGTAGGTAATACATGTCGGAAGATCTCCGAGATGTTCAATATTTCTCCGCATGTTACCATCATGATTGAATTTGGTACAAATGTGCACCATCTCAAAAAGTGTTATGAAGTTTCATCTTTCCCGCAACCCTGCAAATGACTGCGGAAAAGAAATAGCGGGTACTTTTCCGCACTGAGAACACAGGATGCGTTTGATCAAGCAACATCAACCATGATATATTGACATAATCCTTTAAGACAAATTAAGTTTTTCTTACAAGAACACAAAAATGAGCATACGAAATGGATGGTTCAGATAAGGAAGAAACAGAATATATTCTTCTAGAGGCCAAGGAATTGTTGCTGTAAAAGTTCTCATTGCGATATGAAAACATTCTCAGAGTGTTTTTCACAGAAAGGAGCATTATCTTGTTCACTGGCATCCCAGAGGACTTAGGGCTTTTCTGAATGAAAAACTCCATGAGTGTGTCTGATTAATTATAATTTAGGAAAGGAAAGGAAGACACACTTGTTTTCTTATAATTATATTCTAAGACAATCGATTTCGGCACTAGGCCATCATCAGGTCAGCTGAAAAAAGACAAAGACAACAAGGATTACGAGATGACAACAGGACATTTTTACAAATTTAAAATTATAAATGTTCTGGAGAGTGATATACTCTGATACAAACAAAAGAATTCATTACAAACTCACCGTCAATGAAATATGAGTCAGTTTCAAAAGACATCAATTAATTACGAAAATTTGTTTATTCTTAGAAATCGTTTTTTGGTTATAGGGTTATAGGTTGAATCGGTGATTTTATTATCTATGAAACCCACCACTGACAGTTCACAATCGAGGTACATGTTCTGCTTCTTCTTGATTCCGCGTATGAGTCGTCTTCGGATAGATAAAAGTTTATACGGGGGTAGGTGGAAAGTTTACGTTGTTGGAAGTTTGATCATCTTGAACAGATTATTTGAGGGGAAATCTTTAATTTCATTGAGAAGGTGTTCGTCATTCTTGTTTTTCAGAATCTCTAGCTGTTCCAAGAGTGTTAACTTATAAAAGTAGTTATGCTGATGGAGCAAAGTTAATTTTTCCAATGAGGTTGAGTGTTCGCTCTCAATTAGATGATTTCCCATGGCAGAAGTAGGTCTATTCTTAACATGTTCGTTTTTCATTCAGAAAATTGAAAATATGGAGTTATCCAGTACCCTCCAACAGCTGAAATATGTGCTCACCACCCGACATAGAAATAGACAACACATTAGTTTCCTTTTAACATGTAAAGAACTCGACGTTATCCCAAAGTTCTTAGACGTTAAATTCTCATCCAACTTCGAACAAAGATACAAGCAAAAACTAAAACGTACACTACTGAAGAAAGAAATCAGAAGACAGATAAATATTTCAGGGTTTGTAGATATGAAACTGAAATTTCTACACCACCATCTTCTAAAAATTTTGCACCCGATAGAATATGAAACACTGATAAGCAAGCTCGAGGAAGATATATTCTATGAAAACTATAACGCAGATCACAAAAGAAAAAGAAAACTTCACAATCTGATCACAAACTATAACCGACAGAGGGATATTTCATCAAGACCACTCTCCACCACCAATACACTTGAGGGCGGGTCAACAACTGACAACTCCTCACATGTCTTCCATAGACGATTTACAAACCTTTCCAATGTTGAGTTCACGACTGGAGAAAGTGCCCTACTTAATCTTGGACACAAATTCGCGCCTACAACTCGAGGAATAGACGTTCACACCCTGGCTATTGACCTGGAGCTACAGCTGAGAAGACACCCTGGCTATAGTACGCTAAGTAAGGATCTCGTAGACATTTTGGAGAGTAATGTTGGAAAGTTGAACACACTAGATAGTCACATACCGGGTTTCACTAACAGACAATTTGCAGAAACCCTAAGATCGATCAGATCGAAGGTGGATGCCAACAATCTAACAATAACAAAAGCTGACAAAAATGCAGGTCTAGTAATTCTTCCAACATCAACTTACAACGAGAAGACACTCAACTTCTTCGAGAACAACAACATCCGAGTCTCTAATACCAACCCTTTAAATAAATATACCACACGGCTTAATAAAATGCTCAGAACTGCTCTACCAACTCTTCAAAAATTCATCCCCCATTTAAATATTCACGGTCTGAAAGAAAAAAACCCAGAAATCCCTAATCTATATAGCCTGATAAAATTACATAAGGCAGATAAAAGTATTAGACCCATAACATCCGCTCTCCGTTCACCTGCTCACAAGGTTTCAAGAGTCATCAATCAGATCATAACAAAACAAATTAGATATAGGTGACCCATGTCAATAAGTAACTCTCTTGAATTAGTTAATGTTATTGAATCCACCAATCTGAGTTCAGATGATGAGTATATTCTGGTATCGTTCGACATTGTGAACCTTTATACTAACGTTCCGGTCGAATATTCTCCGAGAATACCTAAACGACCGAAATTTAATTGGAGACTTCGACGCCACCCCTGAAGACATACACACACTAATGAATCTGATAGAGCTCATTACAGAGCAAAACTTTTTCACATTCGAAGAAAAGGTCTACACTATGACAGACGGTTTAGCCATGGGTTCACCATTGAGCGGTCTTCTAGCTAATATCTTCATAGACCATCTAGAGTCTCTGATCCGTTCACATTTTACTTTCCAGAAGATATTACTTTGGAGGAGATATGTCGACGACGTTTTCTGCATTTGGCGTGGAACCACACAAGAATTAAAATCTTTCCTAGAGTTCATTAATTCACTCTCCAAAATCAATTTCACCTTAGAGATTTCTAAAGAAAATAACATCAATTTCTTAGATCTCAACATAACCCTAAAACGCGATAATACGTTTGAATTTAACATCTACAGAAAGCCTACTCAAACCGACATAGTTATTCCTAAATACTCGTATCATTCTCCTCAAATCAAAAAAACCGCTTTTCACTTTCTCCTGAACCGTCTTATCAATATCCCGCTGTCTAAAGTGAACTATCACAGAGAACTAAATATTATATATAAAATAGCAACTGCAAATCATTACTCAGAAAAATTCGTCGATGATATCTGGGCTTCTATAGTAAAGAAAAAACTTCTCAAGAAAATATACCCACATACCGCCATCAAGACGTCATACGTAGCCATCCCCTATTTCTCCAACCTCAACAGCAAATTAAAATCATTATTAAGAGGTTTTAACTTAAACCTTGTCAACACTTCGCATGGAACACTGGAAAAATCGCTCATTAATAATAAGCCCAAAAAAGACAACAATCAAAAAAGCGGTATATATAAGATAACTTGCGGTAACTGTCCGGCCAATTACATCGGTATGACGACGAGAGCTGCAAAAATCAGATTTGGCGAACAAAGAATAGACCTACTTCTGCCATGGGAAATCATCTAATTGAGAGCGAACACTCAACCTCATTGGAAAAATTAACTTTGCTCCATCAGCATAACGACTTTTATAAGTTAACACTCTTGGAACAGCTAGAGATTCTGAAAAACAAGAATGACGAACACCTTCTCAATGAAATTAAAGATTTCCCCTCAAATAATCTGTTCAAGATGATCAAACTTCCAACAACGTAAACTTTCCACCTACCCCCGTGTAAACTTTTATCTATCCGAAGACGACTCATACGCGGAATTAAGAAGAAGCAGAACATGTACCTCGATTGTGAACTGTCAGTGGTGGGTTTCATAGATAATAAAATCACCGATTCAACCTATAACCCTATAACCAAAAAACGATTTCTAAGAATAAACAAATTTTCGTAATTAATTGATGTCTTTTGAAACTGACTCATATTTCATTGACGGTGAGTTTGTAATGAATTCTTTTGTTTGTATCAGAGTATATCACTCTCCAGAACATTTATAATTTTAAATTTGTAAAAATGTCCTGTTGTCATCTCGTAATCCTTGTTGTCTTTGTCTTTTTTCAGCTGACCTGATGATGGCCTAGTGCCGAAATCGATTGTCTTAGAATATAATTATAAGAAAACAAGTGTGTCTTCCTTTCCTTTCCTAAATTATAAGACTAAGGGCTTGTTCGGACTAGGCTAGTAGTTTAGTTGAGTGGAGAGTCGACTCGCCCACTGACAACTGTACTCGACTCGATTGCTGGCAGTCGCACACGGCAAGTTACTAAATATCTCGCTAATCTAATCTTCTCGCCTTGTCCGAACAAGCCCCTAGTGGCTGCAGTTGCCCCGAGATTCATGACATAAAAAAACTGAGAATTCTGATATAGCTAATAATCATTGAATAAGCGACCGTTCTCATGGGTCGAACTTATGATGGAACACATTACTACACAGGGTGTATGTTAAGGTGAGGCTCTTTTGACAGGTGATAGAAAATAAGTAATTTTACCGAAAGTTTCTTATATATGAAATGTTTGATTTGAAAAATGTATAAAAAAGCGGCATATGGCAAAATGATCTGTTCAAGGCACTAGAATTTTTTGCAAATTTGTTAGATAAGAAGAAATAATACAAAAAACAAGAGATGTTGATATCTACGGAGCAGGCGAGGAAGCAGGTTCGGACTGAAGAATTTTCAGATTCACCTAGAAATGGAAAATATTCTAGTTTCATTTTCTCGAAATTGCATAATTCATACAAAAATTTTTGGTAAAATGACTTATTTTTATGAGTTCTACCATATGTCGAAAAAAAAGTCTCACCTTAAAATACACCCTGTACGTACATAACGTAGGTACAAATTGCATATTCTAATTTTTGAGTGAGCATGTTGATCCAGAAGCTATCTTCATGAATGAGAAAAATGCATTATGTGAAATTGCATCCACTTGAGTGAAAGTAATAGGTTGAAGTGTGTTGAACACAAGAATTAATAATATGCTATGATCAAATAATATTCTGGGCCAATCTGAAATTTTGACGCTTTTATTGGGTGAACCAGTCTCCACATGCGACTTTATGATACAGTTCTATTGAATTTGTGAGTGTATTTCAGTACAAACTATTCGGTAAACTTTCATTTCCGATGAGGAAATTAATAGGACAATGTCATGCATTAAAAAAAGAAAAAGAGAAATGAGCTTAAGTATCTATAGTCGGAATAAATAATTTTGATATTCAAACTTCAAATTCAATATTATCAAAAATGGACATGAATAATCCCACCAAACAAAAGTTATCATCAAAACAGAGCTTGATTTGCACATTCATCGCAGCTATCAAATTTTTGTCAACAGGAGGAAAGTCTTGAACCATTATTCTTAAATTTCGATTGGGGACCTTAGAAGACGTTATAGGCGTCGAATGTACCTAAGGATCTTTCGAAAAAGCCTCTCTTCATTTTTTTTTAATACATAGTTGCTTTCTAATACTTTGACAATTTGAAGAATGTTCAATTCTAAAACAGAAAACAGCCTATTGAACCTAATCAAACTCATTATGGAAGTTGACGATTTAAAAATGGGTATATGATATAAATTCATAATTTTTCATGTAAACAATCAAATTCAGTACCTAAACTGGAAACTCTCAAAGATATTGGTTCTATCAACAATCGAAAAAATGATCTGGCAGAATAAAAAAATGTAGACACTGCTCATGTCACACAAAGTAGTGCGAAAAAGCCTTTATTATCGATATAAAGAGTTGAATATCCAAAAATTGGACATGGCATCATTATTGATTACAAATTTCATTTCGAACAAAATATACCTCAAATTTTTTGGAGACCTTTCATATGGAATTCCTAAAGAAGAATAAGGCCAGGGAAAGATTCGAAAAGAGGAAACTAGCTATAACAAAAAGAGAAAAGAGTTTGAAGGAAGGCTTCTTATGCTCGTGTTGTGATTACTTGTAAAAGATTAAGGGACTGATGAATTGAATAGTGTAAAATAAGAAAACGAGCAAAACCGAAGCATTCATGATATCTTCATGACTTTTCCAGTTTCCTCGTGAAGAAATGTTTATTGTGAGTAAGGATGCGCTAGATACCCCATAATGAAACTTCTCATTGCTAATACTAAACTTATGTTGGAACCACAAAATTGGTAGCATTTGAGATTCTTTGTTCCATATCCTAGATACTATTCAACTATGGGATCTATCTATAACAATCATTCATACAATTTATTTACAATATACAATATTTTGAGCATGCAAAGATTTCGATATGTGTAAAATTTTTCAATAAATTTCGTATATGAAACAAGAAATGAAAGGTTATGTATATCCATAAAAACATTTTAACATCAACCAATTAATATTTCGAAGGAATATGACGATAAACCAGTGGTGAGATGACCTACTTTTCGACATGCATCATAGCAAAATAATGCTTTTCTCGCAGAGCAACATTAAAATTCTATTCTCTACAAATGGAAAAAATTTTAAATTCACAAAAAGATTAGATGATTTGAACAAAATTTTACCTAACAAGTTCAATTCAACGAACTTGTTAAAATTAAGAATAAAATAGAATTAGTAAATAGAGACACCGCGTTGCTAATGTATGTTTTGACATTAACTGAAATTTATGATGCTAATTTGGATCCTAATATGATTTCTGTATGATTTACTAAGAAAAAAGTGTGATGATATTGGAATTAATTGCGATGTTTTTACCCCGTAGCCTAGTTCTAAATCATTCTCACCGCATTGATGATAACCTCCATATCTTGCGAATAATAATAATCAATTCGAAAATTATGTTCAGAATATGTTCAGAATGAGCTACACCCATTCGAATGAGTTGCACAAAACATGCGACTCATCAATCGTATGACCGTATTTCTTCCGATTGCAAAGAAATATTGGTACCATAGAAAAATTCAACTCTTAGGAAAGGATGAATTTATTTATTTGAAATATCGAAAGGTTTCAATGTGTGAAGAAAGAAGATGTAGTGTTGTGTCATTTGAATCAGTTCTGAATTGAAAACATTATGATTCTCGTTTACGATTCATGAGTAGCAACTTGCTCGAAAAAAAATCATTTCCCCCCTATTAAGGGGGGAATTCATTAGAAAATATACCTAAATATCAAGTATTCAATCCCGAGACTTGACCCCGATTGCGATGCTTTACCACCTCAATAGTTTCTCCTTTGTAGAAAATACTGTATTACGTTCTTATCTAAAAATATCCCACACTCAGACTCTATAATTACCTTTTACGTCATCGTCTTCAATAGTCGTCGAACTGTCTGTTGATTCTTTCACCTGAGATCCATCGCCTTTCTTAACCACTATACTTCTACCTACAATATTGAAGGATGATAAAAACATTATTGGAAATTTGAGCATAGATTCCAATTAACAGGTTATTATTTTCATTCAATAACGGTCCAGATATTGTAGCAAAAAAATTCTTTTTCGCTCATGCTGTATTATTAAATCACTTAGAATAGGTACTTCTTGTGTGGAAAAAACCAAACGGAATAAATTCATTATCACGGTTACTGTGGAAACCCGCCGAAGACTAACCATAGAACTTATAGTAATATAAGTTCTATGAGACTAACACACCGGTTAGTTCAGGCTAGGCTGGTTCGTTATAAAGAAACAATCATCAACACTTCCAAGTATTTTATTCACTTCTTTTGTACTCCGCTGCAAGATGCAATACAATTCGCTTTTTCATTAAAAACTATTCAACTGTTCTTTTTTTTCTCATTGACATTATTACTATCTTGGATCCATGAATTTTCCAACATAGAAAGCATACTAAAACCATAGATCTACTGACCTAATAACTGTAATCAACTCTATGTTGATTACAGGTTTCTAGTTTCAGTACTCGATAGTTCGAGTACTGTTAATATTCCTGAAATATCCTGAAACACGTCGTACTTAAATTTTAAAGCGTCATTCTTCGACGGAAGAACCCCCAATTTTTTCAAATGGAAAGTATAGGCTTGTGATACATAGTTCGTTCATAAAGTTGTGTAATTCCCTATTCAGAAATGTTTCATGTGTATTGCAAAAATCGATCAATTTATTTTCCTGAACGCGGGCCTATTCTGAGCCTAGGCCCCTGGTCATTATCCTCCTTTACGCCCTATCCTTGTCGCCGGCCCTGACGAATCTTTTTCGGTACTTATAGTGAACTGAAAAAATACTCTAATTCGTTGAATAACTTGAAAAATAACCGTGTGAATTTTTGAGTGGTCTGGAATGACTTAAAATTTATTCATTTATGAGAACAGCCCCATCACGATTCTGGCGACTGACGCTGGTTTCGGTAGCCATAGCTAAAATAACAATTATATAAAAAATTAAACGGTATGAAATGACCATCGAAAATGTTATATTGTGAATATTATAACAATTGTAAGAGTTTAGCACAGAAGCAATGAAAACGAGGTATCGATCTTGAAACTTTGATGAACTTTAATTAAAACAGGCTCAAAGGCCAATCAATTCCTGTGGGATTCGAAACTCATTCGGATTTGGATCGATAATAAACAGCGGGAGT
Organism: Adalia bipunctata; assembly: GCA_910592335.1. Taxonomy (NCBI): domain Eukaryota; kingdom Metazoa; phylum Arthropoda; class Insecta; order Coleoptera; family Coccinellidae; genus Adalia; species Adalia bipunctata. Next base: position 39,131,131 of record OU342948.1, read on the forward strand.
AGCCCGGTTATTCATTATCATAATAGGAACTCCATTTCTACTACAAATTATTAAAATTCTCTTTTCGAGAGGGGAGACTGAAATAGCAATATCCTTTCTACTGATTAAACACGTGTAACTGTTAATCGATACTACGCAGGAAAGGACGGTATCGAAGTAGTGGTTGTTATAGAAGCTGACGTGTTTATTCGGTAGCTCAATGCGACAGAAGAGCGCGAGTGATTGCTTTTTTAAACAACGCAAAATATGCTCCATTCACTTTTATAATGTACCTCCTATCCCGGTTGGCCATGAAATTCTGAGACATTCAACCGTGTATATGTATTTTAAAAATGTTAGGTTATAGTCATTTTCCCATCAGATGAATAAGCAACGTTGTCCTTTTCACATGGAGGTTGTAATAATCACGTATTTATCGAAATGCTTATTTACTCTGAGAAAATAATGAATATGAGAAAATATTATATGTGAATTCGATCATTCGAAAAACCTGGCGAAAGCTGAAGAAACTTTTTTCCCTGTTAATAATGGAAATATTTCACGTACATAAACATGGTTGGAAGGTTCAGTTATGCTATTTTCTTGTACGGAAATCAAGAATCGAGTGAAGAAATTTTGCTGAAAAATAAAGGACGAAATAGTCTGTTACTTTGTGATAGTTCATTCGGAAAAAGAATAAAAGTACTCGAATTACCCGACAGAAAAACTCCTTAACGAACAGACGGACCCATGAAATTCCCCACTATTGAAAATTCTCAAGAAATAAGCTAACAGAAGACATTTAAATACCTTTTTGCTCAACTCGAAATACTCCAGTGTGAAAATATAGTACGAGTAGTACTACGAAACCTGTGTCACAGTTAAACCTTAAAAGGACCAACTCCATTTATAAAGTTAAAAGGAGGTGAATAGAAATTAGCATTGGCAACATCTCTGAGAATCATTTTGATGAAAATTGATGGAAAGAATAAAAATAGTTCGTTACTTTGTGAAATTTCATTCGAAAAAAGAATTAAAGTAGCATTGGCAACGTCTCTGAGAATTATTTTGACATTGCCGATATTTCACGAGTCAATCTGCGTCAGTTTTAAGTGAAAAAACTTGATGAACCTTAATCATGGCCAACTTGGATACATTATGAAAGTGAATGGAGTATACGCGAGATTAATGAGAGACTCTCCTCCCTATTGCAAATTTCGCGTTGATTGAACCTAAGGAACACCGTAAGACCCTTTCCCGAAGAGGCGTCAGTGTCCAATCTACCATATTTCCTGTAATGTGTAAATAAATTTCCTCGGACGAAGTCTCATGATGAGTCCTAAGTGGTAACGGCATTCATTCGCGTGTGATTGACGCGTGAAAGAAAACAAAAAAGTACAAAAAAATTGAATCAATCAATGAAATTGAGTGGCAGATACTGTAATTTTGAGATTCATTATGGACACGACCTTCAGCAATGAAGAACACGACAGAGAAGAGATGCTTACTTGAGAAATTCCTTGTTGCCAACATCGTGGTGAGAATGGCACCCTGGAAAAATTAAATATGTTTATAACTGATAGGTTTGAATAAAATAATTCTTGAATGATCATACAATGAAGATCAAAATATTCGAATGCTGTTGCTATACTTACTTTGAGTTTACGCCTGGCATTGAATTTCTTGAGGCAGTCGACAGTCTCTTGTCTGTGAACCACAGAAGCCACACGTTCGCGTTGCTGAAATTTCAAGTAAATAGAATAGGTCGATTAACATGGGATGTAGACATACGCAAATCCATGGGTGTTTAAGGGCTTCTGAAGCTGTTATCCTCTTGGCTGCATTCACTGTTAACATCTGATTAATGAGGTTTTTGGCTTCAGGTGTGACGGTGTCCCATTCAGGGCTAGGATACTGTAAATGACAGTTTGTTAATAGAAGAACTTCAGCAGTGGATGGGGTGAATTATGTGATAATCAAACGGTTTCGGCATGACTGATCTCTGGTAACATTCGGCTCGTTCCATATTGGCTTTCCCTCCCCTCTTAAGTAAGTGCATATTAATTTTAAGAATGCTTTGATATTTCTTCATCCTTAATGATATGATGTGATAGACGAATTTTCCAAGGTAATTTTAATTAGAGCTTTGCCGCTTTTTCCATAACTGCCTCTGAAAGCAGCTGATCGGATAATTTGTGATCAGGAGTAAAAATGTTGAAATTTTCTGGATAATGAATGTTTTATATATTCCTCTCCTCATCTTTTTCATTATTATGTTCCATTAAATTCCGCAAGTAGTAGTCACTTAAGCCATATTTCCGCGTGACAATATTTCAAAACTTTTTCGTCCGTTTTGAAATATTCGTGTTTTCGCGTCGAACTGGTGACGTCACGCACCAAATGGTTCGAAATAATTTGAAGCGGTTTGAAAGCAGGTAGTGGGATAGTTCGAACTGAAATTTGGAATAAGCTGATTGAAGAACATTGGTTATGTTTGTTGGATTTATTTTGTTTTCACCGTTTTTTTAATGTAATTTAAATATGACAGCTTTGTTTTTAGAATGCATTGTAACCTGTGAAGTAATAAATCATTTCGAGTAGAGCTGACCTTTATCTGAGGAATATATGTTCAAATTCTTGAAAATAGATATTACGGCTTCTTCCTCTTGATTCAACCAATAGGAATATTGCATATATGTTGTCAATAGCAACTCGTTAATCAGGACGAGAGCATTTGAATCATGCCATAAACTGATTGGAATCTATTTTAAAAACACAGGAGTTATCCTATGGAGAAAAATTATACCAATAAACACACATAAAATTATAAATATTATTATAATTATGTGCGTGCATTGTTTGAACAATGGTGCTGAATAGTGATAGCCGATGTCGAAGCTGACAAAACAGTTTGAGGAGCCCCCCTGAGATTTGTATAGCCTTATCGTTTTTCAGCTTAACATCCTCAATATTTCAATAATTTTTATTTTGCCCCCCCTGAGAAAAATTTCTGCGGGCGCCCATGTACATTGAGAATCAAAATAAGTATTGTTCAACAGACAAAATACATATTGGAATATGTCGAAAATTTTTTTTTGCTTTCGAATTATTGCATGAGTATTGTTAGAATCATCTGGATTGATATCTTCAATTGTGTAAAGACAATTTATCATTATTCCTTCGGCATACCTATGAAAAATTTGATATTTTCATTTCTGAAATGAATTTAATGTTCTTAACATGCTTTCATGATGTATTGATCATTTTTAAGTCATATGCAGATAGAAATCTCGAATGTTTTGACATTTTCCAAATTTTATCATCCTAATCAGATTTTTCTGTTCTTATAATTGTTCTGAATATTTTCATACATCCTATTTAGATTCTTTTCACTCGTTACAATGATTATATCAAATCATTCACATTTGTTAACGATTAACTCAGATTTTGAAATATTTACACCATAATATTCATAAATAGTACATTGTTTAACGGGTAGATAAAGCCTAACAATCCTGGACGATTGTGAAGATAGCAACACAGAGTCCAGGAATGTGGCTTCTTCTACAAGGTGAACATTTTTCCGCCAATCGTTCGAAATGCAACAGATTTCAATCAATTTTGAAAAAATTCGCGAATTATTTACCTATTTCATTCATAAATACATAGAGCTTTGAAATTCGGAATGAAATTGGTTGCGTCACTTTGGAAACGTATAATTGTTGAATTGTCCAACTTGACGAATAATAATTTAATTGCTGGTGTTTTCGAAGACAAATCAGTGTGAAATGATAAGTGATGATGAATTTTCCATTTCTGGAACTCCTCCAGAGCTGGTTGAGGCAGTTAATACTGCTTCATTAGAATTATTGCCAAAGAAATCTAGAGAAAAGTACGAATATGCTTATGTAGAACACTGACAAAATGAATATTTCCTAACAGTTGGGAAATCTCGACTTTTCCTATGAAAAATTTTGTCAGGAATGTACAAATTTCCTAGCGACTTGCGGAAAAATTCTATGTAGAAGGTGATTCTATTCTGAAATAAATTCCTAGTGCAATTATTCTATTCATTTTGACGAGGATAAGTATAGTATTTAAAAAATGAAAATATTTATAATTCGCTAGACTACGCGAAGTGGACAAAACTCCGTATGCAATTTGGATAAATCATTCACCATCTCAACCGAATCCGTGGTTTTGGAATTATAAGGATTTCAAAATGCCATATGTACGGAACCGACGACGAATTTAGCCCATTAACTACGGCATTAGAGATCTGAACCTCCCCTAAAAAGTTTTTCTGTTCGAAAGTTATTCGAAAGAATTGCATTGAAACAGCTTCTTCATCAGTGATTTGAACTTCAAATAATCTGTTACCGAAAAATGACGAAATTCATAAATATTGATAACCCGTATCATCACCGATACAGTAGTTGTTATGACGAATAAATCTACGATATTGAAAGGACTTGATTCGAGATAAGATACCTGATCACACCTAAAACTCAAATTTTACCTACGTCATAGGCTCCAGCTTTGATCTGCGCATAAAGACGATGCTGATCCTCATCCCAGAATGGTGGATAACCGACTAGAAGGATGTATAGGATGACACCGCATGCCCATATGTCTACAGGTTTTCCATATGGTTCTTTTTTTAATACTTCCGGTGACAGATACCCAGGAGTACCAGCGAAACCAAACCAAGCTTGTTGTTCTCCTTGGACTTCTATCGCTAATCCAAAGTCAGCCAATTTGACAGCAGCTCCTTTTGCTTTACTTGCTAGTAAAAGGTTTTCAGGCTGCAACGAAGGATGAGATTTAAGAAACTCGAATAAATTATATATGTATTTGGGAACATATTTCAAAATATATCTAAATGTGTAAGTAAACTGGACATCAAATCAGGATTGATTCTATTTAAGAATCTTTGAATTCGACCTTCTGTACTTGATATGACGATCATTCCAATAAGCAGGTAAACAAAACGAAAAACAACCCCAATTCATAATATAATTCGAAACTTAAATTGCAGAAAATTTTCTTCCAAACATATTTATGTTGCTATTATCAGTTCTATAAACTAGAGGATATCGTGATTGCAAGGGAAAAACATTGTTTTCGGGGAAAACGTGAAGTTAATCGCATTTAGCTCGAATTTATTGCTGAAGCTCCTTTTATAATGAAAGTTCGTGTTGTTTGTGAGAAGATCTGGAATAATATATCCCTCTTGGGACAGAAATAGACTTTATTTTGTTGTCCATAGTTATACAGATATAAAAATATCAGTGATAGTAAGACGAAAACAATACATATACATTTTCGAAATTCAGTGCATCTCACTCATAAGATATATTCATATAAAATAAATTATTCATCAAAATTAATGAATCGATTAACATCTGATATTAATTTATTAAGGGCCGATTGCACCGTAGACAAAAACTGTAGATTGAATCCGAAATCTCGATCAGTGTCTATGATAATCAATAGACACTGATCGAGATTTTGGATTTAATCTATGAAGTTTGGTCTACAGTGCAATCGGCCCTTGAGGACAAAACTGTAGATTAAATCCAAAACCTCGATTAGTGTCTATTGATTATCATGGACACTAATCGAGGTTTAAGATTTGATCTACAGTTTTGTCTATGGTGCAATCGGCTCTAAGAGAATTGCAACCACTCACCTTGAGATCTCTATGTACTACGCCATTTTGATGACAGTGATTAACAGATTCTAATATTTGTTGTATACAATGGGATGCATCTGCTTCGGAATAGAATTCCCTTGCAACGATGTCTTCGAATAATTCTCCCCCTGTGACTCTAAAAAAATAGAAGAAGATAAATATACTTACTCAAGGAATCGAATTATCTCCTAAGATCACAGCTTAAGAGTCTTTAGCCTTCAGAATAAGAAACGTATACCGCCAAATGGCAGTGTAGTGCATTAATTTTTATTTATTGGATTATTAAGCTTCATAGAACAAATGTTGGGGCGCAGGGAATATAACAAGAAACCCTACCCTGAACTAGATCTTAAACTGGCTGAAAAATACTCTCTCTTTGCTTTATCAGTCATCTGGGAGGAGATACCTGCGGGGCGTGTCATTTAAAAGAAATTCAATTACAGGTTGGAATCCACTATTGTAAGAAACAAATAATTTTCACTAATCGACGGCTAAAACAAACCCTAACAAATTGTCTTCGATGAAAATGGATATTTATCATTTCGACTAGAAAAATTCAAAGGAAATAAATTTCGCGAAAACAACACATTGTTGTAATATTATTTACAAAAAAAACGGTAAATTATAAAAGAAAAATGGGATAAGCATTTGATTAACTGAATGATAGACTTAAATACTGTAATGAGAACACAAACATTTTTGTTAGTTTTGATGGTGGAAATGTTGAAAAATAACCAAAAATGATGAGGAATATCCTTTTCATTCATTTAATACATACTCATGAAATATTTTTTTATTATTGTTATCTTTATACACTCACTCATACATCCCTTCATCAATCAGAAAAAATAAATCGTTTCCGACTCCCTTTTTTTTCTTGGGATGTAGACCCTGAATGCATTACATATTTGAAAAAACTAAATAAAAATTATTATTATCGAAAAAAACTTTCAATCATTATCAAAATAATCCATTTCCTCATAGATGTGGAATTCCGAAATCATCAAATTGCCATGACCCACTCCTTAACTATGCCATCAAATGGCCGCATTCGCCCCATAGAACTTATAGTAGGTACATGGAATGCTATTAGCCTTGCTGCTCAGCTTAAAATAATGGGTAAACATCTCAAGTTGGAGGAATACCGAAATTTCCATGTTACTATGGATATGAGGTGTCACACAGAACAGAAACACAGAAATACTATGAAACTAATCGTCAAAATCCGATTCACTTGGCATTTCGTCAAAGATTTCTGTGTTTCTGATCGATGTGACAGGTCGTATCCATGGGAACATGGAAATTTAGAGATTCCTCCCACTTGAGATGTTTATCCACTTTTTGATCTGGTAATATCATTCCATGTACCTACTATAAGTTCTATGATTCGCCCAGTTTTATTTGTGACGTTAACGATGGGTTTCACCGTGATCACCGGTGATTCGAGATCAACGGATTGATTCTCTGATTTTTGAACTGAAAAATCGAGTTCATTCTAGATCAAGCTCGGATAACCGGTGAATACGCTTTGTGAAACCCACCGTAAATATTTTAAATTTTGTTTGAAAATAGAAAATTTAAACTGAAAATCGATACTTACAGATCAAATACCAAATAATGAAAATTTTCTTCTTGTATGCTGTCATGTAATCTCACTGAAAATAAAGTAAAACTAGTTAATATGATGCAATTTTTATGGTAATATAATCAAAAGATTCGGTAATTGTGCAACATACAGATACAGGGTAGTTTAATGAACTGATTGATTGGTGGTTTTTACTGGACCAACTCGCAATTTGAATGCGATTAGGGCTTTTCTCAATAAGATTCTGAATGCGCTGTCACCTCCGATTGAACCAGAAGTGACATGAGGTTCAATTCAAATAGTGCATCCTTCATATTACTGTACTTCTACATAAAATTCTGGAACTATTATATTTTGAATCATTTCCACACCCTCATTGTTATGAAGATACAGAATTTTTTCCTGAAAAATCCTGATAATTGTAAAAGGAAAAAGTTCATATTTGGTTATACGTCAACTCATCAACAAATGAGTGTTCTATAAAAATTCTCAATTTCATTCCAAACATTGTTTACCTGGTATGAAAAGCCTTAAATTCCTGGACGACTGTGAAGCAACACAAAGTCAAGGAATGTGACTTTTCCTACGAGGTAAAAATACAATTTCTTCGCAAATCGTTAAAAATTCGACAGATTTCAATTAACATCGAAGAAATCGCGAATTATTTTGTTCATAACTAAATGGTGCTTCGAAATTAGTGATGAAATTGGTTGCGTTACTATGGAAACGTATTCATGTTGTCAAACTTGACGCATATAAATTTGATTGCTAGTGATTCCGAATATAAAACAGTGTAAAATGATAAGTGATGAATTTTCCATTTCTGGGACTCCTCCAGAGCTGGTTGGGGCAGTTAATACTGCTTCATTAAAATTATTGTCGAAGAAATCAAGAGAAAAGTACGAATATGCTTATGTAGAACAATAACGACTGTAAGGAAATATCATATTTCCTTACTGTAAGGAAATGATATTTCCCCAGTAAGGAAATGAAAATTTCCTAACAGTTGGGAAATCTTGCCTCTTTCTATGACAAATTTTGTCTGGAATGTCAAAATATCCTAGCGATTTGCGGAAAAATGTTATACACGGTTTTTGACATTTCTGTTCGCTTCTTGCGACAATGGAGTAGACGTCTTTAGAGCTGCAAGGGGAGGCCATTTGGCACCAATAAAAAGTTTTTGAAAATGAATACAAAGTATGTGTTTTATTCATACTTCAAAAAACGGCGCAATTTGAAACACCCCACATAATATAAAGATGTTAGATAATATTGGGTGTTGTAATGGACAGACTTGATAGTGACAATTCTTTTCGTCACTTATTTGGACAGACCAAGTGAATTTCACAAGGGATCTCCCACTCGATATCAGAAATTGTACTATCTTCTGATCGAACTATCCCTATCATGTTCTGGAAACTGAGAACGAGATATTTTCTTGCTAGTAAAACTGGATGGAGCGCCATCACATTGTGCTTGAATCATAACAGAGAAATTAAGGTTTACCACATGGCCTCCAAGGTCACCTAACCTAACACCTCTCGACTGCGCTGCATTTCCGGTGGGTTTCACAAAGCGTTATCACTGGTGATCGGAGGTTGATCTCGATTTGACAGTTCAAAAGTCATAGAATCAAGCCGGTGATTTCGGATCACCAGTGATTAGGTACGCTTTGTGAACCCCGCCGTTAGGATTCTGTAATGAATCATTGAGTCATAGTCAGATGTGTGGCGTTTGTTGATATTTGAATTGATTATACAGGGTGTCCAAGAAGTCGCGCATCCCATTGAGCGGATCGAAAGTGAAAAATATTCTAAGTCCAAAAATCCATGTTTGAAATTTTTTGATAACGTAGTTAATTAGTAATTGATTAATGAAAGTTACCAATTAGGAGCGCCCTACAGAAGAATAAGTAGGCAGTGGGAACGCGAGAGTTAGACGCCAGAGCTGCTGCCGGCTTTTCACGCATTGAACCTACACTGGCGTCTCACTTTCGCGTCCCCACTGCCTACTTATTCTTCTGAAGGGCGCTCCTGATTGGTCACTTTCATTAATTAATTACTAATTAACTACGTCATCCAAAAATTTCAAACATGGATTTTTGGGCTTAGAATATTTTTCACTTTCGATCCCCTCAATGGGGTGCGCGACTTCTGGGACACCCTGTATATTATTATAGGAATTAGCTTTCATTTTGAACCATTCGATTCGGGCAGGTCCCGATAAATACGAACGATGCTCGCGCTCCCACCTTGCATGTTTTTATGTGAAAATTCACATTCTTACTAAAAATCGTGAACAAAATTTGTAGATCAAAACGGCACTCTAGATTTCAGTACTGGTGCTACTTCTGGAATAATCCGCAATATTTATAGGTCGTGGCACTATTTTTTGTATAACATAGGTTATGCTTCGTTTTTGGAGAGATTCCACAATTTTCGATTCATCAGTCCAAATAATTTTTAAATAGAAAATGGGACCCTCTTCTACTTTATTCAAAAACCAATTGCATAATTTATTCCTTCTTTCAAATGATGAATTTTACGATATTTGTAAGGGCGTTTGGATATGTACAACGCATTTCGCCGTTTGATGCCTACTTCCTGTACATTTTCTTTATTATATTTTTTTGAAAGTAATTTTTGTGATGCTTCAATAATTTTTCACATTCTTTGTGAACTAAATGCTGGCTATATTTTTCACACTGTTATTGTCTTTCCGTATTGTTTTCAACGAAGACTTCTCTTGCTACTCGGCTATTTTCATTCGCTTGAATGTAGCATGCCAATATATAAAATTTTTCGTAATTTGAAATATTTCGGTTCATGAGGGATGATTAACATATACTCTATTCTAATCTTGAGACCAGAGGATGACAAATCAATCAAAGAGGCTTAAGTTCACAAAAGATGATGCGTATTCAACGGTCGCTATGGTAACGCCAGCCTACTTATAATTCAACAGTGAATCGACGAAAATAGCTAGATTTTTTATCATATTATATTTGAATCAATCCTAAAAAACTGCCTGTGAATGTAACAACAGATTTCGAATACGAGTTCAAACAAGAGCGTTATTCAGCATTATTAAAATGTGGATTTCTCAATTTTCGTTCAGAACTCAAAATCTATGAACGATAGGCTGGATCTGTTTTCAGATTCAGATTAGTCAAGAAAAAAAGAGCTCGAGAATGTCTTTCAGTAGACAACGAATTTTGCCCACTCTGGACAATGCTGAATTTAATCACTGATGTGAAGAATAACGCGAGCTTCCAGAGGAATTCAAGTCACATTTTCTCATGAACATTCTGGAAAAAATTGGAATTGAATTCATGAAAAATTTCATTCACGGAACATATGGTGGTAACCAAATGAGACTTATTTCACTTCCAACCATTATTTTTGTCGAAATAAAATCTGAAGTAAACTTGTTAATTTGAAATCATCAACAGCATCCTCTACGCGTCCAAAATATATCGGTTATTGTTATTATATTGAGCTTGTTTTGATCAGAAAGAGTATCAAATGTATGGTCGCTTCAATATCCACTCTATAGGTAATTTGAGCTTTCAGCAGCGCTGCGCAGCGTTGAACAAAATCCAACTTCTCCGAGCGCGAAGTCATCATCACTCTCGTCTCTCGCTATCGCGTTCGCTTTCCCGATTTGAATGTAATCGTTTGAACTACGCTGTCCTCTTCGCACTTCATGTTCATGAGCCTCACGAGGTTCTCACCCTCCCTGCCAAACAGCGTTGGCTTTTTCATTCCTGTTCAGTGAGGTGACTCACTGGACACTGTTCATTACAAAAACAAATTTTCCAAATTGTGGCATATAACCCGGAAAAAATAATTCATTGAAAAATATGTTGTCGATTTGATACTTTGGACCGATGAAAGGCTTTGCATTTTACAAGTAAAGATCCGAACTATTATATGTAGATAAAGCCTTTTATTATTCTTTATTAAATTCGGCGTCTCCGAAAATCTATATTTTGGTGCCAACCTCGACCATATACAGGATGTCCGGGAAAATGTGGAAAATCACTCGGATTCAGATAAAATATATATATTTTTTTCCTAGCGGCCCTCCCTACGGAGATGCGGCCTCCTAAATGACGTCACTGGAAATCCATCTCACTGAAAATTTCAAACTATTCAAAATTAATCAAAGAAAATTGTATATGATAAACAGTAGTAAGGACCTCTTAAAATATGGTATGGTTTCAGTTGTAAATGTCTCGATTTCATTGAATCAAATTGTTCAGGAAGGTGACAGTCTGTTTTTCTGAATGGTAGAATGTCCAAAGAAGTATATATTGATGTGGGTGTGCCTCAGGGCTCAGTCCTGGGACCCCTATTTTTTATTATTTGTAATAATGATTTTTCTCATCATTTGAAGGACTTTGAACACATCCTGTGGGCATATGACTCGGGAATCACACTAGCCGGACCTGTCTTGGACCAAGTGAAGGAGCTTAGGTTCCTCGCAGAGTCGAGAGCTAAGGAATGGCTCGTTTCCATGTAAATGAGATTTTGGAAAAATTTCTTCACGGAAAATCTTAGAAAATCTAGTACCTACGCTTTCCAAATTGGCAACCGAGAAAAAAATTCCGCCGCTTGAATTTTTTTTTCTCAAAATTTTACACCACAATTGAATTGAGCTCAAAATAATACTAAGATTTGACCAGAAACCATTTTTTCAAATGTCAAGCATAACTCACCACAGTTATTCGAATATTGCTCAAAGTAGACATTAAACACCCTGTATCTCGCTTATGCGTTTAAAACGGGGTAGATATATGTCATAAGGCAAAAATGACTTCCTCGGTGTCATCTACACGGCTATATATGTTTGTCCAGTTTATGATGAAACACCCTGTATTCGATTTTCGTGTCTTGTTCACAGATTTTAAGGATTCAGGGCATAGATGTTATGGATTAGGAAAGTGGGTATTCTGAATGATTCGAAATGGTTGAAATACTTTCCTTTTGAATTATCCAGTAAGATTTTCCAGGTATTCGGTGTTGATGACTAATAATACTGTTTCAAGCAGGTCCTACAGTTTTTAACCCAAAAGTCGATGACCATATGCGATAGCAATAAAGCGCTTTTATTATATTAATTCATAGATCACTTCGTCCATTTTACGCTCGTCATAATCGGCTTAGCGCGCAATCAAATCGTGCAGTTATTGATAGTTTACGAACATCAACGAAGAAACGTGTGTACCGACAAATATCCCCTATAATTAGAGAATACCCTCAAAATGTCGGCTCGTCATTGATGGGTATAGTTTTGTTTCCAATAAGTGATCAGCAAAATATATTTTTTTCTAACAGAATGGCGCTACATGCCGTGTAGCTCGAGCAACAATCGTTCAGGGAGTGATGAAATGGCCTTCTTATTTGTGCGATTTAATGCTTCCGGAGAATATTTTATGCTAAGTCTCGACATGTACATGCCGACAACCAAACCAGTCTTGGAGCATTGGAAACCAATACTTCATTGACGACAGACGGGCAGATTTTTTGGGAAAAGAAGATAAGAATTTAATTGATAGAATGGACGATGTAACATGTTACTCTAAGCTGTGGTGGCATATCTTGAAATCATATTCAAGTATTGAATGACATGAAATTATTCAATAGATCATAATAGCGGCCTTTACACATACGCGCTTTCCCACACTCCTGGGGAGTCGAAGAAAGCGTGCGAGTAAAACCATCGCGCAAATCCATAGGGAAAGCGTGTGTAGCGAAAGATATGAGACTGCGCTTTCTTCCAAGAAAGCGTGTCGACTTGTTGGAGCCAAGGAAAACGAGGCGAATCAAGCGCGCAATCCTCGAGGCGTGGAGTGGTTTAACTCAGTGTTGCTCTAGGAGAAAACCAACAACCACCACACTAATAGATTGTGCGTGTGTAATGGATCTTCAAAGAAGACAAAACGTCTCTCTGGCAATTATTGGATTGATGACAGTAAATGGGCAAATAAAAAAAAGAAAAAAGAGGGTTTTGGGGTTTGGATAAGTTAATAATAGTATATTGCTCAATGAGCGGTAATGTAAGTCAAAACACACGCAGATCAAGAACACTACACTTTTTCTTCGACTTCTCCAGTAAAATCCGAGTTAATCTGCATTTTCAAAATTGACAACAGTTGTCAAAGCCGATTTCTGTGGTCGAAAATCGAATCGATATCGAATCCCGTAGAAAACGTCAAAAATTACGTTTTCCAAATGCAATTTTTGGATATTCAGAACTAAGAAAAAGTAGAAATGGATGTCTAAAATAGAGTTCCCCATTGACCCGACTTTTTTATTCATTTCGTAAGCTACATTTTTCCTATTTGTATTAGAGTGAGTTATAGGCGTGATTTATTATTACCTCACACTATTGGTTTATAGAGACTATTACAGATCAAATTCAGTTGAATAATAGATATATTATTCTATGCGTTGAGCTGTTATCAGTTCTTTTGACCACAGTCGAACATCCATGATCTATTAGTATATTTAACCTGAACGCTTACAATGCGTGAGGGAAAGGGTAGTGTCTTCCTATAGAGTACCAAGACGAGACTGCCGTGCTTTCCTTCATTAATCCTGCAAACGTAATCCTGCACTCCAAGTGCACCCTCTACACATACGCGCTTTCCTTCGCTCTTTCCTATTTCAGGCTTTTCCGTACGGAAAGCGCGTATGTGTAAAGGCCGCTAATAGCTCCGTTTGAGTATGCTCACCACATTAACGGAGTGCAAAGTGTCGTGTGGGTTGCTATGAATACGGTGCGGTGTACAGGGTTTTTCACTGAAAGACCCTGTATTTCGTTGATGTAGTGAGCATTCTCGAAAGCAGGTAAAATGCTATTTCAACAATATTTATGTATTGTTATTTTATTCGGAGTTCTCAAATCTCAAAAAAATTCCCGATGTTATGGAAATTAGATGATGAAACTGGTACCGGCATCGATATTTTCACGAATCTAGAATGGCACTATGAGACCTTTATTGTTGAAACACATCATACGGCACAGAGAATACACAAAAATAAGAAGAGATATGCAACACTTCAAAGAATAGTTGAATTGGACATCCATAGGAGAAACATCCACTGGCAGCTCAGAGGCCCATAGAAGCCATATGGCCCCCCTTCGAGGTAGATAATGAACGCTTGATGGTTATCCAACCAATTTCTAATATAGATCAATCAAATGATTTTTTTTATCCTCCGCATATCGCCGAATGAATGAAACGGAATAATCTAATATAGATCCGACTTTTTCATACTGTAAGACCCAACAAAATCATAAATGCAGACATAGGTGTCGGAATATTCCGAATCCATCTTTTGTTCACTCCCGATCCTTGAAAATGCAATAAATAATAAATATATCAATGACTTTTTCCCTCGTCTTAATTTCCACCAATCCGAAACGCGCAATTTCGAATCACAAATGGTTTCTAAATGGAAAAACTGTATGGCAGCAGCTGTCAGCAGTTTTTTCGGGTTTACCCGCGGCAAAACTTGACAGTTGTTGTCAACGAAAATTAATCATACATACATAGATGCATCCAGAATAATCTGTTACTCATGGAATAGTCTTGTCAAATACCATTCGTGCACCTAACTTTTCCTATGAAAAAAATCTTAAAAACACAGTACAAAGTAATATTTTTTTAACAAAAATCATTCGTGCAGGTGCAAAAATCCTCGTCTTCGACCAGCGGCGTAGCTACGTGGGTGCAAGGGTGTGCAGTGCACCAGGGCCCCCGACCTTAGGGGGCCCCAAGGCCCCAAGCGCTGACCACCGTTTATACCACGTTACAGGGTTTGTATAATTTTTTTCGGAAATGGCATCAAACGTTGGTATTGTCAAAATTCACTGGTGAATCGGACACCTCTCTGAAAAAACTAAATCCGACTAGATGGTCCCGTATAGGGTCAACACAATTTCAGCAATTAAACTTCGTTTTTTGATATCATTCGTGCATTATCAGAAATAGTTATGAAAAATTCGTGCAAAGATGAGCGAAGCCAAGCAGAAATATTAACAAGAAATGTTGAATTTTGAATTTACTTTTCTCTGCGATTTTATGCACATTATTATTGATATCAATTATGCATCTTAAGTATTACAAATATGCGATATCAATTTGGACGACGCATGCAGAGCTCAGAAGAGACGAATACAAAGATAAAAATTTATAGAAGTGACTTCGAGTCCTTCAAATTCGAGCCTAGAGAAAATGCCATAGCATATGGTATAGATCCCCATTTCGAAGAAAAGAGACAAAAATTATTTCGATGAATTAGCTTCCTTCTGATCACCGATTTCGAAGTAGGGAAGAATTGTTCAAAATGAATATTTTCTATAGAGTGCTCGATACAATAATTTCACAACTAAGGGGCCGTTATACTCTGGCCGAAAAAAACTGGATCTCTACGTATGTACATTCATTTTTCAGTTGTTTGCTACCGCAGGAAGGGCTATGTGGCACTGATGACGGCTAACAAGTTCACGCCTTTAATTATTCACCTAAAAGCATGATTTTTTCTTCAAATTGGAGTTAAAAGATGTCTTGAGGGCACTCCCATTTCTTCTCTTCGAGAACATTATTTTTTCGCATAAAAAAACCGGGTTGAATTTGAGACTATATGAAAATTGACTTCATAATCGTTTTTTGCCGGTTGTTCATCAATTTTTTTAGTTTTATTCGAAAAAAATTCCATTTGAATAGGCGCTTAATTAATGCAAAAATGGAAATAGGTACTGAAAAGACAGAAAGTGTGAAATCGCAGAGAGCTGTCTGAAATTCAAGGAGAATAAAAAAAATCTAGCTTTCAGGTGAAAAATCGAGGGCGTGAACTTTACGAATGGAGAATCGGTGCCGTCGGCCAGAGTATAACGGCCCCTTAAATACACGTTTCGAGGGTATGACTGCAGCCAACAAAATTTTTAATTTTCTGTCACCCTCATTTCTGATAGATGTAGGAGAAAAAACTGTCATTCAAAGCTGCGACAAATTTCAAAGTAAATATTGCGATATGATAGGGACCCATTTTTCGATTCAATTTCTTAATATTTATCACCTATTTCTACTTGAATTGAATAAGGCATGGACAATTCACGAATACTGTATGAAAATACGTAATAAGGAGTTACGAAATGCGATCCAACTTCCAACAGAAGTATTTACAGCAATATTACTATTCCATAAAATTCCGGTCATCTCTGTAGGAGTCGAAAGATCTTTCAGCCAATTAAAAATAATAAAAAATTATTTGAGGAACACTATTGGCTGAGCTCGACTGTGACAATTATCGCTTATATCAATTAAAAATGAAGCTGCATCAAGTCTAGATTTGAGTAAAGTCAATAAATCTTTTGCAAAAAAATGAGTCTCGAAGGTTGTGAACATATTTTTCCCGAAGAAATCAATGACTTCAAATTTAGACTTGATGGACCACAAGGTTTGAATCCTCATTAATTAATTTAAATGAATTCCTTAAATAAGTTATTCTTATTGTTAATTTGCCAAATAATCTCACATATCAATAAAGTGTTTTCAAAGTTTTTTTTTCATCCTTCTAAATATAATTGATTTAATATACCTACCTACCTACAACATAAATAAACATTTCGAATTACCTATTTCTTTTCATTACCTAAAGACAACATCATTTATTCAAGTATACTCCTCAATTGTACCTTCAGTAAGGAGCTCTGCTTCTTCGAAGTATTTATATTTCGACTTGTTAAAAACCAATCAATTCATTAAGGGGCCCTTCTCCGATTTTTTGCACCAGGGCCCCTGACTATCTAGCTACGCCACTGTCTTCGACTCGGATTTTTGTTGCCACCTGCACTCATGCTTCTTGTTAAAATATTACTTAGCAACGTGTTTTTTCGATTTTTTTCGGAAAAATTGGATGCACTTATGATATTACTTATGACTATGTCCCTCGTCTTAATTTCCACCAATCAGAAACGCCCAATTTTGAATCACAAATGGTTTCTGGATGGAAAAACTGTATGGCAGCAGCTGTCAGCAGTTCTTTCGGGTTTACCCGCGGGGAAACTTGACAGTTGTTGTCAACGAATATTATTAATACTAATTACATGATGCATCCAGAATAATCTGTTACTCATGAAATAGTCTTGTCAAATACCATTCGGGCATCTGATTTTTCTTGTGAAAAAATTGAAAAAACATAATGCAAAGTAATATTTTTTTAACAAAAAGCGTTCGTGCAGGTGCAAAAATCCTCGTCTTCGACTCGGATTTTTGTTGGCACCAGCAGTCATGCTTCTTGTTGAAATATTACTTAGCATTGTGTTTTTTCGATTTTTTTCGGACAGATAGTTTATGTCGTTCTTATCTGGAGGCTGAAAGTTGATTTTCGAGATGAAAACAGCATATTTATTTTCGAGTTAAAGGGTGTTCTTCGCAAATGAGCTTTTTGGAACATGCACTCTCTCCAAGCTAGTTAAATAAAAGAAGTTCTCCAAATTTTCCTCTTTCGTCCTCATGAATTCTTTAAGCCACAGCAAACTATTAGGGTCGAAGATTCTGATTCTTTCTGACCAGACGAAGAGCAATTTACTGTTCTACTTCACAATGTCCACCGGGAAACAACTCAGTTTTTACGAGATTGTGGGGCCAACGACGATGGCAAACAGAGTTGAATGACTCAATTTTCCTGCTTTTCCGCATCGAGCTTATAAGCGAGGGCCAATATTTTTTTTATGACTTGTACCAGATGTTATTAATTGATTTTTGGGAACTTTTCCTATTAGTCTGAATGCTTTCTGGATGAGGTGAAAACAGTATTAAGCGGTAGAATGATTCGAACTCAAATGCCCAATAGGCAATGTTCCATAATATAAACAATTGATAGATCGATGTTGTTGAAACACATCCGATAATTCTAAATATAATATGTCTTTTCTGGTAGCTTCGGACGATATTTTGCAAATTTTTCAAATAAACAGACAAAATCTTCAAATTACATAATTATATTGTTTACATGCACCATCACCGTCACTGTTGAATGTTCTGAATGAAATATAAGAATGAAAATAAATTATTCAAGAAAAACTACAAAACCCGACTGCGAAAGCAATTAACTGAAAAGAAAAAAACAAGTACAAGTATTTCAGCCCTGCCTGCAAAACATTATAGAATTCACGACATATTTATATTGAAGTATACAGGGTGTATCACGGTCGATGATACGTTGAACGTTTACGGGGAACGGAAAGCAAGAATTCATTGTCAATTTGGTTTCTGAGACAAGAACAACTGCTCTATCGATCTGAATATTTTCAGTGCTGCGGTGTTGCCGCTTATGTCAAAAAGAACTATGTTATTTCAATGACACACCTGTATATTGTTGCATTTTTCAAGTCATTTTGGAATCACTTCCTCATACTCGTCTTCAGCGAGTAATTAAACATTTCCTCTTTTTTCGAGCAAAACATAGCCTTGATTTTTAAATCCATATCTTCCATACGAAAAATCTTAGGAAGGCTGAATTTTCGGATGCAGATTGCCATCATGTACGTGTTTCGAAATACGCTTCTAAAATTATACTGGGTCATTCAAAATTCTATGAGTTACCGAGACATACAGAAACGGTTGAAAGTGCATTTTTTTCATGTCCTGTATATTTTGAGAATTACTGAGAGAGAACTAAATTTTTTCCAAATAATATATTTAGAAGTAATTTTCCATGAAAATTACCTTGTTTTGCAATATTTTGTATTAGATAACTTTGAATGGGACTAAAATAGGTGGCAACGATAGAAATTGTTTTGATGAAATTGTTCATTTTTTATGGACAATATGACCAAATTTTAGCAAGGACAAGCAGAATTCAGATTCAGAAAAAATCATAGCCTATGTCACTCTCACAGTTCGTACGAATCTGATTAAACCTCATATGTTGAAATCCTCTTAGGGCCGGTTTTATAAAAGAATTTCAATCCTCAGTTGAGCCCAAATCCGCCCTCGAATGTTGATTTCCGTATTATAAACATCCAATCTCGGGTTCAACCCTGGATTGACTCAACCGGTGAATATAGCTCCATTTGAGATTTGAACCGAGGATTGAAACGTCTGACGTTTCGAGATGGCCGACAACTAACCTCACTTTATGTTGAAAACAAAACAAAACATTTTGTTTTGGCACATTGAAGTTGCTTGGAATGAAAATATTATATGATATTATATTGATAGCCTGATATTAATCACAGTCTTCTGTAGGTTTGCTATGTATCAATAATTCAACTTTGGTGTTTGGAAAAATATTCCTAAATTGAAACTGAATTTTTGTGCCTTATCTTCGAGGGATAGAACTGTCCGGTTCCTGTGTGAATACAGGGTGGGGCAGAAAAACCTATCCGATTTCAAAACGTTATAAAATTAAAACCACTCAGCTTGTCAAAAAATTTTTTTTATTAACATATCGCAAATTTTATGCCATTTTTAAATTTAAGTTTTGAAAAGCACATCACTCAAATGTCGTCCTTGGGAGCGGATACACTTATTTAGGCGCTCGCGGTAGCTTTCCATGACTTTCACCGTCATTTCCACAGGAATTTCTTCAATTGCCCGAGCAATTTCCCTTCGTAAAGCAAGAAGGGTCCTTGGTCGATGCTGGTAAACCTTCGATTTGAGGTAACCCCAAATTCTGCCTGTTTACGGCGCCACAAAGGTGAAAATGGGCTTCGTCCGTGAAGAGCACAACATCGTCGTTTGGCAGTTCTCGGAGATCGCGACACAGGTTCGTACGGGTTTCAAAATCCCTTTCACTTAATTTCTGTGCAACAACCATTTTGTAGGGATGCATTTTGAGGTCCCGGTGCAAAATTCGCCGAATACTGCGGTTGGAAATCCCCAAAGCGAGCGAATGTTTTCGCGCCGAACGACGCGGGGAACGTTCAATCGCGGCTCTCACATTGGCCACGTTTTCAGGTCCTGTTGCTGTCCTGGGACGTCCAGGCGACTTCTTTTTCAATGCTGAACTCGTCTGTCTAAAATTTGACACCCACACTTTAATCGTAGCGTGATGTGGAACAGGATCATGACGCCCGAGTCCGAAATGAATTCGAAAAGCACGTTGTGTAGCAATTATCGAACCGCCGCATTCGATAAACCGCTCAATAACAAAAGCACGATGTTCACCAGACCAAGGCATGTTGACTACTGACAAATGGCATAAAACCAGCTTTCTAACGGTTTTTACCCCACTACTCTACCTGCTCTCTCTTCTGAGAAAAAGGGATTTGAAATCGGATAGGTTCTTCTGCCCCACCCTGTATAATATCGAAAATGACTCTAGTTATGATAATAATGAAATAACTGCAAGGCATTCGAAAGATAGTAACGATATTGAATAAGAAAGATACCAATCGAATGATTTCACATTTCCTTTCGACCTCTTCGAAGATGGCACGAAGAAGAGATTTTGGTCAAATAAAAAAACTCTTTTATCAGGTGGATGAAATTACTCTGAATAAGCTGAATCTTTTCAGAGTTGTTAACATTTCCGAAGATTTTTGTGGTATACATAAATCAACATCAGAAAAAAGTCAGAAAGTTGTGAAATGTCTAGAACTTTGGACATTATCAAGAAGTATTCTAGTGCTTATTTATCATTCAATCAAAATGCCAAGCAATCAACAGGAATAGCAACTAACAAGGGAAAGGTTGTATTGACTGACCAAATTTCGGTGTATTAGAACCGTGTTGCTGGAGCTCACTCACCGTTCTAGAAGGATTTCTTGATTATTATTACATAGTACAGGTGCATGCTTATTTTAATGGGTTGTGAAAATGCTGAATGCTTCAGATGTGAACAGGATTACTTTTCTCCAAATTTCCTAATTGCTAAGCTTATGGATTGGGTATTTCTCATCATATAAAATTTTTAATATACTCTAAAGAAATGATTGATGACACCGATCCCATCTCGCAGATCAATGGATGATCAATTATTTAATGAAGCTCACATATGAACTATGAATTGAATTTATGTTGGGCGTTCAAAGTAGTGTGTTTTTATTTAAAGTTGCATTTGAAAATGGTTTCACTTTCAGGACTGAAATTTTGTGGGTACACTCAGGAAGGATTGGAGTTCTTAATGAGATAATTGAGATTAATTGCATTTCAACAGTTCATTTTTTCTCTTTGAAAAATAGAACAAAATGAGCCAACTCATGTTTTTGTTTTATTTCAAACGAAAGACCCATGAAAATAGTTCAACTTTCGATTAGAAGTGAATCTACAGATAATTTCATTCAGAAAAACAACTTGAAATACGGAATTGGCAGAGAATGGCCATATTAAAATTTAAGCGGGAAAAAGTTCCTGCTTTACCCACATATTCACTAATTTCATAGTACAGCGATTTTCGGATAGAGAGCGCCATTGTACATTTCATTCATAATTAGAGAGATATTCATAGAACTCATAGAGATTATGTAAGTTCTATGGAGATATTCCATAAAATGCACGGTGGCGCCTCTATCGGTTGACTTTTCCTACGCCCTTCAAACGGCGACCTTAAAGACTCTATGGCGTGTGAAAGAACATTTCCCATTCTTTTATTCGGGATCGGATTACATTTGAAAACAACTATTATTTTTGTGACTTGTGGAGTCCTGCATAATATTGCTAGACTGATTCTATTCATGAATTCATGACTCTCAATATGAATAAAGCGAAAGTTGATAATAAATGCTATCTTTGAATTTAATGTATATTTCATGTACTCAATCAAACGAGATCAAGAATGATTTGTTCCTATCCTAAATATAACTACATCCTTGTACGACTAAATGTTAATGCAATTTCATTGGATGTTTTGTATTGTCCTAGCTTTTATTTGGTTACTTGGCATAAGAGTTTGAGATAAGACTTTTCAGAATATCAAAATAGTACAAACTTAGATCATTCGAGTCAAATAAATTGACAAAAGTGATGAAGACTAGAGCTATTTGGCAATAGCTTTGAGTGGAAAAAATTCTCACGAAGTCTGTTTTCATTTCATAAATTACAAATTTTTTTATTACATAATTTGTTTTGATGTAGGAAATCAGATTTCTCTAAATTCTCTGCCGTGACCGTCACAAAACACGGGAATATTCGAATTAGCTTCTTGTTTTGTCTTTATTAGACTACGATTATTGAATTTATCCTAACATGGTATAAAAAAACGTGCCAAAATACTTCGAGATATAAGATTCAGGTTAGCCAACCCAAAAAAAGCGATCCAATCCGAGGTTGTTCAACCGAGGCTGCAAAGACGTTTATAATACCGAACTTTTTTCAACCGAGGGTTGACTTTCAATCCTCGTTTGAGTAAACTCGGATTGAACGTGCCTTTTATAAAACCGGCCCTTACTGGCGCAGTAGTGTAAAAATGCTGTGTATGCTACAGGGCACAGTTACACATCCAAACCAGAATATCTGTTTGTCTTCTAACACGGGAAAACTCTTGAGAAGTTTCACAGATAACTAACTAGAAGATCATGAATAACTTAAACGTTCGAATTTCGCAAAATGAGCTTCACTCAAGAATTATATTCCGAATGTATTTAGGTGACAAAAATACATCTTTCGAAAGAGTAATCGTCGTTCGATATTTTTTTTTTCATTATGTCGGAAAATACACAGTGTGTATGGTAACTCAACCCAATGTTCATATCTGCTGTGTCCATTCCTTCGCCAATCGGGGGAGCACAAACCCCTGATTTTGAATAGAGGTGGAAGGTTCGAGATTGCCACGTTATATCAATTTCTGATAAAGTGATGACTTATGACACATAAGAATGTAAAGTGAGATTATACTATTTCTTCGTTGCTCAGTTCAATGAATGAAGGATTTTTTGTAACTACTGATTAAAGGAAGAAGTTTTTCTTATAAGAAAATTGTGTTATATAGATGGAAAATTTCATGGCTTTACTGCAGGAGAGATAATTATGTAGTTCATCAATTGGTTCATCAACATAAGTCATAACGGTTGTATTTTGATCACTTTTGAATAATTTTCGATGAGATATTTTTGAGACTCTCAATGTAGTACACCAATGGATCAGTAGCACTTACCTATATTTGGATGCTGTAATTTCCTGCAAATTCTGGCTTCTCGTTCCAATTTTTGGAAATCTGAAACAATAAAGATGCATTGAAATGAGAAATAGATATCGATAAACTAATCACAGCTGACGGCTATAAGAATGAGCCTGAAACGAAAACCCGTTTGAAACACTTTCATTATTTACTGGAAGCTTAAGCTTAATAGAAGCTGGATTGAATTTCATAATCCAATTTCAAGTCTGTTTTACCTATCCGATTAGACCTCAAATGATGATGATGGTATCCATCACCAATAAGAAAGAATTAAAATTATTCATGATAGGTTATTTTTTCAATTCATATTGAGAATTAATGCCCTCTACAGATTTGTTCAAAACGCTATTGAATTTTAACCGAAAAAATATTTCGAATGCTTTCCACATCGTAATCCAATCACAAATTATCATTCTAGAAGTAAAGTGGGAAACTTCACTTGAGATATCGATTTTGTTTGTCGAGAATGTTTTGAAATGTAAAATATGGAATATATACTCAGTGACACAAGAACATTACAAAGAAGAATTAATTTCTCCAACCCGATTTTTTTGTCAACGCAATTACTATATTGAAAGCATATTGTCAGACACGTAGCGAAAAATCAAAAAATGCCTGAATATTTGACAAAATTTGCAATGTTTACCTCATATTGTTTTATATTTTTCTACATAAAAAAGTTGAACCTTTTTTTGTTACATTCAAATCATGGACGACAACTTTTACCTACAACCTCTTATTTTTTTTCATGATCTATAAAGACTGCCCAATCAACTTGTGTTAAGGTTGAAGCGGGCGAGTTTTCAAAGCCAGAACATACAGGGTGATTTTTTTAAGTGTTTCATTAGAAATTTTCGAGGAAGAAATTGCGATACAAATTCAAAATTTTGTATTTTTGTTTTAGAGTACATGAACTCAATTTGTAAAATATTTTCAAGCCGAATCTACTTCCGGTTCTACCGGAAATGGATGTGAACTTCGTTATTTCGAATGTAGGTAACACCCTGTATATTTATACATATTTGAATTCTTCGTTTAATTCTGCAATGATTTGATGTATTATATGCGCAACCACATCAAGCGATTGTTGAGTTATTGCCTGATTCTCAAATTTTTTGACAGAAAGATTGTCACAAATAAGTGTTCATATCTTCAAAATACATCATTGTAAGAAATTTTTTTTGCAACAGTGAAACAGAGGGAAGTACGCTGATACTGCTTCTTGTATAAATTATGGGGAAATATTATACAGGGTGTCTGAAACAGGGCTTCAAAGTGAACCTCAATAGAACTATGAAATCTCATTTTTCTCAAATGGGAACCATATAATTTTATAATTCCGATCGATTGCTCGTCAAAAACTAGTTAGAGTGTGCTAAACATTTCATGTCTTTCAAATGAGTAGTTTCGCCGTTATCGAATAAAATTCGAATTTCACGACTAAAGCCAGGTTTCTTCGTCTAAACATCAGGTTTATCAACATAACTTTCAAGAACGCTATGTCAATAGTCAGAATATGACAGTTTTAAACTAAAATTTCTGTATTTAGTCATCATCAATTATTTGCTCTGTTTATTTGTCACATTCGCCGCAAATAAAGAACAGACTTTTGATATATCATTTTAGTGTACCTTTTTATTATTGCTTGTTTTGCACAGTGCTTGATCAATGAAAATAAGTTAGAATGACAATTCCCAACATTGCCTACTTCGAAATAGACGAGCATGCCACTGCATTCGACAGAATTTAACAAATAAAGCCAGGTTTATCCTATCAGTTAAATTCAGTGGTATGCTCGTCTATTTCAAAGTAGGCTATGACACTTCCTAACAAGGAAGTGTCATTCTTACCTATTTTCATTGATCAAGCACTATGCAAAACAAGCAATAATAATAATAAGGTACACTAGAATGATAGTCTGTTCTTTATTTGCGGCGAATGTGACTAATAAACAGAGCAGATCATGGATGATGACCAAATGAAGAATTTCAGTTTAAAACTGACACATGCTTACAATTGACATAGGCTATCTGAAAATTATCTTGATAAACCTGATGTTTAGACAAAGAAACCTGGCATTAGTCGTGAAATTCGAATTTTATTCGATAACGGCGAAACTACTCATTTTAAAGACATAAAATGTTTGGCACACTCTTAGAGGTTTTTGACGAGCAATCGATCGGAATTATAAAATTATATGGTTCCCGTTTGAAAAAAATGAGATTTCATAGTTTTATTGGGGCTCACTTTGAAGCCCTGTTTCAGACACCCTGTATAATATTTCCCCATAATTTATACAAAAAGCAGTATCAGCGTACTTCCCTTTGTTTCACTGTTGCAAAAAAAATTCTTACAATGAGGTATTTTGAAGATATAAACACTAATTTGTGACAATCTTTCTGTCAAAAAATTTGAGAATCAGGCTATAACTCAACAATCGCTTGATGTGTTTGCACATGTCATACATCAAATCATTGGAGAATCAAACGAAGAATTCAAATATGTATAAATATACAGGATGTTACATTTGAAATAACGAAAATCACATCCGTTTCCGGTAGATTCGGCTCGAAAATATTTTAAAAATTGAGTTTATGTATTCTAAAACAAAAATACAAAATTTTGAATTTGTATCGCAATTCCTTCCTCGAAAACTTCTAATGAAACACTTAAAAAAATCACCCTGTATATAGTTCATTTTCATTCCGAGCTTTGTCCGCACCACCGCATGACGACCGTGTGTTATGCGCGGGCTCTACCCTCATGGCGCGAACGGGAGTGTGGATGACTTCTTGATGTCACGTTCGCGCTTCCCCGGTCTGAATCGGTATTTTGTACCGCGACACAGGGTTCGTGGACCGGGAAATGTTTACCATCCACACTCAAGGCTCTTCGCGGTACCTACTTGCGCAGTAACGACTGAATGCCAAAAAGTGAAAAATAAAAATCGTTTTTTTTCGCAAACAATTCCTTGAAGTACCTAGACTATACTGCAATGTCCGATTCAGAGAACGACGTATCGAGCGACATTAAGGAAGCAGCTCAATCTTATTATTCCTAATAAATCGAGGAGCAAGTATGATTTATCCTATGCCAAATTCAGTTCATGGTGTGAACACAAAAGGATTACCCATTTGAACGAAAAAGAATTGCTTGCGTATTTTCAAGAAAAAAAGGGAATGAAGAATTCAACCTTGTGGAGCTTATATTCGTTGTTAATGACCGAATTGTGCTTGAAAAGAAATATTGACATCAAGAAGTATACACTGGCGTTTTTGAAACGATATTCTGAAGATTACCAGCCTAAAAAGTCAAAAGTTTCTAGTAAGAAAGAAGCTTCTGATGAGCAACATTTAATGAATAAGGTAGCATTGATCGTTGGAGTTGCTGGAGCTTGCCGAAAATGTGAATTAAATTTTCTTCGCTTAGAAGATGTTGTATTCCTAGGGGAATTTGCTAAAGTTACCATTCCCAACACGAAGACGAAAGTATGTCAAGAATTTGCTATAACCGCTGGAGCTTTTGGAGGCATAAATTGCATCGAAATGGTAAGGAAATACGTTATGATAAGGCCATCAAATGTTGAGCATGATAGATTATTTTGTCAAATATTTGAATGGGAGATGTGGAGTGCAATCTGTTGGTATTCACACATTTGAAAGTTTGCCAAAAATGATGGCCCAGTTTTTAAAGTTGCCAAATCCTTGTTTGTATACTGGTCACTGTTGTCGGCGGTCATCGACTACTCTCCTTGCGGATTCTGGAGCTGATTTGCTGAGAATCAAACAGCATGGAAGTCTAATACGGTTGCTGAAGGATACGTGGAGAATTCCGTTATTAATAAAAACAAGATTGCGACAAACATCCTAGGAGAAAATTACATGGAAGACACGCAAATTAATGCTACACAGAAAACTACGTTGTCAGCTGGGTTCAATATCACATTGCTCAAATTGTGTTATTAATATTTATAAATCATTTAAGTTACCTAATGAGTAAACTTATTGATCTTCATAATACATATTATGTAGTTCATCAAATTTAACAACATTTAGGTAAAGAGATACATATTTCAAGTAGTTTAGTCTTACAATGATTCTGTATTTCTCACAATTAATGGCGAAATTTACTTTGCATCAACAGTTTCGAAATATTTTACTTTTCGTAACCAGTTGCGAAAAGTTGGACGTTTCAAAACGTCGATGAGTTTTAAGTGTCATTTTATATTTCAAAATTAGAAAAAATATTTCATATGGAATTGTGGGGTAATTTTTAGTGTTTTCATAATCGAATGATTTCAATAATCGAATTATAAGCATTCGAATGATTTCAATAATCGAATGATCACTCGAATGAAAAATCATCGAATGGTCGAAGGTCTGTTTTCTGCTAGTATTAGCTTTAATAGCCGAGTTTTCGCTTTTCCCACTATTCCTTTTTAATATACGGCTCCCCTGAACCGCACTAGCACGCACTTTTAGTGCCCAGTGTATTTGAAGTATTTTCGAATTTGAATTATTAAAAATATTAATTTATTCATTGAAAAATTATCTATTTTTTTCAAAAAAAGCTTTTATTAAAATGCTCGAAAAAGAAGAAAATAAAATTTTCCTTCACAATTTCAACTACCAACTTATAACCTCATTATACACAATTTATATAATCATAAAAGCTTGTCGCGCGATTAACTCGTGTAAATGAACTAGTACCTATTTAATTTAGTAAGTTTATTTTTTGAATTTCAGTTTAATTAAATACTCATAGGTACTCAAGCAAACTTCGCGACAAGCTTTTATGATCATATGAATTGTGTATAATGAGGTTATAAGTTGGTAGTTGAAATTGTGAAGGAAAATTTTATTATCTTCTTTTAAGAGCATTTTAATAAAAGCTTTTTTTGAAAAAGATATTTTTGCTTTTAATTTATTTTTTACTTTTTAGTTATCGTTGGCTTGGTTTCTGAGTTATTCTCGGCAAGCCCTTTCATTTGATACCCATATTGAAGACTTGCATAAAAAATAACTATTCCGCCGTCTTGGATGTTCCGCCATATTGGATGAGGAATGACATCAACATTATTATTTTTCGAGTTACTCTCAACAGGACCTTTCATTTGATACCCATATTCCAGAAGTGCATAGAAAATAACTATTCCGCCATCTTGGATATTCCGCCATATTGGATTCAGAATGACGTCACATTATTTTTCGAGTTACTTTCAACAAATTCTTTCATTTGATACCCATTTTATAAAAACGCATTACAAATAACTATTCCGCCATCTTGGATTGTCCGCCATATTGGATATAGAATGACGCCACAAAGCTTATCGTGTATTGTCATTCAAACTGAACGTGTATACAAGATTTCAGCTTAATCGGTTGAAGATATCTGCTTCAAAATTGAGTAGTAAGGTTCCACCCGAACAAACATACATACATACATACATACAATGCAAGTTTAATAAAAGCTTTTAAAATAGCAATTGTTCAGATATTGAAAAATATCTGAATAATTGCTATTTTATATCTCTTTAAATGCTTTTATCGAAGATACATCTTCCATAAGAGATTTCTGACAGTTCTATATTTTTCAATATCTGAACAATTACTTTTCTATATTTTGAATGTCGACTACTATTATAATTTATAATTATGTTTTTATGTGACAAAATCGTGGAAAATAAATTTTTTCAAATTAGAACCCCATTTTTTTATGGCAGATATTGAATCTACGTTAAAAAATAATGTGAGTGTATGCATCCCCCCCTTGCCCTAAAATGGATATTTTCTGAGTTAATATCCACTTTAGGGCAAGGGTGTGATGCATACACTCACATTATTTTTTAACGTAGATTCAATATCTGCCATAAAAAAATGGGGTTCTAATTTGAAAAAATTGATTTTTCACGATTTTGTCATCCCTAACTTTGAAAGCGATTTTTTCACCCCCTGTATCATGAATCGCGATCTCGATTTTTAAAGTGGATACATCAATCTTACATCTTGAAAAATCCCAAAAATGAAAATTTTCCATCCAAAAACCTCGAAGTTATTCTTGTTTCAGCGGAGCTCTATTTTCGATTTTTTTTTTTCGAATTTTCCCGCTCAGAGAGAATTTTCCAACCAAAACTGAAAAATGTTACATCAAAATAACTTGAAATTTTCTAAGGAATCTATTTCTGCAATACAAAAATGGTGTTCTAATTTGAAAAACGGAAGTTGACGTCATTTCCGGAAAAACCGGAGGTGCTCATGCCTTGAAAATATTTTAGATTTCATCAGCATCGTGAAATACTTATAAGTGCTGAATTTCATGAAAATACGTTCAGTAGTTTCCCGCATAAATATGGGTGAGGTTCCTCGTGAAAGACCCTGTAGATATATGGAAATTAGCAAAGATTATAGAGTACAAAGATTATATAATCTTTGGAAATTAGTATATTAACCTATCTCAAAGCTGATTTGAATTCATTTGAGCATAGAAGAATATTCTGAAGTTCATTCTGGGAAAAGTCTGGAAGAAATTGATCTATTCCATTAATTTATGAAAATTGAACCAACGAAAATACAAATATGTAGCTTCAAACGATTGAATTCGAAAGCATCAGAATATTCGAACATTTTTTTTTCTTGCTATCAGTTCTAGAATGAAGAAAAAATTTTTTGAGTAAATTTATTTCCATTTTCGTTACAATGTGTTGAAGCTTTAAAAATTGTTTGCCTGAACATACAATTTTCAACAATATGAATCTAAATTTTCTGATTTCAAATAGGTCCATTTTTCCAGAAACGCCTTTTAGACACCCGTACTTGAAGAACCCAGAATATTAAATTCGAATGATCGAATGACGAAAATACAACAGTAATAACTTGAAATCCGAACCTTCTAGGAGGAATCTGTGTCCTTCATTATATTTCAAGTAAAAACTGAAAGGATAATTCTTCACCACCTCAATCAGTTTTTAAATCACGAAGATACGACGGGAAATTGTCCCATTCACCCTGTATCTCAAGAATGACGATGGAATTTCTGATAACAGAGTAACACTAGAAAAAGAAAGTATTAACTGGAGCAAGGGCTATCCGATACAAGTCTCAACCACCTTTCTGACTGAGGAGTCGTTCATCCTTTCTACCAATAAATTTGTTTTATGTTCGACTGCTTCATAAACACTTGATTCATGAATTCGTTTAGCGTCCATAATTGACTACTTTATTGGACACCACTTTATTGGACTGGAGAGATTCTTTGGCACTTGCGGCTGAATTTTTTACGCTTTACTTTCCCGAACTATCCATTTTTTCGATTAAGTATTATGACGTTTGTCACAGAATTAACGAAGTAATCAACTTTGTTCAGTGAGGTTGCTAAGGTCGCTGATGGTTACTAAGGTAAGAAAAGCAAAAGCACACTTAATGTTTCTTTTGTAATAAAGCGACGAATATATTAATTGCCATTTCAGAAAATAAAATTTCTGCATTGCAGTCAAACATAAAACTTTGTATGCAACTCTCTAAATGACTACACCTCATCTGCAAACCTTCCTAGTGATGTAATGATCAAGAAAGTAAGCACTGAGAAAAACTTCAGTACATTGCTAAGCCAAAGAGAGGACTGGGAAAGGGAATACACCAACTATAATCTCAAAGAAAATACAATGAAATGGTATACAGATGGTTCCAAAACCGATACAGGAGCTGGCGCTGGGATTTACGGGTCAAGTACCAAGTGTGCACTATCGTTAGGCTCCTGTACAAGCGTCCTTCAAATGGAAATACTTGCAATCGGAAGATGTCTAGATATAAATCTAGAAAGAAACTATCAGAAGTGCGATAGAGCTATTCATACAGATAGTCAAGCTGCTATTAAAGCACTGAGCTCCTACGTCATTGACTCAAAGCTGATTTGGGAGTGCCGAAACAAACTCAATGAGGTAGGCAAGAAGAATAAGGTCTTTTTAATCTGGGTTCCCGGTCATTCGGGGATCGCAGGAAACGAAGAGGCCAATACACTGGCCAGAAAGAGCGCACAAACGCCTCTCACTGGCCCAGAACCCTTCTGTGGTATAGGAAAATGCACCTATAAGAAGGAGTTTATGCTGAAGGAGAGAACCGAAAGAGAAAAACTCTGGCGGAATCTCCCAGGGATGGATCATTCCAAAAAGTTCCTCAGGAACTTTGAAACTGCTAGATCCAAAAAATATCTGGATCTCAGTAAAAACCAACTTCACATACTCACTGGCTTTCTCACAGGACATTGTCGCCTAAAGAAGCATCTGTTGAGAATGGGTTTATCGGACACTGATGAGTGTAGATTCTGTGGGGAGGAGGAAGAAACTCCTATTCACCTGGTTACGGAATGCTATGCCATTGCAAGCCAAAGGAAAGAGTGCTTTGGACAAGAAACTTGTAGAAGTGGGGAGTTATTCTCCTTGAAGCCATCCCAGATAATGGATTTTATCAAATCTCTGGAACTGGAGGGCGAGCTGTAGGAGGCGTGATGATGACAGCTCTGATAGGGGGCACAATAGACCTTAAGGTCGCAGTGAACTGTAACCCCTTTTCACTATAACTATAACTATACAGGGTGTCTACTTTTAAAACGGCAAAACTTCAAAGGGAGATTATTCAAGTGATTTGCAACAAAAAATGTAATATAACACATGGTCGAAATCTTGACGGTTATTCTTCAATTTAACAATTCTCGTTTTCACGAAATATTTCAATTTTTTCCATCAAATCTTCAATATATCAGTTATGCTTGTGACTTCATCGAATTCGATCACATATTTGAAAATGGTAATAAATTTTCTACAAGAAAAGAATTTCAGTGTGCCAAAAATATTTCTATTGCGGGTTTGGTGAGGAGATGAATATCACGATACTGAAGTGAACAAAATCAGTCATATTTTTCCAATGGGTTTTTCGTTGAAAAATTATTCATTATGGACATTTTTTCTTTTCAGCAAAAAATACCTCATTTAGTGTACTTTCGAATGACATATCAACTTTTTTGTTAACAGCTTGTTTTCTGCCATAATATCATGGCTAACAAGATAAAAACGAAAAAGTCGAAAAATTTCAAACCTAAATTTGCTCCATTTTGAAACTCCTTATGATTGAATATCGAAGTCATTCTTATGGAAATCATGAATTTATCAATGAAATAAGAATAATTCAGAAGAATGAAATAATTTTTAATAAAAAAGATTTTATGAAAAAATATGAAAACAGACTATTACTATTTATAACAATTGTTCGAAATGTCCACCTCCTTGTTCAATACATTTAACACATCTTTTTCGTACTGAATCAACAACCCTGCGAAGTTTGCAAAGTTTCTGACGCATTTCTGCACAACACAATTTAATCCTTTCGATCAGAGCCTCTCAAGTCTGAACGCGAATTCGGTACACATTTTCTTTTAAGGTGCTCCAGACATAAAAATCCAAAGGCGTCAGGTCTGGGCTCCTTGGTGGCCATCTTATCGGACCGTACCTTCCAATCCATTTCTCAACTGTCGTCCGTTTTGGCTATTATGAGATGGACAGCCATCCATTCGAAACCAGACATTTTGTCTGGTAGCCAGTCAGTCAGTCAGTAGCTATTTCATCCAAAATGTCTGTTAAGCTGCTTTGGATTAATCTTATGAATTCATCGGGAAGTATAACTTGTTCGAAAAAGATGTATTGAACAAGGAGGTGGACATTTCGAACAATTGTTATAAATAGTAATAGTCTGTTTTCTACATTTTTTCATAAAATCTGTATTTATTATTAAAAACTATTTCATTCTTCTGAATTATTCTTATTTCATTGATAAATTCATTATTTCCATAAGAATTACTTCGATATTCAATCATAATGAGTTTCAAAATGGAGCAAATTCAGGTTTGAAATTTTTCGACTTTTTCGTTTTTATCTTGTTAGCCATGATATTATGGCAGAAAACAAGCAGTTAGCAAAAAAGTTGATATGTCATTCGAAAGTACTCTAAATGAGGTATTTTTTGCTGAAAAGAAAACATGTCCATAATAAATAATTTTTCAACAAAAACCCCATTGGAAAAATATGACTGATTTTGTTCACTTCAGTATCGTGATATTCATCTCCTCACCAAACCCGCAATAGAAATATTTTTGGCACACTGAAATTCTTTTCTTGTAGAAAATTTATTACCATTTTCAAATATGTGATCGAATTCGATGAAGTCACAAGCATAACTGATATATTGAAGATTTGATGGAAAAAATTGAAATATTTCGTGAAAACGAGAATTGTTAAATTGAAGAATAACCGTCAAGATTTCGACCATGTGTTATATGACATTTTTTGTTGCAAATCACTTGAATAATCTCCCTTTGAAGTTTTGCCGTTTTAAAAGTAGACACCCTGTATATGCAACTCGTACATAATTAGGCTTATGGACTTGCCCAATATTGGCCTCGCTCGCTTTGCTCGCTCTGCCATAAACTTTTGGACTCGTCCATAAAGGCCTAATTTATGTACTTGTTACATAAATAGCTATTCTGTTCTTTTTATCCATCCAGTATATAAAATAGATAAGAAATTATCTAATCGGATCGAAAAATTATGTGAATAATTAAAAGGATCGTTAATTGATTTTTATTTTGAAATTGGAAAATATTGGCGTGCATCCTGGACAGCTGGGGCAGTAACTGCTACCTCGCGCCTCCAACATTGAGGCGCCTTCACGCCTTCGGAATTATTCCGATAGGTGCCACTTTTGGGTGTGCTGCCAAGCGCCACTCCATCTGGATACACCACTGACATTATCATCAGTGACTATTCCGAATGATTTCGCTGATAGCTATCGGATATTTCCGAAATATATACTTTACATACCTAACCGAGTACCTAACATTCCTGCAGACTGTCTGGCGCATTCGCCATTTAGTAACCTAAATTAAATATTCTATAGTCAGTGCTAGTCGAACTAGGGCTCTATAAAGGGGAGTATACCAGAACCGCCATTCTGGGTCCAACCATAGACTCGAAAATTACAGATCCCTTCGAATGAAATGAAATTTGTAATCGACAGAAATGAAATCTGTAATCGAATGAGCATATTTTCGGAATGAGAGATCTTGTGGTGACTTTTTTTGGCTTGCTCACATGAAAAACATTAGAAATAGGTTAGGTTCGTGGTGTTAGAATGATGCCGCGGCATCTAATAGTCAAATTAATAATAATTTATTGTTTATGTTGGTGTATCACCCCGGTAGATGGCGGGAAAATATTGCGAGTGCTGTAATTTTCGAGTCTATGGTTGGATCCAATAGCCATAGAGCCAGGTCTATCCAGCATACCTATGTTTATAGTGCTCTAGTCGAACGTGTAGCAGCAGCCTGCCTAGCTGTTTCGAATGGTTTTAGAACAAAAAGCAATGGACTAATAACTGAAATCGGAAAGATGAACCAATTTGGTATCGCTTTTGAGTATTGAATGTAATTATTGAACGCAATGAGGCGGCTTACACACCGAGATAACAAAGGACGCAACATTTATTTGGTGCTCGTAACGAAACCGGGTGAACGAACAAGAGTTCACATATCGGAGACAGCACACTTTTGTTTTTGGTTTGATTCCCTGATATTCAGAAAGTATCTTCCTGACAGCAAGCAGAGAGTTCTCATACAGCTAGATGATACTCAATATACAGGGTCTTTCACGAGGAACCTCACCCATATTTATACGGGAAACTACTGAACGTATTTTCATGAAATTCAGCACTTATAAGTATTTCACGATGCTGATGAAATCTAAAATATTTTCAGGGCATGAGCACCTCCGGTTTTTCCGGAAATGACGTCAACTTCCGTTTTTCAAATTAGAACACAATTTTTTTATTGCAGAAATAGATTCCTTAGAAAATTTCAAGTTATTTTGATGTAACATTTTTCAGTTTTGGTTGGAAAATTCTCTCTGAGCGGGAAAATTCGAAAAAAAAATCGAAAATAGAGCTCCGCTGAAACAAGAATAACTTCGAGGTTTTTGGATGGAAAATTTTCATTTTTGGGATTTTTCAAGATGTAAGTTTGATGTATCCACTTTGAAAATCGAAATCGCGATTCATGATACAGGGGGTGAAAAAATCGCTTTCAAAGTTAGGGATGACAAAATCGTGAAAAATCAATTTTTTCAAATTAGAACCCCATTTTTTATGGCAGATATTGAATCTACGTTAAAAAATAATGTGAGTGTATGCATCACACCCTTGCCCTAAAGTGGATATTAACTCAGAAAATATCCATTTTAGGGCAAGGGTGTGATGCATACACTCACATCATTTTTTAACGTAGATTCAATATCTGCCATAAAAAAATGGGGTTCTAATTTGAAAAAAATTGATTTTTCACGATTTTGTCATCCCTAACTTTGAAAGCGATTTTTTCACCCCCTGTATCATGAATCGCGATTTCGATTTTTGAAGTGGATACATCAATCTTACATCTTGAAAAATCCCAAAAATGAAAATTTTCCATCCAAAAACCTCGAAGTTATTCTTGTTTCAGCGGAGCTCTATTTTCGATTTTTTTTTCGAATTTTCCAGCTCAGAGAGAATTTTCCAACCAAAACTGAAAAATGTTACATCAAAATAACTTGAAATTTTCTAAGGAATCTATTTCTGCAATAAAAAAATTGTGTTCTAATTTGAAAAACGGAAGTTGACGTCATTTCCGGAAAAACCGGAGGTGCTCATGCCTTGAAAATATTTCAGATTTCATCAGCATCGTGAAGTACTTATAAGTGCTGAATTTCATGAAAATACGTTCAGTACTCGGTTCAGTAGTTTCCCGTATAAATAATGGGTGAGGTTCCTCGTGAAAGACCCTGTATGTCGGATGAGAAAATGATGGAAGTAGGTATAATCCAGGGTAGGATATTGGGCCCTCTTCTTTTCATTATCTAGGTACATTAATGATCCAGTCCCAATCATGAATGATATTAGAGTGGTACCTTTAGACTATGCCGATGATAAAAATATAATTATCATTTCTAATCGAGTGAGCAGCCTCCTGACATATGTATGCTCCTAAGCATGAATGGTGTAACAAAAATGCTTTAATTTTGAATAGGTACTATAAAAACAGAATACCTACATGATTTTCTTCACAGAGAAGTCATCATTACAGTGTCCTGAACATGATAGCTGTGGTGATCAAGTTAAAAAAATTTCTAGAATATTAAAATTTCTTGGTTTATATATCGATTGTTTCATGAAGTGGAAAAAGCATGTTGATTTATATTGTGGGCAAACTCAGTTCTGCAGTTTATGTATGTTGAGGATATTGAAGGATAATTAGAATCAAGAGATTCTAAAAACTGTTTATTATAGTAATGTTCAATCACTTGTTAGTTATGGATTGGTTTTCTGGGGGGGTTTGTTCGTCTGTACAACGTGTATTCATTCAGAAGTGGGCAATAAGAGTTATTTTCAAGATGGGTTATAGACAATCCTGTAGGATTTGTACAAGATCCTATTGTTTCTGCAAAAGCATAGGTCCTATTGTATTCAATGTCGAAATCGAAATAATACGAGGCAAATGTTATGCTGCTTTCATCCGGTGCATAAATTAAGTTTATTTGAAAAATGTTGTACAGGGTGGGGCAGAAAAACCTATCCGATTTCAAAACGTTATAAAATTAAAACCACTCAGCTTGTCAAAAAATTTTTTTTATTAACATATCGCAAATTTTATGCCATTTTTAAATTTAAGTTTTGAAAAGCACATCACTCAAATGTCGTCCTTGGGAGCGGATACACTTATTTAGGCGCTCGCGGTAGCTTTCCATGACTTTCACCGTCATTTCCACAGGAATTTCTTCAATTGCCCGAGCAATTTCCCTTCGTAAAGCAAGAAGGGTCCTTGGTCGATGCTGGTAAACCTTCGATTTGAGGTAACCCCAAATTCTGCCTGTTTACGGCGCGACAAAGGTGAAAATGGGCTTCGTCCGTGAAGAGCACAACATCGTCGTTTGGCAGTTCTCGGAGATCGCGACACAGGTTCGTACGGGTTTCAAAATCCCTTTCACTTAATTTCTGTGCAACAACCATTTTGTAGGGATGCATTTTGAGGTCCCGGTGCAAAATTCGCCGAATACTGCGGTTGGAAATCCCCAAAGCGAGCGAATGTTTTCGCGCCGAACGACGCGGGGAACGTTCAATCGCGGCTCTCACATTGGCCACGTTTTCAGGTCCTGTTGCTGTCCTGGGACGTCCAGGCGACTTCTTTTTCAATGCTGAACTCGTCTGTCTAAAATTTGACACCCACACTTTAATCGTAGCGTGATGTGGAACAGGATCATGACGCCCGAGTCCGAAATGAATTCGAAAAGCACGTTGTGTAGCAATTATCGAACCGCCGCATTCGATAAACCGCTCAATAACAAAAGCACGATGTTCACCAGACCAAGGCATGTTGACTACTGACAAATGGCATAAAACCAGCTTTCTAACGGTTTTTACCCCACTACTCTACCTGCTCTCTCTTCTGAGAAAAAGGGATTTGAAATCGGATAGGTTCTTCTGCCCCACCCTGTACCTATATGGCCATCAAAGTTTTCAACATGCTCCCGAGATATGCTCAGATTTTAATTGATGGTAAAACCTTTAAGCGGGTTTATGGGATTATTTTTAAGTTTGAGCCCTACACTGTTCAGGAATTTGAGATGGCCTGTTGTGATTGACTTGTTTTCTTTTCTTTTATGTAATATTGATCGATGATATGGGAAGTAAATTAAGATTACTATTATATTCTATCATTATGTGCAACAAATATGTTCAACAAATATTGCTTAGTGATACTTCGGTGTCGATGCTAATTAAGTTCTTTTCAATACGCAATACTCTTCATTGCACTTAAGGCTCAACAGCATGTAGTCGTCACAAAATAGGATATGAAATTCGAATATAAATATTCTACATACGAATATAGATACAATACACAATGTGAAAGGAATGGGTATAATTGAAATAATACTGAATAGGATGTTTTCTTGATCATCTTTTGGGTCACCTTCCACAATCAATATCAATATAGAAATTCTATCAAAGTGTAGAAGGGCGAGCAAACAGTATTTCTATAGTGATATTGGGTGTGGAAGGTGACTTTCTTAATAGAGGATCAAGAAGTCATATCATTATCAGTAAGTGACAAAAATTAATAACTTTCTTGTAGGTACAATTTTTTTTCGAGACGACGCTTTGAATGAAGAGTATTTCATAATATTCTATGTCGTTTAGGACTTGATCGAAATAAGAACATTATTTTTGTAGAACAATGAAATTTAATCAAATTCGAATTGTTTAGACAAAGGGTTAAAACGATCAAGAGGAATTAAATTCCATCGAAATATTTCGTCAATGTCATGATTAAATTTCCAGGTGAAATGCTAAACGGATTAATCACACATTGATAGGAAAAGGATGAATTCGCCCTCGGCTTGCAAAACTGGTATTTACAGAGCATGATATTCATTCAATATATCGGATTATGATGGCTATATGAGCGAATTTGCAGTGAAACTATGGAATAATTCCATGCATAAAATTTTTGCAAAATTCCTCAAACCCACTGTAGAACCCATCTCCAGAAACAAGAGCTGCTACCAACGAAATAAGCAGTTTTCGCAAAAACCATTTGCCGGCCCTTATTAGAATGTAATTTTTATTATACATTTCAGTTCTTATCGGCTTTCCAAAAAAAATATTGATCAAGTTATTGCTCAAAGATACTTTCGAATACAGTGAATCAATTTTTGGAAAAAATAGGATGGTTGATATGATTTTCATGTTAGGGCAGTGCCACAGAACCTGTTTTTCAGGGAAGTCGAACTTATTCTGCCCGATATCCCGATAGGAAACAGAAATTCATACTGATTTACTGTATTCGAAAGTATCTTTGAGCTCTAGTAGCAATAACTTGATCAATATTTTTTTCGGAAAGCCGATAAAAACTGAAATAATTGGTTGAATACGTGATCAATATGTATTGCTTGTACGGAAAAGAAATATCATTTTTATGTTGATACTCAGGAAGTATGATTCTAGGAAGGTTTTGAAGTTTGTCAATAATTATTCATTTAGCTTCATTTCATTGTTTGAACTTTTTTGAATGTCCGTTAGTTTAATTATGTTATTATTTGAATAAAATTTTCATTTGCGATATCATTTTTCGTGTCTGCTGGATGCAGGGGTTAAAATAATCCTAAGGTAACTTCTGAGAAAATGTAAGGTATTCAGTTGTCTATATTATTGTGGAAAAAAATACAGGGTGTTCTATTTGAAAAAATCGAGGAATAATAATTTTAAGTTCTTCATATTTGGACCTGAATAACGGACACTTTGTATATGACAGGTTGATCGTTCAGGAACCATGTCAAGGCAAATTTTTCAATTGAAAAACTTTTAGTTCAAATTCATGTTACTATCGCTTCTGGAAACCGTCAGAAGACTATTACTGAACTGCTTTTCCCTCACCTCTTTGCAGTTTTCTTCAAATGAGATCTGAACTGTTGGAAAAAT
This sequence comes from Adalia bipunctata, assembly GCA_910592335.1. NCBI lineage: Eukaryota > Metazoa > Arthropoda > Insecta > Coleoptera > Coccinellidae > Adalia > Adalia bipunctata. The sequence continues at coordinate 39,171,076 of OU342948.1, forward strand.
ATCCCTAAGATTTAGAGGTAATGAAGGTCATTGAAAATATATATATATATATATATATATAATTTGAAAGTTTATTAGGATCTCTCGGTCAAAGGATTAGTAATACACTTATATATTATCCAAGCTTTCGGTAATGTTTATTACCTTTCTCAAGGATCTGTAACAAATATACATGGATAATATATAAGTGTATTACTAATCCTTTGACCGAGAGATCCTAATAAACTTTCAAATTCTAACAATTACGGTCGATAGCTAATTTTCATATATATATATATATAAAAACATCCATTTGTTTAATAACATTTATCGCGGACACCCTGTATATCAGAAAATGATTTCCTGAGATGCAGAAATGAAGGCACAAGAGGTCTATTTTCCAACGAAATCTCTGAAATGTCTGGTTCGGCAGCTATGGAAGAAGAACGCACTATTGCAGGACCCTTTATATTGAAAAGGCTTACGGTTTCGGCGGCAGTGGACTGGAAATTGTTCTTACATAGAAAATATAAAAGCAGGATATTCTTTAGCGACTGCCAAAGAATTCTTCCGAGGAGGTCATTGACATTATTCACAAAGATCCAAGGAAATATTGGAGCAGTGGCTCTTCTGATATTCCCCACTTCGAATAAGTATTCCTGAACACACTTCGGGAATGCTGTCTCAGAGATGCTAATCTAATTATCGATCGACCACTTAACCTCATTCATTTCGAAGAGGGATGGGATATATTTTACATTGAACTCAACGTAAAGATCTTGCCTGTTCTTGAAGTCTGCTACCTACCCCGATTCGTTCCGTAACAAGGCCGTGAAAAATTAAGATAAATAAAAAAAATACAATGACCCCTACATGAAAATGAATCATTCAACTGAGAAGAAAAAAGCTTCACTTAGTCAATTTGATTTGGTGTGAGTAATGTATAGGATGCACTACACAATGTTTTGTTCGCTACCTACTTAATTACCTAATAATAATATAAATAGAGTAACCAAACGAGTACGAGAATTTTTGGGGGTGATTCTTTAGCGAAAATTGAAGGGGGTCTTTTATGTAAACAAAAGCTGATAGGCGTTTGACGAAAGCTTTCAAAAACTAAAAATCATATATATTTGTGATGATTGTGCAAATGGCATGTTATGGGTATGTTCTGCCAATAAAAAGCCTACCTATGAATATTTATCAATTCCATTGTAATCTTTTGAAGGAGTGGAACAAGCAACCCCTATTCCATTTCTTGCCAGAACTTTTTGAACGAACAAAATTTCTCAATTTGAAAATACGGAAAGGGGTTTTCATTGCCAATATTTTTTAATTGTCGTATTTTGGCAGTAAAAAAGTAGTTCCCCAATGAATAAATAATACAACATTGAGCATGAATGGTTCTTCTATGAATAAAATCGATAAAACGTAGTAAGTGGCTGTTACGTTCTGTTTGCACAAATCTTGAGTTCAATCGATGTATTTTGAAAATATTTCGCTTGTTTCGAAGCCATATTTTCGCGTGACAATATTTTGAAACTATAAGTAATAATAATAATATAATATACTTTTATTCCATAAGACAATAATTACATTGTGTCGGAAACGTCGAATTCTTTAAATATCAGCATACAAAAATACTTCAACATAGAAACAATACAAAACACATCATTCTACCGGACAGTTAAAAAAATCTTGCACAGTATAAAAAGTATTTTGCACCAAAAATATTCTGAGACGCGTCTTAAACATCTTAAGCGTTAAACTTGATTTAATACGCTCAGATAAATGATTGTAAATACGTGGTCCCATATAGTTAGGTGCGCCCTGAGTCATTCTGTATTTTGCAATCTGTGTGTGAATCAAACCTTTTCCACGTGTATTCATGTTATGAATTTCTTCATTGCATTTTAAAGAAGTTTTGGTGCAATGAATATAACATGCAATTTCAAAAATATATAAGCTGTATCATTATTATTTAAATATGACAGCTTTGTTTCAAGAATGCATTGTAACCTGTGAAGTAATAGATCATTTCGAGTGGTGCAGACCTTTATTTGAGAATTCTGAAATATTACCTACTTATTTAGTTTCAAAAATGTATGTTCAAATTCTTGGAATTTTTATTTATTCATAAACTTATTCTTGAAATTGATATCACAGCTTCTTCATCTTGATTTAACCAATATGAATATTTCATATACAATTTTGCCAATAGAGAACATTTGAATCAAACATAAACTGATTAGAATCCATTTTGAAAATACAGGATTCATCCAAGGGAGCAAAATTATACAAATAAACACACATAAAATTATAAATATTATTATAATTATGTGCGTGCATTGTTTGAACAATGGTGTGTGTATCGTGTTTCTAACTTATAAATGTATGTATATGTACATTGAATTACATTTCTATGATGACGTCACCGTTTCAAAATTGTGGCATTTTAGCGAAGCACGAACTGGTGAGGTTCACTTCGAAATGTTTTCAAAATAGTCTTGAACCGTGATTCACGCGGAAAAATGGCTTAACTTTCGATGTAGGTATGTACGAGCCCTTTTTTCTGTTTCAATAGATAATCAAATTAAAAATACAAACGAAACAAAATTGTGTATTATAACGAAAAATCGAATGAATTCGAAGTGTATTTATCGAAAAATTCTCAAGTTCCTAAAAACGCCAGAAAAATATATTGGGGGATATAAATTGTTTCATTCAAGGTAATTGAAAATGTGCATTCTTTGACCATTCATTGTCGTCCTACCATAGGATCAATTATGGCGGATTTTCGAGCGACATACCCAGTTCCCAAACTAAAATAAAAGATAAAAACATATAGAAATCATACGAGTGACATCTATACAGAGCGAGTGACGAGGAAGTGTACAGGGTGGGCAAAATTGGTGCTACATGAACTAAAACTTTTTAACCAGAGGAGATAGAGAAAAATGAATGGCACCTTATATTCCTCTTTTTTCGAGAAACTGATAATGCCATCAACTGCATTCCTCTTATCTTCTTTTGTTTTCGAGTTATAGGCCAAAATTGAAATTTGGGCGATTTCAACTTTGGTCATTATCTCTGTTTCTGTTGATGCTAGGATGTTGAAATAAAAACATTATACAGGCACTTTTCTAATAGCAATCCAGTGGCGTACTCTGATTTTTTCTAAGAGGTTTATTTGCTGAGTTATACCATGAAGTTGTGTTTTTTCTTATGGAAACAGTAGTTTGAAATGACTTAGAAAGAATCGCCATTTTTTTTCCGTTTCAAAAATGTATCATATGTCATACATCGGCCTCAGATTCTTTAAGATATTATGAAAAATATGGTTTGTATATGGAATTCAAATTATTGTGTATTAAGTAGGCTGAATCATAGAATTATGTGTCTCTACGCATGGTGTGATTATTATTTCACGATTGAATACTTGATGTTGTGATCTCTGATCTCTGTTTGAAACAACTGTCAGTTATTAAAGTTTGACATATTCGGATTTATGGTCAAAGCCCCTATAATTTCTTCGGTCTGCTCATCCTGGTTCTTTTTTGAATATTTCTTCGAACGTGGCTCCTTAAGAAAGCCAAACATAAAACATTATACAGGCTCTTTTCTGATAGCAATCCAGTGGCGTACTCTGATTTTTTCTAAGTGGTTTATTTGCTGAGTTATAACATAAAGTTGTGTTTTTTCTTATGGAAACAGTTGTTTGAAATGACTTAGAAAGAATCGTCATTTTTTCCCGTTTCAGAAATGTATCATTTGTCATACATCACCCCCGGATTCGTTGAGATATTATGAAAAATATGGTTTGTATAATATGGAATTCAAATTATTGAGTATAAAGTAGGCTGAATCATAGAATTATGTGTCTCTACGCATGGTGTAATTAATATTTCACGATTGAATACTTGATGTTGTGATCTCTGATCTCTGTTTGAAACAACTGGCAGTTATTAAAATTTGAAGTCATCGTTGGCGGCATACCTAATGGAGATATTCCAAAATTACGAAAATATGATATGTTAAAATGTTTCATTTTAGCGAATGAGAATAGTGGGACAGCAAGTGATTCATATTTTCAAAGCTTCCTCGAACTTCATTAACCAAATATTAGATATTTTAAACATTTGGCAGATACTTTGGCTGTGTTTGGCTCTCTTAAGAAGCCACGTTCGAAGAAATATTCAAAAAAGAACCAGGATGAGCAGACCGAAGAAATTATAGGGGCTTTGACCATAAATCCGAATATGTCAAATTTTAATAACTAACAGTTGTTTCAAACAGAGATCAGAGATCACACCATCAAGTATCCAACCATAAAATAATAATTACACCATTCGTAGAGACACATAATTCTATGATTCAGCCTACTTAATACTGAATAATTTGAATTCCATATACAAACCATATTTTTCATAATATCTTAACGAATCTGAGGCCGATGTATGACATATGATACATTTTTGAAACGGAAAAAAATGGCGATTCTTTCTAAGTCATTTCAAACTACTGTTTCCATAAGAAAAAACACAACTTCATGTTATAACTCAGCAAATAAACCTCTTAGAAAAAATCAGAGTACGCCACTGGATTGCTATTAGAAAAGTGCCTGTATAATGTTTTTATTTCAACATCCTAGCATCAACAGAAACGGAGATAATGACCAAAGTTGACATCGCCCAAATTTCAATTTTGGCCTATAGCTCGGAAACAAAAGAAGATAGAGGAATGCAGTTGATGGCATTATCAGTTTCTCGAAAAAAGAGGACTATAAGGTGCCATTCATTTTTCTCTATCTCCTCGGGTTAAAAAGTTTTAGTTCATGTAGCACCAATTTTGCCCACCCTGTATATGCACGGTGAGTCTTTGACTTGTACATATATTTTAACTGTAGATTCCTCTCATCAAACGAAACACTTTTTCTTTATACCATTTTTCAAAATTCGGTTTCGTTTGAAAGATACAGGGTGTCGAAAATCCACAAAAAAACACTTTCCTCTTCATATTTTCGGAACCGTTATTTAAAATGAACTGAATTTCGGTTGATTGGTTACTCTATTCATAGTGCATATTCCTCAATCAAAACTTATTCGTTATTTCTCCTGGTATAAAAGTAACAGCGTAGCCCACTCATAAACCCACGAAAAAATTCCATAAAACCACTCGAAAAAGATAAACGGTTCATATTTTCGAGAGAATCAATTTTTTCAGAAAATAAAAGTATTTCTATGTTTTTCAATAAAACGCGTCGTTTTTGAGTTATTACCCGATAAAATTCGCCAAACAAATCAAAAATCATAAAAATAATCCGGATGCTTCCCTGGATTTATAAGATCACAGATTGGCTGAAATTCATAAACTCTTTGATTATCTATACTAATTAACAATGTTGTCAGAATGTTTGTTAACTTTGTCAAGACTAAAATGTCAATGGAATATAGAATTCGGATATTAATGATGAATGTCCCATACAAACCACGTATTGAATTGAAATTAATGCAAAATAAATACTCAACACAACATGATCTGTGGTGATGTTTTTATCTAAACAATATTCTTTTGGAATTTTATAAACTGGACACTACACGGTAATTATCACATTAATTCACTTTTCACATCAACTGTTCGCATTCTTCTCTGTGAATAAACAAATAACAAATCGACAAATCTCCATCAAGCCGCTATACGCATGCTTCGTTCAAGAACCACAGACCAACTGTTCGGTCTATGAAACAACGGTTTGTCTTGCGCACCGTTATAAGCGACTGAAATTAAAATCATAGCGCTCTATCGGCGAGAATTAGAACTACTCCTTCGGCATTTCCAGAGACTAGACGCCATCAGCCAAAAGTAAACAAAACTAGTGCTTTTGCGTTAGTTCATCCGTTGATGATAGAGGACGTACTGCTTCCTTGTTTAAAGAGAAAATCAACACTATCTGGCATCGTCTTCTCAAAAGCTATATGATAGCTCTGTCACAGAAGATGAGATTGACCGCGAATCCTATGACCTAGGTAACCTAGGTTAATGAATGTTCGATTAGTGTGAAAACAATTCTTTATGAGATAGTCCTGGGATATGGAGGAAAATATGAACAAGTTATAAGTGCTCACAAACTAATCTTAATGAAAATCGAAGGTGGTATATGGCTTTTCAATTGCAGAAATAATCGGACAAAACTTTGTGTTTTTATTGGGAAATATCGTCCTTTTAACATTCGCATTCGAATAGGGTTAGTACTTGAGTATTCCCTAGAACTAGATGTATCAACTCAATTTCAATCGAGAAATATGAACCTCGCATCAATTCCAGAGAACCATATCAGAGACGTAATTAGCCTATTTTTTTTCAAACGGCTATATCTTTTTAACAGAGCCGAATTCGGAAGAATGGAAAATGAAAAAAAGGTTTCTTTTGACCTCAAGAATCTTCAGTTGAAATATATGTATAAGTTAAAGACTCACCTTGTATACTCAGGTGAACATCAAATGACCATTTAAAAATGCCGTCTCCTCTTCATAAGTTTCATGGGTAATTTTCGTAAGTTTCGATTCCTCATAACTTTGGAACGGTTATCTTGAATCAATTGAAATTCCTTCAGGAACCAACTAGTTTATAATTCTGAAGATCCAGGTCCGGCTTTGAGAATATCGGTTGTTTTTGTCTTTCGCAGAAATTCAAGCCTGTGTTTGGTTTTTCAATGTTTGATGATGATATTATGATATTTCAAACTGAGTAATCAAGGAAACTGCTAAAAACATGTTTCCTTACACTATTTTGGATTTTTCATTGAATAATGAATGTCAGCTATTGTTTTCGTTAAGCATTAAATAACAATTTCCTCATTGAATTCAGTAAAAGGAGCAAGAGTAAGTGTCACTTCTATACATCATACAGCATTTTCATCATTTAGTGCCGATTGAGGGACCGACCAATGAAAAGTTCCCACTTCCTGAATATTGGATCAGCCTGTTTGGTTAATACGTTCTGAACTGAAAAATTTCCAAAAAAATAAATAATAAAAAATTGTTTCTGAATTTCCTACATGAAGTGGTTGAATTTGAATTTTTTCACATGGAAAAACACCAAATAAGAAAGGAACGCTCAAAAATAAAAAAATCGAAGAAATTCATTATTGGCATCCTATCGCTGCAACACACAATTCATCTCATGAATTTTCGTAACTAAGTAACATTTTGACACGCCCGTTCGGAAAGGTTTAGGTAAGATTCGACAGATGACGATAACTCCACGGGATAGAACTTCTTCTGACGCGACCCAAGCGTGTCATTTAGATGGAAGCGTCAAAGCCATCGCGCGCCTCAATACTTTTAAATGGTTTTATCGATTTAACAAACGCTTTTGTCGATTGCATGTGTCGCATGTGCTCTCTTCAGTGCCATGAAGGAAACAGCTTAAAACGTAACATTTGTTGTGACTACAACATCTCAAAAATTCCTTACAATGAAAAACCTTTCGAACACGTACCTACTCATGATACCATATTTTAATCGAAAAATCAACTCGCTCGCAAATTTATAAAACCCTTTTTAGAGGTTCCATAAATTATAATCATACAAGTGATTTTCAGTTACGAGAAACAATTCACATTCTTCCTACAATGCTGTTGTAATAGGTCAAATTATATCAAAATAAACTGCTCCACAAGAGTTAGGGATATCGTATTCAATCGTTTTTAAAAGTATGAAATATTCGAGAAAATCGCTGTAAAATCATTTAGACCTCAATAACAACTTGAATCAGTATGAGACATTTCGTCAATCTGGTCGTCTTTTTTCTGTTTGTTCTTTGCATATGCTTCATGAATGTTCTTATTTTGAAATGAAGTCAGTTTATCAACGGCTTCGATTTGAAACGAGTTTTCTGAAAATGCCAAGACGTAAATTAACAAACGCTAAGGCGCTGGTCTCCCCGAACCGCGACCGACGACGGTCGCGGGTCTGCCTCGTAAATCTTCCTAGTGATACATTTGGAAAACCATGGATACGACCGTATCCACGAAAATTGTATGGGGCAGAAACGCGACCGACGACGGACGCGTTTCAGGGAGACTTGCGCCTGAGGCTACTAGGGCTATCGGAATGCTACAGGGTGGCCTAACTCAGGTTGTTGTAGCGGAAAGGCTCCAAGTCAGCAAAAATGTGATATCTCGACTATGGAATAGGTTCAGGGGGACAGTTTCCTTGTTGGAAAGACCAAGGCTTGGTGGGCGACGAAAAACAACACCTGCTCAGGATCGTTTCATCGCCGTTTCGGCGAGAAGAAACCCTACATCTATACTCCATTCACTTTTATAAAGTATCGCGGTTGGCCAAGTTTCAGGTTTATCAAGTTTTTTAACCTGGAAAAATCGCAGGTTGGCACAGGTTAATGACATTTCGTCTATGAATAAATTCTTGAGACGTTGCCTACGTTTATTTTTCATTATTAATTATCGAGCCTGGAAACTAAGAATGCCGAAGGTAGTTTCGAAAAAGCAGAGGCAAAGTATCAGGAAGCGCTATTTAGAATTGAAATCTGCGCATTCTAAAAGTAACCCTTATAAATGAGAGAAATGGACTAGCAAAGATCTAATTCAAGAAGTAAATCGCCGGAACGTGCCGCTACCGAAGAAGGAAAATGACAGACCGGTTATTGTATGTCCCTAGTGGATGGTCCTAACGGACGTGAATTTCTTATTTAGATTGTAACCCTTATAATTTTCTTAAATTCATTTGGTTAAATACTTAATTACTACGACATAAATGTAGATATGGCAACATTCCTTGTTCAACTGACAGAAGAATGACTATGGGCGATTTCAAGCGGATAACCTGGTCCTAAGTGGTAAATACCGTTGATAACCAACTTCATTCAAGCACTTTTGGTTCTTGTTGGTTATAATCATGTGACGTCATGAATTAGCCCTTCAACGTCATCGTTTGGACCGCAGATAACCGTACTTGGGAGCTGGGTTGAGATTGTGGTTATAAGAGGTGAGGTTAAATAGTCGTAATTTTCGCGCGGTTCAGATAACTACATTCAAGCGCAAGTTGGTTATTCGCGGTTCTTCCTGAAGGGCTATAACCAAGGGTAGGACCAGAGATAACCGCGTTTATCTCATGGTCCTCCGCTTGAAATCGATTTATAACCTAAAATTTTCGAAATATACACGGTGAAATGTCTCAGAATTCCATGGCCAACCGGTATACTTTATAAAAGTGAATGGGGTTTACGTGTAGAATATTACGGAATACTCTTCAGAATGCAGATGGGGTCCAAGTTTCCATCGAAACCATCAGACGACGTTTGAGAGAGGTGAATCTAATTCCAGACGTCCATTTAGAAGAGTTCCATTAACACGTGACCATAAGCGTCCAAGACTGGAATGGGCAAGACAACATATCAATTGGAACGATCAATGGCGTATTGTCCTTTTCACTGATGAATCCAGATATGGACGATTTTCAGATTCTCGAAGAAAAAGGGTATGGACAATCCTACGCATACCCCGTAAACGTCGCTATGTCCAAGAAGTCCATCCATTCCGAGGGGGTAGTGTTATGGTATGAGCCGGGATATGTTTCAACGGGCGCACAGATCTACACATTTGTCCTAGGAATATGAACGCCTCTCACTACAGGGAGCATGTCATAGACAATGTTGTGCCAAATTTTCACGCTGCTATTGGTGAAACTTTTCAGTTTCTAGACGATAACGCTAGACCGCACCGGAAACCATAGTTGGGAATGCGCGCGAGGAGCTTGGTATTCCACATTTACCAATACCTCCGCACTCACCAGATTTGAATTGCATAGAACATGCATGGGATATGCTCCAAAGAAGATTAGATAATCATCAACCTACCCCAGAAACCTCAAATGATCTGAGAGAGCTTCTGCCCCGTTTATGGAACCAAATTCCTCAAGACATTTTCAACAACCTCGTGTGTAGTATGCAGAAGTGGAAGTAAAAAAGATGTCAAGCTGTTATTGATGCCCGTGGAGGCCATACATTGTATTGATAGTCTTAAAATGCTTAAATTCTCTGGGAATAAAATTTCGTTATTTTACTCGATTTTTCTTAACCACCCTGTATACGCTGCACACCTACAGGCTAAAATTAATTTGCAACTTAAAATCATATTAATATGAATTTTCATCACAATAGTACATTGTTTACCGGATAGGAAAAGCGTAACATTCCTGGACGATTGTGAAAATTGCTTAGCAACACAGAGTCTTTTCCTACGGGGTGAACATACTATTTTTCCGCAAATCGTTTGAAATTCGACAGATTTCAATTAAATTTGATGAAATCGCGAATTATTTCATTCATAAATGAATGATGCTTCGAAATTCGTATTGAAATTGGTTACGTTACTATGGAAACGTACTCATGTTGAATTGTCAAAGTTGACACATTTAAATTCAATTGCTAGTGTTTCCGATAATAAAACAGTGTAAAATGATATAAGTGATGATGATATTTTTATTTCTGGGACTCCTCCAGAGCTGATTGATGCAGTGAAGATACTGCTTCTTTAGAATAATTGCCGAAGAAATCCTGAGAAAAGTTCGTATATGTATATGTCGAACCAACTGTAAGGAAATATCATTTCCACACAGTAAGGAATTAAATATTTCCTAACAGTTAGGAAATCTTGACTTTCTCTATGACAAATTTTGACTGGAATGTCAAAATTTCCTAGCGATTTGCGGAAAATATCTTAATTTAACTATATTTTTTTGCAATTCAAGTCAATATCCCTAAATCATGTGGAGCAGTCTATATCGATATGGAGAATATCACCAGCATCAAGATATTTTTGTCTGACTCGAAAATAAAGTATGTATTCTCCAATTATCTTCTTGCATGGGTATACGTCAAGGCTCATCCCCTTGCAAAGAAGGAAAATTGAAAATTATTAGAAATAAAGACAGGAATCTTCAACGTGTAACTGGATTATACAGGGTGTTTCACCATAAACTGGACAAACATATATAGCCGTGTAGTTGACACCGAGAAAGTCATTTTTGCCTTATGACATATACCCCGTTTTCGACGCATAATCGAGAGACAGGGTGCTTAATGTCAACTTTGAGCAATATTCTGTGAACTGTGGTAAGTTATGCGTGATATTTGAAATAACGGTTCCTGATCACATCTTAGTATTTTTTAGAGCTCAATTGAATTGTGGTGTAGAATTTTGCAAAAAGAAATTCAAAATGGCGGAAAACCTGCAAAGTCGGAATTTTTTCTTCTCGGTTGCCAATTTGGAAAGCATAATCTCAACGTACTCGATTTTCTAAGATTTTCCGTGAAAAAATTTTTTCAAATTTCGAACTCAACTTTTTTTTTACATGTCTTCAGTGAAAAAAAAATTTCGCCCAAAATTTTTGGAATTTTTCATGGTTGAACTATCTTTAATTCTGAATACTTGGGCGGAAACAGAATGAAAAAATATCAATTGGTTTTCTTTTTGCAGCCTTCCGAAGATTACGCTAGGTGTACTTTCTTAATTTTTATTTGAGAAACTGGAGGCCGTACGTGGGTAAAAATTGTGCTGCTGGGCTGCCAGAATGACTCAGATAAAAATTTGAAATTATAACCAAAAAAAAATTTTTTCGAAAAAATAAAAAAAAATGGAAAAAAAAATAATTTTTTTTTTCTCCAAAAAACTTTGGTAAGGTTCGAACTCGTCACTCTCGATTAACTAGTGTTGCTTTGGTAACGGAGATTTATAGGATTAGAATTAATCCAATTCATACTCGTAGAGTTCGATTCCTACCAAAAATTTTTGAAAAAAAATTTTGTTGGTTTATAATTTCATATTTTTATCCAGATCATACTGGCAGCCCATCAGCACAATTTTGACCTCCGTACGGCCTCCAGTTTCTCAAATAAAAATTAAGAAAGTACACCAAGCGTAATCTTCGGAAGGCTACAAAAAGAAAACCAATTGTTATTTTTTCATTCTGTTTTCACCCAAGTATTCAGAATTGAAGATAGTTCAACCATGAAAAATTCCAAAAATTTTGGCCGAAATTTTTTTTTCACTGAAGACATGTAAAAAAAAAGTTGAGTTCGAATTTTAAAAAAAATTTTTTACGGAAAATCTTAGAAAATCGAGTACGTTGAGATTATGCTTTCCAAATTAGCAACCGAGAAAAAAAAAATTCCTACTTTGCAGGTTTTCCGCCATATTGAATTTTTTTTCGCAAAATTCCACACCACAATTCAATTGAGCCTTCAAAAATACTAAGATTTGACTAGAAACTGTTATTTCAAATATCTCGCGTAACTCACAACCGTTATCAGAATATTGCTCGAAGTTGACATTGAACACCCTGTATCTCGCTTATGCGTCGAAAACGGGGTATATGTCATAAGGCAAAAACGACTTCCCCGATGTCGTCTACACGGCTATATATGTTTGTCCACTTTATGGTGAAACACCCTGTAGAGTCCTCCGAGCGAAGTCATAGAACGGTCTCCTTAGGCCTATTTTTTCACGGAATCGGCATGTACATATTTCAAAAAAATTCTCAAACTCGAAAATCGAAATCGGGAGAAATCCTGATAGGTTATGGGCTTTTTTGCGGGGCAACCTAGACGCGGATGTAAAACCCTCAAACTTGTTATTTCTTGATTCTAATTGGCTTAATATAGAGCCGCGATTTTGATAGATGGTATATTATGCCATAAGGAGGAGAACTGTCACTTTTCATGGCGAGCTTGAGTTTACTAGCCGAACGTAGTGAGAGTATCTTGTCAAATTCTCTCAGGTGATGAAATTAGTAGAACTTACCTTAATAGCTGAATTATACGAAATGCAAGAATGGTCAACAGATTTTTATTTACCGATGAAGCCATATTCAGGAGGAATGGGGTCTTCAATATGAGGAATTCTCATGAAAGGGCTGGAAAGAATCCGCATGCGGTCAGGCAAACGAAATACCAATACAAATTTCCATAAAAGGTATGTCGCGGCGTTCATAAAAATCGATTGATTGGACCACACGTCCTACCAAGGCGGCTTACGGGTGATCTTCACTTAGATTTCCTCCAAAATCATCTTTCTGTATTACTCGAAGGTACGGACATTACAGGAATGCATTTTCAGCATGATGGATCTCCACCCCATTTTAGAGTTATGGTCAGACATTTTTCTGATCGGAAATATCCAAATATGTTTGTGGATATGCAGAGGTGGACCGCATTCCTGGCCCGCTAGATCACCAGATTTCAAGCCTGTTGATTTTTTCATTTCTGGGGTTATTTGAAATGTTTAGTATATTCATCTGAAATATGAAGTGAGGAGGTCCTCATGCAACGTATGGAAGTCAGCTGCAATAAAATACGTAATAATCCACGTTCAAAAAAAGTTTCAGACATATTTTGAAGAAGGTAGGAATGTGTATTGAGCAAAACGGTGGTACTTAAGAACACCTTCTGTGATTCTCATTGAGTTTTTATGTTTCTCAATTATTTATTCATCGTTGTTGACTTCAAATAATTTTTTCTCAATTAATAATGTTCGTCTGGAAAAAACTCGAAATGATTCCTCAGAATATTATGAACACGAATGTGCAATTAGTGCAACAAAAAAATTCAATATAAACACAATGTACGATCTTTCTAAGAATTCAGTGGTATTCCAATATTCAATTTGATATTTCCCTGAAGCTTTCTTTGAGCAAAATGACATGCGGAACAATGAAATCTACTGAACTGCATTGAAAATATTCTGCTCTTTTCAAATATCTCGATTAAATCGCAAATTTTAATATACAGGGGGTGTAACTTTTTCCGGAAATTTAAAAAAAAGTCTGCATGACGCGAATTCTCTTTATATTTCATGATAACAGACACAATTTTTCCTAAACTCTCTAATAATTCTCTTCAACTTCAACCTGCAATATTCCAAGAACGGTTAGAAATGTAGGAAAAGTGAATGAAATCATTTCACTCAATTGAATTTACATACGTACTTCCATCTATGATTTTTAGAATCGCTTTCTCCTTTTAACTAATCTAGAATTCTAGGTAAATCATAAAATTTCCCAAAACTGCCTTCTGAGGGGTGATTGAGGAGTGAATCAGGAAAAAGAGACAAAAAATGGCCTCAGTTCAGAAAGGCTGAAGCATATCCAATCGACAATCAATCTTAATAATGCGACCTCATATTATTATTACTAGAACTACATCACATGAGAGTTTTCCGTAAGTGAAAATAATTGTTGGGGAACATAAACTCAACTCAAGTGAATATGGGAGATATGACAAAGGAGATTTCCAATTGGATATACTTGATCAAATATATCCAATTTGATTCAACCATTGTTTTGGTTGGTATACTTTTTTTAATACGAACATTTCCACTTTGAAGAAGAAACGACAAGAAATACAACCTATGAAATATTCGCACTATCTTTAGTATCTTTCAAATATAAGTTCACCTAATCTTTGTAATCAATTTCAATGCTCTCGTTCACTATCAAGATAAAACACTGCAGAAAATTCAGTTGGGGATCGACAATATAATAGTTACCAAATTGACATTCAGCGTGCCCTTTAAATGTATTCGAATCGTTTCATTCCCTAATTCTCTCGTAGCACAATGAAAAGAGTTAAAGAAAGGGCAGATTTATGGGGAAACGGGAGCTCCATTTCCATTAGATTGGTGGGCTCTATGTGAATACCAAATGAAATGCATTATAAGAAATCTTCGCGAGGAAATTACAAAACATAGCATGCATTCAAATTGAGCACGAATCCTTTGGAATAATACTTTCAGTGCATACAGGGTGGCCAAGATGAAACTGTTTGATTCTTTCCGAAACACGAGATAGGTCATTTAATATTTATATTTTTTATTCTTTCTTTTTTTGTTACACCCAGCATGTTCCGCGAGTGCAGATTTCTCCGTTTGATGCAGTCGACAACACCGTAGTGCCTATGTAAACTAATCCAATATCCACACTCGGAAACATCTGCTTGAGGGAGTGGATCAGTTTGGTGTTTGGTCTTTGACACTCTTTAGGATATGTTCTAATTTTTAGGTTGGTTCATAGACTGTTTTGATATCATGCCTTTGCAGAAGATTGTCAATTTTGTTTTTGAAAGGTAAGTATGCCTTTTTGAAATGATTTAGGATGATGTATTTTTATTTGTTGTTCGCTTCGGTCTTAAGCTCGATCGATCTTTTCGAGATGCATCCATTTTGAATATTTTGAATTGTTGCAAATGTTCCG
Source organism: Adalia bipunctata (assembly GCA_910592335.1). Taxonomy (NCBI): domain Eukaryota; kingdom Metazoa; phylum Arthropoda; class Insecta; order Coleoptera; family Coccinellidae; genus Adalia; species Adalia bipunctata. The sequence goes on from OU342948.1 coordinate 39,186,324, forward strand.
ATTCGTCTGACAGATATGCAGGATCTCATATACAGGGTGATTTTTCTAAGTGTTTCATTAAAGTTTTCGAGGAAGGAATTGCGATACAAATTCAAAATTTTGTATTTTTGTTTTAGAGTACATTAACTCTATTCGTAAAATATTTTCAAGCGGAATCTACCTCCGGTTCTACCGGAAACGGATGTGAACTTCGTTATTTCAAATTTTACACTCTGTATATTTATACATATTCGAATTCTTCGTTTAATTCTGAAATGATTCGATGTATGATATGCGCAACCACATCAAGCGATTGTTGACTTATTGTCCGATTCTCAATTTTTTTGACAGAAAGATTGTCATAAATTAATGTTTATATCTTGGGAATGCCTCATTGTGAGAATTTTTTTTTGCAACAGTGAAACAAAAGAAAGTACGCTGATACTGCTTCTTGTATGAACTATAGGGAAATATTATACAGGGTGTCTGAAACAGGGCTCCAAAGTGAGCCTCAATAAAACTATGAAATCCCATTTTTTTTCAAATGGGAACCATATAATTTTATAATTCCGATCGATTGCTCGTCAAAAACTAGTTAGAGTGTGTCAAAGATTTCATGTCTTTAATATGAGTAGTTTCGCAGTTATCGAATTAAATTCGAATTTCACGACTAAAGCCATGTTTCTTTGTCTAAACATCAGGTTTATCAAGATAATTTTCAAGTTGGCTATGTCAATAGTAAGAATATGTCAGTTTTAAACCAAAATTTCTTTATACAGGGTCTTTCACGAGGAACCTCACCCATATTTATCCGGGAAACTACTGAACGTATTTTCATGAAATACGTTCAGTAGTTTCCCGTAGAAATATGGGTGAGGTTCCTCGTGAAAGACCCTGTATAGTCAGCATTCATTTTATGCTCTGTTTATTTGTCACAATCGCCGCAAATAAAGCACATACTTTTATTATATCATTCTAGTGTACATTATTATTAGTATTGCTTGTTTTGCATGGTGCTTGATCAATGAAAATAAGTAAGAATGACAATTCCTAACATAACCTACTTTGAAATAGACGAGAATACTACTGAATGTGACTGATGGGACAAACCTGGCTTTATTCGTGAAATTCTGTCAAATTCAGTGGTATGCTCGTCTATTTCAAAGTAGGCTTCGTTAGGAATTGCCATTCTCAGTTATTTTTATTCATCAAGCACTATGCAAAACAAGCAATAATAACAATTAGGTACACTAGAATGATATATCCAAAGCCCGTTCTTTATTTTCGGCGAATGTGACAAAAAAACAGAGCAGATAATTGATGATGACACAGTAATTTTAGTTCAAAACTGACATATTCTTACTAATGACATAGCCTACTTGAGAATGATCTCGATAAATCTGATGTTTAGACCAAGAAACCTGGCTTTAGTCATGAAATTCGAATTTTATTAATTAAATTTCATAGTTTTATTGAGACTCGCTTTGAAGCTCTGTTTTAGGCATCCTGTATGATATTTCCTCATAATTTATACAAGACGCAGTATAAGCGTACTTTCTTTTGATTCACTGTTGAAAGAAAAATTCCTTACAATGAGGAATTTTGAAGATATAAACACAATCTTTCTGTCAAAAAATTTGAGAATCAGGCGCAATAACTCAACAATCGCTTGATGTGGTTGCGCACATCATACATCAAATCATTGCAAAATTAAACGAAGAATTCAAATATGTGTAAATATACAGGGTGTTAAGTTTGAAATAAGGAAGTTCACATCCGTTTCCGGTAGAACCGGTAGTAGATTCCGCTTGAGAATATTTTACAAATTGAGTTCATGTAATCTTGAACAAAAATACTAAATTTTGAATTTGTATCGCAATTCCTTCCTCGAAAACTTCTAATGAAACACTTAAAAAAATCACCCTGTATACTCCATTAACTTTCATAAAGTATCCCGGTTGGCCATTTAGGTTTATCGAGTTTTTCTGTCGGGTTATTCTTTTTTCGAATGAACTATCACAAAGTAGAAAGTAACGGACTATTCTGTCCATTATTTTACAGTAAAATTTCAACACTCGATTCTAGATTTCCTCACAAGAGAATAGCATAACTGTTTAGGTATACAGGGTGTCCCACGGTCGAGTGCCTATTAGACGTTTCTGGTGAACTGGACATATTATTTGAAATCCGAAAATTGGGATTATGATTTAGTATCGAAAGCTGTGATCGAAAACTGTGATCGAAAATTGGCCATAACTTCTGTTTTTCAAATTAGAACCCTATTTTTTTAGAATTGCGTTGGATTCTGGGAAAAAAAATAATGATAGCACTCTCAGATGCTCTTGCTCCTAAATTCAGTAAATCCCGAGTTATTTGAGCTTTTCTGGATTCATGTTGTACGTAGAGTCGAATTCATCGAATCTATAAACAGATTCGATGAATATTCTTATGAAACCATAGTAACAACTAATAATTATACCTGTCCCCTGTGAATTATTAATGGGATCTTTTTTATTTTCTATGGTCATAGAATATTCTTATGCACAGATTCGATGACTATTCTTATAAAACCATAGTAACCATTGAAGTACAATCGATAAGTAAGGTTGAGGCCCAAAATGAGACCGGTCACTTGTGAATTATTAATGGAATAATTTATCTTCTATGGTCACTAATATTCTCATGCGAAAGATGAGATGAATTTTACTCTACGTAAAACATGAAATATCAAATATCCCGGGAATTACTGAATTTAGGAGCAAGAACATCTGAGAGTGCTATCACTATTTTCTTCGCAGAATCCAACGCAATCATAAAAAAATAGGGTTCTAATTTGAAAAACAGAAGTTATGGCCAAAGTCAAGGTATTCTGTGAATCACTCAATCAACGATCTTTATGAAACCCACCATAAATGTTTATATTTTTAATACTTATTACAATTGTCGCTTTAACCATTGCAGAAAAATCTCACTAGAATTCAGAGGAGAATTGTTTCCCATCCGAACCATTCAAAAGTTTTTTGCTACCGTTTACCCATGACAACTATGATTTTATATTTATTTCAAAAAATGATTATGTACCGGGTTTTTCACTATACATTGACCCCCCCTCTAACTCTGTTACGAAAACAGATACATAAAAATATTTCATACAAAAATTGTGAGAAATTAAATAAGTTTCTTGAAAATGATTACGTCAAGTGGACTATATACAGGGTGAACAACATATTGAATGCAACTACATCTTTTAAAATCGGACACCCTGTATATTCTTTCATATTCCAATTGATTATTCTTTTCTGATATCGAAAAAATATGCGTATGTAGGTCTGTCTCTTTCATTTTCAGAGTTTCAATGTTTTGGAATCTGAAATGAAACTACGGAATAAAAAATACATACTTTAAATCATTCCCAAATTCTTTATATTCAACCAATTTACTCGAAGGCAATAGTTTCTCGAAGAATACCTAACAATAACCAATAAAAAATAAATAAGAATAATGAACTATGGTGGTATGGAATAAATAATATCAACTAAAGAAATTGGTTCTCAAAATTTGAAACTCTGTGGTACTCAGAATAAGAGAGAAAGACTAAACATACTCCTATGTTATATATTCGAAATAAGGGGAAAAAGAGCTTGCCAATAATAGAAAAGTACACAGGCTGTTCCATTTGAAAAAAGAAAGTTGCACTCAATATAGCCCACCATATATATTCCATTTTGTGAAATCATTTTGAAAAACAATTAATAGTCGATTTCGTGAAACTTTTAAGGGCATTCAGAATTCAATACTAAAAATTGCATAGAAGCATTTTAGACCGGAAAATTTTATGAGAACTGTTATTTTCTGAGCCTGTATTTTATTTTCCTAATCGGTAGATCTCTTTCTTCTGCAAAAATATATTACTTTATGGAGGTTATTTTCGGCAGTTTTTTTAAAAATGAAGGTTTTTCGTCTGAATCCAAGGCATCTGTAGAACGCCACTCGAGAATGCTGTAATTTCTTTATATCGAAGTTGAAGTTGACATGGATAATAAAACAATTAAATTTTTCTGTTTGACCATTCTATGGCCTCCTAATAATCCCGACTTAACCCCATTGGACACTTTCTCATGGGGATATTTGAAATCTAAAGAGTATATGGCCCGTCCGCAATATTGAAGACATTGAATTCAGAATAGAGGACGAAATTGACAACCTGAATAATAATTCAGAAATGGTGAGGAAAACCCTCGAAAACTCAATAAATAGATATCGTCTGTGTGTAGAAGTAAACAGGAGTCATTTTGAATACTCAATTTGATGGAATAAATATCAGTTGTTTAATTATCCACGATTCCTTCGATTTAAAGAAATCGCATCGTTGTTGTGTGGCGTTCTACAGCTGCCTTAGTTTCAGAAGAAAAAACATATATTTTCAGAAAACTGCCGGAAATAAGCTCCATAAAGTATACATTTTTTAAATCAGAAGAAAGAGTTCTACCGATTAGGAAAATGAAATACAGGCTGTACCATTTAAAAAATAACAGTTCTCATAAACTTTTTGGGTTTACGATGCTTTTCTGCATTTCTAAGTACTGAATTCTGAATGCCCATAAAAAATACTACAAATTTGCCCATTTAAACATTTTTGTACGATCAATAATAACTGAGATAGCTATTGAGTAAAATATAAACAATCACCCGGTACCAGGTACCTTTATAAAAATATAACCTGTATTGGAATGTTTTCACAATGACCTGATGAAAACGTAATCTTTCGTGATTTATTTCTTATTGTAATCAAATAATCTACATGTTCTCCCTTTCACACCGTTTGTGACGAAGGTATATGATTGGCAGAATCCGACTCAGCCTATGATTCATATCACTAGAGGGAAGAAAATATTCTTACAGATTTATGTAAATGAAAAGCTAACAAAATGGACCAGACTGTCTTGGAAGATTATATTTCATTTAGTAGCTACTATGTGTCGCTACCTTACGACCAAAAATTTTGGCTTCCATTATAGATGCATAGGAAAACGTGGTGTAACGAATCCTTACTAAAAATCGTGACCAAAATTTGTAGATCAAAACTCTAGATTTACTTTTTACTTCCGGAATAATCCGCAATATTTTATCGGTCGTGGCACTACTGGGGCAATGGAAAATAGCGCGACCCTTTTCGGGAGAAATGAAAAGTAGCTCAAGAACTTAGATTTTCGATCGACAAGAAAGTCTTAAACGAAATCTAATCAGTGCCAACACCAGGTATCCTATGCATCTATCTTCTATTCCTTGAAGGGCGTTGTAGGTACCTCTAGGTATATTTGAACTCAATGGAATAATATAATTGAAAACTCACCTCTTGCTGAGAGTTTTTTGGTGTTTATTATTTTTGCTGCAAACTCTAAACCAGTGGATTTTTGAACACATCTTCGTACTATAGAGAAAGCACCCCTGAAAAAAAAATTATGTGAGTGACATGATAACATGATTTACCCAATAAAAAAGGTGTATCTTGCTCATGGTTATTTATAGAATATCACCGAAATATTATATCATTCATTATCATTTTTGTAAGTACTTCCATCTTTATTGCTATCGAAGTAATCATGCAATACACCAATCGACGCATTTCCACAGCTTCGTGATAAAAAATGGTAGAGCACCCTAGCTATACTTTCTCGAATGTAATGAAATACATAATTGAAATATTCACTTGAATAATTGTTATCTTAAGAAGTGTTGATATTCACATCAGTAATTTCAGCAGAATTTGAAGATTTATTTCAAATTCTTTTCAGTTTTTTGTTTATTGTATTTATTGGACAAAATCTTCGCTCTATTCAAGCCTGAAGTTCTCTATTATCAGGTTATTACCGAATTCCAACCCGAATATATAGGTAGTTCATGAAATATTGACAAAATAAAATTTCCAAAATGATTAACTCCGAAAGTAATCGAATGATTTTGCTCATCCTAGGCACCTCAACCACAAATTTATCCTGAAAATCTTTCTCACGGGCAACCAGGACCACGGCCTTTTCATCGGTGTGTTAGCCAAATAGTTTAGGCCATTTTCGACTCAAAATTCTACAATTATAGATATTTGACTATTTGACTACTAGGAACAAGAGGCAGAAATGGTAATTAATTCAATAACTATCAATCAAACTCAAATTCACGAATGCGAAAAGTACAGGGGATATTTTACTCTATAGCTATCTCAGTTAATATTGATCTTATAAAAACGTTTAAATGGGCAAATTTGTAGTATTTTTTATGGGCATTCAGAATTCAGTACTTAGAAATGCATAAAAGCATCTTAAACCTAAAAAATTTATGAGAACTGTTATTTTCTCAATGGTACACCCTGTATTTTATTTTCCTGATCGGTAGAGCTCTTTATGGAGGTTATTTTCGACAGTTTTCTAAAAGTATAGGTTTTTTCATCCAAATCTAATGCAGCTGTAGAACGCCACTAAAGAATGCTGTGATTTCTCAACATCGAAGTTGAAATTGCCATGGATAATGAAACAATAAAATTTTCCAAGTTCGACATTTCTTTGAATTCATAATTTGAGAGATTATGCAGCAAAAGTTATATATTCTGAGCAAGAATAACTTGATATTGTGTAGAAGTAAATGGGGGTCATTTTGAACACTTAATTTAATTTTATTTAATAAATGAATGAAATCAATATCACTTGTTCTCTTATCCATGGTTCCTTTGACATAAATAAGAAACCGCATCGTTGTCTGTCGCGTTCTACAGATGCCTTTGATTCAGACGAAAAAACCAAAATTATTAAAAACTGCCGAAAATAACCTCCATAAAGTAGGTATATATTTTATTTTTTCTCATAAAATTTTTAGGTTTACGATGCTTTTATGCATTTCCCAGTACCTACTGAATTTTGAATGACCATAAAAAATATTAAAAATTTTCCCAATTAAACGTTGTAAGACCAATATTAACTGAGATAGCTATTGAGTAAAATATTAACAATGAAAATGAAGATCATGTCCTTTAGTTGGACCAACAAAATAAATGTGAGAAATGGACTAGCAGAGATCTAGCAACCGAAGCACACCACCAGGTAGCACCACCACAGCAAGATAATGACATGCCGGTTTCTGGCTTATTAGCCGTCATCAGCGCCATATAGCCTGATACTGCGGTAGCAACTAACTGAAAAGGTAAAACTTATATTACTCCGTAGCAGGAACACTTGAGTACAGTTTATGTACAGTGTTCCTCCTAGCGCTTCAAAGGGTACCCCAGGATGAAGCGTTTAGACATTTGCCCGCTAGGTGGGACTCTGTACATTCACTGTACTCAAGTGTTCCTGCTAGGGAGTAATATAAGTTCTAGTTTCAGTTGGTTGCTATCGCAGTATAAGGCTATATGGCACTGATGAAGGCTAATAAGCCAGAAACCGGTATGTCATTATCTTGCTGTGATATTTCCACCTTGTGTTGTCCTTCGGAAGCTAGATCTCTGCTAGTCCATTTCTCACAATATAAACAATCACCTGGTACATAACAATAAAATAAAACATAATAACAGTAAACCAAACAATATGATGATGATGACGATTGTATCAACTCAAAAGGGCAGTGTTCATACTAGGTTAAAGGTATCAATGCAGGGGGGCAGTTAGTTGTTCAAAGTCATTATTTTATTCAGTTGGAATCAGCAATGAAATTTTTGAGTAGTTTTTTGCAATTATGCAGGCAAATGCAAGCGAAAAACGAGTGAAACATGAATGTTTGAAAACCGTGATGTTGGCACTGATTAGATTTCATTCAAGACTGTTGTAGATCGGCAATGTTGTGCAATTCTTACGAAATCTGAGTATTTTATGACATTGAAAATTCAATACATTGTAACGATAAAGGTGAATACAGACTATTCTGACGTGATGTGGTTACATGTGGGCCCACGTCAAAATGTGAGTAATATAAAAATGCATAAAAATGCAACACATCGTTCTGTGCTTTCATGTTCATTTTAGGCCAATGTGAGCACTGCACGGTCCTGACGTGACGTGAAATCACGTCACGTCAGAATAGTCTGTATTCACCTTTAGACTTTCGTATTCGTGGAATATTTGTTGTTTGGGATAATAATACCAGAGAGGCATCTTAGATATTATCAATATGCTGAATGACATTTTAATTAGGGTCAAAACAAGAAAAATTCAATAATCTTCGTAGGTATTCTTCAATTTCAATCATTCTTAAAACTCATCTCACCTGAACTCTCTCAATTTCGAATCGTCAGATAATACATCAAATAAGGATAAAAATTACCGTTCCTCATAAAACGTGTTTTCTCCAAAAAAAAATTTAAAATTGAAGGTTATGAGCATAGAGAACATATTTTTTTAAATTGAAGGTTATGAGCATAGAGAACATATATGTCGAATTTCTATCATAAAGTTGTTACATGACTTGACATTTTTTATTCTTATCATAATAAACATTTTATCAAACCATCATTGCCAAAATCTACTTGAGTATTTAACATAACATCATTGTCAAATTTTTTATGTCGTAAAATTTCCAGTCTCTCTAACCTATCCATGACCCAATTATTAACATTAGTATGTAAAATTTCAAAATTTCCCTCGGTATTAAAATCATGTTGACTTTCATATAAGTAAATGATTACCAAAATCTGAGTAGTTGTAACTATCTCCCAGTCTCAAGATTCTCATGTGTTCCCTGATTCTTCGTTTGAAGGTCCTCGTAGTTTTTCCTATGTAGTAGGCGTGGCATGTATTAAGCTGCGTACAGATGTGCGAGCCGAACCTATGGCGAACCGCTCGCGAACCAATAGCGACAATTATTTGGACGGCATGTCGAATCTCTATAGAGCCGCTCGCAAACCGTTCACGCCGAACCATCGATAGTCGGATTCTTTAGCTGCGTATACACGTGCAAGCCGAACCTATCGCGAACCGCTCGCGAACCAATAGCGACAATTATTTGGACGGCATGTCGAACCTCTATAGAGCCGCTCGCAAACCGTTCGCGCCGATCCATCGATAGTCGGATCCTTTCACGAACACAACGCGAGCCCAGTGTTACTTCGTTAATCCGTCGGTATTGGTTCGCGAGCGGATCGCAAGTTTGTACGTGAAATTAACGAACATGACACGAACACTTCGCGAACGGTTCGCGATAGGTTCGGCTCGCACATGTATACGCAGCTTTTCACGAACACAACGCGAGCCCAGTGTAAATTCGTAAGCCGTCGTTGGTATTGGTTCGCGAGCGGATCGCAAGTGTGTACGTGAAATTAACGAACATGACACGAACACTTCGCGAGCGGTTCGCGATAGGTTCGGCTCGCACATCTGTACGCAGCTTAACACGTCAACTTGTAAACTCCATTCTTGTCTAATTGTGATAGGTGATAGGTATGTTTTAAAGTCTTGAGCTGCGTACAGATGTGCGAGCCGAACCTATTGCGAACCGCTCGCGAACGAATAGCGACAATTATTTGGACGGCATTTCGAACCTCTATAGAGCCGCTCGCAAACCGTTCACGCCGAACCATCGATAGTCGGATTCTTTAGCTGCGTCTAGATGTGCGAGCCGAACCTATCGCGAACCGCTCGCGAACCAATAGCGACAATTATTTGGACGGCATGTCGAACCTCTATAGAGCCGCTCGCAAACCATTCGCGCCGATCCAACGATAGTCGGATCCTTTCACGAACCCAACGCGAGCCCAGTGTAAGTTCGTTAATCCGTCGGTATTGGTTCGCGAGCGGATCGCAAGTGTGTACGTGAAATTAACGAACATGACACGAACACTTCGCGAAAGGTTTTCGATAGATTTTCACTGAATATACACTGCGCAAAAAAATTAACGCACATTCTGAAAATCTCAATTTTAATTAAAGTTAACTCTACCTTAACTTTATAACTTATTTTTTATGTTCTTTTGGGAACGAAACAAGACACATTGAATGGAAGAAAAATTCAGGATTTCACCGAATCTTATGTGAAAGAAGAGAAATGAACAATTTTCAAAATACTGAAATGCTGATAAGTGATTTAATACTTGGTATTTCCACTCCTTGCGTTAATTACAGCTCGGCAACGACGGTTCATACTCAAAATGAGTGATCTCAAAATGTTCTGATCTGATCCTTCCCAGATTTCTCCGAGTTGGATTCCGAAGTCATTAAGAGTAGCTGGGTGATTTTCTGAACTTCTCAGCCTTCTATTGAGGTTGTTCCAAACCTGCTCAATCGGATTGAGATCTGGACTTCTTGCTAGCCATTCCATTCGAGAGACTTCAACCTCTTCAAGGTACTCCTGAACGATGCGCGCACGATGGGGTCTGGCATTATCGTCCATAAAAATGAAATTTTCACCAATGTATGGGGCACATGGCACTGCATGCTCTTCAAGAATGTTCCTTATATACCAGAACTGTCTCCCTGAATCGCTGCAACATTCTGGACACACTTATATGGGAAACTCCAAACCTTTCTGCAATTCTTGTGTATGTCCACCATTCTTCTCGCAGAACTACCGCTTGGGCACATTCGTCTTGGGTCAAATTGCGTATTCCGCGTTGCATAGCGATCGAATGTAGAAAATCAAATGAAAGAAAAACTATTAATCTTTAGAATTGATCGAGAAGAACTGATTTTAGAATGGAGCCAATACATTCAAAATCTGATAATATCATCTTTTTTTATTCCTGCTGGGAGAAAACAACTGTATTGAAGAAAAACGTTGAAAGTGGATAACATATGCATGCAGAATTCTGATAAAAATAATTATCATTGAGAACACCAACAGTTGTAGAATAAATTTGAGATTTCCATAATGTGCGTTAATTTTTTTTGCGCAGTGTTCATATAGATAATCTTGATTCTTATTATCTTATTACTTCAAAAACATCGAGCAGAACAAGTAGGCAGCCATTCATTCATATTGTGCCCCTACCACGAAAATCACCCATTTTCGTCACAAAACCCGGTGGCACCTGTACAACATACATTATTTCCGAGCGTGATGGGGACGAACGAACATAAAGCTACCGAAGAGACGAATCGAAATTATTTTAGTATTTGATCAATGGAAAACACGAAAATGGAATTGAATTTCTTCTTTGTTCGTTGTAAATGGTCACGGAGAGATAGACAGACAATTAACTATGAATTAGTAACGAACAGTAGATTTCCGAACGTTACATAAAATCAATCTCGACTGAAACGATGAACTCTAATTGGAGATTCGAAATCGGGGTAAAGCCATTTCCTTATTCAAAATTGAACTGACCAACGAATCGATTCGGAGCTCAAAACGGGAATGTCGTTTTTTCAAATTGGAATCCTGAAGGATTTGCCCCTGGGAGGCCATTGTGTGGAGTATCTTATTCAGGAAGTTTGACTGGATAGTTGAGTTTGGAGAATGGAGTGAATGAAGATGGATATTGATAAGGTACATCAAAGAAACCATTCTACAAAATATTCGTATAAAACTCTAGAAGAAGAATCCCCTCTGCAACCATGAAATTCGTACGAAGAATGTGAGAGTATGAATGAAATGTAGATGGAATATTTTTGGCCAACTTAACAAAATCCTTTCAATACGGAATTTTCTGAAATCACATTTCAAGAGGGTTGCAAAGTTAATTGCCATTTCAAGATACCTACTCATGAAAAACCAAAACATTTTGCATTATTTTTTTGTGCTATTTTCGTTATTTTGAGAAGGCTCGGGAATCGATAACGAGGAAATCATTTTCATGTAGGTATTACGACTTTATATTCTACTATACAGGGTCTGTTTTATACAGGGTGTATCTGAATAACACCGAAAAAATGGAAGGGGCGATTCTTTGAGGAAAATTAAAGTGGGTATTCGGTATGAAATTTGAAAAACCTCCCCCCGAAAAGTTACAAACCTATGAAGATCAACACAAAAAAAAAATTTTCTTTTTTATTTTCCCTGTACCTATACAGGGTGAGTCTCTGACTTGTAGGCACATATATTTTAGATTCCTCTCATCAAACGAAACACTTTTCTCTTATATGATTTTTCGATATTAGGTTTCTTTTCAAAGATACAGGGTGTCGAAAATACATGAAAAAAACACTTTCCAGTTTATACCTTCGGAACCGTTATTTCAAATGAACTGAATTTTGGTTGATTGATTACTCTTTTCATGGTGCATATTCCTCAATCTGAACTAATTCAATATTTTGCTTATCAGCTGTATCCTTTATATCTAAAGGATACAGCGTAGCCGACTCATAAATACACGCAAAAAAAAGGTTCATATTTTCGAAAGACAAAATAATTTTAGAAACGTAGTATTTTCATGTTTAATTCTTAATAAAACGCGTTGTTTTCGAGTTATTTTCAATTTCACACGAAAAATTCGACGAAAAAATCATTAATTTCAACAATAATCTGGATGCTTCCCTGGATTAAATATCATTTAATATTATTCTTTCTCTGGTCTCTGAGCAGATCAACAGTGTTGTCAGAATATTTATCTAGTTGTCGAGACTGAAATTCAAATGATGAAGAAACGTTTGATATAGAGATATGTAATAAATATATAAAAAAATCTCACAAATGTGGGAGATAAAACTAAAAACCAAGGAGCTATTGAAAATTCATTCTTACTGTTCCATGTTGAAGTTGAATGTCGATGATGAATGTTCATACAAACCACGTGTTGAAGTGAAATTGATGAAAATAAAATGATACTTATCACGTCATAATCTGTGGCGATGTTTCTATCTAAAAAAAATCTTTCTGTTATTTTAGAAAGTCGACACTACACGGTTATTATTATATTAATTCACTGAAAATCTTCACATAATCTTCACTTTATCACAAAAAATTCACTGATTGTCTTCACAACCTCACATGATGTTCGCAGTCACCAGCGCCACCAACGGTAATTGAGATTACCAATGTCTACCGCCGGTTTTCGCTATACGCATGCGTCGTAAAATTTGTCGATTTTTTATGGAAATGGGCGAAATGGCAGAATTCATATATAATCATACCTGTAACCTGAAAAATCCTTCACCTCAATCAAAAAATCACCAAGCTAACAACATCTTCTTAAAAGTTCTGTGGAATATTCACAGAAGATCATTGTTCTTGATACGAAATTACGAAATAGTTTGATATTGCTTCATCAGTCACAAAGTCATTCAGACTTATGAATACACGCAAAAATATCATAAATCTACTCAAAAAAGATAAACGATTCATATTTTCGAAATGATCAATCATTTTAGAAAATAAAAGTATTCCTATGTTTTTTTCGATAAAATGCGTCGTTTTCGAGTTATTTCCAATTTTACCCGGAAAAATTTGACGAAAAAAACCTCAATTTCAAGAATAATCTGAATGCTTCTCTCAATTGAATATCATTAAATATTATTCCTTCTCTGGTCTTCAAACGGGTTGACAATGTTGTCAGAATATTTATCAACTTTGTCGAGACTTATATTCAAATGATGGAAAACGTTGATGTAGAGATATTAAATAATAAAATCCCACAAATGTGGGAGATAGAATTGAACACCAAGGAGCATTTAATACGCACAGTTTCTATTAAAAATTCATTGTTACCAGTCCATATTGAAGTTGAATGTCGATGAAATACAAAATTCGGATATGAATGATGAATGGCGATACAAACCACGTATTAAATTGAAATTAATGAAAAATAATATGATACCTGATAATCTGTGGCGATGTTTCTATCTAAACAATATCCTCTTGGAATTTTATAAAATTGACACTTCACGATTAATATTAAGTATATTGATTCACTTCACATAATAATCACATTATTATAATAATTCACTGAATGTATTTACTACTTTGCATAATGTTCACAGTTTGTTTATAGTTGGCAGCGTCCCAACGGTAATTGAGATTACCAATGTCCGTCATCCGCCGGTTTTCGCTATACGCATTCGTCGTGAAATTTCGCGGCGAAGTCTATTTCTGAGGGAAATGACTGCATTCATAGATATTTATACTATGTTATCACGTAAAGAATCCTTAACCTCAAAGAAAATATCAGCAAGCTGACAACACCTTCTTAAAATTTCTGTGCAAATATTCACAGAATGGATACAAAATGGATTAGGTTAGGTTGTTTAATAATAAATCCTAATGATCTGAATGAAAAGCCTTTCTTCATGAGATTGTTTGGGGATTACGGGGAAAATATAAATTAGTTATTAGTGTTTACAAACTAATCTGCAGGAAAATCGAAGAAGGAACTTATTTTGGTGGGAGAAATATGGCTTTGTAGTTGCAGATATAATCGAATGAAACCAAGTTTTTTTTTTAATTATAATGTTTGCAACATTTTTATTCCAATGAGGTTAGTACCTACTTGAGTATTCCCTAAATTTAAATCGAGAAATATGAACTTTGAATCAATTCCATAGAATTATTGTAATTAGGCCTATTTTTTTCAAATCTTTTCAACAGAGCCGAATTCGAAAAAATGGAAAATGTGGAAAAGGTTTCTTTCGGCCTCAAGAATCTACAGTTGAAATATATGTACAAGTCAAAGGCTCACCCTGTATAAGTAGAGACCCGTATATTTACATTAAGATGTGTCGCATCTGAAACTTAGAGCTGGTTCACTGAAATCACAGAACATTTATATTCTGTAAATAAACTTAGAATTGAAGTCTTTTTTTTTCATATATTGAGTATCACAATGTTCTGAAAAACTCAGTAGCAAAATTACAACTGGATTCAAAATATTGGATTGACTCGATCTTCACTTGATAGAAATTAATTTTAATAGGAATTAAATAACAAGTTATCCTTTTTTCAATTTTAATTATTTTGAACTTTTATCGAACTTCGTTATGTTTTGATCTTCATTTCCAATATGTAAGAGATCCGCGATTTGAAATGACTTCCATTATTCTCCTGCTCGAGCGTGGGTTCAAAACCCTACCTGACGAAACCACTAAGAACAGAATCACGTCGGATTATTTCCTCTCGAAATCCTACTATTCGAGCCAAAATAGAGGTATCTTACAGCATGCATTTTCTATATGGAATAGTAAAAAATTAAATATCTAATAATGCATAGAATTGGGCTTGCAAATCCAAATTTCCATCTTTATGAATTGCTTGCGTCAATATCATCCTATTTAAAGAAATATTCTGAATCAGTTACTTCACAATCATGAGTGAATTTGATTTTTAACAGATTAATTATAATTTAGTTTTTAGAGATGGCCATTGAACGTCAACTCTTCAATGCATTGCTACGATGAAAATGATCCCAAAAAGAATTTGCTAATAATATATGGGTTTAGTGACAGCCTTGATCGGCACGTTTCATAAGGTTTTTAAGAATTCGAAGGGGAAAAAACACACCTCGAATAAATGTCTACATATTTATCTTCATGTTTTTCGACGAAAAAAACAGATATGAATATTGAAAATTTTTGATGTTGTACTTATCAGCAGGGTAATTTTTTATGTGTTTCATTAGACGTATTCGAGGGGGAGGAAGAGATTTTGATACAAATTCAAGATTCCGGTTTTTTTTGTTTCAGAGTACCTGAACTTAAAGTGTAAAATTTTTTAAAGCGGAATCTTCTTCCGGTTCTACCGGAAACGAATGTGAACTTCGTTATTCCAAATGTAACACCCTGTATATTTATACATACTTGAATTCTTCGTTCAATCCTGCACTAATCTGATGTATGAAATGCGCAAACCCTTCAAGCGATTACTGAGATATATCCTGATTGTCAAATTTGTTGACAGAAAGAGTGCCACAAATAAGTGTTTATATCTCCAAAATCCCTCAGGTAAGATTTTCTTTTTGCAACAGCGGAATAGGAGAAATTACGCTGATACTGCTTCTTGTTTGAATTAGGAGGAAATATTAGGTATACAGGGTGCCTGAAAGAGGCTTCGAAGCGAGCCCCAATAAAACATTGAAATCTATATTTTTTTTCGTCATCATGTAATTTTGTAATTCCGATCGATTTCTCGTCAAAAACTAGTAGTTTATCTTATCTTGCATGGGTTTTTTGAGAAAATTTTGAAGTAGGCTTCGGTCCTGAAATTCGAATTTATTCGATAACGGCAAAACTACTGATTTTATAGACATGGAATGTTTGGCACACTCTCACTAGTTTTTGACGATCAATCTATCGATCGGAATTACAGAATTACATGATTACGATTTGAAAAAAATGATTTCATAGTTTTATTGAGGCTCACTTTGAAGCCCAGTTTCAGGCACCCTGTATAATATTTGATTTCCTCCTAATTTAAACAAGAAGCAGTATCAGCATAATTTCTCTGTTCCACTGTTGCAATGAGGGATTGTGGAAATATAAACACTACTTTCTGAGACTCTTTTTGTTCAAAAAATTTGGCAATCAGGCTATTACTCAACAATCGCTTGAAGTGGTTGCGCATATCATACACCAGATTGGTGAAGAATTGAACGAAGAATATGTATAAATAAACATGGTCTTACAGTTGAAATAACGAAGTTCACATTCGTTTCCGGTAGAACCGGAAGTAGATTCCGCTTGAAAATATTTCACAATTTAAGTTCATGTACCTACTCTAAAACAAAATACAGAATATTGAATTTGTATCAAAATTCCTTCCTTGAATACGTCTAATGAAACATTTAAAAAAATCACCCTGTATATCAAGTACAGTAGTGTGTCAATTTACTTCATAGAAATAATCAACTTGTAGCCACCTGACATGAAATATTTGATGATTTTATGGACAATGTTGAATACCAGTAAATCATTGTTTCAATGGGAATGTCGTCGAAATGTCGAATAAAGAATTTACGATGTCATAAAAATTGAGAGCATAATATTGTCATTTTATTTATTAGGCGTTGCCAAAGAAAATATGAATTGGAACTATAGTGATCCGAATGGTGGGCGTTTGAAATATTCAAAACCTACGATGCGGTAATTCCCAGAAGAAAATGGAGGAGCAATTTCAATGCTGCGTATTCCGTGTTGAATAGAATAACCGACCGGATGTTATGGAAATGCAGAAAGGAAAGATATCACTCGTAAAAAATACTCAGAATTGATGTTTCCAATATGAGGAGTGACGATAGAATATTCTATTGAATTTTCTCATTTGAAAGAGTTTTACAGCACTGTAGGCAGTTAATATATTTAGACTGAACGATGTGTGTTATACGGAGTGAGTTTTAAACTAAAACCCTACAATTATCTATATTGGGTGAATAGGTGCTTAGGGAAAAATTATGATATGCTTTTGATCATAATTTTCGCTTCAATTAAGAAAAATTAAGATTTTGTCGAGTATAGATATCAAACGGAAACTAGAAATGATTCGACAAAATGAATTAATCCTGCAGAATAAAGTTAATTTCAATTTTGAATGAACTTCATCGTCCTTCACAAAAGAACAATTGAGAAAACAACATTTTGAATCAAAATAATGCCTCTTCCATAAAATCAATTTTGAACCAAATGATAATTTCGGAAAACACTTGGTGTGAAACTTCAATATACTATTATGAGTATAATATAGCAGAATATTTTTAAGGTTGAAACATTGCAAGTTTTCAATGTCAACAACGTACTGTTGACTAAATTTTTTTCTTCACTTTTTGTTCCCTGTAAAGTATTTATATACGGCTTCCATATCAGCAAGGCACACACGAAAGGGAAATCTGTGAGATCTGATCCGCAGTCCAGATCTGTAACAGATCTGGACTGCGGATAGGATCGCTCCCGCCGATCTGGTCTGTCGCGGATCAAAGAGATATATGATCCGCAGTCCAGATTTGTTACAGATCTGGACTGCGGAAGGGATCGCTACCGCCGATCTGGTCTGTCGCGGATCATATATCTCAATGATCCCGACAGACCAGATCGGCGGGAGCGATCCTATCCGCAGTCCAGATCTGTAACAGATCTGTAACAGGTCTGGACTGCGGATCTTACAGATTTCCCTTTCGTGTGTGCCTTGCTAATGAGATATTGCGAACTATATCGAGTCAATTTCGTCTGACTTGCTATCAATGAAAATTTCCTGTTAGGTCCAGTTTTTTAACCACCTTTCCAAAAGTTCAGAATGTCTACTATTCTTGAAAATTATTTCGTAGACACTCTTAATGACCCAGATGACTATCGCAAAATGGTACACCACATGAGGGAGACCAACATAGTTCATCATACCTACCAAGCGAAAGAAAATAGAGCATTCAGAGTAGTAATAAAAAATCTCCATTTCTCAACAAATGTAGAGGAAATAAAAGAAGAACTAACTAAACATGGACACAGAGTGAAAAACATCCACAATGGAAAGAGCAGAGTGACAAAGGAGCCATTGAACCTATTTTTTGTAGACTTGGAACAGTCAGATAACAATAAAGAAATTTACAAGATACGTGGAATCCAGAACAGATTAGTGCAGATTGAACCGCCAAAAAAAGTCAAAGGCTTACCACAATGTATGAGATGCCAGCAATACGGGCACACCAAGACCTATTGCAACAGACCATATGTGTGTGTGAAATGTGGGGGAGCACATAGCACTCAAAGCTGCAAGAAAAGTAACAATACACCGGCAAAATGTGCCCTATGTGATGGAACTCATCCAGCGAATTATAAGGGATGCGAATTTTATCATGCAATACTGACAAAACCCAATAACCAGAACAACAGACTAAACGTACAACAGCCAATAAGGACAGCCACAACAAATAACAATTATTCAGTGCCCAGAAATCAAACAACAGAACAACAACAAAAACCAAGCTATGCAGACACCCTAAAGGGAATTAACAAGGGACAAAGCTGTGATAACGATTCCACCATATTGACTTCCTTCCTGGCAGAGTTCAAAAATATGTTTCAACAGTTGGTCCAACAAAACAGCATGATACTGAACATGCTTTCAACGCTTATCACAAAAATTCGCTAGACTTATCAGAATAGCCGAATGGAATGCCAACGGCCTGCTACAGCACAAGAATGAAGTTCAAACATTTTTACAACTAAATTCTATAGATATCCTCTTAGTGAGCGAAACACACTTTACAGACAAGTCCTTCTTCCAAATTCCCCACTATATAACTTACAGCACAAATCATCCAGATAACACAGCCCACGCCGGAACTGCACTGATAATAAAAGAGACGATTACCCATTATGAATTGCCGAAACATGAACTTGAGCATCTTCAAGCTACAACAGTGATTGTTAAAATGGCCACTTATGATCTAACAGTTTCGTCAGTATATTGTCCACCCAGACATAACATCAAAATCGATCAATTCAAAGAATTCTTCGATACATTGAAATCTAGATTCATAGTAGGAGGAGACTTCAATAGTAAACATACTCTTTGGGGTTCCCGTCTAACAACGCCCAAAGGTAGAGAGCTGGCCAAATTAATACAGGACAAAAATTACGCCTTCTTGTCCACCGGAAAACCAACATATTGGCCCAGTGACCCAAACAAAATACCGGACCTTTTAGACTTCTTCATTGTGAATGGTATATCATCAACATATATGGAGGTGGAATCGTCCTATGATCTGTCATCTGATCATTCCCCAATAATAGTATCATTGGGAACCTTTGCCCTCGCCAGGAAGACCAAATCGAAACTTCACAACACCAAAACCAACTGGGAAACTTACCGAAGCAGAGTGGAGCAACAAGTAAATCTATCTGTGAGCCTCAAATTTCCATCTGAAGTTGACGAAGCATTAGAAATGTTAACGAACATCCTGAAACAGTCAGCTATAGACAGCACTCCAACCATGAAAGAATGTGAGTCAGCAAAATCAATACCTGTAGAAATTAAAAGATTGATTGCCCTTAAGAGAAGAGCAAGATCAATATGGCAAAAAACACATGCCCCAGAAGACAAAAGAATATTCAACCAGAAAAGCAGAGATCTTAAAAATAAACTGAGGGACCTACAAGAAAACTCATTTGCCGACTATATAGCTGGCTTGAATAGGTACGACAGCTCTATTTGGCAACCAATCAAGTCAAAAAGAAAACCAACTGAACGAGTCCCACCACTTAAAAATATAACAAACACAAACTGCAAATGGGCCAGAAGCGAAAAAGAGAAGGCAGATCTTTTTGCAGAGCATCTTGCTAAAGTGTTCACACCAAATGACCAAGGAACTGACGACGATATTGAAGAATGTATTCTCAACATTCCTCCCAATGTACCCAAAATAGAACAATTTACACTAAACGAAGTAAAACTAGAGATTGGTTATTTGAATATCCGAAAAGCTCCAGGCTTAGATGGTGTAACACCAAAAATTATCAAAGAACTTCCGGTAAATGCAGTGAAACTATTAACTTACATCTTCAATGCAATAATAAGACTGAAATACTGGCCAAAGATGCTAAAGATAGCTGAAATAATCATGGTATTAAAATCAGGTAAACCGCCAAATGAAGTGTCATCATACAGACCAATAAGCCTATTACCAACGATCTCAAAATTGCTTGAAAGAATTATACTGCGCAGGATTGAGACAGACATCCCCAATGACCACTGGATTCCCTCTCACCAATTTGGATTCAGGCAAGGACACTCAACGGTTCAACAAACTCACCGAATAACCAGAGCCATCAATCAAGCGTTCGAAGAAAAACTATACTGTACCTCAGTATTTTTGGATGTAAGTCAAGCTTTTGACAAAGTCTGGCATGCTGGGTTACTGTATAAAATCAAAACTATTTTACCTCTTAAATACTTCAGCATTTTGAAATCATATCTTACGGATCGAGAATTCAGGACAAAAGTAGGTGAGGAAACATCTCAAAATTATTCAATCAAAGCCGGGGTTCCTCAGGGAAGCGTATTGGGTCCGATACTCTATGTTCTGTTCACTTCTGATCTGCCAACAACTAACACCACTACAATTGGAACTTTCGCAGATGATACAACCATAATGGCAAGCCATGAAGATCCCACAACAGCATCAAAACTTGTACAAGAACATCTTAATCTGGTAGAACTTTGGGTCAGTAAATGGAAAATAAAAATAAATGAAACAAAATCAAAAAAGGTTGACTTCACTTTGAGGAAAGAACGATGCCCACCAATTCACCTGAATGGCAAAGCAATTCCTGAAGCAGAAACGGCCAAGTATCTAGGATTCCACTTAGATACCA
This sequence comes from Adalia bipunctata, assembly GCA_910592335.1. Lineage (NCBI taxonomy): Eukaryota > Metazoa > Arthropoda > Insecta > Coleoptera > Coccinellidae > Adalia > Adalia bipunctata. The sequence continues at coordinate 39,207,506 of OU342948.1, forward strand.
GACTCACTTGGAAAGAACACATTAAAAAGAAAAGAAAACAAGTAGATCTTAAAATCAAGGAAATCTATTGGCTTATGGGAAGAAAGTCGAATCTGTCTCTAGAAAATAAAATTCTTTTATACAAAACAATCATAATTCCAATTTGGACGTACGGAGTTGAAATTTGGGGATGCGCAAGCAAGTCAAATATAGCTATTATCCAAAGATGCCAGTCCAAGATACTGCGTATGATAGCCAACGCACCTTGGTATGTTACTAATCAAACACTCCATGAAGATCTGAAAATACCCTTTGTTCAGGATGTCATAAAAGCAAGAAGTAGAAAACATCACTCTAGACTGGAAGTACACACAAATAACCTTTTACAACCTTTAACACAAGTCAACGAAACAAGAAGACTGCGAAGGAAATGGCCAACTGACCTAATGGAATAATAAGAGGTTCTCCTAATGGGGAGAACATCTTTCATGTTATGTTAAAATAATTGTCCTAAAATTAGCTCATAGAAATTGTATTCTGATTGCTGATAAATAAAGGCATATAAAAAAAAAAAAAACTCTTAATGACCTGGTATTGGTTGTGTACAGGGTGTCCAAAGTTCGATTGCCTATTAAACTTTTCTGGAGAACTGGACTGCATTTGAAATTTCAAAGTTGGGCCTCATATCTCGTATAAGGCCCTTTTGGGCCCAAAATCTGATGGGCCCATTCGATTCCTCGGGCGAAATCACTAAAGACCCCAGTATCAGAATTCCGATTTTCCATCTGTGCGCGAAATAAATTCTCCGTTTCCAGACTTTTGAACCACCCGGTATATTAATTTCCACTTAATTGTTCTCTATCACATTTAGCTCGAAATATGAGGAAACATTCAAATATACTTTTTATATCATTGAATTGGTCTCGGAATGGATGGTCACCATACTGGCCTATTTAGGCACGATAGATTTCAATAGTTTGGGGCTCATGAAGGACTACATTTATGCGATGTCAGTAATCGAAAATTAAATTAAAACTATCACAATAAGAAACAAAATACACGTAAGTATTAGACACAGCATGGTTTTTCCACAGGAACGCCTTTCAATTTTTTTTTATTCATTGAATTTATATCTCTCGACTGCTTGGGCCATTGACACGTTTTCAGTCTATTTTTTACAATATGTGTAATGAACAAATTAAGAATTTTGAAATCTGACTATACAGATGGATAGCCTCAAGAAAGTTCATTAAATTGTTGAAGATTGCGGAGTTGTGAAGAATTGCCTTTCGAGTCAGCTCTATTTTGTTGATTCTCCTATCAATTTGAGGAGCATGTTTATATGACTTTTATGACCGTCTTTAAATCATCATCACTAGAAGTAGTATCATTGGTTTCCACATTATATTTAGGTTTCCATGCATTCCATAGAAAACCCTCTTACATGATGGTTAGAGCATCTGAGTTTCCTTGCCATAAACCATCTTGCAGGGAGCCTAGAAAGTTCCAACCCATCAAAGAGAGTAGATGTTGACCTAGGTTTCGATCTTGTTTCGGTCTCTTCAGAACAACATTACTAACTTCGATGGGAAATGGAATGGAACGCAGGTCCTCTTAAAACAAAACTAGAACTCGTCATGAGTAAAATCTACATCATGGCGACATCTAGTAGGGAATCAGACCCACAATTCCCTCTCTAAGTCACCTGGACGAAGATAGATGGCATATCTCTCGTTTGCTCCCAAAGCCTAAACGAATGTAAGATTCCACATATAACACGCAAGCTTTGGAGTTGAGAATCGTTCGGTTTATCGGCTTCTGCAACTGCGATATCTAATCAAAGAAGGTTGTCAATCATGTCAATAGTAGGTACATTAATAGTAAAGGATTAAACAGAGATACACAGTGTTCATTATTATAATGATCAATGACCACTACGCATCTGAGTCGAACTCGCCATAAACCATCTTCCAGGGAGACTAGAAAGTTCCAACCCATCAAAGAGAGTAGATGTTGACGTAGATTTCTATCTTGTTTTGATCTCTTCAGATCAACATAACTCAACTTCGATGGGAAATGGAATGGAACGCAGGTCCTCTATTATTACTATTAATGTAGTATTGACATGATAGACAACCTTCTTTGATAAGATGATTCACGGTTTTGTATGTAACAGTTGATTTTCTTCCAATATACTCGACGTAATTTATAAGAATTTTAAACTCACATCAAAAACCACTGAATTCTTGATTCTAGAGGGACATTTTTGGGAAAATGGGGTATCAAAAAAATTCGAGAAATCAATACATATGGGAAAATTGGGCGCAATGGCGGATTATAGAGGTGCATCCGGATTAGGCGTTCCTAAAATAGGCATCTGGACTTAAGAGGTTATTGTATTCAATCAATAATAGATGATGTCATTCGGTTAGCGAATTGAGTGCTTAGTGCTGAATTTTGTGTAGATACGGGTTTCAATATCTTGAAAAGCAATCTTAATATTAATAGATACTAGAACGACAAGAGCAAATAAGCGTCGAGTTTATATAATGCTAAATTCGCAGCGTTATTGATAATCGATGAAAAAGCGGTGTCCAAGCTCCAGTTGCAGAAAGAGGAAAATACACTTCCGAATAGGTAAAGAATCGGACGAAGCTCGTTAAAGGTTATATCCGTACCCGCCAACTACATCTAAAAATAGACCATGACAACGTTTTATTTTCCAGCCCGAAATTTTGTATTTGGAGATACTCTATTCTATATTAATATGATTCTCCTTCGAGAACTCTATCATTTGGCTGTTGTACTTAAACCACGGAATAGATATATACTGAGAAATGATCAAAATGAATCATCAAGTCGACAACAATTATCATTTCAATAACCTTCACTTTCATTTTAAGGAATTCACGTCTTCCTTCACAGTCATCGTTCTTCCAATATATCATTTGTTAAATAGAGATTTCGATCAAAATACCTACATTATTATTACCCGATATTGTGGAAGTGGAATGCACTCCGAAGCTATTCCAATCCAATGAAAATCTGAATTCGAGCGTATGATTAGTAAATACTTATTATATTATTGTAGCGCAACTGAATGGAATTAATGGGAACTGATTTGGTATCTGGCTTTGCTCAGCTTCTCGGGATTCACACGACGTATTAAACACACTCGGCGATCAGTCGAAATTCAACCACTGTGTTCGCATCAAATGGGGATATAGATCGTATTTAGATATTCGTGTTTACATACTGTTCACCAAAATGCACTGCATTTTATGATCCTAGATTAACATTTCGCGGACGCGTGTAGAGCGCCCTTATGTAGGCCACTCCGTGAATGGTCGACGGGACTTTCCCAAGCGTCCGAAGCGTTTCGAGACGTTCTTGAACGCGGAAGCTTGCATGGACTCTACGTCGGTGGTGAATTTTACGATGCTCTAAGGCCCAGTTGGAAGCTTGAAAAGTCACGCGTCCAGATGAGGTCGTAAAACGCTCGAAACAGAGGCTTCTTGGATCGCCGGCATTATGCACTACCGACGTAGCGTCCATGCAGACTTCCGTGTTCAAGAACGTAGAGTCTCGAAACGCTGCGGACGAAGGAAGTCCCGTCGACCATTCACGGAGACTGGTTACGAATTACGAGCTTCTTGCGAAGCTGATGGCAGCTCGAAAGTCCCGTAAAAACTCATCGTGAGTGGCCTACATACAGGTAGGGACAGGTTAGTGTAACCCTTCGTACGGACCGGAGCAATGCGTCACGAATCTGCTTTCGGAGGGTCTATGAATTCAAACGAGAGGTAACATTTAATTAACGAGGCTACGTACAACACAAGTTCCGCCTTATTCGCTCCTACCGCACTACGGATCGGTCAGTGTAGACTGTAGAAGTAGAGCCGGCTACTCATATGTCATAGATTGCCTCTGTCGCAGGCTTGTGAGTAGTTATCGTATGAAGTTGGCTCCTTAGTCCTTAGCGAAGAAGCCGTCCTCAATCGAATCTAGGGAAGTGTGTTTGCTGGCATTCGACCGATGATTTCACCGTCGCTGTCGTAGAGCAGAATTATATCGCATTGTAATCATTGTTTCGTGTCGTACAGAATATGGTGCTAGTATTTAAAATAGAAAATTTTGAAACTGATTATTTGTAAAGAGGAAAGAAGGCCCACGATATGGTAAAAGAAGAGAGGTATTCAAAAATTGCAATGATTTGATTTGTGCGACCAATTTCCATTACAAAATATCAAAAACCGGCAGCAAAAGCAGAAATTAGGTGCGAATGCCACTGGTAATTAAAAAAAAAGTGATACCTTAAAAAATGCCTCTTGATTCATGGTATATGTATAAAAAATTTCATTGGAAAATCTGAAGTAGTTTTGTAGATATTAATAATGAATGGTTTATTTTTGAAAACTTTACCACCTTGTACCTATCTCAAAAGGTAAGACGTTTAGTACATATGTTCATAAGGAGTTTTCTTCTTAAAATGGGCCCAAAAATCACCCCCATAAATATTGACATTCAATTAGGAAACATCGTGTATATCGTGAATTTGAATGAAGTTGGTCCCAAATATAGGCCAAGGCTAGCGGGAGGATTGCAAAAGATATTGTGAAAAATTTTGGAGCAGCCTCATAATATTTTAGAATGTTCATTTCGAAAGCAGAGAGGAACCTATACACTGTGTCCGTAAAGTATGGAACAAATTCATTTTTAGCTAAACAGGTCATTTTAAGAAATAATCCTGAAACACGTCGTTTTTTTATGTTAATTTACCGTATTTTAAAATAATAATCTAATATACAGGGTGAATTACGTTCGAGTAATGACGTCACCGTCATTTTTTTTAATGGAACACCCCCATTTTGTCTCAATTTCCGGATTACTCTAGCTGAGCTGATTCCAAAAATGTATCACATGTTGATTCCAATTGGTACAGGGTGGACAAAAATACAATAGTTTTGTGTGTGCTAACAAAGTAACGCGTAACATTCTTCATTTGGTAACAATAGTATCAAAAATACTTATTGTCTAGCGGCAAATGTTTCAAATGAAACACCCCGTAGTTTGCTACATGTTCAGAGTAATAAAAATGAGCTGTTTCCAAACATGTTTGGTACTTGTGGTCTAGCAGACTATTGTATTTTTGTCCACCCTGTGCCAATTGGAATCAACATGTGATACATTTTTGGAATCAGCTCAGCTAGAGTAATCCAAAAATTGAGACAAAATGGGGGTGTTCCATTTGAAAAAAATGACGGTGACGTCATTACTCGAACGTAATTCACCCTGTATATTAGATTATTATTTTAAAATACGGTAAATTAACATCAAAAATCGACGTGTTTCAGTATTATTTCTCAAAATGACCTGTTTGGCTAAAAATGAATTTGTTCCATACTTTACGGACACAGTGTATGTGAACACAATTTGTTTTAAAAATTACCTAGCGGGGTAATCCAAAAATAACATCATCAATACAAAAATATTGAATCACAGAACCGAAAAAGAGAAAAAATCACTCAATTTCTCATGTTTTTCACACGATGATCCATTGTAATAACCACATCAAACAATACGTAAACAGAAGTTCGGGGCCTCCGCTAATGATTCTTTGTTCCAGGCTTTCTCTATAGGTTGTCTATATGGTCCAGGCATGGTCCAGGCCTCTACGTCTGTGGTTCGAACTAACCTAATTATCTTTATTTTTGAAAACTCAACGCTATGGTTCTTTGGCAGTTTTATATGGTAGTTGGAATGAGGTCACATTGAATTATTGTAATGTGAAGAAGAATCACATTTTCATTGAGGAAAAAAGTTGCAAAATGGTGGATGGAATATTATCTTTCGGTGGTGGAATAGCAAAATGGTGGCTGTGGATCATTCATATACTTCATTGAGTATGTAATGCTATTTTAGAAACTTGTAAGCCTCTTACAGAATAATGAGAAGATCCATTTATTCTACAAATGAATGAAGATGTTGTTCTCACATTATGTTCGGAGGCCCTTTCGATCTGTCAAAACCAGATATCAGCTTTATTTCTTCGTTATTAGAAGGGTCAACCCTCAGGTACTGGTTTTTGAAATAGAAATAATACAAACACAAATAATGTGGTTGAATTCTATCGGTTCAACAATAAGTACTCACAATACACAGTACCTTGTTGAACAATGGAAATAATTAAACAGGTCTCAACTCCTTTGCCGAAATAGCAATTCAGGAAATTTTTTGCAGGCTGAAAACAGAAATGACTTTTCCATTTCAGAGGTTACCCAGGCCGAAGAGTTCATAGTTCTCAAAACATCCATGCAGCAACCTTCATTTCTGAACAAGAAAAGAAAGGGGATGAATCAAAACTAAGGAAACACTGGAATGTACATTGTACAATAATTACGGAATATTGCCCAAAAAACTAACTGAGAGTTAGTTGAAGGAAACTTCATCAACTTCATGATGACGAAAGAATATGACTTGAACTGTTAGACTTCTTTCCTAGTAGGGGAAATACGTACAAAACGACATATATGGACAAAATGACGTAGGCATCATAATTTGAGTTTGGAGGTATCAAATGCGGAACTGCCTACCAAATCACACGACCCGAGTGGGTTCAATTAACCTCTGAAAACTCGCAGGCGCTTCTCTTGTTCATTGGGTCGTTATGAGTAATAACAGAAAATAATAGGTCACGAGTTTTTTTATTGCGCAAAATTTTTGGAAGAAATGGCCATTTTTCACTATTTTTTTTCATTTATGTTGCATTCATTTCGAACTTTACTTATTTGTCATTGTATTAACGAAGCTTTTTTATGTTGAATATACTTTTCGTATCAATTCGATATATTTCTAGTTTTCAAACGCTTTATGGACAAAATGACATATACAGTGAACGGACAAAATGACATAGGTATTTCAGCTGAATTAACCATATCTACCGGACAACACCGAGACCATTCATCCCAGGCTCCATCAGCAAACAAAGAGCCAGGACTTGTCTCAATATATTCATAACAAAATATTCATCTGCGGCTAATAAAGGCAATGCATCTTGATAGATTAAGATGCATTGATTATCCTATGAGGAGGTTCCTCCAATGCCTAATGGACGATTCATAAGTGGATAAGTCAAACGTGAGCCGAAGACACGATAATCTTTTACTTAGTTTCAACTCCTACACCTAATATGATTGCAATCAAATCAAAAAATGAGCCCATACCTCCTCCAAAGAAGAGGAGACACGTCCCTAGGGCATCATTTGAAGAAGATAATGAAAAAGAAAATGTTTCTAGCAACTTTCGAGATGATGAAGACGATCGTCCCACTGTCTAAAGTTATGACCTTTCTTCCCGATTCAGATCGGGAAATAACCAATCTTCTCCAGGATTAGCACAGGAAAAGACTGGTTACGATGCACGCATTGGTTGCATTGGGCTCACGCATCTTGTGCTGATGTTCCTAAAAGAACCAAGCGTTTCATTGGTGAACTTTGTCAGTAGTTTTGTAACTATAAGTAGAAAAATACAGTTGCCTATTGCCGGTAAGTCATTTTGTCCATAGCATTCGGACAAAATGAATTTCGTTCATCCCAATTTATCTGAGAATATTTTATTTTTTTGAAACTTTTATTCCATAAAGGTTGATTAGATTTTGTGAAGGAAGGACCAAAGATCATATAGTTGTAGAATATGACATTACTGTGATTCACTACTAACAAGTTATGCCTCTGAAATAAAACCCTATGTCATTTTGTACGTACTTCCCCTATAGATTTAGCTGAAGTCGACATTTCCCACTGATATGATTCAGAAAAATGTAACCTGAATATTTTACCTGTTGACTCTCATGGATAAAAAAAAACTTCGGTATATCCTCTATAAAAATGGCATCGACCCCGGAACGAATGAATGAAACGAACTGGGAATGCGGAAAAGCCACTTTCAATATTTCAGGATTCGAACTTTCAACAAAGCCTCAACGTTGCAGAATAATTTAACTACCACATTGAAATTCCGGGCATGAGTTCCTTCCCGAAGATATGCATATTATTATGATACTGTACCATGTCTGAGCGTTTAAATAAATGTGCCGGCTATTCAGCCACCGCTGGAATATGGTGCATATCTGATCCTGTCTTGCTTCTGTTGCTATTCCAGGAAGCTTCGGATGATATAGACTTCACACTGAGGTCCTATATATGGACCTCCACTTGTTTATTTCGAATGGAGCATCATACCATACCCAGGGTGGTCCACATAAAACCGAATAATTTTGCATTGTAGGAAACATCAACAATGTGCAACTAGTGGATAATGTTGAAACAACACTAGAAGTGTCACTTTTCACGACGAGCTTGAGTTTACCCGCCGAACGCAGCGAGTCGGGTAAGTGAAAGCGAGCCCTGAAAATTCACTCCTCCTTCGAATGAAATATGTTATTATTATGATCGTGGACTTATTCACTATCTCGGCACCCGGCCGGACAAATTTACCTTTCCCAGATATAATAATCAAAGGGAATAGGCTCGATCACGATACACTTGACAAAAATTTTCGAACAATTCTACAGGTATTGAGAATAACAGCTTTTTGCATTTCAATGTAGCTGTTTACATTTAATTCTAATCTGTTCAGACTATTGTGTAAGCTCTTAGGTACGAGATGATCACTGGAACGATATCAACCTTCTCTAGGTGCCACATTTCCTTGATCTCGAAAGCCAGGTCTGTGTACTTGCACATCTTCTCCTGGTACTTATTCAACATGTTGTTGTTGTTGGGCACAGCTACATCCACCAAAATTGCCTTTCTAACCCTCTTGTCGTAAACCACTATATCCGGCCTGTTATTCGTCACCGTTCTAAGTCAGTGATAATAGGCCTATCGTAGTATAGTCTAAAAGAGTCATTTTCCAACACAGGCAGCGGCTGATACTTATAATGCGGCTTGTAGGAGTTGAGAAGTCCGAACTTGAGCGCCAATTTCTGGTGTATGATGTTGCACACTTGGTTATGTCGGTGGAGGTAATCAGTGTTGGCCAGTTGTTCGCAGCCAGAAGTTATATGCTGAATTGTTTCAGATTTTTGATGACACTTTCTACACATATCTGTTGGCACTGTACGGTCCTTCATGATGTATTTCTTTTATTATTATTATTATTACAAATTGATTTGAATCGAGGACAATGTTATTTTATTTTCACACGTTTTGAAATTCCTGAAGATCTGAATATCCACTTCTGGATTGATATTTAAAGATCGTTTGAATTGAGTGAACAATGTAACATTTGTCTAGTTACGGTTGTCTTGCAAAATTCATCATTTGCATAACAACACTTTTCCTGTCGCCGGACGGAAAAGTCATAGTTGACATAGCAAATACAGGGTGTTTCACCATAAACTGGACAAACATATACAGGGTGTCCACTAGTGCCGCAGCGGACGATATAAGTACGCGTAACGGTCTGAGTATGGCAGAATTTTTTGATGCAGACTTATTATACTCGAATTATAGGGTGGCCCACAAAAAAGGAATAGAGGGTGACTTTGATTTTTTAAATGGGACATCCTATATTCAATAGTCTTTTTCAATTCTCTGAAACTTCTTGCATGCTTTCGTATACTTTTCACATATTTTTATTCGACAGTCTTCGGAATATTGGCCATTTTGACAAAAAAATGATACTTATAGAGGTTATGTTATCCAATAATATTTCACGAACCCTTGCACATACCAATAAGAGCTTTATATGGATTGAAAGTCAAGACTTCAAAGTATCCTAGCCAGCTATAATAAAGCATCTCAAGCATATGGAGTGTCCACAAAAAGACTATCAACATGACGAATTTCAAATCGATTTTTCTTCATTTTTTCAACAGAATAGGATTTTTTAGAGTTTTTCTCCTTAAATCACATTCACTTCAAAATTCAAAAACAGATTTGGCTTTTCTGTGGTTATTGCGAACTGTCAAACTATTCTATTCAGAATTAACATCATTGCAGCTTCAATTTATATCATCATAGTTTTTACGGATTGGATGAATAATCATACAATGATGTGAAAATTAAAAAAATACCAATGAGTTTGAATGTACAAGTTATGAATGCTACAAAAAAACGAGTTTAGAAACTTTAGGATACAAAAAAGTGCCCGCTCTTATCCTTATACAACTTTCTTCGAAAAAATTATATTCATAAGTTTCACAAGCACGCACGCAGATCTTGAAGCTTGTTTGAAATTTTTGCAAGATGAAACATAGAAAATTATCAAAAATTTATTTTAAAAAATGGGTACAGAAAGCAAGTTTCTGTCTTCAGTAACTGATTTAATCACATTTTTGAGTAGATACATCAAAACTTTCTAGTTCCTCATTTCGCTATAATAATATGATAATATGAATTGGAGCTTCAATGATGCTAATTCTCAGTGGAATAATTTGACAGTTCTCAATAACCACAGACGAAGGTATATGTGAATTTTAGGGAAACATTTCGAAAAAGCTCTTAAAAATCCTATTCTGTTTAAAATAGACATATCATGTATTCAACAAAAAATGAAGTAAAATGAATGGTGATTACAATGATGAAAAATAATTATATGCATTGCATTTGAAAAAATGAAGAAAAATCGATTTGAAATTCGTCATGTTGATAGTCTTTTTGTGGACACTCCATATGCTCGAGATGCTTTATTATAGCTGGCTACGATACTTTGAAGTCTTGTCTTTCAATCCATATAAAGCTGTAATTGGAATGTGCAAGGGTTCGTGAAATATAATTGGATAACATAGCCTCTACAAGTATCATTTTTTTGTCAAAATATCCAATATTTCGAAAACTGTCGAATAAAAATATGTGAAAAGTATACGAAAGCATGCAGGAAGTTTCAGAGAATTGAAAAACACTATTGAATATAGGGTGTCCCATTTGAAAAAACAAAGTCACCCTCTATTCCTCTTTTGTGAGCCACCCGATATATTCTAAAATATTTTTAAGTTGTGCTATTCTTGGAGTACATCAAGTCTGCATCGAAAAATTTTGCCTAACTCAGACCTTTACGCGTATATCGTCCGCTGCGTCACTAGTGGGACGCCCTGTATAGCCGTGTAGATGACACATTTTTGCCTTATGACATATACCCCGTTTTAGACGCATCAGCGAGATACTGGGTGTTGAATCGTTCAATGTCAACTTTCAGCAATATTCTGTGAATTGAAGTTATGCGTGATATTTGAAATAACGGTTTCTGGTCACATCTTAGTATTTTTTAGGGCTCAATTCAATTGTGGTGTAGAATTTTGAAAAAAAATCAAAATGGCGGAAAACCTGCAAAGTTGGAATTTTTTTCCCGGTTGCCAATTTGGAAAGCATTATCTCAACGTACTCGATTTTCTAATGGGTTTTGGTTCTTACAAAAACCCAGATCCGGATTCTTATCCGGATCTGCGCTTGTGCGGCAATTTTGGAGAATAAAATTAAGGGTCTACATTCCTAAATAAAAAAGGGAGTCAGAAACGATTTATTTTTTTCGATGTCTATCTCCGTTTTCTTTTAGAATTTACCGTTTTTTTGTAAATGATATTACAAGAATTTGTTGTTTTCGCGAAATTTATTTCCTTGAATTTTTCTATTCGAAATGATAAATATTTATTTTTCTCAAAGACAAGTCATTAAGGTTTGTTTTAGCCGTCGATTAGTGAAAATCAATTGTTAATAACAATTATGGATTTTAACATGGAATTGAATTTCTTTTAAATGACACGCCCCGCAGGTATCTCCTCCCAGATGACTGATAAAGGAAAAAGAAAGTATTATACCAAATTATACAGGCAGTATGATATCTAGTTCAAGGTAGTATTTCTAGTTATATTCCCTGTGCCCCAACATTTGTTCTATTAAGCTGAATAATCCAATAAATAAAAATTGATGCAATGCACTGCCATCTGGCGGTATACGTTTCTTACATTGAAGGCGAAAGACTCTTAATTTCCTAATTCTGTTTCTCTCTGAATCATCGTATTTTTGTCGTGAAACGTATGTCGGAATGTCATTCATGTCTTCATATGAATACCTTCGATAATAACCTTACAATTTCATGTGGGATGTTGCAATCGCTTTATTCCTACTACTTTTCATATTTTAGAATTGAACGCAAGATATTTAACTGACATATTTTCATCCCCAGTATCTATTTTCTTGTCGTCTTTCGAAATAAACATAACCTCTAGATTTCTCGAAATTTTTGAATTCCCAGTTGACGCCAGCGTACAACTCAATCCTCAACAAAGATTTGGCTTCACATTTTGATTGTGAAAAGCAGGGGTATAATCAATATTGATGTTATTAGATATATGATTCTTATCATAGAACTTTCTATGATTCTATGCATCTAATGTATGCTGGAATAATAGTTTCATAGAAACCCTGGTGTAATGACTCCTACCTACAAATCGTGACCAAAAATTGTAGATAAAAAACGGCACTCTAGAATGTAGTACGGATCCTACTTCGGGAATAATCCGCAATATTTCGCGGTCGTGGCGCTACTGCCGCAATGGAAAATAGCGCGACCCCTTTCATGAGAAATGAAAAGTAGGACCCCAGCTCAGATTTCCGATCGACAAGAAAGTCTTAAACAAAATCTAATCAGTGCCAACACCAGGTATTCTATGAATCTATCTGGAATATTTCGAAAACCAGTATTGACATTGCACGATCAGTAAGAATATCAATCATCAGTTGAACTGGCAGTCCAATTGATCCTGTAATGTTCACTTATGGTCTTTGAAATAAAACAGCTACAGAAATCAACTCATGTGCTCCTTCTGTTCCACCAAGCTCAAAATAATTAGAATATCAGATTCTGCTAAAGCTAAATAATTCTGACCATCCTTCAATCTCAATCACTTTCCTAGCACAGTTTTCTTGAAATTTTCTCACAGAAATATACACAAATCATGTGTGCGACGTAGATAATTTCTATAAGCATGTTGAGATAACATACCTTCATGGTGAATCATTTCACAATATGATATAAGATTTAGAACAAATATTTATAATTCATACTACAATTGATACGCATACCAAATTTCATACGGAAGTATGTTTTCATTCCATCGAGTTCAGAATATACAAATATTTTAATAGGCGTCAACACAGTATTTTATATCCGAAAAAATTGATGAATGAAATAATATTATCCAAGGTCAATCATGAATGGGGAATGAGAATCCTGAAATTATGAGAATAATGAAACGTGAAGCTTTCACTTTTCCATTGTATCGTTATAAATGAATCCGGGTACGGAATTTTTGAAAAAATTAAAATGAGTGCTCACTGATTTTTTCGAAATTGGTTGAAAGTATGTAGTTGAAATCACATTGTTATGTCTTCGAATATTTATCATAGTGAAGTTACGGCCAGAATAATAGATATATGGCATCTAGCCACATAACAATGGCATTTGGCCAGAAGATATTTCAATGTTCTTCGAAGACGAGTCGAACTTCCAAAGAATTTTAATAAAACTAAAGGGCCTCTATTATGAAAATGAAATCAATTAGGCAAATAGATACAGTTCTTTCAGCAATGAACTCGAGTAATACTCAATTGAAATAATCATCGCCAGCAACTGAAATAAACAAATACTATTCATTCTCAAATTCAAAAATGAACTGGGTAGTGTACATTTTTATCGCCGAAATGAGAATTTCAATTCAAAGTCACAAATAGAACAACTATCAAATCCCAAAAAGAAATGGTGTGAGTATAGTATTGTGTTCAAAGCAGCAGTGGCGGATCCAGCTCTCGAGAAAGGGGGGGTCACGGTCAGGTGGATTACATACCCGCCAATTGATTTTTTTTATCAAACACAAGATTTGAGGGTTCGTCCAGTCCAGAGGGAGGGGGTCATGACCCCCCCTGGATACGCGCTTGCAAAGCAGATATCTTTCTCATGTAACATTTGAGAGTTCACACTGAACAAGTTTCATGATTTTCAGTTAAATTCTGAAATATCTGACAGAGTATACAATGCGTAAAGGAAATTCTTGAACGGTGAATAGAGGTCACCACGGCATTTATTGACTGTTCAGTTGTTGTTTTCGGGGTCAAGGTGTTTCATCAATTGGTCCAATTTGTTTTTGGGGTCATAACTGTCGAATTATGTTGATATTTTGTACACACGTTTCTCTTCCGGAGTCCAAATGAGAAACTCAAAATTCGTTAGAGTAATCCAGGACATCTACACAAATTATAAAACAGGTGTGACCTTGAAATCTGTTCGTATACCTACTTCAAAAGAGCACAAAAACCTAAATTGATAGATGTACATACTTGAAATTTTTACAATTCTACTACTAAAATTCTGAACTCGATGAGAAATCTCTGAGAACTCACAGCCTAAGATGTGATTATAAGATATAAATATACCTAATGAGATTCTGAAAATTTTGATTTTACATTCATTTTCAGTTTACTTTATAATCATGTGTACACTGGTTTACTTTTTAATAGCTGTAAACCAATCCAGTGTTCATTCTGAAGATTCGTACTTTTAACATACAATGCTCATATGTATTTGCAAATTTGTATTATGTGAATATTATATTTTTCGATCGTCTGTCTTTGGTCGCCATGTTTCAGTTTTCAATTATTATTTATGTCAAGCATAGACCCAGAAAAATACACCGATAGATAGACACGCGAGTGGTTGAAATTTTCATAAGTAATATCATGAGTGCATCCAATTTTTCCGAAAAAAATCGAAAAAACACGTTGCTAAGTAATATTTTAACAAGAAGCATGAGTGCAGGTGGCAACAAAAATCCGAGTCGAAGGAAGACGAGGATTTTTGCACCTGCACGAATGCTTTTTGTTAAAATATTACTTAGCAACGTGTTTTTTCGATTTTTTTCACAGGAAAAATTAGATGCACGAATGCTATTTGACAAGACTATTTCATGAGTAACAGATTATTCCGGATGCATCTATGTATGTATTATTAATTTTCGTTGACAACAACTGTCAAGTTTTGCCGCGGGTAAACCCGAAAAAACTGCTGACAGCTGCTGCCATATAGTTTTTCCATCTAGAAACCATTTGTGATTCAAAATTGCGCGTTTCTGATTGGTGGATATTAAGACGAGGGAAATAATCAGTTGGATACTTCGATTTACAAGGATCATTATTGAAAATACAAAACCTCAATTTTCGTTGAAAAGCGAGATGATTAAAAATATTAATTATTCAGAATCCCCTGTACTCATTAATGAAACTCTCAGTTAAAGTGAAAATCGACTGTAAGAGACATTCTTTCTCGATTCATATTATCCTATATCTAGATTTCCTCATTGTGCATTATGTTTATATCGATCATTTCAATAGGCCTCTCCTAGTTCCGTCCGCATTTCCATTTAATTCCAATTTGTTTTTGACCTTCTTTTTATCCATTAATTTTCCATTTGTCTGACCATCGATGAAAAGTTCAACACATTATACTGTTTACTTTTTTCCAACCCTCAGAGGCTCATGGTCGTCAGAACGGTCGAAAGCTTTGTTGATCGACTGATATTTATTATGGGTTATCAGTTGAATTATCACATCCTAGGTCATGGTTGGCATCATAGCAAAGTCAATATCTGATGCTATTTTGGAATTACTTATAAATTCCTATATCATCTGACTGAATTGTTCGACATATTCGTTGCTCTCAATACCTCCAACACTCGAATATCTACCAAAAAAAACCTTTTTCCTTCAATTTTAAAGTACGAATCAGAAACATAATCGACTTGGGCCTTTCATCGACAAACTCAAATTGTATCAAATTATTAACGTTGATAGGTATCCGGTAACCAAGATACACAAGATCATCCGAAATGGCTTCATTAGCACGACGCCATAATGGTTCGAAAATCTCAGTATGTTGAAGTGGGAAACTCCACTGAAATTTGATCGTAATAATGGATTCTCAGAGCTATTATTTTCGATATTCCGATTTTCCAAAATGCGAACCCTTAAAAGCTCGGTAAATATAGCAACATCGTGTATTGAATTTTAGAAACTCCGCAGTTGAATACCATTACCCATCTTTGTTATATTCAGTTATTATATTTGGCCTCAGTGTCTCCAGCTTGTTCTTCTAACATTCTAGCCCACACCTATGAAATATTTGATTGGGATGATGTCAATTGAGGATTGGTATTTATTTCAACAATACAGAGAATACAAACGAGAATATCAAATTGAAATACAACAATATTATTGTTTCGAAAAACAAACTAACTTTCGGAAATCAGTTTCACTCGATTTCGCAAAACCAAGACTTCAATCAATACATCATCAAAGTGAAAAAAAAATATTTTCAAGCTTGTATTTGATGACCTACTAGTTATTTTCCTCTGACAAAGGAAAATCTGAAAATCATCACCTCAATTAACTCATTTTTTACGTCTCTCAATGAAATTCAATCAGGGCCCCCGCTACCATGTGTGCAAAGTGTGCAATGCACACGGGCGCCAACCTTTTAGGGGCGCCAAAATCCTGGGTCAAGAATCGCAAAAATATTTGCAAAAAAAATGAACAAAAATTAATGCTAAAATAAAAAATGCTTGTATTTGATGCTTCTCTGTAAACGTTCTTCAACGCACAGGTACGCTTTCCTCAGACTGGACGTCGAACGGGCATCCACGCCGTCAATCTCGTTTCTACAAATTTATCCAACCATTAACCAATGTAGTTGTTCTCATTACCTGATGATACTGACCCATTGAGTATTTTACAATATATATTTGAAAACAATTTAATCTCGACCCTTCCAAACCTAAGCATTTCACTAAGAATTCTTCTGACATTGCCTGTATCTGTAGCTTCTGGCGAGCGATCTTTCTCAAAGTTGAAATCATTAAAAATTATTTGAGATCAACAATGCTTCAAGAAAGATTGTCTGGACTAGCAATATTAGCAATTAAACAAGAACTTCTTGATGGTATCAATTTTTGCGATGTAATTGATGAATTTGCAACAGCCAAGTCTAGGAAAATATCGCTACTATAATAGCTATTTTTATTTTTCTACTGTACCTAGCTTTCATTTTTGATTTTATGAGGAAGTAAACTAGGTATTTCTTAAAGAAGTACCTGCATATTTTTTAAAATACCTAAGTATAAGTAGAAAGTGATACTTTGATATGAATATACAGAGTGTAACAGCCAAATGGAATGAATTCGATAATGAATAAATGAGGGGGTGTTAGGAAAAACGCTCGGACACGTCGATTTGTAATTTTAAATGCGCATATTTGTCAAGAAAATAATATTATATAGGGTATTCCATGTGACTGTTGCCAATACCAACTTTCTTATTTCAAATGCAACCACCTGTATATTATTTATTTTTTGGATTCTTCAGAGAATTCTAGACACAATTCATGCACAATGTCATATACCTATCTTTAACTATTTCGGAAGTATTAAGTGTTTTCAGATTTGTTGCAAAAATCAACGTTTCAAATAGAAATTATTTTATCTCACAAATTCGGTACATTACACTTAAAACCTAATAAGTAATACTGATTATTTCTTAATTATTAAAAAAAACAAAAGAAAACATTAATGTCAATGTAGGAAATGTTCAAAATGCTCGCCGCGAACGTCTTGGCAACATGCTAATCTGGTGTAGAATTGTCTTCTAACGTTACTCAACATTTCTTCTCAGTAATGGTTTTTGCTTACTTTCTTCATATCGAGAGGTGAATGGGAAATTAGTATTGAGTGTAATGTATCGAATTTGTGAAATAAAATAATTTTCATTTGAAATGTTAATTTTTGTAAAAAATCTGAAAACAGATAGGTATAGGACATCGTCCATGAACCATGAAGTATGTCTAGAATTTTCTGAAGAATCCAAAAAATAAATAATATACAGGGGGTTGCATTTGAAATAAGAAAGTTGGTATTGGCCACGGTCGCATGGAACACCCTATATAATTTTATTCTCTTGAAAAATATGCTCACTTAAAATTACAAATCGACGTGTCCGAGCGTTTTTCCTAAGACCCCCTCATTTATTCGTTATCGAATTTATTCCATTCGGCTGTTACACTCTGTATATATGTATGTAGGTATACATTAGCCAATATTTCTGTTTTTTGTTCCTAAAAAAGATGTGTTTTTTAGTTTTGGGTTATTTTATAATATTTATCAACAGAGTGTCTGTACCCTACTAGTCAAGGAAATACTTCAAAGTGGTTGTGAACAAGTCGAATTTATTTTAAGTTATTTATTTCGTTATGATTTTATTCTGTTTGTTTGTTCTGTTGTGTTTTGTTTTCTTTATATTTTAGTCTAAAAAGAAATATCTAGTTTTTGACTTCTGAAGTTCAGTTTTTCGATTTATTTCAAGCAACTAGCTACCTACCCACCTAATGAATAAAAAAATCCAAAATGCTTCTAGGGGCGCCAAAATTCTTTTTTGCACACAGGCGTCAGTAACCCTTACGGGGGCCCTGAATTCAATTAATTAATGATGGTTCTGAATGAAAATTATAATTTTTCTTCAAACAGTAAGTCATTTCTCGGTATATATCGATCTTACATAGCACTGTATATGAATATTCTATTTATTTTCACTTCTATGATAGATTTTTTGTTTATGGCATTGAAAATATTCTCTAACTCCCCCAATGGGATTCATTGTTAGTGAATAAAATATGTACCAAGGAATTTCCAGAAGCTCTTCAATTTATATTGTTTATTGTATTAGGAAGATTCAACGTCTTCTATTCCCTTCATTTATCAACTCATAGAATTTGTTCATTTCCCTCAAATTTTTATTGGTTCATGCAAACCAACTCGAAAAATGCAATTCAATTCGGATAAAAGGGAAACAATCAAGAATAGGAGGTTAATTTGATCGCAAAGTACGCTTGAGGTTAACCAGATGAGCAAATCCGGCTCCATCGGTCAGATTTCTTGGATTTGGAGTTGGCTGGTTGCTACACACGTCCCAATTTCGTTCCAGACTTCCCGAAAAATAAACTATAATTAACATAAATTGCACTGTGCTTAAAGCTGCGTGATTTGGGAACTATGACACCGGTACTATCTAAGATCGCAAAAATCGCAATTGCTGTACCCAGAAATGTTTTAACCACATAGCACACAGAATTGGAACGTCGTAGCCAATCGAAGAATGAGTTGAAGTTTGAAGTACTGTGGTAGCAACACATGTGACCAACTTGATGGCGGATATTGAGGTTGGTGCGAACCTAGCTGTCACAAGATGGATTAATTAATTGCATGCCGAATCTCCCTGCAGATGTCAAATTTAGGTGAACAGTAGGCCCATATCCGAAGCGAAGTTTATACGCATGGTACGGCCTTATTAAGGGTGATTCACCAAAAACAGGACAAATAAAATATATCTCGTGTGAATGACACCGAGAAGGTCAATTTTGCCTCATGACATAAGCCCGTTTTCGAAGCATAAACGAGATACATCGTGTTTTATGTCAACTTTGAGCAATATTCTGATAACTGTGGTAAATCAGTAGTAGTTTTTAGTGCTCAATTCAATTGTGGTGTAGAATTCTGGAGACGAAAATTCAAAATGGCAGAAAACCTACAAAATTGGAATACTTTTCTCGGTTGCCAATTTGGAATTAGTCAACGTACCTACCCATTCGATTTTTTGAGATTTTGCGTGAATAAAAAATTTCCAGAGATCGAACATACCTTTTTTTACATATCTTCAGTAAAAACACAATTTCACCCATTGGAATCATTCAAGGTTGACTATCTTTCATTCTAAATAGGTAGGTACGGATGCGAAAACAGAATGAGAAAATATCCATTGGTTTTCTTTCTGTAGCCTTCCAAATATTGCGCTCGGAGTACTTTTATAGTTTTCATTCGAAAAACTAGAGGCTGTACCTTCGTACAGCCTCTAGTGTGCTAATGGGCTGCCAGAATGACCCGGAGAGAAATATGAATTTATAAACCAAAATTTATTTTTTCAAAAAGCTTTGGTGGGCATTTATAAGATTATAATAAATTGGTGGGATTATTCATGTCCATTTGCGATAATATTGAATTTGAGAGTTTGTGGCTATAATGGACTATTCTAATGAAAGGAAATTAAACTCAGTTGAATTCTGTCGACGTTTCGGACTATACTTGTCCTTCTCGTTATATGTGTATGTAAGGCTCTATAAAGGGCAGTATACCAGAAACCGCCATTTTGGGTCCAACCGAAAATTACAGATCCCTTCGAATGAAATGAAATCTGTAATCGAAAGAAATGAAAGTAGTACCTAATCGAAAGAAATGACATCTGTAATCGAAAGAAATGGAATCTTTAATCGAATGAGCATATTTTCGGAATGAGAGATCTTTGGTGACTTTTTTCGGAATTCTCTCATGAAAAACATTGGAAATAGGTTAGGTTCGTGGTGTTAGAATAATGCCGCGGCATCTAATAGTCAAATGTCACGGCATCTTATCTTGCTCCAACAAATATGAATTATAGTATTCTTTTTGATAGAACACAGTTTTTTACGTTTTCACTGATATTCGTAGATTAACCTTTTATACATTTCTGACCTTGTTCTTTTTGTTACACCCAACTTTAACCAGGTGAAAATGGGTAGAACGCGGTTTACCCGGGTAAAGCGCGAAACATGTTATATTTCGGACTTCACCCACGTTTCCTATAGGTATTGCGCAGTTTACCCGGGTAAACCTAGGTTTTCTCGTCAATCCAAGTTTACCCGTAACATATACATACAATAAGTATATTATATACATATAATAGTATAGTGTTCAATAATTGTCAATGATCTGTCTTCAGTTGACCCGCGTCAATATCGTTCAATGTGTAGGTATTAGTATGTTTTAGATGTTGCAGAGGAAGGATATTTTCGAAGTTTTTAAATTTCAATCATCGTTCATAGCGAGTTTTGTTGATGATCTAAACATTCAAAACGGATGGACGATTGTATGTTTTTAATTTTAAACAACTCTAATGAATTGGGCATTTATATTTTTGTATACATAAATAAGATATAATTTTAACATCTGCTGCTTTTTAGTCATGACAACCCCATTGTTTCGGATGGGATCAAACAATAAATGTCCGAAACTAGAATAGTCCGAGATAGCCACGAACTCTCAAATTCAATATTATAATAAATCAAATTCATACTCTATAATATGTAAGGCAACGTTGCCTTACTTAGTAGGGCAGTAGGGTACCCTACTGCCCTACTAAGTAGAAAGAGTTCGATTTTCACCAAAGTTTTTTGAAAAAAAAATTTGGTATATAAATTCATATTTCTACCCGGGTAATTCTGGCGGCCCATTTTGGCATTCGTATGGACTCCAGATTTTCAAATAAAAATAACGAAAGTACCTACTCTGAGCGTAATCTTTGGAAGGCCACAAAGGGAAATCCATCAGTATTTAGAATGAAATTCGAGAGATTCGAACAAATTTGGGTAAAATTTTGTTTTTCCTGCAGACGTGTGAAAAAAATGTTGAATTCGAATTTTGAAAAAAATATTTTAACGGAAAATCTTTTAACATCGAATACGTTGAAATAATATGTACTGCCAAATCATATTGAGTATCCTTCGAACAAATTGAACAGGAACCGAAAGAACGCAGCTGCAGTTGGAACTTCCAGAATAGAAATCAACATGATAATTCATCCGCCATTTTGTGGGGAAATTGTAGAGATAAGGTATTGATTATTCAGGGTGTATCTTAATAACACCGGAAAAATGAAAGGGGTGATTCTTTGCATACAATTAAAGTGGGTATTTGGTATAAAAGTTTTTGAAAAACCTACCCCCGGAAAAGTTACACTCCTCCGAAGATCAACAAAAAAAAATGTTTTTCTTTTTTATTTTCCCTGAACCTATATTAAGCTGAAGGCGTGCATTTCCAACATTTATTATAATTGTATTGTAGATATTCGAAATTTTTCATTTCAATTCATTCATTTTATTTAAAAGTAGAATTATTATAATTTGGTTGGCTGTTGTCAATAAAATACTATAACATGAGCTTGCAATACATTTATGGTTTTCTCGGAAACGAATGTGAACGTTATTTCAAATGCAACACCCTATATACAGGGTGCGGCACGGAGGATGGATGGTTTTAAAAAAATAATAAAAGCGTTAATTTTTACTCAAAAACACATTTATTGACGGAATCAGATTCTCAAGGAAATAGCATTTGAAACAGTCAAGTGTGGAAAATCACATCAGGCATGTGGTGGCCGAAATCGGTGATGCAGTGCTGGAGGCGCTCTTGGAAGTTCGCGTAGACTCTCTCCAACATCGCTCTCTCAACTTGGGCAACTTCCACGCGAATAGCCCTTTTCAATTCGTCCAGAGTTCGGGGCTTGGTCTCGTATACTCTAGCCTTGAGGTGTCCCCATAAGAAAAAATCGCATATGGATAAATCTGGGGACCGGGGAGGCCAATGAACATCGCCAAACCTGGAAATAAGGCGACCAGGGAAGAGAGGGCGAATAACGTCCATTGATGCTCTGGCTGTGTGGGCGGTCGCCCCATCCTGTTGGAACCACACACGTCGGATTGGAACACGTTGCCGTCGTAATTCGGGGATAAAGAAGTTGTTGATCATTTCGACGTACCGCTCTGAGTTCACGGTAACAGCACGACCATTAACGTCTTCGAAGAAGTAAGGGCCAATGATGCGTCCAAGGCTCCATGACGACAACTGGTAAATAAATGCTAGGAACACACGAGTCTAACGGCACCTTCCCCACTTCTCTCGTCCTCAGTGGGGGAAAGTTATGCCCATCTGAAAAACGTCCGCCCTCCGTTCCGCACCTCGTATTTATACATATTTGAATTCTTCGTTTGATTCTGCACTGATTTGATGTATGATACGCGCAACCACTTCAAGCGATTGTTGAGTTATGGCCTGATTTTCAAATTTGTTGACAGAAAGAGTGTCACAAATTAGAGTTTATATCTCCAAGATGGCATTGTAAGAAAGTTTTTTTGCCACAGAGAAAGTATGCTGATACTGCTTCTTGAGGAAATATTATACAGGATGTCTGAAACAGCTAGGGCTTCAAAGTGAGCCTCAATAAAACTATGAAATCTCATTTTTTTTTCAAATGGGAACCATATAATTTTGTTATTCCGATCGATTGTCCGTCAAAAACTAGTTAGGGTGTATTTCATGTATTTAAAATCAGTAGTTTTGCCGTTATTGAATAAAACTCGAATTTCACGACTGAAGCCAGGTTTCTTTGTCTGAACATCAGGTTTACTAAGTTAATTTTCAAGTAGGCTATGTCAATAGTAGAATATGTCAGTTTGAAACAAGGATTTTTTATTTATTCATTATAATATGCTTTGTTATGCATTTGCCGCAAATAAAGAACAGACTTTTGAATATATCATTCTAATGTATACCTTTTTATTATTGCTTGGTTCGCATAGTGAACTATTTATGGACTAGATGCAACTTCCTACCTAAAATGTGGCATTCTCTTCTTTTGAAATCAGCTAGCGATTCTGTGTATTAACTCCTGAACAATATTTACACTTCTCGGTGTTAGTTTAATGTTTAATCGTATCAGCAATATAGTGTCCTCCCTGCTACATACAAAATTTTGTCTAGATTGTGTATCCAGGACCATTTAACATTCTGGCGAATTGTCTAAGAATTTTTCCCTCGTCTTAATTTTCACCCATCAGAAACGCGCATATTTGAACATCAGGTTTCTAGATGAAAAAATTGTATAGCAGCAGCTGTCAGCAGTTTTTTCGAGTTTACCGGCGGATAGATGCATACCTGGTGTTAGCACTGATTAGATTTTGTTTAAGACTTTCTTGTCGATCGAAAATCTGAGTACATATTTGTTCTGCTTTTCTTTTCTCCCGAATAAAGGGGTCGCGCTATTTTCCATTGCCGCAGTAGGGCCACGACCGATAAAATATTGCGGATTATGCCGGAAGTAGCACAAAAACTCAAATCTAGATTGCCGTTTTGATCTACAAATTTTGGTCACGATTTTTAGTAAGGAGTCACCAGGTGTTCTATGCATCTATAGGTACCTGCGGCAAAACTTGACACTTGTCGACACCGAAAATTAAAATAATTGAGTAGTATTTTGTGATTAAATAAAAAAACCTGTTTTCAGTTTTCAAATCAATACCATATACAAAATGGATAATGCATCCAGAATAATCTGTAACTCATGAAATAGTCTTGTCAAATACCATTCGGGCATCTAATTTTTCCTGTGAAAAATATCGAAAACACACAATGCAAAGTGGTATTTTTCAACAAAAAGCATTCGTGCGGTAGCATAAATCCTCGTCTTCGACTCGGATTTTCGTTACGAGAAGCACTCATGCTTCTTGTTGAAATATTACTCAGCAAACGTATTTTTTCGATTTTTTTCGGAAAAATTGGATGACCTTATGATATTTCTTACGAGAAAAAATTCCTAATTTTTCTGTGAGGAAATATCAGGGACCATTGCAGATTCTTTCTAATCTTTATTGGCCCCCCCCCTGAGAAAAATTCCTGCGGATTTCTGCGGGCGCCCATGGATCACATTGTTAGTTTTAAGTATGAATTAGAACAAACCAATGAGAAAAAATATCTCAAACTCAAAATTTCTGCATTTAAAATTTTTTTATGACAATATACAAAGCAAAATGAATTTTGCTTAATACTAGAGGAAATCATAACTACCAATATATTCTTATTGTTTCTCCTCTTCGAATTACCTAATTAACTGCCACTTCAAAAGCGTCAAAGACAGTCCAATTTTCTCTAAAAATTAATTCATTAATTTTCAATTGTCCGACAAAGCACATGGTGAAAGTAAAGCACTCTCGAAATGCAGGGAAAGCAAGAGGTTTAGGGGAGCGTTGATATTGACTTTCTAGCCTGCAATGCCTCGAGCTTACTTGAAATTCAATTTATGGTAGATAGGCAGGAGAAACAAGGCTAGCGAAGATAAAAAGGAAAAAGGGAAGGGCATTCTGTTAAAACCTTATTCATTCATGAAAAATGAAAATTTTCACAAATATTCCCAATTATTTATTCGTGGATGATTATATGAGAACGATGGTAGATGAAAATGCATCACTAGGAGACAGCCATTCGACGTCATTATAGACTTATAGAGAATATAAGTTATCTTTCGTTCGATCATCACGTATATAATGTAGTATATCTACTGTTTACCATCTTCAACTTCTTCGCGCATCCACCATTTTGTGCTTGATTTTTGAGGCTTCAGTATATATCTAGACAATGAAATCTTAAGAAAACTGTTTAGGGGATTGAACGGACATCTCAAATGTGTTGAAACCATATTATTATAAAATTGAATCGAAAACCTGCTTGAGCTCTTTAGTTCTGAATGTTTCAGTTAACGTCGTTAAATAAATCTGACATGTCCTCAAAGAACACCTGATTTCAAAATCGAAGACGCACTACACCAGCTTGAATATTTCAGTACGTTCCACATAAAAGATTCAATTCTATCCGGCGAAAAGACAACCACCTGTCATATCGTACAGGGCAGAGCCTCCAAATATATTGATTTTCCACCAGGGGCAATGCAGATATCCAAATAGCGCCTGAAAATCTTAACCTACTAACCGGGTCACTCTGAAATCGTCGAATGACGAGAATATAGTCCACAACAGCTTCGAATAAAGTTGAGTTACATGCTAGTTTATTTTGGTATTTGGGATTATTTTAAATATTTTCGAACGCGGCGAGCAACAATGTCAACACCCGCCTCTAGGCGCGCTGTGTCCTCGGCGAGATTTACATGCGAAATCTAAAATTTGCGTACTTACTTCCCTAATTCTTCCTTCAGATCGTAGTTATCGCTGAAACGCGTAGTAGCTATAGGCACCGACATACTGTACCACTGACTGGCAACCTACTAAACCCTACGTCCCTACTGTGTCTACCGTCAGTGTCTACACAACACGTACTTTGAACTAATAAATGCGGGATCCGCGCAGATCCTTTCACGAAACTCAGAACACTGTCGCACTGGCTGGCCAATGTTGCCAACTTCACTTCGATTCAAACTAGGGATGCCAGTAGAGATTCCTGCTGAGATAATATTTAAAATGCCAGTCTCGACTTTTTCATGGAAATTGCTACCAGGGATGATGGACGCTAATTGTATGCATAGATGGAAAACCGCAAATTACTTGCAGATATGCAGATTTCCACTGTTATATCCCACCCGTGCACGCATCATTACGATACAGAAAAAAGTCTATCAAAAATTATTTTCATATTG
This sequence comes from Adalia bipunctata, assembly GCA_910592335.1. Lineage (NCBI taxonomy): Eukaryota > Metazoa > Arthropoda > Insecta > Coleoptera > Coccinellidae > Adalia > Adalia bipunctata. The sequence continues at coordinate 39,233,812 of OU342948.1, forward strand.
TACAGGGTGGGCAAAATTGGTGCTTTATGAACTAAAACTTTTTAACCCGAGGAGATAGAGAAAAATGAATGGCACCTTATAGTCCTCTTTTTTCGAGAAACTGATAATGCCATCAACTGCATTCCTCTATCTTCTTTCGTTTCCGAGTTATAACTCGGAAATCGCCCCAATTTCAATTTTGGCCTATAGGCCAAATTGAAAATTGAAATTTGGGCGATTTCAACTTTGGTCATTATCTCCGTTTCTGTTTATGCTAGGATGCTGAAATAAAAAGATTATACAGACACTTTTCTGATAGCAATCCAGTGGCGTATTCTGATTTTTTCTGAGAGGTTTATTTGTCGAGTTATAACATAAAGTTGTGTTTTTCCTTATGGAAACAGTAGTTTGGAATGACTAAGAAAGAATTGCCATTTTTTTTTCCCGTTTCAGAATTGTATCATATGTCATACATCGCCCCCAGATTAGTTAAGATATTATGAAAAATATGGTTTGTATATGGAATTCAAATTATTGAGTTCTTCTTCTCTCTCTCTTTAATGACCCGGCTACTATGGCCATGTGGTCAGGAACAAATTTTTTTGACGAGGATGCTCATTTAAGAGCGTCTGGATAAAATTATTGAGTTTCAAGTAGGCTGAATCATAGAATAATGTGTCTCTACGTATGGTGTAATTATTATTTCACGGTTGAATACTTGATGATGTGATCTCTGTTCAAAACAACTGTCAGTTATTAGAGTTTGAAGTCATCGTTGGCGTTATGAAAATAATCGATAAACATGATTACATACTTATGTTAAATGTTTCATTTCAGCTCATAGCTCATGAGAATAACATTAACAAATTCAAACCATACAAGTACCTATCGTAAAGTTTTATAACTGAAAGTTGTTTCAAACAGAGATCACACCATCAAGTATTCAACCGTGAAATAATAATTACACCATTCGTACAGACACATCATTCTATGATTCAGCCTACCCAATAATTTGAATTCCATATACAAACCATATTTTTCATAATATCTTTACGAATCTGAGGGCGATGTATAACATATGATACATTTCTGAAACGGATAAAAAATGGCGATTCTTCCTAAGTTATTTCAAACTACTGTTTCTATAAGGAAAAACACAACTTTATGTTATAACTCAGCAAATAAACCTCTTAGAAAAAATCAGAATACGCCACTGGATTGCTATCGGAAAAGTGCCTGTATAATGTTTTTATTTCAGCATCCTAGCATAAACAGAAACGGAGATAATGACCAACGTTGAAATCGCCCAAATTTCAATTTTGGCCTATAACTCGGAAACGAAAGAGGAATGCAGTTGATGCCATTATCAGTTTCTCGAAAAAAGAGGACTACAAGGTGCCATTCATTTTTCTCTATCTCCTCGGGTTAAAAAGTTTTAGTTCATGTAGCACCAATTTTGCCCACCCTGTACATAATTAATCCTAGAGTTTGAAGAAACGTATGTCCTATTTATATTTCTTGTCTACTAATATGTTGTCATTCTAGATCTTACGAGTGACTTGAGAGGTTCAATTCATTGGGTTCGGTAGTCTCATCACTCATGATAATATTTTGTACCTTTACAGTGCACCCAACATGGAATGAAACAGCCTTTTCAGGAACAGTGTCAACGCACAGACCCATCAATTTTCTATTAAAAGGATTGAGTAGTAACCCCTCCAAAATATTCGAATTGTTTATGGCTTTTTGGAAGTTAAAGATTTTTTTTGAAACTACATATAACCACATTGGTTTTATAAAATGGCTTCATAAAAGTGTCGATCTTTGACTTGTAATTCGTCTTTCAATTTCCCCTTATGATTTGTCAGGTTTTGAATTTTTCAAATTTTGTAATGGTTTTCGGCAAATTGTAGATAGGTACCTACCTACTTGAGTGTTATGTTAAAACACGAGTAATTTTAGAGCCTCTGAAAAAGGAATAAAATATTTCGGAACGTCGTCGGCAAAAAAGTGAAAGTGTTTTGACTACTGTCCCCACAACCCGCTAGATATCATATAAATATCAACATGAAGTTTCGTTAGTAAATAGTTCCGCCCAAGACTTATTTAGACTTCAAATTTGAATTTTCATTTTAAATTTCAAACTTATCCGCAATCAATCACTCACGGTCAAATTATACATTCATTCGAGTAGAGTACGCCAATGATGTTAATTTAGTATTCCTTTTTTGCGTTGATTTGTGGCTTCTGGTGTTATCACTTTCGGAAAAAACCAACATAACATAACGTGAAAGCAGTCGATTTCAAATTATTGTCTTATATACAGGGTCCTGCAATAGTGCGTTTTCTTCTTCCATAGCTGCCGAACCAGACATCTCAGAGATTTCGTTGGGAGAGTAGACCTCTTGTACCTTCATTTCTGCATCTCAGGAAATTATTTTCTGATATACAGGATGTCCCCGATAAATGTTATTCAACAAATGGATGATTTTTTTAATGGATCATCCCATATATTCTCACATATTTTCAATGACCTTCATCACCTCTTTCATGGCGCAAAATCTTAGGGACATTTTTCCAACAGTTCAGATTTTATTCGAAGAAAACTGCAAAAAGGTGAGGGAAAAGCAGTTCAGTAAAAGTCTTCTGACGATTTCAAGAAGCGATAGTAACATGAATTTGAACTGAAAGTTTTTCAATTGAAGGATTTTCCTAAACGATCAACCTGTCATATACAGGGGATCCGTTATTAAGGTCCAAATATAAGAAATTAAAATTATTATTTCTCGATTTTTTCAAATAGAACACCCTGTATTTTTTTCCACAATAATGTAGACAATTGGATACCTACCTTACATTTTCTCAGAAGTAACCTTAGGATTATTTTAACCCCCGCATCCTGCATCCAGCAGACACGAAAATTGATATCGCAAATGAAAATTCTATTCAAATAATAACATAATGAAACTAACGGACATTCAAAAGAGGTCAAACAATGAAATAAAACTAAATGAATAATTATTGACAAACTTCAAAACCTTTCCAGAATCATATTTCCTGAGCATCATCATAAAAATGATATTTCTTTTCCGTACAAGAAATTCATATTAATCACGTATTCAACCAATTATATCAATTTTTATCGGCTTTCCAAAAAAAATATTGATACTAGAGCTCAAAGATACTTTCGAATAAAGTAAATCAGTATGAATTTCTGTTTCCTATCGGGATATCGGGCAGCATAAGTTCGACTTCCCTAAAAAACAGGTTCTGTGGCACTGCCTTAACATGAAAATCATAACAACCATCCTATTTTTTTCAAAAATTCATACTGATTTACTGTATTCGAAAGTATCTTCGAGCTCTAAGTAGCAATACCTTGATCAATATTTTTTTCTGAAAGCCGATAATAACTGATATAGGTAGGTTGAATACGTGATCAATATGATATGCATGGTACTTGTTTATTCCGATAGCTCAGTATTAATTTGTGAGGAAGTGAACTATTCATCAGCGTTCTGAAACTGAAGCGATGGCGAAATGTTGTAAAATCTGTAAATCATGAAAATAACGATCATCAGAGATGACTAAGATGACTTACCTAACCGTCAGCTTTCAGAGACGTAGGGCAGCTCTGCGCCAAATCCCAGCTATGCTAAGGGACCTTCGGCTGCTGAAAATCCGCTCCAAACTTTCAGATGCGTTGTTGAAAACAAAAATTTTGTGCGAAATCAACAATATCGAAGCGACACACAATGCGAAGGTTTTCAAAAGCGGAGTGTATCGAAAAATTTGCGAAAATATCGAAAAATAATTTAGCGAGCGAGAAGTAACTTTTCACGAGGAAAATTAGCAATCAATTGTTTAACGAAGAGAAACAATATGTGTTTCGTGGCGGAGTAAGATAAAGCCACCATTCACCATTGTTGACGTGGTGTACGCGTAAGTTAACGAAATTCAGTCATTGCTCATATCTACAGCATTTCCATCATGACGCAACAGTACTTGATAATTTTGTTTGAATATTTCAAAGAATAATACTTCTTCGAAAAAATAAGAGCACGATGAATGATTGGGATACACATCGCAAAAACGAAAAGAAGTGAAAACTAGAATTTGATGAGTTCAATCATTTTATCTCTGTAATAATAAAAGGGATAATAAAAACAACCCATATCAATGCGTTACTTATAGTGACTCTGTAAAGCCGGCCATAGACATCGTTATTTTTCATCCGTTTTCCTCGCCACGGTTCGAACCGCCGAGTCATATCGCAGAACTGTTTTGCCCACACACTTCGGTAATTTCTACCAGTTATTTTGCTGTCGTTCGCGAATGAGCACGTCATGAAGAGGAAGCATCTCTTAGCAGTGGCGGCCGCGGTTTCGGTGCTGAATAAAAAAGAATCAATTTATTATTCTCCACTGTTTCGATATCAGCGCCTTTGTCCAATTCATGATATTTTTTCAATAATACTACATAAGCTTCCCTCTTCTTGTTTCTATTCCTGTATTCTGCTGATTTAATTCGCCATAGACAAGGATGCAACCTGTACAAATGGATAAAATCCATAATAAATTGTTCATTCGCCGCCTTCTTATTCACCCCGGTCAAAAATAGTGATAGAAGAAGTGATTTAGAAACAGCAGAAGTAGACGCACTTGTGAAAAGGACGCGACTTGTACTACGCTAATGGAAAATAACCGCCGATTCTCGACAAAATGCCCACACACAGTCGGTATGGCACGACAAAAATCAAGTATCGGCAGATATTTGTACCGACGGTTCTTCGCCACACACATCGGTTTTTGGAGCTTTCGCCGAGACGGTTCGTATCGCAGCGGTATTATCTAACGGATGAAAAATAACGATGTCTATGGCCGGCTTAAGCGCTTTCGGCAATAACATATGACTGGTCGGATTGATCTGAACCGTTGGTTTATTAAGGTGCGTATTCACTTGCCACAGAACACTCCGAACGAACCAAACACGCCGGCGCTCGCTGAAACGATTGCAACAAATATTGTGAGTGAAAATTCGGGATGTGTTCGTCGGCAATGGATGCTGACGATGTGATAGACAAGGAGCGAACGACAAACACAGCGAACGTCCGTATACACTGAACTTCGGCGAAAGAATAATTCCCTTTGAGCAAATCGCGTTTACCGACAATCCTCGGAAAATGTTTGGCGCGTTCTGTTCTGTTCTGTTCTGCGCAACGTATTGACTAGACAAGTAGACAAATTTGTTGCAGCGCGCGCTGCGCGTTTGGTTCGTTCGGAGTGTTCTGTTGCAAGTGAATAAGCGGCCTTTACACATACACGCTTTCCGTACGGAAAGGCCTGAAATAGGAAAGAGCGAAGTAAAGCGCGTATGTGTAAAGGGCAGGGGCAGGATTGCGCTTTCCCTATGGATTTGCGAGATGGTATTACACGCACGCTTTCCTCGAAGTCCCAGGAGTGTGGGAAAGCGTGTATGTGTAAAGGCCGCTAATACGCACCTTTACATCCAGATTGAGGGGAGTACACATCTGGACCGTTCGGCAAGAAAATCTGATCAATCGGATGTAGATCTTTTTGCTCGATGTATTTCGACGGAGCAAAAGGATTTTTTCCACAGAACAGAAACAGAAATTACTTTTCTGCCTTTGTCAATCGATTTTATCTGCATTTATGAGTTTCCTGCTTCTCGAACAGTCTATTAAAATTTCGTGTGTTATATTATTTATTGTGTAGTAATAAATGAAAAATGTCGTTTGATAAAAAAATAATTATTCGAAATATTGAATCATCTCAACCAAATGGTAGAAGTGTTGGGAGCTATAACATAAGAATTAAAATAGAACCCAGACTACCTCTAAGGCCGAATAGACCTTTAAGCACTAATTTAATATCTGGCAAACAGAAGAAACGCTCCGTACCGTTCGTTTATTACAGAAAAATCTGACAAATCTATACAATCTGTGATCACGTGACTAAAAAATCCGTCCGCTCTCGGATGCTATTGCCGAACGCGCTTTGTATAATATTCTTTTGAAAGAGTAGGTGCAAATGAGACTCTTTTAAAATCAAACAACATGGCACTTGTATAGAAATGGCGACAAGGAACAGTTCGTATAAAATCAGTCTGATTTCTGCTCTCAATTTCAGTGTTAGCAGACAATATCTAAACAGAGCACCATACAATTCTACGCTGGTACACGAGAACAGATAAAACTTCGGCAAAAACTTTCATCTCTCCGTGTAAGGGTCGATTTCATAATGAAGTTCAATGCCCCTTAAAATTTTTGTAGAACATTCTACTTATTATGAATGCTCGCTTCAAATTTGCAAGATTATTTCTTCATTATGAAATCGGCCCTGAGTGTAGTGATACTGAATGTGTTTACAAGTGAGCTGATATTCAGACGGGCTTCTTATAATCAAAACAAAATCTCCACATCGATTTGGAAGAAGCTAGTGCTATTGACTTATATCTACAAAAAACCTTCACGAAGTTTTATTACTGCTCTTGATCGGTAGCGTCTACCAGGTCCGATCTTCCAAGTGCTTCTAGTGCTCTAGTATCTAGTATAAGAGGTATGCTGCAAGCTCATCATATTGAGATTATCTCTCATAGATCTCGAAAGAATACTTTTATTAAAAGATAAACAAAAAAGCGAGATCAATTTCTATCACTTCATTGTTATATCTGACAATTTGAATGAATTTGAATAGTATATTCTAAAACTAGTTGCAGAATGGGCTCCTATTCCAACACGAATGCGAAATTCGAACGCATGAGTGTTGGAATTGCCTTCTGCAACGAGTATTAGACGATATTTTCTTTTCTCTATTTCACACAAGTTTCGTGAAATACTGTCGAAATTAAATGAAGAATTCGGATTATACATCCTAGTGACTTTTGACCTTTTGTATTGTATCTTGGCAGTTGGTGTGACTGTTACGAAAATTGACGGATTACGAAATTTGAATAGTACCTACGTTTCGAATTTTGATATAATTTATAATTACGCATTAAATTCGTGAATTATGTCCGACGAAATCGATTTAACACCTCCAGAATTAAGAAAAATTGCGAATAAATTAAAACCTTAAAAATCCAAATCCTTGTATGAAAAAGAATACGAAAACCTTGTGAAGTGGTCTGAAGAAAATGTTTTGTTGGCGTCTTTTGAGCACTTAAGTAGGACATATGAATGCTCTTCTTTATGCAGAAATTATTCAATGTTACGCAGTATGCTTAATATAAGACAGAGCATTGATATTTCAAAATTTGTAAGACTGCAATGTTTATTAAAAACTTTCTCCAAAGAATACAAACCGAAGGAATTAAAAGTTCTCGATATCGACCAAATTTATAAATTCTTGAAGGAAATGACACTTATTTGGATATGAAGGTAACAATATAATCCTGTTCTGTTAAGGTGTCCACTCACGAGGCTACCGATCCGAGCGTTTTATGGCCTTTTATGACATTTAATGAGCCCCCGACCAATCACAGAGACTCTTTTCGCACGTGGTCCCATAAAATGTCATAAAACGCCCGGATCGGTCGCCTCGTGGATGGCCGGCATTAATAGGCGTTTTCGGAAACTTACTCGGGTTCACTGGATCCCTAACCCTTTCTTACTTTTAGTAGGTAAAATAACGGTTACGGTTACAGATCGAGTGTACCCGAGTGTAAGTTTCCGAAAAGGCCGTATGTATGCTCAATATAACCACTTTCAGGTATGTAGTATTAATCATGGGATATGCTGGGGCATGCTGACGGGAAGAGCTCTGCAATATGTAAGTTCAAGACATAGAATTCAAGAATGATGGTATACCAAATACAAAAACTTAAGTCCCAGGCAATTTATCATTTCGGACCCATTCTGGTTGAGTCTTCTTGAAGAATGCTATAAACTGAGACCAGGTCATGATCGTTTCTTCATTAATTTTAGATCTGGAAAATGCAGTATGCATGCAACCAACTGGCATAAATAAAATAGGTGGAATGCCAATAAATCCCCATTTTTTAAAACTTGCCTCATCAACAATCATTACCAAATTATATTATATCGACGATTGACCTGTGTTGAAATTGGATAAGATGACAGTGCTAACAACCCGAAAACGAAAAATATGACTGAAAACAATGCAGTAATAAGTTCATTACAGCACTGTTTTTAGTACTGTAATGAACTCATTATGATACTGTAATAGAAAAATGTAATTTTTATTTGGATAAACATTTTTTTATGCATCTATAATAAACCTATATAACTTCAATAGAATTTGCCTACCTATTCTAAATATAATAGCGGATACAGGATACAGGTGGCTACACAAAACCCATTTTGATAATATGTATCTGGTTAAGAAGACCCGGAAAAGTGGGATTTTAAACTTGCCTTTTGCAAGGAAGTGGGTGCAAATAACTGAATAATGATATGAATGAGCTGAATAGTCTTGCACATACATGATATGTACATTGTTTCTTTCAGAACGCCTTCACTAGTGGATCTTGAGGAATATGAATAAAATCAATTTTCAGAATGTACACCCATTCCCAATATTTCTGAATCAGCAGATTCATTAATTATTGATAATCACTGCAGTCACAACTCATAACACAACGATGTCAAATTCATAGGATATATTTTTTATTGCATCCCAGTTTCCAGTGGTTGTTCCAGTTCCAGTGAAACGAATTAAAACTTGTGGTTAATGTACGAATAGGAATATATTCATATGGTTCTTAAATTTTATTTCGACGTTGTCTTTCTACATGAATAACTTTGAAGACATTCGTTTTCTGCCTAATTGATGATAGTTTGAAATCATTTTGAAAAAAACTCGAAATTTACACATGTAGGTTCCTATACATAATCTTATTCTATAATTTCACGCCATTCAGTTCACATTGTATTGAAAATTCACACAATAACAACTTATTTACATTATTTATCATCAAATCAAATCCTTCTCCATCCATACCGATTGTTGCAGGTTGATCAAATCACTTATTTGTCCTATCGATCACTCACATGTATATGAATTGAAATCTGAAACAAATTCAATCAATTGAGTATGTCATTTGAATTCATTCAAGTTCTTATTAGTTATCACAGATGCATAATAAGATGCAATGTATGTTTTATAGAATTCACGACATATTTATATCAAAATATAATATTATTAACTGCTCAGGTATGGTTATCCACACAAATTTTCATTGATTTGGTGTAGGTCTTGTTTTTTTCTTTTCAGTTAAGAGTTTCTGCTGTCGGGATTTCTTGATTTTTCATAATTTGTTTCTTGCCACTCAGCTCAAAGGACCCCGCACTTTTTGTATGTAAAGTGGCGACCGGTCAAATTTTCTGAAAGTTTGTTATGTTGTACCCGACCCAGTGACCAAAAGTTTCAATGGGTCCAACCCAATCCTATGGCTAGTTTTCTGAATACGGGGTGTTAAAGTATAAAATTGCCCAAATTTTCGGATTTATTCTTTAACTAGCGACCCGCCCCGGCTTCGCACGGAAGCAATGCAATCTTTATAAACAACGGTAGTGCCGGCCCGCACCGCTAAGTCCCTGCATTTTAAATCCGTAATATTCATTTAAATTACATGCTGTGAGGGGCCATATTAATGTATATTGAATGGACAATATATTCAAGGTACCTACTTAATTGGATAAGGATTGATGCTGTATTGCTTAAAATAACTTCCTAAATAAGCCATTTTTCCCGTAAAATGTGAAGGATAAAAAATGGTTATTGTGAGTTATCCTTGGGAGATAGACAAATACCATCGCGGACTTTTTGTAAGCGCAAAAAAATGTGTTTATTTAAGACATCACATTAGAAACCTGTAAATTAATAGGTATTTCTCTACAATATTATGCATGTATCATACATATAAACCTTCCTCTTGAATCACTTCATCTATTAAAAAAAAGCGTTTCAAAATCCGTTGCGTAGTTTTGAAGATTTAAGCATACATAGGGGCATAAGGACATACAGACAGACAGCGAAATCGACTTTGCTTTATACTATGTAATGATTATCAAGAGTAAGATTGGATTCCTGTTGCATATACACGTTTACTACATGTTCTAGTAATGAAATTAGTGGATACGTATGAGAAATAGTATATTTCATTACTAGTCCAGAAAGTAAGCTTTTTCCGTGCGTGCGCGATGTGAACTCGTGCAAGCACGGAAACAGCCTTTCTGGACGTGTAATGAACGATATTTTTCATTACACCTCTCTGAAAACAATAACACGGGAAAATTTTTCAGCAGAAAGCATTTCGATATTGTGAAACAATAATTATTCAAAACACTGACATCTATTGTCACGCAATCGTTGCTCTGTGTCTCAGCATAGGAATCATAGGATGAATCTATGCCTCAGCGCACCGTAAAACTTTTTGCGGTGCGGCCGCACGGAAAAGAGTCATTTTCGATGTTCTAAATCTACATGTTATGAAAGGGTTTTCAGTGCGGTGTAATGAAAAAATATTTATATTGACAGAGTGGTTCACGAATATATGACGGTAGTGTTTTGCCAAAATTCACTTTTTCTACTGTGACGTCAGGAAGGCATATTTTTGAAAATGTTCTTCTAGATTTAGTATTATAACGACAAAATATTTTTTTATACGGGGTGTTTCACGGAGAGAACCACTAGACATAATCATTTTTTTTTAGATTAATGCGCAACCATGTATTTTTGAATTGATTTTTGGGAGAAGTAATACCACAAACATATGTGTGTCTCTAATCTCCAAAATATTCATGGTGGTTTATTCATAGGAAGGTATTCTATTTTGGGAAAAGTCCAAAAATTGACGTATTTCAGACTGAAAATTGTGAACGACTAGGTATTAACTTCATGGAATAATTTCTCTGTGACGAAACAGTAGAATTATCGAGTGTTTGCGATATTCGTGAATCACCCTATAACAGTAAATATTTTAGCTGAACCTTTTCATGCGCATCTGATCTGTACTCATACTGAATTAATGGACTCAACATGAAATCAATCCGGCTTTTCAATTTGAAAAAAATGATGGAATAATTTATTCACAACTTTAACGCCCTGTATCTCGAAAACTGGTCATAGTATCGGATTCAGAATTCATACCTCTGGAGATGTTGTGGAAATCAATATACAGGGTGAGTCTTTGACTTGTACATATATTTTAACTGTAGATTCCCCTCATCAAACGAAACACTTTTTTCCCATACCATTTTTCAAAATTCGGTTTCGTTTGGAAGATACAGGGTGTCGAAAATCCACGAAAAAAACACTTTCCTGTTCATATCTCCGGAACCGTTATTTCAAATGAACTGAATTTTGGTTCATTGGTTACTCTATTCATGGTGCATATTCCTCAATCGAAACTTATTCAATATCTCTCCTAGTTTAAAAGTTACAGGGTGGTCGACTCATAAATTCATGCAAAAACACTATCAAATCACTTGAAAAGGATAAACGGTTCATATTTTCGAAAGAATCAGCCATTTTAGAGAATAAAAGTATTCCTATATTTTTTCAATAAAACGCGTCGTTTTCGAGTTATTCCTAAATGTATACGAAGAAATTTGAGGAAAAAATCATGAATTTCATAAAAAATCTGAATGCTTCCCTGGATCAAATATCATCGAATATTGTTTCTTCTCTGGTCTCTTAACAAATTAACAATGTTGTCAATGTTTATCAACTGAATTCCGAGAAGCATGAAATTACAAAGTTTATAAGAAGTTTCTATTGAAAATTTATTGATACCCGTCCTTCAGGAAAATCTATCTTCTTAACAATATCCTCTTGGAATTTTTAATCGACCCCACACTGTTTTCACATCACATTCATCACCTGTTTGCTTCATTCTCTGCAAACTTCAAGTAAATAAATAAATAATAAAACGAATCCATGTAGAAAGGTTATCGCGGCGTCGTTCATTCTAATCACAGACTGTACTCTGGAGACACAGAAGAACGTCTTGTCTTGTCTTGCGTGGCGGCTACATCGCACTCGCAGCCGGCAGCGCACTTAAATTTAGATCGTAGCGCTGTATCGGCGAGAATCAGAACTACTCGTTTGGCATTTCCAAAGTGCAATGCGTAGAAGCCTTTAGCGAAAAGTAAACAAAACTAGTTCTTCCGTTAACGATAGGGGACGTTCTGCTTTCTTGAGTTCGCCTATACCATTTTTTACTGAGAAAATCAACACAATCTGGCATCGTCTTCTCTAGAATTCTGTGATCACTATCACAGAGGAATGGATTAGGTTAGGTCATTGACCTCGAATCATATGACTTTGATTAATGGAGTTAGGATAGGTTAGTGAGAAACTAATTTTTATAAGATAGTTTCAGGGTATCGACTATCGAGGCAAATATGAACAAATTATTAGTGTTTGCAAACTAATCTTCAGGAAAATCGAAGAAGGAACTTATTTTGGTGTGAGAAATATGGCATTTCAATTGCAGAAATTATGGGACAAAACTTAGCGTTTTTGCTAGGAAATATCGTGTTTGTAACATTCTTATTCGAATAAGGTTAGTGCTTGAGTATTTTCTAAATGTATCACCCAGAATATCTGATAATCACATCAATTTCAATTGAAAAATATGAACTTTGAGGTGTTTGCAGAGAATTGTTTCAGGAGCGTATTCAGCCCAACTTTTTTTTTCAAATGGCTATATCTCTTTAACAGAGCCGAATTCGGAAAAATGGAAAATGAAAAAAAGGTTTCTTTAGGCCTCAAGAATCTACAGTTAAAATATATGTACAAGTCAAAGACTCACCCTGTATAGTGAGAAAATAGTTGCATTTGACCGAGGAAATGTTCATGTTTTTTGCACCTTTCCCAAAATAGAATACCTTCCTATGAATAAACCACCATGAATATTTTGCAGATTAGAGGCACATCTATGTTTGTGGTATAACTTTTCCCAAAAATCAATTCAAAAATACAGGGTTTCGAATTAATCCTAAAAAAAAATGATTATGTCTAGTGGTTCTCCTTGTGAAACGCCCTGTATAAAAATGTGTACTGTCCAATATTTTCTCGTCAAAATACTATATCGAAGGAAACGTTTCAAAAATATGCCTTCCTGATGTCATAGTAGAAAAAGTGAATTTTGGCAAAAAACTACCGTCATATATTCGTGAATCACCCTGTAAATATAAATATTTTAAATCATGCGTATCCACTAATTTCATTACTAAAACATGTAGTAAACGTGTGTATGCAACAGAAATCCAATCTAACTCTTAATAATTAAAAAGTAAATCAGAAAATCTGGGCAATTTTCAATTTTAACACCCCGTATTTAGAAAACTAGCCAGAGGATTGGGTTGGACCCATTGACACTTTTGGTCACTGAGTCGGGTACCTCACCTAACGGCCCCTTCCACCAACCTTGCAATATTCAAACAATTAAACCATTAGTGATGTTTTCGCCGCGCCCGCGACCAGATGACGGTGGTTATCATGTTGATCGTTTTGAGCGCTTATTGAAACTCAGCATTAGAATATAAATAGCAACCAATTTATCTGTCAAATTGCCAACAGAATGCAGTTATAGTTTTGAACATTAATTTGCACTAGGTATTTTTGATCATAGTAGTAATAGTTCTTCATTGCCTCTATACAATTGGCCATAGAACAGAGGTCCTTCTGCTAACTTATCATAACAAACCAAAAGTATAATACCGGGTCCTGCAATAGTGCGTTAAGCTTCTGTAGCTGCTAAACCAGACGTTTTAGGAATTTAGTTGGAAAGCATTCCCTTTGTACTTCCAATTCTGCATCTCAGGAAATTATTTTATGATATACAGGGTGTTCCCAAATAAAATTATTCAACAAATTAGTGATTTTTTAAATGGAACACCCCTTATATTTTTGCATATTTTCAATGCTCTTCAATACCTCTACCGTGATGCAAAATATTAGGGATATTTTTCTAACAGTACGGATCTCATTAAGAAAAAATTGCGAAATTTCGACGAAACAGTAGTTCGGTAAGAGCCCTTTACCGATTTCCAGAAGCAATAGAAACATGAATTTGATCAGGATTTCTTTTAACTCAAGAATTTGCCTAGTCATCGTTCCTAAATGATCAACCTCTCTTATACAGGGTGTCCGTTATCAATGTCCAAATATGAAGAATTTCAAATTGTTTTTTCCCAATTTCTTCCATGATGATGTACACAGTTTAAAACCTTACATTTTTTCAGAAGTAACCAAAGGGCTATTTTCACTCCTGCGTTCAGCAGGTACGAAAAATGAAATCAGAAGGGAAAATTTCATTCAAATATTGGATATAAAAACAAACGGGCGTTGAAAAAGACAAAGAAAAATTGTGTCAATGATCCAAGAGATGTTCAAAGTGTCTGGAACACAGAGCGATCCGATCGTTGAATGTCCCACTAACCCTCGTCAGCATGGCTGGAGTAATGCTTCGGAAAGCAGTCACAATCCTCTCTCGCATATTCGAAGCTGTTGTTGGAACTTCATCATACACGATTCCCTTTATGTATCCCCACAAAAAATTTTGGTGAGATCTGGTGATCTAGCAGGCCATCTTGTCGGTCCGCCCCTACCAATCCATCTATTTGGAAACTGTTGGTCCAGTAAATCCCTCACAGGACGAGAATTAATAATGAGCGGGTGCTCCATCATGCTGAAAACCTATTTCATTCCGTATTTCCGTAGGTAACACTGCTAACATTCCGGGAAGAATTTTCTGAATGAAAGTAAAATATGCAGCTCCATCTAATTTTCCTTCAAAAAAATGAGGGCCTATCACATGATTGCCGATTACTGCTCTCCAGACATTCCATGACCTGTGTTGATTGTCTATTTTCCTTTTAATTCTTGGATTTTCTACAGAGTTATAATGAAAACTGTACCTATTGACGGCTCCGGAATTGTGGAAGGTTGCTGCATCACGGAATAAAACAAATTCAAAAAATGTAGGGTTCTGTTCAATTTGAAAACTTGCCCAGTTGGCCAGTTACAGAAATTCAGACGGTTTTCAAAATCGCTATCGGTATGCGCCTGATGCATCTGAATGTGGTAGGCATGAAACTTATTTTTTTTTTTGAGGATTCTTCGAACTGAACGATCACTAATACTACAGGCTACACCAAGCTCCCTTTGACTTGTGTGTGTATTTTCAGTTGCATGCAGTAAAGCCTCGAGCTCCTTGTCCTCGTTAGTGGCCGATTTTATCCTCTCTTCTTTTTTATACTTGACATCTCCTGTCTCTACAAATCTGTTTAAAAGCCTCCGAAAACTCGATTCATGTGGATGTCTTTTTTCGGGATATTCAACAGCATGGCTAATAAACAGTTTCTGTGGCACTGCCCCAACATGAAAATCGTATCAACCATTTCATCTTTAACAAAATTGATCCCAATTTATTGTATTCAGAAATAACTTTGAGCTCTGAATAACAATATCTATATCAATAAAAGAGGATCTGTGGTTGGTTCAAAACTTCGAAATGCCATATTGTTCAAACGATCGCACCAAATTGGACAATTCTTTTTTTGTTGTGTTAATTATTGTTAGGCCAAGGTTTATATAACAAAATATTCCCAAAAAAATCCTACAGAAAAAAAAAGCCTTCCTTTTTCTTACCACCAATCGAGCAATCATAGAGTACTTATATAGGTTTTGATATTTGGACAAAGGAAGTTAGTTTTTCTTCCACAGAATCGCATGTCAAGTGAATAGTTAAAAGTGCAGTAGGTCTTACCTTATAAGAATATTCCATGGGGATTAATAGTAGTAGAACGAAGTTCCACGGTATTCAATAGAAATGCAATAATAAAATATAACGTTGTGAAGTTATAAGCCATGAAGTAGTCTGGCAACGGTGCATTTCATTTTCTTGAAGGTTAGGAAATTCAGAAATGGTATAGACTAGAGTATGAATGGCGATGTATACAATTATTGTGTGATTTGCATAGAACTTATAATAACATGGAAGGCTATTATCAGATCAAAAGCGGGTAAAGATCTCAAGTTTGGGAACAGTGAATTTTTACCGGAATGTAAAGTAAATCGGATTATGACGATCAGCATCAATCGTGAGTTGTCCATTTTCATCTTTTCTCTTTATTTCTGAAATGTTTTTGATTTATGTTTGGGTAATAAATATATTTGCGGAAATAACTGAAATCAAAATTGCCCATAATTAGTATTTGACATATTATTTTTGTATTTCTGTTTTGTGTGACAGCTCATATCCATGGAAAAGATGACAGTTGATAGATGACGTTTGACAGCTGACGTTTGACAGATAACGTTTGACAGATGACATTTTACAGATGACATTTGACAGATGACATTTGTCAGTAGACAGATGACATTTAACAGTTGACATTTGATAGATGACATTTGTCAGTAGACAGATGACATTTGACAGATGACATTTGACAGATGACATTTGACAGTTGACAGATGACATTTGACAGAACTTTTATTATGCCTAATTTATCTCCTGCTTGAAAAAATAGCAATGGTAAGTTTATACAACTTTAACGGGGGTTTCACAAAGCATATCACCGGTGATCGGAGCTTGATCTAGAATCAACTCGATTTGACAGTTCAGGAATCTAACCAAGCCGTTGGTCTCCGATCACTGGTGATTACGATTTGTGAAATCCACAGTAAGTATAGGCACGGCCTTCTTAAGATAAAGATGGCCATGGTATAGGTATCATTTAGGCGAAACAAAGTTCGCCGGGCCAGCTAGTATAACAATAATAATCGATTTACTTCATAACAGTTTCTGTGGCACTGCTGCGACATAAAAATTATATGAACCATTTCATGAATAATAATTTTTTTGGATGCCGATAAAACTCTGTAATCGTTAGAATACACATGTTACCAATAATACCTATGTATGTTACTTATTCGGACAAACATTATCATTTTCATGTTGAACTTCAAGGATTTTGGAAGGGTTTTAAAGTTTTTCAAAAATTGGTCATTCAGTTTGGTTTCATTGTGTGACTCATTTAAAATGTACTTTAGTTATTATGTTCATTATTCCTGAAATGTCATTTTTTGTGTCTGCTGAACACAGGAGTGAAAAAAATCCTAAGGTTACTTCTGAAAAAATGTAAGGTTTTAAAATGTGTACATCATCATGGAAAAAAATACAGGGTGTTACATTTGAAAAAATTGAGAAAAAACAATTTAAAATTCTTCATATTTGAACATTGATAACGGACACCCTGTGACCCTGTATAAAAAAAGGTTGATCATTTAGGAACGATAACTAGGCAAATCCTTAAGTTAAAAGAAATTCTGATCAAATTAATGTTTCTATCGCTTCTGGAAATCTGTAGAGGGTTTTCACCGAACTACTGTTTCGTAGAGATTTTGCAGTTTTTTCTGAATAAGATACGTACCGTTGGAAAAATATCCCTAATATTTTGCTTCATGATAGAGGTATTGAAGAGCATTCAAAATATGCGAAAGAGTTATTTTCCTATCAAGAGCGGAAAGTTGTACTTTTCCGTACGAGATTGCCGTTGCGAGCAATCGAGTACGGGAAAGATACTTTCCGCTCAAGATAGGAACAATGTTTTTTTTACAACCGTGTTATAAAATTTAAAAAAAACTTCTACACAACTGTAGAAAAAATGCGAGATATAACTTGCAAATTGCTTCTCGTACCTTTCTTGAGATTTTTCAGGAAATAGATCCATAGTTGCTATATTAATTGCTTCCAGAATATCTTTTGGTAAAGGCCCTCTTCAGATTAAATACATTTTTGATCTTGTTTTTATAAATTTCATTCGAAAATAATTAAATGAGGATGAACAACTTTGGCGAATATTCGTTTTGACACATTTACTGCGTTCGTTATTACATAGATGCATAGAATAATTTCTATGCATCTATGTTATTACCAATCCGGGAGAGGAGCGAGAGAAAACGGACACAGAAATATAATAAATACGGATCTCTCTCTCTTTCCCTCTTTCAGCCAGAGAGATCCGAATAATTATATTTCTGTGCCCGTTTTCTCTCGCTCCTCTCCCGGATTGGTAATACCGAATGCGCCTATTATATTTATACTAGCTGGCCTGGCGAACTTTGTTTCGCCTAAATTATACCTATACTTGCGTTGGATTTCACAAACCGTAATCACCAGTGATCCGAGATCAACGGCTTGATTAGATTTCTGAACTGTCAAATCGAGTTGATTCTAGATCAAGCTCCGATCACTGAAGATATGCTTTGTGAAACCCACCGTTAAAGTTGTATAAACTTACCATTGCTACTTTTTCAAGCAGGAGATAAATCAGGCATAATAAAAGTTCTGTCAAATGCCATCTGTCAAATGTCATCTGTCAATAGTCATCTGTCTAATGTCATATGTCATCTGTCAAATGTCATCTGTCAAATGTCATCTGTCAACTGTCATCTTTCCATGGATATGAGCTGTCACACAAAACAGAAATACAAAAATAATATGTCCATTACTAATTATGGGCAATTTTGAATTCAGTTATTTCCGCAAATGTATTTATTACCCAAACATAAATCAAAAACATTTCAGAAATATAGAGAAAAGTTGAAAACGGACAACTCACGATTGATGCTGATCGTCACAATCCGATTTAGTTGACATACCGGTAAAAATTCACTGTTCCACCAACTGGAGATCTTTACCCGCTTTTTGATCGGATAATAGCCTTCCATGTTAATAGAAGTTCTATGCAAATTACACAATAATTGTATAAATTGCCATCTAGTGGCGATAATATCAAATATAGTACCTTCACGACACCTAGTGGCCTTATTCAAAAGGAGGAAAAGCATTTCCTACATAAGCAAACCGTAGCCACACCTAGTGGCCTTATTCAAAAGGAGGCAATGCATTTCCTATATAAGCAAATTTTTCATCGAATTTTTCAGAATTTTAACGTATTTTATAATAACCAGGCCGTAGACTAATCCATAAATGAAGTTTCATAACAAACAGTCCATCCGATCTCGAGTTATAAATGGTGTAACCAACAACTCTCTTTTATATATATAGATATATTATATACTGTTTAAACGGCGGTTTTTGTGGAAAATCATAGACCATGACAGAAATAAATACACAGATGCATGTATGACAATCATTATTTTTGAAGTATGACAAGTTCTCTTTGAAAATGCAATGATTTTCAAACGGAAATTTGCATTAATAGTTGTCTATGGCATTAATGATTAGCAATGATTAGTTTGACATGCATAATTTGAAAAGTAGAGAGATTTCATGTTAAAGGTATTATTATTCTCAAATTCAACAAATACATATTTACTTTCCCGCACCAAATCGAAAACAATTCGGGAAAGTAGTAACTTAGGCCCGGTTGTAGAAAAATACACTTACCGACTTACCGATCCATTCAAAACAATGATTTATTTAAAAATGCTATAACTTTCAAATGGGGAGGCTGATTTATTTAAATTTTTCAGCAACTTTAAAATGAAATACTGTAGTTTTAAGGTTATTGATCGGACATCTAAAAGTAATTCAGTATTCGCTGGATATACAGGGGAGAAGAGGAAACAATTTTTTCGTCTACTTTTGACACACCCTATATAGCCCGGGAGCCAGTGATAGTTTTTAGTCAGTCATTTTAACCCTGGCCATAATTTGTATATAGCTTGATTTGGTTGTTTTCTTAGCCAAAGTGACCGTCAGCTGGCTCAACAGTGGTGGGTTCGCCAACAGGAGCAACGAAAACATGTAATTAAAATATTGAGTTTAAGTCATTTTAACCCTGCTGAAATTTACAGATATGGTAGTTTGTATAATCATTCGAATAAAAAAATCGTCCGCCGGCTGTACGTTGGTGGAAAACCCGTCCGCTGGACATAACAACTTGTAAAAAAATTTTGAGTTTCAGTCATTTTAACCCTGCTGAAATTTACAGAGATGGTAGTTTATATAATTATTCGAATAAAAAAATCGTCCGCTGGCTGTACGTTGGTGGAAAACCCGTCCGCTGGACATGAAAACTTTAAAAAAAAAATTTGAGTTTCCGTCATTTAACCCTGCTGAAATTTACAGAGATGATTTTTTCGAATAGAAAAAATCGTCCGCTGGCTGTTCGTTGGTGGAAATCCGTCCGCTGGACATGAAAACTTATAAAAAAATTGGAGTTTCAGTCATTTTAATCCTGATGCAAATTAACAGAGATGATAGTTTATACAGAGTGTAAGAGCCAAATGGAATAAATCCGATAACGAATAAATGAGGGGGTTTTAGGAAAAACGCTCGGACAGGTCGATTTGTAATTTTAAATGCGCATATTTTTCAAGAAAATAAAATTATATAGGGTGTTCCATGCGACCGTGGCCAATACCAACTTTCTTATTTCGAATGCAACCCCCTGTATATTATTTATTTTTTGGATTCTTCAGAAAATTCTAGACATAATGCATGTACAATGTCCTATACCCATATATATCTTCAACTTTTTCGGAAATATTAAGTGTTTTCAGATTTTTTACAATTTTACATCAGACTTTATTTTGTGGGGATATGTCAAAAGTATTGTATACGAAACGAAACCCTCAAACTTAGACGACCTTAAAAAACCGAATCACGCTTGCGATTAGATCAGTCACGCCTGAAATGTTGAGTAAGGCGCTGGTCTCCCTGAAACGCGTCCGTCGTCGGTCGCGTTTCTGCCCCGTACAACTTCCTAGTGATACATTTGGAAAACCTTGGATACGACCGTATCCATGAAAGTTGTACGTGGCAGACCCGCGACCGACGACGGACGCGTTTCAGGGAGACCAGCGCCTAACGTTAGAAGACAATTCTACACCAGATTAGCATGTTGCCGAGACGTTCGCGGCGAGCATTTTGAACATTTCCTACATTGCCATTGATTTTTTTTTGTTTTTTTCAATAATTGAGAAAAAATCAGAATAACTTATTAGTTTTGAGTGTAATGTACCGAATTTGTGATATAAAATAATTTTTATTTAAAACGTTGATTTTTGCAATAAATCTGAAAACACTTAATACTTCCGAAATAGTTAAAGAGGGGTGTATAGGACATTGTGCATGAATTGTGTCTAGAATTCTCTGAAGAATCCAAAAAATAAATGATATACAGCATTGCAGTTGCATTTGAAATAAGAAAGTTGGTATTGGCCACAGTAACATGGAACACCCTATATATGGCTGTTACACTCTGTATATTTATTCGAATATAAAAATCGTCCGCTGGCTGTACGTTGGTGGAAAACAAGTTTTTATGTCCAGCGGACGGGTTCTCCACCAACGTACAGCCAGCGGACGATTTTTTTGATTTGAATAATTATATAAACTACCATCTCTGTGAATTTCAGCAGGGTTAAGATGACTGAAACTCAATATTTTTTTTACGTGTTTTCGTTGCTCCATTTGGCAAACCCACCACTGGTGCGCCAGCTGACGGTCACTATGCTATCAAATACAAATTGAGCTATATACAAATTATGGCCAGGGTTAAAATTGCTCACCAAAAACTATCACCGGCTCCCGGGCTAGTAGGTTAATTCTGCTAGTGGATCTGCACACAATTACCTTTATCAAGAAGACTGATTTGTTTCCAACATTCTGTTTTTTTATATATCCCGATATCTTGATTTGTTTGTGAAATGTGACAGTTTAGAGAAAATGCAACATTTAACAAAAGGTCATAATTTAAATGACGGTAGATGGCCAGTGAAAGAATATAGGTACCGAAGAAGAGGCGAAAGGTTTGAACAGGCAAATTTTTCCACAAGACTCAGTTATGGAGGAGGATCGGTAATGGTTTGGGCGGCATAAGCATGGAAGCTCTTTCTGATTTAGTCATTTTTGGCAACGGAGCAATGACAGCTAACCTATACAGGGTGGCCTACCCCAGACGCGGTTCCCATTTTGAGGCAGTGAATGAAGACATTTTGAAAATTTTTTTCTCGTGAAATGTAAAGGACAATCAGATGCACAATTTAAAATTGTTTTTACATATACAGGGTGTTCGATAACAAAGATATAGACCATAGTTACACTTTTTTAAATGGAACACCCTATATATTAATTCAAAAATTGAATGGCCATCTCAAATGATGATGAGTTTATACAGACCATTTTATGCCTTAGCAGAACCATTGTAGAGAAAATGGCGAAAAATCGAAAAAAAGGTGTGTTTTTAATTTGCAATTAATGAATAAACCCTTCAAGCCAACGAGACAGACAATGTTTTTTCGTTAGGACATATTGGCTACCCTTACGCCATTTTCTCCACAATGGTTCTTCTAATGCATAAAATGGTCTTCATAAACTCACCATTATTAGAGCTTGCCATTCAATTTTTGAATTCATATAAATAGGGTATTCCATTTGAAAAAAAGTGTAACTATGGTCTATATCTTTGTTATCGAACACCCTGTATATGTAAAAACAATTTTAAATTGTGCATCTGATTGTCCTGTACATTTCACGAAAAAAAAAATTCAAAATGTCTCCATTTACTGCCTCAAAATGAGAACCGCGTCTGGGGTGGGCCACCCTGTATATTCATGATGTGCTAGATCCACATGTAATTCCATTTACACCTTTTATAGGAAACGAATTCATGTTTATGCACGACAACGCTCGACCACATATTGCGAGGATTGTATCTCAATATTTGGACGAAACAGAAATTCAAAGGATGAACTGGCCATCACGTAGCCCAGACCTCAATCCAATTGAGCACGTCTGGGACATGATGGGCAGACGAGTTCGTAACCGAGTTCCTTCTCCAAGTACTTTAAATTTTTTGAGAGATGCTTTGGTCCAAGAATGGGATCATATTGACCAGATGGAGATTCGACATCTAATAGAGGGTATACCACGACGCATTGAGGCAGTTATTCGCGCTCGTGGGGGAAATACCCGTTATTAATTTGTAATAATTATTAGTTTATTTGTTGTCTGTTTTGTTTATAAAATTACGTATTACTCTGCTAAAACTGAATAATAAAATTAAGAGTGTTGCGTTTCTTTAAATGTCACATTTCACAAACAAATCAAGATATCGGGATAAATAAAAAACAAAGTGTTGGAAACAAATCAGTCTTCTTGATAAAGTTGATTGTGCGCAGATCCACTAGCAGAATCAACCTACAGGGAGTGTCAAAAGTAGAGGAACAAATTGTTTTCTATTCTCTCCTGTATATACAACGAATACTTCAGATGTCCGAATAATAACCTTAAAACTACAGTATTTTATCCAAAATTTGCTAAAAAATTCAAATAAATCAGCCTACGCATTTGAAAGTTATAGCATTTTCGAATAAATCATTATTTTGAATGGATCTAATTTTAAGTCGGTAAGTGTATTTGGGGTGTTCCATTTAAAAAATCACTCATTTGTTTTTTAATTTTATTTGGGAACACCCTGTATATTAGAAAATAATTTCCTGAGGTGTAGAATTGAAATTACAAAGGAAATGGTTTTCAACTAAATTTCTAAAACGTCTGGTTTGGCAGCTATGGAAGCCTAAAGCACTATTGCAGGACCCTGAATAAAGCAATAGCTATAGCGTGACTTAATAACTCACTCCTATAACTCACCCCTATAACTCACTCTAATAATAATAGGAAAATTTAAATTGCTAACGAAATGGATGAAGAAGTCGGATCGATCAGGAATTCTATTTCAGACATTAAGGTAACGTTCTCGCCATTCATTTCTGCATTTCCTTTGGTCTGAGTATTCAAAAATCGTATTTGGAAAACGTGAATTTCTGACGTTTTCTACGGATTCGATTTTAGACCACAGAAATTGCTTTCGACAACTGTTATCTTTTTGAAAATACAGATTAATTAAAATTTTACTGAAGAAGTCGAAGATAAAGTATAGTATTCAATTCGAGGTAATGGCCATAACACACTTGATGAAATACACCACTCGCATGGCTCGTGCTGCAGAATTCATCTGCGTGTGTTATGACTCACATCGCCGCTCGTTGAATAATATACTATTATTCAATATCATGTACCTATGTAATTAATTCATATGAAAATATTTTTGTATGAATTACAAACAAGCTACACTGATAAATTTGTGGGAATACTGAATTCCATAAATGGTGCCGGAATCTACTATAAGTACCTTGATACATTGCAAATCTCAACAATTATTGTGTTACCCGATACTTCAGAATAAAGATCAGTTTTTTTTTTACCTGCATAAAGCTTGAGGCAAAGATGAGATAATAGGTCCATATCCTTGTGAATTGTCATATAACTCAAACAATGGAGCTGCAACCAGTTTATAATTCTTCGGAACTGCTAGAAGGGCTGTAAAACAGAAATTGATAAGTTTGAGATACTCCAATTCAGTGAAACAGCAAATTTACATCGTCATGCAAAAGAAATTCTAGTTGAGAAAAATAAATGCAAAATATGTTGGAAAAATATGGTAAAAATTTTTCAAAATATTATTCCATAGTGACGGAATAAAAGTTGTTACAAGTCCTATTACCCAATATTATTTCATTTATTATTCCTTATTTTCCAGAATATCCTTTGCATGAAATACATAAAGCTCAAATTAAATTTCCTCAAAAAAAAAACAATTGGATTTCAAACTCCTGTATATTTTCACATAAATTCAATATAAATTTTCATCATCGCTATAAAATTTTTTTGCTTATTACATTGGATATAATAGAGATCCTTGTACCATTTTTATCAACGCCAAGAGACATCAATTTTTCGAAGAATGAGAACACGTCATAAGTTCTGCTTGTTGTGTCTGCATGAAATTCTTAGTGAACATCCTTACTACGTGCCTGACACTATCTTTTCACTTGACAGATTTGTTTTGAGTAAAGCCACATAACATCAAATACCAAAATAGTTTCTTCAGTTGAAAATTCCATTTTAACACTATTCAGGAAATAATAAATTTCGTCTTTCATAAAAGAGCAATTAATAACAGCAACCGTACATTATCTGTAACACTGGAAAATAGATGAACTTTTTGTCTATGCTCTGAAAATTATTGTGCTAAAACGGGTGTATAACACTGAATCAATGTTACATGATCTACTCCCGTGTACAATATTGTTATTAGTGCAGACACAACGAACAAAGCAAGGAATTAATAATTCTAGAACTGATAAGATATGACATTAATTGTAACATATTAATACAAGAAAAAAACTAGTGTTGCAAAAAGCGTTCAAGTTTCTGTTGACATTCGGAAGTGAATAGCTTGAATCAAAAGTATGAATACTTATGCCAGTGATCAATTTTTTCCAGGTATAATCTCAATCATTAATAATAATCAAATCATGAATAGGTAAGGAACTCTAATTTCCAATACGGAGAGACATAGTATCTTCAAATTGAAATGTAAACTGTTTCATTGGGATCATTTCGGATTAATAATTGATAAAATTGGTACTCCATATAAAGATAATGGTAAACTAAGTTAGTATCTTGATATAAGCGTGTTACAGAAATCCCAGGGTATCAAAAAATATAACATGGATATGAAATAATTACAGTTTTAGATCAATATGGTTAGTCGATCAGAAACTGTAATATTATGTTAACGAATATGACAGTGGCACTATTGAAAATAGAACAATATTCTATACTCTAGAAATGTCATAGGCTAGTACTAATTAGTGAGATTTGTATAATATTCATGGAAAATTACAAAATGAATAGAGAAGTGAACATTCACCACTCATATGGGCTACATATGTATATAATTTTTTTAAAGTATTTTATAGACATAGTTGAATATCGATAGAAATATTAAGATGGTCATCAATAAATGAGTATTTGGGATTTCGATATAAGCAATACGACTTCTGATAGAAGGAATTTCAAGAGTTTATGAGATCTTTGTTGGCATGATTTCTATACAATTTTGCCAGTTACAATCCCCACTCATTTTATTTTCCAGGTGCTCTAAGCAGTGGCAGAATCGAGGCACGAATTTTTTCAACATGAAATATGGAGTTCGCGTTTCGCGACAGATTTTGACAGCTCGAATTCGAAAAATGTAGGTCAGAGAAAGTTTTTCATTGGCTAATGGCTGTCATTCGCTACACTACTGAGCTCTGAGAGCGCACTTTTAGGCATTCTGCGCACATTCTCTTCATTTATGTTACAAGTTTCAATAGAGAACTGATCTCGAGGCGTCAGCGGAGAGGGGTTTTCAACGTTTTTTTTTTAATTTCAAATTTGTGCAGTTTCATTTTCTCCTCCTTTTTATTGGTATTCTTTTTGTTTCGTTCTTGAAGCCAAATATAATCCCTTTAAGTACCAAGTTACAGCCTGATTGTCAAATTTGTTGACAGAAAGAGTGTCCAAAATCTCCCATTGTAAGAATTTCTTTTTGCAATAGTGGAACAGATAGCAAGCTGTGTAATGAACTTCGTCATTTTTATTCATTTAAGGCCTATTTTCATATATTATTCCTTCCATAATTATTCACGGTTTCAATGGAAGGAAGATTTGATTCAATAAGTTCAATATTGTGAACAAAACCACAAGTTATAATGAAGTCCATAATTAATTTTCATTCATAAAGGTCCTGTTCTCATTTATCATTTCCCAATAAAATATCCGTGATTCCAATAGAAGGAAAATTTAATTCGACAAATTCAACAATATA
Organism: Adalia bipunctata; assembly: GCA_910592335.1. Classification (NCBI taxonomy): domain Eukaryota; kingdom Metazoa; phylum Arthropoda; class Insecta; order Coleoptera; family Coccinellidae; genus Adalia; species Adalia bipunctata. The sequence goes on from OU342948.1 coordinate 39,260,474, forward strand.
AACATCGCCGCAAGTATAAAAACGCTCGGGCACATGCTGAGCGTTGCGATAAGGGGCTCGTATCTTGGTTGATTTCACGTTTTTCAACGGCCGGGGATTTGAAAAATACGGAGATGAAATTGTCGAATTTTAACGTAGTGGGAATTCTTTCGATTTATTTCTGGAACAATCTGACGTCAATCTAAACCAATCAGGGGACGAGATTGTTCCCCTCTTTCAAAATTTTCGAGTTTTCAGCGCGTCATGCCCCCACCATTTCCGAAGGTTTTATAAGGGCGAAACGACCTGCTGAAGGTCTCTTTAACTCTCTTTTGCGCTCTTTTGCTGTTTCACGCTCGTTTGAATTATTTTTCGCTTTTCCTCATTTTGAATATTAGTATAATTTTCCAGTTTGATTTAAACAGTTAGTAAATTCAGCATTGATTTCTCCGATTTGATTTTCCGTGAAAAGTAAAATCAGTGCTAGTGAAATTTGAGACAGGACTCCTATTTAGTTTGTGCAGTGCATACTTCAGTAGATCGGTAAGGCCCCGTTCATATTTCTTACATGGCATTATCCGTTAAATATCATTCTAACAATTGAATCATTGTGTGTTCCAATACTTTTAAACCATTTTCCATATTATTTCTTCCCTGATTTACGATTTTATTTCCTTGGTGATACCTTAATCTCTGTAATTATCAGCAACCTTTTTGAGAATTGAGTTCGGCGAGGTCACAACGGGGTCAAGGCCGCGCTCCACCCTTGCTCAATTCGCTGAGGGTTGACGGATATACGAGAGACTTCGTCAAGTCGAGTGATACTCTTTCGCTGGGATCACTTACCTGGGCGTTGTTGGTCCACCACCGAAACCTGCCTATAGTTTTTCCGCATCATTTTCTCAATTTCATACTGTGCTATATTTCTTCGTGATTCCTTAATCTCTGGATTTATCAGCAACCTTTTTGAGAATTGAGTTCGGCGAGGTCACAACGGGGTCAAGGCCGCGCTCCACCCTTGCTCAATTCGCTGAAGGTTGACAGAAATCCAAGAGGCTTCGTCAAGCCGAGAGGTTCCATTTCCTGGGACCACTTGTCTGGGCGTGGTTGGTTCACTACCGTACCCGATTTCTTTTCGACGCCATCTTATTTTCAAGATTTCATCTTGTATTTTGATTCCCTGGTGGAGCCTTAATCTCTGGATTTATCGGCAACCTTTTTGGAGGATTGAGTTCGGCGAGATCACAACGGGGTCACGGCCGCGCTTCACCCTTACTCAATTCGCTGAAGGTTGACCGAGATCCAAGAGACTTCGTCAAGCCTAGGGGTTCCATTTTCTGGAGCCACTTGTCTGGACGTTGTTGGTTCACCTCCGTACCCAGTTTACTTTCGAGATTTCTTCGTGTATTTTGATTCCCTGGTGGGGCCTTAATCTCTGGAGTTATCGGCAACCTTTTTGGGGGATTGAGCTCGGCGAGATCACAACGGGGTCACGGCCGCGCTTCACCCTTGCTCAATTCGCTGAAGGTTGACAGATATCCCAGAGACTTCGTCGAGCCTAGGGGTTCCATTTTCTGGAGCCACTTGTCTGGACGTTGTTGGTTCACTACCGTGCCCAGCTTATCTTAGTTCCCATTTTACTCTCAAGATTTCATCTTGTATTTCGATCCCCTTGTGGGGCCTTAATCTCTGTATTTGCAAGCGACCTTTTGAGGATTGAGATCGGCGAGATCACAACGGGTTTACGGCCGCGCTTCACCCTTTCTCAATTCGCTCAAGGTTGACGAAAATACTAGAGACTTCGCCAGGTCGAGGAGTTCCATTTTCCTGGGGCTACTTGGCTGGGCGTGGTTGGTTCTCCACCGTATCCGATCCCCCTACACTTAGCGGTGCTCGAAGATTCATATTTCACAGCGACGTCCTGGTGGGTTGACATCGGCGAGATCACAACGGGGTCACGGCCGCGCTTCACCCCTTGTTAACCCGCTGGACGTTTGCGGATTTACTAGAATCGCTTCGTCAGGTCGAGAGGTTCCATTATCTGGAGTCCCTTGACCGGACGTCGTTGCTGCCACCGCTGCCCTTGTTTCCCCGGTTATATCCGCCACAGTCTAAGTATTGTCCGATAATTTTTCCTCCATATTTGAGTGTGGAACACCCCATTGAGAAAGTTAGATTGTATGATATTTTCCGTGGCCTGCCGAATCTTGAAGTTTTGCTTTGTTACTCCCGTACTCCCCTATTTACCGTCCAATTCTCGCATTCGCTCACCTCGCCCGACCGTCTTGCTCACCCGATCACCGTTTATTCTTGAATTTATTAATCATTGTAAAATACCGATATTTAAGTCATTTCTTTAATTTCATGTTTACTCTCAGATGAAATCAGTTTTAGTTTTTGATTCTTAGTGTTAATATATTTTTCCTCATTGTCATTTCTGCTTGAAGCCAGTAAACTTTGTAAAATCCAATTTGGTGTTTTAAGTGAACCTTTAATTTTGGCAACAATTACGATAGAAACAGAACTTTTAATCGCTAACTTCCTAGATTAAACCGAACCCTTCTCCACTGTATAAAAGCTACCTTGGTAGAAGTGGAGAGTTCAAGGCGTCACAACCTTGTTAAACCTATTGTGGCTGGCGCTCGAGCATTTATTTCCCATAAAGGTGACTGCGCACTTGAAGAACTCCCCCTAATTAAGGGATCTTCACAGTGGCGCCCGAGCAGGGACCCTTTCTTTCGTGAGAAAATAATTGATACTGCATTTTTTTTGTGTCCGAACATTTTCGTAAGTGAAGTGTTGCTGATTTCTGAACTGTTTTTTTTGAATATCTATTTTTGACATTTTTCGATCACAACTTTTACAGTGTGACTCTTGTGAACTTTTAATTATTGACATTTTTTTTGGACGATTTCGTGTAGAGGATTTTCAGTGATGAACGTGAATAGGTTGCGAGCTGAGGAACTGGTTTGGGAGTTGGAAGCCCGTGGGACACAGGCCAGTAGAACTGTCCATGAAAACAGGATCCTGCTACGGAGGGCGCTCAACCAGGGAGTGCCGCTCGGGCGAACCCTAAGGAGTACAATTGAGGAGATGGACGCAGCGAGTCGAATCTTGTGTGATTTGATTGAAAATCTTCGAGAATTCGATGAGGAGAACGCCAATAATGAGGGAGCCCGGATAGGAAGCCGTCTGGAACATGTCCGCAACAGGTTGGGGCTGATTGAGCCAGAGACAGTGGAAGAGCGAGAGAGGTTGGAGAATTTGCTGGAAGGTCTGGCCAATGCACATGAAGTGTTAGAGGGCATCCAGTTGATGGCCGGAGTCCGACAGGTGGCGCAGGCGCCGCTGGTAGAGGGCGTCCCACCGCCCAGGATCACAGAAACAAATAGGTTTCCCGGAACTACCTTGCTGGAACAGGAAATTGAACTCATTTCATTTCACGATACACCGGCTGCCGTCCGAGGAGGGCGTCAGGAGTCCCCGAGTGCAATTCGGAATGGAACTGAAGGAATGCACTGTTCAGGTCCACAACTGGATGGGACCTACCGGAGAACAAGTTTACCAACTGACTTCCTGCAGCAAATGCGTGAAAGAGCCTGTGACGCAGTTCGTCGCCGACTAAATTTTACCAGCCCCCTATTGAACTCAAGAACTTATGGAAACGGAATTAGTTCTGCAGAGCCGTTGCCCATACAAACGAGACCGGTTGTAGCGGAGTCGACGCGACGAATTTCATTCCCCTTTTTGGAAAGTGAACGAACAACTACAACATCAAGAAGTAGTTCAGAACTAGGCGTGGAGGCACCTGAGATACCAAGGGTGGTGGAACAAATCCGACAACAGCCGATGGGTTCTGGACTGGAATTGCCATTACCGAATCGAACAACAGGTTCTGGAACCAATGGGGAACATACTCGACAGGAACCAAGGCGAGCCACCATAAATAGTTCCAGAACTACCGGTGAGCATGTTCATTCAGAACCGGATCAGGTGAACATGTGCAGACCTGGAACTACTACGGAACATGTCGACTTGGTACCACATCAAGTGAATCCGAACAGAGTCAGAACTGGTACGCAACAAATCCGTTCGCAACCAGATCAGCTGAACAGGAGCAGTTCCAGAACTGGACTCAGTGTACAGGAACAAGATGGTGGAGGACTGAACAGGTCGAATCCGGCAACGAGGCCAAATCAAACCGATCAGTTCATACCATGCCAGAACTGTGGTAACATCGGAACAACAACGAAAGGCGACCCTATTTTCCGTGGCAGTCATTACAACAATTTACCGGAATTGGATGAGAACTGTCGAAACGGACCTGGACATAAAGTAGAGGAGCAGAACTGGGTCGAGCGAAATAAATATGGGCCATTTTTACCGAACCATAAGGAAGCTGAGAACGGAACTGCTGGAGGAACATCCATTAATTCTCACTGGAATTATCACTCGGTCCCAATTTACAAATGGAACGTATATTTCGACGGTTCGAGTGGTGTGAATTCTTTCCTGGAAGAAGTGGAACAGTTAGCTGAGACCCGAAAAGTTACCCACCAACAATTATTCGAGTCTATCTTCGAGTTATTGCGTAAGGATGCAAAGGACTGGTACATCCCCCGCCGAGGTTGCTTTCAGGATTGGCCAGATTTTAAGGAACAACTCCGTGAGGCATTCCTGCCTCCAGAATATGAAGAGAACCTACTCGAAGAAATAAGAAAGCGTACTCAAGGTGATGGAGAAAAATTAGTCCTGTTTACAACGCGAATGCAGAACTTGTTCTTGAAGTTGAACACGAAGCGACCTTCGGAAGAGGAACAAGTCAACATTATTAAAAGGCGATTAATCCCGTCACTTCAAAAAGCCCTCGCCTTCCAGGAGACGAGAACATATTCGGAGCTGTTGAACAAAGGAAAAGTGTTCGAGTTAGTTCAGTGGCAGGCAGACCATTATGTACCACCTCCTGACCGGCCAGGATTTATGGATGAACGACACCTGGTTTACAAAAATGTGAATCAGAAGTCTACTGGGAACTTGATGATAGACTCAAGCCATAGGACTCCCGTCGAACCATCACGTGTACCATCTACCAAGGAACCTCCGCCGTCCTCCGTACAGATGACTTTTACCACCGCACAGGAAAGACCTTCGAACGATAAATCAGGAACCATCCGAGAACCAGCAAGGGAGAAGCAAGTGAGATTTGCCGAAAGGCAACCACAATGCTGGCGATGTGGTACGATGGGACATATGAGGCGAGAATGCAGAGCCAAGCCTGTTATATTATGCTCCCGGTGTGGGAGACAGGGTATACTGTCCCGGGATTGCAGATGTTCGGAAAACTAGAGCGAAACTGTCGGGAGGGGAAGACTCGACAGTTTCCAACGCCTACTTCCCCAAATACATCGAAGTAACCATCCAAGGAGAATCGCCCCATGACCGCCGTCCATATTGAACATCTCAAATTCAGAGCCCTGTTGGACACCGGAGCTTCAAGGTCATTTCTTAGCTCATCAGCGGCCGAAAGGTGCCAAGGTTTGGGAATCCTCACAACACCGGTAAACAACGTGTTAGCAACCGTTGCAAATGGAAGCTGCGTGGCAGTGCAGGGGATTTGCCGTACGTCACTTTCCTTGGGCGATATGGAGATCGACGTTCACCTGCTCCTGGTACCCCAATTACCGATAGACATCATACTCGGCATGGATGTATTGGCGAGGCATGACTTCCATATTAATCTAAGGACTGCACAATGCTTCTTGGACGGCCGACTACTGGACCCACCGGATTTCGTGTTGAAACCTCCCGAGAGACCCATGGTGAACTCCGTGGCTTCAGGACAAGAACAAATTTTGGAAGAGTTCTTGAGACCAGAACTTCAGAAATTTTCCGAAGTTCGGGGCACAACCACACTCATCGATCATGACATCAAGATCAAACCCGAAACCCAACCTCTGAAGCAGCGATACCGTCCCTACAACCCGAAGATGCAAGAAGTTATAAACCAGGAGGTGGATAAAATGTTGGAAGAGGGTATCGTGGAACCGTCAAGTTCACAATGGAGCTCAAGCGTCGTCATTGTGAAGAAATCCAATGGCGAACCAAGGTTCTGCATTGACTTCAGACCGGTCAACGAGGTTTCAATCAAGGACGCATACCCGTTGCCGCATATTGCTGGGATATTGGATAAGCTTCGGAGGGCCAAATTTATATCCACGTTGGATTTGAAACATGGATACTGGCAGGTTCCTCTGACCGAAAGAAGCAAGCCTGTCACAGCATTCACCGTTCCTGGAAGAGGACTGTTCCAGTTCAAAGTGATGCCTTTCGGTCTGCATTCCGCCGTCTGCATTCCGACTTCTAGACCGTGTCATCGGTCCGGAAATGGATCCTGTCGCCTTCGCTTATTTGGACGACATTGTCGTCCTGGGAGAAACATTCGAGGAGCATTTGACGAACCTGAGAGCCGTATTCCGCCGTCTCAGAGCAGCCAACCTGAAAATTAACCCGGACAAATGTGCTTTCGTGAGGAAATCACTCAAATATCTGGGTCACATAGTGACCGAAAATGGTATTGCAACGGACCCCGACAAAATCACCGCCATAAATTCGATGTCACCACCCAAAACCGTCCGAGAACTCCGAAGATTTTTGGGAATAGCTGGATGGTATCGCCGATTTGTGGAAGAGTTCACCCGCATCGTTTCCCCACTCACCGCACTTCTGCGAAAGAAACAGAAGTGGAAATGGGATAACGAGCAGCAGCAAGCCTTCGATACATTAAAGGAGAAATTGACCAAGTCACCAGTCCTAGCCTGCCCTGACTTCAACCAGCCGTTTGTGTTACAAACCGACGCATCCGAAACCGGATTGGGTGCAGCCTTGACACAAGTGTTGGATGGGCACGAGAGGGTTATCGCATACGCTAGCCGATCGCTCAATGATGCCGAAAGGAATTACTCTGTCACCGAAAAAGAGTGTCTGGCCATAGTTTGGGCGATCGAGAAGATGCGACCTTATGTGGAAGGCTATCATTTTACTGTAATTACCGACCACATGAGCCTCCGTTGGCTACAATCCATCAAGTCACCAGCCGGCAGGATCGCCCGTTGGAGTGTTTTCCTACAACAATTCGATTTTGAGATAAAGTACCGGAGGGGTGCTTTGAACCGGGTAGCTGACGCCCTGTCACGAGACCCGCTGCCCGAGGAACCACAGTCTTGTTTGGTAGGAAGCACTTCATCGTGCTCCTGGTACAAGAGGAAATTTCAGGAAGTCGATAAGGACCCAACCGGACACCCTGACTACCAAATTCAAGAGGGCAAACTATATCGTCATTTCTGGGATCCTGGTGATTTTACCGAGTCGGAAATGGGAAGTCCTTGGAAACTATGTGTCCCTAAGGAGAACCGTCCGGCCATATTGGTAGAAAATCATGATGAACCAACCGCCGGTCACCTAGGTATTGCTAAAACGATATCCCGGGTAGCTCGGAAATATTATTGGCCAGGGATGTTCAGAGAAGTTGCGCAGTACGTCCGGGGGTGTACGAGGTGTCAACGCTACAAGGTTAGCCAACAGAAACCTGCAGGCAAAATGCAGCCGTACACAATTACCGAGCCGTGGAATACCGTCAGCACCGATCTTATAGGCCCGTTGCCCAGATCTAGGAAGGGAAACGTTTTCCTTGTGATGTTCCAGGATAGGTTTTCTAAATGGATAGAGTGTAAACCTCTTAGGACAGCCACGGGTAGAGGAGTCTTCCAAGCCTTTTATGAGCAAGTAGTCCTGAAATTTGGTAGCCCATCAGTCGTGATCAGCGACAACGGTTCCCAGTTTGACTGTCGGCTATTCAAAGGCAACCTCCAGGAGTTAGGAATCAAACCTAAGTTTGCACCCGTTTATTCTCCGCAGTGCAACCCGGTTGAAAGAGCTAACAGGACGATCAAAACGATGATAGCTCAGTTCTGTGAAGCCGACCACCGTAACTGGGATGAAAAGATCGGAGAATTGGCTTTCGCCCTCAACTCGGCAAAGCATGACTCTACGGGGTTTTCGCCGGCATTTCTCAACTTTGGCAGAGAAATTCATCCTCCGACAGCCGAGTTTCGAGGGAATTCCGATGATGAAAATCAGCAAGAAGCCGCCGTGGAACGCCCGGAAGATATAGCCCAGTATGCAAACCGTTTACGCCGCCTCCAGGAGACCTACGAATTCGTCCGGTTGCAGCTGTCACGGGCCTTCTCCCAGCAGCGCCATTACTACAACCTACGCCGTAGAGAATGGTCCTGTAGATTGGGAGACAAGGTTTGGCGTAGAGAACGCCCGCTGTCATCGGCGGCAGATAATTTTGCGTCCAAGCTCGCCCCGAAGTATTCCTCCGGTCCGTATACCGTGACGAAAGTCATCTCTCCCGTAGTTTACGAACTGAAAGACCAGTTCGGTAAACGCATCCGGAATATTCACATCAAGGACTTGAAACCGTGGCACGGAGATGAAGAGGAAAGTCCGTCTGTCTTGAACCCCGAATCCCGAAGAGAAGGGGTTGAGAATACCGTCCGTCATCGCCGTTAAGCAGTTTCTGTCCGTCCGTCCGTTATTCTCCTTCGGTAACAGATCGTTGAGGTAGTCATAATCACGATCTTCGACTCCGTTGAGGACATGATAATCGACACGATTGGACCGACGAGCTACCACAACGAACCTTTTCACCGACCCAAGTAACTATCCAGAGAGGAAAAAGTTATTTCATCGACGAATAACTGACCCGGATCCAGTCAAAGGCCCAGGAATCGATCGCAGATCAGCAGGAGTTCAAAGTGACCAGATGCCGACATCCAGACGCCGACACCAAGATGCAGATACCAAGACGCCGACACCAAGACGCCGATACCAAGACGCCGATACCAAGACGCCGACTCCAAGAAGCCGGACAACACCGGATTCCTCTAGATGGCGTTCAGGCATTCTCTGAGACGTGAACAGTTAGAGTGAGGGATGAGTAGGTACGGTGTGGGTGAGGTGAGATCTTAAGAAAAAATAAATTCTTCGAATTTTTTTTTTTGAGAAGGAAAGGGGGGTGTAATGAACTTCGTCATTTTTATTCATTTAAGGCCTATTTTCATATATTATTCCTTCCATAATTATTCACGGTTTCAATGGAAGGAAGATTTGATTCAATAAGTTCAATATTGTGAACAAAACCACAAGTTATAATGAAGTCCATAATTAATTTTCATTCATAAAGGTCCTGTTCTCATTTATCATTTCCCAATAAAATATCCGTGATTCCAATAGAAGGAAAATTTAATTCGACAAATTCAACAATATAAACATCGCCGCAAGTATAAAAACGCTCGGGCACATGCTGAGCGTTGCGATAAGGGGCTCGTATCTTGGTTGATTTCACGTTTTTCAACGGCCGGGGATTTGAAAAATACGGAGATGAAATTGTCGAATTTTAACGTAGTGGGAATTCTTTCGATTTATTTCTGGAACAATCTGACGTCAATCTAAACCAATCAGGGGACGAGATTGTTCCCCTCTTTCAAAATTTTCGAGTTTTCAGCGCGTCATGCCCCCACCATTTCCGAAGGTTTTATAAGGGCGAAACGACCTGCTGAAGGTCTCTTTAACTCTCTTTTGCGCTCTTTTGCTGTTTCACGCTCGTTTGAATTATTTTTCGCTTTTCCTCATTTTGAATATTAGTATAATTTTCCAGTTTGATTTAAACAGTTAGTAAATTCAGCATTGATTTCTCCGATTTGATTTTCCGTGAAAAGTAAAATCAGTGCTAGTGAAATTTGAGACAGGACTCCTATTTAGTTTGTGCAGTGCATACTTCAGTAGATCGGTAAGGCCCCGTTCATATTTCTTACATGGCATTATCCGTTAAATATCATTCTAACAATTGAATCATTGTGTGTTCCAATACTTTTAAACCATTTTCCATATTATTTCTTCCCTGATTTACGATTTTATTTCCTTGGTGATACCTTAATCTCTGTAATTATCAGCAACCTTTTTGAGAATTGAGTTCGGCGAGGTCACAACGGGGTCAAGACCGCGCTCCACCCTTGCTCAATTCGCTGAGGGTTGACGGATATACGAGAGACTTCGTCAAGTCGAGTGATACTCTTTCGCTGGGATCACTTACCTGGGCGTTGTTGGTCCACCACCGAAACCTGCCTATAGTTTTTCCGCATCATTTTCTCAATTTCATACTGTGCTATATTTCTTCGTGATTCCTTAATCTCTGGATTTATCAGCAACCTTTTTGAGAATTGAGTTCGGCGAGGTCACAACGGGGTCAAGGCCGCGCTCCACCCTTGCTCAATTCGCTGAAGGTTGACAGAAATCCAAGAGGCTTCGTCAAGCCGAGAGGTTCCATTTCCTGGGACCACTTGTCTGGGCGTGGTTGGTTAACTACCGTACCCGATTTCTTTTCGACGCCATCTTATTTTCAAGATTTCATCTTGTATTTTGATTCCCTGGTGGAGCCTTAATCTCTGGATTTATCGGCAACCTTTTTGGAGGATTGAGTTCGGCGAGATCACAACGGGGTCACGGCCGCGCTTCACCCTTACTCAATTCGCTGAAGGTTGACCGAGATCCAAGAGACTTCGTCAAGCCTAGGGGTTCCATTTTCTGGAGCCACTTGTCTGGACGTTGTTGGTTCACCTCCGTACCCAGTTTACTTTCGAGATTTCTTCGTGTATTTTGATTCCCTGGTGGGGCCTTAATCTCTGGAGTTATCGGCAACCTTTTTGGGGGATTGAGCTCGGCGAGATCACAACGGGGTCACGGCCGCGCTTCACCCTTGCTCAATTCGCTGAAGGTTGACAGATATCCCAGAGACTTCGTCGAGCCTAGGGGTTCCATTTTCTGGAGCCACTTGTCTGGACGTTGTTGGTTCACTACCGTGCCCAGCTTATCTTAGTTCCCATTTTACTCTCAAGATTTCATCTTGTATTTCGATCCCCTTGTGGGGCCTTAATCTCTGTATTTGCAAGCGACCTTTTGAGGATTGAGATCGGCGAGATCACAACGGGTTTACGGCCGCGCTTCACCCTTTCTCAATTCGCTCAAGGTTGACGAAAATACTAGAGACTTCGCCAGGTCGAGGAGTTCCATTTTCCTGGGGCTACTTGGCTGGGCGTGGTTGGTTCTCCACCGTATCCGATCCCCCTACACTTAGCGGTGCTCGAAGATTCATATTTCACAGCGACGTCCTGGTGGGTTGACATCGGCGAGATCACAACGGGGTCACGGCCGCGCTTCACCCCTTGTTAACCCGCTGGACGTTTGCGGATTTACTAGAATCGCTTCGTCAGGTCGAGAGGTTCCATTATCTGGAGTCCCTTGACCGGACGTCGTTGCTGCCACCGCTGCCCTTGTTTCCCCGGTTATATCCGCCACAGTCTAAGTATTGTCCGATAATTTTTCCTCCATATTTGAGTGTGGAACCCCCCATTGAGAAAGTTAGATTGTATGATATTTTCCGTGGCCTGCCGAATCTTGAAGTTTTGCTTTGTTACTCCCGTACTCCCCTATTTACCGTCCAATTCTCGCATTCGCTCACCTCGCCCGACCGTCTTGCTCACCCGATCACCGTTTATTCTTGAATTTATTAATCATTGTAAAATACCGATATTTAAGTCATTTCTTTAATTTCATGTTTACTCTCAGATGAAATCAGTTTTAGTTTTTGATTCTTAGTGTTAATATATTTTTCCTCATTGTCATTTCTGCTTGAAGCCAGTAAACTTTGTAAAATCCAATTTGGTGTTTTAAGTGAACCTTTAATTTTGGCAACAATTACGATAGAAACAGAACTTTTAATCGCTAACTTCCTAGATTAAACCGAACCCTTCTCCACTGTATAAAAGCTACCTTGGTAGAAGTGGAGAGTTCAAGGCGTCACAACCTTGTTAAACCTATTGTGGCTGGCGCTCGAGCATTTATTTCCCATAAAGGTGACTGCGCACTTGAAGAACTCCCCCTAATTAAGGGATCTTCACAGCTGATACTGCTTCTTCTATGAATTATGAGAAAATATGAAACAGGGCTTCAAAGTGAGCCTCAATAAAACTATGAAATCTCATTTTTTTTCAAATGGTAACCATAAAATTTTGTAATTCCGATCGATTGTTCGTCAAAAACTAGTTAGAGTGTGCCAAACATTTCATGTCTATGAAATCAGTAGTTTTGCCCTTATCGAATAAAATTCGAATTTCACGACCGAAGCCAGGTTAGGGTCAGTCAAATTCATTGGTATGATCGTCTTTTTTAAAGTAGGCGATGTTAGGAATTGTCATTCTTAATTATTTTTATTGATCAAGCACTATGTAAAACATGCAATAATAATTAGGTACATTATAATGATACAGGGTTGGGATAAAGTTTGGCACCAAATTAAATAAATCGTTGTTATTTGTATCAATAGTGAGAAATAAAACGAAATACTTCGTAGTAGATAACAGGGCTTTTACTAGTAGAAAAAATTTATTGAAAATAATTTAAAAAAATCATTTTACATGGAACCTGGTATGGACAGATCCGAAACAAAGTGCTCTTTCAGAATCTGCAGAAAAATACAGGGTGTCCCATTTAAATAAAAATCTTTTTTGTCGTTTCCGGTTGAACCGGAAGTATCTCATTAATGAAGATATGCTCATCAGATGCATTGTGATCCATTACACTCAGCTGCCAAATTTCAAAAATATCGCCCGTTTCGTTTTAAAGATATTAATTTGGTGCCAAACTTTATCCCAACCCTGTATATCAAAAGTCTATTCTTTATTTGCGGAGAATGTGACAAATAAACAAAGCAGATAATGAATGATGATTAAATAAAAAAATCTCAGTTTAAAACTGCACATTCTAACTAATGACATGGCCAACTTGAGAATTATCTTAATAAACATCTATGATTAGACAAAAAACCTGGTTTTAGTCGTGAAATTCGAATTTTATTCGATAACGGTAAAACAACTCATTTTAAAGACTGAAACGTTTGGCACACTCTAACTAGTTTTTGACGAGCAATCGATCGGAATTACGAAATTATGTAGTTATCACCATTTGAAAAAATGAGATTACATAGTTTTATTGAGGCTCACTTTGAAGCCCTGTTTCAGGCACCCTGAATAATATTTCCTCAGAATTTATACAAGTAGAAGTATCAGCTTACTTTCGCTTGTTCCACTGTGGCGAAAAAAATATCTCACAATGAGGGATTTTGGAGATATTAACACTAATTTGTGACACTCTTTCTGTTAACAAATTTGCCAATCTGGCTATAACTCAACTATCGTTCGAAGTGGTTGTGCATATCTCACATCAGATAAATGCAGAATTAAACGAAGAATTCAAATATGTATAAATATACAGGTTGTTACATTTGAAATAACGAATAAGTTCACATTCGTTGTCGGTAGAACCGGAAGTAGCTTCCGATTGAAAATATTTTACAATTCAAGTTCATGTACTCTAAAAGAAAAATACAGAATCTTGAATTTGTATCAAAATTCCTTCCTCGAATACGTCTGATGAAACGCATAGAAAAATCACCCTGTATAGGAAATTATAGTCTCTATTTGTTCAGTGGCCTTTTGACTAAACACTTTTTGCAACTTTCTTCTTATCAAAGGAATCATACGAATTATAATAGAAAAATAGAAAATCAACTCCATAACAATCTAGACCACGAATTTTGTTGAAATCGTTATAAAATGGAAATTCGAGTTTTTCCAAAATTTTAACAAGATTTGAAATATAAAACAGAACCCGTGTGAAAATGTAAATAATTTGTTTCTTGAAATTGAATTTGAAATATCTAGTCCCGCGAGAACTCGCAGGATATCAAGGAAAGTAGGGGTAATATTGTGATTAGGCAATCAGCAGCACGCCGAAAAAATTTAATTAAAAAATGTACATAATGTTATCATGGTAATATAATGATATGTCTCTTCTCTTTGTCACAAACGCTGGATTAAGGTGAGAACAAGCCCCACACCTATGTGACACAGGTTTCGATCTCTGTGGTCGTCGAGAATCGAATCTCATAGATGCATAGAATACCTGGTGTTGGCACTGATTAGATTTTGTTTAAGACTTTCTTGTCGATCGAAAATCTGAGTTCTTGGACTACTTTTCATTTCTCCCGAAAGGGGTCGCACTATTTTCCATTGCCGCAGTAGCGCCACGACCGATAAAATATTGCGGATTATTCCGGAAGTGAAACTAGAACTCAAATCTAGAGTGCCGTTTTGATCTACAAATTTTGGTCACGATTTTTAGTAAGGAGTCGTTCCACCAGGTATTTCTATGCATCTATGTTTATCAGGGCCAAGTGGCCCCCGCCACAGGCGCAAGGTCCGCAGGGGCGCCAAAAAATATCAAATGAAAGAAAAAATTTGAGCGCCAAAAAAACTCAAAGAATAAAATATAGAAGCGCCAACAAAATATTCGAGATAACATGTCACGGTTTTCATGTATACGCCAAAAATATTTTTTTGCGTAAGGAGCGCCAATTTGGGGGCGCTGAAGAAAATCTTGCCACAGGCGCAGTAGTACCTAGATACGGTCCTGATGTTTATAGATGCTGTTCTAGCTCAGTTGAATAATGGATATATTATTCTATGGGAGTTCGGAGTAGACAAATAAACATTTTGATGAATATAGTGTGTCTGGGCATGACTCAGCGATAATTTAAGGTCACCAAATATACCTTATTTTATCGACAAAATACCCACATTGAGGGGTTTACCCCCCTATTTTTAGAATGGTCGTCATTTTAAATCAATTGTTTTATTTTAGCTGACCCTTTCAAATGACATCGATTTCTTTGGAAATAAAGGTCCAACTGATGTGAAATAAATGTTTTTTGAGAGATAATACTACCACCTATTATTAAAGTAGAACAATGTGAAAACATTTAACTCAAAAATGTCATAAAAAAATTCTTCAAAAAATTTTAGTCGAAAAAATTTACTGAATTTTTCAGTAAATCCTCAATAGTACAAAAACTAGCACATTGAAGTATATTTTTCCCAATAAACTAACACGCAAGGACATTAGCTACAAAACGACCCCCATATCATTTCTGTAAGTTACATAATTTAAGAGTTATTGCTGTTTGAACATGACCCTTATGAAAATTGATAAAATAAACTAAAACTCAGTACATTCTGTACTTTTGATCATTTTTAATGATTAAACTAACAAATTTAGCATTTTGAGTAATTTTATGATTTCATGACATTTAAGAGTTGAATTTTTTCATATTGTTCTACTTTTATAAAAGGTGGTAGTATTATCTTCCAAAAAAACATTTTTTTCCACAACAGTAGGACCTTTATGTCCAAAGAAATCGATATAATTTGAAAGGGTCAACTAAAATAAGAAAAATAATTTGACATGGCGGCTATTCCAAAAAATAGGGGGGTTAACCCCCCAATGTGGGTGTTTTTGTCGATAAAATTAGGTATATTTGATGCCCTTAAATTATCGCTAAAGGCCGTATGACATTATGTAGTTTTCGATATCGTTTTCTGTACAGTTTTCAATGTTGACAAAAACTGTATAGTGTCATACGAGCATGTAGTTTTCGATATCGAATACTGTACAGAAATACCATTCCGCATCATATTTCTGTACAGTTTATGCGCTAGTTTCTGCGCAATAGATGAAATATCGTGTCGGTGTCACATTGTGTCGTGTTTATGTTTAGCCTAACCTATATAAGTCATTCCTTGGTTAGTTGAAAATGAAATTATTTTATTCGGTTTCCTGTTATTATGGAGTTAAACGTAATGGCTGCATGTGCTGCGGCTGTAGTTGGATATACAATGATATTCAAAACTATTTGCAAAGATAATTCTCGGAAAAAGCCAAAACGAATATGGATTAGGCCCTGGATTCAAAGGAGAACAAGTCGTTCCACTTCGAATGTGTTAAATTTGTTGAACAATGAGCTTTTGCAAGAAGATCCATTAGCATATAAAAACTTTTTAAGGATGTCCCAGACACAATTTGATTACCAGAGACAGGTTGTCTCTAATCCAAGACATGGTTGAACGTTGAAATATCAATTGACATTGACAATGACAGATGACTTGACTGCTCTACCACCAATCAGAGGCGTTATTTTTGTTAATTTCAATCACAGAATACCTAAGTATTCTTTGATTTCAACATCGAAAAACTACATAGTGTCATACACAATTTAATGGACATAAAGTTTCTTGTACAGAAAACAGTACAGTTTTTGTCGACATTGAAAACTGTACAGAAAACGATATCGGAAACTACATAATGTCATACGGCCTTAAGTCATGTCCAGACACACTGTATATGTAGAGAGGGCAACGTTGCGTAGTTATCTGACAGAATGATGACTATAACCTAACATTTTCAAACTATACACGGTGCAATGTGTCAGAATGTCATGGCAAACCGGGATACTTTATAATAGTGAATGGGGTATACTTTTATTGATCACAACGCTCCCATTCAATTTATTTAGAATTCTATGGGTATTTGTTGCCACATCAGGGTTTCTTTTCTATACATCTATTATGTATAGAGAGCCACCTTGTCTTTAGTCTGTGTAGTCTGTAAAGGCCAAGAGGGTTTGCAACCAAGGTTCGGACGAATGCGTTGGTTGTCTTCATGGGCTCAGTGAGTTGAACAAAGAGATAATGAAATTGATCAACAGATCAAATCCAGCATGCTATGGAGAAATTAAAGTTGATTTTCTGTAATCCAAAGTAACGCTAAGCTTGTACCATAGCTCCTAGATCTGAAGTGAAAAAAATTACTTCCCTCCGGCGACATAAATTGTACCAGCTAAGAGCATCTTTCAATCACACAAAATCAACTGAAATTTTCCACAGCAATGATAAAACATAAACAAGCTATAATGAAAAAATCATTTTTCAAGACAAGCTTTTATGATAGCAACACTCATCCGCCATTTTGAAGCCGCCATTTTGAATTCCTCATTTTTGAAGAATCGTGATTTCCGACCCAGAAAACCCCAAGATACCAATTTTGAATAGAATCGGATCATAATCACAGAACTCGTCCGCCATATTGTAGCCGCCATCTTGAATTTTCCAATTTTGACCAAAGAATCATCATTGTCGAACCCAAAACCCCCCAGATACTAATTTTGAATGGAATCGGATCATAATCACAAAACTCATCCGCCATTTTGAAGCCGCCATTTTGGTTTTTTTTATAACAAATATTTCATGATGCATTGTCACCAGAATTATGTACACCTGCCAAATTTCAAATCAATCGGGCCATTAGAAGTGTGTCATATTCAACTTGCAAGATTTGATTATAGACAGACAGACAGACACCGGGACAGGTGAAACTAAATAAAAGCTTGTAAAAAGGAACAAATGCCTATTGAAAATATTCTAGTTCCTAAATATTTTGTTACAGTCGAACTTTGATGACTCCAACCATAATCTGACATCAAAATAAATAAAGTTATCAGGACGCATGCGTTTCTAAAGAACACACTCCATGGTCAGCAAAATGCTTGTAACACCCAAAAAAACCCATCGCAGGAATACCTAATGCCATCTTCAGCCCTCTTAATAGAAAGACCATAGAAATAGAAAATTAACTAACTTTTTCTTTGCATGATGATATACACACCAGAAAGCTGAACAAACCCAAACACCAATAAGGATGTACTACTTTACTAACTTGAGAGAGGATCCTGATATAAATCAGACATGACAGTTCTATATTCTGGTTACAGAAAATACTGGTTTCCTCGAAAATTCCGTCGACCGTCGCGTTTCAACGATTTTATCCAACCAATGTAATTTAATGGGACTGGTTTTCTCGAATCCGCCGAGCTGTGCAGTCTCATTAAAATACATTGGTTGGATAAAAGTGCTTTTTCGCTATTCCGCTCAGCTCAGTGGATTCGAGAAAACCAGTAGCATTTGAATATGTACATTGGTTGGATAAAATCGTCGGAACACGACGGTCGACGGAATTTTCGAGGAAACCAGGTCTTAAGATGTCTTAAAACATCTACTACATTTTATCGAGTTCAAGTTTTGTGTACAAGAGTTAGTTGTCAAAGCACATTATACCTCTTAAAGTTGAATTTGGCTATACTTAGAATCAAAACGACATAAGTCAAAATCAAAACTGGCATTAATCAGAAGAAAATTGGCAATAATTAATTTCAAAGTGATGTTAGTCAAATCTAGATCAACAATGAACAAAATCAAATGAGCAGTTTTCAAATTTAAATTGATATTTGGATGGAAGGTGATTCACAATAATAATTTATTGGATGATATTATTATTTGCAGTAAAATGTGAATATCATAATTGATTGAAATCATTAAAGACTTTCAATAATAAATTTCCTCAAAAAAAATCTGGCATATTCAAGGTAACAGGAATAAATCAACTGAGCACAATTTAAAACCGTTATCTTGCCAATATTGCCACAAACATGTTCTCTAATTTATGCGTACAATATTGCTTGCTCAATTGGTTTGAACATAGGACTATGTAGACTAAGTAGCAAAAGAGTATGATGGTCAAATTTGGCATCTGCGAAAACCTCTTCAAAACTGGAGTAAAACAACTTACGCAACTCCAGTATGGTGAATTGTTTGCCTTCGGTTCGTTGAAAGTACAGAATGAATAATCCCTATTTTTCAATGATCCCATTAGATAAATATTCGCTTTTCTGCAACTGAAATACTTGTGCAACGACTTCCTTGTTTTGAACGGACCTAGATCTGCGATATAAATAAATTGAAGGTGTTGTCGATTTGATTTTGGTTATTATCAATTTGGAATTGACTAACGCCAATGGGATTTTAATTAGTATCAATTTGCTTTAAATTAATGCCCATATGCCTTTTTTATTGATGCCAGTTCGAAATTGACTTTGCCAGCATGATTTTGACTAATGTCATTCTGATCCTAATTAGTGCTAATTTAAACTAGAAAAGGTATAGACCATGAATATATTTGGACTCCCTACACTTATATTTGATGTAGATAATAATATAATCTAGCAAATGCAACCCAAAAGTTTAAATTAGATACAATAACATTAACAGTATTTTTTGGGTATATAAGCCAAAAAATACATAATCAACAATATACAGTGTGCAATTTTTGTTGTAGCCAAAGTAAAACAAGAACATACCATAGCATACAGAAAATGGGATATAGTGTAGTTATGAACTACATGAACCCATACAACTCATTAAGCGAAATAGCTGCATGATTTCTCTATGAAACAAATCTTTCAAAACACTGCTGGCCAACTTTTGTTCAAGCAATGGGAGCCCCATTCATAATTACCCTCACTTTGAACAATTTTGTCTCCTAATTTGATGTCAGGTATCAAATCTTCAATTTATTGAAATATGTATTGAAACTGTATTAGAATATTCTTGTGTATTAAAACAGTTTAGTCATTTTTCTCAATGCCAAATGAAAAGTACTACACAAATGAATTGAAACAAGGTCATTTATAAACATATTGCTGAAAATGGGTGAAATATTGAAATGCTATATAAATAAAAAGAAGCAAAAAACCACCTTTCTGTGTGGTTCATCATTTGGTCAAAAATATTGATGACACTCATTCAACTTTGAATTGAATGAAGTATATCAAAACTTTCAAGCATTATGGATATTTCGTAGCTCATGTATTTTTTCCATAGGAACTAATCCAGCTGATGGCAAAGAATTATTAAAATCTTTTGTTTGAAAACATCATGAACTTGAACATTACAATTTTATCACTCGGCAACAATGGGTTTTGAACTATTACTTTTTTGATTGAAAGAAGATATCACTATATCATTTATGAATTTGCTAAATCTAATTGGACATTTCGTTTCACAATTATTATAAAATTCATGATATTCCGGGCATTGTTCCAACTTATCATTATCTTTCATGATAATAAATGATTAAATCCTAAAACTGAGTTATACATTCTTCACAATGTCATACAATACCCTTCTCTTGAAGTTGAACAAGAAATAATCTTTTATGCTCCTTTGGTTTAGTGATATGGGGAGGGGTATATGGATACTGTGGAGGTTCAAAGTTAGGTCTCCACCAGTTACCAATGGTATCTTCAACAATCCAATCTTGTTTAACACCATCTTGTCTTCCTAAAGTCTGCAAAAGTAATTTCCAAGTTTTAACTACATTCCGAAAATTCTCAATAGTTACTGAGAGTACAAAATTCATATCATACTGTCAAATGATAAAACTCACCTCTGTTAGCAATCTTTTTAAACCTTCAACTTCGTCTTCACCAGGGTTCAACTCTCCGCCAGGTAATTTAAAGAATGTGGTACCCAACTGTAGTAAAAGGACATGTGGCAATCCATGTTCATGAACCAATAAAACACCTTCTACACTCCGTCTCATGCCTATTTTCTCAAATTCATCTCTCATCCTCTGAAATCTAGCAGGAACACTTGGATCTTTTTCGAATAAAGCTTCTTTTGTCCCAAAGGTATAATTTGTCAAAGGATACCTTGAAT
Organism: Adalia bipunctata; assembly: GCA_910592335.1. Taxonomy (NCBI): domain Eukaryota; kingdom Metazoa; phylum Arthropoda; class Insecta; order Coleoptera; family Coccinellidae; genus Adalia; species Adalia bipunctata. The sequence continues at coordinate 39,281,017 of OU342948.1, forward strand.
GAAACAATGTTAGTGCTTTGTGTAATTGTTACAAGAATTATTACAATTTGATAGTCCTGTATATAGCAGCTTGTGGAATAGGATACTTTGTTTCGAATGTTGGAGCGGCAGCAGCCACGGCTGTTGCTGTACCAACAGGGCCAGCTCTCCGAGGCCAACCCGATCCAGATCCAGCACCAAGGCCCCCAACAGTTTTTTGAGCCTTCACTTGTGACGATGTCATTGCCATTATCAAAAGATTTGTAGAATGTTAAAAATTCACACCACTAGTAGGATTTCTTCAAGATATTTGAAATTATTGAGTAAAATACTAAACCACAGAAGAATAATAAAAACATTGATAAATCCAAAGAGTCTTTGATAAAACCAAAACCCTTGAAAACAAACTAGACCACAAACCATAGAATTATAAATATTGGCGATTTCAACCACCGATGAGGGCGCTGCTGACTGTAAACAAACATGGCGGAATTCTAGTAACCTCTTTTGAAGCTACGTTGTTTTGATATGTAAAACAGATTATTTTAAGTGAGTTTCTTAGTTCTCGTGATGATTTTGTGGATAATTTCAGTGAATTAATGTATTATTGACAGTGCAGAGTCGAGATTATAAAATTTTAATTTTGTTATACAAATTGGCTTTTTTACCCTTCTAATTAGATCGACAATTCACGAGATATTCGATGGAAATTATGTAAATAAATTATTGTTTTGAATGTTCTTTATTTTCTTAGGAATAAACTACAAAATAGCAACACAAAAGATTTACATCTGCCTAAACTATGATCAGAATGTGAATAAGTTCTGATGCGACATGACAAACATGAAGATCTACGTATGGTATATCCTTATAATCAAGTATTACTTAAATATTTCCAAAATGTTAAGCTGTGAAATCATCAAGTCAACCTCAGAACTTGGCCACAACCTTCCAAAATATTGGCTATATACTTAATATATTCACTAAAAATATTGTTCGCAGTTGTTCGAGAAACACTTAACGAAAATCTTTTCAGCAAGTTTTCACCATCTATAGTTTATCCATGCTATTCTTCAGTCCAATTTTTCCAATATAGCGAAGGCATTAGTGAAACATACTACATAGTGTTAAGGCCTCTTTCTTACGAAATTCATGAAAACGTACAGACCAGTTTTTATTTGTCCTTGAAGAGCAATAGAAGAGTTCCTTCATGCTGGCCAACTGTTTAAAAATAGCTAAAAATCACTTCCCTTTTTTTCGCAATGATTCAACTTTTACCTGAAAGCTTTAATCCTAATGAGTGTATCCTGAAAATATTAGATGTCACGAAGGTCTTCATCAAAAGCTATAAATTTTTGTTTTCTTATGTTTTCATCCATGGAAATGCTATGAATCTTATGTCAGACTTATGTCTTCCGTCAAAAATTCCAACCTAGAAAACGAATAATATGTTGTTTACAAAGATATTCTACAATGTTGTAGAATATCTTTGGTTGTTTATTATTATTTTACGTGCTTTTAAGCTATGTATATCCAGGTATTCTTGAGGGATATTTGAAAGTCTTTATTGTTTCCTGAGCAGATTAATTAGTATTGAAATAAAAATTGTTTGGAAGGTATTTATATCAGTGTTATTCTGTATAAAATATTATTCACAAATTTATCATATTTTAGGTCACAAGATGTTGAGTTTTAAGTGTTGAGAAAGTTTAATTCCATAATTATGAACAAGAGTAATGAAGTTGATCCTCGCAATTCGAGGTACTGAGCTGTGACTTCATCTTTCTATAAGTAGGAAATTATAAACGGTGAAGTATTTGAGCGAAAGGATTTATGTTTTAATCCTCATGATATATTTGAATTTTAGGCCAGTGGATTTATTATATAACAATGTACTACAAAGTACTAGTACTGGAAAAAACTGATTGCAATTGCTCTTCAAGGAAAAGCAAAAACAGGGTTGTTCGTTTTCATAAATTTCTTCAGAAAGATGCCTCAACACTATATATCACTAAAGCCTTTGGCATATTGAATAAATTGGACTGGAGAAAAGTATGGATAGATAAACTATTGATGGGAAAACTTGCTGCAAAGAATATATGCGTGTTCCCTTCACTTATACGATTATGTCAAGTTAATTTCAGATTTATATCCAGATTGAAAAATCCATATAAAGAGTGCTTAAGAGACAATAATTTTAGTATTGATAAAACTGAACATGTTTGTGAAATTTATAGTAGCAATTCTTTTCAGAGTTTCTTAAACAACTGCAAACCTTATTTTTAGTGAATATATTGAGTATTTAGCTGATATTTTGAGAGATGGTATTCACTGGCCAAGTTCTGATGTTGAATTGATGAATTTACCATATTACATTTCAAGAATATACTATGATTTAAAAGTGATACTTTATTATAACGATTTTCCTAGTACAAAGATCTGAATTCCTTCGGCTTCGGAACTTATTCACATCCAGATCATATTTAATGGCAGGTATTGTTATTCTGTAGTATGTCTCCATGCAAATAAAGAACATTCAAAACAATAATTTATTTCCTTTGAATTCCTCGTTGAATTTCGATCCAATTAGAAAAGAAAAAGCCAATTTATACACCCATATTTAATAAACTCGACAATACACTGCTAATAATACAATAAATTCACTGTGTCTTCATATCATTTCCACGAATTTAAAGAAAACACCTATAATAATCAGTTTCACATCTTGCGACAGGTTTGTAAACAAGTGCTACTTCTTCGGAAAGGATGAAATTCAAATTTTTTATTTCTACAGCATCTTGAATCACATTTTATAGAAACATCTCATTTTTGAAAATTTACACAATATTCGAGGCAAAGCTAACGCAAAATCTTCAGCGAAATTCTCCTAAGGGTCGTAAAATTCAAATTCTCCATAGAAACTTTTTGGTGGGGACATCTTATTCATAGATTCATATCAAAGAAGCATTGATGAAAACATAAGAAAACAAAAATTTATAGCTTTTGATGAAGACCTTCGTGACATCTAATATTTTCAGGATACACTCATTAGGATTAAAGCTTTCAGGTAAAAGTTGAATCATTGCGAAAAAAAGGGAAGTGATTTTTAGCTATTTTTAAACAGTTGGCCAGCATGAAGGAACTCTTCTATTGAAATCACTGCAGTTACAATTGAAAACAATTTCTTTCAGTACTAGTACTTAGCTTACTCAGTGTTCTATAATCAATCCACTGGCCTAAAATTATATATAACACTAGCTGGCCCGGCGAACTTTGTTTCGCCTAAATGATACCTATAGGCATCTGAATATAAGCGCCACGCCACCTGGTGACAATCAAGAGTAACTAGAAATCTTGACATAGTTGTTGCAACGTGCTTTGTGTTTGTGTGATATTCTACAAATATTTATATTTTAAAATTATTCAAATAGTTATGAGTCGTTCGAATCGCTATTGTTCAGTTCCTCAGTGTTCTTCATGGGAAAAAAAAAGTTCAGATATCAATTTCCATGCTTTCCCTCAAACTGGTGATAAATATCGTGTTTGGGTTGAAGGGAAATTGGGGAGTAAAGTGCTGATGGATAGACAGACAAAAAGCTTGGCAACTGAAACTCAAAATCGGTAAACCAGTGACAAGAAATATGAAAGTATGTTCCCTGCATTTTATCGATGATGATTATTTTTATAGAGGTAAGCATGGATTGCACCGAAAATTTTAGGTTATATTTATGGGAATAATCATTTACAGATCCCAGTTCCAAACAAAGAAAGTTTTTGAAGAGGACTGCTGTGCCTTCCAGAAATCTTCCTGTTGTATCTACTATCACAAAGGAACAACCTGAATGTTCTGGTAGTAGATCTGATAGATTAAGACAAAGAAATATCAACAAAGAGAAACTTGTTGCCGAAGAATGCCCTTGTGAAGAAATCGAACCTGCTGTACAAACTACTTCTCAAGATGAATTAGAAGCTGCTCAAGGTCTATTACAGCTTCTTCAGGGTCAGCCGGATTATAATGGGCCTAAAACTTTCAAGGATTTTGAAGTACAAGTAAATACTCCTAAAGTGTCTACTTTGTGTGACCTGATAACAACAGACAGTGCTCTAAACAGTTTCACTGGTCTCAATACTATTAAGCTGTTAGATACAATAGTAGAAGCAGTACAATCTGTATACAGTGATCAAAGATCACATCGTTTATCGATTAAAGAGCGTATTGTGTTGGTACTTACCAAAATGAAATGTGATCTTACATATGTGACATTATCTGTTTTATTTGGAATTTCACAAGAATTGTGCCAAACGTATATTTATAAAATGCTACCCATTTTAAGTAAGGTTCTAAGTTGTGTTATAAGATTTCCAGATTTTGCTGAAGTACAGAGAAATATGCCAAAATGTTTTGAAAGTTTCCAAAATGTTAGAATCATCCTAGATTGTACAGAAATTGTTATACAAAAACCAAAATGCCTTTGCTGCCGAATAAGATTTTACTCCCAGTATAAATCAAATAATACAGTTAAATTCATGACGGGTGTTTCCCCTGGAGGTTTAATAACTTTTGTCAGTGAACCATATGGCGGAAGAGCATCTGATAAAACAATTTTTCAACAAAGTGACTTGATTTTGAAGTTAGAAAGTTCACAGGATGCTATTATGGTGGACAAAGGCTTTTTAATAGATGATATTTGTCATCAGTTTAAAATAGAGTTGATCAGGCCTCCCTTTTTGAAAGATAAAAAACAGTTGAGTACCGAGGAAGCATTGTTAAATGCTAAAATAGCAGCTGCTCGAGTACATATTGAACGAGTCAATCAACGTATTAAAATATTCAAAATTTTAGGAGGTAAATTGCAGTGGTCTCTTGTGAAGAAAGTTAAGGATATATTTACAATTGCTTGTGCTGTAACCAATTTGTCTAATTCAATATTTGCAGAACATAGATTTTTAAGGGATTAGATTATTTAAAATAATGAAATACAGTACAACTTCAGTAGTTCGGACACTTGCTAGCCCGGGCACTGCTATGATTCAGGCAGTTTGAAATTTTCACCTCTGAAATTCATATGCAAAACAATATAATTTTCTTATGTAAATTGAATTAATAAATTTTAAAAAAGAGGATATGTGACTTTTTGTAATATTCCTAAAAATATTGAGTACATTAGTATTTGTAATAATTTGTTGGGACTGTAAAATTGAAGGGTAACCTGGAATCATCAATTCGAATAAGTAAAAAACCTTTCAACTAGAGTTTATTAGTGTTACAAACAACATGCAACATTTTTTCGAAAAAGTTTTTCTTTGTCTTGGTTAACAATTTTTGTGTGAATCCATAATTGAAATCCAATTTTAATATTTCTATACTATTATCAAAGGAAGCATATAATGCGAAATAACAAGTCGATAAATTGAGTAAGGCCATGCCCAACTGAATTTGAGCATAATATTTATGCTTTTCTTTTAAATAATATTTATTTTCTATTTTTTGGATAAATTTACAATTTTGCAGCACTTCATTTATGGTCCTGGTAGCACCTGAAAAATAAAGTTTCAATCAATAATTCGATTGCATTCAACATACATTTTAATCTATCATTCTAAACATCAGGTGTTAATTCCACTTCATGAAAATTCTAAGGGAAATCACCTTCATATGGACATTTCACTTCCAGTAGAGCAACAGGTATGTTGTCCTCAAAAATAACACCATCTGGAGAAAAACCCAGCCATGGATTTGAGTGTGAGACAACCATACCACAATCCACAACTTGCAAAGATGTTCTAGCAATAAAAGCTTCTTTGGCATCACCTTCATACTTGACTCCATGTTTGGTGTACTTACTACTGAAGCCTTTGCCATAAAAATATTTAGTGGCTTTGTTGTCCCACTCTGATTTGGAGTACGTAAAAATCTCATATATTCGTGAACCTATAAATAAATATAGTTTAGTTTTAAACAAAGATATTTAAGTTGTATAAAATTTTACCTGTTACTCTATATTTCCTCTGTTCATGCCACTCTTTGGATTGTTGACGAATATTGATTATTGTATCAGGAACTTCACTGAAAAGTTCCGAACACAATAATTCACAACATTCGTTATCATAAAGTACTGGTACAGTTGAGGTTTCCAACATGATAACCGACTGACAAGCATTATCCAAAATTGCTTGGAGATCATTATTGTCAGGCCCAACTTTTTTTTCCAAAGTTTTATTACTATTATTAGTATTATTCCTTCTTCCAATCCTAAAAGCATAAATTACGATGTTTTAATTTTACCATCCATTACTTAATTCAATCTGGGCTATATTAAACCTACTTATGTGTAGAAACTGCAGATTCAGGTGATTCCCTTATGAAAAAATCATATAGTTTATCACTATCAATTTCCAATTCACAATCCTCAATTTTATTTTGGAAACATGCTATATCTTTTATTGGAACGGCTTTATATTTTTCACTCATTATGTGCTTTTGAGCAGACCAAACACATTTCATTTCTGTTTGAGAAATGATCTCAAGATCTTCAAGATTTGCCCTAAAACAAAACAAAAAAACAGCAGAAAAAGAACAGAGACAATAAGCACATAATTCATTCTTATTAAAAATTAACTTGGCACGATAACGCCTTTCTGAATTAGTAAAATGATACACCTTGTGCACTTGATTAAAACAGCAGAAATGTGTTTACATCTACCGCTATTTCCAGCTTTGCACGAACACAACATTGACTTTATTTCAATGCCCCCTTTCTCTAAGTTGCAATGAAGTTCTCCTTGAATTTGATGCGGATCTGAATTAAGTGAGCTACTCTGTAAACACAAAGCACAAATCTTCACTTTTTCAGAAGTGGAAGAATTCAACCTTCCACATAGGATTATGTGGCCAGCATTCAAAACTTCTTCCCCTTCATATACACATCTAGAAGTGTTCGTGCCTTTCAGATACTCCAGGTACTGAACTAAACTTAGTCTCGCCATTTGGACCTAAAAAAAAGGTACTATAAGAATTCTGTAGCAAAGACTATTTGCCTGTAGTATATTGATTGAAACATGTTATATGCACACGAATGTTATTCTTCATTTTTTGAAGTCTTCTAACCTCGCATAACATTCAATATAACTAGACTGATCTGAAACAAATGATGATTCCTACCTTCTCTACCTAAAATAAAATTATATAAACAATAACACACTCGTTCACAATGGAAGTCTAAAAGTTTATTGTTTATTCAAATTTTTACAACGAAAATATACACTCAGAACTAACACAACACAACCAAACACAACAATCTAATGTCAATATTTGTAGTTCCACGACTGCCCACCTTGGCGCTGCATTCTTAAAGTCAGATGCCTATAGCCATAGCCATCTTCATCTTAAGAAGGCCGTGCCTATACTTACTGTGGATTTCACAAATCGTAATCACCAGTGATCGGAGACCAACGGCTTGGTTAGATTTCTGAACTGTCAAATCGAGTTGATTCTAGATCAAGCTCCGATCACCGGTGATATGCTTTGTGAAACCCCCGTTAAAGATGTATAAACTTACCATTGCTATTTTTTCAAGCAGGAGATAGATTAGGCATAATAAAAGTTAAGTCAAATGTCATCTGTAAGTTGTCAAATGTCATCTGTCTACTGACAAATGTCATCTGTCAACTGTTGAATGTCATCTGTCTACTGACAAATGTCATCTGTCAAATGTCATCTGTCTACTGACAAATGTCATCTGTCATATGTCAAACGTCATCTGTCAACTGTCATCTTTTCCATGGATATGAGCTGTCACACAAAACAGAAATACAAAAATAATATGTCAATTACTAATTATGGGCAATTTTGAATTCAGTTATTTCCGCAAATATATTTATTACCCAAACATAAATCAAAAACATTTCAGAAATATAGAGCAAAGATGAAAATGGACAACTCACGATTGATGCTGATCGTCACAATCCGATTTACTTTACATTCCGGTAAAAATTCATTCAAGATCTTTACCCGCTTTTGATCGGATAATAGCCTTCCATGTTATTATAAGTTCTATGCAAATTTCACAATTAGAATCATTATTATTTATATTCTATGGAAGTATAGGTTAGTCGTTAGATAGATGCATAGAATACCTGGTGTTGGAACTGATTAGATTTTGTTTAAGACTTTCTTGTCGATTGATCATGTGATACTTTGTGCGGCTTTTTATTTCTCCCGAAAGAGGTCGCGATATTATTCCATAAAGATTTATGACATTCGAAATTGTTTTGAAGTTTTGATCAGAGACAACTGTCATTGTGTCATTTCTCTAAAAACATAACATAACCTATATCATACTGATCATCGCGCCACGACCGATGAATATTGCGGATTATTCCGGAAGTAGCACAAAATTTCAATTGTTTTGATCTACAAATTTTGTTCACGATTTTTACTTAGGAGTCGTTTCACCAGGTATTTCTATGCATCTATGTCGTTAGGTTAGCCATAGGTAAACTTGGTATCTTGGTAAACATATATTCAGTCTTCTTCACCAGTTGTGAGCAGAGTTTGTTTAGTGGATTAATTCATGCAAAATGGTGAATTATTGTAGTGTTTACAAATGTACAAACAATAGTGATAAAAATCCAAAACTTGGTTTTTTTCTCGTGCCAGGAGACCCTTCCAGGTAAGCAGTATAAATGTGTATCAACATGTTGATGGCACACAAGACTAGATAAATTTCGAATTTTTGCTTGTTACTATACATCGCAGTAAGCACGTGTTAATCTTAGGTAACTTTTAAAATATTTTCAGACAAATGATTTGGCTTCCAAAAATGGGAAGGCAAGAATGGTTGAATAAAACATCTGAAGTACTCCACAAAAAACGAATATGTAGTGAGCATTTCAGTAGAGAAATGATATCTGGAACAAGGTTGAAGAAAGATGCCTGGCCAAATGTATTCAAAGAAGGGGTTGGCGAAAAAGGTATTTATAGCAAAAATTTCATAGTTTATATGTAATAATTAAAATATTTATAAATTTTGATTAGGGGTGAATGAAGGTGCTTCAACCTCTGCTTCAACTCCAAGGGATATTGATAATGTTGAAGAATCTATCAATTCTAAAATATGCACTACACCAGGTAAGGAATTCAAAATATAATTAATTTGATTTATTATGTCTTCAAGTTTATTATCTATCACAGAAAGGAGGCAAGAAGGAACACAAACATCCTCAAGCCTTTCTTCAAACACTCCAAGAAAAAAAAAATTGCGATCGATTGTGAAGAATTTGAGAAAGAAGCTATCTATAACCTCAGAGAGACAGTCTGCAGTTATGGGTGATAAGGAATTCGTTCAATTCTGTAGACGAAACTTCAATGTGAAAATGGCAGATTTCATCATCTCTCAATTGGAGCGGCAGAGAAGAAAACCTAAAGGCTACAGGTATTCTTCAGCATTTAAGCAATTATTCGCTCTGACCATATACTTTTTAGGACCGAAAGCTGATGAATTTTTGCCACACAAGGCCACACTTTGCCGAATCACCACAAATTGGGATTTCTCTGTTGGCCTTAATGAATGCATTTTCAAGGCCATTGAATTGAAAACCAAAAATATGGAGGAAGCTGCAAAAGACTGTATTGTGTGTGTGGAAGAGATGTCCATAAAAACTCATTTGTTCTACAATATATCATTAGACCAAATAATCGCCGTAGTGATAGAACGATATCACTTTTTTTGCCGATGCGATTTATCGGCCGATACCGATATTTACGTACCGATATATCGTATCGGCAAACATAACTCCACGAGTGAAAGACTCTTCAGTGAATTAGACAATATTTACGAGCCAAAAAGAAATAGACTGAATGAAGAAAGGGCTGAAATGTTGGTATTTTTACACCACAACATAAAAAAATTAAATTTCAGTTTTTTATTAAGTATTAGGGCCCCCGCAGACTGCAGACTTTTTATCGGCCGATAGTTTAGTCGGGTTGGGCTGAAAGTGCGCACACTGAGCCAACTAAACAGTTTGGTTGGTGAACAGGGCGCACACTATCCAACTCCAACAGCCGGCCGACTATTCTCGAACAGTTCGAGAATAGTCGAACTATACCTTTTCAACTTAAAATTGGGATCTATCAAAATCAAATTGGGAATAAACACATTCAAATTGGGAATAATCAATTTCGAATTGAAACGGCATTCGTGGCTATGTAAATCAAGATCAGGCATGATCAGAAGATCTTTATATTGGTGAAACATGAAGAAAAAAACTATTAATATATATTTGAACTTATCAAACATTCGAAAAGTGTAAAAAGTACTCAAAAAATTTCATATTTGTGCTCAAACTCTCATATCAAAAAAGGTCAAAACATCAGGTATGAACCTCTGGATATGAGCCACATATCTTGTACAGGATGGGCAAAATTGGTGCTACATGAACTAAAACTTTTTAACCCGTGGAGATAGAGAAAAATGAATGGCACCTTATGGTCCTCTTTTTTCGAGAAACTGATAATGCCATCAACTGCATTCCTCTATCTTCTTTCGTTTCCGAGTTATAGGCCGAAATTGAAATTTGGTCGATTTCAACTTTGGTCATTATCTCCCGTTCTGTTTATGCTACGATGTTGAAATAAAAACATTATACAGGCACTTTTCTGATAGCAATCCAGTGGCGTACTCTGATTTTTCCAAGGGGTTTATTTGCTGAGTTATAACATAAAATTGTGTTTTTTCTTATGGAAACAGTAGTTTGAAATGGAAAGAATCGCCATTTTTTCCCGTTTTAGAAATGTATTATATGTTTTAGTTCATGTAGCACCAATTTTGCCCACCCTGTACAGGTACTAACCGTAATGGTTCATGGTTGATATATTTCTTCTTATCAAATTTTCCGTTCTTCGAAGACGAAATTCTGTCTGTGTTATGTTTCCAGTGCATACCGCAATTACCTGCTTTTTCATTGAATCTGCAGCTTTCTTCTCTGTATATAAGGCATGATTATGAAAAAGAAATTGTAGACTTATCGTTCGTTACTCACTTTGGACAAATTTGAGAGTTAATTACATATCGAGTAATTCAAAGATCTGATTCACATGAATATCATTCCAATATGAAATTGATTAATCCCAATCTGATTTTGATTATTCCCAATTTGAATATGTTAGTTCCCAATTTGATTCTGATAGTTCCCAATTTGAAGTTGAAAAGGTACAGTTTGTATAACTGACTGTTGAAACGGTCGCACAATGAAAATATTGTCCAGGAAAATTATTGCTCATTGCATCATACTCCGGAGGAGGAAAATCAAGAAGAGATTCCGAGAGTATTGGGTGCATCCCATTCTCAGCTAGTGATAGATTAGTTAGTGAAAAATTTTACACCATGCATTTCGAGTCACTTGATTACCCGAAAAAAATTTTCGCCTATTATCGGTTGAGTATTACCAGCCTCTATATTAAAAATACACGCACACGACGCCAATCACAAAGCGAATTGAACTATCGGCCGACTAAACAATCGTCAGGTATGCGCAGGCGTGTATGCGCCAATACTGATTAAACAGTCGGCCGATAGTTTGCCGACAGATTAGTTTGAATGTAATCGGGTAGCCCATCAAACTTTTTTATCGGCCGATACTGAATCGGTGTAGTGTGCGCATATGCATTCCTCTCCATACTGATTAAGACGCCGACCAAACTATCGGCCGATAAAAAGTCTGCAGTCTGCGGGGGCCCTTATTATTATTATGTATTTATGTACCGTATTTTGTACTTGCCATATAACGTACCTATGTTTGTTAATATTGTTGTTAATTTTGATGTTATAGGTTTTGTTTTACTTTTTTGATAAAAAATATTTCCCTCAGAATGAAAACTCTCATTTTGTTTGAAAATGTATTTCATTTATGCACTGAAGAGGCAAAAAAAAATTGCCGATATACCGATATCAATATCAGTATCGTTCTATCCCTAATAATCGGGAAACAAAAGATTATATATATTCAGCACTTATAAGTGTTCCATTTTTATGTTCTCATTTCATTCTCATTTTTTATAGTTTTATATTAATATTGTGTCATTGTATTATACATGTGTTTATTATTATTATTTTATTCATTAAATGACATTATATGATCTATTCTGCATTATTATTCATTAGTGCAACATCCTTACCTCTTAGTGTAAATAGACAATAATATTCAAAATTTACGACAGACAAAATTTTCATCTTCGGTATTCACTTATTTGTAGAGGAATGCTCTAAAAGGTCAATTTTCATTTCGAATTTGACTGAGAACAAAAGATTAAAATGTTCATCACCTCAATAAAATGTATTGAATTGTTTATTCCTTACTATTTCTATCATAGATTTCATTCCGATATACTCACAATTTATTATTTTCATTTAATATTCGAAATATATTAACTAACAATTATTTATATGACAGAACAACGTTTGACATATTATACAAAAGCTCTAAATAGTTATTTAATCAACTAGTTTATTAATGACAGCGATTAATGGATTAATGTTTGAGACCATTAATCGCTAGATTAATAAATGAGTTGATTACAAGATTTTTCCGTCGACCTCATCACGAAATGAATATGAATTCAGGCTTCAAATAAATTTTCATTTCGCATAATAGACAAATTTGACATAATGTAAATTTCTATGTTCATTTCGATATATTAATATTTTATGCTCTATATGGAACTATTCGAAAAATTCATAGAGGTATTATTGGACATGTTGTGTTGTGACATTCTGAATAGTTAACATTTATACTATTACCTTTGATATCCGACAAGGAAAGTGTGGAGAAAGTGGAGGTTGAAGTATTATTTACTTTGCAACTTTTATCACCTGAAATTTCTTCTGCATTCTCTATTTTATTTTGAATGGAGTTTTCAATATACCTTAATACCTTCCGGTGACAGAAGTTGATTTCCGACCAAGCTCGATAGTGCTCTGACTGAATATTTTATGTTCGGTTGCTATGACAATCATGCATTAATAAGAAATCATGCATTAAAATAGGTCATTAATGGATGATTTCGAGTGCGTTAAAATGAGCGTTTATTCTATGCTCGACGGAAATAGTTATTTAATCAACTAGTTTATTAATGACAGCGATTAATGGTTGAAATATTTTAACGCGTGAGCGGAGCGAGCGCGTTAATGTTTGAGACCATTAATCGCTGAATTAATAAACGAGTTGATTACAAGATTTTTCCGTCGACCTCATCACGAACTGAATAAGAATTCTGGATTGAAATAAATTTTTATTTTGCATAATAGACAAATTTGACATAATGTAAATTTCTATGTTCATTTCGATATATAAATATTTATGCTCCCTATGGAAAAATTCGAAAAATTCATAGAGGGAATAATTGGACATGTTGTGACATTCTGAATAGTTTAGATTTAGTTTGCATTCACATCATTACCTATGATATCCGATAAGGAAAGTGTGGAGAAAGTGGAGGTTGAAGTATTATTTACTTTGCAAGTTTTTTCACCTGAAATTTCTTCTGCAGTCTATTTTATTTCGAATGGAGTTGTCAAAATATACCCTTCTGTGACAGATGTTGTTGATTTCCTTAGACAAAGGAAAGAGTTGATTTCCAACCAAGCTCGATAGTGATCTGACTGAATATTTTATGTTCGGTTGCCATGACAATCATGCATTAATAAGAAATCATGCATTAAAATAGGTCATTAATGGATGATTTCGAGTGCGTTAAAATGAGCTTTTATTCTATGGTCGACGGAAAAGATATTAAAATCATTCCTCGAATTTGAAGCGGGCTAGCAAGTTTCTAATTAAAACGATAATAAATGTATAGAATTCAATGGAATACAGATATATTAATTAAGTATTTCTCTATGTGAACATACATTAAATGAACTTTGGCAACAACGAATTATTTCACTTCCTACATACACTTGTCTACCTCACCGATGATTATTCGAATTACAAAATATAGGTATTTTGAAAAAATCTATGATAATATTCGCAATGCTCACAGGACAAGTAAAGATATTTTAATTCCGATAGGAAGTAAGGGTATAGCTATACCCTTGTCTACCTCACCAATGATTATTTGAATTACAAAATATAGAAATTTATGATAATATTGGCAATGCTCACAGGACAAGTATAAAGATATTTTAATTCCGGTAGAAAGTAAGGGTAGGTATACCCTTGTCTACCTCACCGATGATTGTTCGAATTATAAAATATAGATATTTTGAAAATAATAGATAATATTCGGAAGGCTCACAGGAGTCACAGGACAAGAAAATAGTATATTATTTCATAAGGAGTAGAAGTGGCACTTTTCATGGCGAGCTTGAGTTAACCTCATATCATAGAAAAACAAAATTCGATGGAATATCCTAAAAACCGTTAATTCATTCCCATTCAAACTGCCGAATGAAATCTGTCAACATGCTGACAGGTGCCCTGACAAAGATAAGGATTGTTGGCATGTTCCACTCGAATTATTCTGTAAAATAATTGATTATATAATATTTGAGTCCAGCTACTTTTCTTTTGACAACATTATATACCAACAGATTGAAGGTACAGCAATCGGTAACCCCGCCAGTCCAACATTGGCTAATATCGTGATGTCCGAATTGGTTTCTAGTTCGTAGACTGGATCCTCCCATTCAAAATGGGATTTTTTAAACTATATGTAGATGACTCTATTATGTCAATCCCAAAAGACAGAAAAAACGATTTACTTCAGGTTTTCAATAATTTCCATCCCCGGTTGAAGTTCACCATCGAGAGCGAAGAAGATTCTGAGATAACTTTCTTAGATATCAAGTTGATACACAATAACGACGGAACTCTGTCCACCAACTGGTTCACAAAATCCCGAGCAAAATCCACATCTTCGGGTCGTCTACTGAATTATAAATCGGCTCATTCTACCACACAGAAAATAGGCACAATTAAAAACCTAATTTTTCGAGTTTTCGAACTGAGTGACGAGAAATTTCATAATGAGAATGAAATCAAAGTGGTCAACATTTTAGGAAAAAATAATTATCCAAAAGCTTTGACAAGGAAACTAATATCACAGTATAAACAGCAGAACAGTAATACGGTTGAAAGTAAAAGTAATAATGAAAAATCTAACTCGATACGTACTTCTTATTTCAGATTTCCATACATAAGAGGTCTGTCCGAAAACTTGAACAAAATAGTACAGTCAATTAACCCAGGATGCAAACTGGCTTTCTACCCTGTACAGACAGTCAATTGCATATTCTCCAAACTTAAAGATTCCACCCCTATGAGTTTAAGATCCAATGTTATATATAAGATCCCATGCAATGATTGTCCAAAATGTTATATCGGAATGACAAGACAATACATGAAAAATCGAGTCCGCCAACATACAGGGTCTTTCACGAGGAACCTCACCCATATTTATACGGGAAACTACTGAACGTATTTTCATGAAATTCAGCACTTATAAGTATTTCACGATGCTGATGAAATCTAAAATATTTTCAAGGCATGAGCACCTCCGGTTTTTCCGGAAATGACGTCAACTTCCGTTTTTCAAATTAGAACACCATTTTTTTATCGCAGAAATAGATTTCTTAGAAAATTCCGAGTTATTTTGATGTAACATTTTTCAGTTTTGGTTGGAAAATTCTCTCTGAGCGGGAAAATTCGAAAAAAAAAAAATCGAAAATAGAGCTCCGCTGAAACAAGAATAACTTCGAGGTTTTTGGATGGAAAATTTTCATTTTTGGGATTTTTCAAGATGTAAGATTGATGTATCCACTTTAAAAATCGAAATCGCGATTCATGATACAGGGGGTGAAAAAATTGCTTTCAAAGTTAGGGATGACAAAATCGTGAAAAATCAATTTTTTCAAATTAGAACCCCATTTTTTTATGGCAGATATTGAATCTACGTTAAAAAATAATGTGAGTGTTTGCATCACACCCTTGCCCTAAAATGGATATTCGGGGCTATTCACTAAGCAAAGTTGTTATGGATAGCAACTGTAAATCGTCGTTATCCCATGCTTATTACATGGGATAACGACGATTTACAGTTGCTATCCATAACAACTTTGCTTAGTGAATAGCCCCGATTGGCGATTAACTCAGAAAATATCCATTTTAGGGCAAGGGTGTGATGCAAACACTCACATTATTTTTTAACGTAGATTCAATATCTGCCATAAAAAAATGGGGTTCTAATTTGAAAAAATTGATTTTTCACGATTTTGTCATCCCTAACTTTGAAAGCGATTTTTTCACCCCCTGTATCATGAATCGCGATTTCGATTTTTAAAGTGGATACATCAATCTTACATCTTGAAAAATCCCAAAAATGAAAATTTTCCATCCAAAAACCTCGAAGTTATTCTTGTTTCAGCGGAGCTCTATTTTCGATTTTTTTTTCGAATTTTCCCGCTCAGAGAGAATTTTCCAACCAAAAATGAAAAATGTTATATCAAAATAACTCGAAATTTTCTAAGGAATCTATTTCTGCAATAAAAAAATGGTGTTCTAATTTGAAAAACGGAAGTTGACGTCATTTCCGGAAAAACCGGAGGTGCTCATGCCTTGAAAATATTTTAGATTTCATCAGCATCGTGAAATACTTATAAGTGCTGAATTTCATGAAAATACGTTCAGTAGTTTCCCGTATAAATATGGGTGAGGTTCCTCGTGAAAGACCCTGTATATGTTACGGGCAATGTAATTATTTGGGTCAGTATTGATAATGCTTGGTTATTATGAACAATGACCATTAAAATTGGGCAATTTGATAAATTTGAATTACTTTACGATAATTTATCACCTTGCCCGTCATTATAAATACCGCCATTATTTCTTTGGACACTTTGATTAATTGACAGCAATGAGACATCCACGTGCGTGTGGTGTGCTTTTGGATATTTTTGCAATTTTCGGTACGCCCAGTATTCTGCGAAGTGATAATGGGAGAGAATTTGCTAACAGTACTATTAGCGAACCATGTAGCATGTGGCCCGAGTTGAAGATGGTGCATGGGAAGCCCAGACACTCTCAAAAGCAGGATTCCGTAGAACATGCGAATCAGGACGTGGAAAATATGCTTTGTTCGTGGCAATGTGCAAGATTGTCATTAAAGGCTATTGTCGATGTGGCTGTAATGCCGACCATCCACGAAGCCTCTTTTTCGAGCGTTTCACGACCTCATCTGGACGCGTGACTTTTCAAGCATCCAACCGGGCCTTTGAGCATCGTAAAATTCACCACCGAACCGACGTAGCGTCCATTTACGCTTCCGCGTTCAAGAACGTAGAGTCTCGAAAAGCTTCGGACGCTTCGGCCGCTTAAGGAAAGTCCCGTCGACCATCCACGGAGACTGTTTACAAGCTTCTTGCGAATGTGGCAGCTCGAAAGTCCCGTAAAAACGCATCGTGAGTGGCCTACTTAAAGGTGGATATAAATCCGACAAGTGTAGGTGTCCTAAAGAAAAAAGCTATGTAACTCGAAATGTCACCAAAGTGGAAGCTGCTCTAATAAATAGAACCTCTATGTATTGCTAGATATTGACATTTTGTGTAAATATAAATTTGTAATCACGTACATATCTAATACATTATTTTTATTTGGACTTAAATTCTGTATGTACCTACTTATTTCATCGCCACCCGTTTGTTTGTCAGCATGTGAAATTTTATTCGTTATTTTTTCTTTGTTACTTTGTCAGTTAGGCATGTAAAAATTTGTTATTCTTTATAAGAAATATGAATAAAAATGGTTTTTAAATTGCCCACTCGACTCGAAGCATTATACATAATGACCGGGCAATGTAATATTTGCAACATAATTTATCATTTTCTCATATCCTTTTGGGCACTCTTCAAATTGTCCGGGCATTATAAACAATGCCCAATTATTTACATTGCCCGTGACATATAGAATATTGCGTAAATAATAGAAACTTAGAATGTACTGATTGTCCAACACGGATATAGATTTTTGACATGTTCTCGTTTTATTGTTGCTGATTTAACTTTGTTATTGGTTTCCATATCATTTTGAGAATGAAGGTTATTATTATTATTAATGCAGCAAGTTAAACACAGTGGGTGTTCCAAAAAATTCAGGCACATTCTCTTAATGCTGTAATTGACAACATATTTCTCGAGGTTTCCCGTAAAGATTTTTCTCTACTTTTGGGCTGCATTTACTGTCCGCGCTCTTGCCAGGCAGATCTCCAGGTTGTTCAGTTCCTGTCCGATTCATTATCCAATAACGATAATGTATTAATCCGGGTAACTTCAACTGCCCAGATATTGTTTGGCCTCTTAAACATCTTCCTTCACTCAATTCGCCCAGTTTTCCATATGCAGAACTAGTCAGAGGGTCTGCATTCCAACAGGTTATAGAACAGCCTACAAGGTACAGATTTGGTCAGACGCCTTCCCTGCTCGATTTGTTCTTGATCTCAGACTCCGACTTACTTTCTGACATACAGTAGGTACCTACCACCCTTTGGTAAATCTGACCACCTTACACTCTCTACAGAGCTGCAGTTTCATCTTCCTTCAGTCAACAAGGATTGCTCTAAGGTCATTTGAAACATTGATTATGATAGAGTTACTGAGATGCTGCTGGCTGAGTGCTGGTCAGGTGTCTGCCGAAGCGAAGATGTGGAGTGCGTTCTTGGATTTGGTCAACAGAACTGTTTCGGCTTGCACTACGTCCAGAGTTGTTAGGCACAATAGGGTGCGTCCATGGATTGATACTGGGGTGTTGAGAATGGCCCGAAACAAAAAATCATTATGGCAGAGGTATCTTCGTAGCCGTTCCGATGGAGATTACCAGACTCATCGTACCTACTCAAACCACCTGTCAGCGTATATACTTACACGACGCAAAGGTCAAATATGAGAGAAAAATGGCGTCTTCTGGAAACAGAAAGAGGTTTTCAAGTACCTACGATCCTCTATGAGCGGCAAGGTCGGCATTCCAATGATACGCAAAGAGTCTGGTGAGTTTTGTGGTAGCCATTCGGAGGTCGCAGATGTGTTGGCTGAAGCATTTTCATCCTCATTCTCCGTGGAGCCCCCTGGTTCACTTCCTGAAGTCCGGACCCTCCCTTGTGCTGTTGAAATGTCTGACATCGAGATAGATGAAGAGCTGGTTGAGAAATATCTTCTGCAGGTTAGAGCAAATTCAGCTCCTGGTATTGACGGCATAACTGCTCGACTGAAAGACACTGCGCCGACTCACTTGCTCCGCCTTTGAATATGATTTTCTCAAGTTCCCTGAAAACTTCCAGACTGCCCGCTGACTGGTTGAAGGCTTCTGTAACCCCTGTTTTTAAGAAGGGCGACAAGTTCTCACCTCTGAATTACCGACCCATCTCTTTGCTATCGACTGTGGCGAAGGTGCTGGAGAGGATATTGAGTGATCATATCGTTCGGTTTGCATCGGAACACGATGTGATTCCTAAGGAGCAGCATGTCTTCACACCCGGACTCTCTACTTTGACACACTTGATGCACTGCGTGGACGCTTGGACGAGGACGTGGGTCTTCCGGTGGATGTGTTGTATCTGGATTTCTCCCGAGCCTTTGACAGAGTCCCACATCGACGTTTGTTGCATAAACTTCAGCATCTTGGTATCAGAGGCAGAATATTGTCTTGGATAGAGGCCTTCTTGTCCAATCGTTCCTTTCGTGTAAGAGTGGACAAATCGTTCTCAACAAGGGATAACTCGGTCCCTTCTGGCGTTCCTCAGGGCTCTGTCCTTGGTCCGGTATTGTTTTTGCTGTACATCTCTTATGTTCCCCGTCTGATTCGCTCTAGTTGCTCACTATTTGCAGATGATACAAAGATTTACAACTTTCCATTGAGTCACTCGCATGTTCTGCAGGGTGATCTCGATGCCATTTCTGCTTGGTGTGAGGATTGGCTGCTTCCCCTGAATGTGGACAAGTGTAGTGTCATGCATATTGGGAGGAACAATCCGCGTAGATCGTATGTCATCGATGGAAGAACTCTGAAGGATATCGCTGGTCATTGCGATCTTGGACTTACAGTTACCGCGATCTGCAGTGGTCTGAGCATGTCTCCAACATCTGTGCTAAAGCCAAGCGAATAACATATGCTTTGCAGAAAACTTTCGGGGGAAGTGACGAGGTCACGATCCGGATGCTTTATACCACGTATGTAAGACCAGTTCTCGAATACTTGGGAACGGTGTGGTGGCCTTCTCCCAGGGGTGATGAGGATCTTCTCGAGTCGGTCCAGCGGTGGAATACTCGTATTCCGTATCGGGGGTGTCTCGTCCCTCCTATGAACACCGCCTTCGCATTTTCAACCTTCTCACATTCAGAGATCGTCGTGTGAGAGGAGATTTGATTACCACCTACCGATCCCTCCGCGGCCATTTTCGAGAGGACTTCAGCAGGATGTTCGAGAGAAACACCAACAACTTGAGAGGCCATAACTACAAAGTCCGTAAGGAGAACTTTCGGACAACACAGCGTCAGAGTTTCCTGTCTAACAGGGTCTTCGAGTCTTGGAACCGTTTACCTGCTCCTGCTGATGTTGTGGGGGCCGAATCTGTGAATGGTTTCAAGAACTCTCTGGACAGGTGGACTTATGATAGAGCGAATGCGCGGTGATTTTTATTCTCTTTTCATTTTGTAGCTTGGTTTGTGTTCAGTTTGTTATCAATGTGTGGATGTTTATGGGAATTTTCTTTTCAGTTTATATCTTGATTTATATTCAGTTAGGTATCAACATTTGAACGTTTCTGAGTTTATAGGTTAAACCTAAACTCTTATTTGTATAAGTAATAATAATAATTTAAGGCTTTGCACATCTAACTTTGGCACACATTTACATTTTTTTTATGAAAATGCACTCAATTTGAATAATTTCCACTGCTTTGATTTTCTTGAGAGTAAGATTGAAAATATATAAAAAAAATGTCCTCATACAACAATTTTCAAGCAAAGCTACATTGTTGATATCTAATATTCTAAACAAAAGGAACAAAGCTTAATTTCCATTTTTTGACCACTAGCACGAACCTTGGATTGCCTAATAGTTACAATTATATGAATTATGAAATTATGCTTTTTATCTATATAAATTGGAGTCTGAACAAATCAAGGAAGTAAGTGATCATGAATATCTAGACATTATATCTATCCAACAACATTTCAAATGGAATTTTCATATTGAATCTCCCTCAAATAAATTCAGACATCTGATACATATATTTTACTGTATCAAAAACATCCTTAGAACATACTGATCCACCTAAGTTTATAAATCTCTAGTCGAATCAATACTTGTATATGTATAATATGGTATAATTGTATAGGGAGGACTTTATACCATCACTATATAAATTATAAATCGAACTTTTTAAAAGTAATATATATTGGTGTTAACATATTACATGCTACAATATTTCTATACTCAACAAAGACATTCTAGTATACTGAAACTATTTATGTTGAAAATCTCTAAAACAAAATAACAGCCCTGAAAACTATTGTATAGCTACCACCAAAAATCTACAATAAGATTTCAGATTTCATCAAGACATTTGCAGACCTTCCAGATTCTCAATAAAATGTCATAAATTTGTTCATAAAAATTACAGTAGTTTCATATCTGTTTCAATGATTATTATTATCATTACCTTCCTGTATTTGGAGTCCAGGCAGGGGGACAATGAAAAACAAACTCTATCAGCCTATACATAAGAGGGAAGAAAGATTTAACGGCAAGCAGAACAATTTTTTGAAATTCCAGAAAAAGTTACAGACCAAGCAGAAATCGAACCTCTAAGCTACCAATGTGTATGATACTTTTCCCAGAATTCTATATCATGAGATTCATCTTTTATGAAAAGTATATCCCATTGTTTCATAAAAAGTGAACCTCATAATATTGAATTTTGGGAAAAGTATCATACACATCGGTAGCACAAACAAACTCATTCTGCAAACAAGGGTTCGCAGGTTAATTACTAATAATTGTGTGATTATTTCCGAATTTCAAAAAATTTGTCTGCTTGCCATTAAATCTTTCCCTCAGATATTTGTAATCACATATGTTGAACCCATTCCCATATTATTATTATTCAAACTTCATCTAGTCTTTTTTCAATTCTGTTTACACTATCTTCAAGTTGTGTGACGATATGGTTATTTATACCAGGAGCAGAAGGTAATTTTTGAACTGACCTCTGTAAAGTTCTGCCTGAAGGAAGGGTACATATCTGGTTGAGAAGACTATAACCCTTAGGGCTTGATTTATACAGATCTAATGCTAGTTTTTTCTCTTCTACTGTGTATCTCCTAGCATGCAGTTTGACCGTTTTATTTCTGATTTGACATGTCAAAAAATTGGAAGTAGCCGGATTTATATACTTTGTGAGCTTGCCAAATCTGTCATTCTGAAGTAATTTTTTAGCACCTGCCAATCTCTCTTGTAAAATTTTGTTGTTTCTCTTCAATTTGCTCATCCTCATATTGGTTTTTCTCAACATAGTATACAAAATTCTTTCTTTTTCGGTCAACTGACTTATTTTTGTATAATTCAGTTTTCTTAAAATACTATGAGAACCTAAAAAATACAATTCGGATTTAGAATTTTGAAACCATATTCTTGGATCCCAAACTTTAATTTTTCATCAAAGTCTCAAAGGCAATGGTGAATAATCTGTCACTTACCTATAGGATTAATTATCTTTGGCTTATTTTCTGAGACATCTGCCAATAGTTCTCCTGGAGCTGTGTTAGGATCATCATCATCTAAAAAAATGGAAACCATCTGAAGCATTTACAAAGAGTGGTTGGATGATTTTTTTCTTACGACTCAATAACAAAGAAACTATCAGCAACAACCAGTTGTTGCACTAGTATTACTAACCTTCTTGTGCTTTTGCCTCTGTAACCTGCATCGCTTCAGAACATGTTGGTTGATCAAAACAAACAGGACTATCACTTATTGCCTCATTAGCAATGATTGCTTCAGAACACTTTGGTTGATCAAATGAAACAGAATCATCTTCAAAAATAAACGATGCAATTAATGAAATACAGTGAAGAATTAAATAAATTGTTTTCGTGAAACCTACCAGAAACATTAATAGTAGGAAACGCATCAACTGTAAGACCTCTTCTGAATTCTGGCAAACTATGAGCATCGGAAAAATGTGCATGGCAGACATAACACCTATTGTAAATCTGATCATCTGTTAAGTTTTGCCAATTATTTGGTTTAATAATTTTTATCCATCTTTCGAACAAAATTGGATTGCTCTTAGGAAAACGATGTCTTCTGCTCACAACGTCGTTGCACCCAGGTACACAACACTTCCTTATCCTAATATTCGGCATTCTTCACCAATCGTAGTTGACTAACTTGAGAACTGCAACTCCTTTATCTATGATGCAAGCTGCAACCGCAGTTGAGGTAATCTCACCATATATATATACTCCATTCACTTTATAAAGTATCGCGGTTTGCCATGAAATTTTTACACATTTCACCGTATATATTTTGAAAATGTTAGGTTATGGTATAGATGCATAGAACATCTATGCATCTATGTTATGGTCATTACACTGTCAGATACGCCCACAACGTTGCCGTTTCTGCTAAAAAATCATAGTAATTACGTATTAATCAAAATGTTCATTTACTTTGGGGAATTAATGAATTTGAGAAAATATTATGTTAATTCAAAAGACATTTAACTACATTTTTGCACAACCTGAAATACTCCAGTATAAAAATGTAGTAGTTCTACGAAACCTGCGCCACAATTAAATCTTCGAAGAACTAACTCCATTTACAAAGTTGAAAAAGAGTAAATAGAAAGTAGACCTGGCAATGTCGCTTAATTTTCACGAGTGCCAAACTGCTTCTGTTCTAGGGGAAAAAACTTGATAAACCTAAATCATGGCCAACCGCGATACTTTATAAAAGTGAATGGAGTATATATACTCCACTCACTTTTATAAAGTATCGCGGTTTGCCATGAAATTTTGACACATTTCACCGCGTATATTTTGAAAATGTTAGGTTATGGTCATTGCACTGTCAGATACGCCCACAAAGTTGTCGTTTCTGCTTAAAAATCGTAGTAATTACGTATTTATCAAAATGTTCATTTACTTGGGGAAATTAATGAATTTTAGAAAATATTATGTTAATTCAGAAGACATTTAAATACATTTTTGCACAACCTGAAATACTCCAGCATGAAAATGTAGTAGTTCTACGAAACCTGCGCCACATTCAAATCTTCGAAGAACAAACTCCATTTACAAAGTTGAAAAAGAGTAAATAGAAAGTAGACCTGGCAATGTCGCTTAATTTTCACGAGTGCCAACCTGCGTCTGTTCTAGGGGAAAAAACTTGATAAATCTAAATCATGGCTAACCGCGATACTTCATAAAAGTGAATGGAGTATATGTAATAACATCGCCTTTGATAATATTGATATCGCCATTCAAAATTCGGTAGATTTATGTGCCTTTTCGGTAGATCGGTAGATTGAGACGAAGATCGGTAGATCTAAATCGGTAGAGGTGGTAACACTGCCGTTAATGCTGTTTCTGCCGCAAGATGGCTTGGGAGATGAACTTGAATCGCCAATTGACCATATCATTCCTTAAACAATCGGGGCTATTCACTAAGCAAAGTTGTTGTGGATAGCAACTGTAAATCGTCGTTATCCCATGTAATAAGCATGGGATAACGACGATTTACAGTTGCTATCCATAACAACTTTGCTTAGTGAATAGCCCCGAATGACCATATTCATATGCTATCGGTTGCAGCTTTTCGAGCGTTTTTGGGTTGGCAGCAATAATAATAATATGTCATCACTGTCATTACTGATTTGAAATAAGCCCGCCAATTCATTAGCATTTAGGTTTCATTATATTCTTTATAAAATTTAGGTGTAAACAAGATATACTTACACCTTTTTAGCATCCATTTTAACCAAAAATTGTTTTTGCTCCATCAAAATTCAAAATAAATAGCACGTTCAAAACTTCAAAAATTATAAACAAATCAAAGACCATATTCATCAGCTATCGGTTGCAGCTTTTTGAGCATCTTTGGGTTGGTACCAATGTGTCATCAATGTCAAACCTCATTAATGTCAATTGTCTTTGATTGTTTACAATTTTTGAAGTTTTGAACGTGCTATTTATTTTGAATTTTGATAGAGCGAAAACAATTTTTGGTAAAAATGGATGCTAAAAAGGTGTAAGTACATCTTGTGTACACCTAAATTTCATAAATAATATGATGAAACCTAAATGTTAATGAATTGGCGGGCTTATTTCAAATCAGTAATGACAGTGATGACATATTATTATAATTGCTGCCAACCCAAGAACGCTCAAAAAGCTGCAACCGATAGCTGATGAATATGGTCAATTGACATTTATGAGGTTTGACATTGAACATTGACATTGATGACAGATTGGTACCAATGGCACCAACCCAAAGATGCTCAAAAAGCTGCAACCGATAGCTAATGAATATGGTCAATTGGTAAGGATTAGGAACAAAGTTCAAAGATTAATCTTTGGTCAGGGATAAAATAACAGGCCTAACGGCAACGGTGGTGAGGGGGAGCGGTCCGTCAAATTCGCCGCAACATTGTCAGATCTGGAAATTTTCCGGTATTTGAAGAATAGGTCATAGCATAGTTCTTTCCTTCATTAGCACAGCACTTCGATCTGGAAGTAGGGCTGTCATACCTCCCGATTTAGGCGGGAGTCTCCCGATTTCTCATACTCGCTCCCGCTTTTCAAACTGAGCTTGAAACCTCCCGATTTTTCCGGGATCCCGAATTTACATAGATTTAATCAATAAATATGAATATTCTGAAGAGATTACACATAGGTTACAGATTGACGATCGCTGAAAACTCTTGGTCTAGTACTCTGCAAATTTGTTGTTTGTCGTAATCCCTGTCTAGGGGGGGGGTAGGAATTGAAAATTTTTTCTCCCGTTTTTCGTTTCCGGAAATCTGGAAGCAACTCGGATTGAATTATTAAAAATCATAATAGTATATTATTTCATAAGGAGGAGAAGTGTCGCCTTTCATGGCAAGATTTAGTTTAGTTTTTTGGTAATGGTAATTGAAAGCGAGCCATGAAAAGTCACTTCTTCTTCGAATGAAATATGTTATTTTATTTTCAAACATCTTGAAATTCCTGGAAATCTGAATATCCTCTTTCGGATTGATATTTTACGATCGTTATAATTGAGTAAAATGTAACATTTGTATAGTTACGGTTGTCTTGCAAAATTAGTCCCTTGCATAACAACACTATTCCTGCCGCCGCCGGCCGGAAGGAAAAGTAAGGGCTCTCACAGACACAGCGGTTTCCGCCGAGTCGGCCGTCGAGAAAATCGCCGAGTCGGCGGAATTGGCCTGTGCCTTTGCGCTATGAAACCACACACCGCCGCCTAAGCCGACTCGTCCCACAGAAGCAAACTCAGCCGACTCGGCGATTTTCTCGGCCGCCGACTCGGCGGAAACCGCTGTGTCTGTGAGAGCCCTTAGCCTGTCAGTCGAGAAATGAAATGTTATCGAACGTTTGGAAATAAAATTTCTTTCAATATAGTGTTTAGTCTAAAAACTTGTTCAAAACAATTCTAATTGATTGAATTAGAATTTCCCAATATCTTTATTACGTGAAAATAGATAAGATGAAAAACAATAATGTGCAATTGAATAATTGAATTTAATATACCGGGTCCGGCGATTGAACTGTCCGTCTCTAAAAATTCAAAATTTCTGGTAATTTTCAATATTTATTCACATGCTCTTTTGCATATGAAAGCAGAAAGTTCAAAGTTTTTCATGTGCTATTCCGAAGGAATATGACCGCCTTTGGCCTTCACAACAAGCTTGAGTCTCTTTCTGAATGAGGTGCACGCTGCTCGAATGACGTCCTCACTTAAACGGTTCCATTCTCGCGTCAGCGACAACTTGAGCGATTCCAATGAAGTGTGTTTTTTAGAACAAGCTTGGGCCTGTATGATGCTCCAAATACAGTAATCCAGCGGGTTCAAATCTGGTGAGGACGGCGGCCACATATCACGGTCTATCAAAACTGGAACGTTCGATCTCAACCAATTTTGCGTGCCATTTGCTTTATGCGAAGGAGCCGAGTCTTGTTGGAAAGTCCAATGCTCTG
Organism: Adalia bipunctata; assembly: GCA_910592335.1. Lineage (NCBI taxonomy): Eukaryota > Metazoa > Arthropoda > Insecta > Coleoptera > Coccinellidae > Adalia > Adalia bipunctata. The sequence goes on from OU342948.1 coordinate 39,308,241, forward strand.
AACCGAATGTTTTGCGTGCCCACGGTATTAACTCAGGTCTCAAGATCTTGTCTCGGTAGATTTGTTCGTTTATCTTGACTTCGTTGCGACCCATTGGCAGGAAAACGAGTGAAGAACGGCCTTTTTCAGAGATCGCCGCCCAGACCATGATTGGGTCGGCTCCTTGTCGTCGAGTGACCCGTAAACGATCCGAATGATTGCTGGTACGTTTCTTCAACCAAACCCGATCGTTTTGTTTGTTCAAATATTGCTCAATGCAGAAAGTTTTCTCGTCAGAGAAGACAATGTTCGGAAGCATCCCACCATCGAGCAGGCGAATCAGCTCCTTCGATCGATCCAACCTCTTGCGACATTGCAAAGCTGTGAGTTCCTGAGACTTATGTTTTTTATAAGGCTGGACCTTAAGCTTCTTCTTCAATATGCGACGAACACTGCGGTCGCTCACGTTGAGGTCCTGGGCGAGCTGTTGTGCTGAGCGCTCCGGATTTCTTTCCAATCGATGACGCACCCTTTCGACGACTGCTGGTGCTGTTGCAGTACAGCGTCGTCCTCCACCGTAGCGTTTCTTGATGCTACCAGTCTCAACATATCGTTGGATAGTGCCAGGGCCCCCGTAAGGACTACTGGCGCCTGTGTGCAAAAAAAAATTTTGGCGCCCCTTAAGGCATTTTGGATTTTTTCATTTATTAGCTAGGTGCTTGAATTAAATCGAAAAACTGAACCTTAGAAGTCATCAAAAACTAGATATTTCTTTGTAGACTAAAATATAAAACAAACAGAATAAAATCATAACGAAATAAAAAACTCAAAATTAATTCTTGTTCACAACCACTTTGAAGTATTTCCTTGACTAGTAGGGTACAGACACTCGGTTGATGAATACTATAAAATAACCCAAAACTAAAATCACATCTTTTTTAGGAACAAAAAACAGAAATATTGGCTAATGTATACATATATACAGGGTGTTTCACCATAAACTGGACAAACATATATAGCCGTGTAAATGAAACCGAGGAAGTAATTTCTTATTATGACATATACCCCGTTTTCAACGCATAAGCGAGATACAGGGTGTTTAATGTCAACTTTGAGCAACATTCTGATGACTGTGGAGAGTTATGCGTGATATTTGAAGTAACGGTTGCTGGTCACATCTTAGTATTTTTTGGGCTCAATTCAAATGTGGTGTAGAATTCTGAAAAAAAAAATTCAAAATGGCGGAAAACCTGCAAAGTTGGAATTTTTTTTCTCGGTTGCCAATTTGGAGAGCATCATTTCAACGTACTAGATCTTCTTAAATTTTCCGTGAAAAATTTTTTTCAAAATTCAAACTCAACTTTTTTTTTACATGTCTTCAGTGAAAAAATATTTCGGGCGACATCGTTAGAATTTTTCATGGTTGAACTATCTTTCATTCTGAATACTGGTGTGAAAACAGAATGAAATTATATCCATTGGTTTTCTTTTTGTAGCCTTCCAAAGATTACGCTGGGAGAACTTTCATAATTTTTATTTAAAAAACTGGGGGCCGTACGAAGGCCAAAATTGTGCCAATAGGCTGCCAGAATGACCCGGGCAGAAATATGAATTTATCAAAACAATTTTCTTCAAAAAACTGGTAGGATTCGAACTTTCTACGAATATGAATTGGGTTTATTAATTTTATAAATTTCCGTTACCAAAGCGACGCATGTTAATCGAAAGTGGAGAGTTCGATTCCGACCAGTTTTTTGAAAAAAGTTTTTTGGGTTTATAAATTCATATTTCTGTCCGGGCCATTCTGGCAGCCTATTAGCACAATTTTGGTCTTCGTACGGCCTCCAGTTTTTTAAATTAAAATTATGAGAAAGTTCTCCCAGCGCAATCTAAAATCTTTGGAAGGCTACAAAAAGAAAACCAATGGATATTATTTCATTTTGTTTTCACCTCAGTTTTCAGAATGAAAGATAGTTCAACTATGAAAAATTCCAACAATTTCGGTCGAATGTAAAAAAAGTTGAGTTCGAATTTTGAAAAAAATTTTTTCACGAAAAATCTTAGAAAATCTAGTACGTTGAAATAGAGCTTTCCGAATCGGCAACCGAGAAAAAAAAATTCCAACTTTGCAGGCTTTCCGCCATTTTGACTCTTTTTTTCAGAATTATTCACCACAATTGAATTGGGCCCTAAAAAATACTGAGATGTGACTAGTAACCGTTATTTCGAATGTCACGAATCTCTCACCACAGTCATCAGAATATTGCTCAAAGTTGACATTAAACACCCTGTATCTCGCTTATGCGTCGAAAACGAGGTATATGTCATAAGGCAAAAATGACTTCTTCGCTGTCGTCTACACGGCTATATATGTCTGTCCAGTTTATGGTGAAACACCCTGTATATATTCATATAAAAGTATCACTTTCTACTTATGCTTAGGTATTTTAAAAAATATGCAGGTACTTCATTAAAATATACCTAGTTTACTTCCTCATAAAATCGAAAATGAAAGCTAGGTACAGTAGAAAAATAAAAAATAGCTATTATAGTAGCGATATTTTCCTATACTTGGCTGTTGCAAATTCATCAATTACATCGCTCAAATTGATACCATCAAGAATTTCTTGTTCAATTGCTAATATTGCTAGTCCAGACTCCAGACAATCTTTCTTGAAGCATTGTCGATCTTAAATAATTTTTAATGATTTTTGACTTCGAGAAAGATCGCTCGCCAGAAGCTACAGATACAGGCAATGTCAGAAGAATTCTTAGTGAAATGCTTAGGTTTGGAAGGGTCGAGATTAAATTGTTTTCAAATATGTATTGTAAATTTTTTTATCTTAGGATTTTGGCGCCCCTAAAAGGATGGCGCCCGTGTGCATTGCACACTTTGCACACGTGGTAGCGGGGGCCCTGGATAGTGCGACGCACAAATTTCTCATTCAATTGTAGTTTTGGCAGCGCTCGACGAATTTCGATATTCGATTTTCCTTCCAAATGGAGAGCAATCACCGCATTACGTTTCAAATCCATCGTCTAAATTGCAGAATGTTTTTCTCTCACATCAAAATCACTTTAAGTGTTGACAAATAACATGTCAGAGAATGCCCTGTCAAATTTTCGCTGCGTTAGGTTCAGTGGTTCGGATTTTATATCAGTTAGATGGAGACGGACACTTCAAAGGCCGGACCCGGTACATAATAGGCCGTATTTATAAAAAGAAGCCTTACATTTTACTCTCTAAAATGAAGCAATTCCTTCAATGTATATGCAATATGCATAAAAAGAATTGAAGAAAAGGTTTTGCTTCGAGGAGTTACCTTTGAAGTTGAAGGTTATACGTTCGCCGTATGCATAAAAAGAAGCATTTGCTCGAAAACTAAAGGATTTGCTTCTAAAAATAGGAATCTAGGTTCACAACAACTTTTTTCACTCTTTTCAGTAGTTGCCCAGCCATCACACAGCTTGCTAGTATGCTAGTAACTTTTAGGGTGTCAATATATAGGTAAGTATTTACAGACTTACAGCTGGGTATCTCGAATTCCGAGGTGAACTTACTTAATTGACTGGACTAGAATTATGCGAATGGTCAAGAATAGCACCCCTGGTCTCCATCAATCCCTGTCACAGTGGCAACTCGACCAACTTGTTCAACGTCTCCAAAAAGACTTCTGGAAGCGTTGGCACCAGGATTACATGCATACTTTGCAGCAGCGCCACAAGCGACTTTTACCACCTAGGCCCATACTTTCGTCCAGTTTTCATCATTCCTCTGCTGAAATGGTCCTTACGTCGCAAATCATATGTCTTTCCAGGGCTTGATTACACAACGATTGTGGCTGTGGTCACAACATTCTCCTAGACAATTCGACGTCCTCCTATTCTTATGGGCCTACCACACGCAGCACGCTCAAGCCAAAGACCTGGTCTGTGCTCAAGCTTCACGACAGTTTGGCTTGCGCAGGCATCTGGTACGTAGAGATTGACCACAACAGTTGCTACCACACGGCACAGTTAAGTACGTGCAGGTGCAAGCCTCATTCTTGACAAAGTGGTCGACACGATAACAATGCGTCCGAACGAAGAACCATTTTTTTCAGCTGCAATTTTTTCAGTGTTTGCTGATGAAAAAAAAAGCAAATGAATATTCAAAAAGAAAACGTTCTAAATGGACGAAACAATGGCTTTTGTAGAGAAATGTTCATTCACACGTAAATACGATTGGACTCATGAATGGGCTGCTGTTTCTCGGCGTCCGATGCAAAGTTGAACATATTTTGGGCGTCATTCCGTACTGGTGGTACATTCTACATTGTTCATTCGCGATACATTTGGAGAAATAAAAGTGAATGGAGTATAAGAAGGGAGATCTCTGTGAAAATTATAGACCGATTTCTATCCTGCCAGCTATCTCAAAGGTCTTTGAATCGCTGGTGAAGGTTAGATTTCAGTCGTTTCTGGAAAAGAACTCCTTTCTGAATTATTGTCAGCATGACTTTCTTCTTCTTCAACTTTTAAATAGGACTCTGTCCTGTGTTTTCTGCCTGTCATTGATCTATCTCCTGTGAAATAGAGCACCAGCTCTCTTTCCAACGCTTCGGGGGGCGTCCAAATGGTCTTCGGGTATTGGGTCTCTGTGATTCTGCCCACTTGGCCAATCTTTCGTCGGACATCCTTTCCCCGTGATCTCTCCAAAACCTCCTTCGAACTCTCATCCATCTGACGACATCCTGCACCTCCAGTTCCTCCCTTAAATCCGAACTCCTCACATGGTCTCTTAGTGAAAGTCAGCATGACTTCAGGAGAGAAAAATCCACTACATCTGCCCTACTGCACATCCTTAAATTCATCAGTGAGGCATTAGATGATTCCCAGGAGGTGACCTTGACTTGCATGGACTTGAGCAAGGCATTCGATTGTGTCAACCACGAAAAGCTCTTGTCCAAGCTGGAGTATGTCGGCATAAGAGAAGCAGCACTAAACCTGTTCAGGTCTTATTTGAAAGATCGTTATCAGATTGTAGATCACAGTGGAAGAAGATCAGCCAAAAGAAAAATCATCTTGGGTGTGCCATAGGGATCGGTGCTGGGACCCATATTGTTTTTAGTTTACATTGACGAGTTGATGTATAACGTTGAGGCGAATGGCCAAATCTTATTTGCCGATGATTCAACATTTCTGAACAACGCTGGAACTGATAACTCATTAGAAGAAAAATCAAGGAAAACAATAAAAGAAGCAGTGAAATGGTTTGAAGAGAATGGTATGAAGGTTAATGCCGAGAAGGCACAAGAGCTAGTCATCACCACAAAACGGCACAATATGGACAATATCTCCTCACTTGGAGTAACGATTCGCGCTAACTCAACCTGGGAACACCACATAGTTCAGTTAGTTAAGGCTGTTACACCCTTTGCCAGAAAGCTCGAATTCCGCTAGATGGCACTACATGAAAATACCCAGCAATAAAAATTCAAAACTCCCAATATTTCAATAGCCCCGCCTATTCTTGCCGAGTTACTTCGAACAAAATTTTCGACAGAACAGAATGAACATCTGGTATTATTGCAATTTATGACACCATAATAAAGCCCACCGCTCTCTTTACCAGATGTAAAAGGGAACCGAAAGGATCGAAACGTTCGTCAATTCTGGTATAGAAAGAAGAATTGTGTGGGCATCGTTTCCTCAGATCGATAGAATTACCGAAACTGCGTCATTGGAATATATTAAGAAATAGTGAAATTTATTTATTTTCATACCTTACTACCTATCAATAACATCATGAAAGTATTTCACCAAATTCCATGATAACAATTATTAAATGAATATTCTAAGACCTTGTTTATATCAGAGGTTCAGAGATACCTACGTATTATCAAATGGTTTTCAATTTCATTTCATAGTCTTGTTTGATACACAATGTAATAATATAGAATATTAGAAAGAATACGAATATTCGAAATAAAATGGCTGTTTCAATTGATTTGACACTAGTTATAATGAGCCCATCGAGCGCTCAAAAATATTTCGTTTTTCTATTATTTCACTGAAGAGTAGGATCATTTATGTTTAGGGATGAAAAATCTGAATAAATGACGTATTGGAAATTCTCTCCTCTCCTGGTAAAACCCAAAATGTCTCCATTGAGTATTCCTCTAATGTGTCAATGGTGTCACTCACCTGAAAATAATTTAGAAGACAGAAGGAACAGAGGACCAATATAAGATCCAGGAGGGATTATCAATGAACTAATTCATCATACCTAACAGAAGTTAGTTCGAAAAAATATTATCAAATGAAAGACAATATGGTTTTATTGAAAAATTTTATTGATATAATAAGAATTTTATTGATATAAAGTTTCGATAAAAACCTGCGATTACGCATTCAAACAATGCGGAATTTGCGAAATGAATTAGAGTCATTACTTTTGCAAATTCAACGTCACGCTTGCGTTTACAATGTAAGGCACACCATATTTATAACAGTTTATTCCTGTTCCCGAGTTTTTAATCCTCTTGGAATTCTTGGATCGATAATTTCTGGAAGAATACAATTAATATAAAACTTTTCCAATTTCGGAATCATGATACTGTGCCAGAAGTTTATATCTACTTCGATTCTTTGGACATGAAAATCATCATCAGAATAGAAAACCAGATCGCAGTATCGTCTTCTGCATATATTCAGTTGACCTTGGATCTGAAAAAAATAATTATGGTTTCGTTTCAACCTGAAAAAAAAAAGATTAATAAAATATGAAACGGCGTTTGAAATCTGATTTCTCACCTTACTTCTTCTCCATTGATAGTATAACAATGTGGTTTCGAATAATCTTTCAGTTTTCCCTTGATTGACTGGAAACTCTTTACCTCTATCAAACCATCATCTCCAATCAATCCATCGGGAGAAGCACCTAAAAATGGAAAATCCACATCAATAAACAATCCACATCGTTTGACTTTGACATTTTTCAGTCTTTCGTATATCTCTATAGCGACTTTTTCATTCACCCTTCCATACAAAATACCGGGAGTATTCACCGGATTTTTATACAGTAAAGCTTTTACTAAATTATGACAAGGGGTTGTTGCTCTTCTTTTGACCACTGTACCAAAGTTCGAGGCTGTCAGATAGTCCTGCCTCAATTCCCTCCATAAGGAATTATCATGCTGCCCACGAGTTTTCTCCTCAATTTCTTCCAATTTTGAACGATCTGAAATTCTATCTTTCAGTTTGTTCAGAAAGAGGGTTTTCTTTACTGACATTTCCCCCTGAGGAATGTCAGGCTGGGCAGCATTTGGTCCGTAATTCATGTCAGGACCATTTGAAAAATCTCTTCTCTTTTTTGGTTGGCTTTTTGTACCCTCATTTCTCTTATCATGAATCCGCTTCCTTTTCGCCAAAATTTTACGCGTATTCTCCCCAAGACGGCCTTTCCAAGTATGGAGATGCCACGCAGGTCCAACAGAGTGAGAAATAGCAGCTCCATAAGCACGAGTGGTATATGAAATGGATTTACTATAATTAACTCTTTTTCCTCCCGTGCATTTAGCGACGAGTGCCATATACCTAAAAAATCAACAAATTTCAATATATATCTATGTAAAATTCAGGTATGAATATGTTATTCGCAATAGCCGAAATCGGCCACTGTCCGAAAGTTATGCTCACAACGCGTTATGGGTATCCAAATTTACCCACGATGCGAATAGATAATTTTTTTCGAGCACTGAGTAAAGCGGAATACCCAGAACGCGTTGTGGGTAAATTTGATAATCCACAATGCGAATCCTATTTTAGCGCGCTTTCATTCTGCGTTGTGGACAATTCATTTTACCCACGTCGCGTTCTGGGAATTGCATTTCACTCAATGCTCGAAAAAAACCACATGTTCGCATTGTGGGTAAATAAGATACCCATAACGCGTTGTGAGCAAAAATTTCGGACATTGGCCGATTTCGGCTATTGCGACTAACAATATGTAGATAAAAGTAGAATGAATGGAAAATATATTGGAAATATTTAAATTGAACTCTCATACCTTTCGGCTTGGTTTGTGGTTTCATTGTACACTAATCGATCAGCCTTATTTTTCATCGGTTCCACTATTTTCAGAACTTCTTGAAAAAAGGACTGATTCATAATCTTGGTGAGATCTTCCTCCCCTGAATCCTTTCTCTTACAATATGAATCTCTGTGAGAACAAAATCACTATTTATCAAACTTATGTTCTCTGGTACTGGAGGTTGAGAAAAAATCGATAAGTACTCACCTGCAATTGCTGTGATTCCCAAAAACATGGTAAGGAGCATTTCCCAAATCTTGTCGCAATATGGCTGAATCATCTTCATTGTTTTTTACGATGATCCTCACAGATTTCACGAGTCTTTCGATATTATTTATATTTTTATTCTTCCTCGTAAGTATTTTTCTATTAGAAATATCGAAAGAAGTGTTTTTAGCAAGTCTGTGCAATTTGTCGCTCAAACATCGGGTCATATGATTGGCACATTCAATTTTTATCACTTGCCGACCATAAGGTACCTTTTCTACTACCCTTGCATACACGCTCGAATCTCCATCACCTATAACATTTTAGAATTGTCCAGTTAATATTAAAAATGAATATTGTTGTCTGCTGATTTACCTATTAAGTATTTGTATAGAAGTCCGTGCTGTTCGACACTTTTACAAAAACCTTCTACAATTATTTCCTGTTCCATTCCAGTTGAAGGACCGCTGTAATTGAGTGCACAATGATGTGGCCGGGAAGGTGTATTTCGCATTTTGTAGTATGCACACGCAGAACACGTTTTATTCCTTACTCCTAGAAATAGTGGTTTTTTCGTCTGTGCACCAATAATAATTCCCTGAAAAATTAGCATCCCATTGTTTTATTTTTTATTTTTGATACCCGAGAGCGAAGATCATAAGAATTATTCGCGTTATAACAGTTATCAGTTTAAATGTTTATAGATACTCACAAGTCCCGAAGGTGCGTTGTATCCATGTCCATAACTACGCTTGCTCCATCCTCCATCTACTATGACAGTTATGTAGGGAGTTCCATCTGCACACACGTTCCCTTTTTCAATAGCAATCCTTTTTTCCTCTTCGCCAGCCTTTTGCATATTTTCGAATAATTTTTCTTCCCAGATCTAAAATATTGTCGATACTGTATTAAGTGTTTACATAAACATTTATTTTATCGAAAGTGATTCTCTTAAATAGAATTTGAGTATTAGGGAAGCTGTGAACATAATTTCGATATTTCCATGCATCTTACTTGAAAAATGACAAACATAATATTGTTTCATGATCTCACTTTGAGCGTAAAGTATGATCTTAGTGGTGAAACTTTAAGCTTTTCAAAATGTTAATAGAGCAAACACCGTGATATTTCGTGCTAAAAAAACTATTGATGTGATGAATATTCTATGCGGACCTGGAAATCCGAAATCAACGTATTATATATTCAACTGATAGTAATGAACGTTTTGCACAGAGATAAGTAAATTGATGAAATTCACTGTTCGAACATTAGCTAATATCCTCACCTTCTTTATTTGAAACACTTTACGGTTGTATGTCTTCTGTGTCATGAATGGAACGTCCATCAGGGCGAATAACTCCTCACATTGATTTTTTCCAATACCTATTGATAAATTGCCCCATACCATAGCACTAGACAAATCATTTTGCTTATAGTCTGGATCGGTATTCAAAATAGTAGATTTTCCACAGTTATTGCAGAAGAAATGGAGTCGCGAATTCATCCCAAATTTCGTTTCCTTCACAAAAGCCATTTTGCCCATAGTACATTTATCACTATGTCTTATGATCTGCTCGTATTCATAAAGAATGTGACCTAAATTCACTATACGGCGTCCATTCAGTAAATGCCTTATAGAGATATGAGAAGAGTCAATTTCTACTTCCAATTCTGGCAGATTTTCTATTGCATCCCTAAAAAGTATACTATCTGAATTTTGTTCACTATGATGACTTTATCTAATGGATTACTTACTCATTTCTAGCACCTTCTGTAGACTCGAGCAATTCACTATAACCTTCTTGTTTAGCTAAAGCGTTCTGTCTGAAATGGAAATCAATTAATGGATAACACTTTTCGTAGATTCTTCAGATTTGCCAAAGATCTTTCAAGTTTAGTTATGAGAGAATTAAAAGTATAGGTGAATTTATGTGATATACATACCTTGCAATTTGTAAATTTTTCATGAATTTCGACCTAGCCGATCTTTTGTGAACTCTTGAGCGATACTTAGCCATAGTTGCACGAAATGAAATTATGTGAATATTATTAATAAGTACCCTTATATATAACCTTCCGTTAGAACACGAGGTAATTCAGGTGGAAATATACTAAGCTATGAGTTCTTTCTTCACACAATTGGAATATATAGTGCTTCTCAAAAGTCCCTACACACCCCCCCTCTTATCTTTGGAAGGATTATGCATAAACAAGTGAAATTTGGAAACTGAATATTAAAGGTTGTAAACTTCCCTACTATTGTTGATAGATGACGAAATCGTCATCGCTAGGTAATGGGTTTGTAACCCGCCTTGTCACCTGACGACAAATTTCAATCCTTATCTATCGTTCAGGTACGAGCATATTCAGCTAAGAACCCAGTGAAATTTTTAGGGTCATAAAAACTGTCAAATTTCCTGTGGTATTGAAATCAAGTGCAGATCAAATGTACCGACAATCGTTGGCATCATTACCCTATCATAAAAACTTCTTTGAGTGAAATATTGCCCTTTTGAAAGCCATAAATCAAAATTAAATTGAAGATGTACGTTTTCATTGGTTATTCCGATATTTAGAGGCGGTGCTAGATGGGAGGCGTGAATTTTAAGAACTTCGAAACTTTAGCACACTCTACACTCAATATCATTTAGAAAAAAAAAATTTAATTTATATTTAAGAAAACTTCTTTGAAATTGGAATGTTTCTGTGTATTGATTTTTTCCCGAAAACTTCGGTGTTGGGAGATATGATCATTTATAAAATTTCTCGATTTCAAATTCAAATTTCAGGAGATTCTGAAAATATTTTTCCAAAAATCTAACACAGATCCATTGATAATTCCCATTCGAGTCTACTCTATGAAAATGAAATGTATCCATCGAGCCAATTTTGAGTTAGAGTGTTCTAAAATTAGCACTGAGAAGCATAGGGCGAATGAAAGTACTGTACACCCTTAATTGCAATAACATGAAACCTTCAAAGAATATCAGCCACTTTCAGGTACAAGAATGACTAGAAAGATTTGGCAGGCGCAAGTCCACGGAGCCCATTGGGCAGGTATATAAATACCTCAGATAGCCCAGTCAACCAGAGAAGTAACAGTAAGTCGCAGGGAATACCAAAAAATATCGCATTGAAGAACAACTTTGAGACGTATCATGGATTTACTAAGTATATCACATTGTGGACATTAACATCCACATATTGTTGAGTTTGTGAAGTTCCCAATTTCACTTATTCAGTTGTTGCATGTAACATTAATTCGGGATGTTCAAGTGAAGTGTACATTGCTACAACATTGCGACTTATCTCTGTTGATATTTTTTAAATATTGCAATTGTGATGTTATAAGGAAGCGTAATGATCTACCATGAATAAATTCCTATGAACTCTCATTTAGAGCCCAGCGACTTCCCGAAGAAAACCTTAAGTAACGTTCGAAAGCGTCACAGCCGATACGGAAATTTCATATACTAATTCGATAAGATATATTTTCGTCCTATATTTTAAAAAATTTAAATATTGATCCAAAATATAATGAGAAATACGAAACATATATACATGGTGACATTTTATTTCAAGCGATAGATATAATATGTGAACTTACGAACTTAGGTGTCTTGGTGTGAAGTGAGGTTAACTCTTTGGGTGTGGGTGTGACATCAGTACATTTTATGTTGAGTGGTGTTGAGTGTAGAAGTAGAAATATATTCAGGGACATTTATATTCTAAGTAAGTATTAAACATTGTTAATTTTCATATTTTTTGTTCTCTCTTTGCCCATTTTTCGACTTTTTAAACGTTGAATATTCCGACATAATTACTAATCATACGAATTGATTGATTCACACAAATTTCACTCCCATCATTGAATGAAAAATTGGATTTATTATCACATATCAATTATTTTGGCTGAGTTAAAGCATCGTGAGATAATTGTTGAAGTTACTTAAACGAATTGGAGAACATGAAATTTTCAAATTTTTATATTTCGAAATGGCTGAGATAATCCATTGGTACAGGTATATCGAGACACCCAGTATATATACATATATATATATACTTCCTATTGATTGCCAATGCGAAATTGCTTAAAATTAGAGAGAGCTTTATAGCTGATAAAGGCCATCTATGGAGGCCTTTGAGCTCAAAAATAAAGATTCTGTCCAACATTGAAGGATATCCAATATTTCCTTTTCGGGTGAATAATGTACCAGTGAAAATTGTCTCTGTCTAACAGTAATTTTTAAGTGGAGGTTTTTGCAATCTTCTTGAAATTGAAATCTCAATTCATCACTGCCAATAATTACTACAGCTCTATTTTTTCTCTTTCAGCCAGACCATAATGCCGCTCCCGAAACGGTCTATATTTATTTTTTTTTATTTTGTTCGTTTGTTCTTTTATATTTCATTATTTTTATTTCTTTAAGTGTTCAATATATGTTTATATGAAATGTAATAAAAACCTATATCAGTATTTCACATAGTTGTTTATTGACTTTATACTTTTGGTTGTGAAAATAATACTATACAACAAATTGTTATACAATATAAAATTTGAATTTTATTGTTAATAATAATGAGGTGATGCGTATGTGGAAATAGAAACATTCAGTGAGTTTTAGTTATTTCTTTACTTTCAACTATTATTTTTTCCCATGCAGAGCTTTACAGCTTTGGATACATTGCCTGTTATAGATATAAAATACCAGCTATATTGTGAACCTTATAAAATGTATATAGAAAAATAAGGGGGTTTTTTACACGGTGTACAAATTGAAGTTCTCAAGAACCAGGAACACTTTTTTTTATTATTATATTATAAATATAATATACCTATGAAGAACCTTTTGGAAAATATAAAAAAAAAGGTGTTCCTGTTTCTTGAGAATTTCAATCTGTACACCGTGTAAAAAACCCACTAATTTTCCTATGTACATTTTATAAGGGTCACAATATAGCTGGTATTTTATATACCTAATATGCAATGTATCCAAGCTTTCAAAAGATATTCTTTTTACTTCGCATAGAAGTCCATAGAAGTTGCAAAATCAACTTTATTTGAGAGTGCACATTGCGACTTAACAATTTGAACCTAAATATAACTCTAACGGAAGTTGCGGTCTGGTAGTTTATTTCGCTAAAAAGTCTTTCCAAAAACAACCAACATGAGAAGTCGCATTGTTGTTATCTATGGTACATTTTTTACATCTACTATGTGATGTCTTGGGTAATTATTCGCGATATGCGATGTTGCGGACATTAAGCACTCTCCAGTAAGTACTGGTGATCTTTTTCAGATCAACATTGTGAAGTCGCACATCCACAATGTGAGTTATTCACAACTTCCCTGCGACCGAAATTGGTTAGCTGGGAGGTAAAACCAGACAGTTGTTACTTAAACTGGTTAGCAGTTATCGACGACAGTCGAAACATTCTTGTAACTAGAACCGATCTCCTGATGAATAAACATATTCCTTCGTTTCCACAAGTGTTTTAATGTCTCCCGTAAACGCATACACCTCAAATTGGTGACCCCGACGTGATCATCGGGCATGGGGAAATAACATCTCAACTTTCGTCCCCACATACGATGTCTGGATCAACCTTTCGACGTTGGCTGCAAGCGCACTTACGGTGTACAACCGTCCGTCGCTGGATATGGCACACGTCCATCCCAGTGTCGGCCAACACGAAGCACCAGCTGCAGCCCTCTCAGGTCTCCAGGCATCGTCCACTGTATCGTGACCAGTTGTCATGTTCACTGGGGGGAAGTATGTGGCGACTTGTCACCGCGTGTAGAAGTCTGCGACAGCGCTTCACACGCCGCCCGCGCTTGAGCACGTGCTCGGCAGAGGGCAGCACCCCCCAGATATACCTGGGTGCCATTTACCACGATATTATAAGACGGACCACGTCTCGCACTTGGCACCCTCGTTCGCTTTGAGCAGGGCAGCTTTAACAACTACGTCATTGGCAGGCCTCGCTTACATTAGCCAATCTGATGAGTCCATCGTAAGCGAGGCTGGGACGAAACGTAGCCCCATCCCGATTCACAAATTGGTAGCAACAAGCTCCAAATTTCTATTCTATTTGACGTTTTTTCAGGGACTCTATGAACTTGGTATGCTGTTCAATTATTCCTGATATTTCTTCAAATTTTCCGTTAACCTCATCCACTACTTCGTCAAATTTTTCATCAACTTTATCAAATTATCCATTGAGGTCTTCAAGTTTTTCATCAACTTAATCTATTATTAGTTCCTTGACAGTTTTCATTTTCTCATCCAATGTACTTGCAATTTGACTCATCAATTCAATTTTTCATTTTTGAACTCGTAGAGCTCATTTTTCGAGAATTTTGTTCCAATTTTTCAAAGGCTTGCGATTCCTTTCGCGTAAAGCCTGGAGGCGTCTAGAAATAGAAAACTCCAGAACGTACGGACTATGCGGTCGCGATCGGAAAGTAATGAGAAGAGACCTTCCGTCGAGAACATTCTCGATCACGGAGCGCTGAATATGAATATGAACCAATTGAAATGATAATAACAACCTTCATTTTCCATAAATTGGTAGAATTATTCATGTACATTTTTTATAATATTGAATTTGAGAGTTCGTGGCTATATTAGACAATTCTAGTGAAGGGGAATTAAACCCAGTTGAATTCTGTCGACGTTTCGGACATTTATTGTTTGATCACATACAAAATAATTGGTTCTCCTAAATCATGACTTAAAAGCAGCGGATGTTAAAATTATATCTTATTTATGTATACAACCATATAAATACCGCATTCATTTGGGTTGTTTGAAATTAAAAACATACAATCGTCGTCAATCCGTTTAGATCATCAACGAAACTTGTTATGAACAATGATTGAAATTCAAAAAACTTTGGAAATATCCTTCCTCTACAACACCCAAAACATACTATGGTAAAAGATACTGCTTATTTTATATAGTCCACGCTTTTCATCACTATGAACTGAACTCGAAATTGGCTACTGGATGTTCCGTGCCAATATCCACCAATCCATTGAATTTCAGATGAATCTTTCCCTCGTTGAGATGAACTATGCTGTCCTCTGAGGCACTAGTAGATTTTCTAGGTAGGAATAAACGATAGCTCTCCAATTCCAAAAGTATGCTCTTGCTGAATTTTGTTCGCAACAGCTTCGCGTTAACAATGAGAAATTTCTGCCCCAGTGGTAATTCATGCAATTTTATCGTCTTCTTTTCTGTGTTAGTAAGAACAAGCAGCATTTAGTTTGATGAAATTCATGATGGCAGATGTGGAATGTAGATGATGATCTATCACAAAAAAAGAAAATTTTTTTGATAATCACATATCCACACAAATTATGTCAGAAAATCAACATTCAAATTATGTTCTACTCACCAAGATTTAGCAGCACACACACACAGAAACAACTCTATGAGAGATATTTGAACTCTGAATTCAAATAGGCTGCGATCCCCCCCTATATTTTCACTTATTCAGAATTTACGCCCCTACCTCATTGAGATGATAAATTTAACACATATGTGAGAAAAAACTTCCTACCCCTTATCTCACTTGATACTTGCAGGTCTAAAAGATAAGGCACAGAATTGATACTGGACACCCTGAAAGATAATCCCACAGGATTGACACTGAGGGGCGTAAAAGATATACACGATATTTGATCTCAAGGAGGTGATAAGAAAATATCGTTATCTGCCCTCGGCAACCCAAACTAACATGCCCCGAGATAACTCCCAACAAACAATGACTCAAATTCCGATTTTAATATTCAGATTGGTCCAGAACTCCTGTTGTTATACTACTCACAACTGCGCCCCTATGAACTGGAGAAAGAACTACAACTAAAAGCAGCTTCAATTCGTTCAAAGGCAATGTACCTCTCAATGTATTCAATCTCAATGGTTGTACGCATGCGTCAATTCAAAAATTGCAGAAAATATAGAGGTTATTCCGGAGGACGACAAGAAAATAGATATCAAGGATGAAAATATATGATTAGAAATCAACAATGATATTCAGGACTTGAAAAAAACGAAATAAAGCGATTGAAAAATTCCACATGAAATTGTGACGTTATGACCTGAAATATTTATATGAATAAGTGGAAGACATAAGTTTCACGACATAATGCAGATGGGATTGAATTGAAGTTATATTAATTCCTATATTACTACACATGCGAAGATTTGGATTCTTACCAAAGCAGCGCTTCAATTCTCATTGGCTGACTATTTTTATTGGAAGTATTAGATTTATGAGTACATCATTTGAAGGTACCTTTTTCAATTCTTTCTACCGAATGAATGAAGGGAATGTCGATGAAAAAATGAAGAGAAGTTGTCAACTGAGTTTTAATAAATATTATATTCAAATTGCCACCATTTACTTTCATGAAGTAGTGAGCTTATCGATCTACATTTTCTCGGAAATTATGAAGCCTTTTTTGGGCTTCCACACGCCATAGTGACTGTAGTGAAAATTTCTGCAAAATATGTACCTAATAATTTCATATCTGCCATCTTCACTACCTCCTCTTCAAACCCAAAGGAAAGCCACCAACTGGATATAAACTGAGAGCTTCTTTGTCCATCACCAAATGGTTGGCTGTTCTCTTCACAGGTACTAACTCGAACGACTTCATCAAGTAGTAGAATATAAGTTTCATCACTAGCATACTGAACCTTGTGCCTACGCAGTATCTGGGCCCAACCCCGAAAGGTAAGTAAGCATTGGGATCGATCTTATGCTTGTTTTCAGGCGAAAATCTCTCTGGATCAAACTTCTCAGGATCCTCGTAATATTTGGGGTCTCTGTGGATAGCATATATTGGTAAAAAAATGTTGTCACCCACATCAAGATGGACTGGTTTCTCGTGCGGTAGTTCCGGTTCGATGGTATAGGGTTTTGTAACAAGTCTGTCGGTGGCGATAACTCCAGGCCATTTTCTCAACACCTCTGTAAGTGAAGATTTTCTTGGTGAAATTTTGTAGTCCTGCGTTTTTTCAGTATGAGGGTTATTCTTTCTTAACCTCACTCAAAATTATGCCGAGAAAATCAATATATTCATACAGGGTGGCCAAGAGATTGACGTCAAAAAGGAAAAAACAGGTCCCTCGTGTCATGGGCTATTCGAATCACCCCTATGTAGTATGTATGTTATGCTATTTTTCACGGTTTTCGAGTTATGAATTTTTTATGAACTTTGACAATTTTCGACTTGACCATCTTAAAAAAGATATTAAAAAAAAGTAGAAGACTTCTTTGTAAAATTCTTTTTGTAACTTAATCTCCATGAATTGTACTTTTATACATAGAATAACCAGATCCGTAACTTCGATGAAAATTATGAAAATGTTGGTCTCAAGTGAAAAAGTTACGTGAATTGGATTATGATCTGAATTTTCGAATCAAAATTAAAAATGTAAAAAGGCGAATTCACGGTTTCTTAGTATGCTCAAAAACTGCGCCCAACAGTCAGCTTTTAGAATCGTTGATAAAAATGGTACTTAACACTCTACTTTTGCTAGAATCAGCCTTCAAAGTCATCGAGGTGGAAAAATCAAAGAACTAGACATTTACTACAAAATTATTTTTTGCCATTTTAAGATTTTTCTGATCAGGTTATGATAGAAAATGCTGAAAATTATTGAAAACCAGCTTCAGATGTTGGTCAAGAAGAGTTCTAAATAAAAAAAAGGAATAGGTATGGCAATAAATCACACATCATAATGTAAATAAAAAGAAATTTATTTATAAAATTTACAGTAGGTTTTCAAAGTAATCACTTGAATGAACGATACCTGAACAGGTGGATCGGACGCAGCGGACCAAGCAAGTGGCCCCCACGTTCACCTGACCTTAATCCCATGGATTTTTTGTTTGGGGTTATTTCGAAGAAATTGTTTACGCCCGAGAATGTTCGAGTGAAGACGAGCTGCGACTGAAGTTAAGAGAAGCCGAACGTGTCCTAAGAGAGAAGAGAACACTGCAGGTTTTATACGATTAAATGAAAATTTTCTAAGAAGGTGTAGAATTTGTATTGAGGCTAGAGGTGGCCACTTTGAAAACCTACTGTGAATTTTATAAATAATATTCTTTTTATTAACATTATTATGTGTGATTTATTGCCATACCTATGTCTTTTTCTTATCTAGAACTCTTCTTGACCAACATCTGAAGCTAGTTATCATTAATTTTCAGCATTTTCTATCATAACTTGATCCGAAAAATCTCAAAATGGCAAAAAATAATTTTGTAGTAAATGTCTAGTTCTTTGATTTTTTCCACCTCGATGACTTTGAACGCTAATTCTAGCAAAATAAGAGTGTTAAGTACCATTTTTTATCAATGATTCTGAAAGCTGACTTTTGGGCGCAGTTTTTAAGCATACTAAGAAACCGTGAATTCGCCTTTTTACATTTTTAATTTTGATTCGAAAATTCAGATCATAATCCAATTCACGTAACTTTTTCACTTGAGACCAACATTTTCATAATTTTTATCGAAGTTACGGATCTGGTTATTCTATGTATAAAAGTACAACTCATGGAGATTAAGTTACAAAAAGAATTTCACAGAGAAGTCTTGTACTTTTTTTTTAATATCTTCTTTAAGATGTTCAAGTCGAAAATTCTCAAAGTTCATAAAAAAATTCATAACTCGAAAACCGTGAAAAATAGCATAACATACATGACGGTGACTGGATAAGTAATTCTCAAAAAATTATCACCAACATTCCTGAACAACTCATATGGCAAAATCAGAAAAATTCAAATTTATCTTTCCACCAACCTGCGGAAAGAGTGTTAGGGCTATGGTGGAACCCCGAGACCGACTACTTCATATTTTCACTCAACCTTCGGAAAATTGATCCAAAAATCATGGAAAAAATTAAAATACCGACTAAAAGAGATTTTCTTAGAGTTGTCATATCTGTCTTTGACCCTCTAGGCTTTTTGTCGCCATTAGTTGTGAAATTTAAAATTTTCATGCAACAAGAAATATGTACACCTGCCAAATTTCAAATCAATCGGACCTTTAGAAGTGTCATATTCAACTTGCAAGATTTGATTATAGACAGACAGACAGACACCGGGACAGGTGAAACTAATTAAAAGCTTGTGAAAAGTGTTTCGTTTGATAAAAGGCATGTACAGTTAAAATATATGGTATGTATCTACAAGTCAGACTCACTCTGTATATCAGTTGCGATGAACCTTAGCAAGGATAATGCTGGTAAACTAACGAAGTTCAAGATTTTGTTATGGTCTAAATTGCGATCTTCTTTCACTTTGCTCATCTTTTCTTATATGATGCGGAAAAGAACACATCTCGAAAAATCATTAATTTCCATAAACATCATGCATAACATTTTTTTTCTCAAGAATCAAAGTTCCGATAATTATTTCGAGATTTCGTTCAAAACGAAAGAAAAAATCGGAAAATGAATTCGTCAAGGAGAATTCGATTATACAAGCTAATTATTTTCAACCGACCAGTGAAATTGTACAGGGTGAAGCGTAATTGATGGATAAGACGACACCTATTCTCAGGTGAATATCAAATGACCATTTAAAAGTGCCTTCTCTTTTTCATAAATTTTATACAGGGTGATTTTCGGTTTTCACCGAAAATTTCGATCCATCATAACTCTGGGACGGTTATCTTAAATCAATTGAAGGTTCAGGGAATATTTGCAGGTCCGGCTCCAAAAAATTTTTGTTGTTTCTGGCTTCCACTAAAATTTCACCATGTTTATTATGGTTTTTTCAATGTTTGATGAGGAATACCTATTCAAGCCAAAGTAATTAAGAGGAAAACTGTCGAAAAGATTTTCATTGAAAAATGTATTTGAGTGATTATTTTCGCTTAGTATTTAATAGCAATTTCATAAATATACAGGTGAGTCTTTGACATGTTGATATATTTTAAAAGCTTTTATTTAACTTGCATTGTATGTATGTATGTATGTATGTATGTATGTATGTATGTATGTATGTATGTATGTATGTATGTTCGGGTGGAATCTTGCTACTCAATTTTGAAGCAGATATCTTCAAGCGATTGAGCTGAAATTTTGTATACACGTTCAGTTTGGATGACAATACACGATAAGCTTTGTGACGTCATTCTATATTCAATATGGCGGACCATACAAGATGGCGGAATAGTTTTTTGTGATGCATTTCTATAATATGGGTATCAAATGAAAGAGCTTGTTGAGAGTAATTCGGAGAATAATGTGTAGTCGTTCTAAATCCAATATGGCGGAACATCCAAGATGGCGGAATAGTTTTTTGTGATGCATTTGTATAATATGGGTATCAAATGAAAGAGCTTGTTGAGAGTAATTCGAAAAATACTGTGACGTCATTCTATATCCAATATGGCGAACCATACAAGATGGCGGAATAGTTTTTTGTGATGCATTTCTATAATATGGGTATCAAATGAAAGAGCTTGTTGAGATTAATTCGGAAAATAATGTGTAGTCGTTCTAAATCCAATATGGCGGAATAGTTTTTTGTGATGCATTTATATAATATGGGTATCAAATGAAAGAGCTTGTTGAGAGCAATTCGAAAAATACTGTGACGTCGTTCTAAATCCAATATGGCGGAACATCCAAGATGGCGGAATAGTTTTTTGTGATGCATTTCTA
Source organism: Adalia bipunctata (assembly GCA_910592335.1). Lineage (NCBI taxonomy): Eukaryota > Metazoa > Arthropoda > Insecta > Coleoptera > Coccinellidae > Adalia > Adalia bipunctata. The sequence goes on from OU342948.1 coordinate 39,329,189, forward strand.
TAATATGGGTATCAAATGAAAGGGCTTGTTGAGAATAACTCGAAAAATAATGTTGACGTCATTCTGAATGCAATATGGCGGAACATCCAAGATGGCGAAATAGCGATAACTAAAAAGTAAAAAATAAATTAAAATAAAAAAAACCTTTTTAAAAAAGCTTTTATTTGAATGCTCTAAAAAGAAAAAAATAAAATTTTCCTTTTAAATTTCAACTATCAACTTATAACTTCATGATACACAATTTATATGATCATAAAAGCTTGTCGCGAGGGCGAGGTTTGCGTATGTACCTATAAGTATTTAATTAAACTGAGAAAAAATTAAATTCAGCAGATTAAGATACTCAATTGAATAGGTGATATGTAGTCTATTTGCACGAGTTAATAGCGCGACAAGCTTTTATGATCATATAAATTGTGTATCATGAAGTTATAAGTTGATAGTTGAAATTTAAAAGGAAAATTTTATTTTTTTCTTTTTAGAGCATTCAAATAAAAGCTTTTTTAAAAAGGTTTTTTTTATTTTAATTTATTAACTGTAAATTCAAACGAAACACTTTTTTTATACCATTTTTCAAAATTCTGTTTCGTTTGGAAGATACAGGGTGTCGAAAATCCTCGAAAAAAATACTTTTCTGTTCATATCTTCGGAACCGTTATTTCAAATGAACTGAATTTTTGTAAAATATGCATGTGATGCATATTCCGGAATCATAAGTTATTCAATATTTCTCCCGGTATAAAAGTTCAGCGTAGCCGACTCATCAATCCACGCAAAAATACTATGAAACCACTTGAAAACAATAAACGGTTTATATTTTCGAAAGAACCAATCGGTTTAGAAAATGAAAATATTCCTGAGTTTTTTTCAATAAAACGCGTCGTTTTCGTGTTACTTCCAATTTTACCCGACAAAATTTGACGAAAAAATTAAAAATCATAAAAATATTCTGGATGCTTCCCTGGATTCATAATATCACCGAATCGAAGTGTATTAATAAACTGCTCCACATGAGGTAAGGATATTGACTTAAATTGCAAAAAAAAATAGTTAAAATAAGATATTTGCGATGAAAATTCATATCAATATGATTTCAAGTTGCAAATTAATTTTAGTCTGTAGGTCTGCAGCGTATACAGGGTGGTTAAGAAAAATCGAGTAAAATAACGAAGTTTTATTACCAGAGTATTGAAACATTTCAAGACTATCAATACAATGTATGGCCTCCACGGGCATCAATAACAGCTTGACATCTTTCGATACTACACACGAGGTTGTTGAACCTTTCTTGAGGAATTTAGTTCCATGAACGGGGCAGAAGCTCTCTCAGATCATTGAAGGATTCTGGTGTAGGTTGATGATTATCTAATCTTTTTTGGAGCATATCCCATTCATGTTCTATGCAATTCAAATCTGGTGAGTGCGGAGGTATTGGTAAATGTGGAATACCAAGCTCTTTCCGGCGCGCATTCTCAACTATGGCTGCACGGTGCGTGATCGTCTAGAAATTGAAAAGTTTCACCAAAAGCAGCGTGAAAATTTTGCACAACATTGTCAATGACATGCTCCCTATAGTGTAAGGCGATCATATTCCTAGGACAAATGTGTGGATCTGTGCGCCCGTTGAAACATATCCCGGCACAAACCATAACACTATCCCCGGAATGGATGGATTTCTTGGAAATAGCGACGACTACGAGGTATGCGTGGGATTGTCCATACCCTTATTCTTCGAGAATCTGAAAATCGTCCATATCTGGATTCATCAGTGAAAGAGACACTACGCCATTGATCGTTCCTATTGATATGTTGCCTTGCCCATTCCAGTCTTTGACGCTTATGGTCACGTGTTAATGGAACTCCTCTTAATGGACGTCTAGAACCTAGATTTACCTTCCTCAAACGTCGTCTGATGGTTTCGATGGAAACATCGCCGATACGGTGATGAAACGATCCTGAGCAGGTTTGTTTTTCGTCGCCCACCAAGCCTTGGTCTTTCCAACACGGAACCTGCTTCCCTGAACCTATTCCAAAGTCAAGATATCACACTTTGGCTGATATGAATCGTGAATGTCGATACAAATCACGTATTGAATCAAAATTAACGAGAAATAAAATAGTAGAATAGTACTTAACAATAACTAATCTGTGGCGGTGTTCCTATCTGAACAATGTCCTCTGCTATAATTCGCAAAAATCCTAACTGGACAAATAAACTAGAACCAACTAGGCTGAATTTTCCAGCCATTTTTCACAAAACAACACAAATAATAATGCACTCCAAAAAAGCCTGCAGATATTTCCTCAAAACTTCCACGAAAAAAAGCGTTATCTAAAGTTCGTGTCCAAATTACATGTTAAAAATCGGGTCGTGTAATAAATACACCAACCAAACTAATCGTCATTCAGCTGACCGAATCAGTTCATGTTCATACCCATTACCCAAATTTCGCGGGAAATGATGACTTCTGCGAAGCCACAGAGAATCAAGAATATGCGCTTTACGCATGCGTCGTACGCGTGAGTTTCACCCAGAGATATCTCACGTAAAAGAGGCACCTCACGTCATACGTATGTAAACGAACTACGCTCAACTACCACAGATATGTAAAGTAGAAGAATTAAATAGTGGAAAAGGTAATTTGAGACGCTTTAGATGGGTCGATTCTCAATGCTAAGGAAGGTGATCTATGGTGGAATTTATAGATATTTATTTAGTTATGTTTTCCGAAAAATCTATTTCCTAAGTTTCAGGAAGAAATATCGTGTTTGTAACAATTTTATTCCAATAAGGTTAGTACTTGAGTATTCCCAAAATGTATAAACCAAGGGCGGATATGGTTTTTTTCTGGAGGGGGTAATGATGATTGAAAATCATTAAATCCATGTATGAAAAATATAATGTGCACCACATTGCGTACCTTCTTCTCAGATCTTCGAGGGGTAATTACCCCCTCCACCCCCTCGTGAATCCGTCCTTGGTATTAACTCAATTTCAATCGAGAAAAATGAACTTTGCATCAATTCCAGAAAATTGTATCAGACACGTATTCAGCCCATTCTTTTTTCAAATGGCTATATCTTTTTAACAGAGCCGAATTCGGAAAAATGTAAAATGAAAAACAGGTTTCTTTTGACCTCAAAAATCTGCAGTTGAAATATATGTACAAGTCAGAGACTCACCCTGTATATGTATACCTATTACAGAAAAAAGGGTTAAAATAATGAAGACAACTCACCACTGATCACCATATCCATGTATTTCAATTCCATTATATCTCTATAAGTAATTTCTTCTCCATCCTTAGGCGTTCCATCACATTCCTTCCTCAGTTTATCCTGAATCTCAGGAGCTACGGCCAACTCCCAGGCCAAGAAAGCCAACAGCGTGGTTACAGAATCTATGACGCCAAAATACATGACGAACACATAAGAGGCCATCTCTTCGTCGGTGACTACACGCATATTCTTGCCGTCCTGGCTCGCTTCAGCTTTAGCCTTGAGCTGTTCTTCCCTTACGTCCATAAGAAAACCAATCATGTCTGCTCTCTTTACGCCTTTCGTTTGTCGCATTTTGATCGTATCTTTTACTGCATTTATGAAGAAATTTTTGCCATCTCCGAAAAGTGACATGCCAAAGAACTACGGACAAAAAACGTTGTGCAATGCTCTAAACAGCGAAGTTGCATGAATATTACTATTGGCATGCACCATGTGACCGGTAATGCTGACTATCTATGAATATTTTGGGGAACAGAGAATTTGGCATAATACCATAATCCAAATTTTTAGATTTCAAATGGGCTCATTTCTACAGAACCGTCTAATAGGCACTCCAACATGGAACACTCTGTATTTCTCAAGCGGAACTTGTAAGTTTCCCCTCAGAGTCTGTGTCTCCAAGTGGTATACAACTATATTTAAACAAACAGTTAGGATATCCTTCTCATAATTATCCCATTTCCAGATGAACGGTACAATAAACTTCGATAATGCTCTCGAAATATCAGCCATCAGGGAAGAAAACAATGAGACTTCGCAGAATACTTCCTTATGAGGGATTTGAATGATTGGATGCATTTGGCAGATAGCTGAATGAAATCCATTAATGAAAAACTGATTTAATGATCCCCACCAAAAGTGAGTTTTCATTGACTATCTTCAGGTGGATGTTGGTAAATGGTTATTCAGTAGGTATTTCTTATTTACCTAGTCATTCATGCTGAATCCAGAACAACGAAAACTCACCTTTGGTACAGATTGGCATAGCGTGTTCAAAAGCAAAACCAGTTTTTTGTAGGGGATGCTCAAGTTGCAAGTGGAGACTCCCACATCGAAAACCAAGTTGTTTGGCTCTTTGAAAGAATCCACCTCCATTCCCAATGCAACATCAGCTGATATGTCATTGAGGATCCTGAGTAGGACGTCTTTGATGTCCACCTCAGCAATTTCCTCGTTTTTCTCGTTGCTATATGCGATGAATTTTTTGACGTGACGTCCTAGGAGGGGAAACATCAGCTTCACTTTATGACCATTGAGAATTGGGGACAATATATGTCGGACCTCTTTCCATTCGTTTCCTGAAAAAAAGCTGTCAAAAAAATTTGGGAACAGCTGTCACATAAATCCTCCACGATCCCAAATCTGATATAGAGATATTTTTCCATAAACCGCTAGAATTTTTTTATGGTTCTGGTTAAGCGATTCAGACAAAATTTTTGTATCGCTCAGAAACGCCATTCTCCATCAAAACGCGCTATTTAAACTGGACCGAATCTGTAGTAACGAATTTATCGGAAAAAATTTATTACGGGCATATTTACGGAACCCTTACTCAAATTTTACCCATTAACGAACTTAACTGCGGCATTCGAGATCCGAACCTACCCCCAATTTTCTAGGTTCAACCATTCTAGAGTTATTGTGTTCACAGACGGACGGACGGACAGAACCGAATTTAATCACAGATTCTTGATTCGAACCTAGTCGATTGAGACCATTCTCGGATAAAAAAAGAGAATTGAAGGGAAATTTTATTTTAAAGCTGCCAAAGACATTTAATGTAGGTACATTTGATTCTATCCGAGAAGTTGGGTTCAGAATTCGTATATTTTCTATTCATATTCATACTTGATACCTCAAAATTGATACTGCGAAATGCGAATGGACTTCGTCGGTAACGATGATCCGGATCTCAGTGGTTAACCCACTCTCTTCGACTCAGTAGTCTACATTTTTCAAGAACCTACCATAGCTAGAATCCCAACAACCCACTTTTATTCATTTCGCAAGCTCGAAACAGTAATGCCGGCCATACACGAATCGACCAATCCGGGCGTTTTATGACATTTTATGTGACCACGAGCGAAAAGAGTCTCTGTGATTGGCCGGGGGCTCATTAAATGTCATAAAAGGCCATAAAACGCTCGGATCGGTCGCTTCGTGGAGGGCTGGCATAAGTCGCAAGGTCGCGCAAGTTAGATTCGAATCCAAAGCACTCGCCTGCACAACCTAAGTTGGTAACCAGGTATTCTCAAAGTGAATTCGATTCGTGAGTGGAAAGAGTCTAATTCTTACGAAAGCAGATACAGGGTGTTTCACCATAAACTGGACAAACATATGTAGCCGTGTAGATGACACCGAGAAAGTCATTTTTGCCCTATGACATATACCCCGTTTTCGACGCATAAGCGAGATACAGGGTGTTCAATGTCAACTTTGAGCAATATTCTGATGACTGTTGTGAGTTACGCGTGATATTTGAAATAACGGTTTCTAGTCACATCTCAGTATTTTTGAGGGCTCAATTGAATTGTGGTGTAGAATTTTGCGAAAAAAAATTCAATATGGCGGAAAACCTGCAAAGTTGGAATTTTTTTTCTCGGTTGCTAATTTGGAAAGCATAATCTCAACGTACTCAATTTTCTGAGATTTTCCGTAAAAAAAATTTTTCAAAATTCGAACTCAACTTTTTTTTTACATGTCTTCAGTGAAAAATAAATTTCGGCCAAAATTTTTGGATTTTTTCATGGTTGAACTATCTTCAATTCTGAATACTTGGGTGAAAACAGAATGAAAAAATATCAATTGGTTTTCTTTTTGTAGCCTTCCGAAGATTACGCTCGGTGTACTTTCTTAGTTTTTATTTGAGAAACTGGAGGCCGTACGGAGGTCAAAATTGTGCTGATGGGATGCCAGAATGATCCGGATAAAAATATGAAATTATAAACCAAAAAAATTTCTTTCAAATATTTTGGTAGGAATCGAACTCTACGAGTATGAATTGGATTAATTTTAATCCTATAAATCTCCGTTACCAGAGCAACACTAGTTAATCGAGAGTGTAGAGTTCGAACTTTACCAAAGTTTTATGGAAAAAAATTAAAAAAAAAATTTTTTTATTTTTTCGAAAAAAAATTTTTTTTTTTTATAATTTCATATTTCTATCTGGGTCGTTCTGGCAGCCCAGCAGCACAATTTTGACCTTCGTACGGCCTCCAGTTTCTCAAATAAAAATTAGGAAAGTACACCTAGCGTAATCTTCGGAAGGCTACACTGAGAGAAATGATAGCCAAAATGACTAATATTGATTTATTAGCGGCAGATTTGTTTATTGAAAAGAAAGTTTCTTCACAGTAAATAAAGCTTTCGAAAAACACAGGCTAAATGTGAAAAAATGGTTCTCTATAGCAACATTTAATGTAGTAGAACAAATTTCTTAGTAGTCAATATATTCATTTGATTGTCAATAAATTCCTTCTAACAATGAAAATTACATTTTCCTTGGAAATATTCGAAAATTTATTATTTAAACCATAACATATTTGATTTTTTTCCCCATATTCCTTTATTGTTATTCAAAATTAGTTTATAATCAACGAATTCGGCAGTGGTGGGGTGGGTTCGAAAGAGTTCGTTCAACATTACGCATGACGTCGGCCAACTGTGTCGTCTGACAGTCTGGCTCTAGTCCCAGGGCGCCTGGCTAATACAAGAAAAGAGTGTCTAGTGGTGCTCAGATTATTCTGAAATCTGTGGTGGTGCTGTGGCTTGGTTTGGCGCATGCGTTTCATTTCGCGGTTTATTTCTCGGCGTGGCGATCTGCGACTGACTGCAGTTTTACTGTTTCAGATTCAGAGATTCAATGTTGAGTAAGTGCTACATTATAGATATTAAAGATTAACGCTTTTAATGTGATATCTATAGCGTCGTGTTTCGGTGAAACGAACAGTGTATTTTTACAGTGATGGAGAATTTACTTATGGGAATGGGTGAATATGTGGAGAGATTCAGAGGTTTGTAATTATGTACATTAGACTTCAGTATTTCCAGAAGACCTCGGTCCCTCTGGGATATAGCTATTTTGATTTGATTCACATTCATGTTTACTGGAGGACTAGATAATAATAATATATTATTATCGAAATTGGAAAGTTCTGAAAAGCGTCTTCCCTAGCATATTAACTGTTAAAATATCTATTAATAACAAAGAAACTATTTGATATCCACTAAAACTTCGTGACTCAAAACTAAGTTTTTTGATTGGAAGATAATTCTTCATCAATAAGATAATGTTAAAAAACGTGTTTTCAGATGAAGGCGTCACTCTCGAAGTATTGCCTGAATTGTTGGAGAGCAAGACTGCACTAAATGAATTAATTCCGCGAGTTGGAAACTTTATCTATAATGGCCTGTGTGCAATAAATATTCACAAAACAGAATAAATAATATTTTTTTGTTATATACCAAACATGTATTGTGTATATTGTTGAGTTCTGAAATAAATATATGAGAGCAATTGTTTTTTTATTTATTTGTTATTTATTACATATTATATACATCTCAATAATCAATAATCAAATAGCAACCAGTTAACAATTATATGGCATCATTTAAAATGTCAATTTTATATATAAAGAATGGACTTTAGGTATTAAAAATTAATAAGTTAAATAACAAAATGACTTATTTGAAATAATGATACTGCTGCTTTAATTATAACAAATATATGATCGTAATTACAAAATGTTTTTCAAATATTATAAAATATTTATTCACTAAGAAAATATATAAGTATACCCAGTAAATAATATTTTTTTAATGAAAAATAATCGTTTGTTCGCATTAAAGAAATGCACTGTAAGAAATCATATGTTGAATATTAATACAGGTTAGTTAGTCCATATTTGAAACAGTTATTTGTTAAGTATAAATAAAATTCATTAAATATAAATGAAGATTTCTCTCAGTGTACAAAAAGAAAACCAATTGATATTTTTTCATTCTGATTTCACCCAAGTATTCAGAATTAAAGATTGTTCAACCATGGAAAATTCCGAAAATTTTGGGCGAAATTTTTTTTTTACTGAAGACATGTTAAAAAAAAGTTGAGTTCGAAATTTGAAAAAAATTTTTCACGGAAAATCTTAGAGAATTGAGAACGTTGAGATTATGCTATCCAAATTGGCAACCGAGAAAAAAAAATTCCGACTTTGCAGGTTTTCCGCCATTTTGAATTTTTTTTTGCAAAATTCTACACCACAATTCAATTGAGCCTTAAAAAATACTAAGATGTGACCAGGAACCGTTATTTCAAATATCACGCATAACTTACCACAGTTCACAGAATATTGCTCAAAGTTGACATTAAGCACCCTGTATCTCGATTATGCGTCGAAAACGGGGTATATGTCATAAGGCAAAAATGACTTTCTCGATGTCAACTACACGGCTATATATGTTTGTCCAGTTTATGATGAAACACCCTGTATACAGGGTGATTTTTTTAAGTGTTTCATTAGAAGTTTCCGAGGAAGGAATTGCGATACAAATTCAAAATTTTGTATTTTGTTTTAGATTACATGAACTCAGTTTGTAAAATATTTTCAAGCGTAATCTACTTCCGGTCCTACCGGAAACGGATGTGAACTTCGTTATTTCAAATGTAACGCCCTGTATATTTATAAATATTTGAATTCTTCATTTAATTCTGCAATGATTTGATGCATGATTTGCGCAACCACATCAAGCGATTGTTGAGTTATTGCCCGATTCTCAAATTTTTCGAAAGACAGATTGTAACAAATTAGTGTTCAAATCTTCAAAATCCCTCATCGTAAGAAATTCTTTTTGCAACAGTGAAACAAAAAAAAAGTACGGTGATACTGCTTCTTGTATTAACTATGAGGAAATATTATACAGGGTGCCTGAAACAGGGCTTCGAAGTGAGCCTCAATAAAACAATAAAATCTCATTTTTTTCGAATGGGAACCATATAATTTTATAATTTCGATCGATTGCTCGTCAGAAACTAGTTAGAGTGTGCCAAACATTTCATTTCCCTAAAATGAGTAGTTTTGCCGTTATCGAATAAAATTCGAATTTCACAACTAATGCCAGGTTTCTTTGTCTTAACATCAGGTTTATCATGATAATTTTCAAGTACGCTATGTAAGTAAGAATATGTCACTTTTAAACTAAGATTCTTTTATTTAGTAATCATTCTTTATCTGCTTTGTTTATTTGTCACATTCGCCGCAATGAAGAACAGACTTTTGATATAGGTATCATTCTACATTTTAGTGTAACTTATTATTATTGCTTGTTTTGCATAGTGCTTGATCAATAAAAATAAGTAAGAATGACAATTCCTAACATAGCCTACATCGAAATAGACGAGCATACTACTTTGACAGAATTTCACGAATAAAGCCAGGTTTGTCCCATCAGTCAAATTCAGTGGTATACTCGTCTATTTCAAAGTAGGCTATGTCAGGAATTGTCATTCTTACTTATTTTCATTGATCGAGCACTATGCAAAACCAGCAATAATAATTAGTTACAATAGAATGATACCTATATCAAAACTGTTCTTTATTTGCGGCGAATGTGTCAAATAAACAGAGCAGATAATGAATGATAACTAAAGAAAGAAATTTTAGTTTAAAACTGACATATTCTTACTATTGACATAGCCTACTTGAAAATTATTATGATAAACCTGATATTTAGACAAAGAAACCTGGCTTTAGGTCGTGAAATTCGAATTTTATTCGATAACGGCAAAACTACTCATTTTAAAGACATTTGACGAGCAATCGATCGAAATTATAAAATTATATGGTTCCCATTTGAAAAAAGTGAGGTTTCATAGTTTTTTTGAGGGTCACTTTGAAGCCCTGTTTCAGGCACCCTGCATAATATTTCCTCATAATTTATATACTCCATTCACTTTTATAAAGTATCGCGGTTAGCCATGATTTAGGTTTATCAAGTTCTTTCATTTAAAACGGACGCAGGTTGGTACTCGTGAAAATCAAGCGACATTGCCTAATCTACTTTCTATTTACTCTTTTTTAACTTTATAAATGGAGTTATTTCTTATAAGGTTTAACTGTGGCGCAGGTTTCGTAGAACTACTACATTTTCATACTGGAGTAATTCTAGTTGTGCAAAAATGTATTTAAATGTCTTCTGAATTCACATAATATTTTCTCAAATTCATTAATTTCACAAGGTAAAGGAACATTTTGATAAATACGTAATTACTACGATTTTTTAGCAGAAACGGCAACGTTGCTCGTTCAACTGACAGAAGAATGACCATAACCCAACATTTTCAAAACATACACGGTGAAATGTGTCAAAATCTCATGGCAAACCGCGATACTTTATAAAAGTGAATGGAGTATACAAGAAGCAGTAAGAGCGTACTTTCTTTTGTTTCACTGTTGCAAAAAAAAATGTCTCACAATGAGGGATTTTGAAGACATAAACACTAATTTGTGACAATCTGTCTTTCGAAAAATTTGAGAATCAGGCAATAACTCAACAATCGCTTGATGTGGTTGCGCAAATCATGCATCAAATTATTGCAGAGTTAAATGAAGAATTCAAATCTTTATAAATATACAGGGCGTTACATTTGAAATAACGAAGTTCACATCCGTTTCCGGTAGAACCGGAAGTAGATTACGCTTGAAAATATTTCACAAATTGAGTTCATGTAATCTAAAACAAAAATACAAAATTTTGAATTTGTATCGCAATTCCTTCCTCGAAAACTTCTGATGAAACACTTAAAAAAATCACCCTGTATATCTTTCAACCCAGCGCCATTTTTTTTAGTGTATACTTTGTGGTATATTTTTTTATTTGTCCATCTCATACTTGATTATTTTATCTTCAATTTTCGTTCTGATAAGAATTGGTATGTAGATCCAATCTTCTTTCAAAGAGAGCTCTTTGTATATTCAACAAATTGGATTGATTATAAGTTTATAATATTATTTTATGTAACAAGCTTCATGCAGTGGATTGTAAAACGACAGACGCGTTTCCAGCTTTTTTGAAGATGTCATGAAATATTTATGTCTAGAAGTAGTTCGGGGACATCATTAATGCAGAGACGCTATCCAATAATAGAACTCCCACCTTTTAGAGGAAAGAGCGCTTTCTGCCAAAGATCATCAGAGCTATACAGAATGGTATTTCCATGGTCTACAAAGTGCTCGCTATCCTTCACACAAATCTGCTTGATAATATCTGGCGTTCTTAACACTAGTATTGGAACATGGAACAGATAGCCTCCGACGTATCTGAAATCAAAATACTCCTTTTCATTTAATCAATAAAGAAATTGTGAAAGCAATAGCCCAAAAATAGCAGCGTCTGCGCGTTCGTTCAAATTAGTAGCAAGCGCGACAAAGTATGAAGAAAATAACAACTTCCTGATCTTCTTATTGCAAGATAACAATGATTTTCTGCATATCGATTATTTTCGCATATCGAATTTTTATTCAATAATTTGTTTCATTATGTTTGTAATGGAAGTGCAATATTTCTTTATCCCAGAAACCCTTTTCGTGTGTAGTTTGTGAACCTTAATAATTCGATCGGCGTGAAGTTATCGGAGTGAGTTGGCCACATCCACACATACACTTAAAGACAAAAAATGGCTCATGAGGAAAAACTCACTGAAATGAGATGGTATCAGATCTTGATGTGACTTGATGGGTTGATGAGAAATTGAATTATCTTTCATTTGGAGACTTTTAAGCCTCAGGGAAGGAGTTGTGGGGGTTGTTGGGCCGTTGGGGATGGTTTCTGACAAAAATCATAACTCTACGAAATGGAAGTGTACCACAATGAGCTTCGAATAAGTGTTTCTTCAAAGCCGTTGTTTTTGTTGTTGTTACAAAATGGCGTTCGCAAATAGGATAAGGTGTAACATATGTGTAAGACCGTTTCCACAGTTGAGACGCTTTATCCAAGAAGAAAATATTGATGTTTTGCAAGTCGCTTCTTTCAGAAGGCAGAAATTCCACCCCAATCAAATTAATCCACGAAATCATAAGGAAATGGTTATTTAATCCAGTAGTTTATTAATGACAGCGATCAATTGGCGAAATATTATGTATTAATGTTTGAGACCATTAATCGCTGAATTAATAAACGAGTGGAATACAAGATTTTCCCGTCGACCTCATCACGAATTGAATATAAATTCTGGATTGAAATAAATTTTCATTTTGCAAAATAGACAAAAAAGGACCCCGCACTTTTACTACGGGAAATGGCGTTCCGTCAAATTTTCTAAAATTTTGGTATAATGTAGTACTCGACATACTGATCAAAGTGTCCATGGCCCCAACTCAATCCTATGACTAGTTTTTGAGATACAGGGCGTTGAAGTTGAGAATTACCCACTTTTACTACGCCCGTATCTCGGAACAGAATGGAATGAACTTCAATTTTTCTCAAGAAACATTTCATTACATCCCCAAGGAGCATGCATATAGGAGAATATGACCGAAAATCGTTACGAATACAGGGTTATCCATAATTGAATGCATGCCCGATTTTGAAAGTATAAAATATGTCAATTCCAGAGCGAAAACGTTCGCAAAATGAACTATTACACTAGATATGTTGTTGTTACATCGAAAAAGTCTGAAATACTCAGAATTCATACTGGGTGATCCATTATTATAGAAACTATTCTCAGGGAAGGTTAAATGGACACCCTGTATTTATGGGTTGATTCAAGGTGTTTGTTTGATTTTTTTAGAACATATTATCATGGACTTCAAAGAATACAGGGTGATTCAGTCATGAAATGAACTTTGAACCTCACGAAAATACCAAAAAACCACCTGTTTTTTTCATCACCCTCTATTTCAAGATTGAATCCGACGAGGTGGGAGTTTTCTTTCACCACTGTACTTGATATGAAAACATCAATACGGCTGAGAGTTTTTATCCAATTCCTATGACCATAGTTTGGCAGAGAGGTGTGTCTTGGAATTTTGATGTTTTGTAATTTTTTCTTTTAAATGGATTGAATCCCTGACACCGGATCTGGTCCATTCTGTTTGATCATCACCAGCAAATAACAAACTAGGAAAACAATAACGACTGTTACTTATTTCACAACCACATAACGATTCTGCTTTTTCATAAGTGTCTATATTAAAGGTTCTTTTATAATCGCGTGTTTTACATTTTGTTACATGTGTGACCGATAAATTCAGTTTTGGACGACCGGCACTTTTGATTTTTTATTTTTCTTCCTGATGTCAGCAAGGAAAAACGAATTGTTTTCAAATATTGTACGCTAATGCAATGATTGCGCGAATACAAAAAACACGGTAGACAGCATCTCACCCATAAATAAAGAATTATCTCACCTACACGACTAAACACGACGTACATCGGTACGTCGTAGTTCTTCATCTATGAAGTAGCCTACGCGTACACATTCAGGATGTGTACCTGTGTCTGCTAAATATTGTTTACTGTTACGCGTGGCGTGGGGCGCGAGGGGTCGCTGCTGCTCAGTGTTGCCAGGTCTACCGTTTTAGCGGTAGATCTACCGTTTTGGTGTATGATCTACCGTTCTACCGTTTTCATATAATTTTCTACCGCTAAATATTACACGATATGATTAAATTTATTAAAATGACATTGTAGACGAATAGACGAACGATTCGGCAATCATTATCATTTTAAAACTACAATCAAACCCATTACTGTTCGTATTATAAAAACTAAATAAAGAAACTCTTCATCGACATCGACTGGTATTGTTGGTTTGATGAATTCAGAAGAATATATGCAGAGTGAATGTTTTAATTTGAAATTGACCAACAATTGTTATCATATCATAACAACAATATGTACATCTTCAGTATTCGTGTCCTATTTTTCAAATATGTAGTAGGTATAGGTAATGGCTAAGAGGACTGGGAAAATAAAAATCCTTTATGAGATGCCGAGATGGTAGCTTTTTCGAAGCTATTCAATATGGAGTGCCCCTAATAATTTTACGGAACAGACATCAAATTGTGTCGTGAAATTAAGAAGTTTTAATGTAGAGGCATTTGGGGGAGTAAAAATATATTTTTAATCGTAAACAATAAAACATGCATCTGATGAAGGATTTTTATTTCCCCAGTCCTCTACCTTTACTACAAACAATATGTACAAAAAATCTGGGGAGTTTTCCGTTTCTGATTGACCTATACATTTCAATTTCGAATCTATTTTTATTTTCTATTATGCACTCGAATTAATCAATAAAATTTTATGTTGAGTTGATGAAGGGTTTTGTTCAACTCTAATTTGAGTTTTATCCATATATTCTATGTACAGAGTACTTCTGATTAAGCATTTCTAGTGTATTTTTGGCCCAATCAGAGTAAATATCTTGTCTATGGGCATATCTACCGTTTTATTTTCAAATCTACCGCTTTTTTTGGTCCTGTCTACCGCTTTCCTCATTTTCAACCTGGCAACACTGCTGCTGCTCCAATCAAGGACCACTTCGGATGTGCAGTGTACGTGCCGTCTAGCATGGTCTGGCGTTTACGTGTATGATAATGCATTGGCGGGGCGTTCAAAGTTAGTTCGCCCGCCGTCTGGAGTCTGAAATACAGAACTGTGAACCGGAACATCGAAATTGAAAAACAAAATTAAATACATAAAAAGAAAACGTTACGTGTACGTCAAACACAAAAGTAAATTTCTTTAGATGAAGATATTAGTTGGGAGTACACCCGCACCGCTAAGTCCCTGCATTTTGAATATGTAATATTCATTTAAATCACATGTATAAACCATTTTTTCCCGTAAGTGAAGGATAAAAAATGGTTATTGTGGGTTATCCTTGAGAGATAGACATATACCATCGCGGACCTTTTTGTAAGCGCAAAAAAATGTGTTTATTTAGGACATCACATTAGAAACCTGTAAATTCATAGGTGTTTCTCTACAATATTATGCATGTATCATACATATTAACCTTCCTATTGAATCACTTTATCTATTAAAAAAAGCGTTTCAAAATCCGTTTCGTTTTGAAGAGCATACATAGGGACAGACAGCGAAAGCGACTTTGCTTTATACCATGAAAAATTTCAACAATTTCGGCTGAAATTTTTTTTTCACTGGAGACATGTGAAAAAAAGGTTGAGTTCGAATTTTGACAAAATTTTTTTACGGAAAATCTAAGAAAATCGAGTACGTTGAAATAGTGCTTTTCAAATTGGCAACCGAGAAAAAACTTTGCAGGCTTGCCGCCATTTTGAATTTTTTTTTCAGAATTCAACACCACAATTGAATTGAGCCCTAAAAAATACTAAGATGTGACCAGAAACCGTTATTTCAAATGTCACGCATAACTCACCACAGTTATCAGAATATTGCTCAAAGTTGACATTGAACACCCTGTATCTCTCTTATGCGTTGAAAACGGGGTATATGTCATAAGGCAAAAATGACGGCTATATATGTTTGTCCAGTTTATGGTGAAACACCCTGTATATAAGTGTTGAATTGTTATTGTTTTTTTTACTTTTTTTCTAATTATAATTTGATTAATATACGTGAAATTAGGGACGAGCGATATTTCATTCAGTGTGATTAAATCACTGGTATCTCAAAGTCACAGGTAGTCACTGTTCCGTACCAGTAATGAAGAGCGTGATTTGATCACAGTAACTGGCATCAAAGCAAAAATGACGTGATATCTGTTTAGACGATGAATTTCGGTATTCACTTCACTCCAAATATGAACTTAAATCTCTAGGTACTATTGGATATTTCACGGCGATCGTGCGATCCATATAACATCAACCAAAACCATAAGGATCATTTTCCTATTATATTACCGTAAGAATAACATGGGTGTTACGCGAATTCGTGCCTTATTATCTACATGGACCAAAACTATGAAAATGTAGTTATTTACGATATCACATTGGAAACCTGTAAATTAATCAGTGTTTCTCTACAATATATGCAAGTATCATACATATTCCTTCCGGTTTCAAAATCTGTTGCGTAGTTTTGAAGATTTAAGCATACATAGGGACATAGGGACAGACATCGAAATCGACTTTGCTTTATACTATGTAATGATAACTTTAGCCTACATAAATCTTCGTTTATGCGAAGTGTTTGATACTTCCGATGTAGAAAATGGTTGCTTTGGAAAAAAACATATTTTAGTGCTTGGGGATCTTTTGCAACTTCCACCCGTTCTTAAAGATACGTCGCCATTTGAAAAACTAACCCCTTCAGAAATTAATAAACTTATAAGCTCCTTTCGTATACCAAACTTATGGACTGAACTTTTTAGTTACGACGAACTTACGTTGAATATAAGGCAGTTGGATATGATTCTACGTTTGTAGAAATGTTGAAAAGAATCAGAGTAGGAGTGACAACTCAATCAGGCAGAGATATACGGTCTAACCGATTGATACCTCTGCTCTCGCATTCCAATGAAGGAAGGTTAATGAAAATAGCACAATGTTTGAGAGACTTACCAGAAGATACTGTTTGTTTACTACCGACAAGAAATATGTGTATGCACTTAAATAATGCTATGTTAAAAGCGATTCCGCACCTCGAGATAAAGTTAGTTGCTGAAGATTCCCTGAATTGTTGAAATGAAATGTATGATAACGAAAGCCCGGGTTTGCGTCGATGACTTATGAAATGGAAGAAAGAGTGAGCTGAAGTAATGCTGAAGACTCTTAGGAGAAACATTCTATCAGATCTCCTAAGAGTGCGTTTTTCGTTTTGTTATCTTCTTGTCAATATAAGCCTGGTATAATATCTAAGTAATTGTGGGAAAAGGGGAATATATGTTGATCAACAATACTTAATCTATTAAAGCATAATATCCTTCCTCATACTATGATTATTGTTATAAGTAAAGGCTAAGGATTATTTGTAGGATTGCAAGGACAAATACTGTGCAAACTTCCATAATCAGAAATTACTCACCATTTTTATTCATCTGAAATCACCCAGTATGCTGTTAAACTAGCCAGGATACTGTGAATATTAAATTGTTAGAACTGGATTGTATCAAATCGGGTTATAAAGAATGAAAAGCGATATTTCATTGTATTCATATTAATTATTATTTCATGTAAATTTGATCATAACAACAACTCGCGTAATTATGAACTTTGCATGCAGAGTCATGTTCTAAACAATGCTTTTATGAAAACGTCAACATGTCAACAAAACAGGGTGATTCTTAATAGGAATGAAGAGTGGTGATTACTAGTATGATATTCACAATTTAAGTAATCATAAACATTAGTTTGAATTTTTTCAGAGCCTTTTTACTCATAACATCTGCACCTCACAAGATATTCAGCAAAACTCAGCAAATATCTCGGCAAATATGTATATTACCCCTGTCGGCGTCCAGTTAGCGAAAAATTGTATAAGTAAATACAAAATTCATATCAAAATAACTAATTTGAACCTTCACAATTACCAACAATTACACAATAAATTCTTGAATGTTTCCAAATTCAATGTAAGTGAATGTCAAATGGTCAAGGAATTCATTGTTAATGAATGAAACTGGCCAGTAAATGCAGGGTCGATAAATGTCAATGTCAGTTTGAATTTACAAATGCTAATAAATTCATGATATTTAAGAAATGTTGTGTCAAAAAATTCAAGTCTAGAGGGTATTCTAGTCTTTCCGATAGGAATTTCACCTAACGTTTCACCTTTAACTGAAAAAGGCATCTTCAGAGGTTTCTCGGTCGGGTGTGGTACCCCGACGAATCACTATACTCATCCTAGTCTCAGAGTACTCTCGATGTTGGAAATGACCTCTTAAGCTAAGCGTCCACATGTCGGCAACGGACGCATCGGACGGATCGGATTTACGGATCTCCTTTGCAGAAATGCCGATGCTCCGATGCGTCCGGTGCGGATCTGTGGACGGGCTTGCACGAGTTTCTATACAAAGTATACCGAAGTCCGAAATCCGTTTGATCCAGGATACAGTATCGGTCAGAATTTTCAGACCCCGACAATAACCGAGCGTAGATTCGGCACCGCTCGTGTCTATTCATTGCAGAATCCGTAACTACAATCCTCTTTGGTGGTTTGCGTTTTCGTGATGTTTTGACCTCTGAATTAATTCAAATTGCAACTGTAATGATCAAAATTGTTTAGTAATTAAATTCAAAAGTCAAATATATTGTTTGAAATCTGTATAATCAATGAAATATCTACAATCAATTTAATTTTTTGATTACAATTTAATCAATTAATTTCCCAAATACGTTCAGTTTGATAATATAAAATAAATATTTTCATAGAACACTCTCGTTTCAATTTTCGAGGAATCCTTTTAGTTTCATTTCATGGTTCACATCTCATGAAATTTGAACTGATTAATGGAATTATTCAATAATATGTTGTAGCATTGAAAATTAGAACAATATTCTCAAACCAAAGGTATACATTGTTTTCATGTTGTGAGCAATATACCTATTTGGGAATGAAATGTTTCAGGATACAAAGTATTTTTTCAATTTTGGCTCGTCATTACATATTTCACTTGAGAATTTCGTCCTTTTTTATGGATAATGATGTGAAATATTAATATCTCATCTAACAACGAACTTTGTTGCTAAACTGTCAATCCCTTTATGGAATACTTCCTTCTGTACTCATCGATGTGAGCCATCATTACACTTACGCATATGTATAATCACCATTGGTATATAATTGTAACTATTAATTTGTCTTTGCTCTTTAGGGATATTCAATACTCCTCAGCTCAATTCTGAACATAACAAATAATGCAGTTTCATACTGAATGATGGTCAGTGAAAGATCTATTTTAGGAATCTCTTTCACGTTATCTCACAGCTATACAAGAGTAAACCTCACACATAAAATCTGATGGAATTCTTTTCGATTTGTATGATCAGACTCATTATATAAATATATTATTAGCCTAAAGTTCCTAAAATCCAGATCTGATTTCGTAGGGGAGTTGTTTTGTTTTCGAAGGCTTGTTTGTTAGATTTATTCATCGCCAGCATATTCTTCCTACAAAATTTGAGAATTTCAATGGGAATAACTGTACACATCACAAAACCTTTTTATATTAAAATGTGTAATGGATTTTTACCAGTTTTTACATCAGACGAAAACCCTAACCTATATGTTTTGTGTTATATCAGCTGATTGTCGAGAAGATTGACAGTTACGGTGTTCGCCGATGGGATGTTTGCGCCGAAAGCCGAATAGTCGCTCGGTGATTGTCGGGGTCTGAAAATTCTGACCGATACTGTATCCTCGTTTGATCCGATCCGTCCGATGCGTCCGGTGCGCATTTAGACATTCCGTACTCACGTACGGCACCAAACGCGAATAGCCCTATGCCATTGGGCGACGAACTCGAACTGAGAAACCAATAACCTATTCTCATCTCCATTTAATTTTTCAATTAGGTAGGTAGGTAGAGATGTTTTTAGTCTGAACTGTAACCCAACCCTACTACTGTCTACTACCTACTACTTAAGATTTTATTTTGGATTTTTATGGAAAGTTGGAAAAAGATTAAATTAATCGAATTTTCATGTTAAGAAAACGTACGAAATGACTGTACCCCATTCGCACTAGAGGTTTCCATTTCATTGCCTTAAAAATTGAAAAGTTATTTCTTTATAACTCTTCATTTCAAAAGTATTCCATTTGGATGCTGCAGAATATAAATTACCTGTATTACCAGTTAAGATTCATTCATCACTTGGAATAATTCCACTCTCGATTAGATGAATAAAATGATAAATACCGAACTTCAATATTCTTCAATTGAATTACGCTTAGGTCTTATACCATATACTCCATTCACTTTTATAAAGTATCGCGGTTGGCCATGATTTAGGTTTATCAAGTTTTTTCACTTAAAACAGTCGCATGTTGGCACTCGTGAAAATCAATCGACATTGCCAAGTCCACTTTCTATTTGCTCTTTTTCAACTTTGTAAATGGAGTTAGTTCTTCGAAGATTTAACTGTGGCGCAGGTTTCGTAGAACTACTACATTTTCATGCTGTATTATTTCGGGTTGTGCAAAAATGTATTTGAATGTCTTCTGAATTAACATAATATTTTTTCAAATTCATTAATTTCCCAAAGTAAATGAACTTTTTGATAAATACGTAATTACTACGATTTTTTAGCAGAAACGACAACGTTGTGGGCGTATCTGAAAGTGCAATGACCATAACCTTACATTTTCAAAATATACGCGGTAAAATGTGTCAAAATTTCATGGCAAACCGCGATACTTTATAATAGTGAATGGAGTATATTATACTCCATTCACAATTATAAAATCACAACTCTGGCCTTGGAAATTTGACACATTCCACTCTGTATCGAAGGTATGACGTTTTTTGAAAATATTTAAATATTTTTATGTTCCAAGTCAACACTATGTGCCCTTTCTACATTCTAAGCGTATTTCTCAGAATGTGAATGAATTGGAAAAGATGTGATCGACGAAAAAAATTACCGTTTATATGAATTGATAGAAAGGATTCCTTTTCTAGTCATTTGCATGAAAAGTACAAGACATCACTGTTGAAATATATTATTTTTCGCCATGGAAAAAAATTGCATTGCTTTCACATAATTTTCATATGCATGCTTGTGAAGATTTAATGTTTATTATCCTCTTGAACTAAAAGTTCAAGACTTGACGACATTTTATTTATTTATTTGATCTTATGAACGAGGAGTAAAATATTCTGATTGTATAGCAATTTATTAGATTAAAAAATATTCATACATAACTACCACAGTAGGTTTGTACAAATAAAATGGAATAGGTCAAACATATGCTCCACATTTATCATTCACCTGTTCTAAAATAAGACACAAACTCATGGAATATGGAAGGAGCCGGTGTATTCTGGTTCAATATAGCCTATTTCTACTTTCGGCAAAGGAATGAAAGCTCCACACATTTCAATTCATCGGAGCAGATTCCGATGAATTGAAATGTAGGTAGTAGTAGTAGAATTAGAATTGAATTGTAGTAGTAGTGAATTTCTGAATTCACCTACTTTTATTTTTTTAGCTTTTTCGACGTGTTTTTCTTTCTGCAACGTGAAAACGATCAACAATAATCATTCAGAGACCGATGATGGCCATCCAGAACTCGTTTACTCACGGAAATCGTGCAATTTCATTCTGCAAGTTCTTTCCTCATAATTCCTCGAAAATTCTACCTGAACCATATTTTCCGGTCGCTTTCGTTAGAAGATCGTATAAGGAAGCCTTTTTTGTTCATTTACACATTCCAAATAAATTTTGAGCACCAAAAACGATACCGAAACTAACGTCAAACTTCTGGGGGACCGGAATTTCGTTTGAAATCTTTCAAAACGGCCAGATACCTAGAAAAAACTTCGTTATCAAGTGTAAAAAGGTCGATTAGTACTTACTTTCGCTTTATTTATGCTTATAAATGGATTTTTGGTCCAATTCAAATTTGCCGTTCGTACTCACGCCAAAACTCGTGAAAGGAAAAAATGACACTTGCTCGAAACTTCTTCTGGACGACGAAGAACGGAAAAATAGGCGATTTCCTATCGATATTTCGCCCCAAAATCGCCGATCGATTCGAACTAACAAAATGTGGAAAATCTTTGATACTTTTACGTAAACAGAAAAACTGGCATCGTCGTTTTGACATTAACGATATTTTATGTACGCGCACAGAATTTTCATCAGGTGCACCAACTCCTGAAAACGAAACCATGACCTCCTATGTGATTAAATAAAAGTGAATGGAGTATACCTATTGGTATTATACGCTGTTTCGCATTCGAAGTGTGAATGGTTTCTCAGTTCGAGTTCGTCAGGCCAATGGCATAGCGCCACTCGCGCTTGGTGCCGTACGTGAGTACGGAATGTCTAAATTCGTCCGGTGCGGACATGTGGACGCTTAGCATTAGGGCCGGTTTTATAAAGAGCAACCGAGAATTCAACCGTTGGGTCAGCAACCAAATTCCTCACTATCTGGTAGTTGGCGCACGGTTCAACTATCGGTTCGCCTTTTATAAAGCCGGCCCTTAAACGTTCAACACGTTCCCGACCGCTACCGATAGATAGCAGCAGCGCTTTGCGCTCCGTCTACAGTGACTAGATAACCACTAGTCACTGTAGCTCCGTCCGCTGAATGCGACCAACAAAACTCGAATTGGAAATTTGTATTCACAGGACATATTTCTGGTCCGATTCTAGATGCGTTCTGAACTTGATTCGTGGACACGGAAGAAACTATACACAATTCGTTGCCCATAGAATCGGAGAAATCCAATAGCGGACAAAAGTAGACGAGTGGAGATGGGTTCCAACTGAACTCAACACAGCAGATGAAGCGACAATAGAATTCATTCAGTAACAAAGAAGTTATCTCTGAAAATTGATTTTGTGGACCTGAATTCTTGAGACTACCTGAAGATTTGTGGCCGAGAGAGAAGAAAAACACCGAACCAATAGAAGAAGATCTCAAAGAATTGAAAACTACTGATGGAGTCTGTTTAGTAACGAAAGAGTATGAAAACGTACTTCCGTAGGTGAAAAGGTTCTTGAAGTGGCTGAGGTTGATAAGATCAACTGTGTGGATTATCAGATTCACAAAGATTATGATGAACGAAATACGAGGAGTGAATTTGATATTTCCATGAGAACTGAATTTGGCCGAAATTGAAGAAGCTGAGGAACCTACACTGGATTCGACAGACACATTCATTGTGTCCAGGAATCCAACATGGATTGCTAGTTCTTGGAGAAAGAACCAGTTTAGCCACCGAATTGTCAGAGAGGACGGAACAACCCATAATCTTAACACCGAAACATGATTATGTCAAACTGCTGATCCGTCACTTCCATGAGAAATTTCGTCACAGAGGAGTGGAACTCGTCTTGAACTACATAAGACAAACATTCTGGGTTATTGATGGTCTAGCAGAAGTTAAATAAGTTGTTCTGAAATGAACGAGCTAAGCCATCACCACCTATTATGGGACAACTTCCTGCGTCAGATTGAATCAAGAGTTGAGACCGTTCACAAATGTTGGAATTTATTTTGGGCCAATTTATGTAACTGTATAGGAAGGAGAAAGGAAAAGAGGTTGGGAGTGATATTCACATGCTTAGCTGTAAGGGCTTATACGTCTCGAAATATCTCATTCTCTGAAGTCTGAATAGCGATTCCGTAGTGATGTCCATAATGAGGATGGCTGGAAGTAGGGGGAAACCTAAAAAGATATTTTGCGACAACGGTACAAATTTCGTTGCAGCAGCCAAAGAACTCAAAGAGTCCCTAAAAAACTTGGAAAAATCTGTAGTTATGAATTCTATGACATCAAGAGGGATCGACTTCCGATTCAACCCACCTACTGCTGCTTACCTATATGGAGGGAGTTTGGAAGAGGTTAATTGGCTCTGTGAAACGTACCATTGGGAAAGTGTTGAACAGCAAATCTCTAAGAGATGAAACTCTGCAAACATTTTTTGTGGAATCTGAAAATATAGTGAATTCTCGACCACTGACGAAGGTTTCAACAGATCCTAATGATTATGAGGCTCTTACACCAACCATTTTTTATTGGGTTCGTCTAATGGGGATGGTCCTGTTCCACCCATAAATCCAAATTCGAGTTTCTTAAGACAATAAAGTGATAGATATAGTGTTGTACTCATTAACGACAACGCACCCAGATACGAATGGAAGATGGGCCGAATAACTGCCATTCATCCAGTACCTGATGGTAGGATTCGTGTGGTTGACATAAAGACAGCCACATCTGAATATAGAAGACCAGTCACTAAGATTTGCAGATTGGAGCTACAGGAAAGCTAGTTCCTAAAGCAGGGGGGAGAATGTGAGCTTTTTGACGGCAAAAGTTTCCTGAAGACCCTGTATCCTACTATATCTTATGATTTGTTGTAATTGTTACCTTGGAGTTGTCAAAATAAATTTGTCCAGAAAGGACGTCAGTATATCTTTTAGACGAAAATAAAAATATTTATTGGCCAAAGGCAAATTGTTTGATCAAGGTGATAACAGTAGTAATAACCCAAGGACATTGATAATTGTTCGAAAAAAATTCATCACATATTTCGCAAGCCTGTTGCTTGGAAACAGACCGACGCCGTAGGCGGAGTTCTCACTTCCCATGAATTTTCGTTACTGTTGAGCCAGGTTTCATAAACGTTGATCAAATGCTTGATCGAGCGATTCTGTGATAAAAAATCCGTAAACTTGAAATTCTATTGGTCGATTTGACAAAAATGTCAAGGTATTCTGTGAATCACTCAATAATTAAAGCTCAAAAGCCGAAACTTTTTATATCGGTAAAGAAGGTTTCTGTAATATCAATTCTCCACTTTTGAATGGCGGCTCAAAGCCCATTTCTATGGTTTGAACTGTCATTGGTGTTGCAATCGATTAGTAGGGAGTAAGATGCCTAGAATAATGGTGTGAGCACTCGTCAAATTCGAGAATATCAGCAATGTTTCGTGGCGGCGCCGCAATGTCAAGTAACGTCATTACGGCTTTTTTCCCTTGATCGATTATTCAACAGCTGATCTGCCAAAGTCAATTATGACATGACCACAGAATTACATTTTTATATGTTGAAAGTCTTATACTTATCCTCCAGTTGAATGCGAATCTAACTTCAAAGGAGGACCTGTCGAGAAAGGCGAATCTACCAATGAGGCGAATCTACCTATAAGGCGAATCTACATATAAGGCGAATCTACCTGTCACATGAATCTACCTAATATATTGATCGCCGGGCCCATAGAGTTCAAGAGGTTTTTTGGTGGAAATGATCAGGGCCGTCGCGTGCGACGGCAGTCAATGTTTGTAGCGACACATAGATGACCGTTTGAGATTGGATCGTTACACCAGGTATTTCTATGCATTCATCACATAGGTTAGGGTTATTGACAACGGCAGTCAAAGTTTCACGCGACGCATAAGGCCTTTTCGGAAACTTACTCGGGTTCACTGGATCCCTAACCTTTGCGTTCGTTTACCTAATCCGAACATCCAACCCGTGTTCGGAAAGTACAGAGTTGCTAACCCGATCAGTGACTCGGGTTGATTTATCGTAACCCTACTCGAAAGCAGGGTCGCTAGATCCACCGCATGCGCACGGCAGTTTAGTTTCGTATCTGGAAAACGCGGGAATAAGCCTTCCACTTTATAATAATAATATTCTATTCTATAATAATTTCATAATAATTAATCAAAAATTTTGGAAAGAGAAGAGAATTTGGCGCAATGTGAAATGTGTTAAATTCCAAAAATTAACTGGGAAAAAAATCTTAAAATTATTGGTTATGTTTTGATCTACTGACACTTCAAACCATAGAACTTATAGTACATGGAATGTACTATATATGTATATATATATATATATGTACATGAATAGTACCAGATCAAAAAGTGGGTTAACATCTCAAGTTGGAGGAATCTCTAAATTTCCATGTTCCCATGGATACGACCTGTCACACCGAACAGAAACACAGAAATGTTTGCCGAAATGCCGGATGAATCGGATCTTGACGATTAAATTCATAGTATTTCTGTGTTTCTATTCTGTATGACAAGTCGTATCCATGGGAACATGGAAATTTCAGTATTCCTCCAACTGGAGATGTTTATCCACTTTTTTAAGCTGAGCAGCAAGGCTAATGGCATTCCATGTACTATAAGTTCTATGCTTCAAACCCTAAACCTGATAGTTCGTAAACTTAATTGATTAACTGATTAATAATAATTAATCAATAATTATGGAAAGAGAAGAGAATTTGGCGCAATGTGAAATGTGTTAAATTCCAAAAATTAACTAGGAAAAAAATCTTAAAATTATTGGTTATGTTATGATCTACTGACACTTCAAATCCCAAACCTGATAGCACAGAATACCTAACTACACAGAAGCGTCACTCCGCCTTCCCGCCAAAACTTAATTTGTGCCATGCTAGGTAGTACATATGTCAAGTTGAAATTTAAACTTCCCGCTGGACCACTCAAAAGTGACATATGTACTACCTAACAGAGAATCAAGGTCACGAAAATTTGCCCCATGAATATCAAAGTGCCGACGCTTACTGACGCTTCTGTGTAGATAGGTATTCTGTGCTGATAGTTCGTAAACTTAAGACCGGGTCTGTGATCCAAGAAGATCCGTCACGTGACCTCAATGGATCGAGTAGGTTTCCGAAAAGACCGTTTGGAGGTTGGATTTTTTCGACATTTCGAGACGTCACGGGTGAAGTTACACATAGGTTAGGGTTATTGACAACGGCAGTCAAAGTTTCACGCGAAGCATAGATGACCGTTTGGAGGTTGGATTTTTTCGACATTTCGAGACGTCACGGGTGAAGTTACACATAGGTTAGGGTTCTTGACAACGGCAGTCAATGTTTGACGCGACGCATAGATAGATGACCGTTTGGCTGTTGGATTTTTTCGACATTTCGAGACGTCACGGGTGAAGTTACACATAGGTTAGGGTTCTTGACAACGGCAGTCAATGTTTGACGCGACGCATAGATGAACGTTTGGAGGTTGGATTTTTTCGACATTTCGAGACGTCACGGGTGAAGTCATAGAATTATAAATATAGAATTTGAGCGTAGTGGCTAATAAGTATACAAAAGTGTGGCAATCGTTCCCCTCAAATCCAGGGTCAGTTGTCGCTTTACGCATGCGTTGGGAGAAGAGAAAGGGACATGTCATTTTGTATCCATGGATACCATATGTAGCTCAATACAAACAGATTGTTGTCAATTGCTGATCGCCATGATGCCCCTATTTCCCCACTTTCCGCTATCGCACATGCGCAATAGTCTCACCGACCCTAGGCAGAGCTTTCTAGATGTTTCACTTTTAATTTCAAGGATCAAATTATAGGTATAGAATTATGTGGGTGAAGTTACATATTGGGAAAAGTAGAATTCGATAGGTGGCGCTCTGAATTGTCAAATGTCATCTTAGCAACGAGTAAAACAAATCAGATGTCGTATGAGCCCTTTGATATTTAAGTGGTTTTATTTTGCTGTTTTAGTTATTTTCAGTGTGTGTTTTGTGAAACTTTTGGTATTTCTTTGATTGTGCTTTAGTGCTTTGTGTTGTTAATCTAAATTTTGACTCCCAATATTTTTATTTTTGGAGTAATAGGCATGGTTGATGTTTGTGAGAAGTACAACAAGCGTTCAATTAACTGTTTAGTTTTAGGTCTGATTTCGTGTTTTTATTTCATTTTTGATATAGTCATATCTACAAAAGTTGCAGGGAAAGTACGTTTGTATTGAGTATTATTTGAAATACACCGACTTATTTTCTCTTCGTTTTCTGGAACATACTTCGTGGCTTGACTGTGGTAGTTTTGAGGAAGATACTGCATTTAAAAGAAAATACTTTTTTTTACTAAGACCTGAAGAATATATTGTTCACCTTCAGAAATATAAACTATACCATCCACTATTAACTTATAACTATGTATTACACACTTGGTACTAACCTTGACTATAGTAGTCTTCCCTTTTAAAATGTAAGGAACACACGGACATACTATCTATAACTGGTATCCCCATTTTAAGTTTCATTGCCCAAGCCTTTCTTCAAGATATATTTTCCATAACTCCAAACGCATTTTCAATATTTACCATTCTTCCCATGGGAGGAAATTTATGGAAAGATGAATCGGGATTTTTCCCTTTACGGTTAGTGCAATCAAATTCAGAACAGTTTCGATTATGCAACGACATAATTCAAAGTATAAAACTTTGAAAAAGGTACACAAAAAATCAAACTTTATCTGCAATGAAGACAAAAAACAGAATAAAAACAATGCAATACGAATTATTTTACTCGTTGCTTCAATCACATTTTTTTCCGCCAGAGGACAACAGCAGTCAAAGTTTAACGCGACGCATAGATGACCGTTTGGAGGTTGCGTTTCTGCTTTTGATTTTTCAAAATGGGAATCTATCTTCAAAGGGATATCTACCAAAAAGGCGAATCTACTTAAAAGGTAGGTCGCTGGGCCCAAACAAATATGAATTAAAATGTCAAGAATATATTCCCGAATTATTGCTTGACAAAATTATCGGCTATTGACACAACATGTTCACCAGAATAAATTCGAATATTTGAAATAACTATAACTAATAACATAGTTGCATAGAATCCCTGGTGTTGGCACTGATAAGATTCTGTTTAAGACTTTCTTGTCGATTGATCATCTGATATTTTGTGCGGCTTTTCATTTCTCCCGAAAGAGGTCGCGCTATTATTCCATAACCACAATCTTTATGACATTCGAAATTAATACATGTTTTGAAGTTTTGATCAGAGACAACTGTCATTGTGTCATTTCTCTAAAAACGTAACAAAACCCATTGCGGATTATTGCGGAACTTGACCAAAATCTGAAATCAAGGATGCCGTTTTGATCTTCAAATTTTGGTCACGATTTTTAGTAGGGAGTCGTTACACCAGGTGTTCTATGCATCTTTCTAATAAGTAACAATCTGTCATAAATTGTGAATAGCGCCACCTGAAGTGGAAAAAACGAAATCTTGCCAATATTCTCGATTTGGTCAAAATCTAGTCAGTGCATTCACCATGTGAAGCAAGGGCGGATATAGCTTTTTTTCATGGGAGGGGTAATAACGATCATGGGGGGGGGTAATAACGATTGAAAATCATTAAATCAGGTACACAATGTAGGAAATATTTAATGTGCACCACCTTTTTCTTAGGTCTTCGATACTCATGGGGGGGTAGTTACCCCCAGTACCCTCCCCCCCGTAAATCCCTTGATGTGAAGTAAGGAGGTAGCATTTCTTTCATTTGATGTTCTGATATATTTCATGAATTCCCGCGAAAATATGAATCAGAAGTCTCAAAACGAAGATCAATCATAGACGTTATCGGGCCTTTTCAACTGTGAGTGAATATTGTTTATTTCGAAAAGGACTAAAATGGAAATTTTTGTTTGGAATTCAATATTGAATATGTAAAAATTCAATCAAAATTCTCCTCATTAAGTTATAGTCTCGGACAAATATTTTCAACATAAATCTGAATTACCTTGAAATGGGTACAGGATCTTGGCAAAGCCAAATCAGAAAATTCCAAAATAGATCTTCCAAAACCATTTAAAACTTGATAATGTTACTTCACAAGTTATTGTAATTTCAACCCCAAATACCCAGAGTTCACTTGAAAAGTTCCGAAAATATGTGAATATTCAGTAGGATCGCTCATACTCCAAGTAGGTACTCAATTTTTTCGATTTAATATTTTAATAATCGTAATTAAAAATATAAAATGATTAATTATAAGATCCAAACCATACTTTTCACTTAAAATATTATGAATTACTGGATTCTTCCAAAAAAATATATACATATTGCGATAATTAGATTGAGTCCTCCAAATTCCAATTATTTCTTATTTTTTTTCTTTTTTGCTTTAGCCTTCTGCTGCTTTCTTTTCTTTTTCCTTTCTTCCAAAATATTTCTCCACCATCGCTGAAAAGAACGAATTCATTAGGTTCGAGTTCGATATAATCTGTGAATTGAAACATTTACTGCGTTCGTTATTACCAATCCGGGAGTCGAGCGAGAGAAAACGGACACAGAAATATAATAAATACGGATCTCTCTCTCTCTTTCCCTCTTTCAGCCAGAGAGAGAGAGAGAGATCCGAATTATTATATTTCTTTGTCCGTTTTCTCTCGCTCCTCTCCCGGATTGGTAATACCGAATGCGCCTATTTAAGGCTTTTGCCCAGCTGGTATCGTTTCAGATTTCGAAATTAGCTAACCACTCTATATTTATAAGATGTTTTTTTCTGTCTTCATAAATGAAAGTCAATGGCAGTAAACCGATGTCTATCTCTAAAAATAGGTTTATTTTTATAAGATTTAACGAACATGACAAATAATTATCTCACCTGAAAAGAGGAATCGGAAATTGAACGCTATTTATCTTCTATTCTGAATGATATGACAAATGGAAAAACTGATTAAATAAAACCAGAGTCCCGAAATCTTAGTTTTTGGTACTTTGATATTTTTCGTTTTGAGATCACCCCATGTTTTCGGTTTTGGGTTATTTGAATAAACTTCCAAGTTTTGATAATTCGATTGTACTTTTCTATTTTGATTTTGTTTTGACGATTCTATTTGGTTTTGTGTTTTGATAATTTAATTCTGCTTTGGGGTCCTTTGGACCCCGCACTTTTTCTATGGGAAATGGCGTTCCGTCAAATTTTCTAAAATTTTGGTATAATGTAGTACTCGACCTACTGATCAAAAGTGTCCATGGCCCCCAACTTAATCCTATGACTAGTTTTTGAGATACAGGGCGTTGAAGTTGAGAATTACCACTTTTACTACGCCCGTATCTCGAAACAGTACCTACCTGAACACTTCCGGTTATACCAGGAGTGAAAATAAATTTGTTCAATAATTTTTTTTTTATTTTTTTGTGTCTGATACGATTGATTATTTAATGCTGAATACATTTCTGTTACAACCATTGTATTCTTTCAATCAGTTTTCATAATATCGGAAAAAAACCTGAATAAACGTCGAACATTCATAGTTGGTGTTATGTTCATTTTTCTGAACATCCCGAGTGTAAACCGTTCTCACAGCGTCAATCTTTAAATTTCATAAATATCATCACAAGGTGTTTCAAATTTTGTGTCGAAAACTGTGATCAAAAATTAGCCATAACTTCTGTTTTTAGAACCCTACTTTTTTATCATTGCGTTGGATTCTGTGAAGAAAAATAATGATAGCCATCTCAGATGCTCTTGCTCCTAAATTCAGTAATTTGCGAGTTATTAGAGCTTTTTTGGATTCATGTTGTACGTAGAGTCAAATTCATCAAATCTAAACGGATTCGATGAATATTCTTATGAAACCATAGTAACAACTAATGATCACCTGTGAATTATTATTGGGATCATTTATCTTCTTCGGTCACAGAATATTCTCATGCAAACAGATTCGATGACTATTCTTATGAAACATTGAAGTAAAATCGGGAAGTAAGGTTAAGGTGGGCGTTCCATGTAGTGTGTTTTTTATTTCAAGTTGCATTTGAAAATGGTTTCACTATGAGAGCTAAAATTTTGTGGGTGAACTCAGAAAGGATTGGAGTTCTTAATGAAGATTGAGATTTATTTCATTTCAACAGTTATTTTTTTCTTTTAAGAATAGAAGAAAATGAGTTCAACTTCCGATTAAAAGTGAATCTACAGATAATTTCATTCAAAAAAACAACTCGAAATACGGAATTGGCAGAGAATGGCCAAATTCGAATTTTAGCGGGAAAAAGTTCCTGCTTTACCCACATTTTCACTAATTTCATAGTTCAGCGAGTTTCGGATAGAGAGCGCCATAGAATTATAAAAATAGAATTTGAGCGTAGTGGCTAATAAGTATACAAAAGTGTGGCAATCTTTCTCCTTAAATCCAGGGTCCGTCATCGCTATACGCATGCCTAGGGAGAAGAGAAGGGACATGTAATTCTGTATCCATGGATACCGTATGTGGCTCAATACAAACAGGGACAAATAAAGAAACTGCATCCGCTGATCGCCACGATGTCCCTAATTTCCCACTCTCCGTTATCGCACATGCTCAATAGTCTCACTGACCCTAGGCAGAGCCTTCTAGATGTTTCACTTTTAATTTCAAGGATCAAATTATAGGTATAGAACTCAGACCAAGGAAACTTTCCTTTGTCTAAGGTATAGAATTATGTGGAGAGCGCCATTGTACATTTCATTCATAATTAGAGAGATATTCATAGAACTTATACAGGGTCTTTCACGAGGAACCTCACCCATATTTATACGGGAAACTACTGAACGTATTTTCATGAAATTCAGCACTTATAAGTATTTCACGATGCTGATGAAATCTAAAATATTTTCAAGGCATGAGCACCTCCGGTTTTTCCGGAAATAACGTCAACTTCCGTTTTTCAAATTAGAACACCATTTTTTTATTGCAGAAATAGATTCCTTAGAAAATTTCAAGTTATTTTGATGTAACATTTTTCAGTTTTGGTTGGAAAATTCTCTCTGAGCGGGAAAATTCGAAAAAAAAATCGAAAATAGAGCTCCGCTGAAACAAGAATAACTTCGAGGTTTTTGGATGGAAAATTTTCATTTTTGGGATTTTTCAAGACGTAAGATTGATGTATCCACTTTAAAATTCGAAATCGCGATTCATGATACAGGGGGTGAAAAAATCGCTTTCAAAGTTAGGGATGGCAAAATCGTGAAAAATCAATTTTTTCAAATTAGAACCCCATTTTTTTATGGCAGATATTGAATCTACGTTAAAAAATAATGTGAGTGTATGCATCACACCCTTGCCCTAAAATGGATATTTTCTGAGTTAATATCCACTTTAGGGCAAGGGTGTGATGCATACACTCACATTATTTTTTAACGTAGGGGAGAGGCAGGAAAGATGGCATACAATCTTTTGAAAATCGATATCTCTTATGAGGAAAAAAATATAGAGTACAGCATTTGTTTAATCTTTAGTCAATCAAGTTAGCTATCAATTTTGAAGAAAGATATGAATAAAAAAAACTATAGGCAAAAAAAAATCGCGATAATCTGAAACATTCGAAAAACCATTTTGCCCTACAGTGTCGGGCAAGATGGCATATCATATAATATGATATATTTTGTAGTGAAAAAAACAACATTTCCAATAAATAACAGATAATACAAGAAATAGAAATTTATATTTATATAAACAGGAACAGAACATAAAAAGAATTCTCACAGATTTAGGAAATCACTGAAAAATATTTCATAATCTCATATCAAACGAAACAAGAACTAAACAAAACGTAAAATTAATTCTCTTGACATATTATTCTCATCCCACTCTCCTCTGTTGGTTTCCCTTCGATAATTGTAGACCATCTGAAACAATATTTTATTGTTAATAAAAAGTACCATTTTTCGGGCAAGACGGCATACCAATATACCATGCCATTTTACCCAGCCTCCATGTATGCCAACTTGCCCTAACCACGTGTCCAAAAAACGAATAAGTAAATCAACATTATTGTGACATCTTTTTGTCAAGGCAAATACATAAAAAGGATTACAATAAAGGTACAATTCTACTCGGATATGAAAAATTTAGTGAAATAATCTGTACTTACAGTTATAAAGGCGAGAAGAGAGAGCTTACGTCGAAGTTGTACACGGTCACACCACTTTTTCACCATTTTTCACGACTAAGTCATCAACTACCGTAACGGATCCCTTGAAACAACGTTCGTACACTGTTGCCAACTAATTCGAACATTTGCACCGAGTTCTAGGATTCCACTCGCAGTGGATTCTTCAGTACATATGGTATGCCATTTGGCCCTACTATGCCATCTTGCCTGCCTTTCCCCTACATTCAAATCTGCCATAAAAAAATAGGGTTCTAATTTGAAAAACAGAAATTATGGCCAATTTTCCATCACAGTTTTCGACACTTAATTTGAAACACCCTGTGATGATATTTATGAAATTCGAAAGATGCATGACCTTTCCATA
This sequence comes from Adalia bipunctata, assembly GCA_910592335.1. Lineage (NCBI taxonomy): Eukaryota > Metazoa > Arthropoda > Insecta > Coleoptera > Coccinellidae > Adalia > Adalia bipunctata. Next base: position 39,363,155 of record OU342948.1, read on the forward strand.
TTCTTCTTCTTTGACGATGTGAGAACGGTTCACACTCTGGATGTTCAGAATAAGAAAAATGAACATAATAGGTACTGACTATGAATTTTCGACTTTTTTTCAGTTTTGTTTCGATATTTTGAAACTATTCGAATGAATACAATGGTTTTACCAGAAATGTATTCAGCTTTGAATACTGAATCATATCAGAAACGTAAAAATTGAAAAAACAATTGTCAACAAATTTATTTTCACTAACCGGAAGTGCTCAGGCTCCAAAAATATTTTAGGTCTGTAAAGAATTTCGAACAATATCATAATGCCAATTTTCATAGTTCAAATATGTCCAGTTCTCCAGAAACGTCTAATAGGCACTCGAACTTGGGACACCCTGTATAGGTATTATCCTGTTGCTGACATTGAATTGTGTTGGCCTCTACTCGGTTGAAATCCATAGTACGCTAATGGAATAAAGTACATATAATATGTTGATTTCTGTTCATAATGACTTGAAACATATTATCGCGTTTTAGCTACTTCAGAACCGGACAGAGTTTATAATCTCAACCGTGCGAGTTGCCATTTTTGCGCCTCCCTTCCGAGCGAATCGTTTCTTTCTGTATGACACATTCAAAAAACAACAGGTGAAACCGAAAGATGAGCACTTTCAAAAAATTACGCTGGTTTTTGTAATGACTGCAATCGGGATCTAACGTTTAAAATAATAATTGCAATCCTTGTAAGACCTGATATGATATACTGAAAACGGCTTTTATCGATATCGGTTCAGTGGAAAAAGTTTTTAGCTCATTCATTTCCCTGTTTGACTACTGTGATTCGACCCTGCCCAACAAATGTCTCAAAACATCGAGATGAAGCCCATAACAGACAGGTAAAAATCACTTATGATCAGGCACCCACCCAATTTGGGAAATAACAATAGATTATTTATTTTATTGCTGGCGGTTCCTTGGAGGATCTTGCTCCCATATCTCAAGTCCGGTATATCTGGTACGGCCTTTTAGTTACAATACAGTTTTTATTCATTAGGGACAATGCGACAATGCACCTTGCTCCTAGATGAATAAACAATAAAGATGGAAATTTTATAATTTTGTCTGGTTATCCATTCGATTCCTTCAAAGCCTCAGTCATTGGAAGCAATCAAGGAATATACAGCATGACGAAACAAAATTCTCGGATTCACCTCTGGTGCAATATTTCGGCATGGTTCTTTGAAAACATCTGAAGCAGTACAATGTTGCGAAACGCATTATGTTTCAACTCTTGATGACTAGAAATCAACATATACAGGGAGAGATCTAATTGATAGATAATCCGTCGCCTGGGTATCAAGACTAGGAAAATTGGAGGTACAAACAAAGAGTGGAAATTCCTTGCATAATTAAAAAAAAAGCCCTATAAACATGCGACCGCAAACGTTTCGTCTTCATTAATGTTTGACTTTTTTCAAGAATTTTTCTCTGATGATTATAAACTTCATCGAATCTCTCAATCGTTGCTTCAGAACGGAAAAATAATGATGAAACTAACGATGAATCTATTCATCGAAGATTACTACTGGATTTTCATGACTGTTTGCAATTTTTTCTCGAGATCGGTAGCAGATACGACAAAACTACAAGAAACCATAAAGTTTAGTTGAACAACAAACCTCTTTTTTTACAATTCTTCAAACTCCCAGTGGCTCACCAAAAAATGAATCTGGAGCAGCAAAGGGAACAGTGTCCCATAAAAAAATTTCACCCTGTAAATTTGCAATCGAAATTAGCATGTCGAATGGTGTAAACTCTACATTGTTATATTTATGCGAAATTTCAGTGGATATCTTATGAACTGAAGGTACTGTGCGAATAAACTTGGAACGCAAACCAGACTTTGATATCCTGTACCTCGAAAACGAAAGGTTTGCGGTCCATGTTTTTGTGATTACGGTTGTTGAATAGGCAGGGAAGGATATTACTCAAAAATAACTAAAAGCGTCATAAAACCATAAAAGTTATTGCGCGGCGGGCGCTGGTACTTCCGAACTATGCAAATAAAGGTGACCTATTTTCAACCATATTACTTTCAATTTGAAAGGGTTCTAGAAGTTTTTTCTCCAATTTTGATTCACCCATGGGCAATCTGATTGTCTTTGTTGAAATTATGACCATATTATTTCTATATTTCGCATAAATGCTGTTGAATGAGAGCTATCAGACGCTATTTCACAGAAAATACAGCGTGTTCCTAAATTGAATAGATTCTTTGGATAATTTCAAGACCAAAAAGTCCCATGAACATTGGTACAGCAAACGTTTTCGATATAGTGGCTATTGAAAATTGAATTTTTTCATGATTTTTTCTCATAGTATCTGCACTAAATACAGGATTTCCATTTGATGTGTCAATACTAACAATAAATTTATTCGACCCTTTTTTCTCGAAATCGGTGGCAGGTACGACAAAATTGCTAAATATCATCAAGTTCGGTATAATAATAAAGCTTCTTTTACAACATCAACTATGAGATTGTCATTAGAGGTGAATAAAAAAACAACATTAACGCTATTCCAATCTCTTCACATCAATAAGTACAATTCCCAAAAGTTAGGAAATAACAGCAGGCTTCAATAACTGAACGACTGATTTTCAAGAACAAAAATTTTTTCCAACTCTTTCGATGTTTATCTTCTTGCGAATTGCTGTTAAGTTCTTGGGACTTCGTTTGCCCAAACGTTTTCCTTCATTTTCAATTTTCATATATTTCTTATATATTATTTATTTTATTACTAGCTGGCCCGGCGAACTTTGTTTCGCCTAAATGATACCTATACCATAGCCATCTTTATCTTAAGAAGGCCGTGCCTATACTTACTGTGGATTTCACAAATCGTAATCACCAGTGATCGGAGATCAACGGCTTGGTTAGATTTCTGAACTGTCAAATCGAGTTGATTCTTGATCACCGGTGATATGCTTTGTGAAACCCCCGTTAAACTTACCATTGCTATTTTTTCAAGCAGGAGATAAATAAGGCATAATGAAAGTTCTGTCAAATGTCATCTGTCGAAAGTCATCTGTCTACTGACAAATGTCATCTGTCAAAAGTCATCTGTCAAATGTCATCTGTCAAATGCCATCTGTCAAATGCCATCTGTCAAATGCCATCTGTCAAATGTCATCTGTCAAATGTCATCTGTCAAACGTCATCTGTCAAACGTCATTTGTCAAACGTCATTTGTCAAACGTCATCTGTCGAATGTCATCTGTCAGATGTCATCTGTCAAATGCCATCTGTCAAATGTCATCTGTCAAATGTCATCTGTCAACCGTCATCTGTCAACTGTCATCTTTTCCACGGATATGAGCTGTCACACAAAACAGAAATACAAAAATAATATGTCAATTACTAATTATGGGTAATTTTGAATTCAGTTATTTCCGCAAATATATTTATTACCCAAACATAAATCAAAAACATTTCAGAAATATAGGGAAAAGATGAAAATGGACAACTCACGATTGATACTGATCGTCAAAATCCGATTTACTTGACATTCCGGTGAAAATTCACTGTTCCACCGACTTGAGATCTTTACCCGCTTTTGATCTGATAATAGCCTTCCATGTTATTATAAGTTCTATGACTTCTATGCAAATTACACAATAATTGTATACATCGCCATTCATACTCTAGTCTATACCATTTCTGAATTTCCTAGACTACTTCATGGCTTATATCTTCACAACGTTCTATTTTATTATTGCATTTCTATTTAATACCGTGGAACTTCGTTCTACTACTATTAACACAGAATACCTAACCACACAGAAGCGTCATTCCGCCTTCCCGCCAAAACTTTATTTGATGACGCTTGTGCCATGCTAGGTAGTACATATGTCAAGATGAAATTCAAACTTCCCGCTGGACCACTCAAAAGTGACATATATGTACTACCTAACAGACAATCAAGGTCACGAAAATTTGCCCCTTGAAGATCAAAGTGCCGAAGCTAAGTGACGCTTCTGTGTAGTTAGGTTTTCTGTGCTATTAATCCCCATGGAATATTCTTATACCGTTGGTAAGACCTACTGCACTTTTAACTATTCACTTGACATGGATTCTGTGGAAGAAAAACTAACCTCCTTTGTCCAAATATCAAAACCTATATAAGTATTCTATGATTGCTCGATTGGTGGTAACACATAATTCTATGGGTAGTAAGAAAATGGAAGGCTTTTTTTTCCTTTCTGTAGGATATTTTCGGGAATATTTTGTTATATAAACCTTGCCCTAACAATAATGAACACAACAAAAAAAGAATTGTCCAATTTGATGCGATCGTTTGAACAATATGGCATTTCGAAGTTTTGAACCAACCATAGATCGCCTTTTATTAATATAGATAACGATCCATTTGAGTATACGACGAAAGTTTCAAGTGCGTAAATGAATGCGTCGAAATAACTAATTTTCTTTTTGAAATTTTCAGCGTTCAGCATCCTTTATGCGATTCGAATGATCGCTTTATGAACTGGGATTAAAATTTTGTACATATAATTCTGCAATCAATTGTTAATTCATAGTCTAAGAAATTCTCATTAATTTATATCATTTACTACAATCTTATTCATCATTTCACTCAATTGATAATAATCATGTTTTCATCCACATATTTTCTCTTCTAATCGTCCTTTTCAGCCTACAATCAAATAGTATTAGGTATGTGTTGATTATTATTGTCTTAATTTTATATGAAAATTTTAATTTATTATTATTAATCGAATGGAACATGTGTTGAATGAATGTTTGTTCCAAATCGATCCAAATAATGGTACAATTGGCAATGCTCAACTCTGAGAAATGTAATTAAATGATAATAAAAATATCTGAAAAATTGCTCATGGTTATATTTTATTACACATTTTGAGTTGTTTGTAGGAAAATGATTTAATTATTCATGGTTGCATTTTACTATTTTCAGTCTACTTCTAGAGAATAATAAATATGTAAATTATTTTTTTCTGAATAAACAGGTAATTATTTCTTCCATTTCTATTTATTTGCTCATGAATTTCGATTTTCTCTGAATATAACTAACTCTTCATCAAATAATGGTATCAATGTACATCTACCCAATTCTCCGATCTACCTGGCATGCGATCTTTTGATTTTTCTGATATACCTATCTCATATGCGAATTCTCTTCAAAGGTAGAAGATCTTACTGGCTTACTAGTTATAGAAACTATTCCCAAGGAAGGTTGAATGGACACCCTGTATTTATGGGTTGATTCAAGGTGTTTGTTTAATTTTTTTAGAACATATCATCATGGACTTCAAAGAATACAGGGTGATTCAGTCATGAAATGAACTTTGAACCTCACGAAAATACCCAAAAACCACCTTTTTTTTTCATCACCCTCTATTTCAAGATTGAATCCGACGAGGTGGGAGTTTTCTTTCACCACTGTACTTGATATAAAAACATCAATACGGCTGAGAGTTTTTATCCAATTCCTATGACCAGATTTTTTTTTATGTAATATGAAAATTATTTATTCATGTTATTCTATTCGTATTCCAGCTGAAAATCTGGTCATAGGAATTGGATAAAAACTCTCAGCCGTATTGATGTTTTCATATCAAGTACAGTGGTGAAAGAAAACTCCCACCTCGTCGGATTCAATCTTGAAATAGAGGGTGATAAAAAAGGGGGTTTTTGGGTATTTTCGTGAGGTTCAAAGTTCATTTCATGACTGAATCACCCTGTATTCTTTGAAGTCCATGATGATATGTTCTAAAAAATTAAACAAACACCTTCAATCAACCCATAAATACATGGTGTCCATTTAACCTTTCTTGAGAATAGTTTCTATAATAATGGATCACCCAGTATAAATTATAAATTCTGGGTATTTCAAACTTTTTCGATGTAACAACAACATATCTAGTGTAATAGTTCATTTTGCGAACGTTTTCGCTCTGGAATTGACATATTTTATACTTTCAAAATCGGGCATGCATTCAATTATGGATAACCCTGTATTCGTAACGATTTTCGGTCATATTCCTCTATATGCTTGCTCCTTGGGGATGTAATGAAATGTTTCTTGAGAAAAATTGAAGTTCATTCGATTCTGTTCGGAGATACGGGCGTAGTAAAAGTGGGTAATTCTCAACTTCAACGCCCTGTATCTCAAAAACTAGTCATAGGATTGAGTTGGGGCCATGGACACTTTTGATCAGTATGTCGAGTACTACATTATACCAAAATTTCAGAAATTTTGACGGAACGCCATTTCCCATAGTAAAAGTGCGGGGTCCTTTCGAACTGAGCTTTAGAAGCTCAAAGTTCCCCCGAGCGTTTTGCCCCTTTCGAAGGATGAGTTTTCAAGCTCAAAGCTCACCTACACAACTTGAGCTTTCGCCCTATTTCGTCGCCAAGCTATTTACACAATACGGTGTACCGCTGCGAGGAGACTTCAATGATGGGCAATGACGGGCTTGAGACCCGAACAACCGGTGATATCAATCCTGCAGTGAAAGAAGGTTGCAAAATGGCGAAGGTTTCGGTACTTTATGGTATACCTACCTGCAGAGCCGGACCGTGGGCGTGGCGAAGCAGGCATTTGCCACGGGCGCAAACGAACCAGGGGCGCAAAATGTGAAATATGATATATTCCATTTTAATGTTTATCTACAGGGTATTTCACCATAAACTGGGTAAACATACATAGCCGTGTAGACGACACCGAGGAACTAATTTTTGCCTAATGACATAATTATAGGTACCCCGTTTTCGACGCATAAACGAGATACAGGGTGTTTAATGTCAACTTCGAGTAATATTCTGTTAACTGTGGTGAATTATGCGTGACATTTGAAATAACGGTTACTGGTCACATCTTAGTATTTTTTGGGGCTCAATTCAATTGTGGTGTAGAATTCTGAAAAAAAAATTCAAAATGGCGGAAAGCCTGCAAAGTTTGAATTTTTTTTTCTCGGTTGCCAATTTGGAAAGTACTATTTCAACGAACTAGATTATTTTCTAAGATTTTCCGTGAAAAAATTTTTGCAAATTTCGAACTCAACTTTTTTTTACATGTCTTCAGTGAAAAAAAAATTTCGGCCGAAATTGTTGGAATTTTTCATGGTTAAACTATTCTTCATTCTTAATACTGGGGTGAAAACAGAATGAAAAAATATAGGTACATTGGTTTTCTTTATGTAGCCTTCCAAAGATTACGCTCGCAGAACTTTCATAATTTTGGATTATTTGGCCGTACGAGGGCCAAAATTGTGCTAATGACCCGGACAGAAATATGGGTTTATAAACCAAAAAAACTTTGGTAAGATTCGAACTCTCTACGAGTATGAATTGGGTTTATTTTAATCTTATAAATTTCCGTCACCAAAGCGACGCTATAGTTAATCGAAAGTGGAAAGTTCGATTCTCAACAAAGTTATTTGAAAAAAAATTTTTTGGTTTATAAATTCATATTTCTGTCCGGGTCATTTTGGCAGCCCGTTAGCACAATTTTGGCCTTTGTATGGCTTCCAGTTTTTAAATAAAAATTATGAAAGTTCTCCGAGTGTAATCTTTGGAAGGCTACAAAAAGAAAACCAATGGATATTATATCATTGTGTTTACATCTCAGTATTTAGAATGAAAAATATTTCAACCATGAAAAATTCAAAACAATTTAAGCCGAATTTTTTTTTCACTGAAGACATGTAAAAAAAGTTGAGTTCGGAATTTGCAAAAATGTTTTCACAGAAAATCTAAGGAAATCTAGTTCGTTGAAATAGTGCTTTCCAAATTGGCAACCGAGAAAAAAAAATTTCAACTTTGCAGGCTTTCCGCCATTTTGAAATTTTTTTTCAAAATTCTACACCACAGCTGAATTGAGCCTTGAAAAATACTAAGAAGTGACCAGTAAACGTTATTTCAAATGTCACGCATAACTCACCACAGTTATCAGAATATTGCTCATAGTTGACATAAAACACCCTGTATCTCGCTTATGCGTCGAAAACGGGGTATATAGCATAAGGCAAAAATGACTTCCCTGGTGTCGTCTACACGGCTATATATGTTTGTCCAGTTTATGGTGAAACACCCTGTATAACAGTATATATTATTTTGGGAATAAATAACAATTTTTGTATCGTTTTCTATTCATTTTGTTGATTGAGTTTTTGTTCATTACCTTTTAAGAAATATGGGAGATTATTGTGAATAAAAAAGTTCTTCAAAAATACAATCAATAAATGTCAATTATGAAAAACATGTATTTATTGAAAAATGAATTTCTTCAAGGGCGCATTTTGAGAGTTTGCCACAGGCGCCAGAATCCTAGTTCCGGCTCTGCCTACCTGGGTTGCAAATTGGTGGAGACGGCGGTCACTTTTCATCTTTGGCTGTAATGGTTTGGATCGGATTGTGGGTGCATTTTGATAGAGGATGGGGAGATGCACTGCTGACGGTCCGAGCATGGACTACATGCGGGATGCGGGATTGCTTCGACGAGTATACAGGGTGTTTCACCATAAACTGGACAAACAAAGGCCGTAGATATATATAGCCGTGTAGATGACACCGAGGAAGTCATTTTTGCCTTATGACATATACGCCGTTTTCGACGCATTAGCGAGATACAGGGTGGTTAATGTCAACTTTGAGCAATATTCTGATAACTGTGGTGAGTTACGCGTGGCATTTGAAATAACGGTTACTGGTCACGCTTAGTATTTTTTAGGGCTCAATTCAATCGTGTTGTAGTATTTGAAAAAAAAAATTCAAAATGGCGGAAAACAAAGTTGAATTTTTTTTTCTTGGTTGCCAATTTGGAATGCATAATCTCAACGTACTCGATTTTCTAAGATTTTCCGTGTAAAAATTTTTTCAAAATTCGAACTCAACTTTTTTTTACATGTCTTCAGTGAAAAAAAAATCTCGCCCAAAATTTTTGGAATTTTTCATGGTTGAACTATCTTTGATTCTGAATACTGAGGTGAAAACAGAATGGAAAAATATCCATTGGTTTTCTTTTTGTAGCCTTCCAAAGATCACGCTCGGAGAACTTGTGCTAATGGGCTTCCAGAATGAGCCGGACGGAAATATGAATTAATAAACCAAAAAAATTTTTTTCAGAAAACTTTTGTAGGATTTGAACTCTCTACGAGTATGAATTGGGTTTATTTTAATCTTATAAATTTCCGTTACCAAAGCGATGCCAGTTAATCGGAAGTGGAGAGTTCGATTCCCACCAAAGTTTTTTGAAAAAAATTTTTTTGGTTTATGAATTCATATTTCCGTCCGGGTCACTCTGGCAGCTAATAAGCCTAAATTTGACCTTCGTACGTCCTCTAGTTTTTTGAATAAAAATTAAGAAAGTGCTCCGAGCGTAATCTTTGGAAGGCTACAAAAAGAAAACCAATGGATATTATTTAATTCTGTTTGCACCATAGTATTCAGAATGAAAGATTGTTCAACCGTGAAAAATTTCAACAATATCGGCCGAAATTTTTTTCTCAATGAAGACATGTAAAAAAAAGGTGAGTTCGAATTTTTAGAAAATTTTTACACGGAAAATCTTGTACGAGTACGTTGAGATTATGCATTCCAAATTGGCAACCAGGAAAAAAAATTTCAACTTTGCAGGTTTTCCGCCATTTTGATTTTTTTTCAAATTCTACAACACAATTGAATTGAGCCCTAAAAAATACTAAGACGTGACCAGTAACCGTTATTTCAAATGCCACTCATAACTCACCACAGTTCACAGAATATTGCTCAAAGTTGACATTAAACACTAAACATTAATCTCGCTTATGCGTCGAAAACGGGGTATATGTCATAAGTCGAAAATTACTTCCTCGGTATCGTCTACAAGGCTCCAGTTTATGGTGAAACACCCTGTATACCTACTGCAGAGAAACGCTCAAGGCGACTTTTTACGCGGAATAAACGAGATTAGATTGCTACCAGGTGTGAATACCACCGGCTACACGTCACCTGAATGTATATGGAGTTCCCCTGAGTCTGCGCCAAGTCCTTCGGGACCCGAAAAAAACCTTGAAAGCCACCAGACAAGACACTACCGTGGTCAGCCACCGCACCCTTGTGGAAGGAAGTACTACTTGCCTCGCAATTGCGGAAAAACCTACAGCTCTTTCACCAACCTGAGTGTACTTATTGTCACAACGATCACATTCTATGGCATTCTCAAACGCGGCTCTTGTCAACCGCCAAAGAGAACGCTCGTTACCTGAAGATCGTGTCATAACGCTCCCTATCTGGCAAAGGCTGGAGCCACAGAGCATATATGTAATAGTGTAGAGCTAAATAAATGTGCACACAAGAGCCACATGATGCATTGAGTGACATAATATTATTTCTAGGTTGTGGCACATGTGTGTCTGCCTAGTTTCCAGTTGGAAATGAATCGTAGTCAATATCGAAGCATTTGTCGAATTTTGCTGAAATAGTTTCAAACGGAGGAAACGAAGTATTGATGGCGTTCAGAACTTTTTGCTATCATGAACTGACAATTCTGATCGCCTCAGTAGTTTGTATTCTCGGCCTAGAAAATCATGGACAAAAATAAGGCACGAACCTGTATCTTAGCAGCAGCCCAGTTTCTTACAGCAATTCGTATGGCTTCATCTCTTCGACGATCCCTCAAATCAATCCAGTCTGTCATTTCTTTATCTCGTGTTAAAACAATTTGTTCCAGATCCCGTAATTTATTTTGCATCTCCTCCGTTTCAATCCTCTGCTTCATTATCGCAATATCAGTAGCATCCATGTCTTCATCATATTTTGTCATCCACATCACAATGTCCGTTTTGAGATCCTGCAATTTTGTATGAGTCGGTGACCAGAATCAAAATGGGATTTTGACAACCGGTACTCATATGGAAAACTTATTATTCTTGATCCTGTATGAAATGTGTCATTTTGACAGCAATAAAAAGGTGCATCGCTTTATCACCGAGAAAAACGCCTGTTTCTCTTGAGCATCTACATCTAGTATGCTCAATTCACTTATGTATTATTATTGTTGTTCATTCGTATATTCGGTCGTTGATTCATCTTGCCAAAACACACTGGAGCTTTTCTTTCAAGGATGAATTTCTTCTTACCTCGAAATTTTTCCAGCGGTAATTTTGATCGAAAAACTGACATTTGACAAAATCACTTGACCTTCGGTCTCGCGATTTTGTCATGTCAGTTTTTCTCGTAAAATTACTGATTATCAAAATTATTTCGTTACAAAAAGAAAGGACCCCGCACACTTACTTAGGAAAAGCGGGTCCAGTGAATTTTCCCCATTTTTACATATTATATTTATATCAACCTCAAGAACAATATATCAGATATTCACGAAGGTCTTATATTCGGTTTGTTCTATAGGGCGTTCCAAAATTGCAGCTACGGAAAAATGAATCTTTTAATTTTGATGATAATTCTTCTAATTTTCAGAATTTTATCATGATGCCTTGGGTTCTGAATAACAAGATATCACAGATATCCAAACACAGCCCACCACGTTAAGTTTCGTTATACAGGCTGTTCCATGAAGCTATATAAGTAACCGAATGTAACTTTGTTAGTGACTTTGGGACCACCCTGAGTTTTTAAAAATATGACACCATGATGTATGTCCACCTGTTATGTTAGTGTCTATACTGTGGTCTTAAACGAAGGAGGGGTTCATGGAAATTCAGTCGCCATGGTTCGCTGGACGGGTGTGCGCGCTTATTACCAAAATCTAATTTTTTTCTCTGATGAAGCCCATTTTCATCTCAACGGCTATGTAAACCAACAAAATTGCCGGTATTGGTCTTCAGAAAACACCGAAGAGAAACATGAAACTCAATTGCATATAGTCTGAAGATCACAGTTTGGTGTGCAATACACGCACAAGGCATTATTGGCCCGTACTTTTTCGAAGACGGACGCGGCCGAGCAGTAACAGTGGATTCTGATCGTTATGTGGACATGTTGAACATTTTTTTTTAACCAGCCCTTCAAGACTTTGACGGATACAATCGGGACACTTGGTTTCAGCAAGACGGGACCAGTTGTCACACTTCAAATCGGTCTTTACCTGTTATTCAGGCCTTTGTCCTGAAAAATTGATTTCTCGGCGTGGAGACAGATCTTCCATGGCTCCCCAGAAGCCCGGACTTGACAACTTGCGTCTTTTACTTATGGGGATACCTCAAAAGTGTAGTCTACCGCAACAATCCCCGCACTCTAATTGCGTTGAAGGAAAATATCCGCCAGGAAATTCAAGCCATCGGTTCAGAAACTTTGCGACGTGTTTTTCTGAATTTGGGGGTTCGACTCGAAGAGTGCCAGCAAAACAACGGTGGACATCTGCACAGCGTAATTTTTAAGAAATGAATTTCCATAGAGCTGGGCATTATTTGCAGAAAAAAAAAATTAAAATTGACTCGATAGATTTTGTTTTATTTCTCTTTTAAATCGGAATTCCTTAGTTGACCTCCTTCTGAAAATCCGAATAATCCTCTGATTTGAAATAGTAAGGGCCGGTTTTATAAAAGGCGAACCGAGGATTCAACCGTGCGCCAACTACCAGATGGTGAGGAATTTGGTTGTTGACGCAACGGTTAAATCGCGTCTGAATTTGCAAAATTTTTCATCTGTTGAAACTGGAAATATTTCACGTAGGTAGGTACTATGAAAATGATTGGAACATTCAGTTATGCTACTTTCTTATACGGAAATCAAAAAACGAGTGTTGGAATTTTACTGAAAAATAATGGACAGAATAGTCCGTTACTTTGTGAAAGTTCATTCGGAAAAAGAATTGAAGTACTCGAATAAACCAGTTCATTAGTGCAAAAGCTAACAAGTGTGATATTGAACAATTTTCGAGTGAATTGCCGCCTAATTTCTCTCAACTAGGCATAGAAACAGGGTATATCCTTCATATTCTTATCCTAAAAAACCAGACTTCTGTGTAAGCCGCCTGGATCCTGATTCATCACATTATGCCCGTAGGATAAGTGCGCATTTTCATTTATAGGATTGTTCAATATGAATGTCATAATCATCCGAAATTGGTTCAATAATCATCAGCGATCAATTAAATTGCATTGAATCGTGACGAGTTCCTGTTTATCCTAATTCAAAGAAGTTCTCTAGCAAGGATCACTTTTATTCTGTTTTCATGTTGCCAGCAGTCGTCGACGATGTCGTCAAGTTGGCCATCAGATATCTGAAGGAAAATAGAATCACACGACCGAGGTCATCGCCAAATCTTCAAACCCAATGTCTGCTATTGAAATTAGCCGCAGCTCAAAAGAATCAGCCTTGTCGCCCTTGTCAATTGCAAAACAGATATTTGTCACGCTGTTCGTGAATATGATGGCCAAGAACAGAGAGCAGTTCATCCGAAAAGTGAATAATTAAATACTCTCGATGAACTTACTGATGATGATGATGAAAATGGTCCTGTAATTAGTGTAATTATTGATGAAACTAGTGCAGATAATAAGTCACTTGATGTGAACGTAGAACAAAATTGTGAAAACGCTACTGAAGATAATGATGCAAGGAGGCAGAGTGCAAGGGCGGATTTACGGGATGTATCGAAGACCTGAGATAAAAAATAAGCAATGTGATGCACATAAAATGTATATGTTACGGGTAAAGTTAGATTGACGAGTAAACCTAGGTTCACCCGGGTAAACTGCGCAATACCTAGGAAACGTGGGTACAGTCCGAAATATAACTTAAATTGGACATGTTTCGCGCTTTACCCGTGTGAACTGCCATCCACTCATTTTCACTTGGTAAAAGTTGGGTGTAACAAAAAGAACCAGGTCAGAAATGTTTGGAAAGTTTATTTATGAAAAGTCAATCTACGAATATGGTGAAAACATAAAAACTGTGTTCTATCAAAGTAAAGAATACCTACTATAATTCATTTGTTCGAGCAAGACAAGCTGACGTGACACTTCCATTTCCAGAAAATTCAACTAGCCCTACATTTACATTTATTGGTGAACCGGTTTGCTTTACGTCACAACTTTTATAACCTTGACCACCTAAAACTGACTGTTCCTTAGCAAGTTGTCGTAAAAATTTTTTTGCAATGAAACACTTTCCAGATCTTTAAATTTCTTACTACATGAAGAAAATTCATTCCTGGAGGACATTTCCTCGATAGTTCCTGTCTTGTTTCCTGAAATCACCCCTTTCTCTATCAACATCTGGAATTTTCACTCTGATTGAATCTCGATCGGGGAATTTTGATTCAGATTGGGTTCTCATTTTCTCTTCATGATTTTCTAATTTTTTTTGCACCCAACTTTAACCAAGTGAAAATGGGTGAAACGGCGGTTTACCCGGGTAAAGTCCGAGATAGGTTTAATGTCGGTTATATTTTGGACTGTACCTATGTTTCCTAAGTATTGAAGAGTTTACCCGGTAAACCTAGGTTTACTCTTCAATCTTACTTTACCCGTATAACATATATGTATATGGGATGGTTTACAGGAATTAAACCTCCAAAGTAGCCAATCTCTCGGAAAATTTCCATCATCAGGGCACTATAACGAAAGTAATTATTCTGATAAAAACGTTAAAAGACTCGTACAGTACAGAGATACAACATAATATTCATTGAAAGTGTTGAAAATGAATTTCGTCTTTAAAAGCATTCCTTTTTTCATGATTTTTCAGATGAATGATAAAAAATCTACAATATTATTATAAAAATAGAACTAAAACCGGCTTTCGCGGTGCCTACGCGGTAATGATTGAATGCTTGTTCAGTGACTTTATTAGCTTTTGAAATTAATAGTTCATGTAGCAATGAAGTATATTTAGATTAAATGGAATTGGAATTTCTTGATGAACCCCTTTTATGGCTGGCTAAACAGGCCAAAAGTCTTCGTAGACAGCGAGGATGACGCTGACCAAAGTGCGAATATTTGGGTGTGTGGATGACTTATTTTGCTGCAAAGTTCACGGCAAGAATTCTTGGCGAGATTCGCGGAATTACAGTGGCTATATTACCACAGTGACGACAATTCGTGTTTCATTTTCTATTGGTCGGCCGCCATTGTCGAAATGACAGTGCGCAGATTTTCTAACCCATCTATGATTGTTATTGTTTATTTTCTTTCGAGAGTTATGGCCACTAAGCCAATGACTGATCAATCAAGATGAATTTACTATTGGCAAATAATAATCTTCACTTGTGTATGTTGCTCTTCAGTTTTTTCTGAATAATAATTTAAGTTAGAAGTTAAAGATAACCAGTATTTTAGATCTGTATCTTCGGGAAAATAGATAGCACGATTCAGTTCATTTGCAACGTCATATCTTAGATCGAATTCATGGAACATAATGTTACTTCCTAATGAAATTGAGACCTATAATATGAAATATTGCCGTAAGTTACCGATGTAAAATTCAAAATGCCGCCAAAACATGGCGGACTTTTGACAGTTTTATAGCCAGTTGTCGTCACTGTGGTTATACAGTCACTGTACGCGGAATGAGTCTAGAGCGCCCTCTTGAGAATCACGATCTTGCGGGAAGAGACATACTAGAAAACCCTAAACAAACTTTGAAATGCATTAATTCACTGAATGCTATCGAAGGTGATGCAGATTGGTACCAAACAGTGCCTACCTTCATGTGTTCCACATAAAACTTCATCATTTCGTCATTGGCAATTTTTTCATTCATAATTAGCTTCTCATTCTCTTTAATGGACTGTATACATAGTTTTTCCTTCTTTTTCTGCAGATAATGATTCTGTTCATATCTACTCTTCTCCCAGTTCAGTAGAAAATTATACTTAACTCCCGCTTCTTCTGAAAATCGAGTAAAATAGTTGGAATAGGACCTTTTAGAGACGGAAGAAACACAGGGTTCCGTTCTTAATCATCAGAAAACGCGAATAAACGGCACTATAAGGGAAATTTATTTGTTCGCGCTTGTTGCCATGGACAACAGCGTTATCATGTGCGCCCATCTCTGAAATGTTTTGAGCGTAGAATGATCTTAAACGATTAGGTTGGACACACTGATATAAAGAATTCGTGGTCGAATTCAATTCAGTCCGGCAGACGCTCGAAACGAAGGTACTATAATCTTGAAATCTAAATGCGCCTGTCCGATGTTTTAGAAGGTAATGATTTTTGGATTTTATTTTCCGAATATTCAAAAAATAAATGTTGAATGATTTTTCCAGAGAATCCCGGGTATTGTGACATTCGCAGATGAACAAATTGTTTTTATATGGAAGTCAAGCACATCTGAAAAAGTTCAGTACCTGAATGAATGATTTTGCTAAGGAATTCGCAAAGCGTTCGCTTCAGAAATCAGCAAATACATGCATTCATCTGATCGATTGAACGTAGCTTTACTCCTGTCATGCTGGTTTTCGTTGAATTCTGCAATCCGGAAAAGAAAAGTCGTGTAGGATTGTAAAAAATTCCTCGTTTGTAATCAAGAATCACTATTATCATTATTGTCGTTATGGCTCGGTTAACCATCTGGGACTGCGACCATGTAGATCTTTTGTTCTCTACCCTAATCATTCATTCAAACTCAAGAAGGTCGTCATTGGTGTTAATAAAACCGACAACCGTTACCTCGTGGGTATCCAGGACCGGTTTCCCCATGAGAATGGTTCTTAGGCCAGCCAATGTTTATTCTTCTTATCCACTGAGCCTACAACAAATCTCATCTGCTGACATTTCCATTCGGTACAAATGATATTTGCCCTGTCAGCAGACCTACCGAAGCTCAGCTCGTGACAGCTTTAGAAGCTTACTGGTATAGCCCGCTCCACACTCATGGCAAGAACGTCGGCCAATACCGCGAACGCGAGTGTGGATAACTTTCTTGTGTCACGTTCGCGCTTCGCGGCGTTCTCCGTTTCGTTGCGGTCTCCTGTCCCGCGAGCGTATTGGCATTGTTTACTACAGTGCAACGCATACATGGTGTTGGAACGCGGTAAAGAATGGCTGATCCAAATGCCCTGTCTACTCCGACATATCTTACTACGACTCAGCGCAGCAGGGTGTTCAGGCGTAGTAACTATTGTAAATATTATGGATACGCGTCTCTTCTCGGATCTCATTGTTCACCGCTTTCCAACCCAACTAAGTTCAAAGTTGCTTTCTTTCGCAATTTTGCAACCCGCGTTCATAAAGATAACAATATTATATTATCGCCAAAAATAGTTCATTGAACCACACTAAAATAAAAAAAATATTATATAGAAAATAATACATAAACATAAGCATAAAGATCTTGAATGCATTTTGCGTCGCATAATAAACCACGTCTGATTTTTCTTTGGCTCACTGATGTTGGCTGAACAGTAACGTTCTTTTTTCGTGAGATATTTTTTGATTCAAGAATGAAATTTAATGAGTCGGATGGTGTAACAATTTTGTTTGAAGTCTGATTAAATTTTTTCATGGCATTAACCATATCAACCGATTTATTTTCGCAGGCTATTTTAATAATGCGTTCAAAATTTTCTGTTAGTTCTGCTGCAGCTGCGTTCTTCTCCTAAATTTTTTTCATTGGCATTCTCGACAGTGTTTATTGGTACTACAGAAAAATTACCTTGTTGGGTAGAAACATTACTTTGTTGCTTTGTAGTAATTGGCAAGTCATTTTCTATACCCACATCAGTTGACATGTCGTCATAAAGTTCTGAGGATATGTTTTCTCCTAGAGCAAATTTTGCTACTTCTTTTCTGTCTTTAGCGTTTATTCGCATACAGGTCCTGAAAGTAATTTCATACTTATTTTGAATGGCGCAAAGGTCCTTACAATACCTTCCACCCTGTCCAAAAACACAGCCGCAAAATGCAATATCTACATATGCAGTATAAAACATGTTATCATCGGTTTCCGAAGAAACTAAAAAGGCATTCTCGTGGATTCTTTCAACGGAGACTAAGCACAATGTGACATTTTTTTAAAGAGTATCCCATTCTTTGAGTTCCGGAAACAGGCAAATGACAGCGAGTGACGTCTTTGATAGGATAGGACTCGAAAACATTGGCAACCAAGGCAAAAGCATTGAACGCTTTACATATTTGTAGAACAATGTCTTTAAAAATGCGAATAATAGCTTCTATGTACATAATTGTTCGTATTATTTCCTCGTGTTAATGAATGACTTTTATATGCCAAAGCCCACTCTTCCATTCGATCCCGATAATGGGCTATATGAGCTTGAATATTATCATATTTTTTTTAAATGTAATCATTTAGAATATGATCATAATTTTCACGAATCGTATCCATACAATAGTTACTACGCCTGAACACCACGCTGCGCTGAGTCGTAGTAAGATATGTCTGGGTAGAGAGAGCATTAGTTCAGCCATTCTTTACCGCGTTCTAACACCATGTATGCGTTGCACCGTAGTAAACAATGCCAATACGCGTCCCGCGACAAAGGCTTCGCGCCTAAGCACAATTATATTCCATCCACACTGACAGGCGTTCGCGGTACCAGCGCAGTAATGATTAAATGCTTGTTCACTGACTTTATTTGCTTTTGAAATGAATGGTTTTCTTGTAGCAATAAATTGGAATTAGATTAGATTTAGAGGAGATAAGTGAAATGAGAATTTCTTGATTATTATCAGAATGAACCTTTTTTATAGGGCGGAAAGTCTTCGCAGACAGCGAGGATGCCGTGAACCGAAGTGCGAATATTTGTGTGAGTGTGGATGACTTATTTGGCCGCGAATTCTTGGCCAGGTTCACGGCAAGAATTCTTGGCAAGATTCGCGCCATGAGTGTGGAGCGGGCTTATGGGTTGGTGAAATCATCACGAATTTCTTGGACTGAGTAAGTCCAGGAGTGTTTCTCCAGAGGGTTATTATTCTGTTGTCTAACTCCCATTGTTGAACCGCTGGCTCATATTAGTCTTTTCCAAGCTTACAGAAAGGCTCAGGTCCAGCAGGTGTTAACCTTGATGCACTTTTCGCAAGCTCATTGGCTTTTTCATTTCCTTCAACACCACAATGCCCGGGCACCCATAATATAGCACTCCCAGGTCAACAGAGAACCCTGGTAGTTTGATTTCAGGGACCTCAGCGTGGCTTGGCTGTCCGTGGTGATGAAGATATGCGCCCCTTTGAGGTTCGTTTTGAGACACTCATGGGCGCATACGTTAACATCGTATCTCGGTCTGTAAAATAGAGGTCTCACTTCCCAGGATTTTAGAGATTCTCTGTTTAGGTCAATATTCCCCAATGCCAGTGCCTCTCTCTGATTTTGATCTATCGGTAAACCATATGGATGACTTTTTGTTCAAGCGATTTACGAAACGTATTTCACTAGGACGGTCAGCTGTGACAATTTCGAAGGGCGGTTCGAAATCGAAGATTGTTGGCATAACATCCGGAAGTTTTGCCGCGGGTCTGAATCCAGTTGATTCAATATTGTAACGTGATTATTTTGCACCATGAATTGAATTGTTGTTGTGGGATAGTTTACACCTTTTGCGGCGTTGCCGGTTGATTCTGGTTCATGGTTTGTGGTGGAGATGACTGTGGTATTGTGTGCGGTCATAGAAGTAGGAAGGGATTGTTTGACAATTAGCTGCTCTGTGAAAAAGAGGTAACCTCTTTTTGGAGAATTTTCGAAAAATAGTGGAAGATTTAAGACGAATTGAATGAAGATTATTTTTCTGGAAGTTTTATCTGGAATCATCCTCGTTGTAGCCAATTATAATTTCAATTTGGTTAATTCCCTGGATAAGTGGATAATATAGAGAATATTGGCTTTAATCTGAAGGTACGTTTGTTAGAACAGATTATTATATTCTTCCATGAGACCAAGAATCTCTATAGAGGAATTATATGCGATTATTGTTGTTGGAAAATTGTTGGAAGTATAGAATTTGGAAGGTAGATCGTTTTTCCCCTCGAACAACATCCTAAAATAGGGTCCAAGTATCGGCCATCCAAGTATCGGGTATCCAGGTATCTAAGTATCGGGCATCCAGGTACCGCCCATCCAGGTATCGAGTATCCTAGTACCTGCCATCTAAGTATCGGGTAGCCAAGTACCTGCCAATCAAGTATCTGGCATCTAAGTGCCTGGCATACGAGTGCTTAGCATCCACGTTCCAAATACTACCGACGTCTCTACTTTAAGCTATTCAGTGGTTGAGGTAACCGGTGCTTTGCACTGGCTTTAGGTTTTCATTATTATTGTTGAAAGTGAATAACTGATAGCAGGGGAGACCTCTCAATCACCGCTGGCTCCTTTCACTTATGTCTAAGTTTTATCAGACTCATAATTGAGTTTATTGTAGTGGCAGATTGCCCAATTTACAATTTTACCTTTGTACCAGTTTCATTTGATACTGGGTTGCGATTACTCAATACTGTTCATAATTATTATAGGTGTAAGTGTAAACCGAGGTGTAAACATTTGTGAACTGAGGTGGATACTAACTGGCCAGTTATAACAACCACGGTACTTGAATTCCCTTTCAAATTTATAACTTAATTTAGTGAGATTGAATCAAGTTCAGCAATTTTGTGGAGTTTTTGTTTCGCTGAATATATCAACCTCTGCAAATTTAATTTTACTTTTTTTATTAATATTGTTCAATTAGGTTAATTTTAAATGAAGGGGTTGACATTGAGTTCAATTTGTCTTATTGCTGTTCTGGTAGGGGAGTACGCAATTTGTGGATTGTAGGACAGGCAAATTCTCTATCTGGCGCCCATTCATACATTTCATTTTTTTTTACTCACTCCCATTTTCACTGAGTTTAGCCGCGAGCCTAATTTTGCCAAGTGACCAGGCTTACTCAAGTCAACACGTCACAATATCCTCATATGTCCAGCCTAGTTTCCAGGTAGGAGCTTCCCGTTAAGGGGCCGTTATACTCTGGCCGACGGCGCCGATTCTCCATTCAAAAAGTACCTTTCATTTTTCCAAGTTCACGCCCTCAATTTTCCACCTGAAAGGTTGATCGGTGCCGTTGCCGTCGGCCAGAGTATAACGGCCCCTTGAGGAATATTCCTTATTATTGCTTCCAACGGGCTAAATTCCCCCACATGTAGATGTAGGGTTCTTCTAAGGGCATCGGACGGGCGTCTTATTGTAGATGTCGAGGAGAAGTTGTTGCACTGAACCAGTTATATAACAGAATTGTTTCAAGGCGAAAGAACAGAGCCATCACTGGAGAACAAAGTAGACACTGGACCATCAATACTGAAACAAGAAGTGCTATATGCCATCAGGAACACAAAAGGTGTTAAAGCAGTAGGACCCGACGAATTTCCCAATGAACTGTTGAAACTCATAGAGGAAGAGTTAATCGACATTTTAGTTGAGCTATTTAATCTCATATACGAGACTGGCCAAATTCCAACAATGTAGCTTCAGTCTACATTTGCTACGTTGCTTCGTGTTCTTTGTTCTTCTGTATGGCTTGGGGGCATGGACACTGAGGGAGGTTCATATGGATAAATTGGCCGCTTTTGAACTTTGGTGCTAAAGAAGAATCCTGCGCGTATCATGCATGGGTTGAAAAGGTGTCGAACGTAGAGGTCATTGGAAGGATGGGAAAGGAGCCGGAAATTCTGAAAACGAATACTTGGGACATGTGATGCGAGGGCAAAGATATGCGTTGTTACAACTGATAATACTCTGTCATCAGGTGTTTTGCTGCTTCTGTAATTTAAGTAGGTCTTCCGTTTCTCTCTTGACAGCGCTTCGACCTCCGATGCAAACCATTGTTTGCTATTGGGCTTCGTACTTCGACCGATTTTTCTTTTGCCCAGAGCTCCTTCGGAAGCCTTTTTATGTTCGTCCTTATCTTTCTCCAGCAGCTTTCACGTCATCGTGATGCTCGCCAATTCGATTGCCACCAATTTTCTGTGACAGACGTACCTTGTAGAGATCTTTTGATGAAGGATCTTTGATTGATTCGATGTTGAGCTTTTCCTTGTCGACATTATTTATTATCTTCCTATTTCTTTGCATTCTGATGCATATTTGGCAGAGAATTAAAAGTGGTCAGAGACTGTCGAAGAGCATCCAAGTGCTCTTGCAGATTTTCAGAAGCTGTTGTGGCATTCTCGTGGGATGCAAGTATATTTATACCGTCTGCGAAAGAGGCTATTGTGTTGTACCTACCTGTTTTCCGGTATGTCTGAAGTATAGAGGATATATAGAAGTGTCGGCAGATGTGATCCCTCAAGATGTGCTGCCCTGTACTGCTGGCGCTGTTTGGTGCCCGGTACTGAGCAGGGATTTGGCATTGTTGGAGGGTATCCAACGCCGAGCCACTCGCCTTCCATATGGGCTCTTGCACCCAAGTTATAGTGAGAGATTATTCCTTAGGAACATGCCAACGTTTTGCGGACAGGAGAATTAGCGGTGGTATGATAACAACATACTCTGCATGATCTCTTTGGAGTTGACCCGGGCGACCTCTTTGAGCTGAACATGGACGTCGTCTTCGAGGCCATGCGAACAAACTGACGAAGGAAAATTTCAAGACATCCCACTGGCAAAATTTCTTATCCAATCGGGTTTTTGATGCATGGAATAGGCTGCCTCCGACGGTTGTGAACTCGGTTTCTGTTAATGCCTTCAAAAACAATTTTGATAGCTTGTGTGCGTGAGTGTTACTCGTGACCCTAGATATTTTTTCTTTCGTGTTTTCCGCTTTGATGCACTTGTTTTCCCATTTTTGAATATTCGTGTAGAATATTGATTTTTTTTTAGTTTTATAGGCTTTGCCTCAACTCTTTATCTGTATCGAATAAAAATAAATAAATAAATAAATACCTCCCTGTGGGACTCCTGATTCGACTCACGACAAATTTCAGTGGAGATAATAATTATATTTACTCCTTCGAAAAGTTTTGAGAAATCACAAAATGTTTCATAGTACTTACTTCATTTAGGTACTTGCATAGATATCATGACTTTCTCTATTGTTAACTTATTGGAGACCATACAGGTAAATTGAAAGTACTCACGTAGAAATGCTTCATACATCCCCTTTATGACATGAATTTTGTCTTCAACTTCTCTTATATGATCTAGAGCTTCCAATTTGTCTGTCAAAGCTTCATCGGTGAGTTTGTTGTTCAAATGATAGTTTGATTTGTAAGTGGAGAAGAGCTTATGTTCATCATTTTTCATTTTCTTTATGTCCTCCACTGCTTGATATAACATCTGATAAGAATTATTCTCTTTTAAATCTAATATTCCGTATTCCAGGACGTCTCTGAGTAGAGTCAATATACGATCTAATCTCGTGAATTCGGACTGTGCACTGCCCAATTTAATCTGCATATTTTGCTCGAGAATAACCTCATCGGAAAATCCATACCTGTGAAATAGGAAGAACACTTTTCATGCAAGACTCATCTAAGAATCAAGGGTCACCCATTTTAAAATATCATGGGTAACCCCAGGGTGACTTTTTTCGTTACAGAATATCAATCTTCGTGATAAACTAAAACATTCTGTGTATCTTTTGTTTATCCATAAAAAGTATTTCTCTGGATATATAAAGTGTTTCATGCTTAAGATAATCATAATAAAGTACTTTTTCATCAAATCAGTTGGTTTTGTATCTCGTATGAACATATTCGTTTTGTTTGCTGAACTTTTTCCAACCGCAGACATGAGTTGACGCCGCGATAATAAAATCTTGTCGCATGCCGCATTTTGAAATTAATGTTACCAATGCAAATAGATACATTGGTACATAATTTTGAATTTTAGATTGTGCGTAATTTCAGACAATTATTTCTTTCAATATTTTTTTTCTTCTTCATTCATTTCTCCTTATTATTTCGTCTCGTTTATTGTTAGGAAAAAATACCGGATCACACGTGAAGTGAAATCTACTATGTATAATGTATATAAAATAAAGTTGTTGGTTACACCATTTATAACTCGAGATCGGATGGATTTTTTGTTATGAAACTTCATTTATGTCTTCATCCTGGTTATCATAAAATACATTAAAATTTTTAAATATTCTTATAAATATTTGCTTATGAAGGAAATGCTTGTCCTTCTTTTGAATAAGGCCACTAGGTGTCGCTACAGTTAATGGCGAAGGGTACGTACATGCCGGAGATGCATAGCGCGGGCTCATCCTTGCATCTCCGGCATGTACGTACCCGAAGTCGTGAAGGTGCTATATTTGATAATATCGCAATTAGATGGCCATGTGACAGTAAATTTTAACCGAAATGTCAAGTAAATCGGATTTTGACTATTAGTTTCAATCGGGAGTTGTTCATTTTCATCTTATATCTATATTTTTGAATTTCTGTTTGGGTTATTAATATATTTGCGGAAATGAGTGAATCCAAAACCATAATTGACATATTTTTTTTGTGTTTCTGTTCTGTGTGACAGCTCATATCCATGGGACATAAAATTTTCGGTGCTCCACCAACTGAGATGTTTAACTATTATATTAAGCTGAGCAGCAAGGGTGAGATGTCTAAAATAATGGTGTAAGCACTGATTAGATTTTGATTAGCCAAAATCGACAATATTAGAAAAGTTTCATTTTTTCCACTTATGACTTATGACTGATTTTTCAGTTTATTCAAATATTTGAATTTATTCTGGTGTGTTGTGTTAATAGTCGATAGTTCTTCCAAGCAATAATTGGTGTTTATATACTTCAATTCGAATTTTCAGCGTTGTATCTGCAGAACTGAAGTGGTTTACACAGTGATCAGTAGTAATTCATCATTGGAACTATTCTTCATCGATATAATTCGATAGTGATTTATATTTGCTAAATATGTAGCTGATGACCTTTGTTTATGAATTGATGATGGGTTTAAAGGTCTAGTAGGATTTAAAGAAAACCAACTCAATAAAATACCGACAGTTTCGGTCTATATTTAGACCATCTTCAGGGCTGTGTTGTTCTCTTTTCGTTTTAGGGGATTCAAAATATTTTTTGCATCTCTCATGTGTTTTAAGATATCATCCTGTCTGGCCGATGTAAATACCATTACAATCTAAGCAAGATATGCTGTAAATGATGTTAGATGTTAGATAACATGGAAAGATAACCCTTCCAGTCAGTGGCGTACCCAGACATTCGTCTTGGGGGGATATGAAACAAATAATAATAATATTTTTTTAATTGCAAAACAAGAATAAATTTTTATCTCCTCCCATAGAATAATAAGTCCATTATTCTACTGATTTCGAGCTGTAAAAGTATCTATAAACCAACCCCGATAGTTATGATAACTCACGCCTATAACTCACCCTAATACAAATAGGAAAAACAGTCTACCAAATGAATAAAAAAAGTCGGATCGATCGGGAACACTATTTCAGATATCAAGGTAACGTTCTCGCCATTCGTTTTTACATTTCCTTCGCTCTGAATATCCAAAAATTGCAATTGGAAACCGTGAATTTTTGATGTTTTTTACGTGATTCGATTCTCGACCACAGAGATCGATTTTGACGACTGTTGTCAATTTTGAAGAAGTCGAAGATAAAGTATAGTATTCGATTCGCGGTAATGTTCATAACACAGTTGATGAATTACACCACTCGCCTGACGGCTCGTTCTGCAAAATTCATCTGCGTGTGTTATGACTTATATTACCGCGCATTGAATAATATACTATTTACTATTATCAGAAATTTTGGTTTGCTATCGTAAAACAAAGTAAAGTCGCCTTGGTCTTCTTGCTTTTTTTTTTCATCAATAATTTCATTCTCGGAAATTGGCAATTCCCTGTGACGTCATGGCTAGCGGATTCCAGCAGCCGAACTTGTCGATTTTGTTTCGCATTCATCAAATTTCCTTCGTTTGATGAAGTCCGCCAAAGAAGTTTGTTTACTTATAATGATTTTTTCCTGGACCTCTATTAAAAAAATACAACACACCTTTGTAACAATTAAACGAATTATGATGAATGGAAGGCAATGTCAACTCAGGACAAATTCCTACAGGAATGATATAGAAAAATATCTACTCATCTACTTCATTGGGAAAGAATTCAACCACATACTGAAATGAAGAAAAAAGACTTCTTAGAGCTTTTCAAATTTTGTGTCGATAATAGCTATTTTTTTGTAAAGAACGAGTATTTTAAGCAGATCTTTGGTTTAGGCATGGGCAACTGTCTGGCAGCAATAGTAGCTGAAATCGTTATGACCGAATTGCAAGAACAAGCACTAGGAGGGTTATCTTTCCATGTCCTTCTCTTTAAAAGATACGTCGATGATATATTTACAATTTTACCTCATGAAAAAATAAATGAAACTGTGGATTATTCAATAGTTTACATCCAACTAATACAGATATAATATTGCAAACAAGACAAGGATTCATAGTTAAATCAGACAACACTAAAAACAACTTAAATAAAGCTCTTGAATATCTTAAAAAAGAAAAAATGATATTGAATTTCTCTGAGACAACAGAAAATAAAACATTCGACCCAACTAAAAGATCAACTGAATCTTACTCCGCTGTCATCTCGTTCGTGGAGATAGAAATAGAAGAACAAGAAATCGCTATGGTTCTGAACAAAAACCAAATTAACCACCGGTACTGCAAACGGATTATCTCCAAGAAAACAAACAGAGCATCACCTTTCGTTAGAATTATAACAGGAGATATCGCATCTTATGAAAGGCTAATAAACGAAGGAATTTATTACAAATGTAGACACTACACCGCAAATCCAAGTCATCCACCAGACCCTATTCCGATACCTTGCACAAAATGTTTACAATTTACACATAAAACCGAAGACTGCAAATAACCTATTAAGTGCAGCAAATGTGGAGGCAACCATAGAGATACACAGTGTGATACAAACCTTCCACAAAAATGTACAGCATGTAACTCTACAGAACATGTGCCTTGGTCAACAAAGTGTCCAAAAATACCACTCAAACCTATAGAAGGAATACCTAATGTGAAGATTCGATCAATAAACAAAAAAACAGATGAAATTGACAAAGACAAAACTGAAACAAGTAGAATTCACCAAAGCATAACAATACACGACTACATCATTGAAACATACATTAATAAAATCAACAAGCCAAAGAATACGGATAGACAATTGCTCATACAAAAACTGCAAAAACGATTCATGGAAACCTATCGAATAAACACTATACCAACTTTTGTGGGAAACAGGCTCTATGTGCTAATGTTCGATATGGAAAAAGAACCCAGAACAATCGACACTGAACCATCAGAAGGAACACAACTTCACAGAACTATTGATGTTCAAGATAATCTATTGTAATATAAACAGTGTGAATAACAAAAAAGAACTTATACGTCACTACATAGAAGAAAACAAAATAAATTGTGCGATGTTTGTAGAAACCAAAACAGATGAGAAAAACATTTTCGGCTACAAGGACTGGAGAACAATATGCAAGCATGGAACTATACTAAATCAGAACGTCCGCGGAGGAACAATGGTGCTGGCGGAAAAAATAGTTCAAATCGGAAAATGCAACCCTCCCCATTTTAACAACCCATGGAATGACGTCCTGCACTTCACCATACCCTTCAAAAATGATAAGCTTCATATATACCTGGTATACATACATCACTCTAGCAGACTAATTGAAGAAAATTTATTGTAAAAGCATCTCAGTACAAATATAGCATAATTTTGGGAGATTTCAACATGAACACCCGAAGAAAAACCCAACTTCGCAACTTCCTTAGGAACTCTGACTTCACCAGGATTGATACCCCACCGTCATTCATAATGGAAAACAATCCAGATTCTACACCTGATATCATATTATGTACAAGAAATATAAGGCACAACATCCAGAACATAAACCTTAACCCTGACCTAGGATCTGACCACCTTACAATTGAATTCACAATAGATACCAACAGAAATCCAATAAGATACCCGCAAGAAACAAGGTACATATTTGAAAAATGCAACATTGAAGAAGTGAATAAAAAGATATTGGAAATGATAGTCCCAGAAAATGAAATCGATACAGAATATATAACATTCTTCCAAAACGCCCTTTCAAATGCAGTAATAAAACACTCCCACTTCAAAGAAAAAATATTACAGTCAAACACTACCCCCATATATTCTCAAGTTGGTGAGAATGAAAAAACAACTATATCGTGAATTCCAAATTAATAATGACTCCAATTTGAAAGTAAAATACAACAACCTTAATAAGGACATCCACAAACTCATTTCAACATACAGGTCCCACAAATATTTAGAAGCATGCAAAGAAATAGAGGATCAGAAGGGACGAACCTACTGGAGAACGATCAAAAAATTATCCAAATACACAACACATAATCTCACAGATCCAATACAGGTCAATGGGAAAACACTAATAAATGATGAAGAGATTACTGATGCATTTGCAAAGCAATATCAAGAAATCTACAAGAAAACTACCAACACAGACTTTGACAATGAACACTATAATAAGATAGAATACTGGTATCAGAACAGTTTTTCCCAAATACAGGCAGAAACAAATATGGAATCAATCACGGAAGAAGAATACTACAAAGCCCTATATCACGGAAAAAACACAACACCTGGACACGACAATATACCCAGAAGAATATTGAGGAAACTGGATCCCCTTATACATAACCATATAATTAAAATATATAATTTCTGCATCACCAACTCTCATCTCCCCAATAACTGGAAAAAAGGAATTCTTATCACCATACCAAAAGCAAATACAGACCATTCTAAAATAGAAAACTACAGACCGATAACATTACTTCCAGTGTTGGGAAAAAATTTTGAAAAAATTCTGACAGAGAGGATACGTTCAGCAATAGGAGAATCTATTCCTTCATATCAATTTGGATTCAAAAGCCAAACCTCCACAACTCACCCTCTAACAATTTTAACATCAAATATTCAATGCAATAAGAAAAATGGAAAAAAGTCGGCAGCCCTATTTATTGACATCCAAAAAGCATTCGACAGTGTCTGGCACAATGGTCTTTTATTCAAATTACGTAAACTTCAATGCCCAATTTACCTCCTGAAAATCATTTCCAAATTTATATCGGGAAGAACTCTACAGGTTAAAGTGAAAAAAGAAACTTCAGCTCCATTTGTGCCACAACAAGGTCTTCCACAAGGTTCACCACTCTCTCCATTGTTATATAACTTGTACTGCCATGATATATACAATCACAATCAAGAATCAGAACACCAGATTAACAAACAAGCATACATGCTGCAATTTGCTGACGACACAACCCTCATTACACATGGTACCACGATTAACAGCTGTATGGAAAAACTACAAAAACTAACAGACGTCACTGTGGCATGGATGAGACGCTGGAGAGTTCAAGCAAACCCTACGAAATCGAGACTTTTGATTTTTCATCACAAAATTAAACCCAACTCCAAAAGGATTCTGTTTGGAAATTGCACAATTACACCCACAAATATGTGTAAATATCTTGGCATCAAAGTAGATCATAAGCTCAACTTTAGAACCCACACAATAACACAAAAGAGAACAGCTATTACCCGAGCCGGACATTTTAGATCGCTTACATATAAAAATCTAGGTATCAGCACCAAAACAGCGAGCAAAATATACAAGATGATATGCAGGCCCTTGTTGGAGTATGGACACACAGTATTCTTGAACTCCTCAAAGACAACAACGAAAAACATAGAAGTTGCCGAAAGAACTTGCCTTAGAAAAATCACCAAACTGAGACACCCAAACAATCCACTCCACAACCCGTCTAATCAGCTACTATATGAGTATACAGAAGTGGAACCAATACTGGGAAGACTTGAGAATCTTAGCAAAAAATTCATCACCAACCAGAATAACATAAATATTATGGATCCACTGATTCACAACTACCAAAGGACAACACCAGCGAAAGCGAAACTGCCAGCACTCCCAATCTTTGAATACTTAAAATCTCTATAACACCTTGAAAATATAACAGATATTCTTGTAAATGAAAATGTTTTTTACTGGCAGGAAGACCTAGGTCGATAGCCGTTTGATTGTATTGATCAATAAAGTTTGGTTCTCTCTCTCTCTCTCTCTCTCTCTCGATGTAACAACAACATATCTAGTAGAATAGTTTTTTGGAACTGACATATTTTATACTTTCAAAATCAGGCATGCATTCAATTATGGATAACCCTGTATTCGTTACGTTTTTCGGTCATATTCCTCTATATGGTTGCTCCCTGGGGATGGAATGAAGTGTTTCTAGAGAAAAATTTAAGTTCATTCGATTCTGTTTCGAAATACGCGCGTAGTAAAAGCACAGAATACCTAACTAGTTAGGTATTCTGTTGTAAAAGTGGGTAATTTGCAACTTCAACGCCCTGCTCTGTATCTCAAAAACTAGTAATAGGATTGAGTTGGGGCCAAGGATACTTTTGATCAGTAGGTCGAGTACTACATTATACCAAAAAATTAGAACATTTGACAGAACGCATGCCATGAGGAAAGTGCGGGGTCCTTTCGGACAACCGCTGATGGGAACATTTTCCTTAGTGCGCGTCAGTGGTTTTCAGGATGGTCAGGATTTTAAAACTTCGAGTTTACCTTTTCTCGATTGGTGTATATGTGAGAAGTTGTTTCTCGTTCATCGCCTTTCGATAAGAAGAATTCACAACATCTACTTCATCTCTACAGGTTTCAAGAATCATTATGTAGATGGTACTGAGTAATGGATTCAATTCATAAATGTCAGTTGTATCAAATATAAATTCATCGACTTCTTTTGATTCTGCTTTCATTTTGTGGGTTATTTGATGTGAAGTTAATTTCGTAATCGAAAAATGTCAGTTTTTTCATTTTGATCATAAAGTTTAGCTCCATTTATTCATTTCTATGCATCCTATCTGAGTACCGAAAATCAAAGATTACCAAGTTCATTGGATTCTTTGGTTACATGTAAGCAATTGAGTTCAAATATATTTAAACTCAATGATTTAAGAAGGATGTTTTAGAGAGAAATTAATAAGCAACAGAAATGATATCCTCGAATTTTCAGGGTATGGTATGGTTACTATGATTGCTGTAAAACAATATTGTAAGCCTTAGATCATAGAAAGAGGAGACACAGCATCTCATTCATGAATTCGAGAATTGGTGAAGCCAAAATTTAGTCAGTTTCAAATGAGTGGAATGAAGATAGCATTAAGAATAGCAATATCATGTTATGATATTTTCAAATTTATATTTCAGATTTTTTTTATTTTCTGACAGAAATAAAACACTCAATTTTAATGAATTTTATTACAAAAAAAATAATTGAATGATTCCAAATTTTACAAAAAGAATGAAAAGAATTTACTTTATCAAAATGCAGGATTGAAAGATGAAAGCTGAATGAAAAACAACAGAATCTAATGATACAAGTGATTTAATTGGCTCTCCCAAACTCCTCTGACTTGAATCAGTTCTCATACCCTTTCGAATGGAGTTCCTGAACACAGGATAGACTAAATCTGCCACAGCAAGCGCCTGATGTAGCAGCAACACCCCTTTTTTCGGTCTTTGATTTGGCTCCAGGTCATGAAAAATACAAGAAAAAGAAATACAAGAAATAATTCAGCCAGCAAGCCTCAAAAAAAAAACAAACAAAAAATTATACTTTAATCTCTCAGCCCACACTGATATATAAAGAAAATATAATTACAGAAAAAATTCAGTGCGACCTCAAGATCGAGGTGAAAGTGACTGTGGCCGTATTCAAATTAACCCAAACTACTGGAAAACTTATATTTTCCTCAAGATTTCTAATGAAATAAATTTCAACCAGACAACCAATAATATCATCCACAAATTAACAATTGTGAAAGTTCATGGATCTCACAGTGACCTCACACCTGTACCAAATATCAATAAGAATTGAACAATTACTCAGTTCAAATTTTGCCTTTAGGCTAAATCTACTAAGTAGATTATCTGAGTTTACTTCAACTTCTTTTCACAATGTAACAGGTATAGTGAGGATTAATATTGAGAGAATACCATGAAATTAAATCGAGAAGTACAGGGTGGGCAAAATTGGTGCTACATGAACTAAAACTTTTTAACCCGAGGAGATAGAGAAAAATGAATGGCACCTTATAGTCCTCTTTTTACGAGAAACTGATAATGCCATCAACTGCATTCCTCTATCTTCTTTTGTTTCCGAGTTATAGGCCAAAATTGAAATTTGGGCGATTTCAACTTTGGTTATTATCTCCGTTTCTGTTTATGCTAGGATGTTGAAATAAAAACATTATACAGGCACTTTTCTGATAGCAATCCATTGGCGTACTCTGATTTTTTATAAAAGGTTCATTTGCTGAGTTATAACATAAAGTTGTGTTTTTTCTTATGGAAACAGTAGTTTGAAATGACTTAGAAAGAATCGCCTTCTTTTTCCTGTTTCAGAAATGTATCATATGATTTGTTAAGATATTATGAAAAATATGGTTTGTATATGGAATTCGAATTATTGAGTAGGCTGAATCATAGAATTATGTGTCTCTACACATGGTGTAATTATTATTTCACAGTTGAATCACTTGCTGCCCCACTATTCTCATTCGCTAAAATGAAACATTTCAACATATCATATTTTTCGTAATTTTGAAATATCTCCATAATGCTGCCAACGATGACTTCAAATTTTAATAACTGACAGTTGTTTCAAACCAAGCGCGGATCCAGGGGGGGGGTCATGGGGGTCATGACCCCTCCCTTGGACTGGACGAACCGTCAAATCTTGTGTTTGATAAAAAGAAATCAATTGGCGGGTATGTAATCCACCTGACCGTGACCCCCCCCTTTCTCGAGAGCTGTATCCGCCACTGTTTCAAACAGAGACCGCACCATACAATTAAGTATTCAAACGTGAATTAATAATAACACCACGCGTAGAGACACATAATTCTATGGTTCAGCCTACTCAATAATTCGAATTCCATATACAAACTATATTTTTCATTATATCTTAACGAATCTGAGGGCTATGTATAACATATGATACATTTCTGAAACGGAAAAAAATGGCGATTCTTTCTAAGTCATTTCAAACTACTGTTTCCATAAGAAAAAACACAACTTTATGTTATAACTCAGCAAATGAACCTTATATAAAAAATCAGAGTACGCCACTGGATTGCTATCAAAAAAGTGCCTGTATAATGTTTTTATTTCAACATCCTAGCATAAACAGAAACAGAGATAATGACCAAAGTTGAAATCGCCCAAATTTCAATTTTGGCCTATAACTCGGAAACAAAAGAAGATGGAGGAATGCAGTTGATGGCATTATTAGTTTCTCGAAAAAAGAGGACTATAAGGTGCCATTCATTTTTCTCTATCTCCTCGGGTTAAAAAGTTTTAGTTCATGTAGCACCAATTTTGCCCACCCTGTACAACTTCCCTAAAATAATTATTAAACCAAGAAATTGAAATTTTAATAGTATTCCAAAAATACTACGATGAATTTCCAGGAATTCAACAATATGGAATACTACTTCAATAAATTTATTAATAATCAAAATCCAAAAAATTTACTACGGCAGAAATTCAATCAGTCACTCACCTATCGATCCCTGAGCACACACTGAATTTTAAAAACGCCAGTTGGGAAGATATTCGAAGCGGTCTACTTTTTACGAAACAAAAAAAATTATAAAAACTTACCGCTGGCTTGGTTGGATTATTTCAAAACATATCACGTTCACTCACATGACTATGTATTTTGGGTTGCCTATAGCAACTATTGAAATTGAAAATATAGAACGTAACAATCATTACATACTGCCGTGGCAACATTGCAGAATCAAACTTTGACAGGGCCAGTGGCGTGGTGATATCGGTATTGAAGAATGGAAATAAAATTACAAGTAAATTAACTCTTTTTGACGGATTCATACAATGTTCCGAACATTGAATCAGATTCTGATTCAGGTAAACAAATACTCATTTCCGACATTCACACACAAATGGGTAAACGAATTTCTATCTACAGACCCTTTCGTTCGAGTTATGGGTAGTCTCTAGTAATATTCCTAGGAATATTTGAAATTTTAAGTGGTTATGTTTAAATTCTGTGATATCTGTCACAAAAATTTAACTAAACTAAATTCAAATAGAGCAACCAACTATCTGTGCGGTGCTATTTGTTTGCACATTATTTTCTAAATGAGGGAATTGGACTAATGGAGATCTAATTCTAAAGTTAACCGCTGGATCGTGCTTCCGTCAGAGGAGAGACATTTATTATGTTGATCCGTACGGACGATAACCCTTTTGATTATTATTTTCTAAATTTTGCTTGTACTTTATGCCCTGCTACGGATCTTTTCCCCCAATTTTTGTCCAGGTACATTTTTCCATATAAAAGCGATCAGTGCTACTCTCAAGTTGCGAAAAGCACTATTTCGGAAGATATGAATTTTTGAAATTTGCATAAAATATACCATTTTATAACCCTTAATTTGATCATTGCTCCTATGGCATGTTCACTTGAATATTGTGTTCGACGCGAGGTTCGACGTATAATTCACCGAAATATTATCCTCTTTTCGAATTCGTATGAGGACAATGTCGTCGAAAGTGCTGCAAAGTGGTGAATGCGCGAGGCACCGAAGGTATACAGGTGATTTTTTTAAGTGTTTCATCAGAAGTATTCGAGGAAGAAATTTTGGAACGAATTCAAGATTCTGTATTTTTGTTTTAGAGTACAGGAACTTGAATTGTAAAATATTTTCAAGCGGAATCTACTTCCGGTTCTTCCGGAAACGAATGTGAACTTCGTTATTTTGAATGCAACATCCTGTATATTTACACATATTTGAATTATTCGTTTAATTCTGCACTGATTTGATGTATGATATGTGTAACCAATTCAAGCGATTGTTGGGTTATAGCCTGATTGTCGAATTTGTTGACAGAAAAAGAGTGTCACAAATTAAGGATTTTGGATATATAATATCCAAAATCCCTCATTGTAAAAAATTTTTTTTTTCGCCACAGTGGAACAAGAGGAAGTACGCTGATACTGCTTCTTGTATAAATTATGAGGAAATATTATACAGGGTGTCTGAAATAGGGCTTCAAAGTCAGCCTCAATAAAACTATGGAGTCTAATTTTTTTTTTAATGGGAACCATATAATTCTGTAATTCCGATCGATTGCTCGTCAAAAACTAGTTTGAGTGTTCTGAACATTTCATGTATTCGAAATCAGTAGTTTTGTTGTTATTGAATGAAATTGGAATTTTACGACTCAAGCCATCAGGTTTCTTTGTCTAAACATCAGGTTTATTGAGATAATTTTCAAGTAGTCAATAGTAAGAAGATTTTTTTATTTAGTCATCATTTGTTATCTGCTTTGTTTTTTTTGTCACATTCGCTGCAAATAGAGAACAGACTTTCGATATATCAACCTAGTGTACCTTTTTATTAGGTATTTTTGTTTTTTTTGCATAGTGCTTGATCAATAAAAATAAGTGAGAATGACAATTCCAAACATAGCCAACATTGAAATAGACCAGCATGCCACTGAATTTCACGACTGAAGCCATCAGGACTGACTCAGTCAAATTCAGTGGTACGCTCGTCTATTTCGAAGTAGGCCATGTTATAGGAATTGTCATTCTCACTTATTTTTATTGATCAAGCACTATGCAAAGAAGCAATTATGAAAAGGTAGAATATCAAAAGTCTGTTCTTTATTTGCGGCGAATGTGACGAATAAACAAAGCAGATAATGAATGATGACTAAATAAAGAAATCTTAGTTCAAAACTAACATATTGTTATTATTGACATAGCACACTTGAAAATTATCCTAATAGGGAAGTCTAAAGAAAAGTATGAATATGCAGATAAACGATTTATGGACTATCGCATAGAGTAAAAACACGAGTTCTTTCTCGGAAAATGTTGTAATGGCATACTTCTTAGACCTCTGTTCAAAGATGAAATCTTCAACATTGTGGGCCAATTATTCAGTGTTGAAGTCGACCCTTTCAATTAAACACAATGTAGATATAAAGGGTGTTTTTTTTAGAGGTATAGAACTTTAAATTGCAATAAAACAACGATGGATTATTCGATTGACATGAATTTCATTTATCCGGAAGATGATCTTGTGGCAATACATTTTAAATGTGATTTCTGGCATATGACCGCCACGGCTGGCTCGGATGTAGTCCAATCTGGACGTCCAATTTTCGATGACTTTTTCCAACATTTGTGGCCGTATATCGGCAATAACACGGCGAATGTTGTCTTCCAAATGGTCAAGCGTTCGTGGCTTATCCGCATAGACCAATGACTTTACATAGCCCCACAGAAAGTAGTCTAGCGGTGTTAAATCACAAGATTTGGAGGCCAATTCACAGGTCCAAAACGTGAAATTAGGCGGTCACCAAACGTGTGTTTCAATAAATCGATTGTGGCACGAGCTGTGTGACATGCTATGCCGTCTTGTTGGAACCACAGGTCCTGGACATCATGTTTGTTCAATTCAGGAATGGAAAAGTTAGTAATCATGGCTCTATACCGATCACCATTGACTGTAACGTTCTGGCCATAATCGTTTCTGAAGAAGGACGGACCAATGATTCCACCAGCCCATAGAGCGTCTCTGGGGATGCGAGTGATCAATAAGAGTAAACGTGGTGCGAAAACGTTCCATGGTTAATCGAATTAACTGCTATGATGGACGATTTTGTCGACGATAAAATGGACGTAGTGCGCGATACGTATTCCGCACAGAACCATTATTTTCGAAATAAAATTGCACTACTTGCAAGCGTTGTTCAGGAGTGAGTCTATTCATGATGAATTGCCAAACCAAACTAAGAATAAATCACTTGACAGCTGTTAAATCGGTCGCCATCTTGAACAGTAATTCCAACTTGAAGTTCTATACCTCGAAAAAAAACACCCGTTATCTACATATTCTAAACTTCGTACTTTATTGAAACGGCAAGCTCAAGGATATAGGGCGAAAGAAGAAATCGAAAAATTTATCCAGGAGGCTCCAGATGAAGAGAATTTAATGATTAAGGTAATTTACCTACAAGGTTTCAACTTTTATTCAGATTACACATTCATTCATTTTTTAGGTTGCTTTATTATTTGGTATTTCTGGGGCCTGTAGAATGGATGAGTTAGTCCGAATGACTGTACAGGTTAGGATGTAGAAGACCTACAATCTAAGCTATTGATAACCATACCTGATTCGAAGACCAACAAGAGCATTTGTAGTTAATCAGATGCACTTGAGTCTTTATCGAAAGTACGTTTCGTTAAGACCAACAAATATGAATAGTGACCGATTTTTCTTCAAATATCAAAACGGAAAGGGTTGTAGACAGTTTGTTGGAATACATAAATTCCGAAAAATGCCTGGAATAGTTGCCAGTTATTTAAACTTGGAAAATCCGACGGAATATACTGGTCACTGCTTTCGTCGGTCTTCTGCAACAATATTGGTTGACTCTGGACTCTGGTGCCGACATAACTAGTTTGAAGAGGCATGGCGGATGGAAATCATCGAACGTTGCTGAAGGATATATCGAGGAATCTCTTAACAATAAGGTTGAGGTGGCAAATAAAATTTTCACCCAACAAAATATTCAACAAAATATCTCTACTACTTCACATGTCCAAAATGTTTCTAATAGTTCAATCATTTCAATCATTTCCTTACAGTTAGGAAATCTTGACACTTTCTATGACAAATTTTGTCTGGAATGTCAAAATTTCATAGCGATTTGCGGAAAATAATATTATTTTACTACTGACATTGAACTTCTGTCACTTATTCATAGACTACAATTTTATATGAATAATACATTCATAACAGTCCTCCTCGATTAGAAATCATCATCATCATTAGCTTATGCTGTCCACTGCTGGACATAAGCCCCTCCCATATTTTGCCAACCTGTATGCAATTTTCAGGGAATCTCTTCAAATCGTCACTCCATCTTGTTAGCGGGCGTCCCACACTTCTGTATGTGTCTGCTCTCGGCATCCACACCTCCACTGTACAATCACCATCACCTATACCTACTGTGGTACAATCACAATCCTCTTCGCCCACCGACCATCAGTCATCCTAGCCACATGGCCAACCCATTTCCATTTCTGGCGAATAATTTTCTCGACGGCATCCTGTATTCCTGTTTTGCATCTTATTGCTCTATTTGGAACATTATGCCGGAGACATTTTTCCGTTCCCTATACAGTCAGCGCGACAGGTCGCTCTCACCGTATAGGAAACGGAATGCACAATGGGACACTCCGTTTCCTAGCAGATATGCGCGATGTGCTCACTGTCCTGTTAGTCTTCTGGGTGCCGATGGGACAAATTGCAAATTATTAATAATGTTTTCATACTTTCTGTATAGCTTAATTAGGTAGAGTCTACCACATTTTTCCTCTGTGAACATTTTTGTAGCAGCGGATTTTTTCAGCAAACCTCTCGTAAGTCGACCATATTTTCATTTTTTTTTATCATACGTACTCTTTTTTCGTAAAATGCAATCATAAAAACAATCTGAGAAAAATGCGAAAACATGATTGTCTACCAATATAAACATGACTGAAAATCACATTTTTTTGATTATCAATAGACTCCTGATGATTTCTTCAGAATCGGTTTATATAACCATTAACCATATGAAATATGAAAATGCAATTGTCCGACAAAAAATGTGGTGTTTTTCTTGTCCAACAGATGAAAATCGACGATTTTTTTGAGTGTTTAAATTCATTAATATTTATCGGACAAGAATCATTATCATTACATAGTATAAAGCAAAGTCGATTTCGCTGTCTGTCTCTATGTCCCTATGTCCTTATGACCCTATGTATGCTTAAATCTTCAAAACTACGCAACGGATTTTGAAACGCTTTTTTTTAATAGATAGAGTGATTCAAGAGGAAGGTTTATATGTATGATACTTGCATAATATTGTAGAGAAACACTGATTAATTTACAGGTTTCTAATGTGATGTTGTAAATAACTATGTATTTTCATAGTTTTGGTCCATGTCATAAGGCGCGAATTCGCTCATCACCCATGTTATTCTTACGGTAATATAGGAAAATGATCCTTATGGTGTTGGTTGATAATGCGGGTCGATCGCAGTGAAATATCCAATAGTACCTAACAGAGATTTAAGTTCATATTTGGAGTGAAGTGAATACCGAAATTCGCCGTCCAAACAGATATCACGTCATTGTTGCTTTGATGCCAGTTACTGTGATCAAATCACGCTCTTCATTTCTATTACGGAACAGTGACTACCTGTGACTTTGAGATAGCAGTGATTTAATCACAGTGAATAAAATATCGCTCATCCCTAATTTCACGTATATTATATTCACTTGCTTATCAAATTATAATCAGAAGAAAAGTAAAAAAAAAACAATAACAATTCAACACTTATGTATACAGGGTGTTTCACCATAAACTGGACAAACATATATAGCCGTGTAGATGGCACCGAGGTAGTCATTTTTGCCATATGACATATACCCCGTTTTCAACGCATAAGCGAGATACAGGGTGTTTAATGTCCACTTTGAGCAATATTCTGATAACTGTGGTGAGTTATGCGTGACATTTGAAATAACGGTTACTGGTCACATCTTAGTATTTTCTAGGGCTCAATTCAATTGTGGTGTAGAATTCTAAAAAAAATTTCAAAATGGCGGAAAGCCTGCAAAGTTCAAATTTTTTTTCTCGGTTGCCAATTTGAACTATTTCAACGTACTCGATTATCTTAGATTTTCCGTGAAAAAATTTTGTCAAAATTCGAACTCAACCTTTTTTTCACATCTCTCCAGTAAAAAAATATTCGGCCGAAATTGTTGAAATTTTTGAAAGCAAAGTCGCTTTCGCTGTCTGTCCCTATGTATGCTTAAATCTTCAAAAATACGCAACGGATTTTGAAACGCTTTTTTTTTTAATAGATGAAGTGATTCAAGAGGAAGGTTTATATGTATGATACATGCATAATATTGTAGAGAAACACCTATGAATTTACAGGTTTCTAATGTGATGTCTTAAATAAACACATTTTTTTGCGCTTATAAAAAAGTCCGCGATGGTATATGTCTATCTCTCAAGGATAACTAACAATAACCATTTTTTATCCTTCACATTTTACGGGGAAAAATGGCTTATTTAGGAAGTTATTTTAAGCAATACAGCATCAATCCTCATCCAATTAAGTAGGTACCTTAAATATATTGTCCATTCAATATACATTAATATGGCCCTTTACAGCATGTAATTTAAATGAATATTACGGATTCAAAATGCAGGGACTTAGCGGTGCGGGCCGGCACTACCGTTGTTTATAAAGACTGCATTGCTTCCGTGCGAAGCCGGGGCGGGTCGCTAGTGAATTTATATTTTAGAGAGATTCGTTTTAATCCTTAGTCTAGTTGAATATAATGGTTTTGTTTCAGAAACTTTCTTCGATTATTATTGAAATTAAACTATTGATTTTGATTGAAAGTGTAAATATAATTAAAATTGTTTACTGACATTTTCATTAAAATTTAATGAAAAAAGCAATGAAAATACTTCTTCCTCACATTGAATTCATTGTAACAAGACGAATGGTATCCAGTAAAAGTATCACACCAATCGTCAGGTAGAATGACATCTTTATATTTGTGATTATGATGTTCTCTTGATGCCAAGAATATTTTGCACAGTTTAAGGATGCCACTTCCTCCTTTTTTGCTTTAAAGCCACGGATATTTTTCAAATGTTTGCACAAAAAAAACTCCATCACAACTGAGAATATTATATCAGCAACAACTAAAATTGCCGAACTTTATTCGTCGGACAGCTGGATGATAGTATTCAGCACATCCTTTTTAAATGGTCCTCAAAAAATCAAATGTTTATTTGTAACATATTCATAACCAAATTAGAGCAGTGAATTCTTTAATTTTTGAATGAACGCGACGTATTTTCAAGGTGGAGAGAGAATAAGAAAAATAGTATATTGTTCTATGAGCGGTAATGTAAGTCATTACACACGCAGATGAATTTTGCAGCCCGAGCCGTCAGGCGAGGGGTGTAATTCATCAAGTGTGTTATGACCATTACCGCGAATTGAACACTATACTTTATATTCGACTTCCTCAGTAAAATTCGAATCAATCTGCATTTTCAAAATTGACAACAGTTGTCAAAAGCTATTTCAGTGGTCGAAAATCGAATCGATATATCGAATCTCGTAGAAAACGTCAGAAATTCACGTTTTACAAATGCAATTTTTGGATATTCAGACCTAAGAAAATGTAGAAATGGATGGCGAGAACGTTACCTTGATGTCTGAAATAGAGTTCCTCATTGACCCGACTTTTTTATTCATTTCGTGAGCTACATTTTTCCTATTTGTATAAGAGTGAGTTATAGGCGTGAGTTGTATCAACCGATTCTGAAAAATTCGGGAGGGGATTATCAGTCATGTTTATGTTGGTAGACAATCATGTTTTCTCATTTCTCCAAGATTGTTCTTATGATTGCATTTTACAAAAAAGAGTATGTCTGATTTGAAGAGAAAAATGAAAATATGGTGGACGAGAGGTTTGCTGAAAAAAAAAAGCGCGACTACAAAAATGTTCACAGAGAAAAAATGTGGTAGACTCTACCTAATAAAGCTTTACAGAAAGTAAGAAAACTTTATTAATAATTTGCATTTTGTCCCATCGGCACCCAGAAGACTAACAGGGCAGGGCAGTGAGCACATCGCGCATATCTGCTAGGAAACGCAGTATTCCATGGTGCATTCCGTTTCCTATACGGAGAGAGCGACCTGTCGCGCTGACTGTATAGGGAACGGAAAAATGCCGCCGGGCCGGTCTGGTGTCCTGTTCTCAAAGGTGATGCCGAATTGTTAGAGTCGGTTCAGCGTTGGGCAACCCGTATCCCTTATGGACGAATAAGACCAGTCTATGAGGATCGCCTGAGGATCATGAACATTCCCAAATTTGCCGACCGCAGGAATAGAGGTGATTTAATTTTTACGTATAGGGTTTTACACCGAGATCTTGGACTGGACCTGTCTCAGCTGTAATCTCTCAACTGCAATAATTTGAGAGGACATAATTTGAAGCTTCTCAAGGAAAAGTTCAAGACAACACCCAGGCAGCATTTACTCAGCAATCGAGTTTTCCAGGGTTGGAATGCATTGACTGGTGATGTTGTGAACTCTCCCAGCGTCAATGTGTTCAAGAATAGGTTGGATCTTCTCGGACAAGTTGGATTAGTATGCTAGGATCTTTGTTTTGCTATATTTCAATTTAAATTTAATACTGGTTATTTTTTACTTATTTTACTTTTGTGATATTGTGAACTCTCCCAGCGTCAATGTGTTCTGGAATAGGTTGGATTTTCTCGGACAAGTTAGATTAGTATGCTAGTATCTTTGTTTTCCGGGTCCATGTACGAACAGTGAAATGTTCGTATATATGGGCGGAGTGAAGTACCGACCCGGCGCGTCTCCAGGTGGCGGATAGGAGGTGGCCTCCAACGATGACTGTATATGAGGACGAGGCCTGCAGGGAAATAGAATCGGCTCGTTGTGCCTAAAAACTCAACTGGTAGCCTTTTAATACCTTGCCGCGGACCAACTTCTCCTGTCCCGGCTGTAGTATCGTGGCCAAGGGATTGCACCAGGATTACGATGCCAGGTGGGATCCCGAGCTTACCTCGGGACCATCCTGTAACACCAATATTCCTTGGCTGTCTGTGATCATGTCTCGCGGGCCAATGGAGTGGGGGGGTCTTGGCTTGACCGCCTAGACCGAGAGGAAACAACCTAATTAAAAATTCTAAATCCACGGTGGGAAACCAGGCCAAGGGATGCGTGGCTAGATAGAGGACTAGTCTCCACTGGTTTCAACTTTGGAGCACCAGGGGGAACTCCATTGTATTAAACCCCTTACCTCTGCATGCGGGGCTCTGCAGAGGTGGACTGTTCAGACCCTTGCTTATCGTGGGACCAAATATGGAACAAGAAAAAACAAAAAGCACCACCGGAAGGGGGGTGGAGAAACCCTCCGCCTCTTCTTCCGGGCACCCTTCACAGGGGAAGGTCAATAGACCAAAAAGAGCTCGACTGCCATTCCAGTTGCCCC
The DNA here is from genome assembly GCA_910592335.1 of Adalia bipunctata. Taxonomy (NCBI): domain Eukaryota; kingdom Metazoa; phylum Arthropoda; class Insecta; order Coleoptera; family Coccinellidae; genus Adalia; species Adalia bipunctata. The sequence goes on from OU342948.1 coordinate 39,406,364, forward strand.
AACTGGGACAACCGGGTGGCAGGGATGACCCGTTAAGGAGGGGTCTCAGTGGGGCGGGAGTACGGAGGTACCTGCGACTCCTCCACCAGGGTGTTAAACCTGAGGAGGCTAGGGAGCAGGCCCTCCGGCGCCCGGCTCCGGAGGCCACTCCTTCGGGGAGCAAAAGAGGTTCGGAGCTCGTCACACCTCCGCAGCGGCCTCCACCTAAAAAGCAGAAGACAGCTGCAGCGAAAACTGGGCAAGCCACCGGTTATGCAGCAGCTGTCAAGGCTAAGAGAACCTCCAGGGTGGGAATTATGCCTAAGGAATACCCTAAGGCTACCCTGGAGGCAGAACAACTCTCCTCCCTAGAGGACATTCTGGTGGAGGAGATGTGCCAGAGCCAGGAAAGGGGGATCCACTTTGATGGCGTTCATTTCAGAAATGGAATGATGCTTGTGGACTGTGGATCTCAGGGATCTGCGGAATGGGTCAAAAGATCAGTTCCGCAACTGAAATCTTGGAAGGGACCCGAGTTGGTGGTGCTGGAGGAGGACGACATCCCCAAGCCCACCAACATTATGGTCTTCTTTCCAAGAAGTCATGAGATGGAGTCTGAGAAAATCCTCAGACTCGTGGAAGTTCAGAACTCCAACCTCACCACTGGGGCATGGAGAATTCTGAACTCCAAGAAAGAGGGCAAGGGAACGGTCCTCACGATTGGGATCGATCCCCAATCCGAAGAAGCCCTGAAGGCAGAGGGATGCTGCCTAAACTTCCGGTTTGGGCGCATCCCAGTCTCAGGGCTAAAGAGTAAAATTGTCCCTGCGGTGAGTTCAATGGACGTGGAGATGCCCTCCACATCCCGAGAACCCAAAACGCAGGGAGAAGAGGAAGACGCAAGTCGGGGCCTACCTGGTGGCTCTACCGGGGCGCCAATGGGAGCGGAAATTTTCTCTGCTTCCCGGGGAACCGAGCTGAGCTGCCTGGTGGCCAAAGATACCGACTCAGATTCCGGAAGGGAAATACCCCACAAGGAATCTGAGGAGAGACAGGAGAAGATGAAGCTTGGGGCGTAAAGGGACTGGGTAACCACCATCCCTCCCCCAAAATATCAATAATTCATCTTCTCAAGAGTAATACAAGCGAACCTGCATCACGCGAAGGGATCTTCAGCGGTGATTGCAAGGTTATTTGCGAGACTGCAATTGAACATTGCTCTGATCCAGGAACCCTGGATCAACAAAGAAGGCCAAATCCTGGGCTTGGGATGCAAAGACTCAAGACTGGTTTATGACCAAAGGCAAACGTCTCCACGTGCCTGTGTGCTCATAAGAAGCAATATCAAGTATACTTGCGTTTCAGAATATATGTCTCGGGACCTGATTCCGATTATGGTACACCTCAATGTTGGGGGCACTGACCGAGACATTGTCATAGCATCCGCATACTTCGCTGGAGATGGGCCAATAACACCGCCAGAGGAAGTACAGCGGTTAGTACGTTACTGCAACAGCAGAAAGTTGCCAATCATAATTGGATGTGATGCCAACGCACACAATACTATTTGGGGCAGCACGAACAATAACACCAGAGGTGAGTGCTTGCTTGAATATCTCTTGGCTAACAATCTCGAGACATTGAATGTAGGGACTACACCAACTTTTGTCACGAGAGCCAGAGAAGAGGTCCTAGACGTGACAATTGTCAACGTCGCTGCCAGGAAGAATGTCACTTCCTGGAGAGTGATGGATGAACCTTCACTCTCTGATCATAGAATTATCGAGTTTAAGGTGGAGGGAGATACTACCTCGCCACCTCGAAATCCTAGAAAGACAGATTGGTTTCTTTATAGAAGCCATCTGAAGAATAATTTAGACCAAATCGTAATAGGGCGGGAAAAACACCGTTATTACGATTTGGAGCAACATGTTGAGCAGGTAAGCGAGGCAATGATGGAGGCTTTTCACTCCAGCTGCCCACTGACCAAGGCTCGATCAAGTAAAGAAGCTCCTTGGTGGAATGACAACCTGTCAAACCTCCGAAAGGAAGTCCGTCGGCTCTTCAATAAAGCCAAACGAGACAGTAACTGGCAAGGGTACACTGAGAAACTAAATCAGTACAACAAGGAGATCAGGAAGGCCAAAAGACTTAATTTTCAAGCTTTTTGTGAAAGCATCACTTCCACTCCCACAGCAGCCAGACTTCAGAAAGTCATGGCAAAAGGGGGAACTAACCCCACTATATCGCTTAAAAGGCCAGACGGTTCGTACACCGAAGGAGAGAAGGAACGATCCATTCTTCTTCTCGAAACACACTTCCCGGGTAGTGAACCCATAAGTAATACTGAAATAGCAATGAAGCACACGCTCAGCAGTGCGTAAGATGGTTCCTGAGCGTAGCTCTTTACCATCGTTATAACACTAAATCATCATTGCGTTCCCAGTTTACCCGTTATGCCAAGAGTTAAGGCGTTGGACAGCTTCAGCGGCAAAAGAAGACAGTGGAGCGAAGAATTCTCGACTGGACCCGAAGGAAGAGAGAGGTGCAGCAGACTCAAGAGCCAATAACCCATGCTGATCTCGGAGATCCCTAAAAAGCTGACAACTCCGAAGGACATGGTCACCAGACTCCAGCTGGCCACATCGGCAGAGGTTATCATCCACCAGACCAAGTGTAAAGAGCTTACTCTTAAAGGGACCATGACCCGTGATGAAGCAGGTGAGCGGAAAGGATGGACGGAACCATTCATTACTGTCGATGAAGTCCACCGAGGGGAGCCACTCGAAGGTGACTCGACCAGTAGGACAGTCAAGCCAATCCGCCTGCCAGCGGGCCATGAGGTATTGAAGACACTCATCCTCCAAACGACGGAGCTCCAAATTGCGATCGGGCGTAGCGAGAGGAATCGGAGGAAAGGTGGAGTCATCCAACGAGAAGTGTAGTCCTCTCTTGAAATGGAACTTAGCCGCACGGAGGAGAATGTAGTATTGTACCGGAATTTTGCCGGTAATGACCTGGAGTGAGGAGTTTGCTACCGTACGACAAGACGGTGAGATGAGCAATAGGAAGAAGCGCTGGGCGGAAGTTAGGGTGCGAAGGACGTGCGAGTGCATTACACGATCGTACCAGGCGGCTGCACAGTAGGAGGCGATGGGAAGGAAAATGCAGTTATAGTAGACATCGAGAGAACCTCCAACGGATCCACCAAGGGCACGCCTAAGCCTCGAGAGTTTAGAGGCGATTGCTTGGGATTTGTCCCTCAAGGATCTTACGTGAGGGATGAAGGAGAGACCCGAGTCCACGACAACACCCAAATATCGATGTTCAGCAACCCACCCCACAGTACCGCCCGGCAGACGGACAGTAGGGGGACGACCGCGGTCCAGAGGACCGCGGAGAAGGACAGCCCTGGTTTTGCTCAACGAGACCGTCAATTTATTAAGACCTAGCCACTTGAGAGTGACATCGATCAGACGTTGAAGAGACAGCTCAAGGGCACGACGACTGTCGGCCGAAGCCAGCAGGACTAAGTCATCGGCGTAGGCAATCGCGATCCCCTGCTCCCTGGAGAGTTGAAGGAGGCACTCATCAAATACTAGATTCCACAGAAATGGTCCCAGAATGGAACCCTGTGGGCAGCCTCGGGTTAGTTTGCGGCTGCAGCGAGAGTATCGAGAGTGTGTCACGATTCTACCTGCCAAGTAGCTGTAAAGGAGGCGGAGTTGAGCAACCGAGACGTCCACCCCGCGAGCTCGACGCAAGATACTGGGCCACCAAAGGTTATCGAAGGCACCCTCAATGTCGAGGAAGATCGCGGCCGCATGTTTATGAGAGGAATCCCTAGCGAACCGAACCATCCTAAAAACAGCGTCCTCGGTCGAGAGACCAGGTCTAAATCCGAACTGCATCGGGGAACAGTTGCCCGGATCCAGCAGGTCGCTCTTTAAGCGACCAAGCATCAACCGCTCAAGAACCTTGCCCATCACCGAGAGAAGACTGATCGGCCGGTAAGACTTCGGATCGTTAGCAGAGCGGTCACCAGACTTCAACAGAAGACAGACCGCGGCAGATTTCCAAATACCGGGAAAGTGACCAAACAGGAGACAGGAGTTGTACAAAAGTAGGAGGATGCCTGGAATGACAGACCAGGCACGACGGAGGATGACGCCAGTTATCATGTCCGGTCCCGGCGCCCCACGGGCTGGGGTAGCGGACATGGCGGCCTCAAGGTCTTCGAGGGAAAACCTCTCGATGGGATCGGCCGGATCCGGGTCTGGAGGAGGGGCAGAGAATTCGGCACGGGTGCCAACCTGCTCGGGGGAGTCGACCGCGGGGTCGTCCACAGGAAAGAGCCGATCAAAAATGACCTCCGCCGACTCGGAAGCGTCTACGGTATAAGAACCGTCAGGGCGGATGATTGAATGTGAGGTGAGAGGGCGAGTAAGTTTTCCTGAGGCAATCTTATACGATATTCCCCAAGGAGTTCTCTCCATCTCCGATCGAACAAACCTCGACCAGTTGTCGAGTTTGGCTCTCCTGATGGAAAGGGAGTAGAAGTTCCGAGATGTTTTGAACTCCGCCAATAGACGAGAGATGGTGTTCTGTGAGAGAACGTTCGACTTAGCTCGCTGATAAGCCCGTCGCTTCCTGTTGACGTCGGACTTCAAGACGGCAAGCTCCTCCGTCCACCAACCCACACGGAAGGAGGACCGAGGCACAACAGGGATGGACAACAGGGCCGAGCTGCGGATAGCGTCCGTGATAAGCCAAGCCAGACCGTCCACACAATCTTTAGACGAAGGTACCGGAAAGAAACCGTCAAATCGCGACTCGAGCTCAGCGTCGAAAACCTCCCAGTCAGCGCGGGAGCATGCGAAACGAGGCCTATGGTCGAACGGAACTATGCTGGGAGCAATGAAGCACACCAAGAACTCCCGCAAGGAGGACTGGGACATTGCTAAGAGTATATTCACAAGGCAACGACTTGAATGGGCAATAAGCACCTTTCAGCCGTATAAATCCCCAGGAGTGGATGGAGTGTTTCCGATACTCCTGCAGAAAGGAGTGGAGGAGATCCTCCCTCATCTACTGAAGATCACAAGAAGCAGCTTAGCATTGGGTCAAATACCTGAAAAGTGGAGAAGGGCAAAAGTAACCTTCATTCCCAAAGCAGGGAAAAAGGACGGGACTGACCCTCGATCCTTCAGACCCATTTGCCTAACATCGTTTCTTCTTAAAACGATGGAGAAAGTCGTAGATAACTACATAAGAACGGAGCATCTGGAAAAAGCACCACTTCACAATTCTCAGCATGCTTACAGGGCGGGACGTTCAACGGAGACCGCTCTGTATCAGCTGACTGAAGTCATCCAGAGAACTCTGAATAACAAAGAAATCGCCATGTGTGCCTTCCTGGATGTATCTGGGGCCTTTGACAACACAACACACGTGTCTGTCAGAGATGCACTTGGGAGGCGAGGAGTGAATAATACCATCTTAAAATGGATGTATGAGGTGTTAACGACGAGGATAGCTGAGACATTGATGGGTGAGGAATCCGTTTTCGTCAAAGCTACTCGTGGAACACCTCAGGGTGGGGTGTTATCCCCCCTCCTATGGAGCCTAGTGGTGGATGAACTTCTACACAGGCTAACGAAGCTTGGCTTCGAATGTGTAGGCTATGCTGACGACATAGTACTGATAATTAGAGGCAAATTCGAAGGCACTCTCTGCGACCTATTGCAGAAGGGCCTTGGAATTATTGAGCAGTGGTGCTTGTCAGTGGGGCTGCACATCAACCCAACCAAGACCACATTAATTCCGTTTACTCGGAAGAGGAAACTTCCAGCCATGAAAACGTTAGCTTTAAACGGAAATATCTTGGAGTGGGGGTCTGAAGTCAAATACCTAGGAATAACCCTAGATAGCAAACTTCTGTGGAATAAGCATGTTGATAATGCTACTGGCAAAGCTACAAGGGCTCTGATGGCGTGCAGGCGTCTATGTGGCAGGAATTGGGGCTGTAACCCAAAAATACTGCGATGGATGTACGTCATGATTGTAAGACCTATAGTCACATATGGGGCAGTAGCCTGGTTTGCTAAGGCAAGTCAGGCAAGTACGAGGAAAATGCTCGACAAAGTACAAAGGCTTGCCTGTGTGTGCATCACGGGAGCTATGAGAACGTGCCCAACCAGGGCACTTGAGATCATCACAGACCTCACACCTCTACATCTAGTGATTGATAGGGTAGCCCATGAGGCCATCCTCAGAGTATCTAGAGAAGGAGCAGGCAATGAGAGAGTCAGGTTTCAGAGAGCTTGGTCCTCTCTAAATGACTACACCTCATCTGCAAACCTTCCAAGTGATGTAATGATCAAGAAAGTAAGCACTGAGAAAAACTTCAGTATATTGCTAAGCAAAAGAGAGGACTGGGAAAGGGAATACACCAACTATAATCTCAAAGAAAATACAATAAAATGGTATACAGATGGTTCCAAAACCGCTACAGGAGCTGGCGCTGGGATTTACGGGTCAAGTACCAAGTGTGCACTATCGTTAGGCTCCTGTACAAGCGTCCTTCAAACGGAAATACTTGCAATCGGAAGATGTCTAGATATAAATCTAGAAAGAAACTATCAGAAGTGCGATATAGCTCTTCATACAGATAGTCAAGCTGCTATTAAAGCACTGAGCTCCTACGTCATTGACTCAAAGCTGATTTGGGAGTGCCGAAACAAACTCAATGAGGTAGGCAAGAAGAATAAGGTCTTTTTAATCTGGGTTCCCGGTCATTCGGGGATCGCAGGAAACGAAGAGGCCAATACACTGGCCAGAAAGAGCGCACAAACGCCTCTCACTGGCCCAGAACCCTTCTGTGGTATAGGAAAATGCACCTATAAGAAGGAGTTTATGCTGAAGGAGAGAACCGAAAGAGAAAAACTCTGGCGGAATCTCCCAGGGATGGATCATTCCAAAAAGTTCCTCAGGAACTTTGAAACTGCTAGATCCAAAAAATATCTGGATCTCAGTAAAAACCAACTTCACATACTCACTGGCTTTCTGACAGGACATTGTCGCCTAAAGAAGCATCTGTTGAGAATGGGTTTATCGGACACTGATGAGTGTAGATTCTGTGGGGAGGAGGAAGAAACTCCTATTCACCTGGTTACGGAATGCTATGCCATTGCAAGCCAAAGGAAAGAGTGCTTTGGACAAGAAACTTGTAGAAGTGGGGAGTTATTCTCCTTGAAGCCATCCCAGATAATGGATTTTATCAAATCTCTGGAACTGGAGGGCGAGCCAGTGGCGTATATAGAAAATATTTTCGGGGGGGGCCCGAGATGCTTACACCATCAAATGCTTCTCGAGCCTGTTTAATTTATTATAGTAGTTCAGTTTTCTTTATCCATTTCGGGGGGGCCCGGGCCCCCTGGGCCCCCCCTATATACGCCACTGGGGCGAGCTGTAGGAGGCGTGATGATGACAGCTCTGATAGGGGGCACAATAGACCTTAAGGTCGCAGTGAACTGTAACCCCTTTTCACTATAACTATATAACTATATCTTTGTTTTGCTGTATGTCAATTTAAATTTAATACTGGTTATTTTTTACTTATTTTACTTTTGTGGGTACTCATAGAAATTTTGTGTTCATTTTCATTATTGTATGCTGAGTCTTATAGGTTTTACCTCGACTCTTTTCTTTCAATAAATAAATAAATAAAAAAAATAGATTCCTTAGAAAATTTCAAGTTATTTTGATGTAACATTTTTCAGTTTTGGTTGGAAAATTCTCTATGAGCGGAAAAATTGGAAAAAAAATCGAAAATAGAGCTCCGCTGAAACAAGAATAACTTCGAGGTTTTTGGATGGAAAATTTTCATTTTTGGGATTTTTCAAGATGTAAGATTGATGTATCCACTTTGAAAATCGAAATCGCGATTCATGATACAGGGGGTGAAAAAATCACTTTCAAAGTTAGGGATGACAAAATCGTGAAAAATCAATTTTTTCAAGTCAGAACCCCATTTTTTTTATGGCAGATATTGAATCTACGTTAAAAAATAATGTGAGTGTATGCATCACACCCTTGCCCTAAAGTGGATATTAACTCAGAAAATTTTCCAAACTTTGAAATCTTTGTGCGTTATAGAGCTTTCATTCCTCTTCAGAAAAACTATGAAATTTTTTTGCGTTATAGAACTTTCATTTCTCTTCAGACGTGTTTCCTCATCTCGGCACTTGGTTCCGAAGAAAGAATGAACAGTAGGTAACAATCGCCTTTTGCAAAAGACCAGTCTAATCATAGGCGCCCGCAGGGAGGGGGGGGCATGGCCCCCCCCTGAGATATTGATGGCCTCATTGTTTCTAATCTCTATTTGGCCCCCCCTGAGAAAAATTCCTGCGAGTTTCTGCGGGCGCCCATGAGTCTAATGATCCACAAAACCGGTTGCAATATCTTTGTGGCAATGACTTAATTTCTTCATTTCCGCGATTGCGCCTCAAATATTACTTACACTGTCGGTTTCAGTTGCATCTGGTGAAAGGTCTTCCTCAAAATAAAAAATTATCAAAACTTTCTTGAGATCGGCAATACTCCAGCAGAGATCAAGTAATTTAGTTATACATAGTGTGACAAGTACGGCCCTGTGCGCTACGGCTCGATCGAGAAGTTTCTGGAAACGCGTGGCGTCACCACGGCCGCGAATGTTTCGCGAAGTTTCTAGACGGGTCCGGACTTAGCGAGAAACAATCGGCGTTATGCATATAAGGGGCCCATCGACGATGAGAGATTCATTCAGTTAGACACGAGCGACCAGTGAAAATAAATACATAGTGCCAAATAAATCAGTAGAGATAAATTGTACAGACTTTTGTTAGAATAAGTTCATTAGTTATTAATTATTAGTGGTGTAAATAAATAGTTTATTGAACTCGGACGTTTTACTAACGAAGAAAACGTTACATTGGTGTCAGGTGTGGGGTGGATTTGAATGCCGATAACCAGATCGCAAAAACAGAAAATGGACCAGGCGAGTATGGAATTTTTCAAGCAAGCCTTTGAACAAATGAGCTTAAAAATGGATAAAATGGAGAATAAGGCGGAAGAGAATTCTCGAGAAATGAGCTTGAAAATGGATAAAATGGAAAATAAGGTGGAGAAAAAAATTAACGATTGTAACGAATTGGTGAGTCAAATTGCAAGTACATTGGATGAGAAAATGGAAACCATCAAGGAAGTAATAATAGATGAAGTTAATGAAAAATTCGATAAGGTCGACGAGAAATTTGAAGAAGTCAATGAAAAATTTGATAAAGTTGATGAAAAATTTGACGAAGTAGTTGATGAGGTTAATGGAAAATTTGAAGAAATATCAGGAATAATTGAACAGCATACCAAGCTGATAGAGTCCCTGAAAAGAACTTCAAATAAGAAAGAAACTCAAGCTTCACCATCCTATAGCTTCGTTAAATCGGAAAACAACACAGAAAGTGGTAAAATGAAGATCAAGCCACCTACGTTTGATGGAAAAGTTCCTTGGTCGACATATCAAAAACAATTTGAAGCTGCTGCGTTGGCAAACAGTTGGAGCGAGAACGAAAAAGCCACAGCATTAATAATAGCTCTTCGAGGAGATGCACTTTACATTCTGCAGACAATTCCGGAGAGTCAACAGGCCTGTTATGAAGTTCTAACATCCAAACTTCAGATGAGATATGGCGATGCTCACCTACAGCAAGTTTACCATGCCCAAATAAAGAACCGGGTGCAGAAAGCAGGAGAAAATCTCCAGGAGTTCGAGGCCGATGTTGCCAGATTAGTGAGGCTGGCTTATCCATCAGCTCCAGACAGCTTCCTTGAACAGCTATCAATCCAGACGTTCGTCGACGGGATCAAGGATAGCGAAGTTCAACAAGCCTTGAGACTTGCCCGGCCCAAAACCATCGATGATGCTTTAGCTCATGCTTTAGAATTCGAGGCAGCGAAACAGGCGTCGCATAGAGGGCACGTTCGTGTGAGACAAGTCCAAGAAGCAGACCGACCGGTTGAGGAAATCGTCCGAGAAGAAGTTAGCAGGTTATTGAATGCCAAGAAAAAGGATGTTGTGTGCTGGTATTGCAACAAAAGTGGGCATTTCAAGCGAAATTGCCCAAGGATTGAAAAAGAGCCACAGCAGGGAAACTAAAAAGGGTCGGTGATAAGGGGCATAAATCGACCCAGGCTAAAAATGCCCCCGAAGTGATAATTCGAGGAATCATGTCCACAGATTTAACAAGCATATTTGTTCCTGGAAAGATAAACGATCGAAGTGTGAAAATACTGGTGGACACAGGATCGACTAGAACCATTGTGCGTCCGGAAATAGCCGAAGGATTGAAGAGTCGTCCAGCTATGATCAAACTTCGAACTGCGTCTGGACAAGAAATACCGACTTATGGATCAGTCATCTCCACCATTGAATTGGGTAGCAAGGTAGTCAAGCATGAAGTTCTTGTAGCCGAAATTACAGAAGAAGTTATCCTGGGATTGGACCTTGTGAAGAAACTTGGATGCCAACTGGATATGAAGAAGGATGTTCTTCGGCTGGGTATTGAAGAGATTCCGTTCAATGATGTGGATGACAGGACATATAAGATCCTACTGACCGAGGACATCACGTTGCCAGGACGGACTGAAGGCATAGTGACTGGTGAATGTGAGAATATCACAAGAAATGGCTGCGTTAGAATGATCGAACCCTCAGACGATGGGATACTAGCCAAAGGACTATTACTTGGGAAGACATTGGTAAGGTTGAGAGACAGCATTCCCATCCGATTACTGAATGTTAACATGTTTCCAGTCACCCTGAAGAAGAACACCTTGCTTGGACATGGGGTACCAGTGTACCATATTTCTGGTGGGATGGGTACTGCAGAAGTTCCGCAGACACAGAAGAATACCAAAGAGCTGGTCGCCCTTCTCACTTCAAAATGTCAAGACCTTAACCAGTGTCAATTGGCCGAAGTCAGAAAATTGATTCAGTCCTTCTCTGACGTCTTTGCCACTAGCGAAAGAACAGGAAAGACCGATGTTGTGCAGCATAAAATCAATACAGGTGATGCACAACCCGTCAGACAACACCCCAGACGTCTTCCGCTGGCAAAGAGAGAAGAAGCCGAATGGATCATTGAAGACATGGCGAGAGAAGGTGTCATTGAACCATCCAATAGTCCCTGGACATCACCTGTAGTGCTGGTAAAGAAGAAGGATGGGTCCACCAGGTTCTGTGTAGACTATAGACAGCTCAACCAAGTAACGAAAAAGGATAGCTATCCCTTACCAAGAATTGATGACACACTGGATACACTCTCGGGATCTCGTTGGTTCTCTACCTTGGATTTGAAGAGTGGGTATTGGCAAGTTGGTTTGGATCCAAAAGACAAAGAGAAAACTGCCTTTAGTATTGGAACGGGCCTGTGGCAATTTAAGGTTATGCCTTTTGGATTATGCAACGCTCCGGCCACATTTGAGCGTTTAATGGAAACTATATTAAGAGGACTCTCCTGGAAGACTTGCCTGGTGTATTTAGATGACGTGATAGTTGTGGGAAAAACATTCCAAGATCACCTGCACAACCTATCCGAGGTCTTCCAGAGACTACGTGGGGCCAATTTGAAGCTAAGTCCCAAGAAATGCCATCTATTTCGAGCAGAGGTGAAATATTTAGGACACGTAGTTTCTCGGAGGGGTGTGAAAGTTGACCCAGACAAGATCAAGGCGGTACAGGATTGGCCCATACCGAGATATAAGACTGAGTTACGAAGTTTCCTAGGCTTGTGCACTTACTACAGAAGATTTGTGCCTGGATTCGCCAACGTTGCCAAACCACTCACAAAATTAACGGAAGATGGGCAGGAGTACATTTGGTCCGATGATTGCGCTGAAGCCTTTGATCGATTGAAAAAGGCTCTGGTCACAGCTCCAGTCTTGAGTTACGCAAGAACTGAAGGAAAATTTGTGCTCGATACCGATGCTAGTAATATGGCCATTGGAGGCGTTCTATCGCAAGTTCAGGATGGACAAGAACGAGTCATCGGTTATTTCAGCAAGGTACTGTCGAAGCCAGAAAGAAATTACTGCGTGACCAGAAGAGAACTCTTAGCAGTAATCAAGGCCGTAGAACATTTCTACAAATACTTATATGGTAGAAAATTCCTGCTAAGAACGGACCATGCTGCTTTGAAATGGCTCCTGAATTTCAAGAACCCAGAAGGACAAGTGGCCAGATGGATCGAGAGGCTGCAAGAATATGACTTCGACACTGAACACAGAGCTGGGGCTACACATCGAAACGCGGATGCGTTGTCAAGAAGACCTTGCCCCCAAAATTGTAGCCACTGCTCTCGTGTGGAAGATAAGGCCAATTTGATGCGGACCACAGTGATCGAAGATGACTGGCTACCCACAGAAATTCGACGAGCACAGGGAGAAGATCCAGATCTGAGAGTAATCCTAAGTTGGAAGGAGAGTGGCAGACGACCTACATGGGAAGAAGTATCCAGACTGAGCCAAAATGTCAAGTCGTATTGGGCCCAATGGGAAACGTTGAAGATTGATGAAGGTCTTCTGAAACGTTGTTGGGAAAATGAAGATGGATCTCAGCAGAGGCTTCAGTTAATTGTGCCCAAGAGTAGGGTGACGGACATTTTGACCAGACTACATAATGGAACTTCGGGTGGCCATTTTGGGATTACTAAGACTCTGGAGAAGGTTAGGCAGCGATTTTATTGGATCAACTGTAAGAACGACGTTAAAGATTGGTGTAGAAAATGTAAAGTTTGTGCTGCGGCCAACGGACCCTACGGTAAAGGAAAGGCACCAATGAAGCAGTATAACGTCGGATCCCCCATGGAACGAGTAGCTATCGACATCGCAGGCCCTTTTCCAGAAACAGGCAATGGAAATAAGTACATTTTGGTAGCGATGGACTACTTCACCAAATGGGTGGAAGCGTACGGTATTCCTAACCAAGAGGCAAGCACAGTAGCTGACAAATTGGTGAAAGAGTTCTTCTGCAGATTTGGAATCCCCCTTGAGCTGCATTGTGATCAAGGCCGAAACTTCGAGTCGAAGTTATTCCAGGAAGTTTGCAAGACATTAGGGATACGTAAGACCAGAACTACACCTCTGCATCCTCAGTCAGACGGCATGGTAGAACGAATGAACCGGACTATGGGAAAACACTTGGCCAAAGTTGTCTCTGACCATCAAAGGGACTGGGATGAATACTTGCATTTATTCACGATGGCCTATAGATCTTCGGTTCAAGAATCTACCAAGGAGACTCCATCCAATATAATGTTTGGCCGAGAAATAAGATTACCTTGCGACCTCGAGTTTGGGTGTAAGCCTGGAGAAGATGTAGCTGGGGAGGACTACGTTAGTAATCTCAGAAGCAAGCTAGTCTACATCCATGATAAGGTGCGTAATCAAATGCAGCAAGCAAGTGACCGGATGAAAATGCGCTATGACATCAAGGCCATTGAAGGTGGGTTTACCGCAGGAGATCTGGTATGGTTGTATAACCCACAAAGAAGAAAAGGTTTTTCACCGAAGCTGCAGAGACATTGGGAAGGACCGTACGAAGTGGTGAAGAGAATAAATGATGTAGTTTACCGAATACGGAAGCTCCCCAGAGGAAAACCGAAAGTCGTCCATTTCAACCGATTGGCTCCGTATGCGTCCACGCAGGATGAAGAAGAAGTACGTTTCGTCGAGGTTCCGGCAAGGGAAAGCTGCAAATTCCAGGAATTTATGAACACCTATGGGGGAACACGCATTGCAAGGTTTGGCGTCACACAGGAAGTTCATCAGGACCTGTTCACAGTCCCCGAGGAATACTCGCTTGCTCATTGTGTAGCAGCTGATCTACGTATGAGTAGGGGAATAGCAAGAGTATTCAAAAACAAATTTGGTCAGCAAGAGGAACTAATGGGACAGCAGCCCAGAGTCGGGAAATGTTTAAGATTGAAGTCCGAGGGTCGGTTCGTTTACTATTTGGTTACCAAGCAGAACTCTTTCCAGAAGCCCACCTACCAGAACCTATGGACCTCGCTGCATGGCTTGAAAGAAGACCTTCAGCGTTCCGGCGTTAGGAAACTAGCAGTTCCCAAGCTTGGTTGTGGACTGGATCTACTGAATTGGAGGGTAGTACGAAGCATGATTGAAGTAATTTTCCAGACGGCAGGTATACAGATCCTAGTATGCAGTTTCTACCCAAATCGTGTCGAGTTCCCCGGCAAAACTATAGAATGCTATTTCCATCAAAGGGGCTACTGTAGAAAAGGAGCCGACTGCAGATTTCGCCACGGCCCTCTGAAGAATCCATGCGATCTGTTCTGGGACAGAACAGGCTTAAGGAGGGGACAGTGTGACAAGTACGGCCCTGTGCGCTACGGCTCGATCGAGAAGTTTCTGGAAACGCGTGGCGTCACCACGGCCGCGAATGTTTCGCGAAGTTTCTAGACGGGTCCGGACTTAGCGAGAAACAATCGGCGTTATGCATATAAGGGGCCCATCGACGATGAGAGATTCATTCAGTTAGACACGAGCGACCAGTGAAAATAAATACATAGTGCCAAATAAATCAGTAGAGATAAATTGTACAGACTTTTGTTAGAATAAGTTCATTAGTTATTAATTATTAGTGGTGTAAATAAATAGTTTATTGAACTCGGACGTTTTACTAACGAAGAAAACGTTACATTTTTCAATTCAACATGAAATTTCGCGAATATGAGGGCAATTGTTGATATGTATACGGTATGTCGGTATACGATTTTATACTAAAGTAAAAAAATCAGTGTACCTAAATAATAATGTTTTAATTGAAAGGAATAAGACCAGTGGCGGTTTTACTATACCGCGAAACCCCGCGGCGCGGGGGGCCCAAACGTTACGGGGGCCCGGAGGGCGCGTCGGCCACGCGGATGTGGTAACAATATGTTTGAAATTGTTATCATATTCTAAATTTCTAAAAGGCGAAAAAGTTTTCAGAATGTATACAATTTCATCTGTTTCTGACGTTACCTATAACTGTGGCCTCTGCTGAGAGGTCATTTCCCAAATTGAAAATCATTAAAAATTATTTACGGAATAAAATGTCTCAAGAGAGACTAAGTGGACTTGCAATATTATCCATAGAAGCAGAAGAAGCAGCTGCAATGGATAAATCAATTTTTATAAATGAATTTGCAGATAGGAAGGCAAAAAAAAGATTTCCACTGAGTTTATATTATACAGGGTGTTTCACCATAAACATATTAAGCTGTGTAGATGATACCGAGGAAGTCATTTTTGCCTTATGACATATACCCCGTTTTCGACGCATAAGCGAGATACAGGGTGTTTAATGTCAACTTTGAGCAATATACTGATAACTGTGGAGAGTTATGCGTGACATTTGAAATAACGGTTACTGGTCACATCTTAGTATTTTTCAGGGCTCAATTCAATAGACCTTTCCAGAATTACCTGTGCAGGTGAGAGTTGCGCGCGTCTTTTGTGGGCTAAGAATGAATATTATTGGTCGTCAAAATTTCCCCCCTCAAATCGTTGACATTTGACAATTGATATCATTATTTTACGTAGTCGACGTTTTGGATGTGGATGTTATTTGTTGTATTGTTTATCGAAAATCAAAATTTTATTATGCCTCAACAATGTTGTGTTACTAAGTAAGGGTCACGGTACGATAAAAACAGTTGAATCTCATTTCATTGCTTCCCTCTCTCCCTTTCTCTTCTCTCTTGCACTAAGGTTTGCGCATCTTTTAAAACTGCCCACAAGTTGCTCATGAAATATACCTGTTTCTCTCTCATTCTGGTTTAGTTCACATCTTTCATCTTTGTTCTACGTATTCTGGAAAGGTCTATTGTGTTGTAGAATTCTGAAAAAAAAATTTCAAAATGGCGGAAAGCCTGCAAAGTTGGATTTTTTTTTCTCGGTTGCCAATTTGGAAGCACTATTTCACCTTACTAGATTTTCTAAGATTTTCCGTGAAAAAATTTTTCTCAAAATTCGAACTCAACTTTTTTTTACATGTCTTCAGTCACATGGTTGAACTATCTTTCATTCTGAATACAGAATGAAATAATATCCATTGGTTTTCTTTTTGTATCCTCCCAAAAATTACGCTCAGAGAACTTTCATAATTTTCATTCAAAAAACTGGAGGCCGAACGAAGGCCAAATTTAGGCTAATGAGCTGCCAGAGTGACCCGGACAGAAATACTTAAAGATGTAAACCAAAAAATTTTTTTCAAAAAACTTTGGTGGAAATCGAACTCTCCACTTTCGATTCACTTGCGTCGCTTTAGGTAACGGAAATTTATAAGATTAAAATATACCCAATTCATACTCGTAGAGAGTTCGAATCCTACCGAAGTTTTTTGGAAAACATTTTTTTGGTCTAAAAATTCATATTTCGGTCCGAGTCATTCTGGCGCCCATTAGAACAATTTTGGCCTTCGAACGGCTTCCAGTTTCTCAAATAAAAATTATGAAAGTTCCCCGAGCGTAATTTTTGGAAGGCTACAAAAAGAAAACCAATGAATATTATTTCATTCTGAATTCTACACCACATTTGAATTGAGCCCTAAAAATACTAAGATGTGACCAGTAATCGTTATTTCAAATGTCACGCATAACTCACCACAGTTATCAGAATATTGCTCAAAGTTGACATTAAACACCCTGTATCTCGCTTTTGCATCGAAAACGGGGTATATGTCATAAGGCAAAAATGATTTCCTCGTTGTTATCTACACGGCTATATATGTTTGTCCAGTTTATGGTGAAACACCCTGTATACATGTTTTGGTTATATTCTTAGACCATAGAAAGATTTCTATGGTCTAAGGTTATATTATATGATTATTTCCGTGGGAATTTGATACTTTATTAATTTTTTGATCATTATTTATGTACTTTTCTAGTGATCTCAATTTGTTCCTTTGTTTTTTATATTTTATATTATTTCAAAGAATTATACGTTGTTTTGAGGTTTCAATAAAATTTCCGCCAGTTTTCTGAGAAGTTGTAATTTATTCACAGTGCTCGTACCTACGTTATTCTGCCATATGTAGAAGCAGAGAATGCATATTTTCACAACAAAGTTGATAGAGATTCACCTGAAAACAAGGGGCCATGGTATAATTTTCGCGGGGAGGGGGTTGGCAGGGGGGCATAAATCCTAGACACGCCACTGAATAAGACACAAATCATTTGCCACTATATAAATAATAAAAAATGAAATGTGAATACGAACTAGGTTTCAAGGTCTTCAATATCGTTCACCCCATCAGACCGAATGGTCCAACGTCAACTGAGAATCGCACCGACAGCTAGTGGCGTATCCAGGATTTCAGTTCGGGGGGGCCCAGATTTCCCATATGAGGAAAATTGAATTTTAATACTATCCTATTTTTGCAATTTCGTTCCTGTGATTATATGGTTCGGGGAGGGGCCCAGCCTGGGCCCCCCCCTGAATACGCCACTGCCGACAGCAGTTTCGTCCTGTTAACACTCATCAGGGTGGAATATCCCAAAGTTAAAGCTGGATTGCTGGATAGGTTATTAGGTTATAGCTGCTTTCTCAGCTTATTGATTTCACATCATAATTTCATGTAAATGTTTTATCTCCAATAAGTTTTTCCCCATTTTTACCCACTTCAAAGAGGAAACATAGAATAGCCCTTTTTTTATCAAACTCATCAGGGTAATAGTAATAGTAATAGTAAAAAAGGGGTTACAGTTCACTGCGACCTTAAGGTCTATTGTGCCCCCTGACAGAGCTGTTATCATCGCGCCTCCTACAGCTCGCCCTCCAGTTCCAGAGATTTGATGAAATCCAGAATCTGGGACGGCTTCAAGGAGGATAACTCCCCACTTCTACAAGTTTCTTGTCCAAAGCACTCTTTCCTTTGGCTTGCAATGGCATAGCATTCCGTAACCAGGTGAATAGGAGTTTCTTCCTCCTCCCCACAGAATCTACACTCGTCAGTGTCTGATAAACCCATTCTCAACAGATGCTTTTTTAGGCGACAATGTCCTGTGAGAAAGCCAGTGAGTAGGTGAAGTTGGTTTTTACTGAGATCCAGATATTTTTTGGATCTAACAGTTTCAAAGTTCCGGAGGAACTTTTTGGAGTGATCCATCCCTGGGAGATTCCGCCAGAGTTTTTCTCTTTCGGTTTTCTCCTTCAGCATAAACTCCTTCTTATAGGTGCATTTTCCTATACCACAGAAGGGTTCTGGGCCAGTGAGTGGTGTCTGTGCGCCCTTTCTGGCCAGTGTATTGGCCTCTTCGTTTCCTACGATTCCCGAATGACCGGGAACCCAGATTAAAGAGACCTTATTCTTCTTGCCTACCTCATTGAGTTTGTTTCGGCACTCCCAAATCAGCTTTGAGTCAATGACGTAGGAGCTCAGTGCTTGGATAGCAGCTTGACTATCTGTATGAATAGCTATATCGCACTTCTGATAGTTTCTTTCTAGATTTATATCTAGACATCTTGCGATTGCAAGTATTTCCGTTTGAAGGACGCTTGTACAGGAGCCTAACTATAGTGCACACTTGGTACTTGTCCCGTATATCCCAGCGCCAGCTCCTGTAGCGGTTTTAGAACCATCTGTATACCATTTCATTGTATTTTCTTTGAGATTGTAGTTGGTGTATTCCCTTTCCCAATCCTCTCTTTTACTTAGCAGTGTACTGAAGTTCTTCTCAGTGCTTACTTTCTTGATCATAACATCACTAGGAAGGTTTGCAGATGAGGTGTAGTCATTCAGAGAGGACCAAGCTCTCTGAAACCTGACTTTCTCATTGCCTGCTCCTTCTTTAGATACTCTGAGGATGGCCTCATGGGCTACCCTATCAATCACTAGATGTAGAGGTGTGAGGTCTGTGATGATCTCAAGCGCCCTGGTTGGGCACGTTCTCATAGCTCCCGTGATGCACACACAGGCAAGCCTTTGTACTTTATCGAGCATTTTCCTCGTACTTGCCTGACTTTCCTTAGCAAACCAGGCT
Source organism: Adalia bipunctata (assembly GCA_910592335.1). Taxonomy (NCBI): domain Eukaryota; kingdom Metazoa; phylum Arthropoda; class Insecta; order Coleoptera; family Coccinellidae; genus Adalia; species Adalia bipunctata. Next base: position 39,425,422 of record OU342948.1, read on the forward strand.
ACTGCCCCATATGTGATTATAGGTCTTACAATCATGACGTACATCCATCGCAGTATTTTTGGGTTACAGCCCCAGTTCCTGCCGCATAGACGCCTGCATGCCATCAGAGCTCTTGTAGCTCTGCCAGTAGCATTATCAACACGCTTATTCCACAGAAGTTTGCTATCTAGTGTTATTCCTAGGTATTTGACTTCAGACCCCCACTCCAAGATATTTCCGTTTAATACTAACGTTTTCATGGCTGGAAGTTTCCTCTTCCGAGTGAACGGAATCAATGTGGTCTTGGTTGGGTTGATGTTAAGCCCCACTGACAAGCACCACTGCTCAATGATTCTAAGGCCCTTCTGCAATAGGTCGCAGAGAGTGCCTTCGAATTTGCCTCTAATTATTAATACTATGTCGTCAGCATAGCCTACACATTCGAAGCCAAGCTCCGTTAGCCTGTGTAGAAGTTCATCCACTACCAGGCTCCATAGGAGGGGGGATAACACCCCACCCTGAGGTGTTCCACGAGTAGCTTTGACGAAGACGGATTCCTCACCCATCGATGTCTCAGCTATTCTCGTCGTTAACACCTCATACATCCATTTTAAGATGGTATTATTCACTCCTCGCCTCTCAAGTGCATCTCTGACAGACACGTGTGTTGTGTTGTCAAAGGCCCCAGATACATCCAGGAAGGCACACATGGCGATTTCTTTGTTATTCAGAGTTCTCTGGATGACTTCAGTCAGCTGATACAAAGCGGTCTCCGTTGAACGTCCCGCTCTGTAAGCATGCTGAGAATTGTGAAGTGGTGTTTTTTCCAGATGCTCCGTTCTTATGTAGTTATCTACGACTTTCTCCATCGTTTTAAGAAGAAACGATGTCAGGCAAATGGGTCTGAAGGAACGAGGGTCAGTCCCGTCCTTTTTCCCTGCTTTGGGAATGAAGGTTACTTTTGCCCTTCTCCACTTTTCAGGTTTTTGACCCAATGCTAAGCTGCTTCTCGTGATCTTCAGTAGATGAGGTAGGATCTCCTCCACTCCTTTTTGTAGGAGTATCGGAAACACCCCATCTACTCCTGGGGATTTATACGGCTGAAAGGTGCTTATTGCCCATTCGAGTCGTTGCCTTGTGAATATACTCTTAGCAATGTCCCAGTCCTCCTTGCGGGAGTTCTTGGTGTGCTTCATTGCTTTGCTCAGGGGCTGTTCATCTTCGCATGTTCAGTACGGGGATCGCCAAACCCGAGGCGCCCGAGGACCTGGTGGCTCGCCACCTTGAATATACCGTCCTGACCTAGACATGTCTTAGGATGGATGGGGAGCTTGGCTTGACTGCCCGGCTCAAAGAGGAGACAACCTCTCTAATAAACCCCACCCCTCAAGGTGTAGATAAGTGCCGAGGAGGATGCTGTTGCTTGCGACAGCATGGTCGATGGGTAACTCGATCCTTAACTTTCTCACCACTGGGCACCTGGCGCACCCAGTGGGACATGCAGCCTTCTGTTGGGTACGGGCGCACTGCCTTTCAGCGACTTCCTTTCGACCCTTCTCGTGGGAACAATTATGTCCGATAAATTTAAAAAACCAAAAGCTACTCCTTCTACTAGTCGCTCCTCTAAACTTCCCAATTTAACAATCCCCTCTCCGAATAATTCCGCTGCCTCTACTCCCTCAGTCAATTCTGAAACCAGTTCAAATCAACCTCCTGACTTCTCTTCCGCCAACACCATTTTCGAAATTAGAAGGATCCTAGAGTCACAATTGATGTCGTCCTCTTCTAAGATCCCCAAGGCCCAAATTGACTTCGTGCTAGCTTCCTTCTCACGTGTTGAGCAGTTGTATATAACTTCCCAATCTCGCATCTCCCACCTTGAAGGTCGCCTTGAGGAGAGGGCTGCTGCGCCTGCTGACGCGGCCGCGGCTGCTTCTCCTCTTCGCTCTTTTGCCTCTGTTGCCGCCTCTGCTCCGTCTTCACCGCAAAATCGGGTCAACGTTCCGCCCAAAAAGCACTCGGTAATTGTAAGTTCTAGTACCACTGACAGTGCTGATGATGTCAAGGAGGCTGTCTCCTCAGTCCTCCGAAAATCACCTCGCATACGTGTTTCTAACATTAGGAAGTTGCGGAGCGGTGCCGTCATCGTCGAGGCTCCCTCGGATTCTGATCTCGATTCTGTAAGGAATGCTTTTGTTGATTCCGACCACCTGAGTTGCGCTGCCCCTAAGAGGGTTCTGCCGAGGATTAAGGTATTTGACGTGCCCAAAATCATCTCTAACGAGAGGTTCATCGACGACCTCCTCCTCAAGAATGTTAGGGATGAGGCCCTCCGTGATCGGGTCTGTCTGCAGGTCAAGGTTGTTACTCGGTTGAAATCTCGCTTCGCTAACAGGGAACACTTCGTGGTTAGTCTTCCGGGGATTCTTCGTAATCTGTTTATCTCCAAGGGACGAATGTACGTCGATCTTGGGTCACATCACCTGGTGGATCATTTTAATATCGTCCGGTGTTTCAATTGTCAACAGTTTGGCCATTCTTCTGGGTCCTGTACTAAGCCCAAGGTCTGCGGTTTTTGTGCTCAGCTGGGTCACTCTTTTAAAGAGTGTCCATCGAAGTCCTCTCCCCCTTGTTGTGCTAATTGTCGGGCTGGTGGATTAGGCGCAGTAGATCATGACACCTCTAGCCATGACTGTGCCTCCTACAATAAACATCTCACCCGGTTCAAGGGTCTCATTGACTACTCTCAATGAGCACTTTAAGATTTATGCAAGTCAACGCGCAGCGCTCGGCCGACGTCACCTCCGCTATCTGTCGTCTTGCCGATCAGAAAGCGACTGATGTATTGCTAATTCAGGAACCATACCACGCCTTTGGTGGGCTCAAGTGCCTCGGTTCTCGCTCCTCCGTGATCTCGGGTCAGGGGACTTCTCCTATGTCCATTGTGGTAGTTCTAGATCCAGCCCTCGAAATCTTTGCTCTATCTCAATTCTGCGACTGTCACATAACCTCAGTTCTTATCACCCACAGACAGGTAAAATTTCATATCTTCAATGTATACTGCCAATTTAGTCAGGACATCAACGTCTTTCTGAATAGGCTGGATCTCATCATCACCTCTCTGAACACCTCACACTACATCATCTGTATGGATTCCAACGCGAAGTCGCCCATGTGGTTTTCTGTCTCTCGGGACCCTCGAGGTTCGTCGTTGGAGGACTTCATTGCTCGCCACAGGCTGGTTGTTCTCAACACTGCTGGCCAACCCTCCACCTTTTGGTCAACCAATGGTGAATCTAACATCGACGTCACCTTGGTCTCGTCGCCTCTGGTCGATTTTGTTGGCGGTTGGCGTGTGTATGATGGCCTTGGAATAGGTGATCACCGTCCTATTCTTTTCCATCTTTCCTCTTCCATACCCGGTCCTCCCAGCATAGTTCCGTTCGACCATAGGCCTCGTTTCGCATGCTCCCGCGCTGACTGGGAGGTTTTCGACGCTGAGCTCGAGTCGCGATTTGACGGTTTCTTTCCGGTACCTTCGTCTAAAGATTGTGTGGACGGTCTGGCTTGGCTTATCACGGACGCTATCCGCAGCTCGGCCCTGTTGTCCATCCCTGTTGTGCCTCGGTCCTCCTTCCGTGTGGGTTGGTGGACGGAGGAGCTTGCCGTCTTGAAGTCCGACGTCAACAGGAAGCGACGGGCTTATCAGCGAGCTAAGTCGAACGTTCTCTCACAGAACACCATCTCTCGTCTATTGGCGGAGTTCAAAACATCTCGGAACTTCTACTCCCTTTCCATCAGGAGAGCCAAACTCGACAACTGGTCGAGGTTTGTTCGATCGGAGATGGAGAGAACTCCTTGGGGAATATCGTATAAGATTGCCTCAGGAAAACTTACTCGCCCTCTCACCTCACATTCAATCATCCGCCCTGACGGTTCTTATACCGTAGACGCTTCCGAGTCGGCGGAGGTCATTTTTGATCGGCTCTTTCCTGTGGACGACCCCGCGGTCGACTCTCCCGAGCAGGTTGGCACCCGTGCCGAATTCTCTGCCCCTCCTCCGGACCCGGATCCGGCCGATCCCATCGAGAGGTTTTCCCTCGAAGACCTTGAGGCCGCCATGTCCGCTACCCCAGCCCGTGGGGCGCCGGGACCGGACATGATAACTGGCGTCATCCTCCGTCGTGCCTGGTCTGTCATTCCAGGCATCCTCCTACTTTTGTACAACTCCTGTCTCCTGTTTGGTCACTTTCCCGGTATTTGGAAATCTGCCGCGGTCTGTCTTCTGTTGAAGTCTGGTGACCGCTCTGCTAACGATCCGAAGTCTTACCGGCCGATCAGTCTTCTCTCGGTGATGGGCAAGGTTCTTGAGCGGTTGATGCTTGGTCGCTTAAAGAGCGACCTGCTGGATCCGGGCAACTGTTCCCCGATGCAGTTCGGGTTTAGACCTGGTCTCTCGACCGAGGACGCTGTTTTTAGGATGGTTCGGTTCGCTAGGGATTCCTCTCATAAACATGCGGCCGCGATCTTCCTCGACATTGAGGGTGCCTTCGATAACCTTTGGTGGCCCAGTATCTTGCGTCGAGCTCGCGGGGTGGACGTCTCGGTTGCTCAACTCCGCCTCCTTTACAGCTACTTGGCAGGTAGAATCGTGACACACTCTCGATACTCTCGCTGCAGCCGCAAACTAACCCGAGGCTGCCCACAGGGTTCCATTCTGGGACCATTTCTGTGGAATCTAGTATTTGATGAGTGCCTCCTTCAACTCTCCAGGGAGCAGGGGATCGCGATTGCCTACGCCGATGACTTAGTCCTGCTGGCTTCGGCCGACAGTCGTCGTGCCCTTGAGCTGTCTCTTCAACGTCTGATCGATGTCACTCTCGAGTGGCTAGGTCTTAATAAATTAACGGTCTCGTTGAGCAAAACCAGGGCTGTCCTTCTCCGCGGTCCTCTGGACCGCGGTCGTCCCCCTACTGTCCGTCTGCCGGGCGGTACTGTGAGGTGGGTTGCTGAACATCGATATTTGGGTGTTGTCGTGGACTCGGGTCTCTCCTTCATCCCTCACGTAAGATCCTTGAGAGACAAATCCCGAGCAATCGCCTCTAAACTCTCGAGGCTTAGGCGTGCCCTTGGTGGATCCGTTGGAGGTTCTCTCGATGTCTACTATAACTGCATTTTCCTTCCCATCGCCTCCTACTGTGCAGCCGCCTGGTACGATCGTGTAATGCACTCGCACGTCCTTCGCACCCTAACTTCCGCCCAGCGCTTCTTCCTATTGCTCATCTCACCGTCTTGTCGTACGGTAGCAAACTCCTCACTCCAGGTCATTACCGGCAAAATTCCGGTACAATACTACATTCTCCTCCGTGCGGCTAAGTTCCATTTCAAGAGAGGACTACACTTCTCGTTGGATGACTCCACCTTTCCTCCGATTCCTCTCGCTACGCCCGATCGCAATTTGGAGCTCCGTCGTTTGGAGGATGAGTGTCTTCAATACCTCATGGCCCGCTGGCAGGCGGATTGGCTTGACTGTCCTACTGGTCGAGTCACCTTCGAGTGGCTCCCCTCGGTGGACTTCATCGACAGTAATGAATGGTTCCGTCCATCCTTTCCGCTCACCTGCTTCATCACGGGTCATGGTCCCTTTAAGAGTAAGCTCTTTACACTTGGTCTGGTGGATGATAACCTCTGCCGATGTGGCCAGCTGGAGTCTGGTGACCATGTCCTTCGGAGTTGTCAGCTTTTTAGGGATCTCCGAGATCAGCATGGGTTATTGGCTCTTGAGTCTGCTGCACCTCTCTCTTCCTTCGGGTCCAGTCGAGAATTCTTCGCTCCACTGTCTTCTTTTGCCGCTGAAGCTGTCCAACGCCTTAACTCTTGGCATAACGGGTAAACTGGGAACGCAATGATGATTTAGTGTTATAACGATGGTAAAGAGCTACGCTCAGGAACCATCTTACGCACTGCTGAGCGTGTGCTTCATTGCTATTACAGTATTACTTATTGGTTCACTACCCGGGAAGTGTGTTTCGAGAAGAAGACTGGATCGTTCCTTCTCTCCTTCAGTGTACGAACCGTCTGGCCTTTTAAGCGACATAGTGGGGTTAGTTCCCCCTTTTGCCATGACTTTCTGAAGTCTGGCTGCTGTGGGAGTGGAAGTGATGCTTTCACAAAAGGCTTGAAAATTAAGTCTTTTGGCCTTTCTGATTTCCTTGTTGTACTGAGTAAGTTTCTCAGTGTACCCTTGCCAGTTACTGTCCCGTTTGGCTTTATTAAAGAGCCGACGGACTTCCTTTCGGAGGTTTGACAGGTTGTCATTCCACCAAGGAGCTTCTTTACTTGATCGAGCTTTGGTCAATGGGCAACTGGAGTGGAAAGCCTCCATCATTGCCTCGCTTGCCTGCTCAACATGTTGCTCCAAATCGTAACAACGGTGTTTTTCCCGCCCTATTACGATTTGATCCAAATTATTCTTCTGATGGCTCCTATAAAGAAACCAATCTGTCTTTCTAGGATTTCGAATCACGGGTGGTAGTATCTCCCTCCACCTTAAACTCGATAATTCTATGATCAGAGAGTGAAGGTTCATCCATCACTCTCCAGGAAGTGACATACTTCCTGGCAGCGACGTTGACAATTGTCACGTCCAGGACCTCTTCTCTTGCTCTCGTGACAAAAGTTGGTGTAGTCCCTACATTCAATGTCTCGAGATTGTTAGCCAAGAGATATTCAAGCAAGCACTCACCTCTGGTGTTATTGTTCGTGCTGCCCCAAATAGTATTGTGTGCGTTGGCATCACATCCAATTATGATTGGCAACTTTCTGCTATTGCAGTAATGTACTAACCGCTGTACTTCCTCTGGCGGTGTTATTGGCCCATCTCCAGCGAAGTATGCGGATGCTATGACAATGTCTCGGTCAGTGCCCCCAACATTGAGGTGTACCATAATCGGAATTAGGTCCCGAGACATATATTCTGAAACACAAGTATACTTGATATTGCTTCTTATGAGCACACAGGCACGTGGAGACGTTTGCCTTTGGTCATAAACCAGTCTTGAGTCTTTGCATCCCAAGCCCAGGATTTGGCCTTCTTTGTTGATCCAGGGTTCCTGGATCAGAGCAATGTTCAATTGCAGTCTCGCAAATAACCTTGCCATCACCGCTGAAGATCCCTTCGCGTGATGCAGGTTTGCTTGTAATACTCTTGAGAAGATGATTATTGATATTTGGGGGGAGGGATGGTGGGTACCCAGTCCCTTTACGCCCCAACCTTCATCTTCTCCTGTCCCTCCTCAGATTCCTTGTGGGGTATTTCCCTTCCGGAATCTGAGTCGGTACCTTCGGCCACCGGGCAGCTCAGCTCGGTTCCCCGGAAAGCAGAGAGAATCTCCGCTTCCATTGGCGTCCCGGTAGAGCCACCGGGTTGACCCAGACTTGCGTCTTCCTTTTCTCCCTGCGTTTTGGGTTCCCGGGATGTGGAGGGCATCTCCACGTCCACTGAACCCACCGCAGGGACAATTCTACTCTTCAGCCCTGAGACTGGGATGCGCCCAAACCGGAAGTTTAGGCTGCATTCCACTGCCTTCAGAGCTTCCTCTGATTGGGGATCGATCCCAATCGTGAGGACTGTTCCCTTGCCCTCTTTCTTGGAGTTCAGAACTCTCCATGCCCCAGTATTGAGGTTGGAGTTCTGAACTTCCACGAGTCTGAGGATTTTCTCAGACTCCATCTCTTGGCTTCTTGGAAAGAAGACCGTGATGTTGATGGGCTTGGGGATGTCGTTTCCCTCTAGCACCACCAACTCAGGCCCCTTCCAAGATTTCAATTGCGGAACTGATCGCTTGATCCATTCCGCAGATCCCTGAGATCCACAGTCTACGCCAGCAAAGTGGATCCCCCTTTCCTGGCTCTGGCACATCTCCTCCACTAAAATATCCTCTAGGGAGGAAAGTTGCTCGGCCTCCAGGGTAGCCTTGGGGTAGTCCTTAGGCATAATTCCTACCCTGGAGGTTTTCTTTGCTTTGACAGCTGCTGCATAACCGGTGGCTTGCCCAGTTTTTGCTGCAGCCGTCTTCAGCTTCTTTGCTGGAGGCCGCTGCGGAGGTGTCATAAGCTCCGGGCCTCTTTTGCTACTCAAAGGAGTGGTCTCCGGAGCCGGGCGCCGAAGGGCCTGCTCCCTAGCCTCCTCAGGTTTAATACCCTGGTGGAGGAGTCGCAGGTACCTCCGAACCCCCGCCCCACTAAGACCCCTCCTTAGCGGGTCGTCCCTGCCACCCGGTTGTCCCAGTTGGGGCAACTGGAATGGCAGTCGCGCTTTTTTCGGTCTATTGACCTTCCCCTGTGAAGGGTGCCCGGAAGAAGAGGCGGAGGATTTCTCCACCCTTTTTCCGGTGGTGTTTTTATTTTTTTTCAGATCCATGTTTGGTCCCACGAGAAGCAAGGGTCTGAACAGTCTACCTCTGCAGAGCCCCGCATGCAGAGGTAAGGGGTTTAATACAATGGAGTTCCCCCTGGTGCTCCAAGGTTGAAACCAGTGGAGACTAGTCCTCTATCTAGCCACGCATCCCTTGGCCTGGTTTCCCACCGTGGATTTAGAATTTTTAATGAGGTTGTTTCCTCTCAGTCTAGGCGGTCAAGCCAAGACCCCCCCCCATTCCATTGGCCCGCGAGACATGACCACAGACAGCCAAGGAATATTGGTATTACAGGATGGTCCCGAGGTGAGCTCGGGATCCCACCTGGCATCGTAATCCTGGTGCAATCCCTAGGACACGATACTACAGCCGTTACAGTGTTACCGACACAAACACACAATCGGTTCTCCGAGCGATGCCGAACACGTAATAATAAGTTGCCGACGTAATTCTTAGTTTGTCTGTAACTTAACTATTATGCGAGTAGTGGTTTTATCAAACAAATGCATTCAGTTATCGCAATATTGCATATTTTTAATACTGCTTATCTCATTACCAAAATAAACCTAGTAACTTTACTCTTTAGAGAATTCACCAAAACTTCACCAATATTCTAGTGAAGGTAATCTATACTGATATTATAAAGAGGAAAGATTTGCATTTTTGTGTGTTTGATACGATTTGGCTCGAAAAGTACTGAACCGATTTCAGAAATTATTTCACGCTTAGAAAGCTACATTATCCCTTAGTGACATAGGCTATACTTTTCACCCGCAAAAATTAAGCATACCTACTATAACTTTAATAATTATAAAAAAATCATAATCATAATAAGTTGCCGACGTAATTCTTAGTTTGTCTGTAAGTTAACGATTATACAATTGGTGGTTTCATCCAGTGAACTCTTAGGCTGGAGACATATATTTTGTTCAGACTAATAATCAACCATCCTCGCTAATATATCAATTTTTTTTTTCAATACCTGTTATATGTATATAAGGTGCCGATGGACTTGTTGCTTGTATAAGTTACCGACAGAATCCTAAAGTTACGTCGGTAACTTATATGAAATCATTCGGCTTCTCGACGTGCTTGGTTGTGTCGGTAACATATGAATATGCAGCCGGGACAGGAGAAGTTGGTCCGCGGCAAGGTATTAAAAGGCTACCAGGGTAAGTATTTATAGGGCAGCAATACAGTTATTTATCGCACCCGGCCAGCGGCGGGCCTGCCAACAGTGCCAACCATCTCCACAGGACCACAGAACAGCTCTGAAAAGCTGGAAAGTGTTGCCAGGTCTACCGTTTTTACGGTAGATCTACCGTTTTGGCGTATGAGCTACCGTTCTACCGTTTTCGTGTAATTTTCTACCGCTAAATATTATACTTCATGAAAGCATTTATTGAAATGATATTTTGGACGAACGTTGAGAATAACTCTCAATGCAGATATAACGTCAGTGAATTTTCGAATGAACTAAGAATAGGCAATTAAATAAACGTCGAAAAACCTGATGAGTTATAATAATATTAATCTACATATTATGTAGATAAAACTATTTTAAATTATTTCATTATTATTTTTGAACTATGTAACAAAACCAATGACGATTTCCGATATTGAGGAAACATTCTGTTTACCCAACAAGATACTAGTGAACGGCGGGTGCAGGGGTTACGAATTCTTGCAAATGCTTTTTATTACTCTGCATTTATTACACTTCGGAATTTGTTACATCCCCTAATTTGGGACGAACGAACAAATTTTCTCATCATCTGGTCAGTTGGTGTTCTTGTTCTACTTGCTAACGTGCTGGATAATTTTTAAAATTATTTGTCCCCATTGATATCGAGTATTAAGTGAACGGTTTAATCGAGTTTACAGCAAAACTGAAAATGAAGTGAGTAGAAAATATCTAAAAATATTCTCGATATAAATGTTGCATGTTATTTTAGATCTGAAGAATCAAATTTGTCATCGGATTCTGCTGCTCCTTCTACAAGTAGGGGAAAGAAAAGAAAATATGATCAAATTTATAAAAAAGACTGGGAAAAAGAATTTGATTGGCTAGATGCTGGCAAGTCAAGCACAGAAGCCCGCTGCAAAGTTTGCGACAAATTTATCAGCATAAAATCTGGTAAATTGCAGCTAATAAGACATAAAGATTCCGAGACCCATTCAAAAAAATCATCAACGATCCGCAAACAATCTACCCTCACTTCTTTCGTGAAAAAAAATTCTAATACAAGTTTAGAAAAATCTTTGAAGAATGCCGATTGCTATATATATCAGCGTTTGTTGCAGAACATAATTTGCCTTTCAGAGTAGCAGAGCATCTGCCGAATCTAATTTCCAAAATATGTACTGATTCCGAAATTGCAAAAAATATAAAATGCAGCAGGACAAAAACTACGGATGTGGTCAAAAATGTTATTGGCCAATGGAGCTGCAACAAATTATGCTCCTTACTTAAATCCATGAAATTTTCAATAATAATAGACGAGTCAACGGATTTAACTACCACAAAACATCTGGTGATGGTTGCCCGAAATAAGTAAGTTTTAATTAACAAAATCTCCAACGAATCTGAACTTTGAATTTTTTTTCAGAATAAATGATTCATTTCTAACTTTGATTGGATTGAAACAATCAAGAGCAGCCGACATATATAAAGAAATTGTTGGTTTTTTTTTCAAAAAAATCTTATATATCTTATATACCTTATTTGGACAACCTCATTGGCTTTGCATCCGACGCACAGTGGGGCAGGATACCTTGAAACCTGGCATTAAATATTTAGGTATTTGTTCAGTTTAAAAACGCAATATATTATTTTTTTATATGTTAATTTGTATAAATAGAAGGCATTTTCGACCCTTCAAATAGTTATTAACATCTAAATGGAAATAATGTTTTCACACATCACACAATTTATTTCCTTTTGATGATGATTTCGATTCATTATTCGCATAAATCGGAATCACTGAAATATTCTGTGGAGAAATGGTGAGGCTTCTTCCTTTTTATTTTTCCTTCACTTGTAATGACTGGGTCCCTACTAATCAATAATAAATTCAAAACTTTTTCATTTGTCTTGGCTCTGCTGCTCTTTCTCGAATTATGTTCCCGATATCTTTTGAAATCCTTTTTCGCGCTTCCTGTGCCTCTTCACTTAATTGCTCAATAGGAAGCAATGCGGCTGATATATTATTACTGGACCGTGTATGATGTTTTTATGAACAGTTGTTGGCATGTTGTACCATAGATACTTTTCAACAAAGTACCTCCTTCTCTTGCTGTGCGAAACATTTCGTACGTTTTTTATTTCTTCGTACAAAAAATCAAATTGTTTTCCAATTTCACTGTTTCCGCAACACCTCATTCTGTCTATGAGCCAAGGGCGTCGCCAGGAGGGGGGCAGGGGGGGCAGCTGCCCCCCCTAGAGCTCAAAAATCCCTTAAAAACTCATGAAATAATAGCATAATATACGAAAATCAGTTCATTTTTTCTATTCTATTCTGATTGTTTTTTGCCACCCCCCCTAGCTCAATTGCCCCCCCTGGCTGGCGACGCCCTTGCTATGAGCTCTCTTCTTCTAAAAACCATTGCGCTCGAAGTCCTTTCCAAAACAGAAATAAATTTCATTACACTTTCAATGAATTCTAAAAAAATAATTGATTATCAATTAGTGCCCACCTCGCTGTCTAAAATTGATTTTTCTGAAAAAAGGCAAAATAAAGGCAACAAATTTAGATGATTCTTAAATAAGCATTGATCAAGCTTCAGAGAACTGAGAATATCAAACTTTGGACGGCCTTGGAACATAAATGAAAACCTTCATGATTCTGAGAATACGATAAAACTTGAAGATTCAATCATAGACAACATCAACAACAATTTATTATTATTGTACGTAAGTTTTTATTTATCCAAAGTTCTTAAATTATCTACACATACCTGAACTTGAAGCTGCCACCAAAAAAACTCGTAACAATAGTGATCTGTTGATAGAGTGACGTTGCAAAACTACAACAATTACGGAAAACTTTGCAGGTGTATCGACTTTGTCAAAAAACGGCTACAATTGAAAGCGGTCGGGAGCGCAGAGGGGATCAGGAAGGGTAAGCATTGTGCTTTTTTGTTGCTAACAGTAATGATCTGTCGATTCAACAGATGGCAGTAAGAAAATAGGCATTTTTGATTTAATGCCAGGTTTCTAGTTACCCTGCCCCACTGTGCGACGGTGCTAACGTTATGACAGGCGTTAACGATTCTGTTATGTCGAGATTAAAACAAGATATACCGCACATTTTCCTTATGAAATGCATATGTCACAGCTTTGCATTATGTGCATCTAATGCTTGTTTAAAACTTCCGAAAGCTGTGGAAGATTGTGTACGGAATATATATAATTATATTGGCAATAGCCCTAAAAGGGTGGAGACGCTTAAAGAATTTCAAAAGTTTACTCACACGAAGATACACAAAATTCTTCGTCCTGCTCAAACGCGATGGTTATCTTTGGAAGCAGTAGTTTGTGGAATAGTAGAGCAATATGATGCATTAAAACCATAGAACTTATATTACATGGAATGCTATTACCAGATCAAAAAGTGGGTAAACATCTCAAGTTGGAGGAATCTCTAAATTTCCATGTTTCCATGGATACGACTTGTCACACCGATCAGAAACACAGAAATGTTTGCCGAAATGCCAAGTGAATCGGATTTTGACGATTAAATTCATAGTATTTCTGTGTTTCTATTCTGTATGACAAGTCGTATCCATGGGAACATGTAAATTTCGGTATTCCTCCAACTTGAGATGTTTATCCACTTTTTTAAGCTGAGCAGCAAGGCTCAAGGGCGTCGCCAAGGGGGGGCAGGGAGGGGCAGCTGCCCCCCCCTAGAGCTCAAAAATCTCTTAAAAACCTATGAAATAATAGCATAATATACGAAAATCAGTTCATTTTTTCTATTCTGATTGATTTTTGCCCCCCCCTAGCGCAATTGCCCCCCCCTAGCTCAAAGGCTGGCGACGCCCTTGGCAAGGCTAATGGCATTCCATGTACTATTGCTAAGTGATAAGTCTGAAAATATGATCTTATGGAGGGTAGAGGGAAGGAGAAGTAACTCCGTGTATTAGAAAGTGTCCAAAAACTGACACAAATAAGGAGGCGCTGGTGTCGCAAAAGGTTGAAAATTGACAAAGACACAAATATCATGTCATCTTCAATTCGTTCAGTTCGTCCGTGATTTCTACCTGAGTTTCAACGTGGTTTCTACACTCTTGCTATACTAGCGCCAGGTGGTGATTTCTTGAACTACTCTATTTGTTCCACTCCGCTGGACACTTTTCGATCAGATGCGCCATAAGAGATTGTTCTCCTTATCTCTACCCTCCATATATGATCTGCGGAGCGAGCAAGAGTATTTGTGACGTCATCAGATTTGTTGTAGAGCGAAAATAATAAAAAAGCGCGTTCGGCAATGACATCTGACTGGTCGGATTGATCTGAACCGTTCGTTTATTACATCCAGATTGAGGGGAGTACACATCTGGACCGTTCGGCAAGAAAATCTGATCAATCGGATGTAGATCTTTTTGCTCGATGTATTTCGACGGATCAAACGGATTTTTTCCACAGAACAGAAACAGAAATTACTTTTCTGCCTTTGTCAATGGATTTTATCTGCATTTATGAGTTTCCTGCTTCGAATATTCTTGAACAGTCTGTTTAAATTTCGTGTCTTATGTTATTTGTTGTGTAGTAATAAATAAAAAATGTCGTTTGATAAAAAAATAATTATTCAAAATATTGAATCATCTCAACCAAGGGGTAGAAGTGTTGAGAGCTATAACAAAAGAATTAAAATAGAACCCAGACTACCTCTACGGCTGAATAGACCTTTGAGCACTAATTTAATATCTGGCAAACAGAAAAAACGCTCTGAAAGCTCCGTACCGTTCGTTTATTACAGAAAAATCTGACAAATCTGTACAATTTGTGATCACGTGATTAAAAAATCCGTCCGCTCTCGGATGCTTATGCCGAACGCGCTTAAAGAACGCTCATTGAGCAGAAGCCCCAAATCTACTCTTTGCGCACGGATATCCGTGCTCTTTGCGTCTTTGGTTAGAAATAAATGACATTTGGAAGTGCTCTCGCTCCTGAGCGGGAGCGAATATATCCGATCTTCTTGCTCGCTCTGATAATAAAAGATCACGATGCAGAGTGAAATGAGCGAAGAGAGCATAATAAAAGACCGGCTGAGAGCAAGAAGTGTGCGCCGAGCAGAATATTCAGACTTAGCATATAAGTTCTATGATTAAAACTGTACTTCATCGACGCAGTTAATACTGATAGGCTACAATCTGCAGAAACTATTTTGAATTCATTGCAAGATCCATTAACATTTGCTTTCTTATTTTTTTAGAGCATATTTTACCTTTGTTCAACAATTTGAACAAGGAAATGCAATCTACAGACCCCAGCTTTACAACCTGCATTCTCGTTTGTGTAATACCTTCAAAACACTTTTGGACTACTTCATAAAAAAATATATTAGATACCGTTCCTCTTCAGAATATCAATTTTAGAAACCCGGACAATTACAAGCCGATTGAAAAGCTATATTTAGGAGCTAAAATCGCACAATATATTTTGAAAAAAAGTCTTTCCAATGAAAAAATACATATACTTCGGGTCCGTTGTCTGGATTTTTAAATAGAGGCAGCGTCTCAAATTTCGAAAAGATTCGATTTCGGTAATGAAATTTTAAAAAATATGACACTGATAAATCCGAAAACTATTTTCAAGGGCGACGATGAATCTTTGATGCCCCTTCTGATTCATTTTCCAAATTTAATTGCAGACGAAGATTTACAAAAAATTGATAATGAATGGAGAATGCTAAGAAACTCTGATTTTTCGCAAAATTACAGAGATGATGAAAGTATTATATCATTTTGGTTGAATGTTCAAGGCGAAAAATATGCAGATGGCACCCAGGTATATCCTCTGCTCACAAATTTTGCTTTGAATATTCTTAGCCTGCCACATTCCTCCGCGGATGCCGAAAGAAAATTTTCTCAGATCAATTTATTGAAACGAAGCTGAGAAATAGATTATCCACGAATAGTATTGTTGGATTAATGAATTCAAAACAATATTTGGAGGGTGAATGTTTTAATTTGAAAATTGATGAACGATTGTTATCTTACCACAACAATAATATGTACAAAAAATCTGACCAGTTTTCTGATTCCGAATGAGTTATACATTTCAATTCAGAATCTACTATATTATGTACATACTCACATTTATTAATAAATATGAATTGATAATTATATACTATTGTTTTATTCTAAAGTAGGTACTATATATACATATATACGTCTTTTGGTAAATCTACCGTTTTATTTTCAAATCTACCGCTTTTTTTGATCCCGTCTACCGCTTTCCTCACTTTCGACCTGGCAACACTGAGCTGGATACATAACTAATAGTACAGTCCGTGAACCCGTACTAGGAAGGAAGAAGAAAAGAAGAATTAGGGAGTTAGGGACTCTGTGGGTCACGTGTCAATTTATTTCATGTTGTTTTGAATAATTTTTTCACTGTTTTTCAAAAACAGTTTTCGTAATCAAATCGAAGGATAGATTATTCTCTTTGGTATTTTCTCAAAAACGTCGAAGAGTAAAATGTCTTTAAATGGGACTTGTTGCCTCATTTGTCCATATTTTGCTAACAGCACCGAGTGTGGTATTTCTTATCACAGGTAGGTATTTACTAATTACGAAGAATAATATTCTTCGTCTAAGGTATTTACAGAATTCTCAGCACAGAACATATAATAGTAAAAATATTATAATTATAAATCAAATTTGTCATCAGATTCCCAAAAAATAATCCAGACAAATGGTTGAAGGTATTTGATATCACCTCAGACTCTATTGCTACTTGCAATATAAAAAATGCCCGACTTTGTAGCAGACATTTCATCGAGGATGATTTTATTTACCATGGTAATGGTTCAAAAAAACATATAAAAAAAGACCGCCTCCCTTCGATAGTGTTCATTGACGAGTCAGTATTGCATACTTTGAGGAAAGGGAACGTTATTTATGACTTTTTTTTTAGGAAACAGTTATCTTTGAGAAAACATCGTCTGTTTACTGGTGAGGTCGTTTGTGAACCTTTGGATATTAAAGAAAAAGAAAGCATCACAAGAAGGAATATTCTTCAAGGCAATATTGGAAAGCCAATATGGAGAAGATCTTGCTTTCTCTGTAAAAGACAACCTGAATCAGATTTATCATTTTTCATGTAGTTATCTTGGAATTAACTGAGTTTCCTAAAATTATCCTTGAATATAAATCATCTAGCATTTTGGTTTTGCAGGTTCCCAAAAGATGAAAGAAAAAATGCTTGGTTGGCGGCATGCAATATTACTAGTACTATTCCAAAAAATGCCTTTTTATGCAATCGTCATTTCAAAAAAGATGATTTTTTTGATAATCCTAGCAGAAACCAGCGTCCACTGCTGAAAAAAACAGCAGTTCCTTCTGTGTTCTTCAATAAGGCAAAGTATGTAAATTTACTCATCAACACTGTTACTATGTATCTTAAGTTGAAGTGTGCCTGTGACCTCTTGATCAGACAACTCAATAAATGACAGCCTCCGTTACTTTTGCCTGGTCTGATCGGAGGTCTCAAACAAGCTTCCACATAAGATATACTGGTACTCTTATGCTGTTGTATTCATGCAAGGCCTATGCTTATAATTTTTTCAATTGCTTGAACAGAATTGCTGACAAAAACACTGTATTACTTCATAAAAAACCAAAGCTTTGTACACAGAATGTTGGGATTGCTGTGAAGTCAGAAATAGAGTATCCAGATATTCAAGTTGATACTGCAATCCAAAGGCACAATGCTGGTAATGATTCTTATATTGATATATATTAGTAAATTTCTATTGTAATGAATTATATTGGAAGCTATTTGATTATTTCATCTTTTTTGTAGGTGAAGTAACTGGTTCTCACAATAGGACAATAGAAACTGACTATGATGGTGAGAATAAAAATGTTGCCGATATTTCAAGGCATTTAATGAACGACCTTAGCACCGAATCTGTAATAGAATTTTGTTCTGTTTCTATGGAACACGAAAATGCTAGCAGTTCAAAGATGTCAATATCATTATCTGGTTATAGTGCTTTGTCCCCAAATATTCCAGCAGGTATTACCATTTCAACTTTACATTTCATATTGTATTGAATATAAGAATTTGAGAGGTCATGGAACATAATGCTAATTGTCAATTAAATCAGCAAATAACTGGCTGTTCGGCCATGGTTCATAGCCTTTAGTCGCCGAATCAGTAATTAATGCACCACTCTGACATCAAATATTCTGAAGAAAGGATTTCTGACAAGAGCCTAGTGAAAGGGCTATCAGAAATAATTAACCCATAAAACATTTTCATATAACAGATTACTAGCATACATAATCTAACATGCCTAAGTTAGATTACGAGTAAGTCTTACCAGCTGCAGTGCTGTCAGTGCAAACTTTG
Organism: Adalia bipunctata; assembly: GCA_910592335.1. NCBI lineage: Eukaryota > Metazoa > Arthropoda > Insecta > Coleoptera > Coccinellidae > Adalia > Adalia bipunctata. Next base: position 39,443,401 of record OU342948.1, read on the forward strand.
TCCTATTGGCCTTGACACAATCTATAATCAATGTAGTTGATTTCTCTTCCTGTTGATTATAAAATCATTGCAAAACTAAAAATTGTTGCATTTTTCAGAATCAGTACTTGTCAATGACATATTGGCCCCAATACAACAAATTCCAATCACGCAAGACGAGCATCACAAGATTCGATACCCAGGAGACATAAGATTATCACATATTGAAAGCCCATGGGGTGTCAAAAGGAGCTTTGAATTCTTGAAAACAGTTCTCAAACAAAAGAGCCGTACTATCTATGATCTGAAACGAAAACTTCTTCGAAGGAATAAAAGTATTAAAAAATTGCGTGCAGAAATTGCCAATTTGAAAAAGCTTAAAGTACTCCATACAGACAGAGCAGATAATCTGTCAGTGAGTATCATATAAATACTACAATAATAAAAATGTATAATTGTTGTACATATTTCCTATAGAAATTATCATTCATATTGAACAATTTGGTTTGGGCAGGTCCCGTTGAATTCGAACGATTCTTGGGCATCTAGCCTGCTTGTTTTTATGTGAAAATTCAGAATTCCGAAAAATGAGAGATATGTCATCTATGTTCCTCCTGGTGACTTCAAAGGGAAATTGTTGGTCTAATTCCCATAATAAATAATGTTCTACAGACTACAGAAGATTGATATGCATTTTAATGTATCTTTTTCTAGTGAGCTGACTGTGCAGGAGCTGATAGCTTTATTTGATGCGGATCTAGCTGGAGATCAAGAAACTAGAAAAAGTTTAAGTGAAGTTGTATACTTCCACTCTGGAAACCCAATTGCATGGCATTTTAGGAAGCAAATGTGTGTTGCTCAGTCATCAATGGAAGCAGCTGGTATTGCTCGGCAGGAACTCATCAGTCCCAAAAGTGTTCTAAGTGAATTCAGAGTGAATTAATTGGTAGTGTTAAACGATAACTTGAGTGCCACATCATTGATTTAGAATTTTGATGATTCGAAATGTTCCAAACATACAGACATAAAATATCATTCCATAAAAGACTTATGCTTGAAAGTATCTACTCATTCCAACAAATGCACCTGATGTATTCACAAAACCTTTATGTAAGAAAAAAATTTTGAGACACAGATTGAGTTTGTTGAGTAGCTGACTGCTTACAACTTTGGCAATTTCATTGTTGATTTTTTTTCAGTTGAATTGGTCAATTTAATATTTGCATAATTTCGGAAAATGAATAGATTAGTTAACAAAGAGATTAGTTTTTCTATTCCCATAATCTATCAAAATATTGTATTTTCAAGTTTTTCGAATAAAGTGTTTAATATTGTTGAAACGTTATTATTTGAAGAAATAGCTAAAAATTCATTTCCCAGACCTCTTTCCTTGATCTGAACTCAATTTTCGTAACATTATATTATTCCCTTTTATAAATTTCAAGCTTTTGAAATTTGAAACAGCAATAAGTGAATTGAATTACCGTTCCTCTTTAGTACTGGTGATTTCAACTTCTGTTGTGGGCGCTGCGAACAGTAAACAAACATGGAGGAAAATGTTTTTTCTAGAGATGTTGTTATGAAATGTGAAACTGATATTTTCGTAGATCTAGTGATGTTTATGTAAAGACTTTCAGTGATTTAATATATTGTTGACAGTGTAGTGTCGAGTTTATAAAATTTAGGTTTATAAATTGGCTTTTTCTCTGATCGTGGAAAAAGTGATACTATTTTCAATTGTTTTCTATGCGCAAAGCTCAACATTCCAGAACAGTGGGCAGTTGATAAGCAATTAGAAAATAACAATGCGGTAAAGATACAAATGACGATCCCCCCAATGTTGAACAGAGTTGGCAAATTTTAAAAGCAGTTGGAATATTTTCGAAGCTGTTGAAAAATGTTCGAAGCAGTTGGAAAAATTTCGAAGCAGTTGGAAAAGTTTCGAAGAAGTTGGCAAAATTTCGAAGCAGTTGGGAAATTTTGAAGCAGTTGGAAAGATTTCAATTGAGTTGGAAATGAATTTGCCTTTTTTGTAAATAAAGTTACAAGTAATGCTTATTAAACCGGTAGAACTAAGCCCACGTTTAGCCGTACAAAAGCATGCAGAAAATAGCGACAATTGTACAAATTCTTGTTAGAGTATATTTGGAGTATTTGGCCCAATGTGCAATGTGTATAACCAGCAATAAATGGTATTCATTCCGATATTGCTACCAAGTGGTTGAAAATATGAATAATTTTTCATCTTTTACGTTATCCCTCAGCAGGTAGTTGTGAATTTCTGAGTTTGGCCGCATCGACTTTGTCATAAAAAACCATCTGATACCAATTTGCGCTATTTCTCTCGGTCGGGCAGTAGGCAGTATTTTTTCTCATTCTTAATTATTCAATCGAATCTCCGTTCAACGCATAAATCTTTTAAGGGGCCGTTATACTTTGGCCGACGGCACCGATCCTCCATTCAAAAAGTGCCTTTAATTTTTCCAAGTTCACGCTCTCAATTTTCCACCTGAAAGCTTGATTTTTTTTTAATTCTCCTGGAATTTCAGACACTTCTCTGCGATTTCACACTTTCTGGAAGTCTCATCAGTATTTCCATAATTTTTTGCATTAATTAAGCGCCTATCCAAATGGAATTTTTTTTAAATATAGAAAATTGATTTGTCGAAGGCACTCCGGCCAATGAATTTTCTAAAAAAAAATTGATGATCAATTGCCGAAAAACGATTATGAAGTCAATTTCCATAGACTCTCAAATTCAACACGATTTTTTCAAGCGAAAAAATATTTTTTTCAAAGAGAGAAATCGGAGTGCCCTCAAGACATCCTTATCTTCAATTTAAAGAAAAAATCAAGCTGCAGGTTAAAAATTGAGGGCGTGAACTTGGAAAAATTAAAAGCACTTTTTGAATGGAGAATCGGTTCCGTAGCTGATTTTTTCATGCGAAAAAATAATTTTTTCAAAGTAAAAGAAGTGCTCTCAAGACATCCTTCAACTTCAATTTGAAAAAATCAAGCTTTTAGGTGGAAAATTGAGGGCGAGAACTTGGATAAATGAAAGGCACTTTTTGAATGGAGAATCGATGCCGTAGCCGTCGGCCAGAGTATAACGGCCCCTTAGGTACGCAAAAATGAACCGAAAAAGATTCTAAGTGAAGTGTGTGGTATGTGGACTTTTTTCAGTAGGTACACTTGAATAAATCATTTATTTTTCTTCGGAATTGAACTTTAAAATCGAAACATACAAAATAATGATAACAGATGCTGCGTAATCCTGTAATTTTATAAATATTTTTAATGCTCTCGGGGAAAAACATTGACTCGCAATCCAAAATACCACCCCCCTTCAACCATTGGTTTTCTAATCCTTTAATGCACAGTTGGCAAATTTTCGAAGCTATCCCCCCCCCAAATTTGGCTTCGGCCCGTCCCTGATGATTTTCATATTAGAGTAAGATCCCAGAGCAATCAGACATAACTTAATTTCACATGGATGAAACCTGAAGTTTTCAGTAGCGTCTCGTGTGCCTTGAATACCTTCGCGCTTTGTGGAACTTGCCGAGTGACCAGTGGCGGCTGGTGATAATTTTGTTCAGGGGCGTTGAATCCAAACCGTACGACACTATCAAAGTACGCAGCTTTAGATAACGGTCAAGTTCCCGTTTTCTTGTGTTATTTCTGGCCGCGAGTAAAATAACGATAATTCCAAATTCAGGGCTTATGAACCATATGAATTCCATTGCAGAAAATATCACCATAGAGATAATGTTTAAAAGCAAAACAATCCTAAATCTGAAATATAATAATGTCGCCGATTTCTCTCGCAAACTCAAATAAATTAAGTTGAATTTCGTTAGAAAACACCCCCTCATTGTCAGTCCTTAAATCCTCAACGCGAATTTACCACACGGAACAATTGGCACCTTCAAAATCTCTCAATTAGACTCCATTTATTCCTTCGAAGGGCTCATCTTTCTACGCCCGAAACACAGCGCAACGGCTTGAATGGTCACTGAGAACCGCGCGTGGTACGACTGGAGACGCGTCCCGTTGCCATGGCAACCTGGTATATATCGCTTGGGCGTTCAAGATTCAGCCCATAATCGCAGACCAGCATATTCCGATTACGTTCGTCTTTGGCTTTACGCTCTCAATTGTGAAAATGTGAAATACGGGGGTCGCTACAGCTAGGTAAAAATTTTTGAAATTTAATTATATCCTGTTTGAGGAGAAAACCACGAATAGGTAATATAGAAATTGATTGCTTTTCTATTTTCGTCATTTTTCTAGGGAGGGCGGCGCCCCGCAGCCCTCCCTCACCAGCCGCCACTGCGAGTGACACCTCGGCAGATACCAGGTGAGAAAGGTAACTAAAAATAAGAATTATTCAACTTAAATTCACATGGCTGATTTTTACATATGTCATGTAGAAAATCATTTTAAAGTAATATCCATAAGTGTCAGACACTTTTGATGGACCAGAGCTTTTGTCAGACGCTTTTAAGCTACCCAAAAAATAAATGAACTTTACGTATTTTTACATGTCTGATTTTTTAATATGTTATTGAAGTATTTATTCACAAGTTATATTCAATCAGTCAGACAAATTAGAGTGACCAAACATCCCCTAAGACAAAAATTATTCGGCCAGAAGTATGAAGGCGGGGGCACTATGCATGCGCTTCAGAGTGAGTGAGACGTCCATAATGACTCGGTTCCCTGTCTTAAACTCACCATGTGTTTCAATCTACTGTGTATGTGCTGTTTGCGTGTAATATAACTTATATTTATATATACAGAGTGTAATAGCCAAATGGAATAAATTCGATAACGAATAAATGAGGGCGTGTTAGGAAAAACGCTCGGACACGTCAATTTGTAATTTTAAATGCGCATATTTTTCAAGAAAATAATATTATATAGGGTGTTCCATGTGACCGTGGCCAATACCAAATTTCTTATTTCAAATGCATCTTCCTGTATATTATTTATTTTTTGGATTCTTCAGAGAATTATAGACACAATTCATGCACAATGTCCTATCCATATCTTTAACTATTTCGGAAGTATTGAGTGTTTTCAGATTTATTGCAAAAATCAACGTTTAAAATGAAAATTATTTTATTTCACAAATTCGGTACATTACACTTAAAACCTAAGAAGTAATACTGATTATTTCTTAAGTATTAAAAAAAACAATAAAAAACATTAATGTCAATGTAGGAAATGTTCAATATGCTCGCCGCGAACGTCTTGGCAACATGCTAATCTGGTGTAGAATTGTCTTCTAACGTTACTCAACATTTCTTCTCAGTAATGGTTTTTGCTTACTTTCTTCATATCAAGAGGTAAGTGGGAAAAAAGTATTGAGTGTAATGTATCGAATTTGTGAAATAAAATAATTTTCATTCAAAATGTTAATTTTTGTAAAAAATCTGAAAACACTTAATATTTCCGAAAAGTTGAAGATAGGTACAGGACATTGTGCATGAATTGTGTCTGGAATTCTCTGAAGAATCCAAAAAATAAATAATATACAGGGGTTTTTGCATTTGAAATAAGAAAGTTGGTATTGACCACGGTCACATGGAACACCCTATATAATATTAGTTTCTTTGAAAAATATGCGCATGTTAACAATAACAAATGTGTGTCCGAGCGTTTTTCCCAACACGCCCTCATTTATTCGTTATCGAATTTATTCCATTTGGCTGTTACATTCTGTATAAGTTATATTACACGCAAACAGCACATACACAGAAGATTGAAACAGATGGTGAGTTTAAGAAGGGGAACCGAGTTATTATGGATGGGTAGCTTAAAAGCGTCTGACAAAAGCTCTGGTCCATCAAAAGTGTCTGACACTTATGGATATTACTTTAAAATAATATTCTACATGACATATATAAAAATCAGCCATGTGAATTTAAGTTAAATAATTCTTATTTTTAGTTACCTTTCTCACCTGGTACCTGCCGAGGTGTCACTCGGCAAGTTCCACAAAGCGCGTAGGTATTCAAGGCACACGAGACGCTACTGAAAAATTCAGGTTTCGTCCGTGTGAAAATAAGTTATGTCTGATTGCTCTGGGATCGCTCCGCTCACGCGTTAAAATATTTCGACCATTAATCGCTGTCATTAATAAACTAGTTGATCAAATAACTATATAGTAAGCTCTTGTAGTTATAGGGACAATTATTAGACCTGCGTTGCTAAGGAAAACTTCAAAGTAATCAAATATCTGTCAATTTAATTCCATGATTTCGATTTGATTCATTCATAGACAACTTAAGTTGTCTATGATTTGATTAAAAAATTGCGAACTCAGTTTAGAAGATATTTTGAATAATATGAAGTGAAAAAAGTCTGATTCCGAGTTTTCTCTGACTCCACCGGAGTTGATAGAATAAGAATAGCGTCACGGAAATAATTGCCAGCGGAAAATTGACGAAACCGCGTATTCAAGATTTAAGGAATGGAAAATGAAGAAGAAATGCAGTTATTTCTCGGAGACAGTGTTATTGTCTTTCGGAACTGGCCTAACAACAAAAGCCATCAACAGTGTGGTCGAATTATTCAATGATAAAAAGTATGTTACGATCCAATAATAATGTAGTCATTAAGTCATTTTAGTCATTTCAAAATATTTCAAACTAATTACATTTCTGAAACAAAATGGGAAAGTTTACACTCCCAAGAAAGCTGCGATTTTTACGAGTACACAAATTAGTGATTTTTTAAATAATGCACCCGATGAAGTTTATTTAATGGCCCAAGGTTGTTATTGTATTTGGGATTGCAGGAGCTTGTCGAATTTGTGAAATCAGCCAGGTAACATCAGATAATATTGAAGATTCGGGAACGTTAATAATTGTGAAATTGAAGCCAAGAAATAATAATGTAGGAGATTTGTAGTTACAGAAGAATATATTAAATATTACCGAATGTACATAGCCCTTCGTCCAGCAGCTGCAAAAGATCGCCGCCTGTTTTATGCATATCGCAATGGAAAATGTATCAATCGGGTTGTGGGTATAAAATCAGTTTTATAAGGTACCTGAAACAGTAGCTAATTTTCTTCAACTTGAAAACGCTAACTCATATGGAGGGTGAGTCTTTGACTTGTACCATTGTTTAAGGAGGCTAAACAGCTGGGTTGCCAACTTCACATTCATTTTTTGAAATGAATTTGGATTTAAATGGGTTTCTGTCAATTTTGGTACCGATCGTCCAGTTCGACTCCGAATATCCAACTCATATAATTCTTTGATGTCTTGGAATTTTATGGATTTATTGTTGATTTTGAACACATTATCTATAAAATTGTTTCTCACACACTTTAACAAATGAGGAACATCAAAGAATGTAAAATATTTCATGCTGTCCAGATAGAAGTACCCAAGGGTACGTACATGCCGGAGATACAAGGATGAGCGCGGTGGAGGTCGCGGTCGCGATCTAGTTATAAATCGATACATCGCCGTACGGCCAGGCATCGATTTATAACTAGATCGCGACCGCGACCTCCACCGCGCTCATCCTTGCATCTCCGGCATGTACGTACCCTAATGCCGGCCATACACGAAGCGTTTTTATGAGACTTTCGAGCTACCAGCTTTGACTGAAAGCTTGTAAACAGTCCCCGTGTGTGTCCGACGGGGCTACCGAAGCTACCAAAGCGTTTCGAGCCTCTACGTTCCTGGTCGCACGCGTCCGGAGAAGCCTAGTCGGTGGTCGCCGGTACTTTCGGGGTGCTATCAGTTATCAGTCGATACCTGTTTTTTCTATCACACCTCCATCCGAAATTCTTACATTGGTTCCAGTATGTATATATATAAATTAGTTAGGAAATAAGGGATTTCAACCAATATAAAACGTTTCTTTGAATCACTCTTTATTCATTCACCAAGCTTTCGGTAACAATTTTGTTCCTTCTTCAGGGTTCCTACAACAAGCAAATAGACAAACATTAACAGTGACAAGTAAATCCACACACACTCAACAAAATTTAAATTTTACTTTCATACACACTAACAACTAACACACATACATATTTTTGTCCTTTTTATTGCTATCTCTTTTACATCAATTACATCATTTTTACTATTGCTTGTTGTAGGAACCCTGAAGAAGGAACAAAATTGTTACCGAAAGCTTGGTGAATGAATAAAGAGTGATTCAAAGAAACGTTTTATATTGGTTGAAATCCCTTATTTCCTAACTATTTCAAATAAAGGCGACCATTACTTTAGAAATTTATATATAAATTATATAGCACTAGCAACAGTTTTCTTATCCATTTGAAACATCGAGAAAGACTGAACTGAATGCCAGTGAATGCTAGACTCGAAGCCGGCTACCGAAGCTAGCTTGGTAGCTTGCATGGTCGCTACGTCGGTGGTGGATTTTACGATGCTCAAAGGCCCGGTTGGAAAGGTACGTTAAGTTGACAGCCCACCAAAACGGATCGACTTCGGACCTATGCCATAATTTTGTACCCATTTTGTACCAATTTGTACCGGCTTTAAAAAATTTTGTACCCCAACCGTTTCCGAGATATCGACCCCCTCTAGGTGGTGTGCCAACTTAACGTTAAGTTGGCACACCACTCTGCAAGAATTGATCGTATCGAATTCAAACAAAAACTGCAATTTTCTACCCATTTTGTACCCTCCTGAACCACTTTTATTTCTTCTCTAGGATCTACCATTCCCGAGATATGGGATTTTGAAAAAAAAAAATTTTTCAAACATTTTGGGATTTTTACTCCATAATTTTGTACCCATTTTGTACCAATTTGTATCACCTTTAAAAAATTTTGTACCCCAACCGTTCCCGAGATATCGACCCCCTCTAGGTGGTGTGCCAACTTAACGTTAAGTTGGCACACCACTCTGCAAGAATTGATCGTATCGAATTCAAACAAAAACTGCAATTTTGTACCCATTTTGTACCCTCCTGAACCACTTTTATTTTTTCTCTAGGACCTACCGTTCCCGAGATATGGGATTTTGAAAAAAAAAATTTTTTTCAAACATTTTGAGATTTTTACTCCATAATTTTGTACCCATTTTGTACCAATTTGTACCACCTTTAAAAAATTTTGTACCCCTACCGTTCCCGAGATATCGACCCCCTCTAGGTGGTGTGCCAACTTAACGTTAAGTTGGCACACCACTCTGCAAGAATTGATCGTATCGAATTCAAACAAAAACTGCAATTTTGTACCCATTTTGTACCCTCCTGAACCACTTTTATTTTTTCTCTAGGACCTACCGTTCCCGAGATATGGGATTTTGAAAAAAAAAAATTTTTCAAACATTTGGAGATTTTTACTCCATAATTTTGTACCCATTTTGTACCAATTTGTACCACCTTTAAAAAATTTTGTACCCCCACCGTTTCCGAGATATCGACCCCCTCTAGGTGGTGTGCCAACTTAACGTTAAGTTGGCACACCACTCTGCAAGAATTGATCGTATCGAATTCAAACAAAAACTGCAATTTTGTACCCATTTTGTACCCTCCTGAACCACTTTTATTTCTTCTCTAGGATCTACCGTTCCCGAGATATGGGATTTTGAAAAAAAAATTTTTTTCAAACATTTTGGGATTTTTACTCCATAATTTTGTACCCATTTTGTACCAATTTGTACCACCTTTAAAAAATTTTGTACCCCCACCGTTTCCGAGATATAGACCCCCTCTAGGTGGTCTGCCAACTTAACGTTAAGTTGGCACACCACTCTGCAAGAATTGATCGTATCGAATTCAAACAAAAACTGCAATTTTGTACCCATTTTGTACCCTCCTGAACCACTTTTATTTTTTCTCTAGGACCTACCGTTCCCAGATATGGGATTCTGAAAAAAAATTTTTTTTCAAACATTTTCAGATTTTTACTCCATAATTTTGTACCCATTTTGTACCAATTTGTACCACCTTTAAATTTTTACAATTTGAAATTTTACAAGAGAAAATGATTAATCGGCATTCAGACGGATTTTTTCGAATTCCGGAAAAGTTTTTCACCTCAGGCGGGAGTTGAACCCGCGTCCTCTTGATTTCCGGTCAGAGATGTTAACCAACTACACCACCGAAGCTACTCATTTTTCCGGAATTCGATGTTAATGATGCCACGCAGACAAAGATGTCTGCGCGGGTGAGGAGGTTAATAGGTGGGGGGAAACTCATTCGCTTTCATCGATCAAAGGATCCCCACTCTATCCTTCTCCTTTGCGTCATCGAATTTGTCGACATCAGCAGGGGTCGGACTTCGGGTCTCCGACCGATGAACAATACAACCGAAAATTTGTAAACATAAATTGGAGATTAACGTCTGTGAAATATATAAGAGAAAATGATTAATCGGCATTCAGACGGATTTTTTCGAATTCCGGAAAAGTTTTTCACCTCAGGCGGGAGTTGAACCCGCGTCCTCTTGATTTCCGGTCAGAGATGTTAACCAACTACACCACCGAAGCTACTCATTTTTCCGGAATTCGATGTTAATGATGCCACGCAGACAAAGATGTCTGCGCGGGTGAGGAGGTTAATAGGTGGGGGGAAACTCATTCGCTTTCATCGATCAAAGGATCCCCACTCTATCCTTCTCCTTTGCGTCATCGAATTTGTCGACATCAGCAGGGGTCGGACTTCGGGTCTCCGACCGATGAACAATACAACCGAAAATTTGTAAACATAAATTGGAGATTAACGTCTGTGAAATATATAAGAGAAAATGATTAATCGGCATTCAGACGGATTTTTTCGAATTCCGGAAAAGTTTTTCACCTCAGGCGGGAGTTGAACCCGCGTCCTCTTGATTTCCGGTCAGAGATGTTAACCAACTACACCACCGAAGCTACTCATTTTTCCGGAATTCGATGTTAATGATGCCACGCAGACAAAGATGTCTGCGCGGGTGAGGAGGTTAATAGGTGGGGGGAAACTCATTCGCTTTCATCGATCAAAGGATCCCCACTCTATCCTTCTCCTTTGCGTCATCGAATTTGTCGACATCAGCAGGGGTCGGACTTCGGGTCTCCGACCGATGAACAATACAACCGAAAATTTGTAAACATAAATTGGAGATTAACGTCTGTGAAATATATAAGAGAAAATGATTAATCGGCATTCAGACGGATTTTTTTTCGAATTCCGGAAAAGTTTTTCACCTCAGGCGGGAGTTGAACCCGCGTCCTCTTGATTTCCGGTCAGAGATGTTAACCAACTACACCACCGAAGCTACTCATTTTTCCGGAATTCGATGTTAATGATGCCACGCAGACAAAGATGTCTGCGCGGGTGAGGAGGTTAATAGGTGGGGGGAAACTCATTCGCTTTCATCGATCAAAGGATCCCCACTCTATCCTTCTCCTTTGCGTCATCGAATTTGTCGACATCAGCAGGGGTCGGACTTCGGGTCTCCGACCGATGAACAATACAACCGAAAATTTGTAAACATAAATTGGAGATTAACGTCTGTGAAATATATAAGAGAAAATGATTAATCGGCATTCAGACGGATTTTTTTCGAATTCCGGAAAAGTTTTTCACCTCAGGCGGGAGTTGAACCCGCGTCCTCTTGATTTCCGGTCAGAGATGTTAACCAACTACACCACCGAAGCTACTCATTTTTCCGGAATTCGATGTTAATGATGCCACGCAGACAAAGATGTCTGCGCAGGTGAGGAGGTTAATAGGTGGGGGGAAACTCATTCGCTTTCATCGATCAAAGGATCCCCACTCTATCCTTCTCCTTTGCGTCATCGAATTTGTCGACATCAGCAGGGGTCGGACTTCGGGTCTCCGACCGATGAACAATACAACCGAAAATTTGTAAACATAAATTGGAGATTAACGTCTGTGAAATATATAAGAGAAAATGATTAATCGGCATTCAGACGGATTTTTTCGAATTCCGGAAAAGTTTTTCACCTCAGGCGGGAGTTGAACCCGCGTCCTCTTGATTTCCGGTCAGAGATGTTAACCAACTACACCACCGAAGCTACTCATTTTTCCGGAATTCGATGTTAATGATGCCACGCAGACAAAGATGTCTGCGCGGGTGAGGAGGTTAATAGGTGGGGGGAAACTCATTCGCTTTCATCGATCAAAGGATCCCCACTCTATCCTTCTCCTTTGCGTCATCGAATTTGTCGACATCAGCAGGGGTCGGACTTTGGGTCTCCGACCGATGAACAATACAACCGAAAATTTGTAAACATAAATTGGAGATTAACGTCTGTGAAATATATAAGAGAAAATGATTAATCGGCATTCAGACGGATTTTTTCGAATTCCGGAAAAGTTTTTCACCTCAGGCGGGAGTTGAACCCGCGTCCTCTTGATTTCCGGTCAGAGATGTTAACCAACTACACCACCGAAGCTACTCATTTTTCCGGAATTCGATGTTAATGATGCCACGCAGACAAAGATGTCTGCGCGGGTGAGGAGGTTAATAGGTGGGGGGAAACTCATTCGCTTTCATCGATCAAAGGATCCCCACTCTATCCTTCTCCTTTGCGTCATCGAATTTGTCGACATCAGCAGGGGTCGGACTTCGGGTCTCCGACCGATGAACAATACAACCGAAAATTTGTAAACATAAATTGGAGATTAACGTCTGTGAAATATATAAGAGAAAATGATTAATCGGCATTCAGACGGATTTTTTCGAATTCCGGAAAAGTTTTTCACCTCAGGCGGGAGTTGAACCCGCGTCCTCTTGATTTCCGGTCAGAGATGTTAACCAACTACACCACCGAAGCTACTCATTTTTCCGGAATTCGATGTTAATGATGCCACGCAGACAAAGATGTCTGCGCGGGTGAGGAGGTTAATAGGTGGGGGGAAACTCATTCGCTTTCATCGATCAAAGGATCCCCACTCTATCCTTCTCCTTTGCGTCATCGAATTTGTCGACATCAGCAGGGGTCGGACTTCGGGTCTCCGACCGATGAACAATACAACCGAAAATTTGTAAACATAAATTGGAGATTAACGTCTGTGAAATATATAAGAGAAAATGATTAATCGGCATTCAGACGGATTTTTTCGAATTCCGGAAAAGTTTTTCACCTCAGGCGGGAGTTGAACCCGCGTCCTCTTGATTTCCGGTCAGAGATGTTAACCAACTACACCACCGAAGCTACTCATTTTTCCGGAATTCGATGTTAATGATGCCACGCAGACAAAGATGTCTGCGCGGGTGAGGAGGTTAATAGGTGGGGGGAAACTCATTCGCTTTCATCGATCAAAGGATCCCCACTCTATCCTTCTCCTTTGCGTCATCGAATTTGTCGACATCAGCAGGGGTCGGACTTCGGGTCTCCGACCGATGAACAATACAACCGAAAATTTGTAAACATAAATTGGAGATTAACGTCTGTGAAATATATAAGAGAAAATGATTAATCGGCATTCAGACGGATTTTTTCGAATTCCGGAAAAGTTTTTCACCTCAGGCGGGAGTTGAACCCGCGTCCTCTTGATTTCCGGTCAGAGATGTTAACCAACTACACCACCGAAGCTACTCATTTTTCCGGAATTCGATGTTAATGATGCCACGCAGACAAAGATGTCTGCGCGGGTGAGGAGGTTAATAGGTGGGGGGAAACTCTGACCAGAAATCAAGAGGACGCGAGTTCAACTCCCGCCTGAGGTGAAAAACTTTTCCGGAATTCGAAAAAATCCGTCTGAATGCCGATTAATCATTTTCTCTTAAATAGTTTCTACGTCGGCCTTCATTGCGCCACCCGTACATAGTGAATTCGTGTGATAAAGACTTTACCCAGCCAACAACACCTAAGTACGAAAGCAGACAGAAGCAGATACGTAACTTTCAATCTGAACAACCGTAAGTACCATTTCCTACAGTGTTTACTTTGTGGTATTTATTTCTATTTCATACATCCATTTTATTTCTTTAATTCTCGTGGCGACAAGAACTGGTAGGCGAGTCCATTTCTTCTCTCCAAGAGAGCTCCTGTATTTTATTCAAATAATGATATTAATAAGTATAAAAAAGAGTTTGAAAAATAAATAAAAAAAAGAATTTTCCATTTACTGGATACTTCTTTTGAACAGCTGACGCATTCTGACTATTAAAAAAAAATTTCTGCCCTAATGGGCATATCATTAGGAAGAGTATAAACCATATAACTCTGCCGCTTTTGGTTTTTTTTTCTAAAAATCTCAGTTATCTCGTTAAACCAGATTAAAAATTTGGTGAAACCGGGCCTAAATTTCTCATATGGATCGAAAGATGTGACTTCCAAGTATCATGGCCAGCTATAATGAAGCATCCCCAGCGAATTGTCCACAAAAAGACTATTAACATGACGAATTTCAAATCGATTTATCTGCATTGTTTCAAATGCGATGCATAAAATTTTTTTCATAATTATGATCACTATTCTTTATACTTCACTTTTTGTCAAATACATGGTATGCATATTTTCAACCGGATAGGATTTTTCCGAACTTTTTGGAAATGTTTCCCTTAAATTGGTATACACGCTGTTTTCACCATGAAATTTACTTTCACCCTCCAGATCAGTTATCTAGCAGCGCAGCGCGTGTCTGCAGCTGATTTTTTATCGATATCTATCTTCATTTTTTATTGCCTCTTCAATGATTGGGGAGTATTGTATTACATAAGATGAATTTGGATGAGCATTCCGACACCTTTGTCTGCATTTATGATTTTGTTGAGTCTGGAGAATATTAGATGGATATTAGATTATTTTGATTATAGAATTGAATGAAAATAATGAAAAATGGAAATTCAAAAATTCGAATTTGGTTGAACTGGGGTCGATATGGCACAGTTAGCCTTCCGGGAACTGCGACCACATGGATCATGAAATCCGAGGAGGTCGTCGATGGTGTTGATAAGACCGACAACATCCCTAAAGGAGCCTTGGCCGTTACCTCGTGGGTATCCAGGACCGGTTTCCCCATATAAATGTTTTTTAGACCAACCATCAGCTCTGGGCACTTACATACCATTTGTTCAGCGGTTTCTGGCTCTGATCTACAGAGCGTACATATCTCCTCTGCTGACTTTCCCATATAATACGGTACAAATGATATTTGTACCGACAGTGCCCCGTCAGCAGACCTACCATCATTCCAAGCTCAGGTTTGCGGCCCCATATTTTTGGGACTTTTTTCCTTGAAATTATTCAATAGGAATCTCCCCTATTCATTTGTACCTCCAATTTAGAAACACCAGGTATATTGGATCTGGCCGATCCACATCTAAAAGGGCAAGAGCCGTCACTGCTATAAAACTTTCCAATGAGTTTCACTTACCTATATACAGAGGCTTTTCTTTTGACAGGTGATAGAACTCATCAAAATAAGTCATTTTACCGAAAACTTCCTATATGAAATGTTCAATTTAAAAAATTTATAAAAAAAGCGGCATATGACAAAATAATCTGTTCTAGGTACTAGAATTTTTTGCAAATTTGTTAGATAAGAAGACAAAAAACAAGAGATGTTGATATCTGCGGAGGAGCAGGCGACGGAGCCACAGAAATATAATAAATACTAGAACGCCAATCAGTTCACAATTCCTGGCACCTCAGGGAAAACTGACCTACTACAGAGTTTGCGCAATATGTGAACGTGTCATCAGGGTAGGACTTAAAATTTTTGACTTCGTGAATGTGGTATGAATAAGTTGTCGATATCAACATTTGCAATAATAATAAAATAGCTGTAGTATCTTACTTAAACTAAACTTACTTTCATAAAATGGGTTTCTCCTTTATTTGCGCAAAAAAGAACCATGCACTTCATTTTGTCTATAATTTGTCACAGCACTCGACTATCAAAATTAACTAGTAAAACTCAAGTACAAAACTAAACCAAAGGAGTATCAGTACTACACAATGTTCAAGAAAACAACGAGGAAACACCGAAAACGGAGCAGAAAAGGCAAGAGAATTTATACGAATGAATAAACAGGAAAGCACACAACAAAGGGAATCAACAAATCCTAAAATACGACACTGCTCTTTTTCTGATGTGAGGATGTGTTTGTTTTCGTCGCGTAGCGGTGTTGCCGAATTCACTGGTTTCACAATAAGATTTATTCCGAACTTCATCTGAAACCATAAAGCTTGGCAACGACGTGACAAGAAAAGACGAGCTGCGCATGTACAAGTAATAGGTGTTTATTCGCTATGTAGGGTCATTTTACTGAATCTCGGACGTACCTAATAGCATTCTAGTATTTATTATATTTCTGTGGACGGAGCGGATTCGGAATTTTCAGATTCACCTAGAAACTAGAAAATATTCCAGCTTCATTTTATCGAAACATGCCAACAGGGGCATAATTCATATGAAAAATTTTCGGTAAAATGACTTATCTTGAAGAGTTCTACCATCTGTTAAAAGAAAAGCCTCACCTCAAAATACACCCTGTGTATTGGTACAGTTATTGAATAGATCTTGTATTCAACAAATTACAATCGAATAATTAACAATATTCCGAGAATTAAACTCAACCAGAGATTTTGACTTTTGACCACATTGAAAATGTTTTCTTCACAGTGTTGCCTTGTTGACGCTGGGACATAGCTTGTTTTGATATAACGGAAGAGTCCATAAACCACTCTATAGTCCATCCAAGAATGATTGACATCAGAGCAGGCCTTGAAAGTCCAGTCGCAGCTTTATTTCTAGTTACAAAAAAGTAACTAAAAATTTTCTGTGCTTTCATCATAGATATAGAAATAACCTAAAAAATGAATGATATTTTTTTAAAGTAAGGAACTTTGAACATGAAAATGTTCCCAATTTTCACATACGATTACCAGCGTGTGAATATACCAGCAGTATATTATTTTCATCTTGTATTGATACATTTTCGATCTTACGATCAATCATAGGAGCATACATCATACATGGAAATTCTGGTTTGATAACGAAAAATATCGTGGGTGATTAAATAGCACGGTCCTTTTCAACGTTCAATATGAATATTCGCTAAACCGAAAAAATCTAGTTTATAATTTGAAGCGTGTTACTGCAATGTGAATGGATTGGGAAATTTGTAATAGATATCAAGACAGAAACAAAACTTAACCAATGGATCTATTTAATATATGAAGAATTTTGTCATGACATTGTAACTTTCAATATTTGTGAACAATGAAGGTGAAAAATACGAAATATTAAAAATATAAATATTCCTATTATTCTGTTTCAACAACCACAACATGTTATTTTTTCCTCATCTGGGCAGAACTCGTCATGTTCATAATGAAAGGTTTTGTCAGCATCATAACATTCCTTATATTTTGAATAATCTTCTCTCATTTCTTTTTCTACGTGCTCTGTGCAGGCTTTCCATTTTTTAGCTGTTCACTCTTCAAGAGCCTCATTTCAAAGAAATTTATTTCACTTGCTCAATTTTTTGCCAAATTTGTTCGAAACATTAATGACAGAACCAAAGATTATAGAGAAGGAAGATTGGAAACGAAGCGACAACATTGACGTGAGCGCCGTCTGGTGAGAAGAAAGTCCTGAGATAGATAATAGGTGGCTAAGAGAAGTGACATTATGTTACCATGGTTACCACATATGGTACAATTCAAACAGACAAATTCAAATCAAATTTAGATTATTCTCCAGTTGAGTTCGTTTAGATCTACAAAGAATAATTAATAGTTGTATTCGTTAAGTTTAAGTTTAATTGAGTTTTCGTATTGTATTTGAGTTATATATCGTGTAGTGTTTGAGTTTTCGTTTAATATTTGTGTTTTCGTTATAATTTAGTTTGATTCGTTCCTGTGTTTCGGTTGTTAAATATTTGAAGACAAGATGCCATCCGGAGCATGCTGCATGGCAAAGCAGTGTACTAATAAAAGGAATAATCCGAAATTATCCTTCTTTAAATTACCGAAGGGCGAAGAAAATGGAAATGTAAGTATTGAAACTCGAAAGGGGTAACTCTGTTATTCATTGCATTAATTTTCAGTGCTCTGAAATGGATAGAGTTTTCTGGGCGAGAGGATTTAGATCTCAGCAGAACTTATACTATGTGCAGTGAGCATTTCTCTCCAGAACAAATTATGCGTGATTATCCACGTTTATTGCTGCATCCTGGAAGCGTTTTACACTTCTACAAGATGTTTTTTAAATTGTGATTTTGAATATTCTGTAAAAAATATGTTCTAATAATTCTGTAACTCAGATGTAAAGATATTTTTGACATGTATTCCAATTTAATATTGTATGTATATTTTGAAATAAAAATATGTAAGCAAATCTATTTGGTGTGTTTGATTAGTATCAATTGAATTAATATGTAGATCAAAAATATAATCCTGAGCAGAACAGAAGCCCTGCTTTTGTTGTGTGACACAACAAAAGCAGGCCTGTATATTATTGTCTGGGCTCGATAGGTGGAAATCAAAATTATTACTTATGGTGGTATTCAAATTTCGCGCTCTTTCCAATAACAGTAATCTGTAATGAAAAAAACTACAGTCACTGTAATCTGTAATGAAAACGCCATCTCGTGAGTAAAAAGTCCCGATATATATATATGCATAAAACGTAGTCGGTTTTTAGTACGAGAGATATGAGGGCGTTTCCTATCTTTATACTCTATAATCTTTGGACAGAACAAAATGTCAGTGTTATTTCCAACACCAACCTGAATTCTGCAACTCAAAATATTACTGAATGGGCATTACCAACATAATTTCGATTTTCCAAAGCCCCCCGAGATGTCAATCATTCTTGGATGGACTATATTGCCATCTATCGGTGTAGTTATAAAGCTGTAAATCCATCTCTTCCAATCTCATAGCGAATAGCGAAACTATCCTATATTATAAAAGCAGTAAAGCATGAATTTGAACTCCATGCGAAGACGAAAATATTGAAGACGATTTTTTATAAATACAAAAACCACATATTAGATAGGTCAACCATTTAGTAGTTCAGGGCAAAGACTAATAGATAAACTGATTGGTAGATACAATTCATTCTTACATCTTTCTAACCTTAGTTATTTATATTCGAACGTCAAAAATAAACACATGATCTGTTTTGTTTGAATCGTCTTCAAGTTTGAGATTGTTGAGCCCACTACCATAGGCCCCACTGCCTGCTTTAGGAGTTACGAGGAGGCTATTTGTGATCCATATGGTTTTTTGAGAGAAGAAGTTTGAGAGAATCAACATAAGCAAACGTTTCATCAAAATGAAACAGGATTGATTTCATAATTGGCAATGGACGAAACGGCTATTGTGGTTAAGGCCAAACCGGCTAGAAAAGTATTCAAAGCCAAAAAAATTACTAAAGTTCCCGATTATTTACTTCAGGATCCCAAATTGAAGGCTGCCATAGAAGCGTTACCAAAGAACTATTCGTTCGAAATACCAAAAACGTTATGGAGGATAAAGGAAACCAATGCGAAAGTTGTAGCACTACAAATGCCTGAAGGATTACTTTTATATTCCACAACGATAGCTGATATTATCGAGGAATTCACTGGAGCAGAAACTGTCATAATGGGAGATGTTACTTATGGAGCTTGTTGCATAGATGACTTGACTGCTAAAAGTTTGGGAGTTGACTTGCTTGTCCATTATGGTCATAGCTGTTTGGTACCTGTTGATCAAACTAAAGGGGTTAATGTGTTATATATTTTTGTAGATATAAGCATTGATCCTCTACATTTCTTAGAAACGATTAAATTGAACTTTGCATCTGGTTCTAAACTTAGCTTAGTTAGTACAATTCAGTTTTTAAGTACATTGCATAACATAGCAAATCAGTTGAAAGATATTGGCTATGACATAATTCTTCCACAATCAAAACCATTATCTGCTGGTGAAATATTGGGATGTACAGCACCTGTTTTACGCTGCACAGATGCCATAATTTATCTAGGCGATGGAAGATTTCACCTTGAAGCTATAATGATCGCAAATCCTAAAGTGCAAGCCTATAGATATGATCCATACGAAAAAAGTTTTACTAAAGAGTACTATGATTATGATTTGATGAATTCAATCAGAAAGAAATGTATTGATGATAGTAAAAATTTTTGTAAATTTGGTGTCATAATGGGAACCTTGGGTAGACAAGGGAATCCAAAAGTTGTTGAACGTCTGAGAAAACGTTTAGAAGATGTGGATAAAAAGTCAGTTGTCATTCTATTATCAGAAATTTTTCCTAAGAAGTTAGAACTGTTTCCTCAAATAGAATCTTTTGTACAGATTGCATGCCCAAGGTTATCAATAGATTGGGGTTTATCATTCAGTAGGCCTCTTCTAACCACATATGAGTTATCTGTAGTTATAGGAGATTCACAATGGCATTCAAAGAAAAGTTATCCTATGGATTTCTATGCTGCTGGTAGTTTAGGTCCATGGACCCCCCAATCATAAACCAGGAGAAACTAATACTGAGGCATGCTGTGGAAAATGTGCTTGATGATAGAAATAATTTTTTTAATCATTGTAACTTTGGACATAGGGTTTTTTAATCCGGAACTAAAAGATAAATTATTATGTACATAAAAGGTTTTATCTATGTACTTATTCAAATAAAATTTATTTGATAATTAATATATTTTTATTGTTCTGTACACATGCACTGGGAATTCTCATATTTATTGGATACTATTGTGTAAAGAGAAATGTAATCAATCATAAAAACTGTTTTCACATTCACAAATGAGATGTGGAAAACGAAAAATATTGTTTTCAATCTTGTCTTAAAAATAAATTAAAAGCAAAGAAAACCTTTTTCGAAAAATGCTTTTATTTAAATACTCTGAAAAGAAGAAAATAAAATTTTTCCTTTAAAATTTTAACTATCAACTCATAACGGCCAATTGCACCAAAACCTCAATTAGTGTCTATGATAA
Source organism: Adalia bipunctata (assembly GCA_910592335.1). NCBI lineage: Eukaryota > Metazoa > Arthropoda > Insecta > Coleoptera > Coccinellidae > Adalia > Adalia bipunctata. The sequence continues at coordinate 39,464,288 of OU342948.1, forward strand.
TCATATGACACTAATCGAGGTTTTGGATTTAATCTACAGTTTTCTCTACGGTGCAATCGGCCCTAAGCTAATACACAATTTATATGATCACTAGTTTGGGCCCAGCGATCTACCTTTTAAGTAGATTCACCTTGTTGGTGGATCTCCCTTTGAAGATAGATTCGCATTTTGAAAAATCAAAAGGAAAAACGCAACCTCCAAACGGTCATCTATGCGTCGCGTCAAACTTTGACTGCCGTTGTCAAGAACCCTAACCTATGTGTAACTTCACCCGTGACGTCTCGAAATGTCGAGAAAATCCAACCTCCAAACGGTCATCTATGCGTCGCGTCAAAATTTGACTGCCGTTGTCAAGAACCCTAACCTATGTGTAACTTCACCCGTGACGTCTCGAAATGTCAAGAAAATCCAACCTCCAAACGGTCATCTATGCGTCGCGTCAAACTTTGACTGCCGTTGTCAAGAACCCTAACCTACAATATGCAACTTCACCCTTGACGTCTCGAAATGTCGAAAAAATCCAACCTCGAAACGGTAATCTGTGCGTCGCGTCAAATTTTGAATGCCGTTGTCAAGAACCCTAACCTAATTCTAACGTCGAAAGTCAACCGAACGATCCAAATTCTCTGGCGATATCGATGTTCGCTAGCCGATTCGAAAATTTTCGCAGTTTTCAAGAAACGTCACAACTTTAAGAATTTTTCGCGGAGACCCGGAGGAACGTGTCGAAAAACCCTTCAAGTCCATGTAAAATAGAGGATATGCCGCTTCGTTTGAAAAAAACTCCCGAGGTCTAGGTGCCCCCGCAAAAAATCCTTATGCCCCGCAAATCGGGTCTATCCGGCGATTTCGACCATTTTCGCGAAATTTTTTAAAATACTTCCCGGGGTCCTAAAAAAAATCCGAAAACACCCTCGCGTGGCCCCGTTCTTCTCCTACCCGACGCCCCCATCCACTCGCCCGTAGGGGGTCGCAAGCGACGGGGCGATCGGCTTCGCCGATCGCCTTTAGAGCCCCCGTCACGAAACGTCAAAATTTCTATGTTTCCTTACAGAATTATTATATAGGACTAGTAGAGCCAGCAGATCTACCTTTTAAGTGGGTTCACCTTGTTAGTAGATATCCCTTTGAAGACAGATTCGCATTTTGAAAATAAAGAGGCCATCGGTAGGAAGAAGAAGAAGAAAAATCATCTTTGACAGGTGTCAAACTCTATGATGGACATCGACAAACCACAGCATTTCACATTTTTATGTTTGACGGCTCTGGGTGAACATAGATAAGGAATCATCTGTCATTGTTGTTCGTGCTGTATTATAATTCACACGTTTTTTTCGTTCTATCTCACTCAGACACATTGTGTCATAACATGGAACTTGTGTCTATGAATTTACACGGCTATGAAAGATCATCGACTCGCCGTTCATCTGTGTCGCTGATTTAACAGTAATATTGAGGACATACCATTTTCTTGCTGTCTCACTCTGATACATTCTATAATTTCGCGACAGTTATATCTTTCTCTCTAATCATTCGGACATTCCTTTCAGTATATAATCGAAAAAGTGCACATCGAAATAACACAACTATATTGAATCGCTATTTATTGGACAGAAATATTTCGTAGAATGTAATGTACCTCATATCAAAAGATATTCAAACCTGACGATGTTTTATTACTCGAATCAGGAACATGCAAGACATGCATCCTTTCCAAAACAGTAAAATTACATGCAAATACACAAAAAAAGCTCATATTCAACGGAAGAATCTACAATAACGTTTTATTCAACTACTTAAATTGATTTTTTTCCATGTATTGAAGATTTAAAAAAAATGCTGTATTCTATCAGTCTGATGCGTCATGAATATCTGAACAATTGAAATTTTCTTCTGAAAACACATAGATTGAATGTTACTGAAAACGATACATGGAAGATTTCAAAGCATTACTTGTTTCGTAGTTAGGAATTTTTGCCGAAAGAGGGCGCTTTGATCTTTGGACTCGTCAAAGTCTGTGAGTAAACATCGAAACGACACATCTTATTAACTTCTCATCTTTTTTTGTTCTATCTCACTCTGATACATTCTATGATAGCGATAGCTACATCTCTCTCTAATCATTCGGACTTGTAATAATTTTTGAAAAGTTTTTCTCAAGTTATCCCTCAAAAATTGCTACTTGGAAAGTATTTATTGAAAAACATCAACAACTAATACACCATCGGATTATTCGTGTCTCTATATCTAGGAACTGATATTGATATTGGCTCGTAAATTTCAATGTCCAGAAGGTGTCAAGATTTCAATATCCAGAAATACAATCTATCAGATAATTTGAACAACAGATGTATTGGAAGAATTCCACGGTTGAAATATATGGAAAATATAGAATAACCACAAATACTAATGCAGTCACCTTGGTCAAATTGATATCTCAAAACAATTCTTTCCAAGTGATCAAGAATTGCTTGTTTCATTTTCAGATGTATACATAAGAAAAGAAATGCGTTAAACTTTGACTCTATTGGCACACGTTTGATTTCACTACGTCATCATGAATAGGTCTATATAAGAAAATACATCAGTTTGAAATCGAAGGAACATAAAATGCATAAAGCTTGTATTGCTGAATGTAAAGGAATTACGGATTAGTTCCATAACATGTCTTTTTGCAAAGATAGTCTGTTATGTTCAGTCCTCTTAGTTTCTTAAATTCTCATTTTTCTCAAAACACTGAATTTTTCATCATAAATTAACCCCAAACAGATAAAATTCGAAATGAGAACCTTGGGAATAACATTTCCTCTGTTTACTTACTGTGATTCATTCTTACATCAACGTTTTAGAAAATTTTTTCCTCTCAATCCTTTCATTTATTACAAACATTAAAGTTGCAGCTAAATGTCTTTCAAAAAAAGCGGAAATGATTTGTATTTTTTATTCAAATGCTGTAATGTACACAATACATATGCAATAACAATTCGGTATACTTCAAAGTATTCATTTCCATGTGAGTTTTTCTAACTGCGAAAAATCAGCAACGTGGTCCTTTTCTTCATCATTGATGTGCACTGTTCACGTAACCATCTCTGAGGGGGACGGAGGAAGATTGGATGCTGAAAAATTCAAAGGAAAATATTACTTGGACAGTTATTTTGAAGAACCGTTGATTCAATGTCATTCTGAAAATAAAACTTTGGGCCTGGTTTGAATATGCTCACCTTGATTCATTCCGTTCAAAATGAATGCCTAAAATCTCCTAATTTCAATACACTTGGAATCATGTATCGTCCCACAGGATATCATTCAGTGAAAAAGATTCAGGATCTTCACTCTCAAAAAAGCAGGAAGTGTTATTCTTCTTTTATGCACCACAATTTTAATTGCATTGAATTTTTCCACCCTTAATGTCATTTTGATATTGCAGCACAATTCCTTTCAAAATCTGCCAAAATTGTTTGAAATTTCTGCTAAAATGAGAAAAGGTTAGTCCATACTCGTTAATCAATCCATAACTTACCTGAAAAGTTCCACTTAGGCTTCTTGTTCCATTTTTCTTTCACAAATCTCCATTCCTACGGAAGTACACCAAGACCTCTGAAATGATCCTCCAAATTCAACGAAAACACTGAAAATGGTTCAATTTCATTAAAAGAAAGTATAATAACGTTCAATCCAACTACTTACTTTGAATTCCATACCGAAAAATGCATTCAACACCAAAATGTAGATCGTAAACTTCCAAGGTCTAATCGTCCTTAACAGAATTGAATTCGTTTGCATTCCTACGGAAATATTGAGAATTCGTGAAATTCCTTCACACGTCTTTGAAAAATGATGTGGGATTTCATATTTCATCGTCTTCTGCATTACAAATGGTCTTTTTCAGTCAAAAACATTCGGGATATCCTTTCCCATAAAGTTAAACATTTCCACGGGCATTCTGAAAAAGAAATCGATATTCAATATAACATTTTTTCACTTCAATTTCATAATTACCTCCTTATTGGAACAGAAATCCACCTTCGAACGCTGTTTTTTCGAAATATTGGCACATTTCTACAAAATCATTCCAGAAATGCAAAATGGCGATACATTAATTCTTCGTTACCGGGGAAACGACAATCTCTTTTTTTCAGCCATCTGCGAAACGATTTATGGAACAGTGAAATTCTTACTACAGCGCCATCTATTATGAGTAGTAGGAACATGCTAGGCATGCATTATTTTCTTTCAAATCGGTAAAATTATATGCAAAAACACTGAAAAAGGGTTTAATTTCAATAAAAGAAAGTATAATAACGTTCAATCCAACTACTTACTTTGAATTGAAAACCTTGGGAAATCGGGGAACTCCATTGAAAACCCACCGAGGAATATTGAAATGCCAAATATGGATTTCGTTCAAAAATTTCTCAATAACAATCTTGAACGTTCACTGATGGCCTCTTCAGTATAAATAAGATCCAGACAACATGTTTTTCCTCTTTTCGAATCTGAAAAAACTCTCATAAATATGGAAAAAGAATCAGAGCTTCAACATACCTGCTACGAATAAATCTTTCGAAAATCGCCAAAATTCTTTTGAAATCCGGAAAATATCATCGTAACCACCTCAATACGGCTCGTTCAAAACACTCACTGCGATATTTCTTCGAATAAGAGGTATTCAAATCATTTTCCTGCTCGACCTTGGAGGTTAAATCGAAATTTACAGAAAATCATCAAAAAACACCTGAAATATGGATAATAAACGTCGTAATCGTTCTCGAGAGACGTTTTTCTCACTTCCTGAATAAAAATAACAGTGGCAAAAGCGTTCCTGGAAAACATTAGGTTTGAACGGAATCTGAAATTCACTCACCGATGAATATAAAATTGTGGTATTTCTGTCAATGTTGTTTTTTTCGCCTTATTTTCGTTCAGAATCGTGAAAACGATCAATAATAATCAGTTAATAAGCGACTATACCATTCCACAATCCGTTTATTCACGAAAATGATGCTAAAAAACTCGATTTATCAGTTTTTGATGCTTGATGGAATTCGTTCGTAGCTTTGTTAAGATTCAATCTGGAGCGTGAATCTGGGTCTCGTTCGTTCAAACAACGTCTAAATAACACATTTTTCAACCTTTCCACCTAAAAAAAGACTTCTAAATTGCCTAAATCAGCCTAAACTTCTAACCTTCCTGAGTGACGTCACATTTCCAGTTTTCCATATTTCGGCTTGTAAATCGGACAGAATCTGAAGAATATCGTTATAATCCGTCTCGAAACACCTCATTTCATCCATCCACTGCGATATTTTATCAAATAATAGGATTTTCAACGATTTTTCTCGCGTACCCCTGTGACCTCAAATGTAAACATTCCCTATGGACTGGAAAATACTTCTGGCGGTCCGAAACTTTGCTAAAAAGTATAAAAATACGTTATTATTTCATATTCGCCAATAAACTCACCTCCAAATACCGATTAAATACCGAAATTCTGCATTTTAGAAAAATTCTTCAGCGTACGAAAGCTCGTACGTCATACTGACGAAAAAATTCTGTGACGCGTCTGTGACGCTTCGAAAATTCCCGCGGAAGGTCAAACTTTGCAGACTCGTGGGGGGCGTTTGGGAGCACTTGAAGACTCGAATTTACATGCGATGAGCAGATCCGTTCTTCCTCTTTCCGTGGCACTTTTCGGTTTTCTCCCAGGTGCCCCAGGAAAAAAGCCTTATCCCCGACCAATTCGCCGTTTTCGCAGTTTTCGACGTTTTTCGCCAATTTTTTTAAAATACTTGCCGGGGTCGTAGAGCCTCGAGGGAGGCACCGAAATTTCCGCCGTTTCTTCGACTTTCCGACGCCCCCCTACCCCGCCCCCGGAAAGGCCGCTGCGCGGCCTAATCGCGGCTGCGCCGCGACGCTTTAACAGCCCCAAAAAAAAGGCGAGTGTGGTTCGATGTTCCGTCATAGAATTCCACTATTATTTTAGTATATAGGACTAGTAGAGCGCGTAGATCTACCTTTTAAGTGGATTCACCTTATAGGTAGATTCACCTATAAGGTAGAAACACCTTATAGGTGGATTCACCTATAGGGTAGAATCACCTTTTAAGCAGATCACTATTGAAGGTAGATCAATGTAGAGCAAAGATTCGCATTTTAAAAATAAAGAGGCCATTGAGAGGAAGAAGAAGAAAAATCATCTTTGACAGGAATCAAACTCTATAACGGACATCGACAAACCACAGCATTTCACATTTTTATGTTTGACGGCTCTGGGTGAACATAGATATGGACTCATCTGTCATTGTTGTTCGGGCTGTATTATAATTCACACGTATTTTTCGTTCTATCTCACTCAGACAAATTGTGTCATAACATGGAACTTATGTCTATGATTTTACACGGCTATGAAAGATCATCGTTCATCTGTGTCGCCGATTTAACAGTAATAATTAGGACATACCATTTTCTTGCTGTCTCACTCTGATACATTCTATAATTTCGCGACAGTTATATCTTTCTCTCTAATCATTCGGACATTCCTTTCAGTATATAATCGAAAAAGTGCACATCGAAATAACACAAATATATTGAATCGCTATTTATTGGACAGAAATTTTAAACAAATGCTGTATTCTATCAGTCTGATGCGTGATGAATATCTGAACAATTGAAATTTTCTTCTGAAACACACGTAGATTGAATGTTACTGAAAACGATACATGGAAGATCTCCAAGCATTACTTGTTTCGTAGTTAGGAATTTTTGCCGAAAGAGGGCGCTTTGATCTTTGGACTCGCCAAACAATTATAATTTTGACGGCTATGGGTTAACATCAATGACGTCTCATCTATCTTTGCATTTCGACAAATGTATTTCTCGTTCTTTCTCAGTGTGATAAATCGAATTACATATATCTAAGATGCCTAGAATGTGTTCAGTCATCGAACATTTATCCTAAAATTTATATCCATGACGAATCATAGAACTAAATACATCTATTCATATTACACACGGCTATGAAGGATCAGGTGTCAAGCTTTTTGATTAGCATTCTATCTCACTCTGAAAGTTCTCTCTCTAATATTTTGGACTTGTAAACATTTTTGAAATATCAATGCAATATTTTAATCAAGAATTGACCATGTTGAGGATTGTTTCGAAAAAATAACGATCTTAATTTTTGGTTATTGAAGAACATCCACACTTATTACACTATATCAGATCATTTGTGTCTCTCATTCAAGGAAGTTGGAAAAATTTCATGTTCAGATTGGAGTAAGGAGAAATATCTAATTCACCCAAGCTGCCAAAATAAGTCATGAACAAAAAAAATACCCAGACTTGGAAAAAAAGCAGACAGAAATCTTACAATACATAATATTGTATTACCACTCATTTCTCTTACCAAGGGCCACTATGTGGAATGTTATCACGATAGGATTATGAAGAGAACAATTATGCTTACCTTGATACAATTCCCTTTTGTTCAATGGAACATTAAAGTTATACATGTAATGTTATTGATGAATTTTCAAAAAGTCCAAACTATATTGAAAAATGGAATTTCAGATACCTGCAGCACAATTTGATTCTGTTAAGAATTGTTCAATAAAGTCAGAAATTTCAAGAATGTGACGATTTTTATTGGAATACATGGAATACATACAATCAAATAACTTCACAATAAATAATATGCAATATCACTTCTATAAACATTAAATTATACCATTTCTATGTGGATATGGAAAGAGAAAGTCACATGGACAGTTTCATTTTGAAGAACCGTAGATTCAACAGCATACTGAAAATATAATGATTAGGTCTAGATTGGTGTATGGAGAAATATCTAATTCACCCAAGCAGCCAAAATAAGTCATGAACAAAAAAAAATACCACAACTTGGAAAAAAGCACTCATTTCTCTTACCGAGGGCCACTATGTGGAATGTTATCACGATAGGAGTATGAAGAGACAAAAATTATGCTTACCTTGATACAAATCCCATTTGTTCAATGGAACATCAAAGTTATACGTGCAATGTTATTGATGAATTTTCGAAAAGTTTAAACTATATTGAAGAATGGAATTTCACAGTATCCTTCGATTTTCCTGCTTTCGAGAAAAGATGGAAAATTAAATCAGGATTTCGTTTTATCCAAGATGAACACAGCAATACTGGTTCATTTCAAAAATCTCCAACAGTATATATAATAACACAAAAATTAACTATCACAACTGCAGCTCAATGTTTTCTCATAAACAACAACAAAGACAATGGCTTTTAGCTCGGTTCTCTCACTATCCGCAAGAGGGCGTATCGCTTAGCAAGAATCCCCTCAGACACATTGTGTCATAACATGAAACTAACCACAGTTGTCATATTTCACATCTTCATGTACGACTGCTATGGGTGAACATAGATGAACGAACATCTGTCATTGTTGTTCGTGCTGTATTATAATTCACACGTTTTTTTCGTTCTATCTCACTCAGACAAATTGTGTCATAACATGGAACTTGTGTCTATGATTTTACACGGCTATGAAAGATCATCGACTCGCCGTTAATCTGTGTCGCTGATTTAACAGTAATATTAAGGACATACCATTTTCTTGCTGTCTCACTCTGATACATTCTATAATTTCGCGACAGTTATATCTTTCTCTCTAATCATTCGGACATTCCTTTCAGTATATAATCGAAAAAGTGCACATCGAAATAACACAAATATATTGAATCGCTATTTATTGGACAAAAATATTTCGTAAAATACAATGTACCTCATACCAAAAGATATTTAAACTTGATGATGTGATATTACTCGAATCAGGAAAATGCAAGACATGCATCCTAAAATGTTTGCATGTAAAATTACATGCAAATACACAAAAAAAGCTCATATTCAACGAAGGAATCTACAATAACGTTTTATTTAACTACATAAATTGATTTTCTTCCATGTATTGAAGATTTAAAAAAATGCTGTATTCTATCAGTCTGATGAGTTATGAATCTGAACAATTGAAATTTTCTTCTGAAACACACGTAGATTGAATGTTACTGAAAAAATCTGCTCATTATCCTGGACAGTGGATATTGAAGTTTTTTTCCAATACCAACTCACAAATCAACTTCTTTATTGTAAACCTTGTTTGTGCATAGTTAATCTGTCATGAAAACGATGAGAACCTTTAAATATCCCTCGAAATGAAACAAAATGTTATAGCTCAAAAGCACACGAAACATGGAAGATCTCGAAACATTACTTGTTTTGTAGTTAGGAATTTTTGCCGAAAGAGGGCGCTTTGATTTTTGGTCTATGAGTAAACATCGAAACGACACAGCTTATCATCTTCTCATCTGATACATTCTATTATTCCGTGAAAGTTACATTCACAGCTTGTGTAATTTTGATGGCTATGGGTGAACATAGATATGGACTCATCTGTCATTGTTGTTTGTGCATAGAAATGCCCATGTCGTGCTGTCTCACTCTGATACATCTGAAACTTGTGTCTCTCTCTAATTTCATGGACTTGGAAAAAAATTTGTGTCAAGATTTCAATATCCTGTTCCAGATATACAATCTATAATATCAGATAATTTGAACAACAGGTGTATTGGAATAATTTTACGGTTGAACTTTATGGAATATATAGAATATCCACACAATACAAATGCAGTCACCTTGGTAAACTTGATATTTCAAAACAATTTTACTTTCAGACCGGAATATCAATGTATATATTTCTCAAATAATCAAGAATTGCTTGTTTCATTTTCAGATGTATACATAAGGAAAAAAAATGCATTAGAACAATGTCTTGGAGAAAAAAATACCAATAATTTCACTAACGGAGGGCTCATATGTGAGATGTTGTGTATATTGGAATGCAGAGAGAATAAATATGCTTACCTGATTTCGATTGTCTTGCACTCAATGGAATGCCAATTAAATGTGTCGATAAATTCAAGAATTTTTTCAAAACTATTCTTTTTCCAAGTTCAATTTATATTGAAGAATTGAAATTCAAGTATTTAGGTACTGCAAAATTTGCTGCTGCTGAAAATTGTCGAATGAAAAGTCGAAAAATTCAAGAAAACACTGATTTTTTGGTTATTTATTGTCTGTAATATATATACAATAAAATAGATTCACAAAATATTGGCAACATAACTTTAGAAAACATTAAATTATCCCAATGTGAGAAATCAGCAATTTCGTCATATTCTCCACCATTTTATTGTGCTGGTTACATTAATACCCATTGGAGAGATGGTGGAAGATTGTACAACTCTCACTGAAAATTTTATATAGACACAGCTGAAAACTACATGAAATGAGGATACTGAATATTGCTTGAAATAAAGAAAAGAAGTTACCTGAATATATTTCATTTATCTTTGAAGCGATGAACAATTATTCTTATTGAATGCATGTAAATTGATTATTGTTGCCAAAATCTGCTCAATTTCTTATGTAAAAGGGATACTGTAGTATTTTTCTCCAATTCCAACACTTAAATTGACACTTTGATGTGAAAACCTCATAAAGTGCATTCTTCATTGATTTGATGTTCCAAATCGCTCAGAAATTACCTAAAAACAATTAAATTCAATTAATGGACATATCAAATCTTCTCTTTTACTCAATTACCTCGATATTCAATGGTATTTCAAGAAATATGCAGGAATTAAACGTTTCAATACTTGGTGATATCCCTGAACTGAGAATAATGTTTTCATCTCCAGAATTTCGTATGTAGGAGCAAATTTATACTGAAAAAGAAAAAGGATACAGTGATAATCGACCCCAGACTTCAAAATCAATTCCAAACATGCATTTACCACCAAAATCCAGCACGTAAAATATCATGGTCTAATCGTGAATGGTGGAAGTAAATGAATAGAGAAAACCATGAAAAATCACCTGGAATATGAGAAGAAACGTTCTATTCTTGTTCAAGAGACCATATTTCCACTTCTTGTAGAGAAAAAAAACAGCTCTTCAATTGATTCTGAACATATGATTTCAACGGTCTATCAAATATAATGACCGATGAATTTAAAGTTGTCATATGTGATCCAAAATAGCTGTTTCCCCTGAATTATTGTTCTGAAACATGAAAGCATATTGTAATAATCGAATTCAGACCTGAAAATCAAACTGCATCTACAAAAAATCAGTATGTAATCTCATACCTAACCTATAAAACAGAAACGAAATTATTTTGCTAAAAAACCACGTGAAATTGCCTGGCATTTGTGAAAAAACATTGTATTCCAGTCCAATACATCCTGTTTATCATTCCTAGATGGACATAAAAGCTCCTGTAAGCTCACTGCAAACATTTCTATTCAACGGAACCTGAATTGACTCACCGTTGAGAGCAAAAAGATTATATATGGTCTAAAGCAACTTTTTCTTCATGGTTTTCATTCTGCAATATGAAAACGATCTACTATAATCAGTTAGCGATCAATAATACACTTCCACAATATGTGAATTCACTAAAATGATGCAAATCAAATTCGCATGTTCTTTTCTCAAAATTCCTGGGAAATCCTACCTGAACCACCATATATTTTGGTTAATTTCGTTAGAACATCGTATAAGGAAGCCTATTTTGTCCATTTAGACCTATAAAATACCTTTTAAGGGCAAGAAAAAATAGTAAAAACATACCTTACCTAACCTCTAAATAGAATCGTATCGAAAACCATATGAAATGATCTGGAATATAGAAAAGACCGATGTATTCTGGTTGAATATAGCCTATTTCTACTTTCGGCAAAGGATTGATAAGAATAAAAGCTCCAGTGACACATTTCAATTCAACGGAATCTGATTCACTCACCGTTCAAGGCAAAATAGTAAAATTTTCTCAAAATGAGCTAATACGACGTGGTTTTTTTTCTGAAACTCGAAAACGATCAATAATAATGAGATAATACCGTTCCACCATCCGTGTATTCACGAAAATGATGCTAAAAAACTCGATTTATCAGTTTTTGATGCTTGATGGAATTCATTCGTAGCTTCCTCAATATTCATCCTGGAGCGTGACTCTGGGTCTCGTTCGTTCAAACAACATCTAAATAACATATTTTTCAACCTTTCCACCTGAAAATAGACTTCCAAATCGCCGAAATCGACATAAACTTCTAACCTGCCTGAGTGACGTCACATTTCCAGTTTTCCATATTCCGGCTTGTAAATCGGACAGAATCTGAAAAATATCGTTATAATCCGTCTCAAAACACCTCATTCGATCCGTCCACTACGGTATCCTCTCAAATAATAGGATTTTCAACGTTTTTTCTCGCGTACCCCTGTGACCTCAAATGTAAACATTACCAATGCACTGGAAAATACTTCTGAGGGTCCGAAACTTTGCTAAAAAGTTTAAACATACGTTAGTCATTAATTTTCGACAAAAACTTACCTCCAAATACCGATTAAATACCTAAAATCTGCATTTAAAAAAAAATTCCCAGCGTACGAAAGCTCGTATGTCATAGCGATCAATTTACTCTGTGACGCTTCGAACTCTGGCAAATTTCCCCGGAACGTCAAACTTCGCAGGCCTGTAATTCGACTCGGGGGGGCCCTAGAGACTCGAAATTCATCAATAAAACCGCGGACGTCCTTCCTCTTTCCGTCGAAGCGCCCACCTGGGCCCCACGTACCGTCAGAGTGGAGCCTTAGGCTTTCTAGCGGGACGCTTTTCGCTCAAAAACCCGATTTTGACGATTTTCGCCAATTTTTTTAAAATACTTGCCGGGGTCGTAGAGCCTCGAGGGCGGCACCGAAATTTGCGCCGTTTCTTCGACTTTCCGACGCCCCCCTCGCCCGGGCGGTAGGTCGCCCGCTTCGCGGGCGATAGCGCGACTTCGTCGCGCCCTTTTAACCGCCCTCCGAAAAACCCGATTTTGACGATTTTCGGGAATTTTTTCGAAATACTTGCCGGGGTCGAAGAGCCTCGAGAGAGGCACCGAAATTTCCGCCGTTTCTTCCCCTTTCCGACGCCCCCATCCCCCAGCCCGTAGGGGGTCGCAAGCGACGGGGCGATCGGCTTCGCCGATCGCACTTTTAACAGCCCCTCAAAAAAGGCGAGTGTGGTTCGATGTTCCGTCATAGAATTCCACTATTATTTTATTATATAGGACTAGTAGAGCCAGCAGATCTACCTTTTAAGTGGGTTCACCTTATAGGTAGATTCACCTATAAGGTAGAAACACCTTATAGGTGGATTCACCTATAGGGTAGAATCACCTTATAGGTAGATTCACCTATAAGGGTGAATCTGCCTATCTCGACAGATCCTCCTTTGAAGTTAGATTCGCATTCAACTGTAAAAAAAACCAAAAGTAAGGCAAGGAGAAGAATTTTTTGACAAATGTCAAACTCTATCGAGTAACCTTGACAACCATAAGCTAAAAAAATTATGGTCTCGAAAAATCAAAATTGTGTTCGATGAAAACGTCAAAATATTCTGTGCACGCATTGCCGAGATAAATGGAAACCAAAAACTCACCTCAAAAAACCAAATTCTATTCGAATAATTCTACAAAGCACTCCCAACATCACCGTTATCATTCGAAAAATTTCCGCAAAACATCAGAATCTGCAAAGAAAAAAAAATTAATAAGAAGAAAAACTCAATATGAAAATTCTCACCTTGATTTATTCCATTTGAAATGAATGTCTAAAAGTCCTATTCCAATGTCACAATTTTCAATACATTCGGAATGATATGAGATATCGTATTCCATTCCATCATGTACCGTCCCACAGGAATCATTCAGTGAAAAACACCCAGTATCTTCATTCTCACAAAAGCAGGAAGTGAGTCACAAGGTCATTCTGAAAAAAGTAAAAGTTAAACATCTCATTATTCACGACAATTCCATACTTACGCAATTTTTGCAACATTCGTTCAAACAGCATCGTTTTCAACTGTAAAAGAAACCAACAGTAAGGCAAGGAGAAGAAATTTTTGACAAATGTCAAAATATCGAGTAAACTTGACAACCATAAACTAAAAAAATTACGGTCTCGAAAAATCAAAATTGTATTCACCTGAAAAAGCCAAATCCTTTCCCTCTCTCATTTGAATAATTATACAAAGCACTCCCAACATCACCGTTATCATTGGGAAAATTTTCGCAAAACATGGAAACCTGCCAAGAAAAAAGAATGAATATGACGAAAAACTTAGCATGAGAATTCTCACCTTTTTTCCAAGTTGAAAAAATGGATAAATCTCTATTGGCACACGTTTAAATTCAGTACCTTGACATGAATGGGTCTGTATACGAAAATACATGTCATTTTGATATTGCAGCACAATTCCTTTCAAAATCTGCTAAAATTGTTTGAAATTTCTGCTAAAATGAGAAAAGGTTAGTCCATACTCGTCAATCAATCCATAACTCACCTGAAAAGTTCCACTTAGGCTTCTTGTTCCCTTTTTCTTTCACAAATCTCCATTCCTACGGAAGTACACCAAGACCTCTTAAATGGTCCTCCAAATTCACTGAAAAGGGTTCAATTTCATTAAAAGAAAGTATAATAACGTTCAATCCAACTACTTACTTTGAATTCCATACCGAAAAATGCATTCAACACCAAAATATAGCACGTAAACTTCCAAGGTCTAATCGTCCTTAACAGAATTGAATTCGTTTGCATTCCCACGGAAATAATGAGAATTTGCGAAAATTCATCACACATTGTTGAGAAATGAGGTGGGATATCATATTTCATCGTCATCTGGATTACAGATAGTCATTTTCAGTCAAAAACATCCGAGATATCCTTTCCCATAAAAACAAATATTTCCAAGGGCATTCTGAAAAAGAAATCGATATTCAATATAACATTTTTTCACTTCATTTTCATAATTACCTTCTTATTTGTTCAGAAATCCACAATCGAACATGTTTTTTTCGAAATATCAAAACATTCCTGAAAAATCATTTCGGAAATACAATATGGCGATACATTAATTGTTCGTTACCTGGGAAACGACCATCTCTTTTTTTCAGCCATCTGCGAAACGATTTACGGAATAGTGAAATTTCTATTGCAGCGCCATCTATTATGAATAGTAGGAACATGCTAGCCATGCATTCTTTTCTTCTAAATCGGTAAAATTATATGCAAAAACACTGAAAAAGGAAAAATTTCAATAAAAGAAAGTATGATAACGTTCAATCCAACTACTTACTTTGAATTAAAAACCTTGGGAAATCGGGGAACTCCATTGAAAATCCACGGAGGAATATTGAAATGCCAAATATGGATTTCGTTCAAAAATTTCTCAATAACAATCTTGAACGTTCACTGATGGCCTCTTCAGTATAAATAAGATCCAGACAACATGTTTTTCCTCTTTTCGATCTGAAAAAACTCTCATAAATATGGAAAAAGAATCAGAGTTTCAACATACCTTCTACGAATAAATCTCAAAAAATCTTTCGAAAATCGCCAAAATTCTTTGGAAATCCGAAAAATATCATCGTAGCCACCTCAATACGGCTCGTTCAAAACACTCACTGCGATATTTCTTCGAATAAGAGGTATTCAAATCATTTTCCTGCTCGACCTTGGAGGTTAAATCGAAATTTACAGAAAATCATCAAAAAACACCTGAAATATGGAAATTAAACGACGTAATCGTTCTCGAGAGACGTTTTTCTCACTTCCTGAATAAAAATAACAGTGGCAAAAGCGTTCCTGGAAAACATTAGGTTTGAACGGAATCTGAAATTCACTCACCGATGAATATAAAATTGTGGTATTTCTGTCAATGTTGTTTTTTTCGCCTTATTTTCGTTCAGAATCGTGAAAACGATCAATAATAATCAGTTAATAACCGGCTATACCATTGCATTCACGAAAATGATGCTAAAAAACTCGATTTATCAGTTTTTGATGCTTGATGGAATTCATTCGTAGCTTCCTGGAAATTCATCTTCGAGTAAGAAACTGGGTCTCGTTCGATCAAACAACGTCTAAATAACACATTTTTCAACCTTTCCACCTGAAAATAGACTTCTGAATGCCCGAAATCTGCATAAACTTCTAACCTGCCTGAGTGACGTCACATTTCGAATTCCCCATATTCCGGCTTGTAAATCGGACAGAATCTGAAGAATATCGTTATAATCCGTCTCGAATCACCTCTTTGCATCCATCCACTACGATATTCTTTCAAATAATAGGATTTTCAACGATTTTTCTCGCGTACCCCTGTGACCTCGAAATGTAAACATTACCAATGCACTGGAAAATACTTCTTACGGTCCGAAACTTTGCTAAAAAGTATAAAAATACGTTATTATTTCATATTCGCCAATAAACTCACCTCCAAATACCGATTAAATACCGAAATTCTGCATTTTAGAAAAATTCTTCAGCGTACGAAAGCTCGTACGTCATACTGACGAACAAATTCTGTGACGCGTCTGTGACGCTTCGAAAATACCGCGGAAGGTCAAACTTTGAGGACTCGTGGGGGGCGTTTGGGGGCACTCGGAGACTTGAATTTGCATGGCATCATTAGTTCCGTTCTTCGTCTTTCCGTAGCGGTTTTCAAAAGTCCTCCGGGTGCCCTAGGGAAAAAGCCTTATTCTCCCAAACTTTGCCCTTTTCGCGATTTTCGAGTTTTTCGCCAATTTTTTTTAAATACTTCCCGACGTCGAAACACGCTGCCTTCGGCAGCGTTCTCAAGGCCGTTTCTTCGACTTTCCGTCCGACCGGCAAGCCGGTCGGACGGGCTGCCTGCGGCAGCCGTTCGAGACAGTTTCCCGAACCCTTTTGCCCCCATTTTCGGGCCATTTCCGAAAGTCTATGGTTTTCATAGAATTCCACTATCATTTTAGTATTATCAACTAGTAGAGCGCGTAGATCTACCTTTTAAGTAGATTCACCTTATAGGTAGATTCACCTATAAGGTAGGATCACCTTATAGGTAGATTCACCTATAAGGTAGGATCACCTTATAGGTAGATTCACCTATAAGGTAGGATCACCTTATAGGTAGATTCACCTATAAGGTAGATCTACCTTAAAGGTAGTTCCGCCTCATAAGAAGATTCGCCTGTCTCGACAGATCCTCCTTTGAAGTTAGATTCGCATTCAACTGTAAAAGAAACCAACAGTAAGGCAAGGAGAAGAATTTTTTGACAAATGTCAAACTACATCGAGTAACCTTGACAACCATAACCTCAAAAAATTATGGTGTCGAAAAATCAAAATTGTTTTCGATGAAAAAGTCAAAATATTCTGTGTACGCATTGTCAAAATATTCTGTGCACGCATATTTTGTGATCTGCCTTGAACATTCTATGCAAAAAACCCAGTCCGATATTCATGAATGGAACGCAAAAACTCACCTCAAAAAACCAAATCGTTCCCCTTTCTATATTCGAATAATTCCAAAAAACCAAATCGTTCCCCTTTCTATATTCGAATAATTCTACAAAGCACTCCCAACATCACGGTTATCATTAGAGAAATTTTCGCAAACATGGGAACCTGCGAAGGAAAAAGAATGAATATGACGAAAAATATATGTATGAAAATTCCTTCCTACCTTGATTCATTCCATTTGAAATGAATGCCTAAAAGTTCCAACTCAAATGTCACAATTTTGAATACACTCGGAATGATATGAGATATCGCATCCCATCATGTACCGTCCCACAGGAATAATTCAGTGAAAAACATCCAGTATCCTCATTCTCATAAAAGCATGAAATCTTTCACAAAGATATCCTGAAAAAATTGAAAGTTTAACATCACATTATTTACTACAATTCCATATTTACACAATTACTGCAACATTCGTTCAAACAGCATCGTTTTTTTCTAGAAAATGCTACTCTCGAAAATTTTTACGAAAACATTCTCTAAAGCCAATATGGCGGAATATAAAATGTTCATTTGTTCGTCAAAGCCTCCCACTCATAGAACTTATAGTAACTATAAGTTCTATGCTTCCAATTCGATGACGTCAGAAATCTATTGAATTATTATTATTATTATATCTGTTCACATGTCCACGTTTTATGTCGATGCTTTCACTTTCAATGTCATGTTAAGTTGAATCCATTTCTCTCAAAATCTTTCAAAATTTCTGCTAAAATGAGAATTCACCTCAAAACAGAAGCTTCATTCGAAACCTTGCATTTCTCCATTTCGTTCATTATTGGAATGCCAATTTATAGAATTCCACTATCATTTTATTATATACCATCAAAAACTTCCCAAATGGTTTAAAATTTCTGCTAAAATGAGAAAACTTTATTAAGTCGTCTTTCCTTCTTCTGATCTATAGGAAGCGGTCACCCATCCAAGTACTAACCGCGCCCGAAGCTGCTTGGCTCTAAATAATTCGAAGACAGACTTTATCAACCTGAACCATTACACCTTATTGAAGATACGGCATATTATGGCGAACTTTTTCACGTCAAATTATCTAAATTCAACCAAATCTCAGGCAATTGCATTCCATATCTTCGGAAAACAACATAAAAGAACATTTTCAAACTGAATTGCCCACATACCTGCAATTTGTGTGAAGAAATACATTTTTTTCCTGATCTTCAATTCAACGGAATCTGAATGTTGAATGTTAGAATTGTTGGATTGTTATTTTTCCTTCAATATAGGTTTCACTGTCGGTTTTCGTTCTGAAACGTGAAAACATATTGTAAATACAAACTTCACACCTGGAACTCGATTACAAACCTGCTCTTTGATTGCTATTCCTTGCAAAGATAGTTCTCCGATTAATTTCACTCACCGTTGAAAGCAAAATTGTTATGTATGGTCAAAAACAACTTTTTCTTCGAGGTTTTTCGTTCTGCAAGGCGAAAACAATCTATAATGATCAGTTAGCAACCGATAATACACCACCACAATACGTGAATTCACACGAAAATGATGCAAATCAATTCTGCAATTTTATTCCTCACAATTCCTGGAAAAATCTTACCTAAACTATATATTTTGGTTGATTTCGTTAGAACATCATATAAGGAAACGTTTTTTGTCCAGTTAGACTTGCCAAATAGGGTTTTAGGCACTAAAAACGAAACAAACCTAACATATTTTCTGACGACAGAAATATCGTTAAAAACCTCTCATTTCATCGAAATACCTGAAAAAAAACGTTGAGATTGAGTGTAAAAAGGTCAATTAGTACTCACTTTGGCTATATTTCTTCATATAAATCGTTCTTTGTTCCATTATCCATATAAACAAACGACATAACCTATTTCTTAAACAAAATCGAAATTATTTTGTTCAAAAACCATGTGAAATCACCTGCCATATGGAAAAAACAATGTATTCTAGTCCAATACATCCTATAAATACATTCTAGATGGACATGAAAGCTCCTGTACCCTTTCTGCAAACATTTCAATTCAACGGAACCTACATCCACCTACCGTTCAAAGTAATATAGTCATATTTTGTTGAATATAACATTTTCGGTGTTTTTTCTTTACTGAAACGTAAAAAAGATCAATAATAAACAGTTATTGATCGCTGAAGACCATTCAGATCCCCTTTACTTACGAATATTGTGCAACTTGAATCTGCAAGATACTTGCTTATAATTCACCAAGAATTTATTCTGAATGAAATTTTCTGGTCACTTTGGTTAGAAGATCGTATAAAGAACCGTTTTCTGTCCATTTAGACCTTCCAAATACGTTTCAAGCACTAAAAAACGAAACAAACCTAACATATTTTCTGACGACAGAAATATCGTTAAAAACCTCTCGTTTCATCGAAATACCTGAAAAAAACGTCGAGATCGAGTGTAAAGAGGTCAATTAGTACTCACTTTGGCTATATTTCTTCATATAAATCGTTCTTTGTTCCATTATCCATATAAACAAACGACATAACCTATTTCTTAAACAAAATCGAAATTATTTTGTTCAAAAACCATGTGAAATCACCTGCCATATGGAAAAAACAATGTATTCTAGTCCAATACATCCTATAAATACATTCTAGATGGACATGAAAGCTCCTGTACCCTTTCTGCAAACATTTCAATTCAACGGAACCTACATCCACCTACCGTTCAAAGTAATATAGTCATATTTTGTTGAATATAGCTTTTCCGCTGTTTTTTCTTTTCTGAAACGTAAAAAGGGTCGATAATGAACAGTTATTGATCGCTGAAGACCATCCAGAACCCGTTTATTTACGAATACCGTGCAACTTGAATCTGAAGGTTACTTGCTTATAAAAATGCACCAAAATAGTTCCTGAACCAAATTTTCTGGTCACATTGGTTAGAAGATCGTATAAGGAAGCCTTTTCCATCCATTTACGCCTACGAATAGCTTTCTTAGGGCGAGAAAACATAGTGAGCCCTATCCTACCTTCGTGCTACTGAAATGTCGACTATAATGGGTCAAAACTGCTAAATACCTGAAAAGAACGGCGTTATCGAGTGTAAAAAGATCGATTGATACTTACTTTGACTGTATTTATTCCAATAAATCCAATTTTCTTTAATTTCTCAATTTTCTTCCGAACCCAAGCCTACAGTGAATGACGTGAATGACGTAATTTGCACGAAATTCTCTCATAACTGCGAGAAACTTCTTCTCGACGACGAAGAACGGAAAAACAGACCATTTCCTATCGATAATTCGCCTCGAAATCGCCGATCCGTTCGAAAATTCCGAAATTAAATCGGATCTATTTGCCGGTCCGAGGGCCGCGTCATTCTAATACGCGAAGCTCGCGTCGATTCTGTGACGCTTCGAAAATTCCCGCGGAAGGTCAAACTTTGCGGACTCGTGGTGGCCGAACGGTAACCCCCAGAACCTTCATCTCCCGGTTTTCATTAGTTCCGTTCTTCGTCTTTCCGTAGCAGTTTTCAAAAGTCCTCCAGGTGCCATAGGGAAAAAGCCTTTTGCTCCGAAACTTTGCCATTTTTGCGATTTTCGCGATTTTGGCGATTTTTTTTTAAATACTTCCCGGGGTCGTAGAGCCTCGAGCGGGGCACCGAAATTTGCGCCGTTTCTTCGACTTTCCGACGCCCCCCTCGACCGGCCGGACGGGCGGCCTGCGGCCGCCCTCTAAGACAGTTTCCGAACCCTTTCCGGCGATCTCAAATTTGTGGTCCGTCCATAGACCAAATTTATGGTCCGGTCATAGAATTCTACTACCATTTTAGTATTATCAACTAGTAGAGCGCGTAGATCTACCTTTTAAGTAGATTCACCTTATAGGTAGATTCACCTATAAGGTAGGATCACCTTATAGGTAGATTCACCTATAAGGTAGGATCACCTTATAGGTAGATTCACCTATAAGGTAGATCTACCTTAAAGGTAGTTCCGCCTCATAAGAAGATTCGCCTGTCTCGACAGATCCTCCTTTGAAGTTAGATTCGCATTCAACTGTAAAAGAAACCAACAGTAAGGCAAGGAGAAGAATTTTTTGACAAATGTCAAACTATATCGAGTAACCTTGACAACCATAACCTGAAAAAATTATGGTGTCGAAAAATCAAAATTGTTTTCGATGAAAAAGTCAAAATATTCTGTGTACGCATTGTCAAAATATTCTGTGCACGCATATTTTGTGATCTGCCTTGAACATTCTATGCAAAAAACCCAGTCCGATATTCATGAATGGAACGCAAAAACTCACCTCAAAAAACCAAATCGTTCCCCTTTCTATATTCGAATAATTCTACAAAGCACTCCCAACATCACGGTTATCATTAGAGAAATTTTCGCAAACATGGGAACCTGCGAAGGAAAAAGAATGAATATGACGAAAAATATATGTATGAAAATTCCTTCCTACCTTGATTCATTCCATTTGAAATGAATGCCTAAAAGTTCCAACTCAAATGTCACAATTTTGAATACACTCGGAATGATATGAGATATCGTATCCCATCATGTACCGTCCCACAGGAATAATTCAGTGAAAAACATCCAGTATCCTCATTCTCATAAAAGCATGAAATCTTTCACAAAGATATCCTGAAAAAATTGAAAGTTTAACATCACATTATTTACTACAATTCCATATTTACACAATTACTGCAACATTCGTTCAAACAGCATCGTTTTTTTCTAGAAAATGCTACTCTCGAAAATTTTTACGAAAACATTCTCTAAAGCCAATATGGCGGAATATAAAATGTTCATTTGTTCGTCAAAGCCTCCCACTCATAGAACTTATAGTAACTATAAGTTCTATGCTTCCAATTCGATGACGTCAGAAATCTATTGAATTATTATTATTATTATATCTGTTCACATGTCCACGTTTTATGTCGATGCTTTCACTTTCAATGTCATGTTAAGTTGAATCCATTTCTCTCAAAATCTTTCAAAATTTCTGCTAAAATGAGAATTCACCTCAAAACAGAAGCTTCATTCGAAACCTTGCATTTCTCCATTTCGTTCATTATTGGAATGCCAATTTATAGAATTCCACTATCATTTTATTATATACCATCAAAAACTTCCCAAATGGTTTAAAATTTCTGCTAAAATGAGAAAACTTTATTAAGTCGTCTTTCCTTCTTCTGATCTATAGGAAGCGGTCACCCATCCAAGTACTAACCGCGCCCGAAGCTGCTTGGCTCTAAATAATTCGAAGACAGACTTTATCAACCTGAACCATTACACCTTATTGAAGATACGGCATATTATGGCGAACTTTTTCACGTCAAATTATCTAAATTCAATCAAATCTCAGGCAATTGGATTCCATATCTTCGGAAAACAACATAAAAGAACATTTTCAAACTGAATTGCCCACATACCTGCAATTTGTGTGAAGAAATACATTTTTTTCCTGATCTTCAATTCAACGGAATCTGAATGTTGAATGTTAGAATTGTTGGATTGTTATTTTTCCTTCAATATAGGTTTCACTGTCGGTTTTCGTTCTGAAACGTGAAAACATATTGTAAATACAAACTTCACACCTGGAACTCGATTACAAACCTGCTCTTTGATTGCTATTCCTTGCAAAGATAGTTCTCCGATTAATTTCACTCACCGTTGAAAGCAAAATTGTTATATATGGTCAAAAACAACTTTTTCTTCGAGGTTTTTCGTTCTGCAAGGCGAAAACAATCTATAATGATCAGTTAGCAACCGATAATACACCACCACAATACGTGAATTCACACGAAAATGATGCAAATCAATTCTGCAATTTTATTCCTCACAATTCCTGGAAAAATCTTACCTAAACTATATATTTTGGTTGATTTCGTTAGAACATCATATAAGGAAACGTTTTTTGTCCAGTTAGACTTGCCAAATGGGGTTTTAGGCACTAAAAACGATACAAACCCAACATATTTTCTAGCGACAGAAATATCGTTAAAAACCTCTCATTTCATCGAAATACCTGAAAAAAAACGTTGAGATTGAGTGTAAAAAGGTCAATTAGTACTCACTTTGGCTATATTTCTTCATATAAATCGTTCTTTGTTTCATTATCCATATAAACAAACGACATAACCTATTTCTTAAACAAAATCGAAATTATTTTGTTCAAAAACCATGTGAAATCACCTGCCATATGGAAAAAACAATGTATTCTAGTCCAATACATCCTATAAATACATTCTAGATGGACATGAAAGCTCCTGTACCCTTTCTGCAAACATTTCAATTCAACGGAACCTACATCCACCTACCGTTCAAAGTAATATAGTCATATTTTGTTGAATATAACATTTTCGGTGTTTTTTCTTTACTGAAACGTAAAAAAGATCAATAATAAACAGTTATTGACCGCTGAAGACCATTCAGATCCCCTTTACTTACGAATATTGTGCAACTTGAATCTGCAAGATACTTGCTTATAATTCACCAAGAATTAATTCTGAAGGA
The DNA here is from genome assembly GCA_910592335.1 of Adalia bipunctata. NCBI lineage: Eukaryota > Metazoa > Arthropoda > Insecta > Coleoptera > Coccinellidae > Adalia > Adalia bipunctata. The sequence goes on from OU342948.1 coordinate 39,488,204, forward strand.
AATTTTCTGGTCACTTTGGTTAGAAGATCGTATAAAGAACCGTTTTCTGTCCATTTAGACCTTCCAAATACGTTTCAAGCACTAAAAAACGAAACAAACCTAACATATTTTCTGACGACAGAAATATCGTCAAAAACCTCTCATTTCATCGAAATACCTGAAAAAAACGTCGAGATCGAGTGTAAAAAGGTCAATTAGTACTCACTTTGGCTATATTTCTTCGTATAAATCGTTCTTTGTTCCATTATCCATATAAACAAACGACATAACCTATTTCTTAAACAAAATCGAAATTATTTTGTTCAAAAACCATGTGAAATCACCTGCCATATGGAAAAAACAATGTATTCTAGTCCAATACATCCTATAAATACATTCTAGATGGACATGAAAGCTCCTGTACCCTTTCTGCAAACATTTCAATTCAACGGAACCTACATCCACCTACCGTTCAAAGTAATATAGTCATATTTTGTTGAATATAACATTTTCGGTGTTTTTTCTTTACTGAAACGTAAAAAAGATCAATAATAAACAGTTATTGATCGCTGAAGACCATTCAGATCCCCTTTACTTACGAATATTGTGCAACTTGAATCTGCAAGATACTTGCTTATAATTCACCAAGAATTTATTCTGAATGAAATTTTCTGGTCACTTTGGTTAGAAGATCGTATAAAGAACCGTTTTCTGTCCATTTAGACCTTCCAAATACGTTTCAAGCACTAAAAAACGAAACAAACCTAACATATTTTCTGACGACAGAAATATCGTTAAAAACCTCTCATTTCATCGAAATACCTGAAAAAAACGTCGAGATCGAGTGTAAAAAGGTCAATTAGTACTCACTTTGGCTATATTTCTTCGTATAAATCGTTCTTTGTTCCATTATCCATATAAACAAACGACATAACCTATTTCTTAAACAAAATCGAAATTATTTTGTTCAAAAACCATGTGAAATCACCTGCCATATGGAAAAAACAATGTATTCTAGTCCAATACATCCTATAAATACATTCTAGATGGACATGAAAGCTCCTGTACCCTTTCTGCAAACATTTCAATTCAACGGAACCTACATCCACCTACCGTTCAAAGTAATATAGTCATATTTTGTGGAATATAGCTTTTCCGCTGTTTTTTCTTTTCTGAAACGTAAAAAGGGTCGATAATGAACAGTTATTGATCGCTGAAGACCATCCAGAACCCGTTTATTTACGAATATCGTGCAACTTGAGTCTGAAGGTTACTTGCTTATAAAAATGCACCAAAAATTGATCCTGAACTAAATTTTCTGGTCACTTTGGTTAGAAGATCGTATGAGGAAGCCTTTTCCGTCCATTTACGCCTACGAATAGCTTTCTTAGGGCGAGAAAACATAGTGAGCCCTATCCTACCTTCGTGCTACTGAAATGTCGACTATAATGGGTCAAAACTGCTAAATACCTGAAAAGAACGACGTTATCGAGTGTAAAAAGATCGATTGATACTTACTTTGACTGTATTTATTCCAATAAATCGAATTTTCTTTAATTTCTCAATTTTCTTCCGAACCCAAGCCTACAGTGAATGACGTGAATGACGTAATTTGCACGAAATTCTCTCATAACTGCGAGAAACTTCTTCTCGACGACGAAGAACGGAAAAACAGACCATTTCCTATCGATAATTCGCCTCGAAATCGCCGATCCGTTCGAAAATTCCGAAATTAAATCGGATCTATTTGCCGGTCCGAGGGCCGCGTCATTCTAATACGCGAAGCTCGCGTCGATTCTGTGACGCTTCGAAAATTCCCGCGGAAGGTCAAACTTTGCGGACTCGTGGGGGCCGAACGGTAACCCCCAGAACCTTCATCTCCCGGTTTTCATTAGTTCCGTTCTTCGTCTTTCCGTAGCAGTTTTCAAAAGTCCTCCAGGTGCCCTAGGGAAAAAGCCTTTTGCTCCGAAACTTTGCCATTTTTGCGATTTTCGCGATTTTGGCGATTTTTTTTAAAATACTTCCCGGGGTCGTAGAGCCTCGAGCGGGGCACCGAAATTTCCGCCGTTTCTTCGACTTTCCGTCCGGCCGCCCAGCACGCAAGACGGGCGGCCTGCGGCCGCCCTTTAAGACAGTTTCCGAACCCTTTCTCGCGATCTCAAATTTGTGGTCCGTCCATAGACCAAATTTATGGTCCGGTCATAGAATTCCACTACCATTTTAGTATTATCAACTAGTAAAGCCCATAGCTCTACCTTTTAAGTGGATTCGCATTTAAAGCTAATCAATATAGACGATAGATTCGCATTGATAAGTAAAAGAGGCCATTGGTAGAAAGAAGAAGAAAAATCATCTTTGACAGGTGTCAAGCTCTGTGATGAACATCGAAAAACCACAGTTATCATATTTCACATCTTCATTTTTGACTGCTATGGATGAACATAGATGAACGAACATCTGTCATTGTTGTTCGTGTGTCCATGTCTTTCTATCTCAGTCTGACACTTGTGTCTCTCTCTAATTTCATGGACTTGCGAAAATTTGTGTCAAGATTTCAATATCGAGAACAATTCAAGAATTTTTTCAAAACTATTCTTTTTCCATGTTGGAATTATATTGAGGAATGGAATTTCAGATATCTACTGCACAATTTACTTCAGTAAAGGATTGTTGAATGCAAAGGTCAAAAATTTCAAATAACTACACAATAAATAATAATATGCAATATCACTTCTATAAACATTAAATTATACCATTTCTATGTGGATATGGAAAGAGAAAGTCACATGGACAGTTTCATTTTGAAGAACCGTAGATTCAACAGCATACTGAAAACATAATGGGGGGCCTTCGGCCCCCCATATAATTAGGTCTAGATTGGTGAATGGAGAAATGTCTAATTCACCCAAGCAGCCAAAATAAGTCACGAACAAAAAAAATACCACAACTTGGAAAATGTTATCACGATAGGACTATGAAGAGACAAAAATTATGCTTACCTTGATACAATTCCCATTTGTTCAATGGAACATTAAAGTTATACGTGCAATGTTATTGATGAATTTTCGAAAAGTTCAAACTATATTGAAGAATGGAATTTCACAGTAACCTTCGATTTTCCTGCTTTCGAGAAAAGATGGAAAATTAAATCAGGATTTCGTTTTATCCAAGATGAACACTGGGGAACATAGCAATACTGGTTCATTTCAAAAATCTACAACAGTATATATAATAACACAAAAATTAACTATCACAACTGCAGCTCAATGTTTTCTCATAAACAACAACAAAGACAATGGCTTTTAGTTCGGTTCTCTCACTATCCGCAAGAGGGCGTATCGCTTAGCAAGAATCCCCTCAGACACATTGTGTCATAACATGAAACTTGTGTCTATGATTTTACACGGCTATGAAAGATCATCGACTCGCCGTTCATCTCTCTCTCTCTAATCATTCGGATATTCCTTTCAGTATATAATCGAAAAAGTGCACATCCAAATAACACAAATATATTGAATCGCTATTTATTGGACAAAAATATTTCGTAAAATACAATGTACCTCATACCAAATGATATTTAAACTTGATGATGTGTTATTATTCGAATCAGGAAAATGCAAGACATGCATCCTAAAATGTTTGCATGTAATATTACATGCAAATACACAAAAAAAGCTCATATTCAACGAAGAAATCTACAATAACGTTTTATTCAACTACTTAAATCGATTTTCTTCCATGTATTGAAGATTTAAAAAATTGCTGTCTTCTATCAGTCTGATGCGTTATGAATATCTGAACAATTGAAATTTTCTTCTGAAACACACGTAGATTGAATGTTACTGAAAACGATACATGGAAGATCTCAAATCATTACTTGTTTCGTAGTTAGGAATTTTTGCCGAAAGAGGGCGCTTTGATCTTTGGACTCGCCAAACAATTATAATTTTGACGGCTATGGGTTAACATCAATGACGTCTCATCTATCTTTGCTATTCGACAAATTATATAAAAGGCATGTATTTCTCGTTCTTTCTCAGTGTGATACATCGAATTACATATATCCTAAAATTTATATCCTTGACGAATCATAGAACTAAATACATCTTTTCATATTACACACGGCTATGAAGGATCAGGTGTCAAGCTTTTTGATGAGCATTCTATCTCACTCTGAAAGTTCTCTCTCTAATATTTTGGACTTGTAAACATTTTTGAAATATCAATGCAATATTTTAATCAAGAATTGACCATGTTGAGGATTGTTTCGAAAAAATAACGATCTTAATTGTTGGTTATTGAAAAACATCCACACTTATTACACTATATCAGATCATTTGTGTTTCTCATTCAAGGAACTTGGAAAAATTTCATGTTCAGATTGGAGTAAGGAGAAATATCTTATTCACCCAAGCTGCCGAAATAAGTCATGAACAAAAAAAATACCACGACTTGGAAAAAAAGCAGATAGAAATCTTACAATACATATGTATTACCACTCATTTCATTTCTCTTACCGAGGGCCACTATGTGGAATGTTATCACGATTGGAGTATGAAGAGACAAAAATTATGCTTACCTTGACACAATTCCCATTTGTTCAATGGAACATTAAAGTTATACGTGCAATGTTATTGAGGAATTTTCGAAAAGTTTGAACTATATTGAAGAATGGAATTTCAGATATCTGCAGCACAATTTGATTGTCAAGAATTGTTCAATAAAGTCAGAAATTTCAAGAATGTGACGATTTTTATTGGAATACATGGAATACAATCAAATAACTTCACAATACATAATATGCAATATAACTTTTATAAACTTCAAATTATTCTTCACTCTCAAAAAAGCAGGAAGTGTTATTCTTCTTTGATGCACCTCAATTGATTATTGTTGCCAAAATCTGCTCAATTTCATATGTGAAAGGGATACTGTAGCATTTTTCTCCAAATCCAACCCTTAAATAGACATTTTGTTTGGAATACCAAGTAAAGTACATTCTGCGTTGAATTTGATTTTTGTAATTGGTCATAATGTTTTCATCTCCAGAATTCAGGTTGTAGAAGCAAATTTATACTGAAAAAGAAAACGGATACAGTGATATTCGACTTCAGACTTTAAAATCAATTCCAAACATGCATTGAACACCAAAAGGCATCAAGTAAAATTTCATGGACTAATCGTAATGGGTAGAACTGAATAAATAACGAAAACCATGAAAAATTACCTGAAGAAACGTTCTATTCTTGTCCAAGAGACCTTATTTTTAGTTCCTGTAGAGAAAAAAACAGGTCTTCAATTGATTCTGAACATATGATTTCAACGGTCTGTCATTAACACTGACCGATGAACTGAAAGTTGTCATATTTGATCCAATAGCTTTTTCCCCTGAATTATTGTTCTGAAACGTGCAAGCATATTGTAATAATCGACTTTAGATCTGTAAATCATCCTGCATCTACAAAAAATCAATATGTAATCATACCTAACCTGTAAAACAGAAGAAGTTACCTGGAATATAGGAAAAAAAAGTTGTATTTCAGTCCAATACATCCTGTTTATCATTCCTAGATGGACATAAAAGCTCCTGTACCCTTTCTACAAACATTTCAATTCAACATGATCTAAATCCACTTAACGTTGAATGCAATATAGTCATATTTTATTGAATATACCTTTTTCGGTGGTTATTCTTTTCTGAAACGTAAAAAGGATCAATAATAAACAGTTATTGACCGCTGAAGACCATTCAGAACCCGATTACTTACGAAAAACGTGAAATTTCATTCATACCCATTTCGACGTCAATATAAACAAACCACATAACCTAATTTCACAGAATCGATATTATTTTTCTCAAAATTCATGTTAAATCACCTGGCATTTGGAAAAAAACAATGTATTTCAATCCAATACATCCTATTTATACTCTAGATGGACATAAAAGCTCCTGTAAGCTCACTGCAAACATTTCTATTCAACGGAACCTGAATTGACTCACCGTTGAGAGCAAAATGATTATATATGGTCGAAAGCAACTTTTTCTTCATGGTTTTCATTCTGCAATATGAAAACGATCTATTATAATCAGTTGGCGGTCGATAATACACTTCCACAATATGTGAATTCACTAAAATGATGCAAATCAAATTCGCAAGTTTTTTTTCCTCAAAATTCATGGGAAATCCTACCTGAACCACCATATATTTCGGTTAATTTCGTTAGAACATCGTATAATGAAGCCTTTTTTGTCCATTTAGACCTATAAAATGCCTTTTAAGGGCAAGAAAAAATAGTAAAAACATACCTTACCTAACCTCTAAATAGAATCGTATCGAAAACCATATGAAATGATCTGGAATATAGAAAAGACCGATGTATTCTGGTTGAATATAGCCTATTTCTACTTTCGGCAAAGGATTGATAAGAATAAAAGCTCCAGTGACACATTTCAATTCAACGGAATCTGATTCACTCACCGTTCAAGGCAAAATAGTAAAATTTTCTCAAAATGAGCTAATACGACGTGGTTTTTTTTCTGAAACTTGAAAACGATCAATAATAATGAGATAATACCGTTCCACAATCCGTGTATTCACGAAAATGATGCTAAAAAACTCGATTTATCAGTTTTTGATGCTTGATGGAATTCATTCGTAGCTTCCTGGAAATTCATCTTCGAGTAAGAAACTGGGTCTCGATCGTTCAAACAACATCTAAATAACATATTTTTCAACCTTTCCACCTGAAAATAGACTTCCAAATCGCCGAAATCGACCTAAACTTCTAACCTGCCTGAGTGACGTCACATTTCCAGTTTTCCATATTCCGGCTTGTAAATCGGACAGAATCTGAAAAATATCGTTATAATCCGTCTCGAAACACCTCATTCGATCCGTCCACTACGGTATCCTATCAAATAATAGGATTTTCAACGTTTTTTCTCGCGTACCCCTGTGACCTCGAAATGTAAACATTACCAATGCACTGGAAAATACTTCTGAGGGTCCGAAACTTTGCTAAAAAGTTTAAACATACGTTAGTCATTAATTTTCGACAAAAACTTACCTCCAAATACCGATTAAATACCTAAAATCTGCATTTGAAAAAAAATCCCAAGCCTACGAAAGCTCGTACGTCATAGCGATCAATTTACTCTGTGACGCTTCGAACTCCGGCAAATTTCCCCGGAACGTCAAACTTCGCAGGCCTGTAATTCGACTCGGGGGGGCCCTAGAGACTCGAAATTCATCAATAAAACCGCGGACGTCCTTCCTCTTTCCGTCGAAGCGCCCGCCTGGGCCCCACGTACCGCCAGAGTGGAGCCTTAGGCTTTCTAGCGGGACGCTTTTCGCTCAAAAACCCGATTTTGACGATTTTCGCCAATTTTTTTAAAATACTTGCCGGGGTCGTAGAGCCTCGAGGGCGGCACCGAAATTTGCGCCGTTTCTTCGACTTTCCGACGCCCCCCTCGCCCGGGCGGTAGGTCGCCCGCTGCGCGGGCGATAGCGCGACTTCGTCGCGCCCTTTTAACGGCCCTCCGAAAAACCCGATTTTGACGATTTTCGCGAATTTTTTCGAAATACTTGCCGGGGTCGAAGAGCCTCGAGAGAGGCACCGAAATTTCCGCCGTTTCTTCCCCTTTCCGACGCCCCCATCCACCAGCCCGTAGGGGGTCGCAAGCGACGGGGCGATCGGCTTCGCCGATCGCCTTTTTAACAGCCTCCCAAAAAAGGCGAGTGTGGTTCGATGTTCCGTCATAGAATTCCACTATTATTTTATTATATAGGACTAGTATGGGCCCGTCCAACTACCTTTTAAATCGATCAATATTGAAGACAGATCAATGTAGAGCAAAGATTCGCATTTTAAAAATAAAGAGGCCAGCAGTAGGAAGAAGAAGAAAAATCATCTTTGACAGGTGTTATGTTCTGTGACCAACATCGAAAAACCACAGTTGTCATATTTCACATCTTCATGTTTGACGGCTATGGGTGAACATAGATATTGATTCATCTGTCATTGTTGTTTGTGCATAGAAATGACACGTGCTATCTCACTCTGACACACCTGAAACTTGTGTCTCTCTCTAATTTCATGGACTTGGAAAAAATTTGTGTCAAGACTCAAGATTTCAATATCCAGAAATACAATCTATCAGATAATTTGAACAACAGGTGTATTGGAATAATTTTGCAGTTGAAATTTATGGAATATTTAGAATAACCACACAATACTAATGCAGTTAACTTGGTAAACTTGATATTTCAAAACAATTCTTTCCAACCGGAATATGAATGCATACCTATATTTCTCAAGTGATCAAGAATTGCTTGTTTCATTTTCAGATGTAAAAGAAATGCATTAGAACAATGTCTTGGAAAAATAGCAATTTGAACACTCACCGAGGGCCAATATGTGAGATGTTATGTATATTGTCCAGATTGGACAAAGCAGAAATATCAAGCCATCAAAATAATTCATGAACAGAATAAAATGCACCTGACTTGGAAAAAATAGCAGATTGACACATGTAATACCACTGATTTCACTCACCGAGGGCCAATATGTAAAATGTTATGTAGATATATATGTAGAATAGGTAAAATGCACCTGACTTGGAAAAAATAACAGATTTAATTTCCCACCGAGCCTACATTTGGAATGCCATCAAGATTGTAATGCAGAGAAAAAAAAATTATGCTTACCTTCATAAGATTTCCTCAATAGAAGAAAATGCACCTAAAAATAGATATTCTCAATAGAACTAATTAAATGTGTCCACTGTCCAGTAATTCAAGAATATTTGTAAACTAATGTGATTTTGAGTTCACATTTAATTGAAGAATAGAATTTATGTATCAACTGCACATTTGGCTTCTATTGAGAATGGCCGAATGAAAATTTTCAAGATTTACAGGCTGGAATATATACAATAAAATAAATTCACATAATATATGGAACATAACTTTGGTGAACATTAAATTATCTGAATCCCATGAGTGATTTTTTTCAACTGTGTGAAATCAGCAATGCCCTCATATTGTTTACTGTGAATACCCATGGGTTATTCAAAATCATCAACACTCGTTTCACTTTCAGATGTATACATAGGAAAAGAAATGCAATTTGAACTCTCACCAAGGGCCAATATGTGAGATGTTATGTATATTGGAATGCAGAGAGAGAATAATTATGCTTACCTCATTTCTCTTGCACTCAATGGTTGAATGTGTCGATAAATTCAAGATTTTTCAAAACTATTCTTTTTCCAAGTTCAAATTATATCAAAGACTTGAAATTAAAATATTTAGGTACTGCACAATTTTCTGCTGTTGAAAATTGTAGAATGAAAAGTCGAAAATTTCAAGAAAATACTGATTTTTATTTTCTGGAATACATACAATCAAGTAACTACACAATACATAATATGTAATATCACTTTTATAAACTTCAAATTATTCCATTTCCATGAGCGTTTCTTTCTTGAAAAATCAGCAAGTAGGTATCATCATTGATTTGCACTGTCTCTGGAAAGATTGTCCAATTCGTTCGCAGGGGCTGGAAAAATACAGAGAAAAATGTTACATAGACAGTTTTATTTTGAAGAATCTTAGATTCAACGTCATGCTGAAAACATAAATGGGGGATCTGGGGGACCACAATGAAATAAGGGTCTACTCAATATTATACATTCAAGCCACAGCTGAAATGACAGTTCCTTCAGGAGCTGCTGCCCGAAGAATATTAAAAATATTGTAAAACATTTCACAGTTTTACTTAGATTGATATCTGTCCATTGTATTCATTTTCCAGAACGCCATTGGCTCGATTTTTCCACTCTTAATGTCATTTTGATATTGCAGCACAATTCTTTCAAAATCTGCCAAAATTGTTTGAAATTTCTGCTAAAATGAGAAAAGGTTAGTCCATACTCGTCAATCAATCCATAACTCACCTGAAAAGTTCCACTTAGGCTTCTTGTTCCCTTTTTCTTTCACAAATCTCGATTCCTACGGAAGTACACCAAGACCTCTGAAATGGTCCTCCAAATTCACTGAAAAGGGTTCAATTTCATTAAAAGAAAGTATAATAACGTTCAATCCAACTACTTACTTTGAATTCCATTCCGAAAAATGCATTCAACACCAAAATATAGCACGTAAACTTCCAAGGTCTAATCGTCCTCAACAGAATTGAATTCGTTTGCATTCCTACGGAAATAATGAGAATTTGCGAAAATCCATCACACATTGTTGAGAAATGAGGTGGGATATTATATTTCATCGTCATCTGGATTACAGATAGTCATTTTCAGTCAAAAACATCCGGGATATCCTTTCCCATAAAAACAAATATTTCCAAGGGCATTCTGAAAAAGAAATCGATATTCAATATAACATTTTTTCACTTCATTTTCATATTTACCTTCTTATTCGTTCAGAAATCCACAATCGAACATGGTTTTTTCGAAATATTACCACGTTCCTAAAAAAATCATTTCGGAAATACAATATGGCGATACATTAATTGTTCGTTACCTGGGAAACGACCATCTCTTTTTTTCAGCCATCTGCGAAACGATTTATGGAATAGTGAAATTTCTATTGCAGCGCCATCTATTATGAGTAGTAGGAACATGCTAGCCATGCATTCTTTTCTTCTAAATCGGTAAAATTATATGCAAAAACACTGAAACAGGATAAATTTCAATAAAAGAAAGTATAATAACGTTCAATCCAACTACTCACTTTGAATTGAAAACCTTGGGAAATCGGGGAACTCCATTGAAAATCCACCGAGGAATATTGAAATGCCAAATATGGATTTCGTTCAAAAATTTCTCAATAACAATCTTGAACGTTCACTGATGGCCTCTTCAGTATAAATAAGATCCAGACAACATGTTTTTCCTCTTTTCGATCTGAAAAAACTCTCATAAATATGGAAAAAGAATCAGAGTTTCAACATACCTTCTACGAATAAATCTCAAAAAATCTTTCGAAAAATCGCCAAAATTCTTTCGAAATCCGGAAAATATCATCGTAGCCACCTCAATACGGCTCGTTCAAAACACTCACTGCGATATTTCTTCGAATAAGAGGTATTCAAATCATTTTCCTGCTCGACCTTGGAGGTTAAATCGAAATTTACAGAAAATCATCAAAAAACACCTGAAATATGGAAAATAAACGTCGTAATCGTTCTCGAGAGACGTTTTTCTCACTTCCTGAATAAAAATAACAGTGGCAAAAGCGTTCCTGGAAAACATTAGGTTTGAACGGAATCTGAAATGCACTCACCGATGAATATAAAATTGTGGTATTTCTGTCAATGTTGTTTTTTTCGCCTTATTTTCGTTCAGAATCGTGAAAACGATCAATAATAATCAGTTAATAACCGGCTATACCATTGCATTCACGAAAATGATGCTAAAAAACTCGATTTATCAGTTTTTGATGCTTGATGGAATTCGTTCGTAGCTTCCTGGAAATTCATCTTCGAGTAAGAAACTGGGTCTCGTTCGATCAAACAACGTCTAAATAACACATTTTTCAACCTTTCCACCTGAAAATAGACTTCTGAATGCCCGAAATCTGCATAAACTTCTAACCTGCCTGAGTGACGTCACATTTCGAATTCCCCATATTCCGGCTTGTAAATCGGACAGAATCTGAAGAATATCGTTATAATCCGTCTCCAAACACCTCATTTGATCCGTCCACTACGATATTTCATCAAATAATGGGATTTTTCAACGAATTTCTCGTGTACCCATGTAACCTAAAATGTAAACATTCGCTGTGCTCTCGAAAAACCTCCTGACGGTCCGAAACTTTGCTAAAAAGTTTAAACATACGTTAGTCATTAATTTTCGACAAAAACTCACCTCCAAATACCGATTAAATACCTAAAATCTGCATTTTAAAAAAATTCGTCAGCTCGTACGTCATACTGACGAAGAAATTCTGTGACGCGTCTGTGACGCTTCGAACTCGGAAAAATTCCCGCGAAAAGTCAAAACTTTGCAGGGCTGTAATTCGACTCGGGGGGGCCCTGGAGACTCGAAAATCTCAAACAAACATCGGACGTCCTTCCTCTTTCCGTCCGAGCGCCCACCTCGGCCCCACGTACCGCCCCAGTCGAGCCTTAGGCTTTTAGCCGGGACGCTTTTCGAGCAAAAACCCCGATTTTGACGATTTTGGCGATTTTTTTTAAAATACTTCCCGAAGTCGTAGAGCCTCGATGAAGGCACCGAAATTCGCGCCGTTTCTTCTACTTTCGGTCGAACCCGCCACCGTGCTCGACACGCGACCTGCGGTCGCGGTTTAAGACAGTTTACCGAACCCTTTTCGCCGTTTCCGAAAGTCTATGGTTCGCGATCACCGAATTTTACCATTTTAGTATTATTACTAGTAGAGCGTGTAGATCTACCTTTTAAGTGGATTCACCTTATAGGTAGATTCACCTATAAGGTAGAAACACCTTATAGGTGGATTCACCTATAGGGTAGAATCACCTTTTAAGCAGATCACTATTGAAGGTAGATCAATGTAGAGCAAAGATTCGCATTTTAAAAATAAAGAGGCCATTGAGAGGAAGAAGAAGAAAAATCATTTTTGACAGGAATCAAACTCTATAACGGACATCGACAAACCACAGCATTTCACATTTTTATGTTTGACGGCTCTGGGTGAACATAGATATGGACTCATCTGTCATTGTTGTTCGGGCTGTATTATAATTCACACGTTTTTTTCGTTCTATCTCACTCAGACAAATTGTGTCATAACATGGAACTTATGTCTATGATTTTACACGGCTATGAAAGATCATCGTTCATCTGTGTCGCCGATTTAACAGTAATATTAAGGACATACCATTTTCTTGCTGTCTCACTCTGATACATTCTATAATTTCGCGACAGTTATATCTTTCTCTCTAATCATTCGGACATTCCTTTCAGTATATAATCGAAAAAGTGCACATCGTTCGCGATCACCGAATTTTACCATTTTAGTATTATTATAATACTAGTAAAGCCCATAGCTCTACCTTTTAAGTAGATTCACTTATAAGGTAGAATCACCTTATAGGTAGATTCGCCTCATAGGTAGATTCGCATTTCTCGACAGATCCTCCTTTGAAGTTAGATTCGCATTCAACTGTAAAAGAACCCAACAGTAAGGCAAGGAGATAAATTTCCTGAAAAATGTCAAACTCTATTGAGTAACCTTGACAACCATAACATAAAATAATGATGGTCTCGAAAAATCGAAATTGCATTCGATGAAATTGTCAAAATTTTCTGTGCACGCATAGTCATAATATTCTGTGCACGCATTGTCGAAATATTCTGTGCACGCATAGTCGAAATATTCTATAGAAAAAAAAACCCAAAAAACGCAGTCCAATATTCATTAATGAAACAGAAAAACTCACCTCAAAAAACCAAAATCTTTCCCTTTCACAGTTCGAATAATTCTACATAACACTCCCAACATCACGGTTATCATTAGAGACATTTTCGCAAAACATGGAAACCTGCAAACGGATAAGGATAAATATGACGAAAAAACCCAGCATGAAAATTCCTACCTTGATTCATTCCATTTGAAATAAATGCCCAAAAGTCCTATTTTCAACACACTCAAAATGATATGAGATAGGTATCGTATTCCATGTATCCTTTCACACTGTAAAAATCAGCCAGGTGTTCCTCTTCTGTCTCTTCTTCTTGGATTGCACTGTTCACGGAATTATTCTGGGAGAGACGGGGAAAAAACCGTAGCAACTGTTAAGGCTGTCTTCAAAGAAAGATCAAAGCATGTGGCCTGTGGCCACAAAGCAGGCAGCTCCCTTCGGGAGCTGCCTGAAAAATTACATGTGACCTTCGGTCACAAAAAGCAGCTCCCTTCGGGAGCTGTCCGAATAATAATTGAAACAATGTGAAATTCTCATTCTTCTTAAAATACGTAATTTCTCATAAATTTGATGAAAACCAATCATTTCCAGAATGAGAATCTCGCAAGTAACATCCCAACCTTGTACTCACTTTGAATTATTCTCATTCATCATCGTTTCAAAACAGTTTTATCTCAATTCTTCCACTTTCAATGTCACCTCAAAATTGTTTCCCAAATTCTTTAAAAAACTGCCAAATTGGTTCGAAATTTTTGCTGCAATGAGAAAAAGTTAGTCGATCGTCAATAACAAATACACAATGCACCTTAAAGTCCAAGATTTATTCGAAAAACTCGTAATTTCCACCTCGGCAATTGGCCTGAATTCTCGTGCTTCCAGACCGCCCTCATATTCGGCCGAGCCTCGGACCCATTCACTTTTACAAATTCTCATTATTTCTGCAATTTTACGAAAATACACTTAGAAATACCTGAGAAACGGTTCAATAATATAATATAACGATCTTCTCGGAAAAAAGGACCTGAAAGTCAAAAATAAAAATCGGTTCAAAATATCACACAAAATTTATAAAATCGGGAAATTCCAGTACAAACCTTCAAAAAACGCTTTAAAACATGAGATCCGAAAAGATTCGGGCCCCCAGCTGCTTTAATTTATCCCAAAATTCATTCATCATCGTTTCAAAACAGTTTTATCTCAATTCATTCACTTTCAATGTCACCTTGAAATTGTTGCACAAATTCCTTCAAAATGATGGGAATTTGTGAAATTCCTTAACACGTCTTTGAGAAATGATGTGGGATTTCATATTTCATCGTCTTCTGCATTACAGATGGTCTTTTTCAGTCAAAAACATCTGGGATATCCTTTCCCATAAAATTAAACATTTCCACGGGCATTCTGAAAAAGAAATCGATATTCAATATAACATTTTTCCACTTCATTTTCATAATTACCTTCTTATTGGAACAGAAATCCACCTTCGAATGCAGTTTTTTCGAAATATTGGCACATTTCTACAAAATCATTCCAGAAATGCAAAATGGCGATACATTAATTCTTCGTTACCAGGGAAACGACAATCCCTTTTTTTCAGCCATCTGCGAAACGATTTATGGAACAGTGAAATTCTTACTACAGCGCCATCTATTATGAGTAGTAGGAACATGCTAGGCATGCATTCTTTTCTTCTAAATCGGTAAAATTACATGCAAAAACACTGAAAAACGTTCTATTTCAATAAAAGAAAGTGTAATAACGTTCAATTCAACTACTTACTTTGGATTCCATACCGAAATTCTTGAATAAATTCCCGAAATCCTGTCATTACATCGAGGCTTCTTGTAGTATTTGTTTTTAACAAATCCTAGGGAAATATACCAAGAAATGGGTTGGGAAAGGTCCAATATCAGTATTTTGTTCCAAATTCATGCATTTTAAAAAGATCTTCTCGAAAAAATAGGCCTGGAAAAAAATAATTTTAAATTCGTTCAAATGTTTACACAAACCTTGGAAAATGGGGAAATTCCATTCGAAATCGTCGAAAGACAACGTAAAATACGATTTCCACACAGAATTAGCACCCTACCTGCACATTTCTTATCCAAAAATACATTTCCCTTTCATCCGAGCAATATTGAAGTGTGACATTGGAGCTGATGGATTTTGTTCATCGAAATACCTGAAAAAAAGGTCGGGATCGAGTGTAAAAAGGTCAATTAGTACTCACTTTGGCTATATTGTTCCATATAAATCGTTAATTTGTTCCATTATCCATATAAACAAACGACATAACCTCTTCTCAAACAAAACGATTTTATTTTCCTCAAAAATCACGTTAAATCACCTGGCATTTGGGAAAAAACGATGTATTCCAATCCAATACATCCTATTTATAGTTTCTAGATGGACATAAAAGCTCCTGTAACATTTGTGCAAACATTTCTATTCAACGGAATCTGAAATTCACTCACCGATGAATATGAAATAGTGGTATTTCTGTCAATGTTGTTTTTTTCGCCTTATTTTCGTTCAGAATCGTGAAAACGATCAATAATAATCAGTTAATAACCGGCTATACCATTGCATTCACGAAAATGATGCTAAAAAACTCGATTTATCAGTTTTTGATGCTTGATGGAATTCGTTCGTAGCTTCCCCAATATTCATCATGGAGCTTGAATCTGGGTCTCGTTCGTTCAAACAACGTCTAAATAACACATTTTTCAACCTTTCCACCTGAAAATAGACTTCTGAATGCCCGAAATCTGCATAAACTTCTAACCTGCCTGAGTGACGTCACATTTCGAATTCCCCATATTCCGGCTTGTAAATCGGACAGAATCTGAAGAATATCGTTATAATTCGTCTCCAAACACCTCATTTGATCCGTCCACTACGATATTTCATCAAATAATGGGATTTTTCAACGAATTTCTCGCGTACCCCTGTGACCTCAAATGTAAACATTACCAATGCACTGGAAAATGCTCCTGGCCTTCCAAATCTTTGCTAAAAAGTTTAAACATACGTTAGATTTTAAAATTCAACACATAACTCACCTTCAAATACCGATTAAATACCTAAAATCTGCATTTTAAAAAAATTCGTCAGCTCGTACGTCATACTGACGAAGAAATTCTGTGACGCGTCTGTGACGCTTCGAACTCGGAAAAATTCCCGCGAAAAGTCAAAACTTCGCAGGGCTGTAATTCGACTCGGGGGGGCCCTGGAGACTCGAAAATCTCAAACAAACATCGGACGTCCTTCCTCTTTCCGTCGAAGCGCCCGCCTCGGCCCCACGTACCGTCCCAGTCGAGCCTTAGGCTTTTAGCCGGGACGCTTTTCGAGCAAAAACCCGATTTTGACGATTTTGGCGATTTTTTTTTAAATACTTGCCGGGGTCGTAGAACCTCGAGCGGGGCACCGAAATTCGCGCCGTTTCTTCTACTTTCGGTCGAGCCCGCCACCGGGATCGACACGCGACCTTCGGTCGCGGTTTAAGACAGTTTACCGAACCCTTTTCCCCGTTTCCGAAAGTCTATGGTTCGCGATCACCGAATTTTACCATTTTAGTATTATTAACTAGTAGAGCCAGCAGATCTACCTTTTAAGTGGGTTCGCATTTAAAACTGTTCAATGTAGACGGTAGATTCGTATTTACATGTAGAAGAGGCCATTGGTAGGAAGAAGAAGAAAAATCATCTTTGACAGGTGCCAAACTCTATGACGGACATCGACAAACCACAAAATTTCACATTTTTATGTTTGACGGCTCTGGGTGAACATAGATAAGGACTCATCTGTCATTGTTGTTCGTGCTGTATTATAATTCACACGTTTTTTTCGTTCTATCTCACTCAGACACATTGTGTCATAACATGGAACTTGTGTCTACGATTTTACACGGCTATGAAAGATCATCGACTTGCCGTTCATCTGTGTTGCTGATTTAACAGTAAAATTGAGGACATACCATTTTCTTGCAGTCTCACTCTGATACTGATACATTCTATAATTTCGCGACAGTTACATCTCTCTCTGTAATCATTCGGACATTCCTTTCAGCTATGGGTGAACATAGATATGGACTCATCTGTCATTGTTGTTTGTGCATAGAAATGCCCATGTCGTGCTGTCTCACTCTGATACATCTGAAACTTGTGTCTCTCTCTAATTTCATGGACTTGGAAAAAATTTGTGTCAAGATTTCAATATCCTATTCCAGATATACAATCTATAATATCAGATAATTTGAACAACAGGTGTATTGTGTATTGGAATAATTTTACGGTTGAACTTTATGGAATATATAGAATATCCACACAATACAAATGCAGTCACCTTGGTAAACTTGATATTTCAAAACAATTTTACTTTCAGACCGGAATATCAATGTATATATTTCTCAAATAATCAAGAATTGCTTGTTTCATTTTCAGATGTATACATAAGGAAAAAAAATGCATTAGAACAATGTCTTGGAGAAAAAAATACCAATAATTTCACTAACGGAGGGCTCATATGTGAGATGTTGTGTATATTGGAATGCAGAGAGAATAAATATGCTTACCTGATTTCGATTGTCTTGCACTCAATGGAATGCCAATTAAAAGTTCAATTTATATTGAAGAATTGAAATTCAAGTATTTAGGTACTGCAAAATTTGCTGCTGCTGAAAATTGTCGAATGAAAAGTCGAATAATTCAAGAAAACACTGATTTTTTGGTTATTTATTGTCTGTAATATATATACAATAAAATAGATTCACAAAATATTGGCAACATAACTTTAGAAAACATTAAATTATCCCAATGTGAGAAATCAGCAATTTCGTCATATTCTCCACCATTTTATTGTGCTGGTTACATTAATACCCATTGGAGAGATGGTGGAAGATTGTACAACTCTCACTGAAAATTTTATATAGACACAGCTGAAAACTACATGAAATGAGGATACTGAATATTGCTTGAAATAAAGAAAAGAAGTTACCTGAATATATTTCATTTATCTTTGAAGCGATGAACAATTATTCTTCTTGAATGCATGTAAATTGATTATTGTTGCCAAAATCTGCTCAATTTCTTATGTAAAAGGAATACTGTAGTATTTTTCTCCAATTCCAACACTTAAATTGACACTTTGATGTGAAAACCTCATAAAGTGCATTCTTCATTGATTTGATGTTCCAAATCGCTCAGAAATTACCTAAAAACAATTAAATTCAATTAATGGACATATCAAATCTTCTCTTTTACTCAATTACCTCGATATTCAATGGTATTTCAAGAAATATGCAGGAATTAAACGTTTCAATACTTGGTGATATCCCTGAACTGAGAATAATGTTTTCATCTCCAGAATTTCGTATGTAGGAGCAAATTTATACTGAAAAAGAAAAAGGATACAGTGATAATCGACCCCAGACTTCAAAATCAATTCCAAACATGCATTTACCACCAAAATCCAGCACGTAAAATATCATGGTCTAATCGTGAATGGTGGAAGTAAATGAATAGAGAAAACCATGAAAAATCACCTGGAATATGAGAAGAAACGTTCTATTCTTGTTCAAGAGACCTTATTTCCACTTCTTGTAGAGAAAAAAAACAGCTCTTCAATTGATTCTGAACATATGATTTCAACGGTCTATCAAATATACTGACCGATGAATTTAAAGTTGTCATATGTGATCCAAAATAGCTGTTTCCCCTGAATTATTGTTCTGAAACATGAAAGCATATTGTAATAATCGAATTCAGACCTGAAAATCAAACTGCATCTACAAAAAATCAGTATGTAATCTCATACCTAACCTATAAAACAGAAAAGAAATTATTTTGCTAGAAAACCACGTAAAATTACCTGGAAATATAGGAAAAAAAGTTGTATTCCAGTCCAATACATCCTATTTATAATTCCTAGATGGACATAAAAGCTCCTGTACCCTTTCTGCAAACATTTCAATTCAACGGAATCTGGATTCACTCACCTTTAATCGTTGAGCTCATTTCTCTGCCAGAATTGACAAAATGATTCATAATTCCTGCTACAATGGAAAGGGGTCAGTCAATTATCTATAATAATCCCATAAATCACCTCGAAATTCTCGAATAAATCCGAAATCCTGTCATTTTATCGAGGCCTCTTGTCGAATTTGTTTTTAACAATTCTTACGGAAATGTACCAAGAAATGGGTTGGGAAAGATGCAATAACAATATTTCGTTCCAAATTCATGCATATTTCTCCATTTTAAAAAGATTCTATCGAAAAAACGGGCCTGGAAAAAAAAATTTTAAATTCGTTCAAAATATTATACAAACCTTGGAAAATGGGGAAATTCCATTCGAAATAGTCGAAAGACAACGTAAAATACGATTTCCGAACAGAATTGGCCCCTTACCTACACATTTCCTATCCAAAATTACATTTTTCTTTCATCCGAGCAATATTGAAGTGTCGATTGGAGCTGATGGAATTTGTTCATAACTTTTCTAAAATCATTTTTCCAGCTTCAACCTGATACGGTTTCGATCAATAAGCATCTAAAGAACAACTTTTTCACCATTGAGACCTGAAAAACTTACTGTAAATAGAAAAAATCGGTATAACTTTGAGGCTCCCCCGGTGACGTCACTTTCACAAATCTTCTCAAAAAATGATGAAATTCTTCTGAAATTACAAAAATATCATTGAAATCTACCTGAAAACATCCCAATCGAACGATTCGAGACGACATCGGTCCAATTTAATAGGTTTTTATTCATTTATCGGCTCATTCCTATATTTTGAAATGTAAACATTCGTTATGGCTTCAAAAATCTTCTTATCGGCTTGGAATTTTAGCTGAAAAGGAAAATCATACGTTATTCTTCGATAATCGAAAGGAAAACTCACCTCAAATGACGATTAAATACCAAAATGCTGTTATTTAAAAAAATTTCGGTCCGGTTTTTCAACATGTCTTCCCTACCGACGCTTGTCGTGAAAGCAACGAAACTGACATTTGCACCTTATTTCTCATATCGCCGGAAAACTTCTTCTGGTCGACGAAGAACGGAAAAACAGACGATTTCCTATCGATATTCGGCCCCAAAATCGCCGATCGATTCCAAAATTCCGAAATCGATTCGGAACTATTTGCCGGCGCGGAGGACCTTTCGAGAATTTCAACCTCGTTTCTACGGAAACCGAGCATCGAATTCTATGACCGAAATTTTCGAGATTTTCGCGAAATGTCTCGACTTCGGAGGGTCGTAGCGCGGGACCGGGGGCCCCCAGAGCTTCGAAAAATACTTTACGGAGACCTCCCGGTCTTCCCCTTTCCGACGACGCGCCGCTTTCCCCACCAGGGGGCGCCCGATCAGATCCTTATGCCCTGGCCCGGAACGGTTTTCGACGAATTTCGGACCATTTTCGTACTTTTCCCGAATTTTTTTAAAATACTTCCCGACGTCCTAGCACGCCGCCTCCGGCGGCGTCTGAACCGCCCCCTCTCCAACCCCCGAAAACAGCTCTCGCACGGGGCAAAAATCGACGCTTCGCGTCGATTTTTGCAACATTCCCGAACCCTCTCCGAACGATCTGAAATTTATGGTCGCCTACTAAAAAAACAAATTATCATTTTAGTATTATAGACTAGTATGGGCCCGTCCAACTACCTTTTAAATCGATCAATATTGAAGACAGATCAATGTAGAGCAAAGATTCGCATTTTAAAAATAAAGAGGCCAGCAGTAGGAAGAAGAAGAAAAATCATCTTTGACAGGTGTTATGTTCTGTGACCAACATCGAAAAACCACAGTTGTCATATTTCACATCTTCATGTTTGACGGCTATGGGTGAACATAGATATTGACTCATCTGTCATTGTTGTTTGTGCATAGAAATGACACGTGCTATCTCACTCTGATACACCTGAAACTTGTGTCTCTCTCTAATTTCATGGACTTGGAAAAAATTTGTGTCAAGATTTCAATATCCAGAAATACAATCTATCAGATAATTTGAACAACAGGTGTATTGGAATAATTTTGCAGTTGAAATTTATGGAATATTTAGAATAACCACACAATACTAATGCAGTTAACTTGGTAAACTTGATATTTCAAAACAATTCTTTCCAACCGGAATATGAATGCATACCTATATTTCTCAAGTGATCAAGAATTGCTTGTTTCATTTTCAGATGTATACATAAGAAAAGAAATGCATTAGAACAATGTCTTGGAAAAATAGCAATTTGAACACTCACCGAGGGCCAATATGTGAGATGTTATGTATATTGTCCAGATTGGACAAAGCAGAAATATCAAGCCATCAAAATAATTCATGAACAGAATAAAATGCACCTGATTGACACATGTAATACCACTGATTTCACTCACCGAGGGCCAATATGTAAAATGTTATGTAGATTGAAATAAAGAGAGAATAATGATTACTCTTGCTTCCAAAAATGATGTAACCGATTGGAATTTACTCTGAAATGTGAAAAGACAACGTAAACTCACGTTTTCGAACAGAATTGACTTCTTGCTTTTCTGTTTCTATCCAAAAACACTCATTATTCCTTCAACAGAGCAATGTCAGAATTTCAATATTATTTTGTTGATAACATCCTTAAATATAACGTTGAGAAGTTAAACTCGGCTGTGTTCGTTTAGAGAATATGTTTTTTCCCATTTCAACCTGTAAAACCTCTTTCAAGTAGGAAAAATACCATTGTCTCATTCCCTCATATAACCTGGAAATGAACATTTCATCTTGATTCCAAAAATGATGAAACCGATTGGAATTTACTCTGAAATGTGAAAATACAACGTAAACTCACGTTTTCGAACAGAATTGACTTCTTGCTTTTCTGTTTCTATCCAAAAATTCCAATTAAATATCCATTATTCCTTCAACCGAGGAATGTCAGAATGTCAATATTATTTTGTTGATAACTTCCTCAAATTCTGTCAAGAATTGTTCAATAAAGTCAGAAATTTCAAGAATGTGACGATTTTTATTGGAATACATGAAATACATACAATCAAATAACTTCACAATACATAATATGCAATATAACTTTTATAAACTTCAAATTATTCCATGTCCATGAGCGTTTCTTTCTTGAAAAATCAGCAAGTAGGTTCTTTCCGTAGATATCATCATTGATTTGCACTGTCTCTGGAAAGATTGTCCAATTCGTTCGCAGGGGCTGGAAAAATACAGAGAAAAATGTTACATAGACAGTTTTATTTAGAAGAACCTTAGATTCAACGTCATGCTGAAAACATATTTATGTTGGGCCGAATTGACAGTTTCTTCAGAAATATTGTTAAATATTTCAGTTTTACTTACATCTGTCCATGGCATATATTCACTTTCTAGAAAGCCTTCTGCTCGATTTTTCCACTCGGGCTTCTTGTTCAATTTTTTTTTCACAAATCTGCATTATTTCTGCATTCCTACGGAAATATACCAAGAAGTACCTCTGAAATGGTCGAATAGCAATTCCTTCCTCCAAATTCAGTCATATTTTTCCAGTTTCAAAGAATTCTCACCAAAAAAATTACCTGCAGGAAAGAAAATTCAATAATCGTTAAAAATTCCACCCAAAGGGTGGTATTTGAAAAACAGAATATCCGTGCAGATTGCTCACCTAAGTTTGATTCAATAATCCTCGATTTTTCTGAAGGACGATGGGAATTTGTGAAATTCCTTCACACGTCGTTGAAAAATGACGTGGGATTTCATATTTCATCGTCTTCTGCATTACAGATGGTCTTTTTCAGTCAAAAACATCCAGGATATCCTTTCCAATAAAATTAAACATTTCCACAGGCATTCTGAAAAAGAAATCGATATTCAATATAACATTTTTTCACTTCATTTTCATAATTACCTTCTTATTCGTTCAGAAATCCACAATCGCACATGTTTTTTTCGAAATATCACCACATTCCTAAAAAATCATTTCGGAAATACAATATGGCGATACATTAATTGTTCGTTACCTGGGAAACGACCATCTCTTTTTTTCAGCCATCTGAGAAACGATTTATGGAATTGTGAAATTCTTACTGCAGCGCCATCTATTATGAGTAGTAGGAACATGCTAGCCATGCATTCTTTTCTTCTAAATCGGTAAAATTATATGCAAAAACACTGAAACAGGATAAATTTCAATAAAAGAAAGTATAATAACGTTCAAACCAACTACTTACTTTGAATTGAAAACCTTGGGAAATCGGGGAACTCCATTGAAAATCCACCGAGGAATATTGAAATGCCAAATATGGATTTCGTTCAAAAATTTCTCAATAACAATCTTGAACGTTCACTGATGGCCTCTTCAGTATAAATAAGATCCAGACAACATGTTTTTCCTCTTTTCGATCTGAAAAAACTCTCATAAATAAGGAAAAAGAATCAGAGTTTCAACATACCTTCTACGAATAAATCTCAAAAAATCTTTCGAAAATCGCCAAAATTCTTTCGAAATCCGGAAAATATCATCGTAGCCACCTCAATACGCCTCGTTCAGAACACTCATTGTGATATTTCTTCAAATAAGAGGTATTCAAATCATTTTCCTGCTCGACCTTGGAGGTTAAATCGAAATTTACAAAAATTCGTCAAAAAACACCTGAAATATGGAAAATAAACGTCGTAATCGTTCTCGAGAGACGTTTTTCTCACTTCCTGAATAAAAATAACAGTGGCAAAAGCGTTCCTGGAAAACATTAGGTTTGAACGGAATCTGAAATGCACTCACCGATGAATATAAAATTGTGGTATTTCTGTCAATGTTGTTTTTTTCGCCTTATTTTCGTTCAGAATCGTGAAAACGATCAATAATAATCAGTTAATAACCGGCTATACCATTGCATTCACGAAAATGATGCTAAAAAACTCGATTTATCAGTTTTTGATGCTTGATGGAATTCGTTCGTAGCTTCCTGGAAATTCATCTTCGAGTAAGAAACTGGGTCTCGTTCGATCAAACAACGTCTAAATAACACATTTTTCAACCTTTCCACCTGAAAATAGACTTCTGAATGCCCGAAATCTGCATAAACTTCTAACCTGCCTGAGTGACGTCACATTTCGAATTCCCCATATTCCGGCTTGTAAATCGGACAGAATCTGAAGAATATCGTTATAATCCGTCTCCAAACACCTCATTTGATCCGTCCACTACGATATTTCATCAAATAATGGGATTTTTCAACGAATTTCTCGCGTACCCCTGTGACCTCAAATGTAAACATTACCAATGCACTGGAAAATGCTCCTGGCCTTCCAAATCTTTGCTAAAAAGTTTAAACATACGTTAGATTTTAAAATTCAACACATAACTCACCTCCAAATACCGATTAAATACCGAAATTCTGCATTTTATAAAATTTTGGTCGACCTACGTCAAAGCGATCGATCGACTCTGTGACGCGTCTGTGACGCTTCGAACTCGGAAAAATTCCCGCGAAAAGTCAAAACTTTGCAGGGCTGTAATTCGACTCGGGGGGGCCCTGGAGACTCGAAAATCTCAAACAAACATCGGACGTCCTTCCTCTTTCCGTCGAAGCGCCCGCCTCGGCCCCACGTACCGTCAGAGTGGAGCCTTAGGCTTTTAGCCGGGACGCTTTTCGAGCAAAAACCCCGATTTTGACGATTTTGGCGATTTTTTTTAAAATACTTCCCGACGTCGTAGAACCTCGAGCGGGGCACCGAAATTCGCGCCGTTTCTTCTACTTTCGGTCGAACCCGCAACCGGGATCGACACGCGACCTGCGGTCGCGGTTTAAGACGGTTTACCGAACCCTTTTCGCCGTTTCCGAAAGTCTATGGTTCGCGATCACCGAATTTTACCATTTTAGTATTATTAACTAGTAGAGCGCGTAGATCTACCTTTTAAGTAGATCAATGTAGAGCAAAGATCTACCTTGAAGGTAGAATCTACCTTGTAGGTAGAATCTACCTTGAAGGTAGAATCTACCTTGAAGGTAGAATCTACCTTAAAGGTTAAATTACCTTTAGAAGTAAGGTAATTCTACCTTAAGGTAGAATTACCTTATAAGAAGATTCGCCATTCTCGACAGATCCTCCTTTGAAGTTAGATTCGCATTCAACTGTAAAAGAAACCAACAGTAAGGCAAGGAGAAGAATTTATTGACAAATGTCAAATTTTATCGAGTAACCTTGACAACCATAAGCTAAAAAAATTATGGTCTCGAAAAATCAAAATTGTGTTCGAAGAAAACGTCAAAATATTCTATGCACGCATTGTCGAAATAAATGGAATCCAAAAACTCACCTCAAAAAACCAAATCCTATCCGAATAATTCTACAAAGCACTCCCAACATCACCGTTATCATTCGAAAAATTTCCGCAAAACATCAGAATCTGCAAAGAAAAAAAAATTAATAAGAAGAAAAACTCAATATGAAAATTCTCACCTTGATTTATTCCATTCGAAATGAATGTCTAAAAGTCCTATTCCAATGTCACAATTTTCAATACATTCAGAATGATATGAGATATCGTATTCCATCATGTACCGTCCCACAGGAATCATTCAGTGAAAAACACCCAGTATCTTCATTCTCACAAAAGCAGGAAGTGTGTCACAAGGACATTCTGAAAAAAGTGAAAGTTAAACATTTCATTATTTACGACAATTCCATACTTACACAATTTTTGCAACATTCGTTCAAACAGCATCGTTTTCAACTGTAAAAGAAATCAACAGTAAGGCAAGGAGAAGAATTTTTTGACAAATGTCAAACTCTATCGAGTAACCTTGATAACCATAAGCTAAAAAAATTGTGGTTTCGAAAAATCAAAATTGTATTCACCTGAAAAAACCAAATCCTTTCCCTTTCTCTTCGAATAATTCTACAAAGCACTCCCAACATCACCGTTGTTATCATTGGGAAAATTTTCGCAAAACATGGAAACCTGCCAAGAAAAAAGAATGAATATGACGAAAAACTTAGCATGAGAATTCTCACCTTTTTTCCAAGTTCAAAAAATGGATAAATCTCTATTGGCACACGTTTAAATTCAGTACCTTAACATGAATGGGTATAAGAGAATACATCAGTTTGAAATTGAAGGAACATAAAATGCGATATAATTGGAGGTATAAGTTTTATTGACAAAAAAACATCGAAATGTGAATCAGTTTGAATTACAAAAGTTGGAGATATGGAAACAGTTATAAACATATGAAAACTTTCGAAATTATTAACAATATTGTGAATTATGAATGGTATTATATTGAATACAGGAAGGAATTAGGTGATAATTGCAATGATATAGAAAAACCTGAAATCATATTTGGCATAGATTTATTTGTTTGAGAGAATGTGAATAGAAATGATAATTCTGACATCAGAATATTACGAAAATACATGGATTATGGAAAAATTATTTAATAATAAAACGTTGTTATAATAAAATGATATATTAGATGAAATTTGTGATAGGAAATAATGACAATGAATATTATGTTGAATTTAATGAGGGAATTAATTGAATTCTGAATAAAAAAGGGAACATTTTATATTATTCTAAATTATACACATTAACTATAATACATACTATTATTAGAACCTACGACTAAGACTTTTTACATTTTTTATTTACACTTCACTATATACACTATTCACAAAAGTGTCTATCGCGCACTTACACACTTTAGTCTTTTCACGGGGGGGGGGGGGAGGTCCAATCCGAGTTACGCGACGACGGCAGCTTGCTCCGGCATTCTCCTCAACATATCGGGATATCCTTGTACTGCAAATTTCAAAGAAAAATTAGTTGACTGCATGGTAACATTTCGGGATTCACACTTACGTCATCACGTACAATCTTCGATGGAAGCAGAGCCATTCTGAATTTCGAAGTGGTGTTGTTCTTCTTCTTCTTCGGTTTCTCTGTGTCAATAATATCCCCGCCGATAACTGTACGTGCACAACTACTAAGGATCGAGACGACAATCGAGAAAAAGCCTGCATACAAACGACGACGGCGAAGCAAACGCAATCCCAAGAATTCGATAGCAATCGGCAAAATGAGAGAACAAACGAAGAATTTGGAAAAAAGAAATTTGGAAAAATAATTTTGAATTTTGAGAAATTTAATAATGAATCGAAAATCGATGGATTGATTATATGTGACTAATTTGAATTGAAAAAAAAAAAGGTTAATTTGTGTCTCTTTCGTTAACAAAGTCCAAAATAGTGCTATAAACAATATTTTTAGTAAAAACCTCATTCGACGAATTCGACAGATACCCTTGATACCGGGATCGGACCACTTCCACCTTCACAGCGTCCCAAGAGCGTGCTCTCGAGAACGCAACGTAAAGTTGACCGTGACTGAACACCGGGCTGGCCAGGTAAATGCCGACCCGTTCGAATGTTTGCCCCTGCGCCTTATTAATTGTGAGTGCGAAACAAACTTTGACCGGAAATTGACGTCGTTTTAGTACAAACGGCAAGGTTTTGTCGGCCGAAGTGAGATCCATTCTGGGAATGAGAACTGTTCGACCGACGAAACGGCCGGTGACAATCTGAGCTGTTAGGAGTACGTCTGAAACAGCCAACACCAGTAGTCGCGTACCGTTAATCAATCCATCTTCTAGAGACAAATTTCTGAGAAGAATAACCGGTACGCCTACTTTGAGTCTGAGCTCGTGATGGGGCATTCCGCTGGGTGTTATACTGTTCAGGTACTCTTCCGGAAAGTTGGCCACCTCGTCCTCGTCTCCCGAAGCCACGCTGTCGAGGCTGGTAACGACAGTGAAAGCTCCGGGAAACGCTTCGAGAATCCTGTCGTTGAGCAGATTGCAATGGTCGTTCCTGGGACATAGTATTGCACGCCCGGCGAGTTGCTCCGGTGTTAGCGAGTCAAGCTGTGCGTAGATCTCACGAACGACGTTGTCCGTCAGACAACGCTTAGGCAGACAAACGAATTCGCTGCTTTCATCTCCGTCCACGGTGATCTTGACGTTGGTTTTACCGCGGCCCAGATCTTCGAGCCATTTCGTGAACTCCTGCTCGCCTGCAGCAACACGCATATTGTTGGACAGACGGATGACTTCGAAACTCGTCCAGTACATATAATTTGCGAAGAAGAGTTCGACTTGCTGAACGCGACCAGAACCAACGGGCAAGAGCTGTTTGACGTCTCCGCCGAGAAGTATGCATTTACCACCGAAAGGACGTTGGTCCATGCATACGTCACGAAGGAGCGCGTCAACAACGCTCAAGGCGTGGTGGCTGGCCATCGAAACTTCGTCCCAAATTATCAGTCGGAGATTTCTCAGACGATCCGCCTCCTGCGATTGCGCCGATATCGAGGAGCGAGAGTCCGACATCAAGTCCAGAGGTAATCTGAACGTTGAATGAACCGTCCTTCCGTTCCTAAGTAATAACGCCGCGATCCCAGTGAAAGCCACTGCTATGGTCGGAAGATTCCGACCTTCGCAGTAACTCAATAAGGTGTTGTACAGGTGAGTTTTACCGGTACCTCCGCTTCCCTGCAGGTAAAAAAGCCTGGGGAAGTCGACCGCCGTAGAGTCGATCGCCGCAACGATTCGATCGAACGCACTACGTTGTTCCGGGTTCAAATCTTCCGGACGAAAATCTGCCGAATCCGGTCTCGGAGCTTCGTCATCGTCGACATCGTCGACTCCCAAGTCTGAGCTCGGATCCGGCAGACCAAAGTCCTTCAGAGTCTTGCCCAGAAAACGTAGAACACGCTCGATTCTGCGCAAAGCGCGATCTTCCGAATCGCGTTCGGAGAATCCCTTCCGACGATAATCCTCGACCATATAGCGTTTAAAGCCGGACCAGAGAGAAACCGGATCCGCGACCTCGCAGAAGCACAGAAGGTATGCGAATAATTTTCGCATACAACCTGGCATCTCCACCAACGCGGCGTGCTCCATGGTTTTGACCCACTCGAGATCAGACGCAACCAGACCTCTCGCTCGTACCGCCTCTCTGAACGTGGGATACGTTACGCCGCTAAATGTCCGCAAATCCTCGAAGGAAGTGGGTCCGGCGACGTGCAACAAAAGGACTCTTAAATGAAATTTTTCTATGTATTTAGGACTGATCGTGTACATCCTAGGTATAACGGAATGACTTCGCTGTCGTTCCGCCCAGCGATGTTGGCCGGCTACAAAAGTATAGTACAACGGTACTTCGCAGTACTTTAGATGGCGCGCTCTAGGATTGCACGCGTTCAGTTCGAAATACGCTTCCAAAAGGCTTGATTTTGGATGTTGCAACGCCGACTCGAATTGCCCTTCGTCGAAATAGACGACGCTTTCTCCAGGTAGATGTACCGGCAACCTGTAAATCGTGTGACTTTTGCCCTGAATGGGAAAAGCCAACAATCTCCAGGCTGATTCGCCCGAGGAGACATATCGGGAATCGATAAAAGCTTTTATTTCGTCCAAAATAATTTCGTCTCTGACCTGGATAACAGCGGCGTCGGGCCCCTTATTGATGTATTTAAACACATACTTGACCGAACCAACAGACGTTACAACCTCGACGTTTATATGAGATCCGTATTTCATAGACAGATATGGGCTGTAGGGAACTACGTCCCTGTTGTCCACTGTACATGAAATGCCGGGTCTCTCAAACGATGCCGTGCGACCGTCGTTTCTTCGCCTATATGCAGGGTAGGCCTGATTGATCGCGGTCGTGTCCGAAAATGTTTTGGGATAGTGCTTGGAACACTTGCCGTCAATCATGCAGGGAGCAGCTGGATCGCGATCGCCGCAGGGGCCGTGTATCATGGTGGACATTATAGTGTTAAAAAGCCGGCTTCCCGGCGCCGGCAGTTCGGCGCAGATGATCTTGTCTACATCCTCGGATTGGCGCAACTTGTCCTTGTCTGCTAAAGTTAGCAGACAGTGCATATGGGGCAGGCCCCGTTTTTGGAATTCGATGACGTAGACAAAAGCAATCACTTCGCCGAAAATTTGGAATTTCAAAACGTCATCGAAAAATGCCCTCCTCTTTAAGTCAAAAACCCTCGCAACTAAATCCGGTCTGTCCTGCGGATTCAAGAACTTGCTTCCCATATTGTCCTTGATCTCATGCCAATTTGGGTTGCACGTGAAGGTCACGAACAGGGATGGTCGGCCGTATTTTGCCACAATGGCCATCGCGTCTTGATAATTTTGTTGCATGTAACGCGGACCTCCAGTGAAAGAGCTCGGCAGGACGACTACTCTACCGATCCTTTCGCTACCGACGGGTTCTGCCTCCACTCTTCGCGCAATGTAATCCTGGACCCCGGCGTAGGTCTCGGCACGTAGTTGCGCTTGATGGGTACGCAGATAGTTCAGCCGGTCGCCCTCCAACTCGACGTATTTATCAACAATAAATTGTTGAGTCAGACGTCCGTAGAGGAGGATCGGATTGAAAATATCGGCGCGACTCATCAACCGGTATACCTCGAAGTTACGTTTTCCTATGCGTCTGCCACCATCCGTCGTACGCAAATCTGGCGACCATCCTAATTCTCCGTGTGGAAAGATCAGAGGATAACACAGTGTGTCGATGATGGGTGACAGCCGGGGGATATCCTTAATTTGGAAACTGCGATCGTTAACGTCGCTATTAATTAAATTTACGCGAATTGTGCCCGGTGGCGGTATACCCCCATCAATTGAACGAAAGATTGCGCCTATCTCGCTGGAATTAGACGGTGCTGCGTAGGTTTTCCTATCAGTTCCTGGGTTGTTGTGGAAATATAGGCCAAGCTGCGGAACGGAATCGTTACCGCCGGTTCGTCGTGCGTCCTGAACCACTTGACCTAAGGTGCGATACATGCGGGCGAACGGATGAGTGTCCCTCAACAGAGCGTCTATTTGCCCCAACAGAATGGGGTCGCAACCATCACGTACGGTGTTCGACGTTCTTTTCCTCGTAGCCTCTCCTGAGTCTACGAAATACAACGATCCAAACGATGGATCGGATGGATCGATGTCTCCTACTCGGTGGTAAATCTGCCCGGATACGACTATCACGGGAGCTCCTCGGCCCAAACCCTCTCTCTGGGCGAAGGTTGTGGAACCGAGGGCGAGTAGGGTATTATACCTCCTCACGTTCCTCATAAATCCAGTGGATTGAGGATGGCCATCCGTGAGTAGAGCCTTCAGCAGTTGCGGATACGCGGAACTGGCTGGGATGCTCACTGCACCTTTATTGCAGCAGGTCTCATTCTCGTTGCGAAAAAATAGAGCTCTGCAGTTGGTACACTCAGAGTCCATTGGGCCCAAATCATGAGGGGGAACAACCTGTTGTTCTTCAGCGGCACCACGCACGACCGTCGTAGAAGCCTGCGCTTCGCAATCACCATCGCATTCACCTACAACTGTGGAGACGTCGGATGTTGGTGCGTCGTAGACCCTAAGTACATGGTACAGGCCTGCTTCCGTCAGATTATCGGCGGAACCGATATCTACCTTGATCGGGACCAAAGTGTATAGATTATTGCGATCGTAATTTTGCAACATGAATGCAGCCAAACTTCTGCTGTTAGGAAATTTAATCAAACATGCCTTTCCGTCCTGTTCGATGGCCTTTCCGTCTTTCCCGCGACTATGAGAGTCAAGTAAATAACAGGCTCTGGGCGCTTTACTCACACATACAGACATCAGCCCACACGTGAAAATAGCCGCTCGATAATTTAGAAAAACCTGCGACAATCCGTCGGCTAACGGAACGTCCAGTTCTGCTCTGTTTTCAACACCCTCTCCTAAATGCCCAGTTACTGTGTCCATTTCGTTGATGTTGAGCGTATAAGTTGCATCGTCAATTATGAAGTTTCGGTAAACTTCGATCACGAATAGTAATTCATTCGGATCATTAAAATTTTGGAAAGAACGCGACGAAATGGACTTTTTATATAATTCATCCCCATAATCCAAAACGTTATCTATGACGGTCGTATCCCAAGCACTGAACGATATTAATTCACTGTAGGCCAGACCCACAGCCGCGATGGCTGTGCATTGGCGGTTTCTAGAATTTAAAGAGAATCTGTTACTATTTTGACTTCTGGAACCCCTAACGACCGTCGTTCGATAGGAAATTCCCGAGTCCATCGATTGTCGCCTTGATCCGTTGTCGTTGACACGTTTTTCCGTTAACGAAGGGGGTATTACAACTTTCGGCGTGATGGGCGTGGGTATGGGCGTGGGATCATCTGTAGATACAATAAAATCTTATATACATCTACAATGCGAGGCTAAAAATTGTCCGAAATAATCGATCGATTCAAAATGTATATCATGGAAATTCATACTATTGCTGATCAACAGAATGTACGATTGTACGACCATGTAAAATTTACATTCCTGACGAAACAGATACGAAATATTCAACTGAGATAAAATTCATGTAAAAACAACGTCAGAATTCTCCAACTGAAAGAGGAATACACTTTGTAAGATTTCTTCTACTTCAAAAATTGTTCTGCAAAAGAGCAGATGTAGTTAGCGA
This sequence comes from Adalia bipunctata, assembly GCA_910592335.1. Classification (NCBI taxonomy): domain Eukaryota; kingdom Metazoa; phylum Arthropoda; class Insecta; order Coleoptera; family Coccinellidae; genus Adalia; species Adalia bipunctata. The sequence goes on from OU342948.1 coordinate 39,521,139, forward strand.
CAATCTCTATGGTTGTCACTTATTGTAGTTTGGCCTATGAAACAATAGATGGCGTCGAGGTTGTTATCAGAATATGTACATGTTTTGAAATTTGATTAAGTGGAATGCTCGAAATAACTCAAAATAATTGAACTTCCTGAAGTATTTCGCAGTTGCATAAGAAAATTATATACACACTGTTAGCTCAGATGGCAAGAGTACCGACCCGGAAAGAAAATTATGAAAAAGTCACTTATTGTAGTTCCATATATGGAACAATAGATGGCGTCGCGGTTGATATTAGAATGTGTACGTGTTTTGAAATTCAGTAGAGTTGAACGATCGTAAAAATATTGTTCACAGGGTTGTCATTCGGGAGTGAACACCTGAACAAACTCAAAGTAATTGAACTTCTTGAAGTATTTTGCAGTTGCATAAGAAAATTATGAAAAAGTCACTTATTGCAGTTCCGTCTAAGAAACAATAGATGGCGTCGCGGTTGTTATTAGAATGTGTACGTGTTTTGAAATTTAGTAGAGTTGAATGATCGTAAAAATATTGTTCGGGAATGAACACCTGAACAAACTCAAAGTAATAGAACTTCCTGGAATATTTTGCAGTTGCATAAGAAAATTATGAAAAAGTCACTTATTGTAGTTCCGTCTAAGAAACAACAGATGGCGTCGCGGTTGTTATTAGAATGTGTACGTGTTTTGAAATTTAGTAGAGTTGAAAGATCGTAAAAATATTGTTCACAGGGTTGTCATTCGGGAATGAACACCTGAACAAACTCAAAGTAATTGAACTTCCTGAAATAATTTGCAGTTGCATAAGAAAATTATGAAAAAGTCACTTATTGCAGTTCCGTCTAAGAAACAATAGATGGCGTCGCGATTGTTATTAGAATGTGTACGTGTTTTGAAATTTAGTAGTTGAAAGATCGTAAAAATATTGTTCGGGAATGAAAACCTGAACAAACTCAAAGTAATTGAACTTCCTGGAATATTTAGCAGTTGCATAAGAAAATTATGAAAAAGTCACTTATTGTAGTTCCGTCTAAGAAACAATAGATGGCGTCGCGGTTGTTATTAGAATGTGTACGTGTTTTGAAATTTAGTAGAGTTGAAAGATCGTAAAAATATTGTTCACAGGGTTGTCATTCAGGAATGAACACCTGAACAAACCCAAAGTAATTGAACTTTCTGAAGTATTTTGCAGTTGCATAGGAAATTTATGAAAAATTCATGTAAAACACTGTCTTATACAAAATATTATCTCAGTGAAGGGTGAAATAATCAATATACATGTTTTGGAATTTAATCAAATTGAATGGTCGTAAGAATATTATTCACAGGATTGTCATTCGTAGGTGACCACCTGAACAAATTCAAAGTAACCACTTTATGAATTATTTTGCAGTTGATGAAAAAAATTATGAAAAATTCATCTGGAATAGTGTCTTATACAAAATGTGTGAAAAGTGTAAAAAAATTAATGTTATTGATGGCGAGCAAGAATTTCAAGCAATATTAAATTTGAAATAGAATAATTATGGAGATTATTCGAGGAGAATTCAACACTATGTGATATTTATTGCCAGTGGAAAATGGACTCACCAGCAGTTGTCACAATTTTGGATTTTTTTGGCTTCTTCGTCCATTGATTGGATTTCCTCTTCCTGGGCATGATCCTCCTCTGTTCTTGCTGGTCTCCTCAACACTGAAAAGATTCAACAAAAATTATGTAATGTTCAACAATTAATTTGTTACAGTGTTCGCAATATTACTGATTGAAATTAATATGATGTTTTTAATTACGAACATTTCAGGTGAAACAACGCCCACACCTCAGGAGACAAATTTGAAACTTTAATTTTCAAATTGTGAAAAAAGGGCATATAGTAACATATTTTTAGATTTACCTTAGAAATTCGCTATAATTTCTGTCCAGAAATGGCTCTCCTTCCTCAAAGTTTATTGTCTGACTCCCTCAACTGATTGATCCTGAATCAATGAAAAAACGTATGTGATATAATCTGTTTTGAAACAAATTTCGTACGTTTGATTATAATTCAAATGATATGACAAAAAACATGCATTTTTTAATGATTGAGTCGAAAAAGCATATCTGGTGTTTTTTATGAATTTCGATTTTGAATAATGAATATGGTTGCAATCACATATCTAAAGATCGAACCATTTTTTTTTGGAAGAAGAATATGGAATATGGATTCAGATTTACCTTGGAAAATTTCTGCAATTTTGGTTCTGAAATGGTGCTCCTTCCTCAAAAATGATCCCCAGGCTACCTCAACTTCTTATTCCTGAAATAATATACACATTATTTCAAAGAAATTTTTAAAAATTCTGAAAAAATATCAATACCTATCCTCTCAAATTCCAATAATTTTATGGATTTGTATTGTAAGCTATTTCGTACTTCAAATAAGATTTTTCATAGTGATAAAATTGTATGTATTTTCGAATAATTCAGTTACAAAAATTGAATGATTTGGGATTATATCAATGCCAATATAAATTCATCAAAATGGGGGCAAATTTGCAGCAAATTTTTTTGGAATAAGGGAATTAGGAATGTGTTGGATTTACCTTGGAAAACTTCGATATATCGGTCCAGATAAATAGTCCTTTTGGTCCTCGTCCTGAGAAATGGTCTTTGGTCTTCGGAATTGATCGATGATCCTTACTGGTAATTCCTGAATAAATTAAAAAACTTTAAAAGCAGACCATTATCTCCGGTTTTTTTTTCGGAATATGACGGAAAGTAATGATATTTCAATAAATTCCAGTAATTTCGTCATCTGTTCCGAACGTTATATTAGAATTCGAATGTTATAGTAAAAAAAACATGTATTTTTGAACGATTGAGTCGGAACAACTGGATATTTTTGGATTTTATCAAGCTCAATATAAATTCGTCAAAATGGAGTTAATCATACCTTTGAAATGCTACAAATCCAGCCAGAAACAATTATCGTCTACGACGTCGTGGTTTTTCAATCCTCTCGATAAATAACTAATGCTGAAAATGAAAAGAAATTGATTAAATATCAGCCGATTCTAATTAAAAAATTTTATAAAGCTTCCTTAACGAACTCACCTCAGCCAACAAAGTCGACTGCCTTCAACGAAGAAAAATTTCAAAAAGGAAGCTGCAATAGAAATGCTGCATTATGTACCCTAAACAGGAAGTAATTAAAATTGACCTTCAATCTTTAAGACCAATACGAAAATCAAAATTTGAAAGTACGCATTTTCATTGGAATATCAGCTCAAGGCCAATGAGCGTTTCCTGTTCAAATTCCCGCCAATTCGAAATAGCCTAGGTTAGTGTTTACAAATTAGAAGCTGAAGTTTTATTTTACACGAAACATGTAATCGCGACGAAAATACGAACTCCTACGGGAAAAAAATCAAAAAATTTTTTTATAGTGGTCCCCCTTCACAATTTCAACTTGGAAGCATCTGCAATTTCAAATAGTCTCCTACACAGGTAGAAAACGATCAAATGTACAAAATTTAAGTCGAAGTCTCATTTCACTTCTACATGGAAGGTACAATCAAGACGAAAATACGAACTCCTGCGGGAAAAAAATCAAAAATTTTTTTTATAGTGGTCCCGCTTCACAATTTCAACTTGGAAGCATCCTGAATTTCAAATAGTCTCCTACACAGGTACGAAACTATCAAAGGAGAACGGCCATCTTGGACAGAAACTCAAGGTCGAAATATTCAGTTCACAACGTGAAGAGTGAAACTGGCGCCACCTATGTTTCGAATCGAAAACTTCTTCATGATCAAACTTGAGCGACATCTCCTCTTAAAGATTTCTATTTCACTAAGAGAATCAAAGCATTTCACATTTTTATGTTTGACGGCTCTAGGTGAACATAGATAAGGACTCATATGTTATTGTTGTTCGTGCAATATTATAATTAACACGTTTTTTTCGTTCTTTCTCATTCATAACATGAAACTTGTGTCCATGATTTTACACGGCTATGAAAGATCATCGACTTGCCGTTCATCTGTGTTGCTGATGACGTTTCTATTATTATAGAAATGTCTTTCTCAATCTATCTCACTCTGACACATTCTAATATGTCATGATAGCTACATCTCTCTCTAATCATTCGGACTTGTAATAATTTTCGAAAAGTTTTTCTCAAGTTATCACTTAAAAATTGCTACTTGGAAATTGTTCAGACAAAATGACGAACATTATTTTTGGTTATTGAAAAACATCAACAACTAATACACCATCAGATTATTCGTGTCGTGTCTCTATATCTAAGAACTGATATTGATATTGGCTCGTTAATTTCAATTTCCAGATTGGATTAAGGAGAAATATCTTATGCTCTCAAGATCAAAATATTTCATGAACAGAAAAAACACCAGATTGAATTAATACAATACATATGGATAACCACTTTTTGCACTTACGGAGGGCCATTATTTATGTTATCACGATTATATTATGAAGAGAGAACAATCATGCTCACCCTGTTAAGAATTCCTCGATGAAACTAATTAAATGTGTCAAGTAATTCAAGAATATTTGGAAATTAATCTGTTTTCAAAATCAAACTATATTGATTAATGGAATTTTGGTATCAACTGCACAATTGGCTTATGTTGTAAAATGTCCAATGAATAGTTCCAAGAATTATAGGCTGGAATAATATATTTTCATTTTATTATGGAATAATATATACAATAAAATAGATTCACATAATATATGCAACATAACTTTGGTAAACATTAAATTATCTGAATTACATAACTGTTTCTTCTGTGAGAAGTCAGCAATGTCGTCATATACTTTGCTGTCAATACCCATAGGTTATTCAAAATCATCAACACTCGTTTCACTTTCAGATGTATACATAAGAAAAGAAATGCATTAGAGCAATTCGACACATGTAATACCACTGATTTCACTCACCAAGGCCAAAATGTGAAATGTTATGTAGATTGAAATAAAAAGAGAATGATTACTCTTACCAAAATACAATTCTCTTAAGCTCAATGGAATAACAATCAAATGTTTCAATTTATCCAAGAATTTTTTGAGAACCATCTTTTCGAATTATGTAATTAATTTTAGATATCCACTGCACAATAGGTGAAGAAAAAGTAAAATACTTCAAGAATATATCGATTTTTATTGGTTATTGATAATAATAAATAACTACATAACTACACAATACATAATATGCAATATCATACTTTTATAAACTTCAAATTATTCCATTTCCATGAGCGTTTCTTTCTTGAAAAATCAGCCAGGAGTTAATTGCCTGTAGATATCATTGCTGTGCACTGTCCACGATAAATATCTCTGGGGGAATGTGGAAAGATTGTTCAATTCGTTCGCAGAGGCTGGAAAAATACAGAGAAAAATGTTACATAGACAGTTTTATTTTGAAGTATCTCAGATTCAACGTCATGCTGAATACATATTTATGTTGGGGATAATTGACAGTAGAAATATTTTGAAACATTTCACAGTTTTACTTACATTCCATGTCCATACATTCTCTTTCCAGAACGCCATTGGCTCGATTTTTCCACTCTTGATGTCATTTTGATATTGCAGCACAATTCCTATCAAAATCTGCCAAAATTGTTTGAAATTTCTGCTAAAATGAGAAAAGGTTAGTCCATACTCGTTAATCAATCCATAACTCACCTGAATAGTTCCACTTGGGCTTCTTGTTCCCTTTTTCTTTCACAAATCTCCATTCCTACGGAAGTACACCAAGACCTCTGAAATGGTCCTCCAAATTCAGCAAAAACACTGAAAAAAGGTTCGATTTCATTAAAAGAAAGTATAATAACGTTCAATCCAACTACTTACTTTGAATTCCATCTAGAAAAATGCATTCAACACCAAAATATAGTACGTAAACTTCCAAGGTCTAATCGTCCTTAACAGAATTGAATTCGTTTGGATTCCTACGGAAATATTGAGAATTCGTGAAATTCCTTCACACGTCGTTGAAAAATGATGTGGGATTTCATATTTCATCGTCTTCTGTATTACAGATGGTCTTTTTCAGTCAAAAACATCCAGGATATCCCTTCCAATAAAATTAAACATTTCCACAGGCATTCTGAAAAAGAAATCGATATTCAATATAACATTTTTTCACTTCATTTTCATAATTACCTTCTTATTCGTTCAGAAATCCACAATCGAACATGTTTTTTTCGAAATATGACCACATTCCTGAAAAATCATTTCGGAAATACAATATGGCGATACATTTATTGTTCGTTTCCTGGGATACGACCATCTCTTTTTTTCAGCCATCTGAGAAACGATTTATGGAATTGTGAAATTCTTACTACAGCGCCATCTATTATGAGTAGTAGGAACATGCTAGGCATGCATTCTTTTCTTCTAAATCGGTTAAATTTCATGCAAAAACACTGAAAAAGGGTTCAATTTCAATAAAAGAAAGTATAATAACGTTCAATCCAACTACTTACTTAGAATTGAAAACCTTGGGAAATCGGGGAACTCCATTGAAAATCCACCGAGGAATATTGAAATGCCAAATATGGATTTCGTTCAAAAATTTCTCAATAACAATCTGAAATGTGAAAAGACAACGTAATATTCCATTATCGAACAGAATTGACCTCCTACCTTTGTTTTCATATACAAAAAACACTCATTATTCCTTCAACGGAGCAATGTCAGAATGTCAATTTTATTTTGTTGATAACTTCCTGAAATATAACGTTGAGAAGCTAAACTCGGCTGGGTTCGTTCAAAGAACATTTAAAGAACACGTTTTTTCCATTTCAACATGTAAAACTTCTTTCAAATAGAAAAACTACCATAGTCTCATTCTTTCGTATTACCTGAAAATAAACATTTCTTCCTAGCTTCCAAAAATGTTGTAACCGATTGGAATTTACGCTAAAATGTGAAAAGACAACGTAATATTTCATTTTCGAACAGAATTGACCTCCTACCTTTGTTTTCATATACAAAAAACACTCATTATTCCTTCAACGGAGCAATGTCAGAATGTCAATTTTATTTTGTTGATAACTTCCTGAAATATAACGTTGAGAAGCTAAACTCGGCTGGGTTCGTTCAAAGAACATTTAAAGAACACGTTTTTTTCCATTTCAACATGTAAAACCTCTTTCAAATAGAAAAACTACCATAGTCTCATTCTTTCGTGTTACCTGAAAATAAACATTTCTTCCTAGCTTCCAAAAATGTTGTAACCGAATGGAATTTACGCTAAAATGTGAAAAGACAACGTAATATTCCATTTTCGAACAGAATTGACCTCCTACCTTTGTTTTCATATACAAAAACACTCATTATTCCTTCAACCGAGCAATGTCAGAATGTCAATTTTATTTCGTTGAAAACTTCCTGAAATATAACATTGGGGATGAAAACTGGGCGGCGTTCGTTTAAAGAACATCTAAAAAACACGTTTTTCTTGATTTCCACCTGCGAAACATCTTTTAAATAGGAAAAATCAGTCAAAGTTCTGACCCTTTCTGAGTGACGTGAAACTTTTCTCATCGGCTCTGATATCGGTGAAACTTGGCAAGAATCTGAAAAATATCGTTATAATCCGTCTCCAAACACCTCATTCGATCCGTCCACTACGATATTTCATCAAATAATGGGATTTTTCAACGAATTTCTCGTGTACCCCTGTAACCTCAAATGTAAACATTCGCTGTGCTCTCGAAAAACCTCCTGACGGTCCGAATCTTTGCTAAAAAGTTTAAACATACGTTAGATTTTAAAATTCAACACATAACTCACCTCCAAATACCGATTAAATACCAAAATTCTGCATTTTAAAATTTCAAGTTCGAGTCAGACGACGGGACGTCATTTGACCTCGAAGCGGCCGTATCGATTCTGTGAAAAAGTCTGTGACGATCGGACTCTGAAAAAATTCCCGCGGAACGTCATACTTTGCGGACTCGTGGGGGCCGAACGGTAACCCCCAGAACCTTCATCTCCCTCTTGTCATCAGATCCGTTCTTCGTCTTTCCGTAGCAGTTTTCGAAATTCCTCCAGGTGCCCCAGAAAAAAAGCCTTTCTCTCCAGAAGTTCGGCCTTTTCGCGATTTTCTTCGATTTTCGGGACTTTCGCGATTTTTTTTCGAATACTTCCCGGGCCCGTAGTGACTCGAGGGGGGCACAAAAAATCGCGCCGTTTCTTCGACTTTTCGTCGAGCCCGCAAGCGGGCTCGACGGCGACCTGCGGTCGCCGTTTTAAGCTTTCTGCCGAACCCTTTTCGCCAATTCCGAAAGTCGATGGTTCGCGATCACCGAATTTTACCATTTTAGTATTATTAACTAGTAAAGCCCATAGCTCTACCTTTTAAGTAGATTCACTTATAAGGTAGAATCACCTTATAGGTAGATTCACCTTATAGGTAAATTCACCTTATAGGTGGATTCACCTATAGGGTAGAATCACCTTATAGGTAGATTCACCTATAAGGGTGAATCTGCCTATCTCGACAGATCCTCCTTTGAAGTTAGATTCGCATTCAACTGTTAAAAAAACCAACAATAAGGCAAGGAAAAGAATTTTTTTACAAACGTCAAACTCTATCGAGTAACCTTGACAACCATAGGCTAAAAAAATTATGTTCTCGAAAAATCGAAATTGTGTTCGATGAAAACGTCAAAATATTCTGTGCACGCATTGTCGAAATAAATGGAAACCAAAAACTCACCTCAAAATACCAAATCCTATTCGAATAATTCTACAAAGCACTCCCAACATCACCGTTATCATTCGAAAAATTTCCGCAAAACATCAGAATCTGCAAAGAAAAAAAAATTAATAAGAAGAAAAACTCAATATGAAAATTCTCACCTTGATTTATTCCATTCGAAATGAATGTCTAAAAGTCCTATTCCAATGTCACAATTTTCAATACATTCGGAATGATATGATATGAGATATCGTATTCCATCATGAACCGTCCCACAGGAATCATTCAGTGAAAAACACCCACTATCTTCATTCTCACAAAAGCAGGAAGTGTCGAAAAATTTCCGCAAAACATCAGAATCTGCAAAGAAAAAAAAATTAATAAGAAGAAAAACTCAATATGAAAATTCTCACCTTGATTTATTCCATTCGAAATGAATGTCTAAAAGTCCTATTCCAATGTCACAATTTTCAATACATTCGGAATGATATGAGATATCGTATTCCATCATGAACCGTCCCACAGGAATCATTCAGTGAAAAACACCTAGTATCTTCATTCTCACAAAAGCAGGAAGTGTGTCACAAGGTTATTCTGAAAAAAGTGACAACTATGAACTAAAAAAATTACGGTCTCGAAAAATCAAAATTGTATTCACCTGAAAAAACCAAATCCTTTCCCTTTCTCTTCGAACAATTCTACAAAGCACTCCCAACATCACCGTTATCATTGGGAAAATTTTCGCAAAACATGGAAACCTGCCAAGAAAAAAGAATGAATATATGACGAAAAACTCAGCATGAAAATTCTCACCTTTTTTCCAAGTTCAAAAAATGGATAAATCTCTATCTATCTATACCTTAACATGAATGGGTCTGTATACGAAAATACATCAGTTTGAAATTGAAAGAACATAAAATGCGATATAATCGGAGGTATAAGTTTTATTAACAAAAAAAAATCGAAATGTGAATCAGTTTGAATTACAAAAGTTGGAGATATGGAAACAGTTATAAACATATGAAAACTTTCGAAATTATTAACAATATTGTGAATTATGAATGGTATTATATTGAATACAGGAAGGAATTAGGTGATAATTGCAATGATATAGAAAAACCTGAAATCATATTTGGCATAGATTTATTTGTTTGAGAGAATGTGAATAGAAATGATAATTCTGACATCAGAATATTATGAAAATACATGGATTATGGAAAAATCATTTAATAATAAAACGTTATTATAATAAAATGATATATTAGATGAAATTTGTGATAGGAAATAATGACAATAAATATTATGTTGAATTTAATGAGGGAATTAATTGAATTCTGAATAAAAAAGGGAACATTTTATATTATTCTAAATTATACACATTAACTATAATACATACTATTATTAGAACCTACGACTAAGACTTTTTACATTTTTTATTTACACTTCACTATATACACTATTCACAAAAGTGTCTATCGCGCACTTACACACTTTAGTCTTTTCACTGGGGGGGGGGGGAGGTCCAATCCGAGTCACGCGACGACGGCAGCTTGCTCCGGCATTCTCCTCAACATATCGGGATATCCTTGTACTGCAAATTTCAAAGAAAAATTAGTTGACTGCATGGTAACATTTCGAGATTCACACTTACGTCATCACGTACAATCTTCGATGGAAGCAGAGCCATTCTGAATTTCGAAGTGGTGTTGTTCTTCTTCTTCGGTTTTTCTGTGTCAATAATACCCCCGACGATAACTGTACGTGCACAACTACTAAGGATCGAGACGACAATCGAGAAAAAGCCTGCATATAAACGACGACGGCGAAGCAAACGCAATCCCAAGAATTCGAGTGCAATCGGCAAAATGAGAGAACAAACGAAGAATTTGGAAAAAAGAAATTTGGAAAAATAATTTTGAATTTTGAGAAATTTAATGATGAATCGAAAATCGATGGATTGATTATATGTGACTGATTTGAATTAAAAAAAAATAGGTTAATTTTTGTCTTTTTCGTTAACAAAGTCCAGAATAGTGTCATAAACAATATTTTTAGTGAAAACCTCATTCGACGAACGCAGCAGATACCCTTGATACCGGGATCGGACCACTTCCACCTTCACGGCGTCCCAAGAGCGAGCTCTCGAGAACGCAACGTAAAGTTGACCGTGACTGAACACCGGGCTGGCCAGGTAAATGCCGACCCGTTCGAATGTTTGCCCCTGCGCCTTATTTATTGTGAGTGCGAAACAAACTTTGACCGGAAATTGACGTCGTTTTAGTACAAACGGCAAGGTTTTGTCGGCCGAAGTGAGATCCATTCTGGGAATGAGAACTGTTCGACCGACGAAACGGCCGGTGACAATCTGCGCTGTTAGGAGTACGTCTGAAACAGCCAACACCAGTAGTCGCGTACCGTTAATCAATCCATCTTCTAGAGACAAATTTCTAAGAAGAATAACCGGTACGCCTACTTTGAGTCTTAGCTCGTGATGGGGCATTCCGCTGGGTGTTATGGTGTTCAGGTACTCTTCCGGAAAGTTGGCCACCTCGTCCTCGTCTCCCGAAGCCACGCTGTCGAGGCTGGTAACGACAGTGAAAGCTCCGGGAAACGCTTCGAGAATCCTGTCGTTGAGCAGATTGCAATGGTCGTTCTTGGGACATAGTATTGCACGCCCGGCGAGTTGCTCCGGTGTTAGCGAGTCAAGCTGTGCGTAAATCTCACGAACGACGTTGTCCGTCAGACAACGCTTAGGCAGACAAACGAAATCGCTGCTTTCATCTCCGTCCACGGTGATCTTGACGTTGGTATTACCGCGGCCCAGATCTTCGAGCCATTCTGTGAACTCCTGCTCGCCTGCAGCAACACGCATATTGGTCGTCAGACGGATGACTTCGAAACTCGTCCAGTACCTATAATTTGCGAAGAAGAGTTCGACTTCCTGAACGCGACCAGAACCAACGGGCAAGAGCTGTTTGACGTCTCCGCCGAGAAGTATGCATTTACCACCGAAAGGACGTTGGTCCATGCATACGTCACGAAGGAGGGCGTCTACAACACTCAAGACGTGGTGGCTGGCCATCGAAACTTCGTCCCAAATTATCAGTCGGAGATTTCTCAGACGATCCGCCTCCTGCGATTGCGCCGATATCGAAGAACGGGAGTCCGACATCAAGTCCAGAGGTAATCTGAACGTTGAATGAACCGTCCTTCCGTTTCTAAGCAATAACGCCGCGATCCCAGTGAAAGCCACTGCTATGGACGGAAGATTCCGACCTTCGCAGTAACTCAATAAGGTGTTGTACAGGTGAGTTTTACCGGTACCCCCGCTTCCCTGCAGGTAAAAAAGCCTGGGGAAGTCGACCGCCGTAGAGTCGATCGCCGCAACGATTCGATCGAACGCACTACGTTGTTCCGGGTTCAAATCTTCCGGACGAAAATCTGCCGAATCCGGTCTCGGAGCTTCGTCATCGTCGACATCGTCGACTCCCAAGTCTGAGCTCGGATCCGGCAGACCAAAGTCCTTCAGAGTCTTGCCCAGAAAACGTAGAACACGCTCGATTCTGCGCAAAGCGCGATCTTCCGAATCGCGTTCGGAGAATCCCTTCCGACGATAATCCTCGACCATATAGCGTTTAAAGCCGGACCAGAGAGAAACCGGATCCGCGACCTCGCAGAAGCACAGAAGGTATGCGAATAATTTTCGCATACAACCTGGCATCTCCACCAACGCGGCGTGCTCCATGGTTTTGACCCACTCGAGATCAGACGCAACCAGACCTCTCGCTCGTACCGCCTCTCTGAACGTGGGATACGTTACTCCGCTAAATGTCCGCAAATCCTCGAAGGAAGTGGGTCCGGCGACGTGCAACAAAAGGACTCGTAAATGAAATTTTTCTATGTATTTAGGACTGATCGTGTACATCCTAGGTATAACGGAATGACGTCGCTGTCGTTCCGCCCAGCGATGTTGGCCGGCTACAAAAGTATAGTACAACGGTACTTCGCAGTACTTTAGGTGGCGCGCTCTAGGATTGGACGCGTTCAGTTCGAAATACGCTTCCAAAAGGCTTGATTTTGGATGTTGCAACGCCGACTCGAATTGCCCTTCGTCGAAATAGACGACGCTTTCTCCAGGTAGATGTACCGGCAACCTGTAAATCGTGTGACTTTTGCCCTGAATGGGAAAAGCCAACAATCTCCAGGCTGATTCGCCCGAGGAGACATATCGGGAATCGATAAAAGCTTTTATTTCGTCCAAAATAATTTCGTCTCTGACCTGGATAACAGCGGCGTCGGGCCCCTTATTGATGTATTTAAACACATACTTGACCGAACCAACAGACGTTACAACCTCGACGTTTATATGAGATCCGTATTTCATAGACAGATATGGGCTGTAGGGAACTACGTCCCTGTTGTCCACTGTACATGAAATGCCGGGTCTCTCAAACGATGCCGTGCGACCGTCGTTTCTTCGCCTATATGCAGGGTAGGCCTGATTGATCGCGGTCGTGTCCGAAAATGTTTTGGGATAGTGCTTGGAACACTTGCCGTCAATCATGCAGGGAGCAGCTGGATCGCGATCGCCGCAGGGGCCGTGTATCATGGTGGACATTATAGTGTTAAAAAGCCGACTTCCCGGCGCCGGCAGTTCGGCGCAGATGATCTTGTCTACGTCATCGGGTTGGCGCAACTTGTCCTTGTCTGCTAAAGTTAGCAGACAGTGCATATGGGGCAGGCCCCGTTTTTGGAATTCGATGACGTAGACAAAAGCAATCACTTCGCCGAAAATTTGGAATTTCAAAACGTCATCGAAAAATGCCCTCCTCTTTAAGTCAAAAACCCTCGCAACTAAATCCGGTCTGTCCTGCGGATTCAAGAACTTGCCTCCCATATTGTCCTTGATCTCATGCCAATTTGGGTTGCACGTGAAGGTCACGAACAGGGATGGTCGGCCGTATTTTGCCACAATGGCCATCGCGTCTTGATAATTTTGTTGCATGTAACGCGGACCTCCAGTGAAAGAGCTCGGCAGGACGACTACTCTACCGATCCTTTCGCTACCGACGGGTTCTGCCTCCACTCTTCGCGCAATGTAATCCTGGACCCCGGCGTAGGTCTCGGCACGTAGTTGCGCTTGATGGGTACGCAGATAGTTCAGCCGATCACCCTCCAACTCGACGTATTTATCAACAATAAATTGCTGAGTCAGACGTCCGAAGAGGAGGATCGGATTGAAAATATCGGCGCGACTCATCAACCGGTATACCTCGAAGTTACGTTTTCCTATGCGTCTGTCACCAACCGCCGTACGCAAATCTGGCGACCATCCTAATTCTCCGTGTGGAAAGATCAGAGGATAACACAGTGTGTCGATGATGGGTGACAGCCGGGGGATATCCTTAATTTGGAAACTGCGATCGTTAACGTCGCTATTAATTAAATTTACGCGAATTGTGCCCGGTGGCGGTATACCCCCATCAATTGAACGAAAGATTGCACCGATCTCGCTGGAGTTAGAAGGTGCTGCGTAGGTTTTCCTATCAGTTCCTGGGTTGTTGTGGAAAAATAGGCTAAGCTGCGGAACGGAATCGTTACCGCCGGTTCTTCGTGCGTCCTGAACCACTTGACCTAAGGTGCGATACATGCGGGCGAACGGATGAGTGTCCCTCAACAGAGCGTCTATTTGCCCCAACAGAATGGGGTCGCAACCATCACGTACGGTGTTCGACGTTCTTTTCCTCGTAGCCTCTCCTGAGTCTACGAAATACAACGATCCAAACGATGGATCGGATGGATCGATGTCTCCTACTCGGTGGTAAATCTGCCCGGATACGACTATCACGGGAGCTCCTCGGCCCAAACCCTCTCTCTGGGCGAAGGTTGTGGAACCGAGGGCGAGTAGGGTATTATACCTCCTCACGTTTCTCATAAATCCTCTGGATCGAGAAGTGTCTTCCGTGAGTAGAGCCTTCAGCAGTTGCGGATACCCGGAACTGGCTGGGATGCTCACTGCACCTTTATTGCAGCAGGTCTCATTCTCGTTGCGAAAAAATAGAGCTTTGCAGTTGGTACACTCAGAGTCCATTGGGCCCAAATCATGAAGGGGAACAACCTGTTGTTCTTCAGCGGCACCACGCACGACCGTCGTAGAAGCCTGCGCTTCGCAATCACCATCGCATCCACCTACAACTGTGGAAGTCCGCAACGTACGCATCGGTTCCGTTGATTTTCTTCTGGAAGAAGAGGCGCCGGTTGTTGTGGCGCCGTAGACCCTAAGTACATGGTACAGGCCTGCTCCCGTCAGATTATCGGCGGAACCGATATCTACCTTGATCGGGACCAAAGTGTATAGATAAGTGCGATCGTAATTTTGCAACATGAATGCAACCAAACTTCTGCTGCTAGGAAATTTAATCAAACATGCCTTTCCGTCCTGTTCGATGGCCTTTCCGTCTTTCCCGCGACTATGAGAGTCAAATAAATAATAGGCTCTGGGCGCTTTACTCACACATACAGACATCAACCCGCACGTGAAAATAGCCGATTCAAAATTTTGGAAAACCTGCGACAATCCGTCGGCTAACGGAACGTCCAGTTCTGCTCTGTTTTCGACACCCTCTCCTAAATGCCCAGTTACTGTGTCCATTTCGTTAATGTTGAGCGTAAAAGTGACACCATCAACAATGAAGTTCCGATGAACTTCGATCACGAATAATAACTCATTCGGATCATTTAAATTTTGTAACGACCGCGACGAAATGGACTTTTTATACAATTCGTCCCCATAATCCAAAACATTATCTATGACGGACGTATCCCAAGCACTAAACGTTATCACTCTGTTATAAGCGAGTGCCACAGCCGCGATGGCTGTGCACTGGCGATTTCTAGATGTTAAAGAAAACCTGTTACTATTTTGACTACGCGAACCCCTAACAACCGTCGTTTGATAGGAAGTTCCCGCGTCTGTCGATTGTCGCCTCTTTCCGTTGTCGTTGACACGTTTTTCCGTTAACGAAGGAGGTATTACAACTTTCGGTGTGATGGGCGTGGGTATGGGCGTGGGATCATCTGAAGATACAATAAAATTTTATATACATCTACAATGCGAGGCAAAAAAATTGTCCGAAATATTCAATCGATTTATAATGTATGCTATCATGGAAATTCATACTATTGCCGATAAAAAGAATGTACGATTGTACGACCATGTAAAATTTACATTCCTGACGAAACAGATCCGAAATATTCAGCTGAGATAAAATTCATGTAAAAACAACGTCAGAATTCTCCAACTGAAAGAGGAATACACTTTGAAAGATTTCTTCTACTTCAAAAATTGTTCTGCAAAAGAGCAGATGCAGTTAGCGACAATCTCTATAGTTGGCACTTATCGTAGTTTTGTATATGAAACAATAGATGGCATCGGGGTTGTTATTAAAATGTTTACATGTTTCGAAATTTAATTGAGTTGAACGCTCGAAATAACCCAAAGTAATTGAACTTCCTGAAGTATTTTGCAGTTGCATAAGAAAATTATGAAAAAGTCACTTATTGTAGTTCCGTATAAGGAACAATGGATGGCGTCGCGGTTGTTATTAAAATGTGTACGTGTTTTGAAATTTAGTATAGTTGAATGATCGTAATAATATTGTTCACTGGGTTGTCATTCGGGAGTGAACACCTGAACAAACTCAAAGTAATTGAACTTCCTGAAGTATTTTGCAGTTGCATAAGAAAATTATGAAGAGGTCACTTATTGTAGTTCCGTATAAGAAACAATAGATGGCGTCGCGGTTGTTATTAAAATGTGTACGTGTTTTGAAATTTAGTAGAGTTGAATGATCGTAAAAATATTGTTCACAGGGTTGTCATTTGTGAGTGAACACCTGAACAAACTCAAAGTAATTGTAATTCCTGGAATATTTTTCAGTTGCATAAGAAATTTATGATATATTCATGTGAAACACTGTCTTATACAAAATGTTATCTCAGTGAAGGATGAAATAATCAATGTACATGTTTTGGAATTTAATCAAATTGAATGGTCGAAAGAATATTGTTCACATGATAGTCATTCGTAAGTGACCACCTGAACAAATTCAATATTTTGCAGTTGATGAAGACAATTATGAAAAATTCATGTGGAATAGTGTCTTATACAAAATGTGTAAAAAGTTTAAAAAAATTAATGTTATTGATGGCGAGCAAGAATTTCAAGCAATATTCGATTTGAAATAGAATACTTATGGAGATTATTCGAGGAGAATTCAACACTGATTTTTATGGGCAGTGATATATCGTTGACACGTTTGTCCGTTAACGAAGGGGGTGTTACAACTTTCGGCGTGATGGGCGTGGGTATGGGCGTGGGATCAAATGAAGATACGATAAAATCTTATATACATCTATACAATGCGAGGCAAAAAATTTTCCGAAATATTCAATCAATTTATAATGTATGCATATCATGGAAATTCATACTATTGCCGATCAAAAGAATGTACGATTGTACGACCATGTAAAATTTACATTCCTGACGAAACAGATCCGAAAAATTCAGCTGAGATAAAATTCATGTAAAAACAACGTCAGAATTCTCCAACTGAAAGAGGAATACACTTTGTAAGATTTCTTCTACTTCAAAAATTGTTCTGCAAAAGAGCAGATGCAGTTAGCGACAATCTCTATAGTTGGCACTTATCGTAGTTTCGTCTATGAAACAATAGATGGCATCGGCGTTGTTATTAAAATGTTTACATGTTTCGAAATTTAATTGAGTTGAACGCTCGAAATAACTCAAAGTAATTGAACTTCCTGAAGTATTTTGCAGTTGCATAAAAAAATTATGAAAAAGTCACTTATGGTAGTTCCGTATAAGGAACAATGGATGGCGTCGCGGTTGTTATTAGAATGTGTACGTGTTTTGAAATTTAGTATAGTTGAATGATCGTAATAATATTGTTCACAGGGTTGTCATTCGGGAGTGAACACCTGAACAAACTCAAAGTAATTGAACTTCCTGAAGTAATTTGCAGTTGCATAAGAAAATTATGAAGAGGTCACTTATTGTAGTTCCGTATAAGAAACAATAGATGGCGTCGCGGTTGTTATTAAAATGTGTACGTGTTTTGAAATTTAGTAGAGTTGAATGATCGTAAAAATATTGTTCACAGGGTTGTCATTTGTGAGTGAACACCTGAACAAACTCAAAGTAATTGTAATTCCTGGAATATTTTTCAGTTGCATAAGAAATTTATGATATATTCATGTGAAACACTGTCTTATACAAAATATTATCTCAGTGAAGGGTGAAATAATCAATGTACATGTTTTGGAATTCAATCAAATTGAATGGTCGTAAGAATATTGTTCACAGGATTGTCATTCGTAAGTGACCACCTGAACAAATTCAATATTTTGCAGTTGATGAAGACAATTATGAAAAGTTCATGTGGAATAGTGTCTTATATACAAAATGTGTAAAAAGTGTAAAAAAATTAATGTTATTGATGGCGAGCAAGAATTTCAAGCAATATTCAATTTGAAATAGAATAATTATGGAGATTATTCGAGGAGAATTCAACACTATCTGATATTTATTGGCAGTGAAAAATTGACTCACCAGCAGTTGTCACAATTTTGGGTTTTTTTGGCTTCTTCGTCCATTGATTGGATTTCCTCTTCCTGGGCATGATCCTCCTCTGTACTTGCTGGTCTCCTCAACACTGAAAAGATTCAACAAAAATTATGTAATGTTCAACAATAAATTTGTTACAGTATTCGCAATATTGCTGAATGAAATTAATATGATGTTTTTAATTACGAACATTTCAGGTGAAACAACGCCCAACTCCCACACCTCAGGAGACAAATTTGAAACTTTAATTTTCAAATTGTGAGAAAAGGGCATATAGTAACATATTTTTAGATTTACCTTAGAAATTTGCTATAATTTCTGTCCAGAAATGGCTCTCCTTCCTCAAAGTTTATCGTCTGACTGCCTCAACTGATTGATCCTGAATCAATGAAAAAACGTATGTGATATAATCTGTTTTGAAATAAATAAGTTTTATTATAATTCAAATGATATGGCGAAAAACATGCATTTTTTAATGATTGAGTCGAAAAAGCATAATATATCTGGTGTATTTTATGAATTTCGATTTTGAATAATGAATATGGTTGCAATCACATATCTAAAGATCGAACCATTTTTTTTTTTGGAAGAAGAATATGGATTTCTATCAGATTTACCTTGGAAAATTTCTGCAATTTCGGTCCTGAAATGATGCTCCTTCCTTAAAAATGATCCCCAGGCTACCTCAACTGCTTATTCCTGAAATAATTCAAGCACTTATTAGGTATATAATATACACATTATTCCCTAGAAATTTTTAAAAATTCTGAAAAATTATCAATACCTATTCTCTCAAATTCCAATAATTTTATGAATTTGCATTGTAAGCTATTTCGTACTTGAGATAAGATTTTACATAATGATAAAATTGTATGTATTTTCGAATAATTCAGTTACAAAAACTGAATGATTTCGGATTATATCAATGCCAATTTAAATTCATCAAAATGGGGGCAAATTTGCAGCAATTTTTTTAGGAATAAGGGAATTAGGAATGTGTTGGATTTACCTTGGAAAACTTCGATATATCTGTCCAAAGAAATAGTCCTTTTGGTCCTCGTCCTGAGAAATTGTCCTTGGTCTTCGGAATTGATCGATGATCCTTACTGGTAATTCCTGAATAAATTAAAAAACTTTAACAGCAGACCATTTTTCCTGAATTTTTTTCGGAATATTACGAAAAATAATGATATTTCAATAAATTCCAGAAATTTCGTCATCTGTTTCGAACGTTATATTAGAATTCGAATGTTATAGAAAAAAAAACATTTATTTCCGAACGATTGAGTCGGAATGACTGGATATTTTTGGATTTTATCAAGCTCAATATAAATTCGTCAAAATGGAGTTAATCATACCTTTGAAATGCTACAAATCCAGCCAGAAACAATTATCGTCTTCGACGTCGTGGTTTTTCAATCCTCTCGATAAATAACCAATGCTGAAAACGAAAAGAAAATGATTAATATCAGTCGATTCAAATTAATATTTTTTTAAAAAGCTTCCTTAACGAACTCACCTCAGCCAATAAAGTCGTCCGCCTTGTCTTCAACGAAGAAACATTTCAAAAAGGAAGCTACAATAGAAATCCCGCATTATATACCCCTTCTAAACAGGAAGTAATTAAAATTGACCTTCGATTTTTTAGACCAATACGAAAATCAAAATTTCAAAGTACACATTTTCATTGGAATATCAGCTCAAGGCCAATGAGCGTTTCCTGTTCAAATTCCCGCCAATTCGAAATAGCCTAGGTTAGTGTTCACAAATTAGAAGCTGAAGTTTTATTTCACACGAAACATGCAATCGCGACGAAAATACGAACTCCTGCGGGAAAAAAATCAAAAAATTTTTTTATAGTGGTCCCCCTTCACAATTTCAAGTTGGAAGCATCTGCAATTTCAAATAGTCTCCTACACAGGTAGAAAACGATCAAATGTACAAAATTTAAGTCGAAGTTTCATTTCACTCTTACATGGAAGGTACAATCAAGACGAAAATACGCACTCGTGCGGGAAAAAAATCAAAAATTTTTTTTATAGTGGTCCCCCTTCACAATTTCAACTTGGAAGCATCTTGAATTTCAAGTAGTCTCCTACACAGGTACGAAACTATCGAAAGAGAACGGCCATCTTGGACAGAAACTCAAGGTCGAAATATTCAGTTCACAACGTGAAAAGTGAAACTGGCGCCACCTATGTTTCGAATCGAAAACTTCTGCTCATGACCAAACTTGAGCGACATCTCCTCTTAAAGATTTCTATTTCACTAAGAACATCAAAGCATTTCACATTTTTATGTTTGACGGCTCTGGGTGATCACAGATAAGGACTCATCTGTCATTGTTGTTCGTGCTGTATTATAAATCACACGTTTTTTTCGTTCTATCTCATTCAGACACATTGTGTCATAACATGAAACTTGTGTCTATGATTTTACACGGCTATGAAAGATCATCGACTTGCCGTTCATCTGTGTTGCTGATGACGTGATTATAGAAATGTCTTTCTCAATCTATCTCACTCTGACACATTCTAATATTTCATGATAGCTACATCTCTCTCTAATAATTCGGACTTGTAATAATTTTCGAAAAGTTTTTCTCAAGTTATCCCTCAAAAATTGCTACTTGGAAATTGTTTAGACAAAATGACGAACATTATTTTTGGTTATTGAAAAACATCAACAACTAATACACCATCAGATTATTCGTGTCTCTATATCTAGGAACTGATATTGATATTGGCTCGTAAATTTCAATGTCCAGAATGGATTAAGGAGAAATATCTAATTCACCCAAGCAGCCAAAATAAGTCACGAACAAAAAAAAATACCACGACTTGGAAAAAAGCAGATAGAAATTTTACAATACATATCACATAATATGTACCTATAACCACTCATTTATCTTACTGAGGGCCACTTTGTGGAATGTTATCACGATAGGAGTATGAAGAGACAAAAATTATGCTTACCTTGATACAATTCCCATTTATTCAATGGAACATTAAAGTTATACGTGCAATGTTATTGATGAATTTTCGAAAAGTTTAAACTATATTGAAGAATGGAATTTCAGATATCTGCAGCACAATTTGATTCTGTCAAGAATTGTTCAATAAAGTCAGAAATTTCAAGAATATAACGATTTTTATTGGTTATTGATTGATATTCTGGAATACACACAATAAATAACTTCACAATACATAAAATGCAATATCACTTTTATAAACTTCAAATTATTCCATTTCCATGAGCGTTTCTTTCTTGAAAAATCAGCAAGTAGGTATCATCATTGATTTGCACTGTCTCTGGAAAGATTATCCAAGTCACAATTGTCCAATTCGTTTGCAGGGGCTGGAAAAATACAGAGAAAAATGTTACATAGACAGTTTTATTTTGAAGAATCTTAGATTCAACGTCATGCTGAAAACATAAATGGGGGATCTGGGGGACCACAATGAAATAAGGGTCTACTCAATATTATACATTCAAGCCACAGCTGAAATGACAGTTCCTTCAGGAGCTGCTGCCCGAAGAATAGTAAAAATATTGTAAAACATTTTACAGTTTTCCTTACATTGATATCTGTCCATTGTATTCATTTTTCAGACCATTGGCTCGATTTTTCCACTCTTAACGTCATTTTGATATTGCAGCACAATTCCTATCAAAATCTGCCAAAATTGTTTGAAATTTCTGCTAAAATGAGAAAAGGTTAGTCCATACTCGTTAATCAATCCATAACTCACCTGAAAAGTTCCACTTAGGCTTCTTGTTCCCTTTTTCTTTCACAAATCTCCATTCCTACGGAAGTACACCAAGACCTCTGAAATGGTTCTCCAAATTCACTGAAAATGGTTCAATTTCATTAAAAGAAAGTATAATAACGTTCAATCCAACTACTTACTTTGAATTCCATACCGAAAAATGCATTCAACACCAAAATATAGCACGTAAACTTCCAAGGTCTAATCGTCCTTAACAGAATTGAATTCGTTTGCATTCCTGCGGAAATAATGAGAATTTGCGAAAATCCATCACACATCGTTGAGAAATGAGGTGGGATATCATATTTCATCGTCTTCTGGATTACAGGTGGTCATTTTCAGTCAAAAACATCCGGGATATCCTTTTCCATAAAAACAAATATTTCCAAGGACATTCTGAAAAAGAAATCGATATTCAATATAACATTTTTTCACTTCATTTTCATAATTACCTTCTTATTCGTTCAGAAATCCACAATCGAACATGGTTTTTTCGAAATATCACCACATTTCTACAAAATCATTCCGGAAATGCAAAATGGCGATACATTAATTGTTCGTTACCTGGGAAACGACCATCTCTTTTTTTCAGCCATCTGCGAAACGGCGAAATTTCTATAGCGGCCCCTAGACGGTCAATCATGAATGACAGTCTGACTGAACAATAGGATTGTCAATCCTGCCTTCAATCTTGAAGCCCCTACACATATCATTCAAACTGACAGTCTGATTGAAATGACTTCAGCTCAGTTGAAATTTAAACACCAAATAGTACGCTTCTAATTATTATTAGTAAATGTCTCCAAATGAAAAAAGTAAAGATAAGGCTTGTTTGGCCATTATCCTTGCATTGGGCACCAAGAAGACAATAAAACGTCTTTCACTGTGGAATTTGGCTTTATTTCTTTATATATGTTGAGTAATTTTCCCAATGCAACATTTTTTTATATTTATTCATGTACCTGGGATGGGATTTATTCCACAGTTCGGGGAAAGATTCATAAACACTTTGAACCTTTGAAGGCAGTTTCGATCGTCAACCCTTTGATTGCATCAATAAGACTGAGGAAAAGAATGATAGAATCACTACACCACCATTCAGACTGTCAGTCTCCCCTCCACTAAACGTGATTGAACCTCGGATTTTAAAATATTTGGAAATTCGTCAGTCCATCCATCATTCCATCAGTATAGACCTTACACCTTCAATCGGAATGTCAATCTTCGCTCTGATTGTCATTCCGAATGATCGTGTAGGGGCCCTATATTGCAGCGCCATCTATTATGAATAGTAGGAACATGCTAGCCATGCATTCTTTTCTTCTAAATCGGTAAAATTATATGCAAAAACACTGAAAAAAGAACAATTTCAATAAAAGAAGGTATAATAACGTTCAATCCAACTACTTACTTTGAATTGAAAACCTTGGGAAATCGGGGAACTCCATTGAAAATCCACCGAGGAATATTGAAATGCCAAATATGGATTTCGTTCAAAAATTTCTCAATAACAATCTTGAACGTTCACTGATGGCCCCTTCAGTATAAATAAGATCCAGACAACATGTTTTTCCTCTTTTCGATCTGAAAAAACTCTCATAAATATGGAAAAAGAATCAGAGTTTCAACATACCTTCTACGAATAAATCTTTCGGAAAATCGCCAAAATTCTTTTGAAATCCGGAAAATATCATCGTAGCCACCTCAATACGGCTCGTTCAAAACACTCACTGCGATATTTCTTCGAATAAGAGGTATTCAAATCATTTTCCTGCTCGACCTTGGAGGTTAAATCGAAATTTACAGAAAATCATCAAAAAACACCTGAAATATGGAAAATAAACGTCGTAATCGTTCTCGAGAGACGTTTTTCTCACTTCCTGAATAAAAATAACAGTTGCAAAAGCGTTCCTGGAAAACATTAGGTTTGAACGGAATCTGAAATTCACTCACCGATGAATATAAAATTGTGGTATTTCTGTCAATTTTGTCTTTTTGGCCTTTTTTTCGTTCAGAATCGTGAAAACGATCAATAATAATCAGTTAATAACCGGCTATACCATTGCATTCACGAAAATGATGCTAAAAAACTCGATTCATCAGTTTTTGATGCTCGATGGAATTCGTTCGTAGCTTCCTGGAAATTCATCTTCGAGTAAGAAACTGGGTCTCGTTCGATCAAACAACGTCTAAATAACACATTTTTCAACCTTTCCACATGAAAACAGACTTCTAAATGCCTGAAATCGGCATAAACTTCTAACCTTCCTGAGTGACGTCACATTTCCAGTTTTCCATATTTCGGCTTGTAAATCGGACAGAATCTGAAGAATATCGTTATAATCCGTCTCGAAACACCTCTTTGCATCCGTCCACTACGATATTCTTTCAAATAAAAGGATTTTCAACGATTTTTCTCGCGTACCCCTGTGACCTCAAATGTAAACATTCACTATGCACTGGAAAATCTTGCTGGCGGTCCGAACCTTTGCTAAAAAGTATAAACATACGTTAAAATACAATATTCGCCAATAAACTCACCTCCAAATACCGATTAAATACCGAAATTCTGCATTTTATAAAATTTTGGTCGACCTACGTCAAAGCGATCGATCGACTCTCTGTGACGCGTCTGTGACGCTTCGAACTCCGGCAAATTCCCCCGGAAAGTCAAAACTTCGCAGGGCTGTAATTCGATTCGGGGGGGCCCTGGAGACTCGAAAATCTCAAACAAAGCGGGGACGTCCTTCCTCTTTCCGTCGAAGCGCCCCCCCGGGCCCCACGTACCGCCCCAGTCGAGCCTTAGGCTTTTAGCCGGGACGCTTTTCGAGCAAAAACCCGATTTTGACGATTTTGGCGATTTTTTTTTAAATACTTGCCGGGGTCGTAGAGCCTCGAGGGAGGCACCGAAATTTCCGCCGTTTCTTCGACTTTCCGACGCCCCCCTCGCCCGGCAGGACGGGCGGCCTGCGGCCGCCCTTTAAGACAGTTTCCGAACCCTTTCCCACGATCTCAAATTTGTGGTCCGTCCATAGACCAAATTTATGGTCCGGTCATAGAATTCTACTACCATTTTAGTATTATCAACTAGTAGAGCCAGCAGATCTACCTTTTAAGTGGGTTCGCATTTAAAACTGTTCAATGTAGACGGTAGATTCGTATTTACATGTAGAAGAGGCCATTGGTAGGAAGAAGAAGAAAAATCATCTTTGACAGGTGCCAAACTCTATGACGGACATCGACAAACCACAAAATTTCACATTTTTATGTTTGACGGCTCTGGGTGAACATAGATAAGGACTCATCTGTCATTGTTGTTCGTGCTGTATTATAATTCACACGTTTTTTTCGTTCTATCTCACTCAGACACATTGTGTCATAACACGGAACTTGTGTCTACGATTTTACACGGCTATGAAAGATCATCGACTTGCCGTTCATCTGTGTTGCTGATTTAACAGTAAAATTGAGGACATACCATTTTCTTGCAGTCTCACTCTGATACTGATACATTCTATAATTTCGCGACAGTTACATCTCTCTCTGTAATCATTCGGACATTCCTTTCAGTATATAATCGAAAAAGTGCACATCCAAATAACACAAATATATTGAATCGCTATTTATTGGACAAAAATATTTCGTAAAATACAATGTACCTCATACCATAAGATATTTAAACTTGATGATGTGATATTACTCGAATCATGAAAATGCAAGACATGCATCCTAAAATGTTTGCATGTAAAATTACATGCAAATACACAAAAAAAGCTCATATTCAACGAAGGAATCTACAATAACGTTTTATTTAACTACATAAATTGATTTTCTTCCATGTATTGAAGATTTAAAAAAATGCTGTATTCTATCAGTCTGATGAGTTATGAATCTGAACAATTGAAATTTTCTTCTGAAACACACGTAGATTGAATGTTACTGAAAAAATCTGCTCATTATCCTGGACAGTGGATATTGAAGTTTTTTTCCAATACCAACTCACAAATCAACTTCTTTATTGTAAACCTTGTTTGTGCATAGTTAATCTGTCATAAAAACGATGAGAACCTCTAAATATCCCTCGAAATGAAACAAAATGTTATAGCTCAAAAGCACACGAAACATGGAAGATCTCGAAACATTACTTGTTTTGTAGTTAGGAATTTTTGCCGAAAGAGGGCGCTTTGATTTTTGGACTCGCCAATCGTTAAAAAGTTGTCAATATCTGTGAGTAAACATCGAAACGACACAGCTTATCATCTTCTCATCTGATACATTCTATTATTCCGTGAAAGTTACATTCACAGCTTGTGTAATTTTGATGGCTATGGGTGAACATAGATATGGACTCATCTGTCATTGTTGTTTGTGCATAGAAATGCCCATGTCGTGCTGTCTCACTCTGATACATCTGAAACTTGTGTCTCTCTCTAATTTCATGGACTTGGAAAAAAATTTGTGTCAAGATTTCAATATCCTATTCCAGATATACAATCTATAATATCAGATAATTTGAACAACAGGTGTATTGGAATAATTTTACGGTTGAACTTTATGGAATATATAGAATATCCACACAATACAAATGCAGTCACCTTGGTAAACTTGATATTTCAAAACAATTTTACTTTCAGACCGGAATATCAATGTATATATTTCTCAAATAATCAAGAATTGCTTGTTTCATTTTCAGATGTATACATAAGGAAAAAAAATGCATTAGAACAATGTCTTGGAGAAAAAAATACCAATAATTTCACTAACGGAGGGCTCATATGTGAGATGTTGTGTATATTGGAATGCAGAGAGAATAAATATGCTTACCTGATTTCGATTGTCTTGCACTCAATGGAATGCCAATTAAATGTGTCGATAAATTCAAGAATTTTTTCAAAACTATTCTTTTTCCAAGTTCAATTTATATTGAAGAATTGAAATTCAAGTATTTAGGTACTGCAAAATTTGCTGCTGCTGAAAATTGTCGAATGAAAAGTCGAAAAATTCAAGAAAACACTGATTTTTTGGTTATTTATTGTCTGTAATATATATACAATAAAATAGATTCACAAAATATTGGCAACATAACTTTAGAAAACATTAAATTATCCCAATGTGAGAAATCAGCAATTTCGTCATATTCTCCACCATTTTATTGTGCTGGTTACATTAATACCCATTGGAGAGATGGTGGAAGATTGTACAACTCTCACTGAAAATTTTATATAGACACAGCTGAAAACTACATGAAATGAGGATACTGAATATTGCTTGAAATAAAGAAAAGAAGTTACCTGAATATATTTCATTTATCTTTGAAGCGATGAACAATTATTCTTCTTGAATGCATGTAAATTGATTATTGTTGCCAAAATCTGCTCAATTTCTTGTGTAAAAGGGATACTGTAGTATTTTTCTCCAATTCCAACACTTAAATTGACACTTTGATGTGAAAACCTCATCAAATGCATTCTTCATTGATTTGATGTTCCAAATCGCTCAGAAATTACCTAAAAACAATTAAATTCAATTAATGGACATATCAAATCTTCTCTTTTACTCAATTACCTCGATATTCAATGGTATTTCAAGAAATATGCAGGAATTAAACGTTTCAATACTTGGTAATATCCCTGAACTGAGAATAATGTTTTCATCTCCAGAATTTCGTATGTAGGAGCAAATTTATACTGAAAAAGGATACAGTGATAATCGACCCCAGACTTCAAAATCAATTCCAAACATGCATTTACCACCAAAATCCAGCACGTAAAATATCATGGTCTAATCGTGAATGGTGGAAGTAAATGAATAGAGAAAACCATGAAAAATCACCTGGAATATGAGAAGAAACGTTCTATTCTTGATCAAGAGACCTTATTTCCACTTCTTGTAGAGAAAAAAAACAGCTCTTCAATTGATTCTGAACATATGATTTCAACGGTCTATCAAATATACTGACCGATGAATTTAAAGTTGTCATATGTGATCCAAAATAGCTGTTTCCCCTGAATTATTGTTCTGAAACATGAAAGCATATTGTAATAATCGAATTCAGACCTGAAATTCAAACTGCATCTACAAAAAATCAGTATGTAATCTCATACCTAACCTATAAAACAGAAACGAAATTATTTTGCTAAAAAACCACGTGAAATTGCCTGGCATTTGTGAAAAAACATTGTATTCCAGTCCAATACATCCTGTTTATCATTCCTAGATGAACATAAAAGCTCCTGTATTCTTTGTGCAAACATTTCTATTCAACGGAATCTGAAATCACTCACGGTTGAGAGCAAAAAGATTATATATGGTCTAAAGCAACTTTTTCTTCATGGTTTTCATTCTGCAATATGAAAACGATCTACTATAATCAGTTAGCGATCAATAATACACTTCCACAATATGTGAATTCACTAAAATGATGCAAATCAAATTCGCATGTTCTTTTCTCAAAATTCCTGGGAAATCCTACCTGAACCACCATATATTTTGGTTAATTTCGTTAGAACATCGTATAAGGAAGCCTATTTTGTCCATTTAGACCTATAAAATACCTTTTAAGGGCAAGAAAAAATAGTAAAAACATACCTTACCTAACCTCTAAATAGAATCGTATCGAAAACCATATGAAATGATCTGGAATATAGAAAAGACCGATGTATTCTGGTTGAATATAGCCTATTTCTACTTTCGGCAAAGGATTGATAAGAATAAAAGCTCCAGTGACACATTTCAATTCAACGGAATCTGATTCACTCACCGTTCAAGGCAAAATAGTAAAATTTTCTCAAAATGAGCTAATACGACGTGGTTTTTTTTCTGAAACTTGAAAACGATCAATAATAATGAGATAATACCGTTCCACCATCCGTGTATTCACGAAAATGATGCTAAAAAACTCGATTTATCAGTTTTTGATGCTTGATGGAATTCATTCGTAGCTTCCTCAATATTCATCCTGGAGCGTGACTCTGGGTCTCGTTCGTTCAAACAACATCTAAATAACATATTTTTCAACCTTTCCACCTGAAAATAGACTTCCAAATTGCCGAAATCGACATAAACTTCTAACCTGCCTGAGTGACGTCACATTTTCAATTTTCCATATTCCGGCTTGTAAATCGGACAGAATCTGAAAAATATCGTTATAATCCGTCTCAAAACACCTCATTCGATCCTTCCACTACGGTATCCTCTCAAATAATAGGATTTTCAACGTTTTTTCTCGCGTACCCCTTCAACCAAGAAATGTAAACATTACCAATGCACTGGAAAATACTTCTGAGGGTCCGAAACTTTGCTAAAAAGTTTAAACATACGTTAGTCATTAATTTTCGACAAAAACTTACCTCCAAATACCGATTAAATACCTAAAATCTGCATTTGAAAAAAAATCCCCAGCGTACGAAAGCTCGTATGTCATAGCGATCAATTTACTCTGTGACGCTTCGAACTCTGGCAAATTTCTCCGGAACGTCAAACTTCGCAGGCCTGTAATTCGACTCGGGGGGGCCCTAGAGACTCGAAATTCATCAATAAAACCGCGGACGTCCTTCCTCTTTCCGTCGAAGCGCCCACCTGGGCCCCACGTACCGTCAGAGTGGAGCCTTAGGCTTTCTAGCGGGACGCTTTTCGCTCAAAAACTTGATTTTGACGATTTTCGCCAATTTTTTTAAAATACTTGCCGGGGTCGTAGAGCCTCGAGGGCGGCACCGAAATTTGCGCCGTTTCTTCGACTTTCCGACGCCCCCCTCGCCCGGGCGGTAGGTCGCCCGCTGCGCGGGCGATAGCGCGACTTCGTCGCGCCCTTTTAACCGCCCTCCCAAAAACCCGATTTTGACGATTTTCGCGAATTTTTTCAAAACACTTGCCGGGGTCGTAGAAAGTCGGTGAAGGCACCGAAATTTCCGCCGTTTCTTCCCCTTTCCGACGCCCCCATCCACCAGCCCGTAGGGGGTCGCAAGCGACGGGGCGATCGGCTTCGCCGATCGCACTTTTAACAGCCTCCCAAAAAAGGCGAGTGTGGTTCGATGTTCCGTCATAGAATTCCACTATTATTTTATTATATAGGACTAGTAGAGCCAGCAGATCTACCTTTTAAGTGGGTTCGCATTTAAAACTGTTCAATGTAGACGGTAGATTCGTATTTACATGTAGAAGAGGCCATTGGTAGGAAGAAGAAGAAAAATCATCTTTGACAGGTGCCAAACTCTATGACGGACATCGACAAACCACAAAATTTCACATTTTTATGTTTGACGGCTCTGGGTGAACATAGATAAGGACTCATCTGTCATTGTTGTTCGTGCTGTATTATAATTCACACGTTTTTTTCGTTCTATCTCACTCAGACACATTGTGTCATAACATGGAACTTGTGTCTACGATTTTACACGGCTATGAAAGATCATCGACTTGCCGTTCATCTGTGTTGCTGATTTAACAGTAAAATTGAGGACATACCATTTTCTTGCAGTCTCACTCTGATACTGATACATTCTATAATTTCGCGACAGTTACATCTCTCTCTGTAATCATTCGGACATTCCTTTCAGTATATAATCGAAAAAGTGCACTTCCAAATAACACAAATATATTGAATCGCTATTTATTGGACAAAAATATTTCGTAAAATACAATGTACCTCATACCAAAAGATATTTAAACTTGATGATGTGATATTACTCGAATCAGGAAAATGCAAGACATGCATCCTAAAATGTTTGCATGTAAAATTACATGCAAATACACAAAAAAAGCTCATATTCAACGAAGGAATCTACAATAACGTTTTATTTAACTACATAAATTGATTTTCTTCCATGTATTGAAGATTTAAAAAAATGCTGTATTCTATCAGTCTGATGAGTTATGAATCTGAACAATTGAAATTTTCTTCTGAAACACACGTAGATTGAATGTTACTGAAAAAATCTGCTCATTATCCTGGACAGTGGATATTGAAGTTTTTTTCCAATACCAACTCACAAATCAACTTCTTTATTGTAAACCTTGTTTGTGCATAGTTAATCTGTCATAAAAACGATGAGAACCTCTAAATATCCCTCGAAATGAAACAAAATGTTATAGCTCAAAAGCACACGAAACATGGAAGATCTCGAAACATTACTTGTTTTGTAGTTAGGAATTTTTGCCGAAAGAGGGCGCTTTGATTTTTGGACTCGCCAATCGTTAAAAAGTTGTCAATATCTGTGAGTAAACATCGAAACGACACAGCTTATCATCTTCTCATCTGATACATTCTATTATTCCGTGAAAGTTACATTCACAGCTTGTGTAATTTTGATGGCTATGGGTGAACATAGATATGGACTCATCTGTCATTGTTGTTTGTGCATAGAAATGCCCATGTCGTGCTGTCTCACTCTGATACATCTGAAACTTGTGTCTCTCTCTAATTTCATGGACTTGGAAAAAAATTTGTGTCAAGATTTCAATATCCTATTCCAGATATACAATCTATAATATCAGATAATTTGAACAACAGGTGTATTGGAATAATTTTACGGTTGAACTTTATGGAATATATAGAATATCCACACAATACAAATGCAGTCACCTTGGTAAACTTGATATTTCAAAACAATTTTACTTTCAGACCGGAATATCAATGTATATATTTCTCAAATAATCAAGAATTGCTTGTTTCATTTTCAGATGTATACATAAGGAAAAAAAATGCATTAGAACAATGTCTTGGAGAAAAAAATACCAATAATTTCACTAACGGAGGGCTCATATGTGAGATGTTGTGTATATTGGAATGCAGAGAGAATAAATATGCTTACCTGATTTCGATTGTCTTGCACTCAATGGAATGCCAATTAAAAGTTCAATTTATATTGAAGAATTGAAATTCAAGTATTTAGGTACTGCAAAATTTGCTGCTGCTGAAAATTGTCGAATGAAAAGTCGAATAATTCAAGAAAACACTGATTTTTTGGTTATTTATTGTCTGTAATATATATACAATAAAATAGATTCACAAAATATTGGCAACATAACTTTAGAAAACATTAAATTATCCCAATGTGAGAAATCAGCAATTTCGTCATATTCTCCACCATTTTATTGTGCTGGTTACATTAATATCCATTGGAGAGATGGTGGAAGATTGTACAACTCTCACTGAAAATTTTATATAGACACAGCTGAAAACTACATGAAATGAGGATACTGAATATTGCTTGAAATAAAGAAAAGAAGTTACCTGAATATATTTCATTTATCTTTGAAGCGATGAACAATTATTCTTCTTGAATGCATGTAAATTGATTATTGTTGCCAAAATCTGCTCAATTTCTTATGTAAAAGGAATACTGTAGTATTTTTCTCCAATTCCAACACTTAAATTGACACTTTGATGTGAAAACCTCATAAAGTGCATTCTTCATTGATTTGATGTTCCAAATCGCTCAGAAATTACCTAAAAACAATTAAATTCAATTAATGGACATATCAAATCTTCTCTTTTACTCAATTACCTCGATATTCAATGGTATTTCAAGAAATATGCAGGAATTAAACGTTTCAATACTTGGTGATATCCCTTAACTGAGAATAATGTTTTCATCTCCAGAATTTCGTATGTAGGAGCAAATTTATACTGAAAAAGAAAAAGGATACAGTGATAATCGACCCCAGACTTCAAAATCAATTCCAAACATGCATTTACCACCAAAATCCAGCACGTAAAATATCATGGTCTAATCGTGAATGGTGGAAGTAAATGAATAGAGAAAACCATGAAAAATCACCTGGAATATGAGAAGAAACGTTCTATTCTTGTTCAAGAGACCTTATTTCCACTTCTTGTAGAGAAAAAAAACAGCTCTTCAATTGATTCTGAACATATGATTTCAACGGTCTATCAAATATACTGACCGATGAATTTAAAGTTGTCATATGTGATCCAAAATAGCTGTTTCCCCTGAATTATTGTTCTGAAACATGAAAGCATATTGTAATAATCGAATTCAGACCTGAAAATCAAACTGCATCTACAAAAAATCAGTATGTAATCTCATACCTAACCTATAAAACAGAAAAGAAATTATTTTGCTAAAAAACCACGTGAAATTGCCTGGCATTTGTGAAAAAACATTGTATTCCAGTCCAATACATCCTGTTTATCATTCCTAGATGGACATAAAAGCTCCTGTATTCTTTGTGCAAACATTTCTATTCAACGGAATCTGAAATCACTCACCGTTGAGAGCAAAATGATTATATATGGTCGAAAGCAACTTTTTCTTCATGGTTTTCATTCTGCAATATGAAAACGATCTATTATAATCAGTTAGCGACCGATAATGCACTTCTACAATACCTGAATTCACTAAAATGATGCAAATCAAATTCTCAATTACTTTCCTCAAAATTCCTGGGAAATCCTACCTGAACCACCATATATTTTGGTTAATTTCGTTGGAACATCGTATAAGGAAGCCTTTTTTGTCCATTTAGACCTATAATATGCCTTTTAAGGGCAAGAAAAAATAGTAAAACCTAACCTCTAAATAGAATCGCAGTTATTCGTCTCGAAAACCATATAAAATCACCTGAAATATGGAAAAAACCGATGTATTCTGGTCGAATACAGCCCATTTCTACTTTCGTCAAAGGATTGATAAGAATGAAAGGTCCAGTGACACATTTTGATTAATCGGAATCTGAATTCACTCACCGTCGACAGCAAAATGGTTATATATGGTCGAAAACAACCTTTTCTTTGTGGTTTTCGTTCTGCAACACGAAAACGATCTATAATAATCAGTTAGCGATCGATAATACACTTCCACAATACGGGAATTCACTAAAATGATGCAAATCAAATCTGCAAGTTCTATCCTCATATTTCCTGGGAAATCCTACCTGAACCATATTTTCCGGTCGCTTTCGTTAGAAGATAGCATAAGGAAGCCTTTTTTGTCCATTTACACATTCCAAATAACTTTTAAGCACCTAAAACGATACCGAAACTAACCAAACTTCCGGGGGGCCGGAATTTCGTTCGAAATCTTTCTAAACGGCCAGAGACCTAAAAAAAACTTCGTTAACAACTGTAAAAAGGTCGATTAGTACTTACTTTTGATTTATTTATGCCTATAAATCGATTTTTGGTCCAATTCAAATTTTCGGTTTGTAACCACTCCAAAAGTCGTGAAAGGAAAAAAATGACACTTGCACCTAATTTCTCATATCGCCGTAAAACTTCTTTCGGACGACTGAGAACGGAAAAATAGGCGATTTCCTATCGATTTTCGGCCCCAAAATCGCCGATCGATTCGAAAATTCCGAAATCGATTCGGAACTATTTGCCGGCGCGGAGGACCTTTCGAGAATTTCAACCTGGTTTCTAAGGAAACCGAGCATCGAATTCTATGACCGAAATTTTCGAGATTTTCGCGAAATGTCTCGACTTCGGAGGGTCGTCGCGCGGGACCGGGGGCCCCCAGAGCTTCGAAAAATACTTTACGGAGACCTCCAGGTCTTCCCCTTTCCGACGACGCGCCGCTTTCCCCACCAGGGGGCGCCCGATCAGATCCTTATGCCCTGGCCCGGAACGGTTTTCGACGAATTTCCGCGTTTTTCGTACTTTTCCCGAATTTTTTTAAAATACTTCTCGACGTCCTAGCACGCCGCCTCCGGCGGCGTCGGAAGCTTCATCTCTCCAACCCCCGAAAACAGCCTTCGCACGGGGCAAAAATCGACGCTTCGCGTCGATTTTTGCAACATTCCCGAACCTCTCCGAACCGATCTGAAATTTATGGTCGCCTACTAAAAAAACAAATTATCATTTTAGTATTATAGACTAGTAGAGCCAGCAGATCTACCTTTTAAGTGGGTTCGCATTTAAAACTGTTCAATGTAGACGGTAGATTCGTATTTACATGTAGAAGAGGCCATTGGTAGGAAGAAGAAGAAAAATCATCTTTGACAGGTGCCAAACTCTATGACGGACATCGACAAACCACAAAATTTCACATTTTTATGTTTGACGGCTCTGGGTGAACATAGATAAGGACTCATCTGTCATTGTTGTTCGTGCTGTATTATAATTCACACGTTTTTTTCGTTCTATCTCACTCAGACACATTGTGTCATAACATGGAACTTGTGTCTACGATTTTACACGGCTATGAAAGATCATCGACTTGCCGTTCATCTGTGTTGCTGATTTAACAGTAAAATTGAGGACATACCATTTTCTTGCTGTCTCACTCTGATATATTCTATAATTTCGCGACAGTTACATCTCTCTCTCTTATCATTCGGACATTCCTTTCAGTATATAATCGAAAAAGTGCACATCCAAATAACACAAATATATTGAATCGCTATTTATTGGACAAAAATATTTCGTAAAATACAATGTACCTCATACCAAAAGATATTTAAACTTGATGATGTGTTATTACTCGAATCAGGAAAATGCAAGACATGCATCCTAAAATGTTTGCATGTAAAATTACATGCAAATACACAAAAAAAGCTCATATTCAACGAAGGAATCTACAATAACGTTTTATTCAACTACATAAATTGATTTTCTTCCATGTATTGAAGATTTAAAAAAATGCTGTATTCTATCAGTCTGATGAGTTATGAATCTGAACAATTGAAATTTTCTTCTGAAACACACGTAGATTGAATGTTACTGAAAAAATCTGCTCATTATCCTGGACAGTGGATATTGAAGTTTTTTTCCAATACCAACTCACAAATCAACTTCTTTATTGTAAACCTTGTTTGTGCATAGTTAATCTGTCATGAAAACGATGAGAACCTCTGAATATCCCTCGAAATGAAACAAAATGTTATAGCTCAAAAGCACACGAAACATGGAAGATCTCGAAACATTACTTGTTTTGTAGTTAGGAATTTTTGCCGAAAGAGGGCGCTTTGATTTTTGGACTCGTCAATCGTTAAAAAGTTGTCAATATCTGTGAGTAAACATCGAAACGACACAGCTTATCATCTGATACATTCTATTATTCCGTGAAAGTTACATTCACAGCTTGTGTAATTTTGATGGCTATGGGTGAACATAGATATGGACTCATCTGTCATTGTTGTTTGTGCATAGAAATGCCCATGTCGTGCTGTCTCACTCTGATACATCTGAAACTTGTGTCTCTCTCTAATTTCATGGACTTGGAAAAAAATTTGTGTCAAGATTTCAATATCCTATTCCAGATATACAATCTATTATATCAGATAATTTGAACAACAGGTGTATTGGAATAATTTTACGGTTGAACTTTATGGAATATATAGAATATCCACACAATACAAATGCAGTCACCTTGGTAAACTTGATATTTCAAAACAATTTTACTTTCAGACCGGAATATCAATGTATATATTTCTCAAATAATCAAGAATTGCTTGTTTCATTTTCAGATGTATACATAAGGAAAAAAAATGCATTAGAACAATGTCTTGGAGAAAAAAATACCAATAATTTCACTAACGGAGGGCTCATATGTGAAATGTTATGTATATTGGAATGCAGAGAGAATAAATATGCTTACCTGATTTCGATTGTCTTGCACTCAATGGAATGCAAAATAAATGTATCGATAAATTCAAGAATTTTTTCAAAACTATTCTTTTTCCAAGTTCAATTTATATTGAAGAATTGAAATTCAAGTATTTAGGTACTGCAAAATTTGCTGCTGCTGAAAATTGTCGAATGAAAAGTCGAAAAATTCAAGAAAACACTGATTTTTTGGTTATTTATTGTCTGTAATATATATACAATAAAATAGATTCACAAAAGATTGGCCACATAACTTTAGAAAACATTAAATTATCCCAATGTGAGAAATCAGCAATTCCGTCATATTCTCCACCCTTTTATTGTGCTGGTTACATTAATACCCATTGGAGAGATGGTGGAAGATTGTACAACTCTCACTGAAAATTTTATATAGACACAGCTGAAAACTACATGAAATGAGGATACTGAATATTGCTTGAAATAAAGAAAAGAAGTTACCTGAATATATTTCATTTATCTTTGAAGCGATGAACAATTATTCTTCTTGAATGCATGTAAATTGATTATTGTTGCCAAAATCTGCTCAATTTCTTATGTAAAAGGGATACTGTAGTATTTTTTCCAATTCCAACACTTAAATTGACACTTTGATGGGAAAACCTCATAAAGTGCATTCTTCATTGATTTGATGTTCCAAATCGCTCAGAAATTACCTAAAAACAATTAAATTCAATTAATGGATATATCAAATCTTCACTTTTACTCAATTACCTCGATATTCAATGGTATTTCAAGAAATATGCAGGAATTAAACGTTTCAATACTTGGTGATATCCCTGAACTGAGAATAATGTTTTCATCTCCAGAATTTCGTATGTAGGAGCAAATTTATACTGAAAAAGAAAAAGGATACAGTGATAATCGACCCCAGACTTCAAAATCAATTCCAAACATGCATTTACCACCAAAATCCAGCACGTAAAATATCATGGTCTAATTGTAAATGGTGGAATTGAATAAATAAAGAAAACCATGAAAAATTACCTGGAATATGAGAAGAAACGTTCTATTCTTGTCCAAGAGACCTTATTTCCACATCTTGTAGAGAAAAAAACAGCTCTTCAATTGATTCTGAACATATTTTTTCAACGGTCTATCAAATATCCTGACCTATGAATTGAAATTTGTCATATGTGATCCAAAATAGCCGTTTCCCCTGAAGTATTGTTCTGAAACATGAAAGCATATTGTTCAGACCTGAAAATCAAACTGCATCTACAAAAAATCAGTATGTAATCTCATACCTAACCTACAAAACAGAACAGGAATTATTTTGCTAGAAAACCACGTAAAATTTCGTGGAAATATAGGAAAAAAAGTTGTATTCCAGTCCAATACATTCTGTTTATAATTCCTAGATGGACATAAAAGCTCCTGTACCCTTTCTGCAAACATTTCAATTCAACGGAATCTGGATTCCCTCACCTTTAATCGTTGAGCTCATTTCTCTGCACGAATTGACAAAATGATTCATAATCCCTGCTACAATGGAAAGGGGTCAGTCAATTATCTATAATAATCCCATAAATCACCTCGAAATTCTCGAATAAATCCGAAATCCTGTCATTTTATCGAGGCCTCTTGTCGAATTTGTTTTTAACAATTCTTACGGAAATGTACCAAGAAATGGGTTGGGAAAGATGCAATAACAATATTTCGTTCCAAATTCATGCATATTTCTCCATTTTAAAAAGATTCTATCGAAAAAACGGGCCTGGAAAAAAAAATTTTAAATTCGTTCAAAATATTATACAAACCTTGAAAAATGGGGAAATTCTATTCGAAATAGTCGAAAGACAACGTAGAATATGATTTCCGAACAGAATTGGCCCCTTACCTACACATTTCCTATCCAAAATTACATTTTTCTTTCATCCGAGCAATATTGAAGTGTCGATTGGAGCTGATGGAATTTGTTCATAACTTTTCTAAAATCATTTTTCCACCTTGAACCTGGTACGGTTTCGATCAATAAGCATCTAAAGAACAGCTTTTTCACCATTGAGACCTAAAAAACTTACTGTAAATAGGAAAAATCGGTATAACTTTGAGGCTCCCCCGGTGACGTCACTTTCACAAATCTTCTCAAAAAATGATGAAATTCTTCTGAAATTACAAAAATATCATTGAAATCTACCTGAAAACATTCCATCCGAACGATTCGAGACGACATCGGTCCCATTTAATAGGTTTTTATTCATTTATCGGCTCATTCCTATATTTTGAAATGTAAACATTCGTTATGGCTTCAAAAATCTTCTTATCGGCTTTGAATTTTAGCTGAAAAGGAAGATCATACGTTATTCTTCGATAATCGAAAGGAAAACTCACCTCAAATGACGATTAAATACCAAAATGCTGTTATTTAAAAAAATTTCGGTCCGGTTTTTCAACATGTCTTCCCTACCGACGCTTGTCGTGAAAGCAACGAAACTGACATTTGCACATAATTCCTTATATCTGCGGGAAACTTCTTCTGGACGACGAAGAACGGAAAAACAGACGATTTCCTATCGATATTCATCCCCAAAATCGCCGATCGATTCCAAAATTCCGAAATCGATTCGGAACTATTTGCCGGCGCGGAGTACCTTTCGAGAAATTCAACCTCGTTTCTACGGAAACCGAGCATCGAATTCTATGACCGAAATTTTCGAGATTTTCGCGAAATGTCTCGACTTCGGAGGGTCGTAGCGCGGGACCGGGGGCCCCCAGAGCTTCGAAAAATACTTTACGGAGACCTCCCGGTCTTCCCCTTTCCGACGACGCGCCGCTTTCCCCACCAGGTGGCGCCCGATCAGATCCTTATGCCCTGGCCCGGAACGGTTTTCGACGAATTTCCGCGTTTTTCGTACTTTTCCCGAATTTTTTTAAAATACTTCCCGACGTCCTCCGACGACGCCTGCGGCGTCGTCGTAACCGCCCCCTCTCCAACCCCCGAAAACAGCCCTCGCACGGGGCAAAAATGGACGCTTCGCGTCCATTTTTGCAACATTCCCGAACCTCTCCGAACCGATCTGAAATTTATGGTCGCCTACTAAAAAAACAAATTATCATTTTAGTATTATAGACTAGTAGAGCCAGCAGATCTACCTTTTAAGTGGGTTCGCATTTAAAACTGTTCAATGTAGACGGTAGATTCGTATTTACATGTAGAAGAGGCCATTGGTAGGAAGAAGAAGAAAAATCATCTTTGACAGGTGCCAAACTCTATGACGGACATCGACAAACCACAAAATTTCACATTTTTATGTTTGACGGCTCTGGGTGGACATAGATAAGGACTCATCTGTCATTGTTGTTCGTGCTGTATTATAATTCACACGTTTTTTCGTTCTATCTCACTCAGACACATTGTGTCATAACATGGAACTTGTGTCTACGATTTTACACGGCTATGAAAGATCATCGACTTGCCGTTCATCTGTGTTGCTGATTTAACAGTAAAATTGAGGACATACCATTTTCTTGCAGTCTCACTCTGATACTGATACATTCTATAATTTCGCGACAGTTACATCTCTCTCTGTAATCATTCGGACATTCCTTTCAGTATATAATCGAAAAAGTGCACATCCAAATAACACAAATATATTGAATCGCTATTTATTGGACAAAAATATTTCGTAAAATACAATGTACCTCATACCAAAAGATATTTAAACTTGATGATGTGATATTACTCGAATCAGGAAAATGCAAGACATGCATCCTAAAATGTTTGCATGTAAAATTACATGCAAATACACAAAAAAAGCTCATATTCAACGAAGGAATCTACAATAACTTTTTATTCAACTACATAAATTGATTTTCTTCCATGTATTGAAGATTTAAAAAAATGCTGTATTCTATCAGTCTGATGAGTTATGAATCTGAACAATTGAAATTTTCTTCTGAAACACACGTAGATTGAATGTTACTGAAAAAATCTGCTCATTATCCTGGACAGTGGATATTGAAGTTTTTTTCCAATACCAACTCACAAATCAACTTCTTTATTGTAAACCTTGTTTGTGCATAGTTAATCTGTCATAAAAACGATGAGAACCTCTAAATATCCCTCGAAATGAAACAAAATGTTATAGCTCAAAAGCACACGAAACATGGAAGATCTCGAAACATTACTTGTTTTGTAGTTAGGAATTTTTGCCGAAAGAGGGCGCTTTGATTTTTGGACTCGCCAATATCTGTGAGTAAACATCGAAACGACACAGCTTATCATCTTCTCATCTGATACATTCTATTATTCCGTGAAAGTTACATTCACAGCTTGTGTAATTTTGATGGCTATGGGTGAACATAGATATGGACTCATCTGTCATTGTTGTTTGTGCATAGAAATGCCCATGTCGTGCTGTCTCAATCTGATACATCTGAAACTTGTGTCTCTCTCTAATTTCATGGACTTGGAAAAAATTTGTGTCAAGATTTCAATATCCTATTCCAGATATACAATCTATAATATCAGATAATTTGAACAACAGGTGTATTGGAATAATTTTACGGTTGAACTTTATGGAATATATAGAATATCCACACAATACAAATGCAGTCACCTTGGTAAACTTGATATTTCAAAACAATTTTACTTTCAGACCGGAATATCAATGTATATATTTCTCAAATAATCAAGAATTGCTTGTTTCATTTTCAGATGTATACATAAGGAAAAAAAATGCATTAGAACAATGTCTTGGAGAAAAAAATACAAATAATTTCACTAACGGAGGGCTCATATGTGAGATGTTGTGTATATTGGAATGCAGAGAGAATAAATATGCTTACCTGATTTCGATTGTCTTGCACTCAATGGAATGCCAATTAAAAGTTCAATTTATATTGAAGAATTGAAATTCAAGTATTTAGGTACTGCAAAATTTGCTGCTGCTGAAAATTGTCGAATGAAAAGTCGAATAATTCAAGAAAACACTGATTTTTTGGTTATTTATTGTCTGTAATATATATACAATAAAATAGATTCACAAAATATTGGCAACATAACTTTAGAAAACATTAAATTATCCCAATGTGAGAAATCAGCAATTTCGTCATATTCTCCACCATTTTATTGTGCTGGTTACATTAATACCCATTGGAGAGATGGTGGAAGATTGTACAACTCTCACTGAAAATTTTATATAGACACAGCTGAAAAGTACATGAAACCTTTGAAATGAGGATACTGAATATTGCTTGAAATAAAGAAAAGAAGTTACCTGAATATATTTCATTTATCTTTGAAGCGATGAACAATTATTCTTCTTGAATGCATGTAAATTGATTATTGTTGCCAAAATCTGCTCAATTTCTTATGTAAAAGGAATACTGTAGTATTTTTCTCCAATTCCAACACTTAAATTGACACTTTGATGTGAAAACCTCATAAAGTGCATTCTTCATTGATTTGATGTTCCAAATCGCTCAGAAATTACCTAAAAACAATTAAATTCAATTAATGGACATATCAAATCTTCTCTTTTACTCAATTACCTCGATATTCAATGGTATTTCAAGAAATATGCAGGAATTAAACGTTTCAATACTTGGTGATATCCCTGAACTGAGAATAATGTTTTCATCTCCAGAATTTCGTATGTAGGAGCAAATTTATACTGAAAAAGAAAAAGGATACAGTGATAATCGACCCCAGACTTCAAAATCAATTCC
Source organism: Adalia bipunctata (assembly GCA_910592335.1). Classification (NCBI taxonomy): domain Eukaryota; kingdom Metazoa; phylum Arthropoda; class Insecta; order Coleoptera; family Coccinellidae; genus Adalia; species Adalia bipunctata. Next base: position 39,563,531 of record OU342948.1, read on the forward strand.
AAACATGCATTTACCACCAAAATCCAGCACGTAAAATATCATGGTCTAATCGTGAATGGTGGAAGTAAATGAATAGAGAAAACCATGAAAAATCACCTGGAATATGAGAAGAAACGTTCTATTCTTGTTCAAGAGACCTTATTTTCACTTCTTGTAGAGAAAAAAAAACAGCTCTTCAATTGATTCTGAACATATGATTTCAACGGTCTATCAAATATACTGACCGATGAATTTAAAGTTGTCATATGTGATCCAAAATAGCTGTTTCCCCTGAATTATTGTTCTGAAACATGAAAGCATATTGTAATAATCGAATTCAGACCTGAAAATCAAACTGCATCTACAAAAAATCAGTATGTAATCTCATACCTAACCTTTAAAACAGAAAAGAAATTATTTTGCTAAAAAACCACGTGAAATTGCCTGGCATTTGTGAAAAAACATTGTATTCCAGTCCAATACATCCTGTTTATCATTCCTAGATGGACATAAAAGCTCCTGTATTCTTTGTGCAAACATTTCTATTCAACGGAATCTGAAATCACTCACCGTTGAGAGCAAAAAGATTATATATGGTCTAAAGCAACTTTTTCTTCATGGTTTTCATTCTGCAATATGAAAACGATCTACTATAATCAGTTAGCGATCAATAATACACTTCCACAATATGTGAATTCACTAAAATGATGCAAATCAAATTCGCATGTTCTTTTCTCAAAATTCCTGGGAAATCCTACCTGAACCACCATATATTTTGATTGATTTCGTTAGAACATCGTATAAGGAAGCCTTTTTTGTCCATTTAGACCTATAAAATGCCTTTTAAGGGCAAGAAAAAAATAGTAAAAACATACCTTACCTAACCTCTAAATAGAATCGCTATTATTCTTATCGAAAACCATATGAAATGATCTGGAATATAGAAAAGACCGATGTATTCTGGTTGAATATAGCCTATTTCTACTTTCGGCAAAGGATTGATAAGAATAAAAGCTCCAGTGACACATTTCAATTCAACGGAATCTGATTCACTCACCGTTCAAGGCAAAATAGTAAAATTTTCTCAAAATGAGCTAATACGACGTGGTTTTTTTTCTGAAACTTGAAGACGATCAATAATAATGAGATAATACCGTTCCACAATCCGTGTATTCACGAAAATGATGCTAAAAAACTCGATTTATCAGTTTTTGATGCTTGATGGAATTCGTTCGTAGCTTCCCCAATATTCATCATGGAGCTTGAATCTGGGTCTCGTTCGTTCAAACAACATCTGAATAACCTATTTTTCAACCTTTCCACCTGAAAATAGACTTCCAAATCGCCGAAATCGACATAAACTTCTAACCTGCCTGAGTGACGTCACATTTCCAGTTTTCCATATTCCGGCTTGTAAATCGGACAGAATCTGAAAAATATCGTTATAATCCGTCTCAAAAAACCTCATTCGATCCGTCCACTACGGTATCCTCTCAAATAATAGGATTTTCAACGATTTTTCTCGTGTACCCCTTCAACCAAGAAATGTAAACATTACCAATGCACTGGAAAATACTCCTGAGGGTCCGAAACTTTGCTAAAAAGTTTAAACATACGTTAGTCATTAATTTTCGACAAAAACTTACCTCCAAATACCGATTAAATACCTAAAATCTGCATTTGCAAAAAAATCCCCAGCGTACGAAAGCTCGTATGTCATAGCGATCAATTTACTCTGTGACGCTTCGAACTCCGGCAAATTTCCCCGGAACGTCAAACTTCGCAGGCCTGTAATTCGACTCGGGGGGGCCCTAGAGACTCCAAATTCATCAATAAAACCGCGGACGTCCTTCCTCTTTCCGTCGAAGCGCCCGCCTGGGCCCCACGTACCGTCAGAGTGGAGCCTTAGGCTTTCTAGCGGGACGCTTTTCGCTCAAAAACCCGATTTTGACGATTTTCGAGAATTTTTTTAAAATACTTGCCGGGGTCGTAGAGCCTCGAGGGCGGCACCGAAATTTGCGCCGTTTCTTCGACTTTCCGACGCCCCCCTCGCCCGGGCGATAAATCGCCCGCTTCGCGGGCGATAGCGCGACTTCGTCGCGCCCTTTTAACCGCCCTCCGAAAAACCCGATTTTGACGATTTTCGCGAATTTTTTCAAAACACTTGCCGGGGTCGTAGAAAGTCGGTGAAGGCACCGAAATTTCCGCCGTTTCTTCCCCTTTCCGACGCCCCCATCCCCCGGCCCGTAGGGGGTCGCAAGCGACGGGGCGATCGGCTTCGCCGATCGCACTTTTAACAGCCCCTCAAAAAAGGCGAGTGTGGTTCGATGTTCCGTCATAGAATTCCACTATTATTTTAGTATATAGGACTAGTAAAGCCCATAGCTCTACCTTTTAAGTGGATTCACTTATAAGGTAGAATCACCTTATAGGTAGATTCACCTTATAGGTAAATTCACCTTATAGGTGGATTCACCTATAGGGTAGAATCACCTTATAGGTAGATTCACCTATAAGGGTGAATCTGCCTATCTCGACAGATCCTCCTTTGAAGTTAGATTCGCATTCAACTGTAAAAAAAACCAACAATAAGGCAAGGAAAAGAATTTTTTTACAAACGTCAAACTCTATCGAGTAACCTTGACAACCATAGGCTAAAAAAATTATGTTCTCGAAAAATCGAAATTGTGTTCGATGAAAACGTCAAAATATTCTGTGCACGCATTGTCGAAATAAATGGAAACCAAAAACTCACCTCAAAATACCAAATCCTATTCGAATAATTCTACAAAGCACTCCCAACATCACCGTTATCATTCGAAAAATTTCCGCAAAACATCAGAATCTGCAAAGAAAAAAAAATTAATAAGAAGAAAAACTCAATATGAAAATTCTCACCTTGATTTATTCCATTCGAAATGAATGTCTAAAAGTCCTATTCCAATGTCACAATTTTCAATACATTCGGAATGATATGAGATATCGTATTCCATCATGAACCGTCCCACAGGAATCATTCAGTGAAAAACACCCACTATCTTCATTCTCACAAAAGCAGGAAGTGTCGAAAAATTTCCGCAAAACATCAGAATCTGCAAAGAAAAAAAAATTAATAAGAAGAAAAACTCAATATGAAAATTCTCACCTTGATTTATTCCATTCGAAATGAATGTCTAAAAGTCCTATTCCAATGTCACAATTTTCAATACATTCGGAATGATATGAGATATCGTATTCCATCATGAACCGTCCCACAGGAATCATTCAGTGAAAAACACCCACTATCTTCATTCTCACAAAAGCAGGAAGTGTCGAAAAATTTCCGCAAAACATCAGAATCTGCAAAGAAAAAAAAATTAATAAGAAGAAAAACTCAATATGAAAATTCTCACCTTGATTTATTCCATTCGAAATGAATGTCTAAAAGTCCTATTCCAATGTCACAATTTTCAATACATTCGGAATGATATGAGATATCGTATTCCATCATAAACCGTCCCACAGGAATCATTCAGTGAAAAACACCTAGTATCTTCATTCTCACAAAAGCAGGAAGTGTGTCACAAGGTTATTCTGAAAAAAGTGAAAGTTAAACATTTCATTATTTACGACAATTCCATACTTACACAATTTCTGCAACATTCGTTCAAACAGCATCGTTTTCAACTGTAAAAGAAACCAACAGTAAGGCAAGGAGAAAAAATTTTTGATAAATGTCAAAATATCGAGCAACCTTGACAACTATGAACTAAAAAAATTACGGTCTCGAAAAATCAAAATTGTATTCACCTGAAAAAACCAAATCCTTTCCCTTTCTCTTCGAACAATTCTACAAAGCACTCCCAACATCACCGTTATCATTGGGAAAATTTTCGCAAAACATGGAAACCTGCCAAGAAAAAAGAATGAATCTATGACGAAAAACTTAGCATGAAAATTCTCACCTTTTTTCCAAGTTCAAAAAATGGATAAATCTCTATCTATCTATACCTTAACATGAATGGGTCTGTATACGAAAATACATCAGTTTGAAATTGAAAGAACATAAAATGCGATATAATCGGAGGTATAAGTTTTATTAACAAAAAAAAATCGAAATGTGAATCAGTTTGAATTACAAAAGTTGGAGATATGGAAACAGTTATAAACATATGAAAACTTTCGAAATTATTAACAATATTGTGAATTATGAATGGTATTATATTGAATACAGGAAGGAATTAGGTGATAATTGCAATGATATAGAAAAACCTGAAATCATATTTGGCATAGATTTATTTGTTTGAGAGAATGTGAATAGAAATGATAATTCTGACATCAGAATATTATGAAAATACATGGATTATGGAAAAATCATTTAATAATAAAACGTTATTATAATAAAATGATATATTAGATGAAATTTGTGATAGGAAATAATGACAATAAATATTATGTTGAATTTAATGAGGGAATTAATTGAATTCTGAATAAAAAAGGGAACATTTTATATTATTCTAAATTATACACATTAACTATAATACATACTATTATTAGAACCTACGACTAAGACTTTTTACATTTTTTATTTACACTTCACTATATACACTATTCACAAAAGTGTCTATCGCGCACTTACACACTTAAGTCTTTTCACTGGGGGGGGGGAGGTCCATCCGAGTTACGCGACGGCGGCAGCTTGCTCCGGCATTCTCCTCAACATATCGGGATATCCTTATACTGCAAATTTCAAAGAAAAATTAGTTGACCGCATGGTAACATTTCGAGATTCACACTTACGTCATCACGTACAATCTTCGATGGAAGCAGAGCCATTCTGAATTTCAAATGGGTGTTGTTCTTCTTCTTATCCATCTTCTCTGGGTTAATAATACCCCCGCCGATAACTGTACGTGCACAACTACTAAGGATCGAGACGACAATCGAGAAAAAACCTGCATATAAACGACGACGGCGAAGCAAACGCAATCCCAAGAATTCGATAGCAATCGGCAAAATGAGAGAACAAACGAAGAATTTGGAAAAAAAGAAATTTGGAAAAATAATTTTGAATTTTGAGAAATTTAATAATGAATCGAAAATCGATGGATTGATTATAAGTGACTAATTTGAATTGAAAAAAAAAAAGTTAATTTGTGTCTCTTTCGTTAACAAAGTCCAAAATAGTGCTATAAACAATATTTTTAGTAAAAACCTCATTCGACGAATTCAACAGATACCCTTGATACCGGGATCGGACCACTTCCACCTTCACGGCGTCCCAAGAGCGCGCTCTCGAGAACGCAACGTAAAGTTGACCGTGACTGAACACCGGGCTGGCCAGGTAAATGCCGACCCGTTCGAATGTTTGCCCCTGCGCCTTATTTATTGTGAGTGCGAAACAAACTTTGACCGGAAATTGACGTCGTTTTAGTACAAACGGCAAGGTTTTGTCGGCCGAAGTGAGATCCATTCTGGGAATGAGAACTGTTCGACCGACGAAACGGCCGGTGACAATCTGCGCTGTTAGGAGTACGTCTGATACAGCCAACACCAGTAGTCGCGTACCGTTAATCAATCCATCTTCTAGAGACAAATTTCTGAGAAGAATAACCGGTACGCCTACTTTGAGTCTGAGCTCGTGATGGGGCATTCCGCTGGGTGTTATGCTGTTCAGGTACTCTTCCGGAAAGTTGGCCACCTCGTCCTCGTCTCCCGAAGCCACGCTGTCGAGGCTGGTAACGACAGTGAAAGCTCCGGGAAACGCTTCGAGAATCCTGTCGTTGAGCAGATTGCAATGGTCGTTCCTGGGACATAGTATTGCACGCCCGGCGAGTTGCTCCGGTGTTAGCGAGTCAAGCTGTGCGTAGATCTCACGAACGACGTTGTCCGTCAGACAACGCTTAGGCAGACAAACGAATTCGCTGCTTTCTTCTCCATCCACGGTGATCTTGACGTTGGTTTTACCGCGGCCCAGATCTTCGAGCCATTTCGTGAACTCCTGCTCGCCTGCAGCAACACGCATATTGGTGGACAGACGGATGACATCGAATTTCTTCCAGTACATATAATTTGCGAAGAAGAGTTCGACTTGCTGAACGCGACCAGAACCAACGGGCAAGAGCTGTTTGACGTCTCCGCCGAGCAGTATGCATTTACCACCGAAAGGACGTTGGTCCATGCATACGTCACGAAGGAGGGCGTCTACAACACTCAAGACGTGGTGGCTGGCCATCGAAACTTCGTCCCAAATTATCAGTCGGAGATTTCTCAGACGATCCGCCTCCTGCGATTGCGCCGATATCGAAGAACGGGAGTCCGACATCAAGTCCAGAGGTAATCTGAACGTTGAATGAACCGTCCTTCCGTTTCTAAGCAATAACGCCGCGATCCCAGTGAAAGCCACTGCTATGGTCGGAAGATTCCGACCTTCGCAGTAACTCAATAAGGTGTTCTACAGGTGAGTTTTACCGGTACCTCCGCTTCCCTGCAGGTAAAAAAGCCTGGGGAAGTCGACCGCCGTAGAGTCGATCGCCGCAACGATTCGATCGAACGCACTACGTTGTTCCGGGTTCAAATCTTCCGGACGAAAATCTGCCGAATCCGGTCTCGGAGCTTCGTCATCGTCGACATCGTCGACTCCCAAGTCCGAGCTCGCATCCGGCAGACCAAAGTCCTTCAGAGTCTTGCCCAGAAAACGTAGAACACGCTCGATTCTGCGCAAAGCGCGATCTTCCGAATCGCGTTCGGAGAATCCCTTCCGACGATAATCTTCGGCCATATAGCGTTTAAAGCCGGACCAGAGAGAAACCGGATCCGCGACCTCGCAGAAGCACAGAATGTATGCGAATAATTTTCGCATACAACCTGGCATCTCCACCAACGCGGCGTGCTCCATGGTTTTGACCCACTCGAGATCAGACGCAACCAGACCTCTCGCTCGTACCGCCTCTCTGAACGTGGGATACGTTACGCCGCTAAATGTCCTCAAATCCTCGAAGGAAGTGGGTCCGGCGACGTGCAACAAAAGGACGCGTAAATGAAATTTTTCTATGTATTTGGGACTGATCGTGTACATCCTAGGTATAACGGAGCGATTTCTCTGTCGCTCCGCCCAGCGATGTTGGCTGGGTATGAAACAATAGTACAGCGGTACTTCGCAGTACTTTAGATGACGCGCGCTAGGATTGGACGCGTTCAGTTCGAAATACGCTTCCAAAAGGCTTAATTTTGAATGTTGCAACGCCGACTCGATTTGCCCCTCGCCGAAGTAGACGACGCTCTCTCCAGGTAGGTGTACCGGCAACCTGTAAATTGTGTGACTTTTCCCTTGAATGGAAAAAGCGAGCAATCTCCAGGCTGATTCGCCCGATGAGATATATCGGGAATCGATAAAGGCCTGTATTTCGTCCAAAAGAATTTCGTCTCTGACCTGGATAACAGCGGCGTCGGGCCCCTTATTGATGTATTTAAACACGTACTTGACCGAACCAACAGACGTTACAACCTCGACGTTTATATGAGATTCGTATTTCATGGACAGATATGGGCTGTAGGGAACTACGTCCCTGTTGTCCACTGTACATGAAATGCCGGATCTCTTAAACGATGCCGTGCGACCGTCGTTTCTTCGCCTATATGCAGGCCAGGCCTGATTAATCGCGGTGTTGTCCGAAAATGTTTTGGGATAGTGCTTGGTACACCTGCCGTCAATCATGCAGGGAGAATCTGGACCGCGATCGCCGCAGGGACCGTGAATCATTGTGGACATTATGATATCGAAAAGCCGGCTACCCGGAGCCGGCAGTTCGGCGCAGATGATCTTATCTACGTCGTCGGGTTGTCGCAACTTGTCCTTGTCTGCCAAAGTTATCAGACAGTGCATATGGGGCAGGCCCCGTTTTTGGAATTCGATTACGTAGACAAAAGCAATCACTTCGCCGAAAATTTGGAATTTCAAAACATCCTCGAAAAATGCCCTCCTCTTTAAGTCGAAAACCCTCGCTATTAATTCCGGTCTGTCCTGCGGATTCAGCAACCCTTTGCCCGTATTGTCCTTGATCTCATGCCAATGCGGGTTGCACGTGAAGGTCACGAACAGGGAGGGTCTGCCGTATTTTGCCACAATGGCCATCGCGTCCTGATAATTTTGCTGCATGTAACGCGGGCCTCCAGTGAAAGAGCTCGGCAGGACGACTACTCTACCGATCCTTTCACTACCGACGGGTTCTGTCTCCATTCTTCGCGCAATATAATCTTGAATGCCGACGTAAGTCTCCGCTCGTAGTTGCGTTTGATGGGTCCGCAGGAAGTGTAGACGATCGCCCTCTAACTCGACGTATTTGTCAACAATAAATTGTTGAGTTAGACGTCCGCAGTGGAGGATCGGGTTAAACCGACCGGCGCGACTCATCAAGCGAAAGTACTCGAATTCTCGCTTTCCTATGCGTCTACCGTCTCTCGCAGGGGGCAAGTCTGTCGACCATCCCAGTTCACCGTGCGGAAAAATGAGCGGATAACAGAGCGAGTCTGCGATCGGCGATAGCCGGGGGATGTCCGTAATTTGGAAACTGCGATCGCTAGCGTCGCTATTAATCAAATGCACGCGAATTGTGCCCGGTGGCGGTACATCACCATCAACTGAATGAAAGATGGCTCCTATCTCGTCGGAGTTAGAAGGTGCAGCGTAGGTTTTCCTGTCAGTACCTGGGTGGTGGTGGAAGAATAGGCCAAGCTGCGAAACGGAATCGTTGCCGCCGGTTCGTCGTGCGTCCTGAACCACTTGACCTAATGTGCGGTACATTCGGGCGAACGGGTGAGTGTCCCTTAGCAGGGCGTCTATTTGCCCCAACAGAATGGGGTCGCAATTATCACGGACGGCGTTCGCCGTCCTCCTCCTCGTGGCTTCTCCTGAATCCACGAAATATAGAGATCCGAAAGACGGATTGGAGGGATCGACATCACCTACTCGATGGTAAATCTGCCCGGATACGACTATCACGGGAGCGCCTCTTGCCAAACCTTCCCTCTGTACGAAAGTTGTGGAACCAAGGGCGAGTAGAGTGTTGTACCTCCTCACGTTCCTCATAAATCCTCTGGATCGAGGATGGGCATCCGTGAGTAGAGCCTTCAACAAATCCGGATACGCGGAATTGTCCGGAAAGCTCACTGCACCTTTTCTGCAGCAGGTCATATTTTCCAAGCGAAAAAATAGAGCTCCGCAATGGGGACACTCAGAGTCCATTGGGCCCAAATCGTGTAGGGGAACAACCAGTTGTTCATCATCAGCTGCCTCACACACGACCGCCGTAGAAGCCTGCGTTACGCAATCACCATCGCATCCACCTACAACTGTGGAAGTCGGCAACGTACGCATCGGTTTCGTTGATTTTCTTCTGGAAGAAGAGGCGCCGGATGTTGTGGCGTTGTAGACCCTAAGTACATGGTACAGGCCTGCTTCCGTCAGATCATCGGCGGAACCGATATCTACCTTGATCGGCACCAAAGTGTATAGATAAGAGCGATCGTAATTTAGCAGCATGAATGCAACCAAACTTCTGCTGCTAGGAAATTTAATCAAACATGCTTTACCTTCATGTTCGATGGCCTTTCCGTCTTCCCCGCGACTATGAGAGTCAAATAAATAAAAGGCTCTAGGCGCTTTACTCACACATACAGACTGCAGCCCGCACGTAAAAATAGCCGATTCAAAATTTTGAAAAACCTGCGACAATCCGTCGGCTAACGGAACGTCCAGTTCTCCTCTGTTTTCGACACCCTCTCCTAAATGCCCAGTTACTGTGTCCATTTCGTTAATGTTGAGCGTAAAAGTGACCCCATCAACAATGAAGTTCCGATGAACTTCGATCACGAATAATAACTCATTCGGATCATTTAAATTTTGTAACGACCGCGACGAAATGGACTTTTTATATAGCTGATCCCCATAATCCAAAACATTATCGATGACGGACGTATTCCAAGCACTAAACGTTACTACTCTATTATATGCTAGTGCCACGCAAGCGATCGCGGTGCACTGGCGGTTTCTAGACGTTAAAGAAAATCTACTACTATTCTGACTAAAGGAACCCCTAACAACCGTCGGTTGATAGGAAAATTCCGTTTCTATCGATTGTCGCCTCTTTCCGTTGTCGTTGACACGTTTTTTAGTTACTGACGGGGGTATTACAACGTTCGGTGTTGGTGTTGGTGCCGGTGTGGTCGCAGAATCAGCTGGAGGGACAACAAAAATTTACATTTGTATTGTAAAATGAAATCTTTGAATGACTCCTTTCATTTTTGTATAATTTCATAGATATCTAATGGAAATCAAGCAATATATGCACGATTGATCTTTAAGTCGTTATCAGATATGATATTGATGCTCTGGGTAAATAACCATCTGTGAATAATGTGAAAGTAATGTCATCTCAACAGCATCATCCACATGATTGGATTTGACGTAAACATGTGAAATGTTTAACTACAATTACATCAGAAAAGATTGGATACCATAATTAAAATAGGTGATTAATTTTCAATGGAAGACAATACTGTCCACGAAAACTATTCAATGTGAAAGATTTTGTACAAATATACGTTTGAATAAATTATTATATTTTCGAAATAAATATGAAGGTGAAAGGGGACAAAAAATGTGGTCGAGTACGAAGTGAAATCAACTTCAACATTGCCCAGATAACGTATTCGGATTGAAATGTAAACATTTTTCAATGTTATATATCGTATACGTCGGTCTTTCTATCAAATTTTTACAGAGTTGATTATGAAAAAATACTTTCAGTCGTCCAACTAAATCACTCTTCGTTATATAAATATTAATTAACATCAACTAAGCATTGTAGATAAACATCCAGAAATAATACATCTCAAATCTTACACATCTTACACGGAATGTGTTGCATTTCGGAAGAGAAAATTTCAATCTAAAATTCAAGTCAATTTCTGCATTGTCAAATTAAAGCATTTTTGTCAGTTGCAATATGAAGAAATCCATTATTATACTGTGCACGTCAAAATTATGGAACAAATTCATTTTCTCAGAAGAAAAATATTTGGCAACAAAATCACTTTCACCAAATTTTCATTCAATTTTGAAGGATTTTTGTTGCATCCTGTTGCATCCCTATCAACCTTCTAAATTTTTTGAATGAAAGTCGACCATTACAGTTTTGTCTGCATTCATAACTTTTAACCCCCTGACGTGAAAAATTAGAATATCTGAAATACTGCATTTCAATTATGATCTTAAGTAGGTATGTTATTAGTACGTTTCTACTGAAGTTGAAACTTTTCGATAAAATGTTTCAATTCAAACAAATGCCATGACAAAGTGTACATACTGAAAACCTCTTTGAAGTAACTAATGAAAAAAAAAGTCTTGAAAATTTGCACGCCTGTAAGGAAGATACAAAGACCATGTAAAAAAAGTACCACATGACCAACCTTCCCTATTCAAAAAATTCAGAGGGTTGATGGAGATGGTACAGGGTGCAATAAAAATCATTCGAAAATGCATAAAAATTTGGTAAAAGTGAAACAAAAATGGACCTGTTTCAAAATTTTGTCGGCCAATATTTTTCTTCTGAGAAAATGAATTTGTTCCATAATTTTGACGCGCACTGTAGAAAGAGTTCTGCTCCCTCGTATGGTGAGGCGGTTGACGACGAACGAAATTAATCATAGATGTCACTAAGCGCAGCTCGTTATTTCAGATAATGTAATCGATACTGATATCAATAATGTCAATGTTTCACTGATATTTCGTAGGATACCTTCATTTTGATATAATATTCCGCAATATAGTAAATGTTATTGATGACAGATATTCACATATGCAATCAAGAATAGCTCTACAATGATAGATGGCGACAGAGTCTACTCAGTTTATTCATAAGGCAAACGGATAAAATTCTACATGATATACGAATTCACCTTGAGTAATGTACTGAAACTCACTCAAGATTAGACGTAAACATGTGAAATGTTCAACTTCAATCTACAATTATATCAGAAAAGATTGGATACCATGATTAAAATAGGTGATTAATTTTCAATGAGAGATAATACTGTCCACGAAAACTTCTCAATTCGAAAGATTTTGTACAAATATACGTTTGAATGAATGATTATATTTCCGAAATAAACACGAAATATGAAGATGAAAGGGGATAATAAACGTGGTCGAGTACGAAGTGAAATCAACTTCAACATTGCCTAGATAACTTTCAGTCGTCCAACAAAATCACTCTTGGTTATATAAAATATAAATTAACATTAACTAAGCATTGTAGATAAACATCCAGAAATAATACATCTCAAATCTTACACATCTTACACGGAATATGTTGCATTTCGGGAGAGAAAATTTCAATATAAAATTCAAGTCAATTTCTGCATTGTCAAATTACAGCATTTTTGTCAGTTATTGCAATATGAAGAAATCCATTATTATACTGTGCAAAATTATGGAACAAATTCATTTTCTCAGAAGAAAATATTTGGCAACAAAATCACTTTCACCAAATTTTCATGCAATTTTGAAGGATTTTTGTTGCATCCTGTTGCATCCCTATCAACCTTCTGAATTTTTTGAATGAAAGTCGACAATTACAGTTTTGTCTGCATTCTCAACTTTCAACCCCTTGATGTGAAAAATTAGAATATGTGAAATACTGCGCTTCAATTGTGATCTTAAGTAGGTATGTTATTAGTACGTCTCTACTGAAGTTGAAACTTTTCGATAAAATGTTTCAATTCAAACAAAGAGCCATGACAAAGTGTACATACAGAAAACCTCTTTGAAGTAACAATACAAAAAAAGTCTTGAAAATTTCTGCACGCCTGTAAGGAAGATACAAAGACCTTGCCAAATAAAGTACCACATGACCAACCTTCCCTATTCAAAAAATTCAGAGGGTTGATGAGGATGGTACAGGGTGCAACAAAAATCCTTCAAAAAGTGAAACAAAATTGACTTGTTTCAGAATTTTGTTGCTCAATATTCTTCTAATGAGAAAATGAATTTGTTCCATAATTTTGACGCACACTATATAGAAAGAGTTCTGTTGACTCGTATGTTAAGGCGGTAGTGACGAATCATAGATGTCGCTAAGCGCAGCTCGTTACTTCAGATAATATAATCGATACCGATATCAATAATGTTTCAATGATATCTTGTAGGATACCTTTATTTTGATATATTATTCCGTAATTTAGAAAATGTAATTGAGGACAGATATTCACATATGGAATCAAGAAGAGCTTTACATTTTCTATACCAAATTCAAGGATAGATGGCGACATAGTCTACTTAGTTTATTCATAAGACAAACGGGTAAAATTCTACATGATATACGAATTCACCTTGAGTAATGTACAGAAACTCACTCAAGATAAATCACCATGAAAAATCTGTATGGTTTTCATATTGAGTAATATGGCATAATGCTTCCTCTAGAAATTTAATTTGATTGATTTGAAAACACTCTTTAGGAATCAGACAGAAAAATACAGATTCTAATTTATGCTTATATTATCTGGGAATAATATCAATTTAGTCTTTTTTTTTAGAATTTATGTACTCCCACTATAAAGTAATTTGGAAAATTAGAAATAAGAAATCCCAAATAGAACAAAGTGAAATATAAATACATACCTGTAATTTTAGCAATTTTGGATGGTTTCGCCTTCTTGGTCCACTGATTGCCTTTCCTTTTTCTCGGCATGATGTTGAAATGTAAATGTGATGTCACTATCTGATGAAG